>OX383958.1:761108-3161108 GCA_947532105.1 Athrips mouffetella
TGGTCGCTTAAGGGCCGATCACACCTGACTGAATTCACACACTAAGTCAGTTAGTCTACGTAGGAAAGGAAGGTAGAAAGATGGAACTTAGTAAGTCACTAACTGAGTAAGCCGCATAGTAAGCAACGCAGAAAGGAACTTTAGTGAAGGGCCAATACGAATAGAACACCTCATCGTACGGAAAATATTAATAAGGGCTAATTTATGTTGTATAGAAAAACACTAGAATAACTACAAAAAAAACCACAGAATTACTGGTATACTAAAAAACAAACAAGGAATTAAAATTAGGTTGCACCAGTCAAGTAAACACAAAGAATTTGAGTGATTTATTCATTCTTTTAGTTAGAATAAATTTTTCATTCAAAATCGTACGAAAAGCGAATAATGATTCCAATGAAAAATAACAATTGAATGATAAAAGATTATTTGGATAGTACTAAGTAGTACATTCGAATATTTCGATTGTTTCTTCTTGAAATAATTGTACATCACTATTAAGGAACATCAACATAGTATAGCTATAACACACACATGCGCGCAGTCCACGCGGAGTCGTAGTGCGTCATTTCACCCGAGACGCGTTCTCGCCCGCTCGGAGGAAACGACACCTTTTAAAAAACTGTGTTTTGAATGGAACTTTTTTCTCTCAAGGTATTTTTAATGAACTCTACTAATATAGCTCAGCGCAACGATTGTATAACGGAGGGTTACTCGAGGGGAAGCGAGGGGCGACAGGGAACAGCTCTTCAAGTTTGTATACTCAACAGCACGTCAGTAGAAACACTTTAGACTTACTCGTAATGACATGGTGGTAGAAACTATCATCCGCACATCACTTATTATCCGAAAATCACTCATCATCCGCTCATCATCATTCATCCACTCATCCACGCATCACTCATCATCCACTTATCATCATTCATTCACTGATCAACTATCATCCGCGCATCACTCATTATCATTGATCCACTCATCAACTATCATCCGCGCATCACTTATCATCGGCTCATCATCATTCATCCACTGATCAACTATCATCCGCGCATCACTTATCATCCGAAAATCACTCATCATCCGCTCATCATCATAATTCATCCACTCAACCACACATCACTCATCATCCACTGATCAACTATCATACGCGCATCACTTATCATCCGAAAATCACTCATCATCCGCTCATCATCATCATCCATCCACTCATTAACTATCATCCGCGCATCACTCATCATCATTGATCCACTCATCAACTATCATCCGCGCATCACTCATCATCCGCTCATCATCATTCATCCACTGTTCAACTATCATCCGCGCATCACTTATCATCCAAAAATCACTCATCATCCGCTCATCATCATCAGTCATCCACTCATTCACGCATCACTCATCATCCGCTCATTATCGTTCATCCACTCATTAACTATCATCCGCGCATCACTCATCATCCACTTATCATCATTTATCCACTGATCAACTATCATCCACGCATCACTCATCATCATTGATCCACTCATCAACTATAATCCGCGTGTCACTCATCATCATTTCATCATCATCATTCATCCAGTCATGAACTATCATTCTGCCTAAGTTTGGCGCCGTTTGCTTTAAAAAAAATAATCCATTTAAATCCGTGCCATCTCTGCACATTTTGTTGATTTTGTGATCGAAAGATCGAAGGACACATACTAACGATCAAAAGGCAGTCTTATTTCGGAAAGCCATGCCATGGAAATCCGTCTCAAGAGGAAAATCTAACAGACCTGACGAAATAATGTAGCCTGTTTCCTGCCTAAGTTTGGTGCCGTTTGCTTCTTTTAAAAAAGTAATCCATTTAAATCCGTGCCATCGTTGTACATTTCGTTATTTTTGTGATCGAAAGATCAAAGGACACATACTAACGATCAAAAGGCAGTCTTATTTCGGAAAGCCATGCCATGGAAATCCGTCTCAAGAGGAAAATCTAACAGACCTGACGAAATAATGTAGCCTGTTTCCTGCCTAAGTTTGGCGCCGTTAGCTTCTTTTAAAAAAGTAATCCATTTAAATCCGTGCCATCGTTGTACATTTCGTTATTTTTGTGATCGAAAGATCAAAGGACACATACTAACGATCAAAAGGCAGTCTTATTTCGGAAAGCCATGCCATGGAAATCCGTCTCAAGAGGAAAATCTAACAGACCTGACGAAATAATGTAGCCTGTTTCCTGCCTAAGTTTGGCGCCGTTTGCTTCTTTTAAAAAAGTAATCCATTTAAATCTGTGCCATCGTTGTACATTTCATTGTTTTTGTTATCAAAAGATCAAAGGATACATACTAACGATCAAAAGGCAGTCTTATTTCGGAAAGCCATGCCATGGAAATCCGTCTCAAGAGGAAAATCTAACAGACCTGACGAAATAATGTAGCCTGTTTCCTGCATAAGTTTGGCGCCGTTTGCTTCTTTTAAAAAAGTAATCCATTTAAATCCGTGCCATCGTTGTACATTTCGTTGTTTTTGTGATCGAAAGATCAAAGGACACACACTAACAATCAAAAGGCAGTTTTATTTCGGAAAGCCATGCCATGGAAATCCGTCTCAAGAGGAAAATCTAACAGATCTGACGAAATAATGTAGCAAGCAGCACGTTCAAGTTTCCGATCATCGACCCTAAACAGCTCTACCAATTCCGACCACTGCCGATTACCCATCATCTACCGGTCACCCATCATCTACCATTGACTCGTCTTCCGCCGGTCACCCATCAATATCATCCACCGGTCACCCATCTTCGTCCGGACATCAATCACGTACCGAAAATCTATTACTCTGATAACCTTTCTGACCCATCATCTACCTATCTTCCTCCGCCTACCCTTCATCACCAGTCAACCATCACAAAACAAAACTACCTAGGTATGGTATATAAGTAGGTACTTACTTGGTTAAAGGAATAGATATTTTTTGAATTTTTGACGGGATACATAATATTTATCTTTGCGCTTCCCCATTTCTCTAAAACAAACACTTTACGAGTATAAATACAAGGAAAGAAATATCTTACTTTAGAAAATAGTAAAAAACAAAGTTACCTTGTTACACTATGAAAGCAGAGAATGTGTATACGTTGAAACGCGATCCATAATTTTGGCGCGTCGCGGTGCAAACTGACGTGGTCTCACTTCGAGCTCTTGTGGGTATCGGCCGCGTGTCAGAGCTATTTATTAGACTTCGCGCGGTCATACTAAAAATGTATGGCGTAATCGTAATGGTTTTAAAAAAATCATATTAAATATGTAAGCAATATTAAACCGTGATTGCCGTTTTGGTAGTTTTTACGTGGTGCAATCTTAAGTAAAATATTTTCGGCCAACGATATTTTTACAGTAACAAAATGCTGAAGTCAATTCTTTTTATCTAGAAGTTTATTGATCTTATTTGGATTTTTTTTTTCTGTATGTAAGTTTATTTATTGTTTGCCATAGTTTCTCATTATCTTTTGGATATGGTTTTAAAAGACCTCGACTAACAATGAATACTTTCGGGCGAAATGACCAACCGGGCGAACTCGCCTCGGAGGAAATGACCACCAAAAAATGACATCGGAATATAGTAAGCCACTTAGTTAGGAGGTTTAGTGATGGGCAAATGCGAATGATTGACTCGAATCGAACAACTTGTCGAACAAAAAATAATGGCCTAACTGATGGTATACTTTTTTACTTAAAACAAGCGCTCCTACTAGAAAAACAATTAAAGACCGCTATATTCAAAACTAACAGTGTTGCACTAGTCAAGTATTCTACACGGACACATCTGACTCCGTCGCGCTTTAACTGGCGATTGATTGAGTACCTAACCAAACCGTAAATTTTGAAAATTATTGAATCAGTGTTGCTGCGATAACGAGATCGATGGTTGAATTTTAAAAATACAGTAACTCTACCGAATATTCCTATAGAAAATATCGAGAATATCGAATTCTTAAAAGTACCGGTAATAATCGATACTAAATAACCGACCAAGTTCGTACTTCGTGTCAAGCCACGCGCAGTGTAGAGTAAAGGAGTGATCACACCTAGCTGAATTCAAAGAATAATTCGGCATACATTGCTCGTTGAAGTAAGGATATTTCAATTAACATAACCAAGCCTCCCAGCAATGTATGCCGAATTAGTCTTTGAATTCAGCTAGGTGTGATCACTCCTTTACCTAGTTCTTTTTACGATGTTTTTTGTCGCAAAGCAGGTTTATTAACTCTACTGAACAGTCGTATAGAAAATATCTGAACCTTTCAAGTATCGATGGTAATCTATAGTGATTTTTTTAATTTTTTTTTAGTACTTTTTATTACACCATGAATAATTATTATTTTTTATCGACAAGTTGTTCATCATCATTCGCAAAATTTACCCATCACTAAACTTCCTAAGTTCTTTACATGAAGGGAGTAAGGAGGTTTAGTGATGTCCGAGTGCGAATGATTAATTTTAATTTAATTCCGTGTTCGCATCGAAATTAAATTGACCAATACATGGTCTAAGGGACTGGTTTCCGAAAACTGAAAGGGCGTGGTCAGTCAAGGTAACTGAATAATTTTCAGTAAACAAAACTTTCAGAAAATATTAAAATAATCTTCTTTTCCACAAAAAAGCCACGATCACACCTAGCAGAATTCAAAGACTAATTCGGGATACATTGCTCGTTGAAGTAAGGATATTGCAATAACACAACCAAGCCTCCCAGCAATGTATGCCGAATTAGTCTTTGTATCCAGCTAGATGTGATCGTGGCTAAACTGTCCATTTGCAATTTTATATGAAGAGTATTGAAGAGGCTGATAGTTTTATTTACTGAAAGTTGTTCAGTTACGGTGAATGACTATGTGCACCTGCAAGACTAGAAAAAGAGAAAAAATGCATCCACTTCATTTACCACAGCCATTGTTTTTGTTTGATCATAAATACTCTTATTCATAAGATTTGGCACGGCAATGTTCAGGTCTAATTTGTCCATTTAAGGTAAATAAAAATAAAAACATCACGGAAATGTATTGTCAGCCTATTAAAGCCACGATCACATCTAGCTGGATTCAAAGACTAATTCGGCATACATTGCTGGGAGGCTTGGTTATGTTATTGCATTATCCTTACTTCAACGAGCAATGTATGCCGAATTAGTCTTTGAATCCAGCTAGCTGTGATCACTCCTTGACTCAACCGAACAGTCGTATACAATTTTTTTATAGTGATTTTTTTAAGTTTATTATTAGTACTTATTATTAAACCAAGATAATGCTTTATTTTTATTTTGCATGGACAAGTTGTTCGATTCGAATTAATCATTCGCAAAATTTTCACATCACTAAACCTTCTAACTCCTTTACTTGAAGGGACTTAGCATGTTTAGTGATGTCCAAGTGCGAATGATTAATTCAACATATCGAACAAAAATATACTTATATTAAAAAAACGGTCAAGTGCGAGGCAGACTCTCGCTTCGAGGGATTCGATATTCCTGTAGTATTTTTAAAAGCAATAAAAGCCCATCTTTAAGACCGCAAATAAGTTTGTCTGTATTTTTTTCTTCTTTCAATTATCGGTTGTATTTGTCTTGAGGTTGTATCAGCCATTTTTTAACAATCGATAGCATTTTATTGTACAATAATTATTTTCGATAAGGCTATTCAACAGAGTTACTGTATTTCAAGATTAACTACCGACAGCGAAACTATCGCTATCGGAACATCACTATTCAGCAACTGTATTAGTAGGCACTTTTTATACTTAGCTTCCTAGCTAGAACTCTGAATTCACAAACGTCTTTTTCAACGTAGCCTCCTAGGTAGATTTCTTATTCAGTCGTCAAATTCAAGCAGGTGTAATCGCGGCTTAAGTTGCGATGCCCTTATCAACTTCTCAATAGTGACTTTGATAGTCAGGCTTTCTATGACTTATTCAGATTACGGTAGCTGGAACGTGTCTGCCGTATGCGAACCATTTCCGTTGCAACCAAATATGTTTCATTTCTAGATTTCGTACTTTTTAATTGGTCAGGTCCCGTGTGGTGCCGGCAAAGAATAGTACCAACCCATACATACCCGTGGGTATCGTAAGAGGCGACTAAGGGTTATCGACTGGAGGATGGGCAGCAGCATCCTCCTTTGTATCTTACATTTTGCGGTCACCTACAACCGCGGTCCATGGTGCCAGCCGTAACGTTAACAAGCGAGGTGACTATGGTACACACGGCCGCACATCGGTAGAAACACTTTTAGACCTTATGGCGTGGTAATAGAGTTGAAAACGTTTCTACCGACAAGCGGTTGACCGTACTTCCCCTCTACATTTTTCAGCAAAAGCTGGAATTCTGGAGGGAGCTCCCTGTCCTGTAGTGGACGTTGCATGGGATGTTATGATGAATTGGTCTGTGTTATTAAAATATCCCTATACCGTGTTGATGTGTTTATATATATAACACCCAAACACAGAACAAACACTCGTGGTCATGACACATATACGTATATTTTATCCAGCCGGGGATCGAACCCGCGGCTCACGGCATACAAGGCAAGCTCACTACGTGTCACTACCAACCACGCCAACGACGGGCCCGTCCACAATTGGTTAGTTTTTTTCTCATCAATATTACACATTGCCGTAAGTAAACGCGCGCTCCACTCTGCGCGTCGGTGTCCAAAATCTTTAATATCACATACTTAATTATTTTTCTTAGAGAAAATAGTAGATTTTACAACAAGAGCATAAAACATGACTTTTTATACAAGGTTTACGTATTCGCACGACCCACACGACCGACACGTGCGAATAATTAAGCCGCGGATAAAAAGTGTTTTATGGTCGAGTTATAAACTCTGCTTTTCGCTTTGATTGGGAGGAAATAAAACGTAGAAGTAATCTCTAAATGTAACTAAAGGATGAGTTGTTCTGCTTTAGTAAAGAATATGTTGACGCGGATGCGGCGCGGGGGGGAGGGGGCCCGCGCGCAGGGCGTTCACCACCGCGATTACTTGCATGCCCTAAAATTAAAAAATTGTTTAATAGGTCTCCCGCGATGACTGTTAGTACATTCAATACTTCATAATACACTCCCACAGATAAAAAAGTGCTGCTTGGAGTGTTTCTAACCACAGATTGACATTATGAAGATGTTAACCTACAATTTTTGAACGCATTATTGAGGATTAACGATATGAGAGTAGATAAAATACAATTTTAGGCTGCCTATACCTAGCATAAACTATAACTTTACGAGCATGAGAAGTGAAAACAGTATTTTATTAAATTATGGCCAAACCTTCCAATTATGGCCAAGGCTTCCACTCAAACCTACTCCTCTTACTCGTGTCAAGGAAACTGAAGGAAAATTTTAATCAAAATAAAATTCTACTAATTAAGCAGGCTGCGCATTACTTATTTTTTTTCTCAGAATAAATGAAAATACAAAACGAAAGAAAATAATCCGTAACATTTCCAATCACTGTGTGTACCTATTTATATATGAAATAAGAAACTGAATTACTGACTGACTCGATGTGTGATTGACATCAGATAATTGTGGATAATCAAATGGCTAAAAAAATCGGCCAATTGCGGGTCGGGCCATGCGCAGTGGTAGGAATATTGTAAAGGAGGTTTTGCTTTTTTCAAAATCTTTTTTTCTCCTACCGCCCAGCGAGGTCCGACGTCTGATTGCTATTTCAAAGTTTTTCAGTATTCTGTAAATCCTAATTTATTAATTTTCTACGGACGTGGATTTTTTGCGTATCCAATAACAACCGTTTAACTGGCTGAGTCCACTTGACTTTTCCAAATATCAGCGGTTTTAAGATTAATATGTCGCAATCGGATCCCTTAACTGAAGTATAGTAATTTTAAACCAACAATCGATACACATCTACCAGCTTTCTAATAGTCGCGGACAGACAGATAGACAAACATGACAAAACTATAAAGAACCACGAACCCCTAGAAAGGAGATATTTCTGATTATTAAGGGGTGACCAAGTCTTAATTCCTTTAAAAAGAAATATGTTATCAATTCACGACGACGTTCAGTGTGATAATGTGAAGTGATGTTTGAATTGAGTGTTTGTAAGAAAGACAGACAAGACACTAGATATTTCCGTTTTTATACGCGCCATTTTTCACAAATGAACGAATTTTGTGTGATATGAAAATGATATTTTACAGTTAAAATACGGGAAAATCAACGAAAAGATTTTTTTCTGGCAGGTATAGAGATCGCCAGATATTTATCTCCTTGTAGTTTGTAGGTATTCCTACTTTCACATAATATAGGTTGACTTTTAATTAGTTCTCGATAATAAAAGATAAGCATGTACTCATGATACTGAACAACTTTTCCCAAGTGACTTTTGACCTCTCATAGAAACTGCATCAGCTGATAGCGCATTTCGTATGGGAGGTCAAATTTTGTTTTTCGTATTTCGACCTAAAACTTGATTTTCGTATTTCGATCTACATATGTTCCTTAGGGAAAGTTGTTCAGTATCATGAGTACATTCATACATTTTTCTATCAAGAACTAATTAGAAATCACCCTATATACACGTGTCTCTATAAATATTTTTCTAAATATCCAAGAAACAAAACTCATACAGACATATCCGGAGGACGATAGTGTAGTGAATTGATAACATTTTCCATCCATTATCTCTGTTGTGTTTAGTTAACGACAGGCGTGTTTCAAAGCTAATTAGCAAAGTAAAAGCATTTTGTTTTTTTATCCTCTTTTTAAAAAGTGTTTTGATTTTAATTCCGGCGAAGAAAGGCTTTTTTATTTTTCTTTACTTTTAAGTATTGTTTGTTATTTCTACTCGTCTAATAAGGTGTATTTCGTTTCAAAAATAAACCGAAAATGCGCAGCGCCCTTCGTATTTTGATATGTACCCAGGCAGACTAATCAGCCTGAACTGCTACCGTAGTCCGAAGTGAAACTACGATAATATCGCACCGATATGGTTCTATATCTATGGTTCGGCCTTTGACAAGGAAATTCCCATACAAACACTGACCTCTATATAATAGGTCTTTACCTATGAAATTGCCGAAATTTTCTTACAGATTCATGAGATCATAATTCCTATAATTCTAATGCTATTTTTTTCATTTGATTTGTATTTGAAAGTTGACTTCAAGATTATCAATTTACGCTTAAAATAAAGTTTTTATTTTTAGTTTGATATATAAAATTAAAGGTTTGAAAATTGTTCGTCTTAAATGTCGTCCGATTTCATCATTAGATTTGCTATATTTTTTTACAGATAACATTTTTCGAAAATTAAATTTAAGTTTCTGTTAGCCTAATGTCTTCCCAATAATGCTTAAAAAAAATAAAAAAATTGGATATATAATTCCTAAGAAAAATGCAAAAATGTTAGTACTGAAAATTGAGTTTAACTAAAATTCGCCATACAAAACGGCAATTTCATAGGTAAAGACCTAATATACTGTATATATAGAGGTCAGTGCACAGAAAAATAAGGGTACTTAGAAGGAGGATTAAAGAAATAATTCGTCACAAGGTAGCGAAGGCGTCGTTCTATGGATTTGACGGGTTATTTTGAATATTTCCTAGTGATCACTGATAGTTTGACATAAAATATTGGGACATGTTGGCAGATGTCATCCCATAGTAAAATAAATTAGCAAGGTATCTATTCCGAGCGAAGCAAGGAGGTCCGAAATCTTTGGGTCAGTGCATACAAATTAAATTTCCGAACGTAATTGTTGTTGTCAATCCGATATGGCTTCGGCCTTAAACCGAAGCAAGGAGGTTTTTGTTCTGAGCCTTAAACCAAAGATTTTGGAACCTACGCCAGGGGGCCAGCGTTTTTCTTACGTCAATGCCTTAAACCTAGAAGAAAGATGACGGAAGAAAAGGCTGTATGGACGAAAAGTTCGTTGCCTTTCCCTAAGGGAAAAATTTAACAAAAAAAAAAATATCGGAGCTCCAATAAAATTTCGAAGTACAGGCTTTGCATATTCGCAGGGTAAAAACGGTAAAATCACACTCACGAAACTATAAAGCCGCGATTACACCTGCTTGAATTTGACGACTGAATAAGAAATCTACCTAGGAGGCTACGTTGAAAAAGACGTTTGTGAATTCAGAGTTCTAGCTAGGAAGCTAAGTATAAAAAGTGCCTACTAATACAGTTGCTGAATAGTGATGTTCCGATAGCGATAGTTTCGCTGTCGGTAGTTAATCTTGAAATACAGTAACTCTGTTGAATAGCCTTATCGAAAATAATTATTGTACAATAAAATGCTATCGATTGTTAAAAAATGGCTGATACAACCTCAAGACAAATACAACCGATAATTGAAAGAAGAAAAAAATACAGACAAACTTATTTGCGGTCTTAAAGATGGGCTTTTATTGCTTTTAAAAATACTACAGGAATATCGAATCCCTCGAAGCGAGAGTCTGCCTCGCACTTGACCGTTTTTTTAATATAAGTATATTTTTGTTCGATATGTTGAATTAATCATTCGCACTTGGACATCACTAAACATGCTAAGTCCCTTCAAGTAAAGGAGTTAGAAGGTTTAGTGATGTGAAAATTTTGCGAATGATTAATTCGAATCGAACAACTTGTCCATGCAAAATAAAAATAAAGCATTATCTTGGTTTAATAATAAGTACTAATAATAAACTTAAAAAAATCACTATAAAAAAATTGTATACGACTGTTCGGTTGAGTCAAGGAGTGATCACAGCTAGCTGGATTCAAAGACTAATTCGGCATACATTGCTCGTTGAAGTAAGGATAATGCAATAACATAACCAAGCCTCCCAGCAATGTATGCCGAATTAGTCTTTGAATCCAGCTAGATGTGATCGTGGCTTTAATAGGCTGACAATACATTTCCGTGATGTTTTTATTTTTATTTACCTTAAATGGACAAATTAGACCTGAACATTGCCGTGCCAAATCTTATGAATAAGAGTATTTATGATCAAACAAAAACAATGGCTGTGGTAAATGAAGTGGATGCATTTTTTCTCTTTTTCTAGTCTTGCAGGTGCACATAGTCATTCACCGTAACTGAACAACTTTCAGTAAATAAAACTATCAGCCTCTTCAATACTCTTCATATAAAATTGCAAATGGACAGTTTAGCCACGATCACATCTAGCTGGATACAAAGACTAATTCGGCATACATTGCTGGGAGGCTTGGTTGTGTTATTGCAATATCCTTACTTCAACGAGCAATGTATCCCGAATTAGTCTTTGAATTCTGCTAGGTGTGATCGTGGCTTTTTTGTGGAAAAGAAGATTATTTTAATATTTTCTGAAAGTTTTGTTTACTGAAAATTATTCAGTTACCTTGACTGACCACGCCCTTTCAGTTTTCGGAAACCAGTCCCTTAGACCATGTATTGGTCAATTTAATTTCGATGCGAACACGGAATTAAATTAAAATTAATCATTCGCACTCGGACATCACTAAACCTCCTTACTCCCTTCATGTAAAGAACTTAGGAAGTTTAGTGATGGGTAAATTTTGCGAATGATGATGAACAACTTGTCGATAAAAAATAATAATTATTCATGGTGTAATAAAAAGTACTAAAAAAAAATTAAAAAAATCACTATAGATTACCATCGATACTTGAAAGGTTCAGATATTTTCTATACGACTGTTCAGTAGAGTTAATAAACCTGCTTTGCGACAAAAAACATCGTAAAAAGAACTAGGTAAAGGAGTGATCACACCTAGCTGAATTCAAAGACTAATTCGGCATACATTGCTGGGAGGCTTGGTTATGTTAATTGAAATATCCTTACTTCAACGAGCAATGTATGCCGAATTATTCTTTGAATTCAGCTAGGTGTGATCACTCCTTTACTCTACACTGCGCGTGGCTTGACACGAAGTACGAACTTGGTCGGTTATTTAGTATCGATTATTACCGGTACTTTTAAGAATTCGATATTCTCGATATTTTCTATAGGAATATTCGGTAGAGTTACTGTATTTTTAAAATTCAACCATCGATCTCGTTATCGCAGCAACACTGATTCAATAATTTTCAAAATTTACGGTTTGGTTAGGTACTCAATCAATCGCCAGTTAAAGCGCGACGGAGTCAGATGTGTCCGTGTAGAATACTTGACTAGTGCAACACTGTTAGTTTTGAATATAGCGGTCTTTAATTGTTTTTCTAGTAGGAGCGCTTGTTTTAAGTAAAAAAGTATACCATCAGTTAGGCCATTATTTTTTGTTCGACAAGTTGTTCGATTCGAGTCAATCATTCGCATTTGCCCATCACTAAACCTCCTAACTAAGTGGCTTACTATATTCCGATGTCATTTTTTGGTGGTCATTTCCTCCGAGGCGAGTTCGCCCGGTTGGTCATTTCGCCCGAAAGTATTCATTGTTAGTCGAGGTCTTTTAAAACCATATCCAAAAGATAATGAGAAACTATGGCAAACAATAAATAAACTTACATACAGAAAAAAAAAATCCAAATAAGATCAATAAACTTCTAGATAAAAAGAATTGACTTCAGCATTTTGTTACTGTAAAAATATCGTTGGCCGAAAATATTTTACTTAAGATTGCACCACGTAAAAACTACCAAAACGGCAATCACGGTTTAATATTGCTTACATATTTAATATGATTTTTTTAAAACCATTACGATTACGCCATACATTTTTAGTATGACCGCGCGAAGTCTAATAAATAGCTCTGACACGCGGCCGATACCCACAAGAGCTCGAAGTGAGACCACGTCAGTTTGCACCGCGACGCGCCAAAATTATGGATCGCGTTTCAACGTATACACATTCTCTGCTTTCATAGTGTAACAAGGTAACTTTGTTTTTTACTATTTTCTAAAGTAAGATATTTCTTTCCTTGTATTTATACTCGTAAAGTGTTTGTTTTAGAGAAATGGGGAAGCGCAAAGATAAATATTATGTATCCCGTCAAAAATTCAAAAAATATCTATTCCTTTAACCAAGTAAGTACCTACTTATATACCATACCTAGGTAGTTTTGTTTTGTGATGGTTGACTGGTGATGAAGGGTAGGCGGAGGAAGATAGGTAGATGATGGGTCAGAAAGGTTATCAGAGTAATAGATTTTCGGTACGTGATTGATGTCCGGACGAAGATGGGTGACCGGTGGATGATATTGATGGGTGACCGGCGGAAGACGAGTCAATGGTAGATGATGGGTGACCGGTAGATGATGGGTAATCGGCAGTGGTCGGAATTGGTAGAGCTGTTTAGGGTCGATGATCGGAAACTTGAACGTGCTGCTTGCTACATTATTTCGTCAGATCTGTTAGATTTTCCTCTTGAGACGGATTTCCATGGCATGGCTTTCCGAAATAAAACTGCCTTTTGATTGTTAGTGTGTGTCCTTTGATCTTTCGATCACAAAAACAACGAAATGTACAACGATGGCACGGATTTAAATGGATTACTTTTTTAAAAGAAGCAAACGGCGCCAAACTTATGCAGGAAACAGGCTACATTATTTCGTCAGGTCTGTTAGATTTTCCTCTTGAGACGGATTTCCATGGCATGGCTTTCCGAAATAAGACTGCCTTTTGATCGTTAGTATGTATCCTTTGATCTTTTGATAACAAAAACAATGAAATGTACAACGATGGCACAGATTTAAATGGATTACTTTTTTAAAAGAAGCAAACGGCGCCAAACTTAGGCAGGAAACAGGCTACATTATTTCGTCAGGTCTGTTAGATTTTCCTCTTGAGACGGATTTCCATGGCATGGCTTTCCGAAATAAGACTGCCTTTTGATCGTTAGTATGTGTCCTTTGATCTTTCGATCACAAAAATAACGAAATGTACAACGATGGCACGGATTTAAATGGATTACTTTTTTAAAAGAAGCTAACGGCGCCAAACTTAGGCAGGAAACAGGCTACATTATTTCGTCAGGTCTGTTAGATTTTCCTCTTGAGACGGATTTCCATGGCATGGCTTTCCGAAATAAGACTGCCTTTTGATCGTTAGTATGTGTCCTTTGATCTTTCGATCACAAAAATAACGAAATGTACAACGATGGCACGGATTTAAATGGATTACTTTTTTAAAAGAAGCAAACGGCACCAAACTTAGGCAGGAAACAGGCTACATTATTTCGTCAGGTCTGTTAGATTTTCCTCTTGAGACGGATTTCCATGGCATGGCTTTCCGAAATAAGACTGCCTTTTGATCGTTAGTATGTGTCCTTCGATCTTTCGATCACAAAATCAACAAAATGTGCAGAGATGGCACGGATTTAAATGGATTATTTTTTTTAAAGCAAACGGCGCCAAACTTAGGCAGAATGATAGTTCATGACTGGATGAATGATGATGATGAAATGATGATGAGTG
This sequence comes from Athrips mouffetella, assembly GCA_947532105.1. Lineage (NCBI taxonomy): Eukaryota > Metazoa > Arthropoda > Insecta > Lepidoptera > Gelechiidae > Athrips > Athrips mouffetella. Next base: position 775,504 of record OX383958.1, read on the forward strand.
ACACGCGGATTATAGTTGATGAGTGGATCAATGATGATGAGTGATGCGTGGATGATAGTTGATCAGTGGATAAATGATGATAAGTGGATGATGAGTGATGCGCGGATGATAGTTAATGAGTGGATGAACGATAATGAGCGGATGATGAGTGATGCGTGAATGAGTGGATGACTGATGATGATGAGCGGATGATGAGTGATTTTTGGATGATAAGTGATGCGCGGATGATAGTTGAACAGTGGATGAATGATGATGAGCGGATGATGAGTGATGCGCGGATGATAGTTGATGAGTGGATCAATGATGATGAGTGATGCGCGGATGATAGTTAATGAGTGGATGGATGATGATGATGAGCGGATGATGAGTGATTTTCGGATGATAAGTGATGCGCGTATGATAGTTGATCAGTGGATGATGAGTGATGTGTGGTTGAGTGGATGAATTATGATGATGAGCGGATGATGAGTGATTTTCGGATGATAAGTGATGCGCGGATGATAGTTGATCAGTGGATGAATGATGATGAGCCGATGATAAGTGATGCGCGGATGATAGTTGATGAGTGGATCAATGATAATGAGTGATGCGCGGATGATAGTTGATCAGTGAATGAATGATGATAAGTGGATGATGAGTGATGCGTGGATGAGTGGATGAATGATGATGAGCGGATGATGAGTGATTTTCGGATAATAAGTGATGTGCGGATGATAGTTTCTACCACCATGTCATTACGAGTAAGTCTAAAGTGTTTCTACTGACGTGCTGTTGAGTATACAAACTTGAAGAGCTGTTCCCTGTCGCCCCTCGCTTCCCCTCGAGTAACCCTCCGTTATACAATCGTTGCGCTGAGCTATATTAGTAGAGTTCATTAAAAATACCTTGAGAGAAAAAAGTTCCATTCAAAACACAGTTTTTTAAAAGGTGTCGTTTCCTCCGAGCGGGCGAGAACGCGTCTCGGGTGAAATGACGCACTACGACTCCGCGTGGACTGCGCGCATGTGTGTGTTATAGCTATACTATGTTGATGTTCCTTAATAGTGATGTACAATTATTTCAAGAAGAAACAATCGAAATATTCGAATGTACTACTTAGTACTATCCAAATAATCTTTTATCATTCAATTGTTATTTTTCATTGGAATCATTATTCGCTTTTCGTACGATTTTGAATGAAAAATTTATTCTAACTAAAAGAATGAATAAATCACTCAAATTCTTTGTGTTTACTTGACTGGTGCAACCTAATTTTAATTCCTTGTTTGTTTTTTAGTATACCAGTAATTCTGTGGTTTTTTTTGTAGTTATTCTAGTGTTTTTCTATACAACATAAATTAGCCCTTATTAATATTTTCCGTACGATGAGGTGTTCTATTCGTATTGGCCCTTCACTAAAGTTCCTTTCTGCGTTGCTTACTATGCGGCTTACTCAGTTAGTGACTTACTAAGTTCCATCTTTCTACCTTCCTTTCCTACGTAGGAGACTAACTGACTTAGTGTGTGAATTCAGTCAGGTGTGATCGGCCCTTTATGCAGATGCTATTGCAGGCAGTGCAATTTGCCTTTCACAAAACTGCACGAGGAGCCGAGCCTACTCACGATATGGGAGCAGAAAGCAAGTTTGTAGGGCGCGGTGAGGGGAGAGAGGGGCGGCGCGGGCCAGTTTGGCCTCGCTGCACCAGTCAGCCGTCGGCATCTCCACAGGTAGTGCGTGTATCGCGCGCCAGCCTGTGCGGACACTCGTGAATCAAAAACTGCAGCAACTGCTTTTAAAAGTTCACGCGAAGGAAGTTTAAGTGATGGTTTGAAAGCTGAAGAGTGTAGTGTGCAGATAAATAGTGCATTGTTGAGGAAGCCGGTTCACCTCGTGCGAGGCCGGTTCTGTACCGCGCGTCTGTTCGTGCCGCGGCTGTGCTTTCTAAACGATTCCCCAGTGAATGTTTACTGTGGTGAATATCTACGAAATAATCCTGACTGAAAGTGTAATTATAACATTTGGATAGGTTTAAAAGGTGAGGTGACGTGATTATTTGTGTGCTAGTTAAGTAAGATACCTACTAACTAAGTTATGTGCAGATGTTCTATTGTATTTATATCTACAATGAGAATGTGATTGAATAAAATTATTATCTACTAACAACCAACCTAACTACAAAAAGTTCTTGTTTTGCATGAGCTTAACCGCACCTATATCCTAAATGTGTAAATCAGATAAAACATAATCTATGTTGAAGGACCAACACCCTAGAATGAATAACCAACCTTTCTAAGAAGCAAAGAAGTCAACCAACCAGTCCCAGAATAAACAATTTGAAAGCTCTCCAGTCATACTTACCTACTTACCAATCCTATTACACCTGTAAAATTCGCGTTGGCGGAGGGTCCGATATAGAAACAGACCCTCTTAAATATTAATAAGAAAAGGCAAACTGTTTTAAATAATCTTTTAGTTGAATATTCGCCTAATCAAAACAGATACAGCTACTCTTACTCTGAAACAAACAACACAATATAACCTGAAGGACCTTAAAACTATGTATTTCAAGTATCTTTGAAAAAGTGAGTTGAAAGTCATCCGGGCCACAAAATGGAATTTGAAAAATAGATAAGAATTCACTTTAACGACATAAGAAGCAAGCAAGACGCGAAAGTCATTAAAAGCGCTATAACCTCCAGACAGAGCACTTCCATTTTGTAGCCGCCTCTCCCTGGTGCAGACTAAATAATAGATCACCCAGTTACACTCAAGTGGACGTGTGTAAAGTGTAAAGTTGTTCGGGAATGAATAAACTAGGTTAGGTGGAGTGGAGCATAATAGCAATCACGCAACGCAGCGTAAACCGCCAGTCGGTAGACTGTTGGCTCCATCGTCCGGTAAACGAGACGGCAGCGCCACATTGCTTAGCAAACACCCCGAACCTGCCTACTTGTAATTGTATGTAAAACAACTGCTAAATATTCATGAAGCTCTAGTACCTTTCTGCTATGTGCGAAGTGGATGAACGTCATTTTTCCAGCTGAATTCTCGCCTCAAAAATTCAAAATTTCGAGACCCCCTGTTACCGGTACCAATACTCCGGAAATACCAAAAGAATACTAAAATTATTAAAAGGTCGCAGTTATTGAAAAGGCCTTCAGAGACGTCAAATTACCAGCAACCGTTAAACCAAGATTAAGTACTTTTTATTGATTACCTGCTTACCACCGTACAAGACTACCATACGACAAAAAGCTACTCGTATATTAGAAAATAGAATGTCAAGATCGGCAACACAATTACTAACAAAGCCCCCATGCTTCACAAAGCGTTCAAAATTAAATGACGTAAAGCAATGAGCTCGTGTGTTCATTTCTGTAAAGTAAGCCCGCATATTATATCATCATAAAATGTAATCCGGATAGGGTTTACGCTCCAAAGACATCAGAGAGGATAAGCGACATCAAGATTACTAATAATACCACTCTACCTGTAGGTACACTTTTGCAAATAATAAGACAAACAGATTCCCAAATGTATCCGCTAAAAAAATCCTTGTAATTTCGCTGACCCTTTTAAAGGCTAACAAAAGTTGATGTTTGTTCAGAAGCAATGACGACCAAAAATACAAAAACAAGAACAATCAAAGAGGGTTTTATTTCCAAAACAATAACAGACCCTTTGTGGTTTCCACTATCTTCTCGTTTCAGTGAAACGACTTTGATTATTTGAGTAAAATTTGTTCCACAACGATCCTTTGATCATTGCAATAATAGTGGGTTCTTAATTAATGAAATGAGGTGAGTATTTTAGTCTATGTATAAACTCAACTCTATAAGCATGATGTATATATCAGACAAGTATCTAACGTAAAAGATTCTCGTACAGCTGTTATTATCCATTATTTTTAATATTCTCCTCCTTTTGTAACATCAAACATCAGACAGGACGTAAATTGGTAGCCTCCACAGTTCGTTTTAAACGCCCACCACTCTACGCACGAAACACAAACAAACATCGCATTAAACACGCTTAACAAAACAACGCTTTAACTTTTAATTCAATTCCACTTTACTCCCTCCTTTTAAACCCTTTATACAAAGTAGATTTAGAACTAATTTTCATTTGTAATTGGTACGAGTACCGCACACATTGTCATGTGTGTAACTCTGACGGCGCGTGGCGTAGTCTCGGGGATTAATTAATCAGAATATATTCATCTTCTCGTGATAGTACATTCAGATTTACCTCGAAACACCTTGGACATTTTCAGCTGAAAACAACCCAATAAGCGGAGTGCTTATTTGTCTCTTATCGTTACTCTCGGACGCCTTTAATTATTGATTCGGGTGGATTAGGTCGGGTGATCCCTCGGCAAGCTCGTCTAATCGCTAATTGCATGAGAGAGGACCGTTTTATTCAATCGGAGTGAGCCCCATTCAGTGGAAACAAGTTGATTAAATGCGCCACTGGAATTAGAGGCGCTTTCTACACCCACGCGGCAATTTCACCATCTGTTAGTCCTTTCTTAATCTCTACCCGACCTTCAACGGCTTTACTTCCCAAAGTTTCAACCAGTCAGCTGTAAGGTCTCGAAGCAATATTATTTTCGGCATAAGCCTTACTAGAACAGAACTCTCGCCTCGCCTCAGACCCGACTGTAATTAAATCTGGGCGCCGGCCTTAACTTCTTAAGTTTTCAATTTAATGTAAGCTTCATTATAAGTTATTATTACACCAAAAGAAGCAATTACGGTAAAACTTTCATACTTAAGAAGAAATTTGAGGAAATTGTACAAAAATCATTACTTCCCAGGAAAAACCTGAGATCAAAGACACGTTAAATTTATATAAACCCTCCAAAAATATAGACTGTATAAACAAGTACCTAATTTGGTGCCGTCTATATTTAGTGAACACTGAACAGTGTCGTTTGCAAGTGACAAGAAAGCAAGTAGACAGCACACATGCTAAAGTCAAGATAACGTAATTACTAGGAGAGTGCGGCCGAAGTCTCCACTTGACCCACTAACTGGCGCAAGCGTCTCAACGGGAACTCTGTCGTTAATTGTCCAACTGTATCTGCTCCATTTGCTACATTTGTTGTACACCTAACTCAGCACAGTTCTCTGTTGGATCCATTTGCATATTCAATTCATTGTGCTATTGCTTCAAAGGGAAATTGTACTTACATATACATAATATTCATATCCATCGGTCATTATCCTGTACTCAAATCCAACCTGTGTTATGGACAACAATAGGTGCCATAGCTGAGAGATAGTTTTTTAAAACATTTGCACCCTGCGAAGTGAGTGAATACTTAGACAACCATAAAAATAAAACCACAAATAGGTAACTCTCATGAATAAATCTGAAATGATTTCAGCAAGCTATAAACAGAACATCTACATAGCGGTTCCATTTCATAATATTAGTTAATAATGTACTTACAACTTCTATCCCAATAAATTCTTATGTTGTCTAAAACATACAGTCATTATTTTCTTCCATAAAAGACAAAATAATAATGACTGGTTGAAACTTTGGGTACGCAGATGACAGTACTGTCGTCGAGAGATATATGTCAAGCGCAAAAGCCAGCAGTGACGAAATACGTTCTTTGAGAGAGGCCATGGTAGAGCGTATAAATTCAACCTTAAGTCTTGTCTCCGACTGGGGTGACAAAAATCTGGTGAGTTTCAACGCCACCAAAACGCAGGCGTGTCTGTTCACCGCCAAAAAGAGTCCGTTCAATCTGGCTCCTACTTTTCGAGGTACAACTGTACCAGTTACCGACAGCCTCGAGCTACTTGGCATGAAGTTGTGTGCAAACCTGAACTTCGGCGCTAACATTGAGTCAAAAGCCCAAACTGCGGCAATTAAGCTGGGCATCCTCAATAAGGTTAAGCGTTACTTCACTCCTGGACAGCTTCTAGTTTTATATAAAGCCCAAGTCCGATCGTGCATGGAGAATTGCTGTCACCTTTGGGATGGCTCAGCCAAATACCAACTAGCCGCACTTGACTCGATAGATCGCAGAGCCAAGAAGCTCGTTGGTGATGAGATGCTGGTGAAAACCAAGTTTCACGGTCTGGCCCACCGTCGCAAAGTTGCATGTCTGTCGGTCTTCTACAGATTGTACTTCGGAGAGTGTGCTCTAAAGCTCCACGAGCTTATTCCACAATCTCCCTTCTACCATCGGGAGTCCAGACGCACCGCAGGATATCACCCATACTTGGTTGATATTCCGCACATTCGCACAAAGTGCTATGAAACATCTTTTATAATGCGCACGGCTAAAGAGTGGAATTCTCTGCCTGCGTCTGTGTTCCCGAGGTCACATAACCCGAATCTATTTAAGTCGCTAGTGAATAGGCTTCTTCTGGGTAAGCTCGTTCCATCGTCGACCTCATCTCTGTCTTCAAGACTAGATCGAGGTCAAGAGTAAGCCCATTTTCAATAAAATAAAAATAAACGAGTAAACTATGATTAAATATAATTAAATATAATCTATCTATATAAAATAAGTAGACCTATCACATTCATATATGTATAAAGTCTTATTCCAGCGGCGTATGAAAACAAAACCTGGGAAACATAAAGCGAAACTTATGAAATCATTATTTTTCCACGGGTCGTATAGTCAGATTTCCTCGCTTTGCTTAAGCAATATTTTAAAATGGTATTGCTATTTGCTGCCTGAATTTGCATGAAGCTTAGCTCTTATTTGCCTTTTCTTGTAAAGCTTTGCTCTTTCATTTAAAAATTACTTAGGTGAGCGTATATTATGCTACCTACCTTTAACAAGCAGTTAGAATAAGAATATGGTGCCATAGATAGAGTATCTTGCAATCTACTACTGAATAAGTGCTTGCTAACAATTTTTCGCCTATATGCTAATCTCACCACGAAGTTCATACAACAAAAATTTTGTTGTATTTTTTTTTTACATTTGAAAATAACAGCGCGACAGGAGGCGTTGAGGCCGACCAAGGCGCCGATTGCGCGAAATCTCGATGTCTTTTGTAAAAATTGGCAAGAGCAGGCTCTCGATAGAGACGAATGGAAGGAAAAGACCTTTGCCCAGCAGTGGGGCAGTAACGGCAATATAAGATAAGAAAAGAAGAAGAAGATAAGAAATAATGTTTCATGGAGAGACTTGGGAAGAGGTTTATCGTTTTCCGATCAGGGGCTTCAAAAGGTCATTCAGTGGCTGACAGCAAATACGCTGACTCTAAATCTCACCAAAACTACTTTTGTAGAATTTGCTGCAGCAAAATCAAAAACAGTTACCAGGTCCCTTCAAGCACATGTCATAGATTGCCCACTTAATGCACAATGTGATTGCTTAACAATCAAAAGATCCGCATTTGTCAAATACCTAGGCGTACTTCTTGACGAAAATCTAAGCTGGCGTCCGCAAATTGAAATGGTTGCATCTCGTACGCGTAAACTTGTGTGGGTTTTTAAAAACCTAAGACATGTAGCGGATTTCAACTTACTACGCTCTATATATTATGCACTTGCACAATCAGTAATTAGCTATTGCATTGTGGTCTGGGGGGGAGCCTGCAAGACTTTCTTAATCCAATTGGAAAGAGCGCAAAGGTCCCTGTTAAAAGTTATGACATTTAAGCATTATAGGTTTTCAACACAGTTACTGTACGATGAGTGTCAAGTTCTTACCGTAAGGCAAATCTACATTTTACAAATAACACTGACCTGACTAGACACCTCGTCACGCCCTACGACCCAAATATTTACAATATGCATCGCACTATAAGAATTGTCTGCCACCAGGAAAATCTAAGAACAACTTTTGCAAAGCGCCAGCAAGTTTCTCAAGCTGTGCACCTCTATAATAAAATCAATAGGGTTCTTAACTTCCATCCTCTTATACTACGCGAAATGAAGGTTAAAATTAAAACCTGGTTGCTTACTCTTAATTACCAACAAACTGAAGAACTCCTAAAATAAAATACTCACTAGTTATACTCTAATGCCAATCACAGAAATGAACACTTCCTCACTCATCCACACACAAATACATACCATTACTCACCTACACACACATACACACCGACATACCTACGCACACCGACACACACATATTGTTTAGTGTTTTCTTTCATTTAGTTTGTTTTTCGTGTTATTTTTATTGAACATACTTAGTATAATTGATTGGGAGAGTCCACTGACTTAAGAAATACAGGTTTTTACCTAACTCTGAAGTCAGAGATTCAATTTCATGTAATGTTTGTTTTTATCTCAATAAAAATACATTTTATTTTATTTATTTTTATAAGAATTTTTTTATTGAGGCATCTGTATGGATTTTCAGCCAAAGTGCGACATCGCCCTGGTGTCATGGATATTAAAGTTAAAGAGATGGTTGGGGAGTTAAAAGACGTGTATTGGAAAGGACTACAACATATTTTTTTCTATAGAAATCCTTTTTGGGGGTTCCGTAGTCAACAGGGAACCCTTTTAGTTTCGTCATGTCTGTCTGTCTGTTCGCGGCTTAGCTCAGAGGCATTTGATTTTAGAAAGCTGTAATTTAGTGCAGATGTACATTTTATTGACGCCGACCAGATACTCATGTAGTTTTCCTGGTTACCACAGAGTACTATAATAGTGGCGTACTGTAACATTGATTTTGAAGGCGTGATCCAATTCCAAACGAATGCTAGTGCTAAAACAAGGCTAAACAATTCCACGCAGACGGGCTGTACAGAATTTTGAACTTAGCACTAAGTTAGTGCCACTAACATGCTTCTTGCGTGTCGGGTCTAGCCATTTAGCCATTTAAAGCCGTTTTTTATGCGGCTCTTAGGTCGCAGTCCCGGCATATTGTAGCGTTGTTAGGAACAGCTTTACCGTCGGCACTCCCTCCCCCCTGGTTGACTGTACCCCGCACCCCGCGGGCGATGCGGTAATAATAAACAAGCGTCGGACACCCGCCGGTCGACCACCTCCGCACTACACCGCAGCCACAGCTGGCTCTCGTCACGAACCAGCTTTACGTGCGGTGCGTACTTACTGGCCGCTGCCCACCATTCAGAAGCATGGTTTACATAAAACTGCTTAACGTACACAACACACTACTCGTATATTTATGTCTACATTTCACCATCTGGCATTCGTCTGTAATTGAAGCAATAGAATCTCAAATTGCCGACCTTTTGCCTTTCGTCTGATAGAATCGTCTATGAAACGCAATTGCATTAATTACGATCTACGTTGAAGAAGTGAGATATTATTGTTCCTGTGTTCAAATTGCACCAACTAACCTTAATACAGAATCTTCATTCATCATAATTGAACTACATTCCAGAGCAAGCAATCTGTTTCAATTTGTGCTTTCATGAGATTTCAATGCTTTGAGTGCTAAAACAGAACAGTTACCTACCTACTTAGTTTGTTGGAATTAGTGCACAAATATTGTCTTTGTTCAATGCACTCTTGATTCCCACGGATTATGCTGCCTCCACCCACACTGATGATGTTCAGGTATGTGGTTCCAACGAAAGCGGTCTGCTGCCATAATTGGCAAAGTAAGCCAAATACGGCGACAGCACAGATTCCAGTGCACTAACGCCAGCTACACGCCCACATGAGCGTTTCGTTTGTGTTTTACTAACTGCTTTTGCGCGTGTGTGCGTGCGTGCAGCTGCCGCGTTCCCTTCTCCCCACATCCCGCCGCCCTACGTCGCCTTTCTGCTAGCGCATGGCGCATACCTGGGCTAAACCGGTGGCAAGGCAATAGAGAGCCCTTTACTGTCTACCTGTCGTCGAGTTCTACTATTGAAATGTTTTAAACTAGTCAAATCAACTCCTAATTCTAATTTAATCTATGGTACCTACGTACCTAGATAGAGTTCACAAAATAGTCAGGTGTTTTGTTTTGTAAACAAACATTTTTCTGTTAAAAAATATTTATCTTCAAACGAACACACGTTTGTAACCACAATACTTACACGCACAGAAAAACGCTTAGTGTATCGTTTCGTTTAACATACAGTAAGTCAGAAATATTTCAATTTAAAACATTTTACATCAGTAATTGCAAACTATGATTATTTTTGTTTATAAAACGCCTGACTCTTACGTAAGCTCCATCTACCTATGGAGAACTTTTAGGGATACTTTAAGAATAATGAAACTGAATATAGACTTCACATACTTAAGTTACGTCGATAAATAAGTAAATGGAACTGTTTGTGAGTTCCATGTCTTTATTGGCATTAATGACGAATGACGGCTGCGAGGTTGGGCCGATGACCCTCGCTTGCCGCCCGTTGCTGACATCATCCTAATTCTGTGCATACCATCTCGCGCTCTATAGCGCCTCTATCTATCTGCTCCATTGACTTCTCTAAGGTTACAGCGCGTGTCGCGATAAAAGTTATCGCATGCTATTTCTAAACACGACCTATCAGAACTCATTCAACATTCTCTCTTGCATTACGAGTATGAAAGCATTGTATTGTAAACAAAGAGCTAGGAGTTGGCACCTGGTCAAGTTGCGTGTGAAGTTGGCTTGGCAACAATAGGTTCCGCTGATAACTGTGAGCTTATCGTACACGTGGCGAGGTGGGAACTAATGAACAAAGAGAGGAGTGTTGAGTCACCGGCGGTGACGTCACGGCTTGTCTCGAGGCGCCGCTTGAGTCGAGCTCAGCACGTCCACTCGACCGAAACAGATCACCGGAGTTGTGTTTCGCTTCGTGACCATGAACCGGTAGTCGCTCACATGCCCCACTTTGTTGATACACATGATCTCATCAAGCATTCCTTACAAAAACACGCCTTTATCATACGAAAAACTTAACGCAAATCCTAACACACCTTATCTTGTACTTCATATCTAGATAAAGATAAAGTCCGAACTAAAATGTGGGTCATTGCTAGCGAATCCGTTGCAAAAGGTAGCCGTTATATCCACCTACACGCTACAAACACATGCGTAAGCGTAACTACTCTCTCACTTACCTATTCTGTTCGATATCGGCGAAACAATCCAATAGAACAATTCTTCCTAGAAAGGCTTTTGATGTTACGTCACACTGTTGTGACATTGATTTGATGTACCCGCTTTTATCTTGTATTGGATGGATGTAGGTAGATCTTATTATTTGATGTTTGAAGAAACTAGGACTAGACTGGCTAGTTTCTGTTTGTATTACGTGTTTTGTAACCATTTTATAAAGGCTTATGTACCTGACATGTTTGACGTTTGTATATAAAGACATTAATCAAATCCATTTCACTATTAAACCCTCTACCTGCTTTTACGACGAAATGAGATTGTAGGTCAAAGGTTTACGCTTGATGTGGTGTAGACTATGTCCTCCTCTGTACTTGTTTAGACTAATAGGACTTATCTTGTTAAAAATTGCGAATTATATGTGTGTAGGCCAAATATATAAACGATACGAAATTACTGGGTTCGCTACATCTTTACGAAAAACTGTCTGTCGAATACTGTTTCATAAATTTCCCAATCTTTCCTTTCGCTTCAACAATCTTAAACAAACAATTGTAATTATAAACTTTATTTAACCGGATATCTTTAACTGACCAAATCGAAAGTTTCAACAATATGGAACATAGTCAATCGCCCGGAAAATGCAGGCTGTGCCCTTATTAATATTTTCAAACAACAACTTTGCAAGCTAGCAGGTAACAAATTCCGAAAAGGACAGTCAATTTGTAACGGTTGAAGAACTTTATTGTTATGATTGAATTACCTAACTCACCGTTATAACCAAACAAAAGACCACTCATTGGTTCGGAAGAGGCTAATACAATGGGACAAGTGCCTTTCATTTAACAAACAGACTGAATCGTTGGATAGAATGGGTCCAACGAAAGCTTTGGAGATAGCCTGGTTTTAGCATAAATTGAACGTATTGTATCGCACTGGGCCTTGGGTGGCCTCGGGTCGGTGGATTCGGATATTTCGGATAAACTGAGCCGTGGTTGACAGGCGGCCTGTGGCGAACCTGCCTCCGGTCCTACACCTGTGCCTATGCCCTTTCCCTGTCTCCCCACACCACACCCCATACCCCGGTATCGCCTTGCGTCCTGAATATTTCCTTTCTCTTCGTGTTTAAGAGGGCAAGTTTTCTCTGACACGCAGAGTAGAGCCGTACATTAGTATATCTAATGAAAATTGAAGACAAGTTTTGCGTAAATCTAAACTAATCAGGGTCAAAAATTATTTCAACGAATTATGGGTATATGGGTAGCATTAATTTCTGAATCGGAAAATTTTATTTTATTAAACGAATATTATACTTACTTATTTAATTTTCTGACGTGGAATAGCTAAGGACTGATATATTTATGCCTGCGCCTGTGTTCCCGAGTTCTTAAAACCCGAATAGTGAATAGGCTTCTTCTGGGCAAGCTCATTCCATCGTCGACCTCATCTCTGTCCTCAGGGCTAGAACGGGGTCAAGAGTACGCCCATAGACAGTAAAAAACCGGCCAAGTGCGAGTTGGACTCACGCCCTAATGGTTCCGTACCTATTCACCATATCATATTCTTAAAGATTTTAGCTTTGATTTTAAAAACTATGTGTCTACTCTAACCTGACCTCTCTTTTAAATATGGATGTACTTGATACGGGAGCTGACCACAATTTAATTGGTTATGATTACTTGTGAGAAAAGTTGTGATATTTTATAATTTTAGGCTATTTTCTTTTTTTGTTCATGCCAAATTTCATTATTCTAGGTCAACGGAAAGTACCCTTAAGGTTTTGGTTTGTTTCATAAATGTATGGTGATGGAGACATAAATAGCTGTATCTTTTGATTGTGTTGTCGTAGAATTTTAAACTGTTTACAGTTTCAAGGGTCTATGGACTTTAATTGATATTAATTTCAAATTGATACCTTGACCCGTTCGGGAGAAAGAGGGTCTTGAGTAGTCTTGACAGACAGACGGACGAAAAGTGATCCTGTAAGAGTTCCATTACTTTTTCCTTTTGAGGTACGGAACCCCAAAAAACATAAAATATCACTTTGACCCAAACGAGCTTTGGTGTTTACTTTTTTGAAGTATCAATTAAGTACCTATTTCAAACAGTTTTCATAAAATTCTATTTAAATTATTTTGTGTCATTCATTCATCATTTTAATTAAAATTGTTATTCTCTCGAAGAATAACAATTTATCTTCCAGTTTTGAACTTTTGAGTTTCATCAAATCGAAATAAATAGACTGAAAAATCACCCTAAAAGTTGCAGACGAATTTAATTTCTTAATTTCTTTCTACTTAAGAAAGAATTTTCATTTTGTAAAACATAAATCTTTCATAGAAACTATGATTTAGATTTAAGGCAATAAATTACAATTAAAATCACATTTATCTCGCAGCTAAAATCACAAATGAAGGTAATTCATTCGTATGACGCATCATTTATCATTTTAGGACTTTAATACTTAGCTCGTCTTTGAAAGGAGCTGGCACACTTCTGAAAGCAAATAATATCTACTAAGCTTCATCCTCTATACCTAAAAAGAGACGGGCTACATTTTTTGAGGGTATACTGAAATATTTTGTGGTTGGTCGAGTGACCCTGCACCCTGCGCTGTACGAGTATGTAGGTCACAGGTTAGATATCCGTCCAGAAGAAACATTTGCAAACATTTGAGTGATGAATAAAGGTGTTTGTTATGTTTCTCATCTATTATGTATCATAGTATGACCTTGTGTAAAATGCCCCCATATATTTTTTCACATGGGTACGCAATCTGCAGCTGTCGGTTTACAACTTTTAATCCACACAATGACCAAAAGTTCGTCAAATTGTCTCTTTTTTACGTTCAATTTTAAACTTCCGGCAATGAAATCGACATTGATACGATGTTGAGATTGGTACTAGGTTAGGTACCTACTTTAAGGATGTATTTTTGGTCGACGAAAGTTAAACGTTTACCACTAGGTAAGTAAACAGCGGCCGATATTCTAACGGCATGCAGTTGATGCAGTCAACAAAGTGCCGTCCGTCAGTTCGCCCCGTGACCTGTGAGTCTACCTACACCTGCCTTGCTCTCATCTCATCTCATCCCGGCATCATGCGGGCGAGATAATTTCATCAGACAACGTTTAAGTGACACTGTATGTTTAGGTTCTTCTAATTTCACTTAGCTATTTGTTGAGACCTACAAAATTTACCTTGAGATAGGAGTTTTTGGACTTTTACATATATATACATGTACCTGCTAGTAAGTTAAATTAAATCCATGAGTAAAAATTAAACTGGTTTCGAAATACTGACAAATACACAAAACTCGCATCTTTAATAAATTGAAATAATAGATAGGTGCTTGACATGAAAATAATCCGATGAAATTCACGGCACCCTTGTTACATTCCGAAAAACCGCAAACTTGCAAATACCTTTCGATCCCAGACTGCTCAAACTAATCTATTCCCGAGGTATAATACATTGAATTTTAGTTTATCAGAGTCAGTAATCGTTTAATCTGGCTTAAGCGTATTCTGGTCTTGTTTCTCGTCGATTGCTCGTTCACCGCAAGCTTTGAGGTTGACATTCCGAGACTGGTGAATTAACCGTACGGTTTCTCTTTCCAACTCACTTCATTTTCATTTATTGTCTGTTCAATGTTCGGAAGACATTTTTCTCTCGGTTTATTTGCTAAAGCGGTTGTAAGGTTTACGCTATCGATATAGTAACTGAACACAATCGAGTCTGAACTAAAATCTTTCACGGCTTGCCCATTATCACCTCGATTCTTCGTAACAAAGCAAACCTTACAGGGCTACTCGCATGGCTTTTGCACGCTTTTATTAAAAACTGTCTGATTTAGTGTGCAGCCTATTTTATTGTGACGTATTGAATACTGTGCTGCATGATGGAACAACCCTTAGTGTGAGACATGACGTGAGGGAGGTCGCGGCTAATTGCGAGGTGAGGTGACCGGCCGGGATCGGGTCGCAATCACACGCCTGTGAAATATAACCGACTTACATGTTAATGATTTAACTTCACGGAATGACTTCCCCTTCCCTACCTCAACCCCCTACCCTCGTGCCGGCTCCACTAACGACCCGAGAACCCCG
Organism: Athrips mouffetella; assembly: GCA_947532105.1. Taxonomy (NCBI): domain Eukaryota; kingdom Metazoa; phylum Arthropoda; class Insecta; order Lepidoptera; family Gelechiidae; genus Athrips; species Athrips mouffetella. Next base: position 790,583 of record OX383958.1, read on the forward strand.
GCGGTTTCCAAATGTAAATGGTTACGTTTAATATTCCATTCAGAGTTTCTACCTGTAACTTATAGCTAAGTCTAAGATAGATTGCTTCATTTTATCACCGTCATTTAGAAGGGCCTGCAATTAAGTACCGAGCTATTAAATAGATACGTCGCTCAGAGAGCATTTTCAGCTAAATGAATTAATTTTAGTTTCGTGTGAAACATAACGTACAATGGAGAAACACCTTGCCATATTTCACCGGGAGACGTAGCCAATCTCGGTAAAAAATGAGGGTCAAACCGCGGCGTGCGCGTCGCAGCTGTTGGTGGTTGTGCGTAACGAGTCGCAGGCTTATTAGCGACGTGCCTACGAGTATTTCAGAACCGCCCGCCTTATACCGCAGCTCTACAGCTACCCGCACCCGTGTTTCGACAATCCTACAAAATGTCAGGGGTTGCTAACTAGGTGCTCCTTTGTATTTGCTCATCCAGTTTATTTTTGTTCACCTGCAGCTGTTGCGAACAGAGACGTAATGGAGAGGTTTTTTACCTCGCCACGAAATGAAACTTGTTTTAGTTTATATTCAGGATTCTTAAGCGTTTTCCTTCTATATTATTTCTTATCATCAGTTCCTTGTCAACATTCTTATCTCAAATAACTTCGATTACAGAAATGACTACACACACAGGCTGTAGATTACTGTTCCAATAAAGTAGGTATGTATCATCGGTTATCTATTATTATTAATATCCCTGGCGCCGGAAGTATACCGTACTGATTTTATTATATTTCAAATCAAATCAAACATTTATTTGCATGAATACAGTTTTACAAAGGTCTTATAATTACAATTCGTCCATGTACTCTACCTGTTCTCAGGCGTGCAAATATTACATATTGTTTCCTAATAAGTAGTCCTAATTGATATAAATATAAGCTTAGACCATCATAGAGTAATATCACTTCTTACTCAGCCATTCCGTTAGTGTCTTCCTAAACTGGTTACTATCTAATGCTTTAAAAGCAACCGGTAGCTTATTATATAGTTCTATGCTTGTGTTGTACGCGTTTTTAGGGTTCCGTACCTCAAAAGAAAAAACGGAACCCTTATAGGATCACTTTGTTGTCCGTCTGTCTGTCTGTCAAGACCCTTTATCTCACGAACGGGTAAAGGTATCAGGTTGAAACTAATAACATATATTAGGATCTATGAACCACATAAGATCTGAAAATTTCAATTTTTTATAACGACGCAATCAAAAGATATGGCATTTATGTCCTCATCTCCATACATTTATTCAAAAATGCAAAACCTACAGGGTACTTCCCGTTGACCTAAAATTATGAAATTTGGCAAGAAGCTAGGTCTCACAGTACAAATAATGGGAAAAGTCTGAAATCATTAAATATTTCAACTTTTCTCACAACTAATGGTAACCAATTGTGGTGAGCTCCCGTTTCAAGAACATTCATATAAGAGAGGGGTCAAGTTGGATGGTCGCTGAGGCGATTTTTGTTTTAGTTCTATTTTAAAAACGGGAACACTTACAAACTTGAAAATTGGTATGTTTATAGTGCATAAGCTATAAAATAACAACAAATAATAAAATTTGGTCAAGCACGTGTCGGACTCAAAAAATCTAGCACATTAACTTACTGAAATTTCAACTAATACAATTATGTTTATGTGGTGGTACGGAACCCTCAGTGCGCGAGTCCGACTCGCACTTGGCCGGTTTTTTTGATAAATGTAGGTATTTGATGGTGGCTTATGTAGTAAATACGCGTACTGTGATCTAACTATACGGGTAGAGACATCCGATATCAGCTTGTAGTAGTCAGGGTGTTGCTTTACAAAGCAGCATGCATCCCTAATATACATACATGGTAAAGGGAGAATCCTTAGTTCACCGAATAATGGCTTACAGCTGTCTTGATAGTATGCTAAGTAAATTGCTCGAATACACTTTTTTTGCAGCCTGAACACTGTATTGGCTTCCACTGAATTACCCCACAAAATCAGGCCATATCTAAGCACTGATGATACATATCCGTGATAAGCAGCAAGGGCTGCTTCTAAGGAAATTGTCTGTCGTAATCGTTTTAGTGCATAGACGAAGCGATCTAGCCTTTTGCAGATTTGATCAACATGTTCTTTCCAATTCAGATTTTTGTCAAGTATTAGGCCTAGGAATTTTATGAAATTTACTTCTTCTAATTTAGTATTATTATAATGAATATTTTAATGTCTTGGGTTAGAATTGTAGGATTGAAATGTCATAATTTTTGTTTTACTAATATTTATCTGTAAGTCATTTGAATTTAACCAGTTAATAATGTCATGTAGAGCTTTATTTACTCTTAATTCATAACTCTCCGTTTCATCACTCTTTACTAAAAGAGTGACGTCATCTGCGAAAAGTATAGTTTTGTTAGGTACAACCCGGAGAAGTACATTAATATAAATTAAGAATAGTAGTGGTGCGAGGATACCACCTTGTGGGACCCCACTACTGTTAATTTTGTAAACTGATTTCCATTTTTGTTTTACTTATACGTTTTTGTCCGATTTTAACTGGGTGATTTCAGTGCATTGCCTTCTATTCTGCACGTAACTGCTTAACCAATTATACGCTTTTCCTCTAATACCATAGTATTCCAATTTTCCTAGAAGCTTTTTGTGATTGACAAAATCAAAAGCTTTGCTCATATCAAGGAATATTGAGGTAATTTGTACTTTATTGTTAATACTCTCTGTGACATGTTTAATTAATTCAAAGCATGCTAAAGTCGTAGAGCAACCTTTGCGAAAACCAAACTGATTTGGGTGGAAAATGTCATATTTTGATAAAAATTTATTTATCTTGTATACATTGCTTTTTCAAAGATTTTTGAAATAACTGGCACTAATGTGATTGGTCTATAATTACTAAATAATTTAACTTACAGCTAGGTATCTAGTTTTTGAAAGGTGCCTCAAGGCGCTCATAGCGGTCAAATGCCTAACTTTACGTTCGAAAATTAAAATAAATGGCCATCAAAACTATTAAGAAGTACAGGATGATATATCAAGATTTTAAAAAGATTTTTACTTGAATAGAATTGTATTTTCGCAAACCGCGTTTGAGAAACAAAATCCCCAGCAGCACCTGTTTTTGTGATAATTTGCAAAATTTCTCCAAAACCGCAAAAGTTCACTAGTTAGTTATTACACACAAAAAAGGTATCTATTATATGAATATTTTTACTTGAATGTTTTATTTTTATTCCACATACATAATGCTAATGAAAAGTGCAAAAAACCGAGTATACGAGCGGGCGCGGCCGCGAATCCGACCAAACACGTGACATCTTAGCATGCGCATTTAGTGCACATATATACAATTAGAGTGCATATTTAATTTGATCAATTAACGCTGAGTGCTATAAAGGCCTTAACCAGATTCCTTTCAAAACTAAAAACATAAAAAACAAATAAAAACTAAAATAATACTCCCATCTTTCATCAGCCTTCGGAGATATATGGGAAAATTATTTTGTTACGTAAGAATCGCATATTGATAATTTTTAGAAAATTCTTTAAAAATAATGGGTAGGTAGGTATGCAGTGCACGGAAGGTATTATGTCATTTGAGATGTCTGTTTAGGTTGTTTGTGGTTGTAACAATTATACCATCTTTGTATTTTATTTTGTATGCATTGAATCAACCGACCAGTTTCATCAAAGCCGTGACCATCAAAGGCTTTTTTTTTTCAATCAAAGCCCACTCCACCCCCTTTTTATCAATCTCGGCGTCCATTATTATTCTCTTCCGATATCAATTGTTCTATTTTTGAAATTCGAGAAGGATTTTCAGTGGTTATTGATGTCATCCATTCAATACAGATATTATTTTTAATGCTGTGGGAAAACACGCTGAAATGATTTTCAGAATAGGTACTTACTGGTCACGTTTAAAATCCAATTAAAGTAAAATAGATATCATCCATCATCATCATCATAACATCCCATGAAAATGTCCTCTACAGGACAGGGAGTTCCCTCCCGAAATCTAGCTTTAGCTGGAAAAATGTGCAGGGGAAGTACCATAGTCACCTCGCTTGTCAGCGAAAAGGCTGGCACCATGTTGCTGGCTGCATGGCGTTTGTAGGTGACCGCAGTAAATAAGATGGTATGATACAACGTGGCAGTACTACTGTGGTATGCTATGGGAACTCTAAGTTACCATGAAGGTGGTAGGGCTTTTGTGGAAAGTCCGTCTGGGGAAGTACCACCCCTTGGCTTTTTTCTGCCGTGAAGCAGCAGTGTTTGCACTACTGTGTTTCGGTTTGAAGGGCAAGGGAGCCAAAGAAATTACTGGCACATGAGAGATACCATCTTAGTTCTCAAAATGAGCAACGCGCTTTGCTGTCTTATTAGTGTCAAAATATGCCATTAATAAGACAGTGGGTGCTATGGGCGGTGGTGACCACTTACCATCAGGTGGCCCACCTGCTCGTTTGCTCACTTGTAATATATAAAACATAAATCTACCTTTCCACCTGTCAGCTCTTTGTTTAGAATAGAACGTTTAATAGGCTTCCGTAGTCAACAAGGAACCCTTATAATTTCGTTATGTCCATCTGTCTGTCTGTCTATCCGCGGCTTAGCTCAGCGAACCGAACTAGAAAGCTGTTTAATAAGTACGTAGGCATATACGAAATAGCAAAAAAAAATTGGGTACTTCCCCCACACGTAAAATGGGGAAAAATGTTTTACTCGTCAACCCCATGGTGTGGGGTATCGTTACATAGGTCTTTAAAAATATTATGAGTTTGCGAAGAGAACTTTTCAATTTAGGGATCCGTTACAAAATATTTAACTCAAAATCTCAAATTTTTGTAATCAAGAGTCAAGTTTCCCTCCTCCCCTCCCTTCCAGCCAAACGGTTTATTTTATTTATTTATGTTATTTACGGTTGTTATTGAAAATGTGAAAAAAGCGTGGCCCGACACGCACTTGACCGGTGTTTTTGAAATTCGTTCGATGACTGCGCTAGTCATTCATTTATTTAATATTATGACAATGATAATGACAATGTCAACTAGAAAAATATATGCGCGAGTTCGGCGATTGATTTTAAATTCGTTCTTTGACGTGCGTGTTAAGATAAGTGCTAAAGTGTAATCCATCGGGTTTTGAAAAAAACCGGCCAAGTGCGAGTCGGACTCGCGCACCGAGGGTTCTGTACTACTGAAGTAAAAATACCGTCTTATGGACGCGCAGTCAGGCCGAAGTGTATGCACGCACGCGAGGCGTGGTGCGAGTGTAGTGTATTCTATGCCTGCGTCTGTGTTACCGAGTTAATTATAACCAGATTATATTGCGAGTTAGTTATTATTAGTTGCGAGTTAAACGGCTTCTTCTGGGCAAGCTCGTCCCATCGTCGACCTCATCTCTGCCCTCAAGACTACCCATTGACAATAAAAAAAAAACAAGATTCCGACACGCATTTGACTAGTTTTCATTATTTATTGTAATTCTCTAGCGTATTCACTATTAACATACCAATTTTCACGCTTGTAAGTGTTCCCGTTTTTACGATAGAGCTAAAACATAAATCGAGCAAAAATCGCCTACTAAACACGTTTTTATTATATCCCCTTATTTTTTTATTATTACTTGTTGGTATAAAGGTTTTAAGGGCTTCTTCTGGGGGGCTAATTGCATCCACTTTTGTTTTACGACTTATGGGAATTCGCAAAAAAAAAATTTTGACTCCATACAAAATCATCAGCTGATCGATCCAATTTGTAGGAAAAGTCGATTTTTTTTGTGAATTTCGTAAAGTCGAAGCGTCGTACAAAAATTGTAGTATTTAGCCCCGGAATAAGCCCTTAAAAAGTTTAACACCAATTTTTAAAGCCCTGTTTATACAGAGTGTAAAACATTTATATAAACATTTTTGGAAAATAAAAAACTTCGATACAAACTGTTCGGTCAGAGTAAGCAATTTGTATGGAGAGGTCAAAATTTGTTCCATTTCTCAAAAATGTTTCTGTGGAAAAGTTGTTCAGTTTCGTTGACTGAGCACGCCGCCGCCTGTTCAGTTTTCGGTTCACTCCCTTACACCGTTTATATTATTTTTTATTTTTTTTAATGCTGTGTAGTTTGAAGTGTTACGAGGTTTTCATTATATTAGGTTAACGCTCAGCATCCCCCGTTACAGTACTTATCGTCTCTATCATTTATGAGAGCTAGGACCAAAGTGATAGTAATAGGAAGGATGTAATCAAATTAAGTGCCGCTCAACTCCCACCTCCATCGATCCACCTCACAAACCTTGTCGTCAAAGTTATTGAGCCGCTAAAGGCTTCTGATATGGCTCATTTAACGATAGTAGCCGAGATAGCCATCATAACATCCATCACTCCCAGCTGTTGCTGGAACAATATGGAGGGGAAGTACCTTAGTCACCACGCTTGTCAGCGTTACGGCTGGCACAATAGACCGCGGTTGTTGGTGACCGCAGTATGTAAGATGTTATGATACACGGAAGGACGCTGCTGCCCCTCCTCCAGTTTATAAACCCTTAGTCGCCTCTAACGACACCCACGGTTAGAGATGGGTTGGTACAATTTTTGCCGGCACCATACGGGATAGTAGCCGGAACCAACGCCTTCTGTCTTCCGAAGCACGGAAGCATCTAAGTTGTCGGACAATCAGTTTACTTTTAATTCTGTGACTAAACTAGGGACAGTCTCACAAGGTACTATTTGGTTCTGCAAAACCTCCGAATCGAGATCCTGACGCTCTAATCACTAGACTACGGAGAAATCATACAACATCCTTGAAATTGAAATACGTGATTTTCAGCTAATACTATAATATTCATATACCGGCCCAAACTAAAACCCTCTTTTTTCGTGACTAAATTATGTTAACCCCTTCAATTTAAGACGAGAACCTTGATATAAAATATGTATCGCTGTGATTGATCGCGGTCGGCGCTAAGTGCTCAGGAAGCGAAGATTACTGGAGTGGAGATGCCGTCATTTGACCCGGTGGAGGTTATAAACTATTCCAACCGCAGAGGCAATAATTTAAATCCAGCTAAAGCTCACCTGTCAACGTTTCCAATGAGCAGTCCAAATGAGCCCCGGTAATCATCGTCCCGGTCTCATCGCACCCTCCTCTACCTCCCCTCACCCCTGCGTCGCCCCGCTGCTGACCTGCATACTAACGCCGTTATCCCGCAGCCCGCACCCGGAATATTATAATATTATTCGCTCCACATAACATTTATATCGCAAGTGTTCCCCGAATGCGTCGCCAGATCGGGAGTTATGTGCGTTAAATACAGAGTGTTTATTCAGATTAATCTTGTTTCAACCAGTTTTTACCAACATCGATGATGTATTTCACTTAGAAAACCGTCTCAAATTTAGACTCTCTATAGCACCTGTGCGAATAGCACTTGAACTATTTCACGAAGAGCGCCTGGCTAAGTAGCTATTAGTGTTGGAGTGTGGTGTAATTCTATTTCAAAACTATCGATCAAAATTAACAGAATGTTTATTAATCAACCACCTCATAGTCACATAAAAACTATTGTCTTCTATTTCTTTGAAGACTTTCATTCCTTAACAGCCAGGTGCATAAAACAACTATATATATATTGCTATCACTTTTTATGTCAACAAAATAGAAAATGTAGGCATTAACTTTAAAGGAGCTTTAATTTCAAAGACGCTCTCTGCAACTGGAAAGTTTGTGAACTAATTTGGGCAGACGGCTAGAAATACAAAATTGACTGACACGAAGTTCTTATGTATATCTGAAAATCGCCCGCCTCTAACTTGCGCAGCCTTGCTAGTAGATTAAAGTTTCGTTATTTATATAAAAAATTAAGGTAACATCTAATACTAGTATTTAATAACTTTCGTTTAAATTACCATCCATCTTTCTGGTGTACGCGTCCAAAACATCCTGTATATGCGTTAAATATAATTTTCTCACGTAAGTCATCGTTGCATTTCGAATTGCTTTGCCGAGAATTGAAACGTTGTTGATTGTATTCTGGTGCGGTATTTATTTATATTTTCGTGGAAGATCAATTTCCACGATTATTCCAAATTGTCTTATCGACAATGGACATTTCATCGAACGTGCCACATTAAATATAAAGAATCATTTTTATGTCATCTCTACTTACATGAACAAATAATTTTGAAGCACCGCCGATAAAAAGAAAATCCCGTATCGTGGGCAATGAAAAGGTCATGTTAAAAGAATCAAACAAATAGGTACAAGATTTCTACAGTTATCGATCATCAAAGATCGTTGATCGACTCGAAACTATACATATGTGCCGTGCCGTCTCTATCAACTATTTCTTCTTTAAATTTTTAGAGAAAACTAAAGAGACAACAGACTGTTAGTCGCTAAAGGTACGCACGGCAACAAGTAAGTGGGAACAAATCCAGTATAAGCTGAACTAGCTCTACGCTACAAACGCCCGGATCAAAGTCAGTGTTGCCACCATGTTGCCACCGACACGTGTGGCCATTTAAACGACTCTGAATACCGTGATGCTCTCGGGTGATACTCTACCATGATTACAGAATACATCATTTAGGTACCTACTATACACACCACACTATACTATACATACTATACATATTAATATGTATACTTATTCTTTGAGTAAAGCAATGCTTTGGTATCCTCGTGCCCGCGTTAGAAAATGAAACGGGGCAACGTTTTCGTCGCATTTTTAGACCCTCAAATGTAGTTTATTTACAATTTATTGTACGAGCTGTATTTATACATTTTTGTATACGCCTTCTCGATAACGGCTCTGTTGAAACGAAATGGAGGTATCGGGGGTGAAATTTCGATCTAACTAGTTCCCATTTCAGGGAAAATTAGTTTTGTATGTGTTTCTGAAAAGAGCTCCTTCAGTTGTAAGTTCTTGAGTACCATCCAGAAACTTATGAGAATTTAAAATGAAGAAAATCTAAACAAAATTTATTTTAAAAAGAGAAATACCCATATTATTTTAGGAGCAATCACCTGGGATTAATTTGTAACTACTTATAATTCAATTATGCTTAAAATATTCAACGAAACTAAGAGTATTAAAGTGAAATAAATTATTAGGTATTTACTTTGAAAGTTCACAATTGAACTATTCAACAAGGCTTTCAAATGTTAATAATAAAAGCCTCGGACCGTTTAGGGTATCTTGAGGGCAAGTTCGCCTTAAAACCTTTGACCCGCGTCTGGCCTGCCCTGGCCTTTAGTAAAGTTAATTACATTAAATAATAGATACATTGACTTTTACACGTGGGCTTTTCTGTCCAGCAAAAAAGTATATAATGACATATTTTAATTTTCTATTTTTCAAAAAAAAACCTACTTCCCTACTTATAAAAAAAATATACACTTGACACTTCTTTTTAGGGTTCCGATACCAAAATGGTAAAAAAAAGGAACCCTTATGGTGCCGCTCTGTCTGTCTGTCTGTCTGTCACACCTCTATATCTCAGCAACCACTTATGCTATCAACCTGAAATTTGGAATAGTTTTAGAATATAGTTGCCCAACTTAATTGCACAAGAAAAAAATTTGAAAAAAGTATGATTATTAATATAAAGGGGGCCAAAATAGGGGGGGCCAAATTTCAAATTGTCGCTACTAGGTCGAGTGGGGTATCATATGAAAGGGCTTTACTTGTACATTTTAAAATATATTTTTGTATTTTTTTAAATTTCTTACTTTTAAAGTTATGATGAAAAATGTCAAGAAAAATACCATTCCCCCCCCCTTATCTCCGAAGTTTGAGTAAGGAAAAATCTGAATTAATTACAGTTGACAGAAGTTTATATAAACTTTACAGCAAAAATAAAACGATCTTTCTAAGTTGCACAGTTTTTCAGAAATCTGCAAAAAACCTTTACAAACAAATTTAGTTTTGCGGTCCTGAAAATGGACTTTATTGCTTCCAAAAATACTATAGGTATATCGGAACCCTCGGCGCGCGAGTCCGACTCGCACTTGACCGGTTTTTTCTGGACGCTGTAGATGTTGCGGCGGAAGGAAACTTCGACATTCGGCTGTATTTTTTTAAACTTGTGCCAGTTTAGCAAGCGGAGCGAGGTTCAAAACTTCTATACTTACTCAATAATTGACTCCTACACTCAATGTAACTCAATATATTGAATGAAAATTGTAATTAATCAAGAAACTGGAAAATATATGACTATGGAATTAGGATAAATTTTCATATAAAGAGCTCAGTTTCAGTTTTGCTTAAGCTCAATAATTTAAGTAGGTTTGTTGAAAAAATTAAATGTTGTGAATTGGGCCACTGCCGCTAGGGTTTATTCGTGAAATTGATGGAAACATTCGCCCTTAATTGAATTTGAACCACGTATGTATACGTCCATTGGGTTGGCGCATGATATTCTTTACACACATATATCGAATTTTTGTGCTCCTCTTAAATTACTAAGCTTAATTCAAATCTGCGGTAGTTTCAGTGTAAGTAATTTCCAATTTTCAAAGGTCAGTGAATTTTGTAAGAGTATTTTATCCTATAAAATTACAACTGCGCATGGTAAGTACCCTTTTGACATCGCCCAAAGTTATGCTGCAATACAAACTAAGACATCTTCTATTGCTTTAAATTAAGCCATGACTATTATTTAATCTGTGGCCATGGCCAGTTCTGCCTTCGTATACGTATTAATATAATTGATCATCTAGTATATCAACCGACCGGAACATTGTTTGGCAGCTCCTTCCGACCAATAGCTTTACTAACTCGACCGTGTAGCTTCTAGAGTTCAATTGTTTCTACTATAGTCAAGCTACATTGAAGCTACAGTCCAAAATGGGGTTATGTTAAGGCAACTCATGTATGAACATACAGCCAAGTAACTAGAATAGAACGTGTTCTGAGTAGTTGGTTTCCAAGTTATTTGTGGACTTAACAACGTCGTAATAATCGATTAAATTGATATTACCGGCGACTCATTATTTTGTCTGCTAGAGTTAATTTAATTTTCTTTTTCTGGAACTTTACTTTAAGTTACTTTATTACTTGTTAGAATATCCACCAATTCTGTAAAATTTAATCAAATTAAAATCAAAATTTATTTATTTCTCAACACAAAATAATCCAATAACAACAATAAAAAAATGTCACGGAATTTTGGGAGTTAAAATTATTATAACATGGACATATTTGTGAATCATGTAGATATAATACTACAAGGTAGAGAAAACATTAGAAAAAATAACCGGCTAGCTATTTATTGAATTCCAAAAGGTACACAGCCCTAAGGTAGGACTCGGTCTGTTAGCGTTGGCTTAGTAGTAGGATCGCTCTGACGCCGTTGGCTAAGCAATTCTAATTCTAAAACCCAATATTTCTCTTTTTGACTCGGCCGTAATTTGTCTCCGTAAGTCCTTGCCAACTGCGAAGCTAAGCGCGAAACTTATCCAACAAAGCGTGATGTATGAAGTCGTGTTACGTAACCTATACACCACACTACATGGTAGGTACCTATCTATAGACCTAGCTAGTTTCGAGATACCACAAACATACCAAAGTTTCAGTTTGTGCCTCGACTGTTTCAGCTAAAACTGTAATGAAAGTTGAAACTTTGTTTTCAAGTTGAGGCCTGCGGTTGGGTTTTAGCAAGCTCTCTTAGCCAACTAGGCCAGCCGATGGATAAACTGATAAACTAAGTGGTTATATCACCCACGGTAGAACTCTACCGGCCCACAATTACAACACTACACTTTCAACTACTATACAGAGTAGGTACTCCCACTCGCTACACCTGCCCTAAACCACTCGTAAACTTCCGCCCCACAATACTCACCGACTTTGAAAAAAAATCGTTTACCCGTAACAGGCCCTCAGCTAGATTGTTTCCTTTTGTAAAAAAACCTTTTACCTCGTCCGCTAAGCAACACATATACAAACACAAAACCCTTCGGGCTGTTCGTAAAATGAGTAATGAAAGCTATTTCACTCAGAATCTTTTATAAAACCAAGCTTATGACTAGTACTTTACTATTGATTTCTTTGGGAGAGCGCGCAAAACTTATAAATCTGTGTACGCTCAGAATGGGCATACTCGATTAGTACTGAATATTTCAACGTTCATTTTTCACAAAAAAAATCTGCAGGGAGAGCTCCGACTCGCTGAATTATAAATCGCCGACGATTTTATTATTCACTCACTCCTCATTTTGGAGGCACTTGGGTCCTTGGTTTTGTAGGCGTATCTACTTTCTCACACATACAATGCGTTATGATTTACGCGATTTTTACATAAATAATTTGAGAGAGCCCCTTAACATGGGTCGTGAAAAATTGGGTGATTCTTTGACAGCATAATCAAAATTGGGAAATTAACAAAACAGCAGAATACATAATCAGATTCACAAAACTTAATAACACCTCAAACGTTCGTCGCCTGAATAATTAACGTTAACGTCGTCGTTCCAGCCTACGCCAGCGGCGCAAATGTCTTCAACGGTTAAGCAAATTACTAATTTCGGCGTAATACGTTCGTCTAGCATGATGTTATTAGTGGAACAATATTGATACAGCTCCGTGTTCAATATTGTATTATAGTATAGAGCAGGGCGTTTAGGCAGGCAATATCCGGCGGCAGCGGGGCCCGGCTATGAATAATGGATCGCAAGTGCGGTGCAGACTCGCGCTCGCTCGCCTCCTCGACTTGACTCGCCTCTGCCTCGCCGGCAGAAACCTTCGACCCAGTGCTGACTACCGGCAAATCTATTCAACGATCTTCACGCGTGACTGCACTTTATGCGACTGTATCAATCACATCAATAAAAGTGCCCTGTAACGCGCTGCCAAGCGGAACTAAGTGAAGCCAATGTCAGCAACAACTTTAGAAAAGGATTAAGGTCATTGACGACGGCGAGTCTTATGTTCGTCGTAAGTAATAAAAAACCAAAGACAAGACTATTCACCCTTGATTCTTATATTACTTCCCTATCACAGTTATGTCTTTCAAGATCAAGTTCGAAGTCATCAATAACTTTTATTACCCTCATTTGGTAGCCATCAAAGTCTCTTTGCTGAGCTGTCCTAATTATTATCACTCACTGAGTAGGAACCTTCCCTTTTCGCTCCGTGGTAGGAACTGAGCATAATTTGTTATTCGATAAGGAGGTAGTAAGGAGATAGCAAATATATCACAAAAGTAACCTACAGCCTGGAACCGCGCCAAATTAACGTTCAGTACATAGTTAGAAGTTAGAACCTCCCGGAAAAAGTGTGTAAGTGTTAGATAGATGGATAATTAGAGGCTCCTCGTCCCAAAATAAATGAAGGCAAATGTGGAGCGGTTTCCTCTCGGGCTAACGACTGGCGCCATTAGGGTTCCCGCACCGCGCCACTTAGCGCGCCATTCACCCTGCCCATGCCATGGCACTCGCCCGGGCGAATCGTAACACCCGCTCTGCTTGCTAGCTCCGCTCCCCCGGCAGTGTGTGATCAGCTTAACAAGCCTAATGCCATCACTGCCGGCACTAAGCTGGGCTCATTGTCAATTGACGAGACGAGGCGAGGCGAGGTCGGCGCTGCACAGACGCCGGCAAATAGGCGTGTCGTGTCGTCTGGAGGATCAATCCTGACGTCAATAATGCTACAAGCTCTGGAATATTTCAAAAATTAACTTAGACGCTTGAGTCTATTCAAAAAGTTCTTTGAAAACTTAAGAAATCAACTAAGTTTTTGAGAGCTAATACTTTTCGCAGTAAACGTAAAATCAAATTGATGGGTGAATTTGCAAAAGAATCCCAAATATTTTTGCAAGTCTACTCGGAGCGTCGAACCACGTCGGGGTAGCGTGTCGGTGCTGTCAGTCCGCTTGTCTACCCACGCCTCACTCTTCTATTTCACCTGGCATTTGTTTGGTTTCTTACACTTTTATGGAAATTGGTTTACGTACATTTATACCTCCGTCACACGCCAGATTGACGGCATAGGTAGATTAATGCCACAAACTTTCTTTAGCTTCGGATAAGGAAAAATTGTCAAGAGAGCTCATTACTGTAATTATAGTACCTACAAGAAGTTTTAAGAATTCAGTGAAATGTCAACGATACGACGCTGGAATTTCTGCAGGGGAGGCGGAATGCGGGTGCTAAATACCTGTCGCTATTCGGAGCGTTTCGCCCAACCTTCAGCTATTCAGTGGATTCAGTGTATAAAAGCCTTGACAGAGTCGGCTTAATTGACATCGTGATTCGGTGACGTCATTGGCTCGGCTCGCTGGCTTGTGACTGCTAACATGGCGAGCATACAACACACGAGTACGATATACAGGGTTATTTCAAAACTGCCTTTGACCTTCATACCTGTCTATAGTCCAAATACAACACAACTGTTTGGATATTAATTTTGAAGATATCGTACACGTCTTTAACGTTTTGTTAACGAAGTATCAATATCATACAGCGATATTATAATTCCGGATATTTTCAGAGGTGGTTCTGCCTATGAAACTGAACAACTTTTCCCAAGGAACATAGGTCGAAAAAGAAAAAAAACTACCTCCCATACAAAACGAGATCGAAATTTTATTTCGTATTTATATTTCTTTGGAAAAGTTGTTCAGTTTCAGGGACAGTAACACCTTAAAATATCGGAAGTGATAAAAAAAGAATAAAACTTAACACTAGGTAGGTACGTGTGTTTGGATATTTCTACCAGTCCACTTTTTTACCTTTTGATCCTTACATAAATGATTCGGAGCGCAGAGAATCATTTATCTAAGTTTTGATCATTTGTCTTATAATTTGCAAGCTAATTATACATTTTAATTCTTGTTGTTTTGATGGGGAAGAAGAAGATTAAGGATGCATATTCTGTGTCTCCTTTTTAAATATACTTCAAAGGACTCTATATTGTGGGTAGAGTGAAGTAGCAGGCACGCCACACCGGCCGCACGCGAGCACGCACGAGTTACATCTTTGATTTGTTAGCTCCGCTATTTGGGCCAATAAACAACGGGCGAGGCTGCGATCGTTACCAAACAGTATAGTTTCACTCCATTCCATCCTTCTTATAAGAGCTGGTTGAATTTCAACACTGTTACGGCTACACTCGGCCAAAGTAGTAACCCACTGATACGCTGCGAAACCCCTCAAAGGAACAAAAGGAATCCGATACGCAGCTTTGTTATTTTATCACTCTGCTTGGTTGGTTCTGCAAACCTATCTACTTATTGTCTGACATTTCTCGAGTGCCACAGGATAATGTGATATAATTTCGTTTTGAGCTCGTACCGGAAAATGGAACAATTTAACACTTTTCCCTGTATATTCTGTTGGGAATTTTCGTCAAAAAATTGCGTGTAGGTAATTTTTGTTGCTCACATTCGGTGCGTGAGGTGGTTAGCTGGTATTTCTCGCATCTCCGGGGGAAGCGTCGCGCCGGCGTTTATCTGGCGAGTTTCCGCACGCCTCATCCTCAACACGATGAAGAGCACTTTCATTCCGACGAACTCTCGATTATGTCCGACTAACGTGCGGATTTCCGAAGCTTTGTTGTTACTTTCTCGACTGAATACAGAACGGTTTTTGGCCCCTGAAGTAGATCGAGACCCTCTTTTCAATTTGTTTTATTGAACGGAGAAGTGAATGGATGGTTGTTGCCAAGGACTCGGGTATTTGCCCTACTTCACAGATGTTTTCGTCGTATTTTTTCTGATTAAACTCGTTTTGTTAGCTCGAAATGACTAAGCGAATATTTGACGCATATTGGAAGAAAATGCCAGAGCGGGGCGTCGCATTACGTTCAGCGAGCCCTGTGGGGGCCGGTATTTAATAATGCGCGAGCTGGCCAGGCGCCGGCGGGGGTGAGGAGGGCTGCTCGCGGGGCGGAGGGGGAGGGGAGGGGTTCACGCACAATTAAAAAGCCCAGTGAGGCGGGTTAATGGGAGGCTTTTATCCGCAGCGCTACAAAAGCCCGCAGCCGGAGCCTCACCAGATAAAGCGGCGTGCATTAGAGAATAGGTGACAATGAACTTTCACAGAACCAACACTCCCCTGCGATTGTTTTAACCCTCGACCAAAAGGGTTTGTTCTTAATTATAAGCCTTTGCCTGTTTATTTAGGAAAGTGTCAAACTGGTTATTCTATTATCTTTCTATCTGGTATCGTAGCGCAACGAAGAGTGATAGATACCTAAGTAAAATATAAAGCCATTTCTATGACTGGAATAATTTTTGGGTTGGTAATTGTAAATAAATGAAACGAAATTCCTTCCGTATAACTAATTTATGTATGGATAGTAAAATCTAACTCAACGGCTTATTAGTGAAACAACGTCCGATCAATACTGTTTCTTATTAATGGGCTCTTTGATATTAAACATTAATGAGCCGGCCTAGTTACAGTACTTCTCCAATATCTTCCAGTAGGTGCCTTTAAAAGTAACTCCTGATGCCTAAACCTAATCTAACGCCGGATAGAACGCTGCACCTCAAGACACAGGCCTTCGCTTAGTTTAGGAATCAGGGCTCAATAAACGAATTTGTGCAAATGTGTTAAAACTGATTTATTTTAAGACAAACATGTTCACCTTTTTGTATAAATCTTTTGTGAAATAAATAAAAAGATATTATTTTATTATCAAAAAACCACAGTGGCTTCTATAGACACATACTTTATTTTTATTTAGAAGTTGTAATAACGCTGTCAAACGTAGCGGCTGTGGCATTACCCAGTAAATGTGCGATAGTTAGGGTTGTTTGCCCATTGCGACGATTCCAAACCGATTTCGACAACAAGAGAAAAGCGCCGACAAAATTACAAGCAAAAAAAGTACTTATTACTTATATAGTGTCGCTTCTATCGGCGCTGTTCTTTTGTTTTATCGGTATCGGCTCGGAATCGGCGCGATGGACAAATAGCCTTTTGTCTTTATTTTGTGTCAAAACGTAAATAATAATATTTCTTCTTTAAGTAGAAGACGTCTGTTATATGATAAAGAGATTTTACAATGGTGCTTATTTCTTTTCAGAATATCTGACGCGATGCGATGCTGACGATGCACATAACACGACGTGACGTCACTCTGCATTATAGCGTGACACACAAGACTTAGCACTCGCATCACTTGCTATATGAGGTGAGATTTCTTATATTTTTCATTATGTACAGGGTGTAAAAAAAGTACGATGATCCCATAGAAAATAAAAAAAAAATACTTTTTCTTTCAAAAAAGTAAATTTAGTTCAAGAAGAAGTGTAGTGCCTGGAGAGATAAATGACCTCTATGATCAGCTGGTGATGCAGACAAAGATGTTTTTTGTTTTAATATCCAGTCGCTAGCAAACACCTATCCATTTCAATAAATTACTGTCATGTAATTCGAAGAAAAATCAAAGTTCATGATCAACCAAAATGAGAATACGTTCAATACGTTCTTTGAGAGAGACCACGGTAGAGCGTATAAACTCAACCTTAAGTCTTGTCTCCGACTGGGGTGACAAAAATCTGGTGAGTTTCAACGCCACCAAAACACAAGCGTGTCTATTCACTGCCAAAAGGAGTCCATTCAATCTGGCTCCTACTTTTCGAGGTACATCTGTACCGGTCACCGACAGCCTCGAGCTTCTTGGCATGAAGCTGTGTGCAAACCTGAACTTCGGCGCCAACATTGAGTCAAAAGCTCAAACTGCGGCCAAAAAGTTGGGCATCCTCAATAAGGTTAAGCGTTACTTCACTCCTGGACAGCTTCTAGTTTTATACAAAGCACAAGTCCGATCCTGCATGGAGAATTGCTGCCACCTTTGGGATGGCTCAGCGAAATACCAACTAGCCGCACTTGACTCGATAGATCGCAGAGCCAAGAAGCTCGTTGGTGATGAGATGCTAGTGAAAACCAAGTTTCACAGCCTAGCCCACCGGCGCAAAATTGCATGTCTGTCGGTCTTTTACAGATTGTACTTCGGAGAGTGTGCCCAAGAGCTCCATGAGCTTATTCCGCCATCCCCCTTTTACCATCGGGAATCCAGACGCGCACCGCAGGATATCACCCATATCTGGTTGATATTCCACACATTCGCACAAAGCGCTTTGAAACATCCTTTATAATGCGTACAGCTAAGGAGTGGAATTCTCTGCCTGCGTCTGTGTTCCCGAGCTCTTATAACCCGAATATATTTAAGTCGCGAGTGAATAGGCTTCTTCTGGGCAAGCTCGTTCCATCGTCGACCTCATCTCTGTCCTCAAGGCTAGATCGAGGTCAAGAGTAAGCCCATACATAGTAAAAAAAAAAAAAAAAATGAAAAAAAAAAAATTAAATATAAAAAAAAGTATTTTTCTTAATATTTTTTACAATCTTTTAGTGATTTAGAATCACTTTTTGGAAGGATCATCGTACTTTTAATCAGTATCAGAAAATTCAACATAATGGGATTTCAACATAATGGTTATTCAACATAATGGGAATTCAACATTATGGAAATTCAACTTAATGGGAATCCAACGTTCGGAGAATTCAACATAATGGGAATTTAACTTAATGGTCCTGAAGGCTTCTTTTTCTGTATATTATACAGGTTTGCTTTGAGGATAATTTCAAAACTGTTTCAATAATTTTTATTATTTATTATTATTATTTTATTTATTCAGGAATCAAACAGTCATTTACAGATCTTTCTTATGTACAAACATGAATACTACTAGACCTATAGTTCCCTATATTCTTATCAACCTAAGTATTTCGTTTCCAAAAAATACAACTTATCAAGGTACTAACTATTATAGATACATATACTAATTAAGAAACATTTTCAAAGATTGCTTTTTTAAAACAACATAAAGAAGGATTAAATATATCTACCTTTGAATATTTGTCGTTATAAAGTTTACAACTACGCCTTACAAAACTATTTGCTACATAATTAGTGCCACTTTTTGCAACAGAAAACAATGGTCTTTTCGTGCAAATACGTTCCCGTCTGCGAGGTACACGGATAGAAATATCACGGAGTAATGCAGGGGCATCGACATGATTGTTTAAGAGTTTATGTAGATAAATAAGATTAGCATGGTCACGACGTATACGTATACATATATATATTTTGAAAGGTTTTGTGATGGAGTGTATTGTTAATGCATCTTAGCTGCCTTTGAGAATATTTTTGAGTGCTCTGAGTCCGCGTTGCTTGTGGTATATTTTAGGATGTAGATATTATTGACGCCTACCATTTACCTATATGAAAGTCGTCTCTTCTATTTTAATTATGTCGTGTTTAATTGTACACAAACGTGGATGTCTCATCCGTTTCTTCTACGCTTATTTATTTTCAGATCACTATTTACTTTTATCTTTTTTTGACTAAGGTACATGTATAGCGCATTGTCATTTCCTTCACGTGTTTCTCTAGGCTAGGAACACTGTTACCTATTACAGAGTTGTATATTCCATACCCTGACCCGCATTTGCAACTCGTTGTAAGACACCCTCTCGATCAATAAGTTGTTAATTTGTTTGAGGAAGTCCCTAATCGGCTTAATGATGACCGGGCAGGACCTACGTCAACCCGGGAAGGAAGTTAGTAAGGTGAGGCGAAGATACGTGTTCATATCAGTTAGCGACTGTGAGATGGGTTGGTTAGGTGTAGGTTGACCTGTAATGGATCTGTAGCAAACTTTCATGACCCCATTGTTAAGGTTTGAAGTTATGGAGTATTGAAGATGGAAAGGAAAATGAATTTTGAAATTGAGATCAATATATCATCAATATTATACTAATTACTCTTTAATTTTTACCTATATTACTAACAACAATACTAAAAAATTATTTTATTTTAAACCAATTAAAATGAGCAAAAAAAAAAATGTTCTTACCAATTTACTGTTATTGGTTCTACCTGTTGCATCGCTTGTAATATTAGCTGCTAAGAGTCTGATGTCCTTACATACAGGCCCTGTGTCTAGTTTAGGCAACAGTCTCCCACAATTTTGTAATAAATAATATGCAATAATAGTTTTAAGTAAAAAATTCTGTCAAATTGTGGTAAGAAAATAAAAAACTTATTACCTATTATTATTAATTTGCTGTTGCCCGCGACTTCGTCCGCGTGGATTTTCGTGGTTTCATGAGTGGGATGTATTTCGGAAACTTATTTCTTAGGATGATATTAAGGAAACTTCTTAGATTAATGAAGGTCTC
Source organism: Athrips mouffetella (assembly GCA_947532105.1). Classification (NCBI taxonomy): domain Eukaryota; kingdom Metazoa; phylum Arthropoda; class Insecta; order Lepidoptera; family Gelechiidae; genus Athrips; species Athrips mouffetella. Next base: position 810,783 of record OX383958.1, read on the forward strand.
CGCGGGCTACCTATCAATAATCTAAGATAAATATATTGACATAGCTTTTATCCTACACTAGTTACGGTTTCTCGAAAACGGCTCTAATGATTTCGATGAGATTTACTATACGGGGGATTTCAGGGGCGAAAATCGATCTAGCTAGGTCTTATGTATGGGAAAATTTAATTTTCTCCGTATTTTGAGCATTTCTTGAAAAGGCGCGTTTTAGAAACCCTAAAGCGCCAACTATTATTGGGGCCTGGTTCATACTATACAGAGCAAAGCTCGTTCGCCCAGATACTAAAGCTTTTATTTACACATAGCCAGGATATAGGTGCGTACGTAGTAATACTATAAGTAAACAAATGGCATTCCTCTTTTCACAAAATTTCCTTTTTTCCCGTACTTGGCGTGTGTCTGGAAAAATCCGATTACATAGAAGTCCTGAGCAGCTGACTACACCAATGTGTCAAGCTGAGAATTTATGAGTGAGTATAAATAAAACGGCGATAACTTTTTGAGAGCAGCGTTCACAAAATGTGCTTACAGCCTCCTATAAGTACTATACATAAAATGTAACGTTAACGTAAAAATTGTTCGTAATTTTTCTTATACTTAACATAAATTGTGTAATATTGGCCCCAGTCAGATTGTTGGTGATCACTATAAATAGAACACTTTCGTTCCCTGCTACTGTCCACGATCACACCTATGACCTAACTGAATTCAAGGACTACTTCCGCATACATTGCTGGGAGACTTGGTTATGTTAATTGCAATATCCTTACTTCAGCGAACAATGTAAGGCGAAATAGTTTCTTAGCTATGTTAGACGTCATTCGGCCGTTTTATTTGTGTGTAAGTAAGTGACAGCCTTCCGAAAACTAAAAGGAAATAATCAGTCAATGTAACTGAACAAATTAAAGTAATTAAATCTTTCAGGAAATTAAAAAAAATCGGCTTTTCCATATACCTAGTCGGTCCCTAAATACTGTCACTGGCCAATTATTTTGAATACAGAACTGACAGGAAAAAACAAACAATAGGATACGATTTTCAATTGTTTACCAATCAATAAAACATAAAAACATTTTATGATTATTGTTATTTCGCGATGGAGTGGACGCTTAAAGAGGACCGGGTAGCAGTGATTGCATTACACCGTTGTGGCCATTCGCCAAACTCAATATTCAAGCTGCTTCAAAACTTGAAAATCACGAAACGGTTTGTGTATCGTACTATCAAACGGTATAATGATCACTCCTGTGTAGATCACAAGAAGAGATCAGGCAGACCTCGCTCTGTTAGGACTCCAGCAGTCATCAAAGCAATCAAGGCGCGTATTGCAAGAAATCCCGCCCGCAAACAGAAACTGATGGCTTTACAAATGGGTTTAAGTACGAAAACAGTAAAACGAATACTTAATGGGGACTTGGGTCTGCGAGCTTACAGAAAAAAAGTGGACATCTTCTCAACGCGTGCTTGAAAGCAATGAGAGTGATCAGATCCAAAGTTCTGTTAAGGCGGTACGCAAAAAACAAGCACCGTGATATCCTGTTTACCGATGAAAAAATTTTCAATATGAAGAGAAGTACAACGCACAAAATGATAGGGTGTACGCTACAAGTTCTGCAGAAGCTGCGAATGCCATTCCTCGAGTGCAACATGGCCATCATCCCTCTTCATTGATGATTTGGCTGAGAGTCTCGTATTTTGGCCCAACTGAGGTTCATTTCTGCGAAAAAGGTGTCAAAACCAGTGCGAAAGTTTACCAAGACACTGTTTTGGATCCTATCGTGAAAGACCTATCTCAGACGCTTTTTCGAGGACGACCATGGGTGTTTCAACAGGACTCTGCACCGGCGCACAAAGCCAGAACCACCCAGGCGTGGTTCGAGCGCATCAAAATCGACTTGATAAAGCATGAAGATTGGCCCTCCTCCAGCCCTGACCTTAATCCTTTGGATTACAAAATATGGCAGGTGTTGGAGGACAAAGTTTGTGCTAAGCCTCATAAAAATTTGGAGAGCCTGAAGTCTTCACTGAAAAAAGCAGTGGCCGAAATCGATATGAAAATGGTTCGTGCGGCGATTGATGACTGGCCACGGAGACTAAACGCCTGCGTGGCTAATGGTGGTGGACATTTTAAATAAATTTTATTCCAATTTTATCTTTAAATACTAAACTGTCGAATAAAAAAATCCGTTTTTGAAACTACATAGTATTTTGGATTTTATGACCTTAATATACATGTGACAATATTTAAGGACCGACTAGGTATACTGTACAATCAAGTTTGCAATTTTTTATGGATAATCCGTTTTTTTTTTCATTGTGTAGGTTTTATTCACTGACATATTATGTTCAGTTACGTTGACTGATTAGGTCGTGCCCATACAGTTTTCGGAAGGCTGTCTCTTTTACCCGCTGTGTGACCTGAAAAAATAATGTTTAAGCAACTGCGCAGATAGTATTTTTATATTTTTTAATATAGTGGGGTTTTGTGCAAAGTTCAAGTTTAACCTTCCTGCCTATTCCGGCCACAACGTAGCAGTGCAGTGCTTGCACATTGTGCTAAGCCAGTGAAATTACCAGCGCATTAGATATTCTATCTTGTTTTCAGGGTCGGCATTGCGTTATTCAGGGTTCCGTACCCAAAGGGTGAAAAACGTGACCCTATTAATATGCTTCCGCTGTTTGTCTGTCTGTCAGCGGGCTGTGTGAAGCGTAATAGATAGATTATCTATTTTTTTTGCCACAAAAATATAAAAATTAAGGGTCCCCTAACTACCCCTACTAAAAACGTGTTTTTTAGGCGAGTTTTGCTCGATTTTTGTTTTTTTTAATTGTCAATGGGCTTACTCTTGACCTCGAACTAGTCTTGAGGACAGTGATGAGGTAGACGATGGAACGAGCTTGCCCAATAGAAGCCTATTCACTCGCGAATTGAATAGGTTCGGATGAACTCGGGAACACAGACGCAGGCAGAGAGTTCCACTCTTTAGCCGTGCGCATTATAAAAGATGTTTCAAAGTGCTTTGATCGAATGTGCGTAAAATCAACCAAGTATGGGTTATCACCCAGGATATCTCCTGCGGTGCGTCTGGACTCTCGATGGTTGAAGGGAGATGGCGGAATAAGCTCGGGGAGTTCTTGAGCACACTCTCCGAAGTACAATCTGTAGAAGACCGACAGACTTGCAACTTTGCGCTTTTAGATCTCTCGTAAAAACGGAAACACTCGCAATCGTGAAAATTGTTATGTTTATAGTGCATAAACTATAAAATAACAACAAATAATAAAAACTGGTTTAGTGCGTGTCAGACTCGCTTGAATTGAATACACATCTGCGTGACTGTGCGTCGATGACTAAGTCGATATTTTTACCTTAGTATTACGGAACCCTTGGTGCGCGAGTCCGACTTGCACTTGGTCAGTTTTTTTGCTACCTCATTTTAAGTGATAAAGTGTGCTTTATTTTGAGTCATCATCAGGTGGCCACGTGCTAGTTTTTTCAGATGTACACAGAAAGATACATTTATAAATTTTTCATATATTCTCTGTAAAAGCAAAAATAAGTGTTGATACATATTTGAAAAGGATTTTCCTTCTTACAAAAAATGTGCCGTTTCCGCGATCCGTATGACATAATCAAGTCGAAAAAACTTGAACCGTGTAACGTAAATAGGATTTTCTTCATAGAGGAGGAAAGTGGTAGGTATTATAATGAATTCTTCAAAGCAGCTTTGTAAATGCAGGACATAAAAAGAACTTTCCCCAAAGATTATAGGTTGAAACACGATTTAGTTTTTACTTTTTATTATTTTATTTATAGAGTAGGAAATAAATGATAATAAAATTTTCTCAGAACTAAAACGGGACCATTTTTGACAACAAAGGTTTTATGGGCTTTTGGACATCGCAGGGTCCGATAATCAATGTTGTTAAGCCAAAATCCTACTAGTTCAATAAAGACCAAAAATTACCTGGGCCAAATTACGGTGGAAGATTTTTTGTTTTAAAAGTGTTCTTTAGGTCCCACCGAACATATTTAGAAAATTCTCCGTTGATCCCATGTACGCTTCCCCCCCACCCTCAAAAGGGTCCCTGATTTTAGATTTTTTCATGTATCTCAGAAACGGTTAAAGAAAGATGAAACTCTTTAACGTTACTTTAATCTTCATAAAATTACCAACCTGTTGACACCTGTTTTATTTCAATGTGATCTATAATATCTGAAATATAGAGTTAAGTTTGCACTTACTACTGATTACCTATTAGCACACTGCAGGTAAAACGGAACCCTAGTCCAATGAGTAGAATTTTGAATTGACAGCATAGATTTTTGAATTCTGTGATGTTCAAAACCAAAATGTTTGAAATCCTACTCATTTAGACAACTATTACTAGCAGCTTGCTAAGAGGTACTCAGTTGCAAGTGCAAACTTAACCCTATATTTCAGATACTATAGGTCACATTGAAATTAAACCGGTAATAACTGGTTGGTTATTTTTTAACGATTATATTAACGATTATATTAACGTTTACAAATTTCATTTACCTTTAACCGTTTCTGAGATAAATAAAAAAATCTAAAATCAGGGACCTGTTTCAGGGTGGGGAGGGGGGAGCGTACATGGGATCAACGGAGAATTTTCCAGATATGTTCAGGAGGACCTAAGGAACACTTTTAGAACAAGAAACCTCCGGTCGTAATTTAGCCTAGGTTATTTTTTGTCTTTTTTTGAACTAGTAGGATTTCGATTTGACAAAATTGGTTTTTGTATTCTGCGGTGTTTAAAACCCCAGAAAAACGTTATTGTCTGATCTGGTCCAGATTAATTTCTGACCCTAAGAAGGAGAGCCAAATTCTGAAAATCATCCTAGTCTATTATACCAACTGCATCACGTCACTTGATAGTGAATTTTGTTTTATGAAGTAAAAAAAAATGTTTCGCATTTCTCTCTAGCTCCCTAGGAAAAACTTGTTCATCCACAGATTAAGTTTTCGGGAGTTGTGTGTTTGATCGCACTCTACATTTATTGAAGATCATGTCTGATTTGAAAAGCCATCGTAATGTCTAACCCTGTTTCTTCTTTTCCTGTCTGTTTTCAGACAGTCGAAGCGCGGAGATAATAGAAAGTCAGAATCTCTTTATAGTAAGATCGGACCAACATTGTCGTGCTGTTCAGCGCACTCGATTAATACTCGTATCCACTTTGAATGAGACTTCCCTTCTGGTTACATTCAAAATTTTTTAAAAGAGCGCGTGGGTTTTTAGTATCGCTTCTTTTTCCACCGTGGCGCCACTTTGTTAGTGAAGCGATGTAGTTTAGCAGTTTTCATTAAGAGATTTTAATATGTAACAATGATTAATTATTTTAAGAATTTAATATCTAACAATTTTGAGTTTGAGTTATTTCCACTCACAATATGACTTTTAGCTGCAAAAAAAAACCTTATTCGTTCTCTTTGTTAGTGGTCTATGGAAGTCTCAGCATTCGCCGCCAAACTTGGATTATTATAATACTCCGCCAACAACTGTTTACTTATCTTTTTCTTTCGAATTATCTAAGATTCCGAACCATACTAACCAGAAATAAATTTCTACTGACTGATAGATGAATGATGACTCACAATCCACATCTTAAGGCACCAAGCGACACCACGAGAATTCCGATAAAATAATTTTAAGAAAAAACTCGCGCCCCGAGTCCATTGAAACTTGTCATAAATCCGCGTAGTACTAGAGTCATGCTGAAGCACAATCCTCAACTTCTGAGAGGTTCTTCAACTCCAAGTTTTATTCATAAAGTTTTAAACTTACCGGAAATATTTGTCGTGATCGGGAAACAAAGTCTTTTTATTGAAACCCGCAGTCCCGCCGGGAGAAACGAAATTTTATAAAATTATAATATTCAAATCGTTAAGAAGAATAATTGGCGTTACTGTGATTTATAACCGTGAAGCCGATTTATAAGCAAGGAAGCAAATCAAAATATTAACCTTTTGTGGTGAAAGAGCGGAGCAGACCCAATTCATTATCTTCTGCCTGCGCAAATAAAACATTGATAAATTATTTAAACGCCTTTCCGCTTAAAGGAATTGTAAAGCAGGTAAGGTACCGGTATGAATTATCGGGGAAATGTCGTTTATTATTGAGAGGGAGCGGCAGGCAAATATGGATAGGCCTGTTAGATAGTGAGGCTGGCGGCGAGGTGTAATTTCCTATGTTTGCCAACTTGGTGCCACCGGGAGCGCTACCATGTTTGAATATTTGGTAATTCCACAGATAAGCCGACCCACTATTAAAGAGACAGTACGTATAATGTTACACATTTCGACTAAAAAGGTCAACGACTTCCTTATCATCAGTACACGGGCTGTCTACTACCGCGCTTAACTAATCTGCCATCTAAGGAAGCTAATGATCTGTGTAATGACCTCGCGAATGTATTTTATTGAGGCGTGTAAGTTTCATTACATTGTTGTTACTCGTATCATGCGAGTTAAGAACAGTTTAAGGGGCTGATAAGAGCTAAATACGCTTCACTTGAGCAGGTTTTTAACGAAAAGTGATGAATATATGGCCGTGAACAAAATTTATGTGATAATTAAGCATCTTTCCAAGAATATGGCCGACTCCGAAACACGATTAAATATTTTGTGTATGCGATAAAAAAATCCAAAGTTACCTCTGCTTTTTGCTTTTAACCGTTTTTCTTAAGTACCAATTAATCTATGATGCCAAAACTTTCACACATTATTCAATTTATTGACGTTTTGCATAATAATATAGCTATTTGATAATTAATATTATGGGTACGGATTTTGTAGAAAAATGCAAAAATGAGCGAAAAACGTAAAACAGCGCGAATCCGCTCCGTTCTAGCACGCGCATTCTGCCCTTTGTTAGAAAGTGAGGTAACTCAGCTCTTATCAGCCCCTTAAGGTGTTAAGAAGTTTAAGAAGTTCGAAAGCTCGTGGTGTGCTTCTTAAAACTTGTCTTATTTACAAGAATCAGGTATGGACTGAGTTTCAATTTATGATCGTGTGAGTAAGTGAATATTATTATAGATTTTAAATTAAAGAAGTATGTTATATATTTTGGATTTAATCCAGGGTGAGTTACACTATCTTAATTTAACAATTGCTCCTGCTCACGAATATTTCGTTAAAAAAAACGCATGCTTTCTCCGGATTGAAAAAAAAAGAAATTATTATTGCAAGTAAACGCGTTCACGTATGGATATGGTTACGTTACGAGTGTGGTTGGTGTGTTGTGGTTGTGGATATCCAAATACACCATCACTTTGACATCCATACTGAATACATCCAGTTCCATCAAATTGTCAGTAGTTGAAGTTAACCAGACTTATCAAACATTCTGTTTCTAAAGTCTGAAATATTCAACAGAAAGAGTCTTACCTGCCAAGCGGATTTTGCACGAAAGCGGTGAAACTTCCAAACTTTATGCCAACCTCCAAATAGAATAGAGGTATTTTAACGGAATCACAAGTTTGGCATAACTTCCATCTTGTTAGCGAAGGATGAAGTGAGCAGTGGGCATGGAAGTTGGGTATTAACCGCATTTGTCTTGCAGCCGCGCGACGTGGAACTCGGATTCCGTAACCGCGATCCGCGACATCCGCGTACACATTCACTTGTTACTTTTGCTTCCGTCACTTGGTAGAAGTTTGATGCGGATTATCTTACACAAGTCTTCCTTACTACTTGCATAATGCAAAATAGGTTTTGCGTGTTCGGACAAGCAAGCAAGGAGATGCGAGAGTGTCTTTTTCTGATTCAGTCTTTCATTTAGATCGTTGTATCTGTTGTTACAGGTTTCGACTAGCATTTTAATTAAAATGGTGGTGATGATGATGTACTTTGTTCTTCCCTTGCTTTCATTATTTGGGGACGGGTCGTGCTTGAGGTCTCTCTCAATATTCGACCCAGTTGCGACGTAAATACTTAATTTATGATTCGACCATTAGATCAATGGCGGGCGGCCTGTGCCTCTGTTTTGTTCTGGTACATTTAGGGATATTATTTATAAAGCGCCGCGAATATGTAATAAATCTATGTATGTTAATAACTTAGTATTTATACCTAACTGACAACGTTTTTCAATTGGTTACACATTGGGCCGCCAAAATCTAAAAAATTAAATAGCGATACGAAAAGAACAAGAATAAATATAATTACTCACGCTACCTATGTATATAATGTGTGTTTTTCACAAATAATAAAGAAAGAGACCATCGGCGCCTAGCTATACTATCAATATCTCACCGATAACATATCAAGTGACATTAATTATCCTACGATCATCGGTGTGATTAAAATAACACAGCGTTCGTAAAAAGCAAGGGTTGCATGGTCTAAAGTGGCAGTGGTCAGGGCACAACACAAGATGAACCGATGGCCGATGGGGCGTGAGGGTTCTAGAGTGGGGACCACGAACCGGAAGACGTAGCGTGGGCAGGCCCCCCACAAGGTGGACTGACGACATACCCCAGACACTACATACAAGAAGCACGAATTTGAAATTTGAAATTGGAAGCGCCCGTAGGTCTGCATAATCAGTACAACTTGAGCACCACGCGAATAGTGCGGGAAGACGGGAACGCACTGCACTGGGTGCAAGCTGAACAGCCAGGACCGGTCGTCATGGAGATCTTTAAGGGAGGCCTATGTCCAGCAGTGAACGTCTTTCGGATAATATGATGATGGTCACACTTTAAAAAGTTTACTTTTTGTAAACTTGCTACTGTGTTTAGATAATTACTTCTCATCTTCTGTAGCACTTTGTGCTGGACTGTTGATAAATAAAATCTCTAACCACTGCCATACACCGTGAAAGGCATCAACTTAAGCCGCAATCAAACCTTCCTTAATTCAAGTACTAATTCGGCATACATTGCTCGATGAAGTAACGATATTGGAATTAACAGAACTAAGCCTCCCAGCAATATATACCGAATTAGTGTTAGAATTTGGGAAGGTCTGATGATCCGTTTTCCATTCTAAATTCAAATGACTCGCATTCTTATGCGGGACATGAAATGCTGTTTAAAAACGAGTGTATACTGCAATTTTTAGTTAAATTTTTCGCTGTTTAATACAAAGATACAGTTAAGTACTAGTTTTTGTTAGCAATTTTTGGTTTAATATTACCATTGTGGGTGTGCGATCATTACTGTTGTACTTTCGGTGCATTAGCTGAATCTTTTTATTAATCAGCGAAAAATTTATTTAATTTACAGAAAAATAAATAGTCGGATTGTATGAAGTATATTTTTCACATAAGTCTTTGGGTAAGTTGTTCAGTTACTTTAAATGAGCAAGCCCTTAAAGTTACTTCATGTCAGGAACAGGGTGTATGGCGACGACAGCCGCAGTTACCCAACTGTTACTCAGTGTTCCATTCTTGTTAAATCGTAAGGAACAAATCGTGTTTATTTATGACGTAGGTACTTTTGTTTATTCGTAAAAGCCCCCGTTTTGTAAATAATTTCTCAGAAACACGCCCAAGTTTTTCCAGAACTAGAACGCGGCTTCTTGCTTTTATAGCTTTCTTTTATAGACCACAAAAGAATAGTAGATTGTATCACAAGGCTGTAAAATAATATTTTAAAGGCGAGGGCGCTATTTTGAATCCAGAGCGAAGTGAAGGATTCTAAAGTAGAATCCTGAACGTAGCGAGGGATTCAATAGGTCGCCCAAGGTAAAAATATTTTTGCAGCCTCGTAATACACTCTACTTTTCATCTCCCTCTATGAGAAAAGAATAATAGGCTCATTGAGATACACACTCGTCATTAATTTTAAATATAAAATACCATTACAATATTATTACTTGATGAAACAATACTTAAAATCATATTAAGTATTTATTGTATTTATATTTATTTAATGGCATCACATCTCATTACAAAACGTATTTCGCCAATGTCAAAGTAAAGGAATTGTTACAAAAATATGGCGACACGCCAATGTCCAGTGAAAGAATGATTTACACAGGAATCCGCATCTCGAAGATCGACGACGAGGAAAGCCTGTGCACCACGATGACTCCGATAAGTTGATAGGGGATATTATTGAAGTCTCGAAGAAAGCCGCTTCTCACCATCCAAAAACATTAGTAGAAGAATATATTTCCATTTTCTATTAAATGTTCACTTTGTAAGACGTTTATTGGATAATATCCTATTAAAATTATACTTTAAACACTCAAATCAACATATAAAATCAAAATTGAAACAAATTCACGTCTTGTTTACATTTCAAGCACATTTTTTTTATATTCATAATAATTTTAATAGTACAACCGGCCAGTATCATTTTTCATACAATATTTTGGTTCGACCTCTATGGTTGACCTAAAATATCCGTATGGTGGACCTAAATTCAAATTATAATTTTAAATCCCATTTTTAACCGCTACGAAAGTCTCTTGGAGAAAACAGCTATTTTGTTCGCCTTTATTGTCGAACCGTTCAGCGATTTTCGAATAGATGGGATGAAAAATATTCTGACGGTTTCTTGCTACGAGTACTACTATTACTGATTTGCGCTGGTTGGCTGCGAAATTAGAAGACAGCTCCTCAGGTTCATAAAATATAATTAAAAATGGTAAAAACACACAGTAAATATAAGTAAATCAAGTAGAGACCGAGAGACTGCCAAAACTAATCAATGTCGTAATTTGGAATTTGCTTACGTCTAAGTTTAAATATACATATTTACAAAAGCCTGCCAGCATCAGGCTAGCAGGCAACCTCCGTCGTCGACAACTACCTATCATGTAACTTTCACCAGTGTGGAAATATACAACTGATGACTTACAAAATATACGGGTTAATTTGAAAACCTTCGACCAATTTTGAGATTGAGTTCAGACCACGAAACTGGGAACATAGGTCGTTAGATGTTAAGAGGATATGGGAAAAGATAAATATTTGACAGCGCGCGCAGTCTTTTCGCTTGAAAGAAAGGGATGAAGTGCGCAATCCGCAACGCATTAGATTGCGACAGATATACTATGCGTGTTACCAACACTAAATGACGTAAGCGCCTGATATAAAATATCGCCTTTTTGTAAAAACTAAGTAATCAAATAAAATTTTAGGTTGAGTAAACCCTAGCAACCACAATTTTTTTTCTGTATACCCAATTTCACTACTTAAAACACCTTAGATTCCACAAAAAAGGGAATAAATGAAAATTAAAGAGGCAACTTTTGATTTTTATTTTATTGAGTCGATTTTCACTAATCATGTTTTGGCCTCGGTGATTCCCTCACTTGAATGGTCAAAAAACACACACCTCAAAATCACGGCAAGATACTGAGTAAATAAAAAGATATTTGTCTTCAAAATACCCAAAATTTATGGTCAGCTGACTGACTTTAAGCACTATGAAAGAGTAAAATTTTTTTCGTCGGATGACCTATGTTCCTAGGCGAAAATTGTTCAGTTTCGTGGTCTGAACTCAATCTCAAAATTTGTCGAACGTTTTCAATTTCACCCTGTAGTGTAGTTTCATTTATAGTTTTCAATTTACTACTTACAATAATCACGCTTAGGCAACTGTCTTAAAATTACCACATTTTCATAATGACGAAACATTTTCTAATTCATGACGGTCTGAAAAAATCTGGAAATACTGGTTCATTTGTAGGGTTCCGTACACAAACGACTCTATGAATATGCCTCCGATGTCTGTCTGTGTTTTGTCAGCGGGCTGAAGGGTAAAAGGTAGACAGTTGAAATTATCACAAATTATGTTATTAAATGGCCGCTATAACAACAAATAATGAAATTTTAAAAATAAGGGGAGCTTTCCTACTACAAATGTGTTTTAGGCGATTTTTGCTCGATTTTTGTTTTAGCTCTATCATAAAAACGGGAACACTTACAAGCGTTAAAATTTGAAAGTGTAATAAAATGTTTTAACGAGTAATATTTGAATATATATTTGTATCGATTTGTCGAAAACGGCTCTAACGATTTCGATGAAAATTACTGATAGGGGGTTTTTTGGTGGCGAAAAATCAATCTAGCCAGGTCTCGTATTTGGGAAAAATTGTTTTCGTCGTTTTTGCTGTCTTGAAAATAGCGCGTTTCGGAAACCCTAAATATAGCGCCATCAGATTCTGTTAGTTGGCTTTGGTAAAGATTGTACAGAGCAAACCTCGGTCGCCCAGGAAAAAGCTATAAATAACAACAAATAATAAAAACTGGTCAAGTGCGTGTCGGACTCGTGCGTATTTAATACACTTCTGTGCGACTGTGAGTTCTTGGCTAAGACGCTATTTTTACAGGTAAGTAATGGTACAGACAGAACCCTCGGTGTGCGAATCCGACTCGCATTTTGCCTCTCAGATTTGCTTGTGTACGCACGGCAGCAAGAAAGTAGAAACAAAACCAGTATTAGCTCAACCTCAAATGCTAAAATCAGAGACCCGCTCAAGGCCAAAGTGTTACCACCAACGTGCGGTTGTGTGTACAATAATCAAGTAAATCTGTTCCGCATAACAATACCACGCTGGGCTATCAACACACATACAAAGGTGGTAGGGCTTTTGTGGAAAGTCCGTTTGGGGAAGTACCACCCCCCTTGCTTTTTTCTGCCGTGTTCGCACTGCTGTGTTTCGGTTTGAGAGATACCATCTTAGTTCTCAAAGTGTGCAACGTGTTTTGCTGCCTTTAATAAGACAGAGGGTGCTATGGGCGGTGGTGACCACTTACCATCAGGTGGCCCACCTGCTCGTTTGTTCACTTGTAACATAAAAAAAATACAATGAAAATGTCGCCTGCTCGTGAATCGCACCATCGCATCGCTCCCCCTCATCCAAATTTAATACCGCAAAAAGTCAATATTAATTCCGTCGGTATGTATCCCGGCTTGGTGTAAGTTGCGATTGCGACACGGAGCGGCCGAGTTTTTCAGCTTTGATCAAACTTTGTTTCGTTATAATGGGATACTCGAGTTCCATCCCGCCGGGCTTGTCATGAAAATATGAATTTTGTGGGTCTTTTTTCGAGTCTACTTAGCGTCAAGGGAGAATAAATACCGTTCCTTGGCTGCGAAAATTCAATATAAATTCCTCCGATATCGTTCTCGCGGCGTATTATTACGCGAATGAAGATTTTTCTATCTACGACTAAGCCTAAAAAGGTAAAAAAGGGTATTTTTTTTATGTCACTAATAGGCGGGCCGTAGTAAATAACTACCACCGGCCATACCACCCACTGGCTTGACACTAATAAGATAGCAAAGCGCGTTGTCTACCCTGAGAAGTAATGTCTACCTTTTTAGGGTTACGCAGGTGAAAAACGGGACCCTATAAATATGCCTCCGTCTGTCTGTCTTTGCTCGATTTTTGTTTTAGCTCTATCGTAAAAACGGGAGCACTTACAAGCGTGAAAATTGGTATGTTTATAATGCATAAGCTTCAGAATAACAATAAACAATATAAACTGGTCAAGTGTGTTTTGGATTCGCGCGCATTTATACAATTCTGCGTGACTGCACGCCCATAACTAGCACGGTATTTTTACCTTAGTGGCATGGAACCCTCGGTGCGCAAGTCCGAGTCGCACTTGGCCGGTTTTTTTTGCGTGTAATTAGGGAGTAATTTAGGGATGTGGGTCTAAATGATCTTAAAGAAATCGTGTCAGCTTGAGGTACCAACACGTGGGAGTCGAAGGAAGTTTGAATCGGAGAATCGATAGTAGCGTTCATTGGCGTATCGTCACCAACAACCGCGGTCCATCGTGCGAACCGCAACGCTTACAAGCGTGGTGACTATTGTACTTCCACGCCAAAATAGACCACGCAGCATTGTTGTGGTTTTTTAATATAGGATGTTGTAATAAGCAGAGGTACAGTCAACGACAGGTCAAGCTGGACACTCGCAGTGCGACTCTAGCCCGTACGTATATTGAAATAAGAACAGTACAAAGTCCAATGTGTCAAGCTTGATGTGCTCTTGACTGTACATAATATTTTTGTAACATTGATGTTGCCGCCACACACGGTATTCCTAGGATTATATCTATCTAAGTATTAATATTAAGAGTAGGTATTAGTCGCATCTGGCGAAGTTCCCAACATTAATAAAAGCGGCAAAAAGGAAATCAGAGTAAGCAGCTTTTTGCCACGGGAATTCGGATATTGGAAGGGAATTATCTGAAAAAATAATGTACCTATCATCGAGTAAGGCTTCTTTCTACCAGCGTTGTGCGAGGGGGCTGAGTGAGCTAGGAGCTGGGATAATTACAATACAATACTCTTTTATTGCACACAGTTAACAAACAGTACAAAAAAACATATGTGGACATAAAATTGGAGCATAACAAGGCGGCCTTATTGCTAAAAAGCAATTTCTTCCAGGCAACCTTTGGGTGCAATGAAAAATATAGCTACAATAATGCGGTGGCGGTGCACAAAGATGAACCAAGTGAATATTGTATATTTAACTAATTTATTAATAAACATACATATACCTACACAATAATATACTACATACATATTACATACGTATATACTACATAAACTAAACATACATAAAATACATATAAACAAGCAACAGGATACAACGAACAACAACCAACATCAGATCACACACAGGACGAGAGAAAAAGGTTAGCCAGAGAGAGAAAGGAAATGAGCTTTAATATTCCTTTTGATTGAGTCGAGCGAGGGAGCTTGCCTCAGCCTAATTATTCTAACCAATAGGTTTGCACCAGTGTTCTTGCTTGTCAAATGGAGCAATCCTATTGGTTGAAATTTTCCAGCTCATAGCTTAGCTCCCTCGCACAGCACTGGTGGTAATACATCCTAATGCGTCTACTTTCGTCGTCCACGCACAGGGTCGATCATAGAATACATGAAACAGAGTTAGAAAGGCAATGTTGACAATTTTGTACGGGAACCGGTGTCGCCAGTTTGCACACATTTACACGATAAATTATATTTTCACTACATAAAAAAACCGCTAGCTATTTGTCGTCTACTGGTGAATCGGAAAAGTCAAAAGAGCCAAATCCAAGCAATCAAAAATTTACCGTATTACATTACGTTATAACATTATTTTCAAAAACGTCAAAATCTGACGTTTTTGGGTGAGAAAGAGACAAAGATAAAATGTGGCCATACTAATAAAGTTTGCACAAAACGGTTCAAAAAGTATCCATTGGATCTTTCTTTGTTTTAACTTTCCTTTTAAATATTTCCCTAACAATATATTTATAAATGTGTGCAACATTATGCATAATACTTAAAAAAATAATTTAGATTTTTCTTTACTGAAAATAGAAAGTTAGCGATTTTGAAATATTAAATTGTTGTGTTATACTGGTATCATTATTGTGCAAATGCTAGGGATGTATGTTTCATTGGGCAAATTATCGATAAAATGGATTATTGTACTCTGGATTACAACTTTTCCACGAAACATAGGTTTGTTTTAGATTCGTACAGCTTGCAATAACTAACTCTAGCGATGGCGGTTAATGCGCAGAACACAAAAAACGAGTCGCGGGGGTGCGCGGGGTATGGTGGGGGAAGGACTGCGAAGCGTTCATTGGCTCTCCGCGTGTCACCATGCGCAGAAACTAATCGTCACGCTAATGTTAGGTTGTGCAAGCTGTTTTATTTTTTATATCTCACTAAAATCACAGATTAAATAATACTAAACTAACGTTTACGGATCCGATTCTCAGGCGGCGGGGTGAAGAAGGACGTACCTGATGATAGGGAATCCAGGCGCTGGTTCTTATTAGAGGTCACACTGCATCAATCAATCTTTACACAAAACATTGTAAATTTAAAGTCACTTTGTATTATACACAGGTGTTTTTGTCGTTTTAGATATTATTTTCATGAGAACAGAATTGCGCGCGCGGCCATTGCTTTTTCATTGATGTTTCAGGCAGGTACGGGGGGGGGGGGGGAAGAGAGGGAAGGAAAGGATGCGTTCTTAATTAGTTTTATTGTGTTGTGTATTGCCTGGAAACGCATCATAATAACTTTTGTTGAGAAGCCAAGTATTTACTTACACCTTGTATACGAGTTTTAGTTTTATACTCATTCTTTATTAGGGTTTCGTACCGAAAGGGTGAAAAACGGGACCTATTGATATGCCTCCGATGTCTGTCTGACTGTCAGTGGGCTGTATCTCATGAACCGTAATAGGTAGAAATTTGAAATTTTCACAAATTGTGTATATCTGTTGCCGCTACAACAACAAAATTTTGTTTGAGCTGTATCTCATGAACAGTAATAAATATATAAATTAAGTGTGGCTCCGATACTAAAGACCCTTTTTAGGCGATTTTTGTTTATGCTCTATCTTAAAAACGGGAACACTTGAAAACAAGAAAATTGCAATGTTTATAGTGCATAAGCTATAAAATAAAAATTGCAATGTTTATAGTGCATAAGCTATAAAATAACAAAAAATAATAAATTCTAGTCAAGCTCGTGTCGGACTCAAAAAATCTAGCACAGGAACATACTGAAATTTCTAATACAATCGTGATTATGTGGTGGTACGGATCCCTCGGTGCGCGAGTCCGACTCGCTCTTGGCCGGTTTTTTATTAGAAGATCCCTGCGTGTAAATATTCTTCAACAATAAAATAGATCATGAAGCATTGTTTTGTTTTTGATATTTACATTTTTCTTATTTATATCTCACTAATATTATAAAGATAATTTATTTTAGTTTAGATTTTTATATGTTTGGATGTTTGTTACTCTTTCACGACCCAGCCACTAAACAGAATTTGATTAAATTTGGCAGGAATATGGACTTAGACCTAGAAAAGCATAATATCTACTCTTTTTTCGAATCCCACGCAAATGAAGTCGTGGGCAACTGCTAGTCAGCAATAAGAAGAACCAACGAATTAAATTAATATACCAGTAAAGACGTGTGTGGTAAAGTTGGTGTCCCTCCGGGAAGTGATTTCGGTTTCTAACAGGTATAGCGTATGGCAAGAGGCTTTAAATGTCTTCTTTGTGCCGAAAAGATGATGTCACTCTCCAAAAAGTGTTTGGAGCAAGTAGAACTTGTTTTGGTGGCTAACCAATCTTTTTGCCCTGTGGCATCGATCCATCTTTGCTTTTCTTTTGGATCACCTGGGTAGCTGCCAAAAATCTCTTTCTAAAGTTGGGATTTAGTATGAGTGCAAACAATTTTTAATTTTTTTATTTTTAAAAAGTTATTGGTTAACTTCAAAGCTAAAAAATATAAACAAGTAAGTATTCAACATTACAGTCTACTCTCAAAGTCCGATATATCGAAACGATACTACTCGAAACATGCAAATGCAAAACTTCGTCCCTTGACAATAGAGTAGAATATTGGTTGGATGAATTTTCAAACTGCATCCAACCAATATTCTACTTTATTGTCAAAGGACGAAGTTTTGCATTTGCATGTTTCGAGTAGTATCGTTTCGATATATCGGACTTTGAGAGTAGACACCCTGTATACAGAAATTTATCGATATCGTTGTATTTTTGGAAGCACTTTTGCTCTGGTTTCGACCGGCTAAAAAATATTTTTGTTTTAACAAATATAGTGGATAAAAAGGTATTCTAAATGGTTATCGGTGGTATAATAGGCCTCCATTTTGCTAATTTTTATCTTTGCTGTGAGCTCGACGTGATAATATCGCACAAAACGGCATTTTCTTAAAAAATACGTCGCTGCTCTTTACGCCATTGAGTCGGGCAAATGACTGAAGGGGTCATTTTGAGGTTTTGACGTTTGTTTGTCCTACGGACCTATCCGCGGCACGCGGGGCCCGCCTACTTCGCCTTTCTAACTCTGTTTCATGTATTCTATGGGGTCGATCGACAGACTAAAAATCTAGTTAAAATTTAAATTATAAACGTATCGAAATTGCTGTCAAATTGAAAGATTTCGTCTATATCAATATCTATATTAACATCCATATTAAAGGTAAGTAAGGGTAAAAAAACCCAAAAAAGAAATACTTGTGGCTTTTGGTCTTTAAGTAAAAATTTAAACATTACTTATTTTCTGTTTAAGTATATTTTTATTATTCTTAAAACCTGTTATAGGCTCATGTACCGTAAATATACTAGGTTATTTTTAGGGTTCCGTACCTCAAAAGACAAAAACGGAACCCTTATAGGATCACTTTGTTGTCCGTCTGTCTGTCTGTCTGTCTGTCTGTCTGTCTGTCTGTCTGTCTGTCTGTCAAGACCCTTTATCTCACGAACGGGTAAAGGTATCAGGTTGAAATTAATACCTTATATTAGGATCCATGAACCACACAAGATCTGAAAATTTCAATTTTTTACAACGACGCAATCAAAAGATATGGCATTTTATGTCCTCATCTCCATACATTTATTCAAAAATGAAAAACCTACAGGGTACTTCCCGTCGACCTAAAATTATGAAATTTGGCAAGAAGCTAGGTCTCACAGTACAAATAATGGGAAAAGTCTGAAATCATTAAATATTACAACTTTTCTCACAACTAATGGTAACCAATTGTGGTGAGCTCCCGTTTCAAGAACATTCATATAAGAGAGGGGTCAAGTTGGATGGTTGCTGAGGCGATTTTTGTTTTAGTTCTATTTAAAAACGGGAACACTTACAAACTTGAAAATTGGTATGTTTATAGGGCATAGGCTATAAAATAACAACAAATAATAAAATTTGGTCAAGCGCGTGTCGGACTCAAAAAATCTAGCACATTAACTTACTGAAATTTCAACTAATACAATTATGTTTGTGTGGTGGTACGGAACCCTCAGTGCGCGAGTCCGACTCGCACTTGGCCGGTTTTTTGTACCTGACATCCGTTTGCCCACTTATTACTGAGGTCAAAAGCAACAACTTTTGTTCTACGACTTTGCTAAAAACGCATGAAAATTTTTCAACTTCCCATACAAAATGGGTCGGTCACGTGACCACTTTAGTATGGAGAGTTGAATTTTTTTGGTGCGTTGTTAGCAAAGTCGTAGAACAAAAGTTGTTGCTTTTGACCTCACTAATTTATTTTATTTTTATTTTATTTTATTTAAGGACCGCCATTAGCAAATTACATCGACACTTATATTAACAACTTACTTCTAAAAACATAATTGAATGCACTGCTTGTTAAGGCAGCCACAACATGCTTAAATTTATTACATTGCAACAAACAAATAGAAATAAAAAATAATATAAAAAACAGAAGTAACTAATTCTAAATGTGCAGGAAAAAGTTAACTAACAGACTGCTGTTCCCTTGCAGCGAGCAAAACTTTATTTCTGAAGCAGTTATATGAATCCTTGAAGATGTCGATGGTACCTCCAAGGGCATTGTAGCTACGGCTTAGCCTAGAAACAGCTGAAGACCGTTTGAGATTGGTTCGAGAGAATGGTAATTTAAATAAACCTACCGGTTGGCGAGGAATACGAGGTGGAACGTAGATTTGAAAGCTTTCTAGGAGTTGTGGGTTATCTACTCTGTTATTGAAAAGTTTATACAGAAAAGTTAAGTCTATCAATTGTCGTCGGGTATTTAGATTGTCTATTTTATAGTAATCTAGTCTTTTTTCATATGAGTTGAGTTGTCGTTTTATGGGATTCCGTGAAACGAGATGTCTTAGAAACCTCTTCTGTATGCGTTCAATACGGAGCTGATGAATATTGTAACCGGGTGTCCATACCATACAACAGTATTCGAGGTTGCTTCTAACGTAAGCATTGTAAATAATGATTTTGGTAAAAGACCTTTTGAAAACTTTGCCATTTCTTATAACAAAACCTAACATTTTACTGGCTTTTGAAATTATATTATCTAAGTGCGGCAGGAAAGTCAGTTTACTATCAAAATGGATGCCCAAGTCCCTAATCTGAGTAACTTCTTGAAGAGTAGTTCCATTGATATCATAACGTGAGGCAAATATTGTTCTATTCCTTGTAAATTTTATATGATAACACTTTTGTGTATTTAATGACATATTATTTTCAGCACACCAGGAGGAAAGAGAATTTATGTCTTGTTGGAGAAGTATGTTATCATTACTGCTTTTGATAACCCGGGATAATTTTAGATCGTCAGCAAAAAGAAATATTTGGCTATAATTAATTTGTTTTGTAATATCATTAATAAATAAATTGAACAGCCAGGGACCCAGATGAGACCCTTGGGGCACTCCTGAAGTTGCTATAAATTCATTTGATTTAAACCCTTTAACAACGACATGCTGTGATCTATCCGTTAAGTATGAAATAAACCATTTAAGAAGTGGGCCACCTACACCACACGAAGATAGTTTCATGGCCAGTCTAGTGTGGCAAACCTTGTCAAATGCCTTTGAAAAGTCCGTATAAATAACGTCTACTTGATGACCAGCGTCGACTGCTTCTACAAGATGATTATGATAATTAATTAGATTAGTGTTAGTAGATCTGGACCTGACAAAACCATGTTGAAAGTCTGTTAAAGACTGCTTAAAAAAATACTGCAAATGTGGGTATAGAAGCGATTCAAATACTTTGGCAAAAACTGATAGTATAGAAATTGGTCGGTAATTGGAGACTGAACCCGCATCACCTGATTTGTAAATGGGTACAACTTTAGCGCTCTTCCAAAACTGGGGAAAGTTTCCAGTTCTTAAGGACGTATTGTAAATTAAATACAAAGGCACACTAAGAGTTTCAGCACATTTGACAATGAATAAAGGTGCCAAATTATCAGGACCAGCTCCCTTATCCGAGTCCAGACTTTTCAATTTTCGAAATATATTTTTCTGTGAAATGTGTATATGTGAAAGATGGATGGAGTTAGTGTGGGATTCATCAGAACACGGCAAAAAGTTCGAGGATTGTGAGAAAACTGATGAAAAATGCGATGCAAACAGGTTACATATCTCGGTTCCATTAGAAGTCTGTGTGTCGTTGAGGTACATTTTAGAGGGATATTGGTTTGATGCGTTTCGTTTATTTTTTGAGTATGTCCAGAAATACTTGGGATTATTACTAATACTATCTTCTATTTTACTAATGTAAATATTATAGCATGACACAGAAAGTAACTCACATCTCTTACTTATTGTTTGCAAAGAAATTTCGTCTAGTGGGTTTTTAAACGTCTTGTATTTGTGTAACAATTTTTTCTTTTCTTTAATTAATTTAACTAAATCTTTTGAGAACCACGGAGAGTGCAATTTTGATTTGAATCTAGTAATAGGAACACACATTTTAATAATGTTGTCAACAATCCCATAAAAAACTGAAACCATTTCATCAACATTATTACAGTGTTCAAATTGTAATGTCCAATCAATTTTGTCTAGCTTAGCGATGATAACATCATAATCGGCTTTGAAGAAATTATGTTTTACTTCGGTGTTATTGATTTTAAGTGTGGGAGTAGTAACAAAAGCTATGGTTATATCTAATGGAGGATGCAAGGGGTCAATATTTACGAGAGCATTAGTACTGATGTTTACTTCGACACCATTATAACTGCTCAAAACAAGGTCTAAAATTTTTGCTCTATTGTTGACAATTTTGTTATACTGTGTGAGGTTATTGAGAGAAATGAAATCAACCAAAGTCTGTGCTAAAGAAGAACCATTACAGTTGTACGTTGGTGAGCGATTATTATTAACCGAGGAAAACCAGTCAATACAACTCAGATTAAAGTCACCAACCAAACAAACGTTGTCAAGATTTTCAGAGATTCTATTAAAGTTGTCTATAAATTCAAGTAAAATATTTCTTTGTATTGGTGGGGGTAAATAGACAGCACAGAAGTCGACACTTAACTTCTTTGACAATTCAACTCTGACCCAAAGATCTTCACAATTACTTTCATAATGTATTATCCGAGATGAATTGAGTTTAGATGATACAGCGATAAGTACTCCACCACCATTTTTAGTTCTGTGAAAATTTGAGGTTTCACGATCGCGCCTGTATACAGTATAATTGTCATCGAAGAGCTCAGCATTGTATACACTACTGTTTAACCAGGATTCAGTGATTATTATAACATCATAGCTACAGAGAGAAACATTTTTTACAAAGTCATGAGTTTTGCTCCGTAAACCTCTTACATTTTGATAAAAAACATTTATACAATTGAATTTTAACGAAAAAAGCCTAAAACATGCATATCAATAATTAACTTACTTAATCTAGTTTATCTAAAATTTGTTTGTTTTTAACGTAGACATAATCAGAGTTTTCACTTTTACGCATAAAGATTTTACCTTGTTTGACCCAAACAAATTTGTAGCCTTTATCTTTTGCCTTTAGTCTCGCTTCTGCATGCAACGCCTTGTTGGCCGGTGACAGGTGCTCAACTACGTAGATTGGCTGCTTATTGCCTCCTAGACCAATGTGCTTCGTGTTGAGTTTATCAGTAGCATTCATTCTGTTGAACTTTATGACTTGGGCCAAGAAAGTATCACGTTTAAATGGTGTCGCCAGTTTGACTACAATAGAGCGTGGGCGGTTGTCATCCTTATTAGATTTTGCGGTACGTGTGCAGTGGTGTATGTCTCCGTCCTGGATGTCGCAAGACACTGCAGTTGATATTTGGTGGATAATCTTCGGTAAGTTTTCATTTTTATGTTCGGGGACACATTGAATCTCAATGTTACTCGATCTGTTAAATTGCTCCATATATTCAAATTTACGTCGTAGGTCTTGAATGTTTCGATCAAGATCTTCATTATTTTTTTCTAGTGTATCAAAAGTATTCTGGTAGGTATCCATGCTTCTTTTAGTGGTTTCGTAAGTAACGTTCATAAAGTTCATGGATGTTTCCATCATGGTAATTTTTTCATTAATCGGTTTTAATTCAGTTAGTACCATTTGTTTTAAGCTCATCTTGAGTTCGGTAAGCAACTCGCTTTTCATAGTTTTTATTTCTTCTCTAAAGACTTGTCTCACATCATCTATTGATATCGAGTTACAAGAACAAGACATTTTTTGTGGCGAGGTACTATTGCGGTCTTTGTTTTTGACATTAGTTGACTGCTGTGACATGAAACGAGTAGTCATATTTCCATAACCCGACGAACGTTTGTTAGTAGAGGCGGCATGCGACATTGTTGATTGTCTAATAAGTGGGCAAACGGATGTCAGGTTAAAAAAAAAACCTAGTATAAGCAAACTATTCATTTTTGTAAACAACTGTTGGTTTTCTAAATAAATAAAATTAAAAAAGTATATATTTTTGGCATAGATTTTTACAACTAATTTCGTCTCATATCTTATCGACGCAGGACTCGAATCTGCATCTTCTTTTCTAACAGAGACGCTTTAACAAACTAGGTTACTGTGCCTAAAACCCATAGATGAAAATCCTCCTTACTCACCCGCTAAAATAGGAGTCTCGTCACTAAAAAGCTTATTAGATTACCTAAGTACATTTTGCCCGTTCCTGTAATATTCTCTTTCCCCCTCAAAAAGCCAATATTAATACCTCCAGTGTGCTCCCGGCTCCCCGTTGTGATATAAGTGGGACTTTTTCGGCTTTGATCAAACTTTGTTTCGGTATAATAATGGACGGCTCGAGTTTCTACGGCTGCCGTTTCAGTGTTGCCAGCGGCATTATCAACAATTTGTAAGTCAAGATTGTGTTTTTTTTTACCATTAAATCTGTTGCCGTCACTTTCTTCATTTTGATTGATTTGTGCAACAGTCTAAAACAACCTTGTTTGGAATCATAGGAGATATTTCCTATGATTCTCACTAATATTATGAATGCGAAAGAATGGATGTTTGTTTGTTTGTTCCACTATCACTCTTAAACAGCTGAACCGATTTCGATAAAACTTGGGAGGTTGATAGATTAAACACTGGACTAACACATAGGCTATATAACGCGAGCGATGCCGCGAGAAAAAACTAGTTATATAGTTTGTGAAGGCGTTCCTAGCCAAACATCCTTACGGCATTATATTCTTTAGACTTAGGATTGTAACACTGAGTTTAAAGGTAAATATTGTACATATTTTATGAATAAAGAAGTTTTAAAAGTAAGTAAAGTAGTTATCTAATAATATAATCCCATTGATGGGAAGCTCCCCCAAAATTTCCCTATATTTTGGAGGGGATGCGTTGCGCAGTGGACTATCGACCCAGCTGCAATGCAAACAAGCCTTCTGCCTACGAAAAAACCTCACACAAAACAGCAGTTTTCGATGATAGTAGATATGACACATAGAAGTATGCTGCTCCTCATCTTCTGGGTCAAAACTCCTTATTTACCGTTTACGATACCCTAGGATGGGGACAGGTTGGGTGGGGTAGTATACAGGGTGTAAGGACCGGTGTACCGAAAACTGAAAAGGCGTGCTCAGTCAACGAAACTGAACAACTTTCCCAAACAAACATATGTTGGGAAATGAAAAAAAAATTGACCTCTCCATACAAACTGTTCGACCAGAGTGGGCAATTTGTATGGAGTAGTCAAATTTTTTTTTAATTTCCCAAGGTATGTTTCTTTGGGAAAGTTGTTCAGTTTCGTTGACTGAGCACGCCCTTTCAGTTTTCGGTACACCGTCCCTTACACCCTTTATTTCTTACACAGCACCACATGGAATGTACACCCATGCATTGGTCAGTTATTACTCGTATGTAGTATTTTGTTATCAATTAATACTTTTTAATACCTGACAATGTAGTGCAATTACCTGAGAGAAAGTTTAAACAATATGTAAAGCAAACGTCATTAGCTTACTATAGATTAAATGACTTATGAATGACAAAGAGGTATGGTGCTCTGATATTCCAGCAACACACATTATAAAAAGCTGACTCTTAAAGTAGGCCGTGCTGCAGTGGTTTCTTGCCGTTTCTTTTACGCTGCCATAGCACGATCCGAAACGGCGTAGACTCACTCTATTTGCATTGTATTCTGCATGACATTCAATAAGTATTCTGTAAAGAATCTACATTGAATAAAATTATCTGAATAGATTTTGTATAAGGGCTAGATCAAGAAGATCTAATGAAATGATAAACAATTAACAAATCAATTTAAACAACAATCGAACTAAAATCTTAATTATTTTAAATAGAGGGTTAAAATAATTTATTTCATTCCATAATCATCTGGCAATCCATTTAGACTGCGGCCGCGTCTGCGAGCCTCCGCGTTCTTCAAATGGGGTTTTAAGAACTTTTATTGCGAATTAACTTTAGCCTTGTATGAATGAGCAGAGATTATTATGCTGCACTGTAATTTGGCTAATTTAATTAAACTTTTATCCTTATTATAACTGGCAACAAACGACACGACAGAAAAAAATATTTGGGTTATATATTATAGAATATTATAGATCTTTATAGGGAGGTCATGGACATGCTTCATGGCTATTATTTTGATAGCAGGATAGCTTTATATGACGTTTATGTGTATGACGTATGGTCGAGACAGACTTCTGTCAAAGGTAATTATTACGTGTTATGGAATGATGATAAAGATTAACTAAATAATTTTGATAAGTTGATGAATAAACCAATTTACTAGCAAACAATGACTTGTCCAAAATATTTAATACAAATTTCTCAAGTTACAAGGATACAAAGTTCGAATAACTCCGAACATCTGGCAACCCAGTTTCGTTTGCGGCCGCGTTCTCCAAATGTGTTTTTAAGGAGTTTCATTGCGAATTAGCTTTTTGTCATGCAAATGTGGATCCTGTAGCTTTTTAACTTCCAAGGAAAATCTAATCTTGTAAGCATAGCAAATTATATTACTTTTATGCGTACTTCTTTAATAACTTGGAGGGAATAGGATATTTTAATACGTTGATTATATCAGACTGCTATTTAAACCTGATTTGTAAATAACAAATGTCACTTTTTAAAAGGAAGTCTAATTTGTCTTTCATTTGGTATGCAAAGGTTCTGAATATCGCACGTACACACGGCCCACTTTTGGACCTTATGGCGTGGTAATAGAGCTGAAAAAGTTTCTACCGACAAGCGGTTGACCGTACTTGCCGAACTAGTATTGTTTAAATCTACAGAGTGTAACGGAATGGTGTAATAATACTAAAGGGTTCAAATCTGCCCATAAAACTTAACAGCTTTTTCCAAGAAACATAGGTCATAGAATAAAATATATTTTTTTACCTCCCATTATGGACATCAGCTGATAGCGAATTTTGTATGGGGGGTTAAATTTACATTTTTGTATGTCGATCTATGTTCCTTGGGAAAAGTTGTTCAGTTTCATGGGCAGATTCACATCTTTCAGTATTATCACATCTTTCCGTTACAAGTTGTATACAGGGTGTTAATCTGTGCCATAGCTCAGGGGCGAGATCAGTATCAGGAACTGAACAATTTTTCCCAAGGCACATAGGTCGAGATACGAAAAACCAAATTTGACCTTCCATACAAAATGCGCTATCAGCTGATGCAGTTTCTATAAGAGGTCAAAAATTTATTTTCGTATTTCGACCTATATTCTTTGGGAAAAGTTGTTCAGTTACTGATACTGATCCCGCCCCTGAGCTATGGCACGCAATCAAATTAACACCCTGTATGTTGACGTAATCTAGAATTCATAAAGAACATGTCACAAACTAAATAAGTAAGGTATATTAAGAGTACTAGAGCGGAGGAGTTGGTTTGTAATGGTTGATTAAAGCCTGAACTGCGGACGCGATATTCTCTTTAATACTTTCATCTCACGACGACGATCCAGTTTCCATATTCAGCAATACACTTTCTGTTATGTTGATGAGACGGATTCGGCAATTGATTTAAAGGAGCTTTAACTTTAAAGAAAATCCCTGCAACCGGCTGAGAGACAGAGATTTTCCTTTAATTAATACATAACAGTGATATAGTGACAAGGACCTGTTGTCAGGTGGATTAAATCGGAACTAACACCGCTGCCCTGCAAACTTCACACTACAAGCAAAATATACAGGGTGCCATAGTTGTTCCGTTAATGATATGATAGTAAACTTTACTATCATTAACTGAACAACTTTTTGCAAGGAACATAGATCGATGTCCAAAAAATATTTCAACTTCTCATAGAAACTGCATCAGATGATACTAGCGCACTTCGTATGGAAGGTCAATGTCGATGTTGTTCAGTTACTGATACTGAACCCACCACTGAGCTATTAAGTTATCACTCTGTATAACAGCAGCACCCTCCTGTTATCTAGACATAAACTGCGATGACATGGCCCGCCCATCTGCTGTATACGTTTTAGTCAAGGTGGTTTTACTACGCTTGAGCGTGGGTTAAAACCTCCTTGGTTTTAGTACAGCTTCTTCTTCTTCTCAGCGTGTCGATCAGTTACAAAAGGTCAACATTTTTGTAGCCCAGAACGTTGCCACATTTAGTCAAAGATGTTTTCGCTCTATTATACAACGTGTTAAAACTGTGAAAATTGTTTGTTCAGAATCGAGAGTAGAATCAATTTCACGGGTTTTTGATAGGGGTAATTTTTTAATTTTTTAGTTATTTAAGTTTATACCGCTTCTATCTATCTATATATATAAAAGAAGAAGGTGACTGACTGACTGACTGACTGACATATCAACGCACAGCCCAAACCGCTGGATCTAAAGATTCCAAATTTGGCATGCAGGTTCCTTATGAGGTCTAGGGGTGCACTAAGAAAGGAATTTACAAAATTCTACCCCTAAGGGGGTAAAATAGGGGATGAAAGTTTGTATGAAAGTCCGTCAGTTTTGAAGTTAGGATCTTCAAAATTTTTATTTAGGCTGACGACTTAAAATAAAGTTTTAAGTGTTTCAGAGTTTTTGAAAATTCTACACCCTAAGGGATGAAAAGGGGGATGAAGTTAAAAATTCTTTATTTTTAACGTAGAATCCACATAATTTATTATTTAGGCATTAATGACATAATTCTATTCAGCAACGTTCATCACTGTTATTAAAATTCCACCCCAAATTCAACCCCTAAAAAAGGAAAATGGGGTGAAAAAGTCTAAAAACCAATATTGGTATCGTTTGTATGGTTTATCGTGTCGCTGATTACGAAAACTACAACAATTTTGAAATTCAACGTGGTGGACGTTAAATACCATCATTTCCTTGGGATGGGGTTGGGGTGCGATATGGTTGAAATGTGAATATGGGTATCCTTTGTATGGTTTATCGGATCGCCGATTACGAAAACTACAACAATTTTGAAATCCAACGTGGTGGACGTGAAAAACCATCACGCCCCTGGGTATGGAGTTGGGGTGCGATAGGTTTGAAATGTCTTAAAATCAATATGGGTGTCGTTTGTATGGTTTATCGGGTCGCTGATTACGAAAGCTACAACAACTTTGAAATCCAACGTGGTGGACTTGAAATACCATCATCCCCTGGGGATGGGGTTGGGGTGCGATAGGTTTGAAATGTCTAAAAATAAATATGGGTGTCGTTTCTATGTTAGGGATAGCGGTTAAATTGGCGTAAGGGGTAGGGATAGGGGCAGGGATAGGGAGAGGTAGAGGTAGAGAGTTAGAGGTAGAGAGGTAGAGAGGTAGAGATGTAGAGAAGTAGAGAGATAGAGGTACAGGTAGAGGGAGAGGGAGAAGGAGGGGGAGGGGGTGAGGGAGGGAGAGAGGGAGGGGTAGGGGGTGAGGGAGAGAGAGGGAGAGGGTTTTAGTTTTTCTCAATTACTTCTGCGAATTGGCTCTTTTTTGAAATATTACATTAAAGTGTCTCTCATCTCTCTCTTTACATTTGTTAGGATACTGCTGCTAAGTTCCTCTTTTCTGAGTAATTTATGAGTAACGTCAGTATATTATATAAAATTCAGCTGGATCTTGAATTATACTCATTGATTTGCGCAGGGTTAGTCCTGTTTTTCCTTAGTTTAAAATTACCCCGAAATGACGGGAAAATATCTCATTGCTTGGGAAAACCGGTAACAACGTAAATACGAAATCCACGAGAGCGAAGCCGCGGCCAACAGTTAGTTCTAAATATTTCTGTAGAGTAGCGCGCTGGCAGCGGCGCCGCGCGGTTCATGAGCGGTGAGAAGGGAAGGGAAGTGGGCGTGGAGTGCGTGGACTAGAACAACGATGAAACTAGATCAGTGATGAAACTTTAAAATAAGAATATCTAGAAAAAAAATATTTTTATAAGATATTTTTTACGGGAATGGATTTATTTTAATAAAAATCAGTTGGGGTGTATGAGGGATTCGCTTATTCCATTAACACGTTTTATACGCCTCAGAGCAAGGACTGAAGAGAGTAAAATACATGTGTCATTTTTATCTTTACTTTGGTAGAGTGAAAAAGTCGAACAAAAATGCGTGGCGCTTGTGTAGAATAATATCGATCTAAAAAAGAGAAACATCATCATAACATCCCATGAAACGTCCACTACAGGACAGGGAGCTCCCTCCAGAATTCTACCTTTTGCTGGAAAAACGTGGAGGGGAAGTACCATAGTCACCTCGCTTGTTAGCGTTACGGCTGGCACCATGGACCGCGGTTGAAGGTGACCGCAGTAAGTAAGATGTAAGATACAAAGGAGGATGCTGCTGCCCATCCTCCAGTAACCCTTAGTCGCCTTTTACGACACCCACGGGTATGCATGGGTTGGTACTATTCTTTGCCGGCACCACACGGGACGGGAAAAAGAGAAACAATCTAAATTAAAATTATAATAATTTTCTTCGTGAAAATTATAAGAACAAAAAAAAGACCCCGCCAATAATTATCTAGTTCAAAGAAATGAGGAACAATGGTGTGAAAATTAGGCAGCTTTATAAAGTTTCGTCCAACAAACGCTTTGCAAGGACAAATAATTATAGCTATTTGAGTAGATACCACGGTTGATTAAATCACGTCCGTTCCGGGACGCCCCCATTCCCGTCCCGCGCGATCCCGGCTCGGGGCAGGGAAATTATCCCGGGAAGAGTAATGAGGTAACAAGTCATCCATGCTAAGCGTAACAAACACCTTCACTAGGGAAATGTAAATAAAACATTTTTTTTACTCTCGAAGTTCATAAGAAAATTAAATATCGTGAAGAGCTTGACATTTCCTTGCCTATTTCTGCCGTGAAGCAGCAGTGTTTGCACTGCTGTGTTTCGGTTCAAAGAGTAAGCGAGCCAGTGGAATTTTATTGTCGGCACATGAGACATACCATCTTAGTTCTCAAAGTGAGCAACGAACTTTGCTGTTGTATTATACATACATACATACATAACATCACGCCTCTTTCCCGTTGGGGTAGGCAGAGACCACAGTTCTCCACCTGCTACGATCTTGACATACTTCCCTTGCTTCCTGTACTTTCATCAATCCTTTCATACATGCTCGTCGGTTTAGGGTACTTTTAACATGGCCTTGATAATACGCCATTAACAAGACGATGGAGAGATATTGCGTTTAATACATATATTCAAGACTCTCCGGGACTCAGCTGACTTTGACACTATGCGGTCTATCTATCTAGCATTATGCCAGTCTGTGATTGCATATTGCATTCCAGCATGGGGTGGAACTACGAAAACGGACCTTCTGAGAGTGGAAAGAGCTCAGAGAGCATTTCCGATATCCCACCAAGCGAGTATTCGAAGACAGCAAAGTATTAACAGTTCAGCAGCTTTATGTGCTTCAGTCCACTCTAAGATGTCACCGCGACGTACTTCCAGCTGATTGCACTAAACGCAGGAATACGCCCAATTCGATTCCTCATAATACAACCTTCGCTCAGCGTCAACTCTATGTTTCAAGTAACAATATTTACAAAAAAATACACAATAAAATGAATATCCTTAACTTAAACAGGCATGAAGTGAAAACTAAGGTTACAAATTGGTTATTGCTGCAAAACTATTCCCAAACTGAGGACTTGCTACATTTTCTTTCATAGAATGACATACTACCTATATATTATATCTCAGCGAAACGCATAGGTATAACAAACAACACAACACAATTTTATACACACAAACATACATACATACTTTCTCCCTCACACACACACACACACACGCGCACACTATCACTCTTAAACACATCTAGTTCCACTATTGCGCACGTAAAATTCTATATTGTATTTTAATTTAAAATATTACTTTGTTTTTCTTTTCTCTTTTTTACTAATTGTTGTTTTTCTAGTATCTACAGTGATCACACGTTCCTCTTAATTTTGAATATTAAGTATCACGGTTGAACGCTGTCTCTTAAAATACAGGTTTTTTAACTTAGTTTAAGAGGCAGAGTCAGAAACAAAAGATGTAATAAGTAAGAACGATAATGTACACTTAAAAACCATGTTTTTTGTAAATAAACAAGTATCTTATTATCTTATCTTATGGGCGGTTGTGACCACTTACCACCAGGTGGCCCACCTGCTCGTTTACATAAAAAAAAATACCTGACTGCTAAAAAATAAGTTGCCAATTATTACAGTCGTTCTTGGCGGCACAAAAATCAAGGTCTAGGTATTGAAATTCCCATACGGTGAGTTCAGTAGACGGATCTACAGAGAAGATATCTGGCAGTGTTAGCTTGTTTCATACAAACTTTCATACCTTCATCAACAGTCCACTGCTGGACAGAAAAATCCCTTTAGAATCTTACAGCAAAATCGTTGTATACAAGGTGCAACCGGAAGGGATATATCAACTCTGAAGGATGTGATTCTGCCCATGAAACTGAACAACTTCCCTTAAGAAACAGGTCGAAATGCGAATTTTTTTTTAATGTCCCATACAAAATGAACTATCAGCTACAAAGTAGAAAATCGCAAAATGTCACAATCACAGGCAGGATTCGAACCTGCGTCTTCTGCGTAAGTACCGCAGACGCTTTACCAACTAGGCTACTGTGGTCCTGTCCTGCCCGATGTTGTGAAATTTAGCGACCTCTATGCGCATTCCAACGTTGCGTTTGTGCTGCCACCTAGCAAGCATTTTTGTTTTGGACTAGTTGAGCTAGTACAGCAAAAATGCTTGCTAGGTGGCAGCACAAACGCAACGTTGAAATGCGTATAGAGGTCGCTAAATTTCACAACATCGGGCAGGACCACAGTAGCCTAGTTGGTAAAGCGTCTGCGGTACTTACGCAGAAGACGCAGGTTCGAATCCTGCCTGTGATTGTGAAATTTTGCGATTTTCTACTTTGTAGATTGATCCGAACACAGGAAGTGTTAAAATAAAAATCATTTTCAATTATACGTAGTGTTACCAATTTTCAACTCGAAATCTGTCTGCAATGATGGACTAGTTGAGCTAGTACAGCAAAAATGCTTGCTAGGTGGCAGCACAAACGCAACGTTGGAATGCGTATAGAGGTCGCTAAATTTCACAACATCGGGCAGGACCACAGTAGCCTAGTTGGTAAAGCGTCTGCGGTACTTACGCAGAAGACGCAGGTTCGAATCCTGCCTGTGATTGTGAAATTTTGCGATTTTCTACTTTGTAGATTGATCCGAACACAGGAAGTGTTAAAATAAAAATCATTTTCAATTATACGTAGTGTTACCAATTTTCAACTCGAAATCTGTCTGCAATGATGGACTAGTTGAGCTAGTACAGCAAAAATGCTTGCTAGGTGGCAGCACAAACGCAACGTTGGAATGCGTATAGAGGTCGCTAAATTTCACAACATCGGGCAGGACCACAGTAGCCTAGTTGGTAAAGCGTCTGCGGTACTTACGCAGAAGACGCAGGTTCGAATCCTGCCTGTGATTGTGATATTTTGCGATTTTCTACTTTGTAGATTGATTCGAACACAGGAAGTGTTAAAATAAAAATCATTTTCAATTATACGTAGTGTTACCAATTTTCAACTCGAAATCTGTCTGCAATGATGGACTAGTTGAGCTAGTACAGCAAAAATGCTTGCTAGGTGGCAGCACAAACGCAACGTTGGAATGCGTATAGAGGTCGCTAAATTTCACAACATCGGGCAGGACCACAGTAGCCTAGTTGGTAAAGCGTCTGCGGTACTTACGCAGAAGACGCAGGTTCGAATCCTGCCTGTGATTGTGAAATTTTGCGATTTTCTACTTTGTAGATTGATCCGAACACAGGAAGTGTTAAAATAAAAATCATTTTCAATTATACGTAGTGTTACCAATTTTCAACTCGAAATCTGTCTGCAATGATGGACTAGTTGAGCTAGTACAGCAAAAATGCTTGCTAGGTGGCAGCACAAACGCAACGTTGGAATGCGTATAGAGGTCGCTAAATTTCACAACATCGGGCAGGACCACAGTAGCCTAGTTGGTAAAGCGTCTGCGGTACTTACGCAGAAGACGCAGGTTCGAATCCTGCCTGTGATTGTGAAATTTTGCGATTTTCTACTTTGTAGATTGATCCGAACACAGGAAGTGTTAAAATAAAAATCATTTTCAATTATACGTAGTGTTACCAATTTTCAACTCGAAATCTGTCTGCAATGATGGACTAGTTGAGCTAGTACAGCAAAAATGCTTGCTAGGTGGCAGCACAAACGCAACGTTGGAATGCGTATAGAGGTCGCTAAATTTCACAACATCGGGCAGGACCACAGTAGCCTAGTTGGTAAAGCGTCTGCGGTACTTACGCAGAAGACGCAGGTTCGAATCCTGCCTGTGATTGTGATATTTTGCGATTTTCTACTTTGTAGATTGATCCGAACACAGGAAGTGTTAAAATAAAAATCATTTTCAATTATACGTAGTGTTACCAATTTTCAACTCGAAATCTGTCTGCAATGATGGACTAGTTGAGCTAGTACAGCAAAAATGCTTGCTAGGTGGCAGCACAAACGCAACGTTGGAATGCGTATAGAGGTCGCTAAATTTCACAACATCGGGCAGGACCACAGTAGCCTAGTTGGTAAAGCGTCTGCGGTACTTACGCAGAAGACGCAGGTTCGAATCCTGCCTGTGATTGTGAAATTTTGCGATTTTCTACTTTGTAGATTGATCCGAACACAGGAAGTGTTAAAATAAAAATCATTTTCAATTATACGTAGTGTTACCAATTTTCAACTCGAAATCTGTCTGCAATGATGGACTAGTTGAGCTAGTACAGCAAAAATGCTTGCTAGGTGGCAGCACAAACGCAACGTTGGAATGCGTATAGAGGTCGCTAAATTTCACAACATCGGGCAGGACCACAGTAGCCTAGTTGGTAAAGCGTCTGCGGTACTTACGCAGAAGACGCAGGTTCGAATCCTGCCTGTGATTGTGAAATTTTGCGATTTTCTACTTTGTAGATTGATCCGAACACAGGAAGTGTTAAAATAAAAATCATTTTCAATTATACGTAGTGTTACCAATTTTCAACTCGAAATCTGTCTGCAATGATGGACTAGTTGAGCTAGTACAGCAAAAATGCTTGCTAGGTGGCAGCACAAACGCAACGTTGGAATGCGTATAGAGGTCGCAAAATTTCACAACATCGGGCAGGACCACAGTAGCCTAGTTGGTAAAGCGTCTGCGGTACTTACGCAGAAGACGCAGGTTCGAATCCTGCCTGTGATTGTGAAATTTTGCGATTTTCAACTTTGTAGATTGATCCGAACACAGGAAGTGTTAAAATAAATATCATTTTCAATTATACGTAGTGTTACCAATTTTCAACTCGAAATCTGTCTGCAATGATGGACTAGTTGAGCTAGTACAGCAAAAATGCTTGCTAGGTGGCAGCACAAACGCAACGTTGGAATGCGTATAGAGGTCGCTAAATTTCACAACATCGGGCAGGACCACAGTAGCCTAGTTGGTAAAGCGTCTGCGGTACTTACGCAGAAGACGCAGGTTCGAATCCTGCCTGTGATGTGAAATTTTGCGATTTTCTACTTTGTAGATTGATCCGAACACAGGAAGTGTTAAAATAAAAATCATTTTGAACTATCAGCTGATTCAGATTCTAAGGGAAGTAAAAAAAATTTTTTCGCGTTTCGACCTATGTCTTAAAGTTGTCCAGTTTCATGGGCATATGCACGTGTGTTAGGGTTGGTATACCCTTTTTATTAAACTACCCTGCGCTTGTCATGGCCAGATGTTGCCAATTATTGAAAGAGCTATTTCATGAACGGTTCGGTAATGTTAGGTTGCTTTATCTTTCATTATTTATTTATTCAATAACAAAATTACATTTGTGTCCGAAATAACTTTCAAAATAAAAAATATATTAGAGTAAGTACATTAAACAACACAAGTACATACTCAAAAGAAAATTTATTTATTTAGAAAAAAAAATTGTACGTATTGAAAAAAATATCATATATGATTAGATTAAGACATTCATGTCAATATCTAAGACAAATTATACAATTTTTCTTTTTCAAAATTAATTTTAAATTTCTTTTGAATATATCATGAAATGGTCATGAGAAGGTTTGAAGGGCCAGATAGAGATATATTCCTTGGAAGAGGGTATTTTTATGTCGTCTGTGCAACGTAGGTAAAATTTTATTGGTTTAGATCTCAAAAATTCTACAAATGATATATGTGACTTTTTCGAAAAAAACTAGTTTTATTTAAATTAAAATTTTCGACCACTCATTCATCAGTATTTTTTTTTTGGAGAAGTTGCTCGGGAACATTCTATTTCGCAAAACCAATAAAAATCGGTAAATCTCAACTTATCATTTTTCTTGTCGCTAAAAGGAGGCTCAAAATCTACCGTTTATTACGTCTTTACCGCGATTTTACAAAAATACGCTGCAATAACATAGAAATGGAGGAATTCACTATTAACATGTTGAATAAACAACTCTTTGTATATCAGTCGTCTGTCTCACAAAGCTGCCGCAATATGGTACGGCTTTCTAGCGTAAATGTTCACGTTGATTTCAAACGTTGGTACTCGCCCTTTCAAAAGAACCTTATTTTTGGTAAAGCTAGAATATGTTTACTTTCTCTCCTCCTCCTACCCTCATTTTAGCTCTACGTCTAGTTTTTGGTTTACGTTAAGTGGTTAATTGCTTTTGAATTATAAAAGTCACGTATTTGTATTAGAATTTAGATTGGAAAGATAACTTGATTACTTACCTACTAAGTACATAATGCTAACGTTTCTGTCGATATCTTTAAACGATCTTGAACACCCCAGCCAGAGGGGATTTGCGAGTGCGAGTGTGTATACGCTTTTTGTCTCTTACTTTCGGCGTAAGCGTAACATTATAATATTCTTTGCTTTTGGAGCGGCGTTACCATGGCGTTACTATGTCTTGTCATGCGTGAATGTTCTCTTGAGATTCTCTATGTATGAAATAATATAGTTGAGAGACGATTGCCTTCTTCACTCAAACGAACACGTTGAGCAAGCACGATACTGCCCGTCAATATTGCAAACAAAATACTAAAAACTTTTCGCACAGAAAATGATTAGTGATTAGTGAATTTTTATGTTTGATCCTTATGCCTATGGCTTCTCCTAATGAAAGCAAGCTACGTTTTTAAATGATTATCATTTAGACCGTAAGGGCACTGCATGTTATCCTACGTCATCTAGTACACGAAATTTGCAACTTTGTAGCGATAGTAGTGGGCTAATAGGTCCACAAAACGTTGGTCTGCCAATGCGAAACCTGGCAGGTTTTAAACAGTTGGAGAGAAAAGTGGTTAAATGACAGATTACACGAATGAAATCTATTCGTAGAAATAGAAGGTACTGTGCACTTGCGGAACCCTAAAAAATTTTTAAATGCATAAAATACTATTTAGAGGAACTGTCAAAAGTTTAGCTCGATACGATTAGAAAAGAAAGATGACAAGAGTAGACAGTTGTGAGAGATCAGGGGTGTCAAGTGGAGAAAAAATTTGGAAAAAACGGAGAAAAATGGATAGATGGAATCGGTAAACGCTCCAAATTTTCTGGATGAATCTTTGAGACGTCTGTGAGAGGAAAGACGATAGGAAACTGGATTTCTGTGAGTTATAATCTTTTATTTTGTAGCTCGCGAAAAATAGACTTCATACAGCTGATGTGACGAATCTTTTGAAGGAGGCTATGATCCTGGTTTGTGGGTTCCTTCAATTGAGATAAAGATAGGGATTGCTTCGTGTAGGATATAGTATAGGAAGGTTTATTTGCGCATAATTTCAAGACGCTAACATTCAGGATTTGATTCCAAGGTGTATAGAATAAGTGGTGTGAAACTAACGTTATGTAAGTATTCAATTTTGTGGTTTTCCATCTTTTATTTATTTTCGGTTCAAAGTTGTTGTGTATATTTGAGATAAGGTGAAATGTGACTTAATGAAATTTATAGTTTCTTCCAGGTTGTGTGAGCTAAATAACGCTGAGAAAATCAGATTTCAATGTCAAAAGAGGAAGAGTTGAATGGAGAATATTTGCAGCTTTACAGATCTACCTGCGGGATCATAAGAGGCTTGTACTGTGTGATACTTTAAGTAAATTGTTATTCCCTCTTAATGATTTCTGCGGGAATTATAACATACTGTGTTTCTAATCTGAGTCGTTATTTGTAGATAGTAATAAAGATTTCCTTTTCCCATAATTAAGTATAAACTAGTTCTGCAGATGTCTTTGTTCGCGTATAGCTAGGCAGGATAATGTTCTATTTCTAAACAGGTACAGGAATTACAAAGAACTCTATAGACATGGAATAGCAAACCACAAATGATAAAACGTGAAGGCTAAAAAAGGTATTGCTTGGATTGTAAAGGTAATGTAAATTTCATTGTGATTAATTTTTCCTTTACAGAGAAATTGATTAAAATAGTCCTTGGTGAAATCATAGAAACTGGACTCTGATGTATATTTTGTCATCGTTTCAAGGTGGCTTTAGATGTTGTATATTTTGTCATCATTTCAAAGTGACTTTAGACGATGTATATTTTTATCATCATTTCAAAGAGACTTTAGACGATGTATATTTTTTATTTTATTTTTTTAGGTAGAGTTTGGCTCATTTGACATTATTGTCAAATAGTCAACAAATAAATCATTTTTGATTTAGTTTTACTCAAAGCTAGACGCTATTTTTGAAATCTTTATAATTTTTTTATCTCTTTAACAAAAAATAAATCAAAACCAAAAATCAAAATGGAAGAAAATATTTAAACATTAAATAATTACCTTTTTTAGAAAATAATATAAAATCTTTGGCCCTAAATCAAAATTCCAGTTTTTAATATACTAGTGTCATCATATGATAAAATTTAAAAAATAATGTTTTGTCAGATCAAAAGAATTTAGAACGTCAATTCAAAATCTTAAAATAAAATATCTGCAAACTAAAGCTTGGATATAGTTTGTGACATTTTATTGTGAAGTAAAGGGTAAGTTTAAGTAGAGTGAATATAATAAATAATATTATTACAAATAATAATAAATTGTTTTGATAGTGATTTTGAATCTTTTGCCTCAATTTCCCAAAATTGGAACATGCTGAGAGCATTACTACATTTCAGTACTCATGTTCATAGGAGGTGCTTATCTTTCCTTTTACTATCATTCTATAGGAGTCCCAGATTTTGAGATTAAGAAATACCTGCTCTCAGGTTTATTTAGTTCGACCAAGCATGGATGGATGCCCTCGTGACATGTGTCCCCGATGTCCGCTATATTGGTTGTGGCAAATGTATGTCACGTGTCACTGGAGTATCCGCCTAAGATTAACTGATAATATCGACCTTCGGATTTATTTATTTTATTCATCCTTGGGCCGGAGCCCTCAAGCCTAAAAGGGTCTGATACTAAAGTTCTTCTCGTTCTATTTGTGTGAGGTTTCGCTGATTCATCCTGATTTCTCCCATCTGTATGTGTGGGATGAATTGGTGTTATTCCGGTACAAATGGAGGGATATTAGCAAGGTGTTTTAACGTTGGATTTTGGAATTGGTGTTTCTTGTGTTATGTGCTGACAACGCTCGCCCATTATTGGATGCGTCGTTTGAGTGGCATATACCACGGGAGGACCTCCTGATCTTTGCGTTGGTCTACCAAATGTAGAGTAGTTAGATAATTTAAAACCTTCTTCTTTTGTGTAGGAACATTCTAGTTTAGTCTAATGACATTAAATTGTTTATAAGGAATAAATTAGAATTGTCTTGAATCAAAAGGAAGAATATTCTTGATGGAGACATTACGTTCGTTCGTGGGTTGCTTCTTGTAAAGTGTGTTGACGACGTTCGCCCGTAAGGCTGCGACGGCTGTACGACACTCTGACCTTGGGGGACCTCTGAACTTTATGTGTGTCATCCTAAAGTAGTTAAATAATCTATTTAATCTTCATTGAATCATACAGGAATCTAAACCTTATAAGATTCTAAGTTTTATTTTTCCTTAATAAAACTTGTCATAATTTATCATACTTAAAATTATACTTTGACTCAGTGCGAAACCACCTTTAACATTACTAAATAGATTCTTGAAAACAATAATGGAACGGAAATTATAATGTTTAGTTTCTCTCATTGTAGTTATGTTCCGAATATTTAAGTATATACAATAATCCCTTTTTTTATACTTCTTTTGAGTCCTCTTTTAAAGAACATCGAGTTTTAGCTAGTGTTGTTTACGCTAAATTCTCCCAGTGTTCTTGGTTTTGAATACTCGATGCTTTTG
This sequence comes from Athrips mouffetella, assembly GCA_947532105.1. Lineage (NCBI taxonomy): Eukaryota > Metazoa > Arthropoda > Insecta > Lepidoptera > Gelechiidae > Athrips > Athrips mouffetella. Next base: position 850,312 of record OX383958.1, read on the forward strand.
ATTTTCCCTTAAGATCTTAAATCATAAATGTTTGGCCCAACCTAGCTTAGATACTACTATCCCGTATCTTCTCGGTTCTGGTCATCATACTTCACTTTTATTTAAGGATTACCTTCAGTAATCTTTTGTCATACTTACTTCTTATATGTTCTTCTTCGAAATGTGCTGGGTAATCCCATTATAGTTTAGATGCAATTCATTTTATTTAAATGAGTGTTTAGACTGGGGTTACTCTACATAATTCTTGTCCTGCGTGGGTTGGTAACGGAAAAGAGATTTAGCTACGCATCACAAGTGAGAGCTATGAAGGATATACGGAGACCTTGTTGGTGCAATAAAGTCACTCAATGACTGGGGGGAGGGAAGTTGCCCTTCAAACTCTTTATGTCTCTCGTTATAAAACCGTTATTGATCTAGGCTGGCCATGCAAGCAATAATACTATACCCGTATCTAGTACAGACTTCACACTTGGACGTGTGGAGCTGGCTAATTATTTTCAGTTTAACTTATTTCAAAACAAACTAAGGGATTCGATGATGTCGATCATTGTCTGCCCGGAGGGATTACAGGAAGAGCTCATTTTGTAGGAGTGCCTTGTTTTCCTAAAGGAAGACTGTATGCTTCGTGTGCCTGGCGGGCTCGGTGACCAGCTCTGGTATAGGTGACTAAAAGAAATAGTCAAATACCCTGTGAACCCTGGATGAGTCAGTGATTGTCCCTTAAAGGTGGGCCACGTGGAAGTCGGGTTTTGACGCGGGGCATGAACATACCGGGGGGAGACATCATCACCGTCTGGGTTGTACTGTGGTTAGTTAGTTCCACTCTCCACATACATTAACCCTAGTCTTTACTGTAGTTTAAGTTTTCGATGGGATATCCAGCTCCGCGAGGATGATCAGAATCCTGACGATCCAGTTGGATTGTTAGGGTAGTTTAGCGTCATGTCATCGTGTACTGGGTGATGATATGCCTCGGACCTAGGAGTTAGGGTAGAGGAAGCCTAGGACGAGCTGTTTGGGGCGAAGGTGGTGCTCCAAACCTGGGGATTGTCCCCACATTATTTTTATTACTTCATTTATATTAACATAGGTTTCCTTTCAGAAACTTAACGGCTATAATAATATTGCATTGTAAAAGAGATGAAACCTTTCCTAAATTGATGAATCTACATGAATTCAGATGAACTACACCAAACAATATGAGACTAAATTTAAATAAATAGTGATCTAATATAAAATAAATAACTCAAATTAGACATGTAAAGATTAGGATTATATTCAAATAAAAGTAATAAATTAACAAAGGTGTTGTTTCTTTTTCATTCTTCTATTGCCACTCTCCACCGAGCAGAATCTGTAAATTACAAAATATTATAAGGATATAAAACGGAATGACGTAGGATTCAGAAAAACTGTAATATTCTTAAAGGGTATTATTCTAGACGATCAACTTTGGCCAAAACTTTCACGTATCTGACTTGAGGATCCTATTGGAAGGGACTTCAGATCTGTACAGCTGGTGCCGTGACCAGGATATGCTGGTTTCAAGCGAGAGAGGTATTGAAGAGTGAAAAAAAAGAAACAAAATGGAAAATACACTAATTTCGAGTTTTTGAACTGAAGAAACTTGAGAGTAAAGTCTACCTAAGTTAAGGTTGTTAAGCGGGACGTTAGAATTGGTTTTAGCTTAGGGTTATTTGTTTTGGAGACCATAGAAAATATGATGCATTCCTTGTTTCAGAATAAAGATGGGAAATTTTACAGTCTCAATAGAAGGAAACATAGGGTCAGGGAAGTCTACTTTGTTGGCAACTTTGGGAGGCAACTCTGATTTTGAGATAATACCAGAACCAATTGATAAATGGACTAATTTATCTGGCGTTAATCTCTTCCAGTTATTTAAGGAAAAATCCTAAGAAGTGGGGTTTCTGTTTTCAAAATTATGTTCTTCTAACAAAGTTAGAAAATCATACGAAAGAATCTAGCGCTAAGATTAAAGTTATGGAACGTTCCATCTATTCAGCCAAAAAACTGTTTTATTAGGGAATTGCAAGAGAGTGAATTGTTGCACCCGGCTGAGTTTGCAGTTTTAGATGAAACTTATTCGTATTTCAAGGAACAATTTGTTACTCGAATTAATTTAGTAGTTTACCTTAGGACTTCCCCTATGGTTTCTTATCAGAGAGCTCTAAGTCGTGGTCGACCTGAAGAGACAGGGATAACGTTAGATTATATAGAGAGGATTCATAACATTCATGAGGAATGGTTATTGAACCCTAATATAAAGGAAGATTTTGACAGGATAGAGATTATCGATGGAGATCAAAATATTAGCTCCATAAAGCAACAGTTTTGGGAAATTAAGGAGAGAATATTAGATAAACTTTCTATTCTTTAATTTAAACAAAATTCCAACCTATAATTTGTAATAAACTTTCAGTATCCAAAGAAAAGAAAAATGCCTCCTCGTTATAATCTTAGAACATCTCAGGGACAAGATGAATTAGAAAGGACAGGTCAGCAAGAAGAACGTCCACGACCTTCTTTACGCAACTTCACTATGTTTCGCCAACTTCGAAGAAACATGGGAATTCTGACACAGAAGGTGTCGAGTTTAGAGAATCAGCTGTCGCAAGCTCGGGAAACTAACGCTGCATCAGCTTCGTCTGGAAGGCATGAAGCACCGATTAATATTTGCCCGGTGATTGATACAAGAGTCGAAAAACCACGTTTTCCTGGAAGATTTGGGGTACATCCAGTGTCGTTTTTGGAGGATCTTCAGAATTATTTACGGAGGATGCCTAATGAAGATGCTACAATTGAAACTATAATCAGTTGTTTAGAAGGTGATGTTCGAAAATGGGCCAGAATTTATAGACAAAGATGGTTTACACAGTCGGATTTCAAAAGAGACTTTTTGGATGCTTATTGGGGAGAAGCCGAGCAAAACACCTTGAGAAGAATGATTGTAAATGGCACTTGGTCTAAGGAAAATGGAACAATGCTAGAACATTTCGTTAGTTTAGCAGGGCAAGCAAAGATGATGTCTAGACCAATTCCTGAATGGCAAATAGTGGAGGATTTGATGAGACACTTTCCGAAGGATGTACAATATGCTTGGCGGATGAAGAAAGGAAATACTTTGATTGAGGCAACAGAGTTTCTTCGTGAATTGGATGACGTGAATAAACAATGTGGATCTTCTTCCTTTGACTCCACTATTGGAGCTGATAGGGGAACAAAGCGTCAAAGTCCATTCGTTTCAAATAAAGACAAACCATTTTATAAAAAACCAAAAGTGGTGGCTCACATCGAGGGGGAGACTTCAAGGGGAAGGATCACTAATGAAATAATTCAAGAAGAAGATTTAAACTAGTTGGGGCCATCTCCAATAAGCAGGAGGTGGCTGCAATTAACAAAAAACTAAATTATCTTTTTCCAGTAAAATATTTAATAAAACAAGGTTGGAAGCCAGGGGTAGGATTGGGTTGTGACCAAGAAGGGATCTTATATCCTGTTTCCCCGAATAATACTAGAACGAAATATAATAGAGAAGGTTTAGGATATTCTTCAGAAGAATATAATTATAAACAAACAGTCTTAGATTTAATTAAAGTTTTTGACGTTTCCGTGATTAAACAAAATCAACCAATGTATAACCAGTTCATTAAAGAATATGAAGGTAATTCTTTATATGATGAAGAGGTTTGCTTTGAGAATGAGGGGCCCAAATTTAAATCAGAAATAGAGTTACAAATTTTGGGACAATCTATAGTTCTCTTGGTAGACACTGGAAGTGAAGTAACTTGTATTTCGGAAGAATTCTTAGAGAGTTTACAAGGAGAATTAAAGTTAGAATTCCCTGCGTTACCAGTTAGACCAATATGTGTGAGGGGAGCCGTTGGACAAAAGAGTCTCCAAATAAAAAAACTAGTCTCTATACCTTTGACGTGTGGTTCATTTGATATTGATACGGGATTTTTAGTGATTGCTAAATTAACTTGTTCTGCTATTCTTGGGGTAGATTGGTTAGTTGCGCATAACGCTGTTTTGCATTTAAAAGAACCACAAACATTAGAATTGGGTATCGTTGGGCAAGGAGAAATTACTATTCCGTTTCGAAATCTTTCTAGTGGGTCTTTAGAAGAGAATCGAATAAATCTAATATCTGGAGTAGAGGAACAAAACGAAAAGGAAGGCGGTGAAGAAAAGCAATTATTAGATTTGTTTAAAAGTATTCGGTTGGGAATGGATTTGTCTGATGTAGAGAAGGAACAAATTTTTAATGTTTTGAGATCCCATATGCAAGTTTTTATAAAGAAACTTGGAAGGGCAAATTGTTATACTCATGACATTAAAATGATTGAGGGTACTCCAAGGATACAACGAACCTATCCTATACCATACGCACATAGGACAAAAGTAGAAGAAAAGTTGAGGGAGATGGAAGAATTAGGGATTATATCGAGAAAAACTACAAATTTTTGTAGTCCTCTAACTTTCACTGGAAAACCCGATGGGTCTGTTAGAATATTACTTGATGCTAGGGAAATCAATAAATATATGGTTCCAGAAGTAGAAGCACCGCCTTTACAGATTGACATACTTAATGCTTTTCTTGGTGTAAAATTTATAACACTGATTGATTTAAATAACGCTTATTTTCAAATACCGTTGATTGAGGACAGTAAAAAATATACTGGATTTACAGTTAATGGAAAGTCTTACGTATACAACGTGCTTCCGCAAGGACTTAAGACGTCAGTAGGGTCCTTTTGTCGCGCAATGGACATTATATTGGGTCCTGGTGTTAGAGAGTTTTGTGTCAATTATTTGGATGATCTTGCAATCCTAACGAGTGGGACTTGGCAAGACCATTTGGATCATATTGATATAGTTTTGGATCGTTTAGAATCAGCTGGAATGACTTGTAATTTTGCAAAGTGCAACTTTTTCTGTAGTGAAGTAAAAATGTTAGGACATATAGTTACAACTTCGGGAATTAAACCTAACCCGGATAAAATAAAAGCTATAAAGGAATTCCCTATTCCAAAGAAACAAAAACAGTTAAGAGGATTTTTGGGGCTTTGTAATTATTATAGACGTTTCATTAAGAACTATAGTATTTTGACTGCTCCATTAACTAGGTTATTAAAGAAAAACCAAACATGGTTTTGGGATGAAGAATTAGATCGAGCTTTTAATAATATAAAGGAAGAATTTATTACAACGATTCTATTGAGCCATCCTGATCAGGATAAATTATATTATTTACAGACCGACAGTTCAGGGATCGGAATAGCCGGATCATTGTTTCAGATTGGAAATAATGGTGAGGTTAAAATTTTGGGATTCTGTAGTCGTGCACTACGGGGTTCTGAATTACGTTGGACTGTAACTGAACAAGAGTTGTGGGCTATTATTTATTCTGTGAAAAAGTTTGAGACTTATTTAAGAGGAGCGAAATTTGTTATTCGTACAGATCATAAGGCATTAACTTTCATGAAACAAATGAAATTATATAACAGTAGAGTCACACGTTGGATTTTATTTCTTGAACAATTTGACTTCGAAGTCGAACATGTAAAAGGTGTAGAAAATATTGGGGTAGATATTTTATCTAGATATCCGCCAGGGGGAGTTTTGCAAGAAGAGAAGGTGTGGTATCCAACTGTTATGTATGTAGGTGTTTCTACTGACCGTGACTTGAAAAATAAATTACAACGTATGATGGAATATCAACGGCTTGATAACGTCATATGTGGGATTAGGGAGAAAATAAATGTTTCTAGAGTTCCCGAAAGAACAGATAGATTTACACGTATAACTTTGCGCTGTATTGTCAATAATGATCTACTTTATTTTAAAACTGTACGTGGAGATTACGTTTTGTTTATGCCCAAGGTTCTACAAGAAGAGATTTGTAAACAGGTACATATAGAGATGGGTCATCTTGGCGCATATAAAACTTTGAAATACTTACAATTAAGGTGTTATTGGATAAATATGGGTAAGACAGTGAAATCTTGTATTCAGAAGTGTCATGTTTGTCAGCTTTCTAGACCTGACTATATAAAAGGGGTAGGAAAATGTAAATCGATTTTAACTGAAAACCCGGGTGAATTAGTAATGGCTGATATCTTCGGACCACTACCTAAAACTGAGGCTGGTTATATTTACATTTTTGTAATACAGGATTCTTTTAGTAAATTTATTAAACTTTTCGGACTTCGTGGAGCTTCGGCAGACTCAGTGCTTTATTGTATGAGAGTGTTCACTGAAATAATACAACCTAAGGCTGTTATGACAGATAACGGAAAACAATTTATTAGTCACAAGTGGAAAAATGGACTCAGAGCTTTGAGAATTAAGACTTTGTATACTACTATTCGTAATCCTCGACCTAACACTACAGAACGAGTGAATAAAGAATTAAACAATTTCTTTAGAATTTATTGTCATGATGACCATACTAGATGGGATCATTATTTGTTGGAGATTGAGGAATTGTATAATAATACGTTCCACGAGAGTACGAAATTTTCTCCTAATGAAATATTATTTGGAAATTCAGAGAAACTTAAAGTAGACCGTTTTCTACAACGGGCACTCACGAATAAAACGTTAGACCAAATTAGGGAGGAAGTTAGAGAAAACCTTAGACTTTCGAGTCAGAAGCGACAGGATAGATTCAATAGAACTCATAAGTTGATAGATTTTCAAGTTGGTGATTTGGTAAAATTAAGGAGGCTTAATAAATCGGATTCTAGTCGAAATAAAACTAAGAAATTTGATTTATTATATGATGGACCATATCGAATTGGAGGAATAAAATATGCTAATGTGTATATTCTTGTTGACCCTGAAACTCAAAGTGTCAAAGGAGTTTATAATGCAGTCCATTTGGCTAAATATTATACTTAGGATGTTAGCTACTAGGATTTTCACGGGACTATTTCATAAATTTTAATTTTAGAGGAATTGAGATATTCCTGGTCACAACCTAATTAATATAATTTTATTAGTTTTAATTTAATAATTAATATTAGAAGATTATTTTGATTATAGTATATAGTGAGCCAATTTGTTAGTGAATTGACTGGCATTATTAAATTGACTTCGTTTTAAAAAAAAAAAAAATAATGAACTATAATAATTTATAATTTAATACAAATTTAATTTGATTATATAATCAGGGTTGAACTAAAATAAATCTAAATTTAGTTAAACATGTTAAATAATTTCAATAATTTTGAATAAAAAATTAATTTAGTTTAATGATTTATAATATTAGTAGTTTAGTTATTTGTTTTGTTTATTGTATTTGTGAATAAAAAATTTTAAGGGCCAATATAGGAGGTTTTATTTTAATAAAATAATAATAATAATAATAAAAAAAAATTAACTTAAAATTGAAAATTTTAGAATTCTCGAAAAAAAAAAATTGTTTTTTTAGATTTTTCGAAATAATAAAATTTTGGGGGAGGCTGTGCACTTGCGGAACCCTAAAAAATTTTTATATGCATAAAATACTATTTAGAGGAACTGTCAAAAGTTTAGCTCGATACGATTAGAAAAGAAAGATGACAAGAGTAGACAGTTGTGAGAGATCAGGGGTGTCAAGTGGAGAAAAAATTTGGAAAAAACGGAGAAAAATGGATAGATGGAATCGGTAAACGCTCCAAATTTTCTGGATGAATCTTTGAGACGTCTGTGAGAGGAAAGACGATAGGAAACTGGATTTCTGTGAGTTATAATCTTTTATTTTGTAGCTCGCGAAAAATAGACTTCATACAGCTGATGTGACGAATCTTTTGAAGGAGGCTATGATCCTGGTTTGTGGGTTCCTTCAATTGAGATAAAGATAGGGATTGCTTCGTGTAGGATATAGTATAGGAAGGTTTATTTGCGCATAATTTCAAGACGCTAACATTCAGGATTTGATTCCAAGGTGTATAGAATAAGTGGTGTGAAACTAACGTTATGTAAGTATTCAATTTTGTGGTTTTCCATCTTTTATTTATTTTCGGTTCAAAGTTGTTGTGTATATTTGAGATAAGGTGAAATGTGACTTAATGAAATTTATAGTTTCTTCCAGGTTGTGTGAGCTAAATAACGCTGAGAAAATCAGATTTCAATGTCAAAAGAGGAAGAGTTGAATGGAGAATATTTGCAGCTTTACAGATCTACCTGCGGGATCATAAGAGGCTTGTACTGTGTGATACTTTAAGTAAATTGTTATTCCCTCTTAATGATTTCTGCGGGAATTATAACATACTGTGTTTCTAATCTGAGTCGTTATTTGTAGATAGTAATAAAGATTTCCTTTTCCCATAATTAAGTATAAACTAGTTCTGCAGATGTCTTTGTTCGCGTATAGCTAGGCAGGATAATGTTCTATTTCTAAACAGGTACAGGAATTACAAAGAACTCTATAGACATGGAATAGCAAACCACAAATGATAAAACGTGAAGGCTAAAAAAGGTATTGCTTGGATTGTAAAGGTAATGTAAATTTCATTGTGATTAATTTTTCCTTTACAGAGAAATTGATTAAAATAGTCCTTGGTGAAATCATAGAAACTGGACTCTGATGTATATTTTGTCATCGTTTCAAGGTGGCTTTAGATGTTGTATATTTTGTCATCATTTCAAAGTGACTTTAGACGATGTATATTTTTATCATCATTTCAAAGAGACTTTAGACGATGTATATTTTTTATTTTATTTTTTTAGGTAGAGTTTGGCTCATTTGACATTATTGTCAAATAGTCAACAAATAAATCATTTTTGATTTAGTTTTACTCAAAGCTAGACGCTATTTTTGAAATCTTTATAATTTTTTTATCTCTTTAACAAAAAATAAATCAAAACCAAAAATCAAAATGGAAGAAAATATTTAAACATTAAATAATTACCTTTTTTAGAAAATAATATAAAATCTTTGGCCCTAAATCAAAATTCCAGTTTTTAATATACTAGTGTCATCATATGATAAAATTTAAAAAATAATGTTTTGTCAGATCAAAAGAATTTAGAACGTCAATTCAAAATCTTAAAATAAAATATCTGCAAACTAAAGCTTGGATATAGTTTGTGACATTTTATTGTGAAGTAAAGGGTAAGTTTAAGTAGAGTGAATATAATAAATAATATTATTACAAATAATAATAAATTGTTTTGATAGTGATTTTGAATCTTTTGCCTCAATTTCCCAAAATTGGAACATGCTGAGAGCATTACTACATTTCAGTACTCATGTTCATAGGAGGTGCTTATCTTTCCTTTTACTATCATTCTATAGGAGTCCCAGATTTTGAGATTAAGAAATACCTGCTCTCAGGTTTATTTAGTTCGACCAAGCATGGATGGATGCCCTCGTGACATGTGTCCCCGATGTCCGCTATATTGGTTGTGGCAAATGTATGTCACGTGTCACTGGAGTATCCGCCTAAGATTAACTGATAATATCGACCTTCGGATTTATTTATTTTATTCATCCTTGGGCCGGAGCCCTCAAGCCTAAAAGGGTCTGATACTAAAGTTCTTCTCGTTCTATTTGTGTGAGGTTTCGCTGATTCATCCTGATTTCTCCCATCTGTATGTGTGGGATGAATTGGTGTTATTCCGGTACAAATGGAGGGATATTAGCAAGGTGTTTTAACGTTGGATTTTGGAATTGGTGTTTCTTGTGTTATGTGCTGACAACGCTCGCCCATTATTGGATGCGTCGTTTGAGTGGCATATACCACGGGAGGACCTCCTGATCTTTGCGTTGGTCTACCAAATGTAGAGTAGTTAGATAATTTAAAACCTTCTTCTTTTGTGTAGGAACATTCTAGTTTAGTCTAATGACATTAAATTGTTTATAAGGAATAAATTAGAATTGTCTTGAATCAAAAGGAAGAATATTCTTGATGGAGACATTACGTTCGTTCGTGGGTTGCTTCTTGTAAAGTGTGTTGACGACGTTCGCCCGTAAGGCTGCGACGGCTGTACGACACTCTGACCTTGGGGGACCTCTGAACTTTATGTGTGTCATCCTAAAGTAGTTAAATAATCTATTTAATCTTCATTGAATCATACAGGAATCTAAACCTTATAAGATTCTAAGTTTTATTTTTCCTTAATAAAACTTGTCATAATTTATCATACTTAAAATTATACTTTGACTCAGTGCGAAACCACCTTTAACATTACTAAATAGATTCTTGAAAACAATAATGGAACGGAAATTATAATGTTTAGTTTCTCTCATTGTAGTTATGTTCCGAATATTTAAGTATATACAATAATCCCTTTTTTTATACTTCTTTTGAGTCCTCTTTTAAAGAACATCGAGTTTTAGCTAGTGTTGTTTACGCTAAATTCTCCCAGTGTTCTTGGTTTTGAATACTCGATGCTTTTGATTTTCCCTTAAGATCTTAAATCATAAATGTTTGGCCCAACCTAGCTTAGATACTACTATCCCGTATCTTCTCGGTTCTGGTCATCATACTTCACTTTTATTTAAGGATTACCTTCAGTAATCTTTTGTCATACTTACTTCTTATATGTTCTTCTTCGAAATGTGCTGGGTAATCCCATTATAGTTTAGATGCAATTCATTTTATTTAAATGAGTGTTTAGACTGGGGTTACTCTACATAATTCTTGTCCTGCGTGGGTTGGTAACGGAAAAGAGATTTAGCTACGCATCACAAGTGAGAGCTATGAAGGATATACGGAGACCTTGTTGGTGCAATAAAGTCACTCAATGACTGGGGGGAGGGAAGTTGCCCTTCAAACTCTTTATGTCTCTCGTTATAAAACCGTTATTGATCTAGGCTGGCCATGCAAGCAATAATACTATACCCGTATCTAGTACAGACTTCACACTTGGACGTGTGGAGCTGGCTAATTATTTTCAGTTTAACTTATTTCAAAACAAACTAAGGGATTCGATGATGTCGATCATTGTCTGCCCGGAGGGATTACAGGAAGAGCTCATTTTGTAGGAGTGCCTTGTTTTCCTAAAGGAAGACTGTATGCTTCGTGTGCCTGGCGGGCTCGGTGACCAGCTCTGGTATGGGTGACTAAAAGAAATAGTCAAATACCCTGTGAACCCTGGATGAGTCAGTGATTGTCCCTTAAAGGTGGGCCACGTGGAAGTCGGGTTTTGACGCGGGGCATGAACATACCGGGGGGAGACATCATCACCGTCTGGGTTGTACTGTGGTTAGTTAGTTCCACTCTCCACATACATTAACCCTAGTCTTTACTGTAGTTTAAGTTTTCGATGGGATATCCAGCTCCGCGAGGATGATCAGAATCCTGACGATCCAGTTGGATTGTTAGGGTAGTTTAGCGTCATGTCATCGTGTACTGGGTGATGATATGCCTCGGACCTAGGACTTAGGGTAGAGGAAGCCTAGGACGAGCTGTTTGGGGCGAAGGTGGTGCTCCAAACCTGGGGATTGTCCCCACATTATTTTTATTACTTCATTTATATTAACATAGGTTTCCTTTCAGAAACTTAACGGCTATAATAATATTGCATTGTAAAAGAGATGAAACCTTTCCTAAATTGATGAATCTACATGAATTCAGATGAACTACACCAAACAATATGAGACTAAATTTAAATAAATAGTGATCTAATATAAAATAAATAACTCAAATTAGACATGTAAAGATTAGGATTATATTCAAATAAAAGTAATAAATTAACAAAGGTGTTGTTTCTTTTTCATTCTTCTATTGCCACTCTCCACCGAGCAGAATCTGTAAATTACAAAATATTATAAGGATATAAAACGGAATGACGTAGGATTCAGAAAAACTATAATATTCTTAAAGGGTATTATTCTAGACGATCAACTTTGGCCAAAACTTTCACGTATCTGACTTGAGGATCCTATTGGAAGGGACTTCAGATCTGTACAGTACCTAAATAGGTAAAAAACCACAGGTCTGCCTTGCATCCTCTTGGCAGTTTCGCCAGTCCGACCAAATTTGTGGTCCAATCACATCCGACCACATTTGTGGTCCGACTAGCGAAACTGCCAAGAGGATGCAAGGCAGACCTGTTGTTTTTTACTCGTATAGGTACCTTCTATTTCTACGAATAGATTTCATTCGTGTAATTTGTCATTTAACCACTTTTCTCTCCAACTGTACAAAACCTGCCAGGTTTCGGATTGGCAGACCAACGTTTTGTAGACCTATTAGCCCATTACTATCGCTACAAAGTTGCAAATTTCGTGTACTAGATGACGTAGGATAACATGCGGTGCCCTTACGGTCTAATTTGTCTCAAAAATAAACTTTGACTTCTATGCACAATATGTCGGTAACGTCACCATTTTAATCGAAAGTCGAAATTTGTTTGTACGAGAATTTGTTTTTATAAGTTATTTTACGTTAAATTTTTAAGTATTTAAGTAGCATCTACATTGATCTGTTCAATGGTTTGTTGTTGTCGACAGAGGGCGTGAGCGAGCAGCATGCTATGGGCGCGCGCGCTGCTGGTGCTGGCGGTGGCGTGGGGGGACGCCGGCCCCGGCCCCCCGCTGCGCTTCCCGCACCCCCGCTACAACCTGAGCATCGCCGAGAACTCCCCGCCCCGCGCCCGCGCTCATTCCCCGCCCGCCTCTCCCGTCCCCGCCGTCCGTCTGCCCGACCCGCACGCCCGAGTGCGGTTCCGCATCCGGCACGGAGACAAGGACAAGTTTTTCAAAGCTGAAGAGCGCACTGTCGGTGATATCTGCTTCTTGACTATTCGCACACGCGCCGGTAACGCTGACGTGCTCAATCGAGAGCGCCGCGACTCTTACCATCTTGACGTTCGTGCGACGGCTCAACTTCCAGATGGCACGCAGCTCGAAGCAGATACGACGATCCTTGTGACAGTCACCGATGTCAACGATCTCAGCCCACTTTTCTATCCAACTGAATATGAAGTCACTGTACCTGAAGACGCACCTGTGCATTCCAGTGTTGCACGTGTTGCAGCGGAGGATGCCGATTTAGGAATCAACGGAGAAATCTATTATAGCCTTGCAGGACCCACCGACCAGTTTGCTGTACACCCTACGAGTGGTGTTTTAACATTAACGCGGCCGCTGCGAGCGGCAGAACGAGGACGGCACGATTTAGTTGTCCTAGCAAGAGATCGGGCCTCATTGTTGACTAGAGGAGAGGAGGCACCTGCGGCACGTGCTTCCGTCATTGTTCGTGTAGCACAAGCAAATCTTCACGTGCCGGAGTTACGAGTTCGCCGCTTACCGGAACTGGTTGAAAATTCCACTGCAGAAATCTATGCCATTGTGGAAGTAAAAGATCGTGACGCTGGAGAACATGGGCGCATCGCTAGCCTTGAAATCGTTGATGGCGATCCAGATGGACATTTTCGTGTACGACCATCTGCACAGCCTGGTGAATACGATGTTGTTGTACATGCTCTATTAGATCGGGAAAGTGCTCCGCATGGATATAATTTAACTCTCCGTGCCCAAGACGCCGGTAGTCCTCCCCGTTCTTCCTACTTATCTTTGCCGGTTACTTTAACTGATGCCAATGACAACGCTCCAGTTTTTAGTCGAGAAGTATATGAAGCCACAACTCCTGAAACCGCACCACCGGGCACGCCGATCATACGTTTGAAAGTAACAGACCGAGACGAAGGCCGCAACGCACGTGTTTACATCGAGATTGTTGGTGGCAACGAAGGTGGTGAATTTATTGTTAATCCTGACACAGGGGTGCTTTACACAGCAGTCCCACTTGATGCCGAATCAAAGTCACTCTATACGTTAACTGTATCTGCAATAGATCAAGGGAATGCTGGAACTCGTCAACAATCATCAGCAAAAGTGAAGATTACTGTGCTTGATGCAAATGATAATGATCCGGTGTTCACAAGAGAAGAAATGGAAGTTTCTGTTGAAGAAAATGGACCAAGTGGTACAGTAGTTGCACGGGTCTCAGCACGCGATGCTGATTCTGGAGAAAATGCTTACATATCTTACAGTATTGCCAATCTTCAGCCGGTGCCTTTTGATGTAGATCACTTTTCGGGTGCTATACGTACTACTCGCCTATTGGACTACGAAAGCATGCGTCGTGAACATATTTTACGGATCCGTGCTAGCGACTGGGGTTTACCATATCGCCGCCAGGCTGAAATGAAACTAACAATCCGTCTGCAAGATGTCAACGACAACCGTCCTCAGTTCGAGCGCGTTGATTGTGTTGGTTACCTTCCACGGCGTCTTCCAATAGGTTCAGAAATAACAACACTTTCTGCTCTTGATTTTGATGTTGGTGATGTAGTGTCCTATCGATTTGTTGGAGGCAACGATGACAACTGCTTTTCTTTGGACACCGGTACGGGGGTCATTAGCCTAACTTGTGACTTGAATGACGTACGCACAGAAACACGTGTGCTAAACGTGACCGCAACCGATGGTACACATTTTGCTGATCCTACTTCGTTGACTCTACATTTGGTTGGCGGAAGCGGAAACGACGGTGGACTTGAATGTCGCGATGCTGGCATCGCACGCCGCCTTACTGAGATACTGGCAGCTGCCGAACGGAACAATGCTCCACTCGACCTGGCTGATGAGTTTCCATTAGCGCCCTCACGCTACGGCGAAAATCTTCATTCTCCAGAATTTGTGGACTTCCCTGTTGAGGTAAAGGTTAACGAGTCAGTTGCACTAGGAACATCTTTAGTGAAATTGCGTGCTCGTGATCGTGATCTGGGATACAATGGCTTGCTTGTGTACGCTATTTCTGGCGGCGACCCAGACTCTGCTTTCCGTATCGATCCTGACGATGGGGAGTTGAAAGTAATTGGATATCTAGACCGTGAACGTGAAAGTGAATACTACTTAAATGTAACAGTTTACGACCTCGGTACGCCGCAAAGATCTGTCTCGCGACTTCTGCCTGTAACCGTTTTAGATGTGAACGATAATCGTCCGCGTTTTGAAAAGACTCTTGCGAGTTTCCGTGTGACAGAAAATGCTTTAAATGGGACATCAATATTTCGAGCAAACGCTACCGACCGAGATGCGGGTGATTTTGCAAGGATTACATACAGTTTAAGTGGAGGTGATGGGGAGTTTTGTGTAGGTCGAGATAGTGGTGTATTATCTGTGTGTGCACCTTTAGACCGCGAGCGTCGATCCCTGTATGAACTGACAATTCGTGCGACGGATGGTGGTGGACTTCGGGCTGATGCACTTGTACGAGTGGCTGTCGATGACGTAAATGACAACGCCCCGCGCTTTGGACTGTCTTCCTACAGTGCTCGTGTTCGTGAAGACGTGCCTATTGGTACTTTAGTAGCCGTACTGGAAGCTTTTGACCCAGATCTCGATGCTGGAGGTGAAATAACGTACTCTTTACCAGATCAAGCTCCAGAAGACGCAGTATTTACCGTGGATAAGACCTCAGGAACGTTGCGTACAGCTAAACCACTAGACTTTGAAGAAAGACAGGTTCGTATTTCAAATTAAAATGATAGATTTAGCTCTAACCTACTACTATTATACATTTAATTTTAAATATGAATGTTACCAGGTGTTTGGAGTGACGGTGCGTGCAACAGACGGTGGCCGACCGGCTCTGTTTTCAGAAGCGACGGTCATTGTCGAAGTAGTTGACGTAGATGAAAACGAGTACGCTCCTGTGTTTGCCGACCCTCTTGTCTTAACTGCACGAGTAGCTGAAGATGCACCACGAGGAACTGTTGTGTTAGAAGCTACTGCAACAGATGCTGACCCACCTGGACGAGACTCGCGTCTTGCTTATTATGTGTTAGGAGGATCAGGAATGGCGCATTTCTCTATTGATGATGCAGGTAAAATTGATTAAATAATTTTTTTTTAATAGTATCCCAGGGTGATGTGAAATAATCTGTAATTTGTGTTACAGGTGTGATTCGAACATTAACTCCACTGGACCGTGAAGCAGTGCCTTATTATTGGCTTACTATAGCAGCTGAAGATCATGGATTAGTACCAAAATACACAACCGTACAGGTACCGATTAAGATTACTATTCTAAAGTCTACTTTTATTTTTAATTTTGTTTTTTTATTCATGCTAGTCGGTTTTTATCAGGTGTACATAGAAGTGGAAGATGTGAACGATATGGCTCCCTGGCCGCAGCGCGCGGCATATTCTGCAAGCGTACCCGAGCACGCACCCGCTGGTACAAGAGTCACCACCGTGTATTGTGATGATGCAGACGCCTCTTCAGAACTTGTCAACGTCACGTACTCTATCGTCGCTGGTAACCCTGACGGATTGTTTTCTATTGATGAATTTACAGGTAAGTCCTGCATGTTAAAATTACTTTTCTGTTGTATGTATCCAATACAGATGCTATTCACCAACAATGCAGTCATTTGCAGTATTCTAGAGATTTTATATCTATAGGATTAAGGCGAATAGGATTTATAGCTTATTATCTCCCAGTCTTCAACCAACTTTGGGAAAGCCGATAAAAGAGGAAAAATATCAGTCGTTCAGTCAAACGTCTGATCAATATCAGAGATAACTACGGAAATACTCCTGGGATTTGAGAGCTTCGTTACCACGTTCTTACTTTAGCGAGTGTATAAGTATATCTTCGGAGTAGGTATTACTTTTTTTAGAAACTTCAGGAATCAATTTGTTTATAAATTGAATTTCTCCATTTTTAAGCCGATCTTTGTCTTTAACAGGTGAAATAGTAACAACCGGCCGCGCTCTGGACCGCGAAGCAGCAAACTCTCACGCACTCGAGGTCCGGTGCACCGACGGATCGCTGGCCAGCACCGCACGTGTTTCCGTCAAAGTCCTCGATCTGAACGACCACGCTCCAGCATTCACTCAGCGGTTCTATGAACTTCGTGTACCGGTGCCTGAAGTGCCGACTGAACCGCCGCAAGTTGACTCGCTCCAAGTAGGTTCCCAACAAAATATGTATTTCTGAATTAAAGCGATAAAATTTTGCATGAGCGATTGTTTTTCGAAGTGTGGTTGAGGTGTGGGTAAATCTAAATGTGGAGTAAGACGCTAAGATTCCATAAAAATATTAACTTTTTTGTAGGTAACAAAAATTCTGAGCTTTCTAGTAAATAAATTGCATTACCAGGTAAAAAAGAGCTTTTTTGTGGAACTGTAGAGTCCTGATTGGTTTCTGGTGTGGTAGTGTAGTGTGTGTGTTTGTGTGTGTAGGGTGACGCTGCAGATGAGAGCAGCACGGAGTGGGATGGGGAGGAGGAGGAAGGAGGAAGCGGGGGGAGGGCGGTGTGGGACTACTTCGACGACGAGCAGCCACAAGGACTCTACCTCGCCACCGTAAGTAGCGAAGCATGCCATCTAAACATCCAAACACCACAGCGGAGCTTACGAAGCGTGAAATTTCTGCAACGCTGTATACTTTTTAGCAAAATAAAAAGTCAAACAATTGGATTCTTATAATTTCCAGGCAAAAATAGAGCAATTTAGGGTTGTTTCTTCCTCACCCACATTCTACCTTAGCTAGAGTAAATTCGTAAATCTTATGATTACCCTGATTCTCTTTATCTTTTCCCATCATTTACGGTTTGATCTCTTCACTCTTCTGCGCCAAGTCACTCTGTTTTGAGTTGTTATAGGCTTTCTTAAAGACAAAACCTTCGATGGTGGAACGCATTACACCACAAATGAGATATTAGTCTACACGTATTTTAGAAAAAACATGTTTTACAGGTAGTAGCGCTGGATGCAGACCTCGGTGAGAACGGTACGGTCCGATACAGCGCGCGAGCTCGTGGTCCTGCTCGTGGATTGTTGCGCGTGCACACCAACACCGGCCGACTGTACGCTTCACCACGCCTCGCGTTGAGACCTGGAGACTCGTACGATATCACTGTAAGGAAACTCTTCAGATTTGTAGATTTTTTCCTGTGCATTTTGTAGGTAGGTAAGTTAGACCTGGCACATAGGATTCTAGTGTTTTATTTCTTATGTACTTTATGACTTGAAGAAGCTAGATCTGAATAAACAAAGAACCTGGTAAGACTCAAGATCGTGCGTGAGATTCCTTACGTTTACAATCTTACTACCTATATAATTCTGATTTTGTCAGACCAAATAATTCTAGCAGGGACAAAGTACTAAATCCCATGGATCCACTTTCAAGCTTCTTAAAACCACGTATCAGATTTTGCAGCACTGAACGAATTCACACAAGCGGACCAAAGTTTCTCTGATTTACGGTAGACTTAAATACCTATTTGGTATTCTCAGGTGCGAGCATGCGACAGTGGCGCGAAGCCTCGCTGCGGGGTGGCGCGCGCAGGAGTCCGCGGGACCCCCCCGGGCGGCGGCCGCGCGCCCCGCCTCGCCGCCGTGCCCCCGCTCCAGGCGGCCGAGCTGGACGCGCCGCCCTTCCTGCTGGCCGTGCTGCAAGCTACCGACCCTGAGCGCGACCCTCTCTACTACGATATTGTCGGTCAGTACCCACACTGTTTAACAAATATCACTTTGGTTGGAAGACCATTTCTAGTTTGTTGAAGTCTCAAACTAGGAATATTCTTAAACTTTCAGACAATGTAGGATTAATTACCGGAAACATTCGTTAATGAGCCATGTCTGACTTGGCGGCTCAATAACTCTGACCGTATGGTTTGTGAGATCGATCATCGATTTTACAATACACGCTGATTAGGAAAACATTAAAAACATTACAAACACCAACATGTTTTTTTAATCTGTTTTCTGTGTTCATCCTAGGTTTTCTCAGATACCTTAAGATGGAAATACCATTCAGACTTGTTAATTTGAATAACTATCTTGACATGTGTTCCTATTGATAAATTAAACTACATTATTATGTCCAGGTGGAGATGAACGACAAGAATTCTACATCGGTCGAGAAGATGGCAGCCTCGTGCTGGCACGAAGACTACTTTGGGAGCGCCAGTCACACTACTCTCTCAACATTTCTGTCACCGATGGACTCAATGTCGTGACTACCTTGGTAAGACATGTATAACACACTCATAATCACGATGACACGCATGCCCAGAAACATTGTATTAATTTTTAAAACCATATCACAAAACGTTCATTCGAATATTTGCCATAACAATAGACAATGTATTTTTAATAATGTTTTTCTTAATGTCTCATGTTTCCAGGTAAATATAACGGTGATAAACGACGCGAACGAAGGCGGCGTATCGTTCACGCGCGACGAGTACGTGGTAGACGCAGCCGAGAGTCTCCGCGTGGGGGAGGCGCTAGCGGCGCTGCAGGCGCGGGGCGCGGGCCGGCTGCTGTACGGGCTGCACGAGGCAAGGGCGCCGGCCTCCTTGAAGCTCTTCAGGCTGCACGAGCTCACCGGAGTGCTGGAGCTAGCTCAACCGCTTGATAGGTAATTTGGAAGGAGAATTTAATGTTCTTGCAGTATCTGGTCTGTTCTTAGAGTAAAAAACTATAGAGTCCGCCATATGCATATTTTGTATGAGCTAGTGAAGCGTGATTCGTCTCACTGTCGCCCATGCTAGTCGGTCAAAAAACTCAGTTAAGTTTTACAAAAATCAAGATATCTTTAAAAATCTAATGTTTTAGTATAAACTTTGTATGCGAAAGTGAAAATATATAGTTTTTTACTTGTGAATTGATCATTAATACTAAGAACGGAAGCGTAAATAATCCGTAATAGCCATTTTATGCGTGATTTTTAAAACCGTTTTTTTCCTGAATGGTAAGTGTTTTCACCAGAAAAACTGTGGTAGCAGCATTTATTAGTCCCATGTCACATATTTCTCAGAGAGAAAGATAAAAATTTAACGTTTTTAGGAATTGAAAAAAATTTCATACATTTTAGTATGGAGGTCCCTCGCAAGAAAGTGCTACGCTTATGGCTCCCTCCTTAGCAGCAAGAGCTGCTACTAAAACCTCCTTGGGCCTGTTGATGTGGTTGGTAGGGAGCCTGATCTCTCCTGTGGGTTGTGGGTTCGATCCCCGCCCAGAGTAAACATTTGTGTGATCAACACAATTATTTCGGATGCTATGCTTTGCCTAGTTTGGGATGAGATGACCTGTTCCAAGTTCCATGTGAGTGTACTAGTCCATTCATAGTATTGTCGTCAATAGTGTTTATCAACGGACGACGTGGTACGTGTTTTGTGCTAATTATGTCTAATATATGCTGAGCGTATTTGTCACCTGGTGCAGAATGACTCTACAATATATATATATATATTTGGCTCACATAGTATAAAAATTCTAAATTAATTAAGAGAACTATAGGTCTATTTATTGCAATATTGTAATCTTTTAAAATATATTTAGATAAGACTGCTTGTTCTTCAATAAACTAAAATAAAATAAAATAAATATTTGTGATATATTCTTGCAGAGAGAGCGCAGCAATCCACGAAATAACAGTGTGGGCGAGAGACCAAGCCCCGCGCGCGAGCCGAGCGTTTGCGCGCGTGAGTGTGCGCGTGCACGACGCGGACGAGCACGCGCCGGAGTGGGGCCGGAAGCTGGCCGGGGCGAGGATCTCCCGGAACGCGGCCGTCGGGGCGCTCGTGGCCGCCTTGCGGGCTGCCGACCCTGACGCGGGGGACAAGGCCCGGATCATCTACTCCCTGGCTGGTGGAGATTCTGCGGGGATGTTTGAAATTGGTAAGTTATACAAATTGATACGAGGATATTCGGAAACATTATCTTGAAGTCTTTGGTGTTGTAAACCCTGTTTTAGGGTTTCCAATAAGGATTTTCCGCTACTAGGCTAGAGAGATTCCTCTGGTATTTTCTAAATTATACGATGAACAAGTTCCTCAGTAGGGCAGGAAGCTCGCCGAGACGAAGAATGCCAAGAATGCTCCCCCCGGAGCTTTGGTGCGAGGGCCGCGGCCAAGATTATTTATAATTTGGCTAGGGGAGATTCTATTGGCTTTTCTAGATAAGAAAAATAAAATACCTTATTCAAGGATATTCAGGAATGCTCCTCCCGGGGCCCTGGGGTTGCTCTGAGAGTTGCAGACCCTGATGCGGGAGACGCGGTTAGAATTATCTACTTCGAGGCACTTAGATTCAGATTCAGATTCAGATTATTTTATTCAATGTAGATTCTTTACAGAATACTTATTGAATGTCATGCAGAATACAATTCAAATAGAGCGAGTCTACGCCGTTTCGGATCGTGCTGTGGCAGCGTAAAAGAAACGAAAAATTTGTACTCATAATGCCACGAATTACTTTTTGCTGTAATCGTTCATTGTGTATTTTCATAAAGAAACACGCATGGGAATATAAATAGCTTAGGTAAAAGGCTTTATTTCCTAAAATTTACGAATCACGCATAAAAACTAGTGTACTACCTTTTCTAAAGATTTGTTTCCATTTGGGAGTTTCCCAATATCCAAATGGTGAGTTAGAGGTTATGTTCCCGTGTTTAGGTATGTTTATGTGTTCAGTATCCACGATCTTTTTGGGTCGAAAGTAGTAAATTCCTTGTCCTTGATATAAAAATTTTAAGAAGGGAGCTGTAAGAGCGATTGGTTATTGTGATTTTTTTAGGTTAATTTTTGGATAATCTTTTAGATTGTAAGATCCACTACATACAAACTTCATACGATAATTTGTGTACAGAACCCACGCTGGGCGAGGTCCGCCTGGCCCGGGCGCTGCCCGCGCGCGGCCCGCGCGACTACACGCTGGCGGTGCGCGCCGCCAACCCGCCCCCCGCCGCGCGCGCCGCCACGCTCCCCCTCCACGTCATCGTCGTGGACCCCGACCCGCAGCCGCCCAGGTAACTACACACACCAAGCTTGTATAGGTGAGCCGCTCAGGTAACTACAGAACCTCAGCTGATCCAGGTGAGCCGGCCGGGTATCTACAGAACCTCAGCTGTTCGAGGTGAGCCGGCCAGGTATCTACAGAACCTCAGCTGTTCGAGTTGAGCAGGCCAGGTATCTACAGAACCTCAGCTGTTCAAGGTGAGCAGGCCAGGGATCTACAGAACCTCAGCTGTTCGAGGTGAGCCGGCCAGGTATCTACGGAACCACTGCTTGAGGAGGTGAGCCGCCGAGGTAACTACAGACCTTGAGCTGTTTGAGGTGGGCGCCCACGTAACTACATAACCCGTGCTAGATGAGGTCCCGCTCGCTACCAGCGCAACTGTTCTGTTTGAATAGAACCTTTGAACAAATATTTGTATTATTCGTAATTAGACCCTTATAAGTGCAAGTGTTCTTGATAGAAACAGAAACATGTTTTTATTATAGGTACAACAAACGAGAATGGAGGAAAGTATAGTAGGTACGCGACAGCCTGGGAGTGCAAGCGAAATGTATGGTGAACCATACGTTTTAGCATTTACTAAAAGTTATGATATTTCTACGTTATTTTACCTTTAAGGTGATTGTAGAATAGAGGTGATGCCATTTTATAAGAATTAACTAATTTACGGCATCATACATACAAAAAGTTTAATTACATTAGTACCTTTCGTGGGGTTTCGCGGCAATGTAGGGTTGTTCCCAAATTTAGTAGGTAGATAGACGAAGTCACACCATGTTTTTCCATTTTGATTCGAAATCCTAAAAACACGTTTTATTTACTACTGATTTTGATGCTACCTGATAAACTGTCTGTTTTAATATTTATTTACGTGTAGAACATAACAATGACATGAATGCACGCTAACCTAATATGACTAAAAAGCACGCGAGAAATATTAGTACGAAACATACAACAGTCACGATACCTGCATTGATTTATGTTAGTGCCTATTATTGTAACTCCACAAAACGAATACTATTCGTGTTTGTGGGTAGTGCAGAGAGTGTGACTAACTCTTGGAATCTAAGGACTGACTACTTGAGACGGTTGCAGTCGGTAGAAAATTTCAAAAAACTTTCTGCGTGGATCCTTACAAAACTACTCATATTCTTATTTTTTGTTCTATCTTCGTCGACTTTTCTGGAACTGATTGAATGTGGTCCGCGCAACCTTAAAGATACTCTATACATTGACTGCAATTGTTATTCTTTCCCAGATTTGCAACATCAGAAGCAGTATGGTCGGTGTATGAGAACGAGCCAGCAGGTGCGGGGTGCGGGGCGCTGGAGGCGCGCGGGGGGGCGGGGCTGTGGTACTCGCTGGAGGGGGGGGAGGGCATGTTCCGGCTGAACCCCTCCGCGGGCGCGCTGGCCACCGCCGCGCCGCTTGACTACGAGGCACGCAACCAGTACAACCTCACAGTGACGGCCTTGAGCATGGTGAGTCTACCGAAACGTGGCAGCTGTTTCTCCATTTTGTGTAGCTCAAGATAAATCCAAATATCTGCGGTAAAGTTAAAATTTTAAAACCCAAGAAACTACAAAGACATTTTCCACTTAGAACTTAGCTTAAAACATACAAGTATTTTTTGGCATGTACATACGTACATAACATCACGCCCCTTTCCCGTCGGGGTAGGCAGAGACCACAGTCACAGTAAATTTATAGGCTAAAGCAGTATGGAAACTCCTAACAAACGTCCAAAACTGGCGCACTCACACATGCGCACACCACTACAGGAAAATAAGCAGTTTTCGCGCTGAAGTCAGTCGTGCGTGCCAAACCATAATACTTACAAACAAATAGGTACAAACAACGTGTTAATTAAATATCGCAAACCCTCTCGGGTGGTGGCTCTGGACATGAAACTGAACAACTTTTGTTCTACGACTTTTGAAAATTCGCAAAAAAATATTTTGCTTTTTCAAATTGGCTTTGTCAGCTAATCGATATGTATAAAGGAGCAATTTTTAATCGTGCGCTTAACCTAAGCTTATGTGATAAAAGGCGACTAAGTGATTTAAAATTCTGACAACATTTTATGCAAGACTGTCTGCTAAGTTTTATTTTTAGTGTAACTTTCCTTAAAGAACCTAGTCGAAAGACGAAAAAAATTGCCCCCATACATAACGCGCTAACGGCTGACGCATTTTCTAATTGGACAAAACAATATTATTTCGTATTTCGACTTCTTACAGAAAGTTGTTTAGTTTTACAGTCCGAAAACATGCTGAAATGAACAAAGTTGATAGAAGCACCCAATATTTGAGTTCATCATACTATTCTTATTTCAAAAATTCTGGGTTACAACCCTGACGCTCCGACGTAGAATAGTTCTTTTTTCAAAAAAAGGCCCGAGTTTCCATACTGCTTTAGCTTATATATTTACTGTGCCACAGTCCTCCACCTGCTACGATCTTGACATACTTCCCTTGCTTCCTGTACTTTCATCAATCCTTTCATATGCTCGTCGGTTTAGGGTACTTTTAACCTGGCCTTTATTCAGAACGTCCTGAATTTGGTCCTGGTACGTTCGCCTAGGCCTTCCCCTTCCAACGTTTCCATTCACTCTCGCCTGGTAGATCTCTTTCGTCAGTCTTCGTGCATTCATCCTCTCTACATGACCAAACCATCTCAGCATCCTTTTCTCGATTTTGGTCATTACGTCTTCCTTTACGCCACACCGTTCTCTTATCACACTATTTCTAATCCTGTCACTCAATTTAACACCAATCATACTCCTTAGCGCTCTCATTTCCACTGCATTAATTCTACTTTCATGCTTCTTCTGCCATATCCAACTTTCACTGCCATACATAAGTGTTGGTACTAAAACACCCCTATGAACAGCCAAACGACCCTTGTGAGACACTCTGTTATAATTGTGACATTTACTGAAGGTAAAAGCTGTGAGTAACTTTCCCAAGGATTAAAAGGTCTAATCATTAAATATAAACCGACCCGAGGATGAATTTTCCATGAAAGCTATTTCTATTTTCTTTACAAATGTTGTCTTGTTTTGTGCTTTACATTGATAAATTGCTCTTTATATTTGTGTTAGCTTCATATAAGCCGTTTATTGCAGGGTGGCGGGTCAGCATCTGCAAAAGTAGTCGTCCATGTACTCGACCGCAACGAATTCCCACCTGTTCTTCTCAAGACCTCCTACCGCGGACGCATATCTGAAGCTGCCAGCATCGGATCCTTAGTCACGGCTCTAGACAGCGATGAACCTGGCGCTCCATTGGTGTTGGAGACTGATGATGGAGACTCTCCAGCCAACAGGCAGAAGGCGTATGATATCCTGGAGCCGGAAGCAGCGGCAAGGTTCCATATAGACCCAACGACGGGTGCTTTGAGGATAGCAGCGTTGATGGATTATGAAGAGGCAGCTGTGCATGAATTTACAGTGAAGGTTTGTAATTTTTGCCGTCACTTATTTAAGTTTTTATCGCATTTTATTTAATTAAACAACCTAATTTAGCTGTGTTACAACAAATTATTATACGTCTTCAGTTGTTTGAATGGAAAAAATCCCGAGTTGGCTGTAAAGAAACCAATATATTCAATGCACGATAGGTACAATACATAAAATAAAATAGGGCTTACAATTGAATATCGCGCAAAGAAATGGAGCTGAACTCAGCATTTGCCATAAGTACTTGAGTTCAAATACTTATGGCACTGATTTTCAGTCAGCACCAGAGGTTACTCTAATACGAGTACAAACATTTTTGTGAAACTGCAAGTTGATATAAAATAAAAATTTATTCAAACAAAAAGCAATAAAAAAGAGAAATCAATGTGATGAAAGTAGACATACCTAGGTATATTTTCACTACATGGTTGCCATTCGTTTATACTTGGTGAGGATAACAGACTAACATAATTCTTGATACGGCCGTGAGTTTTACGTGGATATATCTAATGGCCTGATGGCCTGTCAGTACAGTCCATAGCACGTCCTCACCAACCCTCCCCTCACCTCAACCCCTCTCCTTATTTCCCACATCCCACCCGCCCCCGCTGGCTCAACCCCTTCGCTTACTTTCTGGGTCATCCAAAGCTTAATGTAGTACTAACTTTTGCCGCCAGAGTGCCCTTATTTACTTTGCACGAAATGACTCCCCAACCGAAAGCATAAATGAATCCACGTCAACAAAATTAAATGTTACATGAGAAACCTTATGAGTCCCAAAAATCTGAAAGAATAACGTTAAAAGATTATTTAGTGGTTCAAAAAGTCTAGTACCTATATTTTGTAACGAATTTATGGCTTCTTTTCTTTCACCAGGTGGTGGATATGGGCACCCCTCGCCTGCTGTCAGACAGCGTGGCGCGCGTGGCGGTAGAAGTGTCGGACGTGAACGATTGTCCGCCGAGATTCAGCTCGCCCTCGTACGACGCGACCGTGCTGCTGCCAACCGCAAGGGGAGTGGCGGTTCTATCGCTGCCTGCTTCTGATCCCGACTTGCCAGCTGGGAAATATCTCAAATATGATATTATCGAGGTAAGAAGAATAAGCTATACATTCTAATTTATTGAATAGGTTTTTAGATACTTCAATAATTTAAGGATATTTACATCCTATACTTTTCCCTTGTACCTATACACTCGAAGGCGATTAAGGAAACAGACTCCTACTTGCAGCCTTGCATCAATTCTTCAAAATACGGGGTGTAAGGGACGTTGTACCAAAAACTGAACGGGCGTGCTCAGTCAAAGAAACTGAACTACTTTCCCAATTAAAAAAAACTTTTGGAGCTCTCCATACAAATAGCTCACTCAGATCTAACAGTTTGTATGGAGTGGTCAAATTCTTTTTTCATTTCCCAAAAATATTTCTTTGGGAAAGTTGTTCAGTTTCGTTGACTGAGCACGCCCTTTCAGTTTTCGGTATACCGTCCCTTACACCCTATATCATGCACACCGTAATGTCGTTACCAAACGTCAGCGAGTCTTTTCCCAGTAGAACTTCCTTTATTGTAGCTATATATCTTTATCTCCAGGGTGACGCAGACGGTGCCTTCAGTATAACATCTGACGGCACGTTGATGATAGAACGAGCGGACGAACTGTCCGACTCCTATCGTCTGCGAGTTCGGGCTTCCGATGGCCAGTATGCGGGCACTACCCGCGTGAGAATACGCGTGCGATCCGCAGACAATGCGGGCCTGGCCTTCCACAAAGCGGACTACTACGGCTCTGTGTTGGAGAATTCCACCAAGCCAGCGACGGTTGCGGTACTGAATGTCCTTGGTGCAGCTTTGAACGAGCATATTGAGTTCAGAATATTGAATCCTGTTGAAGGTTTTGAAGTGAGTACGACTCTCTAAATACTTTGTGACTTTAATATAACAAGAACTTGCACTTACTTGGATGATGAATATTTGTAAAAACCTTGTTGAAGCCGATGAGACTTTTGAGTTTTGTGGTACTCAGTATCCACAATTCTTCGAGCATAATAATCATTTGAGATTCCCTAATATGTGATCTAAATTATAATAAAAATACTATTTCTGGCAGGTCGGCCTAACATCAGGCGCCGTACGCAGCACAGGAATAGCTTTAGACCGTGAAGTGCGAGACTCGTACACCCTTCTCTTACAAGCCCGCGGCGGCAGCAGTGGAGCGGGCGAGATGGCACGCGTGGCTCACGCTCGTATTCACATCTCCGTGACGGATGTGAATGATAACTGCCCGGTGTTCGTGGAAAGACCGTATGTTGCTGCGGTGTTGGCAGGAGCCGAACCTGGAACGCCGGTAATAAGAGTCCAAGCCATCGATGCTGATGCCAATGATAATGGCGAGGTAAATATTATCTTCTTATGTTATTAAGTCATTAATGTTCCGTGCTGGACGAGGTATCTTTCTTATCCCACTGCCAGTGGTCGCAATAACTAGTTATAAGCCATATGACGTCACCTTTGGGATGGCTCAGCCAAATACCAACTAGCTGCACTTGACTCGATAGATCGCAGAGCCAAGAAGCTCGTTGGTGATGAGATGCTGGTGAAAACCAAGTTTCACAGTCTGGCCCACCGTCGCAAAGTTGCATGTCTGTCGGTCTTCTACAGATTGTACTTCGGAGAGTGTGCTCTAGAGCTCCACGAGCTTATTCCACCATCTCCCTTCTACCATCGGGATTCCAGACGCACCCAGACGAGTTATAAACTCTGCTTTTCACTTTGATTGCGAGGAAATAAAACGTAAAAGTACGCTCTAAATGTAACTGAAGAATGAGTTGTTCTGCTTTAGTGAAGAATATGTTGACGCATGGGGGCAATCAAGAATATGTTGACGCATGGGCAATCACCACCGCGATTACTTGCATGCCCGTGGTGCACAAAATTCGATTTTGTGCAGCCTATATCCTGCATAAAGAAGCACTTTCAGAGCATGCGAATGCATCGCCTTCGGCTCAGGCTGCTAAAAGTTTCGGGAAAATGGTTCGTTTTGTCCACTTGTTGTAAAATCTACTATATATTTGTAATGAATATGGTCTCTGCAGGTCCGATACGAAATGAAACGCGGCCACGGTGAGCTGTTCCGCGTGGACCGGCGCAGTGGACAGATCTCCTTGAAGCAGACCCTCGACGCTCACAACCAACTGTACACGCTTGTCATCGCGGCCTTTGATGGAGGTAAGCTTTCATCTAAGGCTTGGTCTTGGATAAATAAGCTTCGACGTGTAATCATCGCTCACCAGTGTAATGGTAATTGGTACAAAAATGTACAAGCCTATCCCAACTCAGCAGTGGGCTATTGAGGGCAACATAAATTGATCAAAGGAAAAATATAGTAGTGTCTCAAAAAAAATTACAAAAGTTGCTATTTAGAGAAAAGATACTCCGCCAATTCCGACTACTCACATGGTGGTGGCGCTTGATAATATTGTCAATCGCATTTTCAACATGTGGTTTTATGATTGCGCGCGATTCAATGTTTTTATTTATTTATTTATTAAGGTTTGCCAACAGGTAATACACATAGACTTAACTCTACTAACATCTTTTACAGGACTTACATATAGTTACACCCAATTACAGGCAAACACAACATGCAATTTGAGTTTTTAACGTAAATACGCTACACTAAGAAACACAATTTAAAATTTAGTTAACCTAAAGATTACAATTTGGATTTGAGTTTTAGTTTAGACAATATATTTTTAAATTCAAGAAAAGAGCAGTTAAACATATCGACATTTTCGTTGACAAATAAAGTGTTGTATTGTCTGCATATCCGATTAACGATATTATAGAAGCCGAAGTTAGTTCTAGAGTACTCAGTAGCAAAAGGTTTGTAGTTACACAAACGAGATCCAGAACGAGGAACAGTAA
This sequence comes from Athrips mouffetella, assembly GCA_947532105.1. Classification (NCBI taxonomy): domain Eukaryota; kingdom Metazoa; phylum Arthropoda; class Insecta; order Lepidoptera; family Gelechiidae; genus Athrips; species Athrips mouffetella. The sequence continues at coordinate 879,475 of OX383958.1, forward strand.
AGTTTATTTCAGCCAATATATGTGGCGTGTCCACAAGGCCTGTTACGATCTTATAGAGAAACAGCTGGTCGTTTATCCACCGCCTGTCCTCCAATGAAATCAGTTGGAAATGTCCTAACCTTTTATCGTAAGAGTTGAGGTCCAGTCTTTTGTCATGCACCGCAAGAAAAAAGAGAAAACGTTTTTGTACTCTTTCGATCCTATCGATGTGAATATGATAGTGAGGACTCCAAACACAGGAGCAGTAATCTAATACACTACGCACTAAAGCGTAATAAACTATTTTCAATGGAGTGGTACTTTTAAATTTTTTACAGTTACGCCAAACGAAACCTAGCATTCGAAGAGACTTTTTTATGATTTCGTCGATATGGTCATTGTAGGAAAGCTTGCTGTTCAAAGTTACACCAAGGTCTCTGATTTTCGTGACTTCTTCTAGTTTGGAACCGTTAATTTGGTAGCTTGATTTGATTGGATACTTTTTTCTACAAAATGTAATAGCTTTGCATTTTTTACTATTAAGGGGGAGTTTATTTTTAACAGACCAAGCCAATATTCTATCGAGATCATTTTGCAATAGTTGTGAATCTAGAGAGCTGTTAATAATTTTGAAAAGTTTAAGGTCGTCTGCGAAAAGAGAGAATTTAGAATGGCGTATGACGGAAACTAAGTCGTTAATAAAAACTAAAAAAAGTATTGGGCCCAAGTGGGAACCTTGAGGCACACCAGAACTAGCTGTGAAGAGCTCAGATTCATTGCCACAAACAACAACTTTTTGGGATCTGCCACTTAGATACGAAGCAAACCATTTCAAAAGACTGCCATGGACGCCTACGTTATATAGCTTGTTTATTAGCAAGTAGTGATCGACTTTATCAAAGGCTTTGCTTATGTCTGTATAGATTGCGTCTACTTGCAAACCTCTATCGAGTACAGAAGAAATTTGTGATGTATAATTGGCCAAATTTGTTGCAGTAGACATTTTGGAACGAAATCCATGTTGCTCGGGTATAAGTAATGGCTTTAAATGAGACGTCAGTACTGGACAAATGAGGGATTCAAATACCTTAGCTAGAGTTGACAAAAGAGAAATAGGCCTATACTCTGTGATGTCCATTGAATTGCCGCTTTTAGGAATGGGTATAATATTGGCACATTTCCATAAAGAAGGAAAGACTCCGGTCTGAAGGGAATAATTAAATATTGTGTGTAATGGGTGACTTAGAGCTTTGGCACAGTTGGAAATAAAAATTGGTGGTATACCATCTGGTCCGCATCCCTTACGGCAGTCCAGCTTCTTAAGCTTTTTTTCTATATCTTGTTTGGAAAATTTAAGTCTCCCGATGACATTGTAAGACAAAAAATTGTTTCCGGGTAAGTGTAGGATATTATCAATAGGGCCGCTCATACAAGGATCAGAAGGTGAGAAAACAGATGCAAAATGATTAGCAAATCCGTTGCAAATTGAATTAGGAGTTGTCAATTTATTATTATTTAGCGTCATTTCGGAAGGAAATGAGCTATTACGCTTACGCTTGGAGCTTATGTAGGACCAAAAAGAATTCATATTGTTTTTAGCTATAGATGCTTCAATCTTACGTCGGTAATTATTGTAACAGATAGAAATTTGAATGTGACATCTAGTTCTAGCATTTGTGAAATCAAAATCATCTAAAGGGTTATTGAATTTTTTAAATCTCTCACGATATTTATCCTTTTCAATGATGAGTTTAATCAGGTTTCGTGTGTACCAGACTGGATAAAAATTTCGTTTAGGTTTACACATAGGCGTGTGTTTCTTCACAATATAATTAACTATTTCGTAAAATTTGTCAATCATGCAGTCAACTGTAGGAATAGCCTTCAGTTTATAGTCCCAATCTATCGAGCTTAATTCTTTGTTTATTTCTTCATAATTAGCCTTGTAGAAGTTGTACCTGGCTATTGTTTCTTTTTTCAGGAAGCTTGAAGGACTTGAATTATTTAAACTGATTATAAGTGGAGGGTGATAGGACTCGACCTTTGTAAGAGCATAGTCAGCCTCGCAAACCTTGCAGTTGGAAGAGGTAGAGAATATAAGATCTAATAGATTACCATCGCAATTAAAAGTGTTATTTTTCTGAATAGGTTATGCAGAGATATGAAATCGGACATCAGATGAACAAAGCCGGAGTTTATATTAGTGGAAGGGTGAACTGAACTCGACTGCGATTCAGCAAAAAGTCTAGACGTTTGGTGGAGATTAAAATCTCCAAGTATAATTATTTCATCACTGCTGGCTAGTGAGAGAGATTGACTAATAGCGGCTAATTGACCGTCAAGCTTGGTATGGGTTACAGGAGGTGGAATATAGACAGCACATATGCAAACGGACTTTTTTGTCCTACCAGACCCTGCAGATACAGAGACCCAGAGATCCTCATTATCAGGACTTTGGAAATGAGACATCTGAACTGCAGAAAACTGTTTGGCAACGGCAATCATGACACCACCTCCCTCAGACTTAGCTCCAGCAACACTGCTACGATCGCGGCGAAAGATGTTGTAATTAGTGTTTAAAATTTCGCTATTCAAAACGCTGTCATTTAACCTTAGTATGTACTTAGTATTCGAAGTGTGGTAGCGTGTAATAATTAGTACCTACATATATTAAGTCCTTACCTTGTTTCGTATTGCCCTTCGATTTTGTGTGAAATCTGAAGCAATGTGAACCGACCTGAAAGACAATGTGATTTATTTATTTATTGATAATTAGGATCACCAGCGAATGATACATTAACAAAATGCTTACAAACAATAATTTGATCTAATGACTAAATGTACACTCTATTTAAGGTAACCACAGCATGCATTATTAGGAAAGACGGGAACTTATATTAAACTATATCTATACATGTGATGCGCAGCACAGCCCGGACACTACATACAACGAGTGCAAATTTAAAATATGAAATTGGAAGGTTGTTTAAGCTCATATATTCAGTACAAAAGACCCTCAGACGGACCACCCGAATCGTAAACGCGGGCGCGTGCGGAAGTGCAGAGTGGATTGCGGGCGGCGGGCGGAGAGTGTCAATTCTGTAATGATACTATTGTTATATTGTGTTGCGCAGGAGTGCCGGCGTGCGGGTCGGAAGCATCAGTAAGCGTGCGCGTGTGGGGCGGCGGCGCGGCGCCCCGCTGGGAGCGCGCGCACTACTCGCTCGCCGCGCGCGAGGACGCGCCCCCCGGCGAGCCGCTCGCGCCCCCCCTGCGCGCCTCCTCGCCGCTCGCCCGCCAGCTCATATACACGCTGGTAGACGCCGACCCGCCCACTGCCGACCTGTTCGAGATACACTTCGACACCGGTACGTGTCCTGCCTTCCAAAAAACCACAGACAAAATAATGAGGCTTGACTGGAATGACAGCAGAAAAGGAGCAGGACGCAGCGATATGTGTCTCTGTCATTCTACTCAAGCTGCATTACTTCGACTGTAAGATGTAAACAGATTCACCCTTCTTGCTCTAGCGGTTTTACGTAAGAGCAGAGTGTAAGTAGAACATATTACTCTATGGTAGAACTATACGCTTGGATCTAGGTATGTGAGGAAAAATTTTGGCATCTAAATTTAGGCATAAGGCACTACAATAAGCACGATATAATAATTTAGCATGCCATATAGTGTTTTCACTATGCGTATCGTCGTGCTGATTGCTATATCCAAATTAAGGGACAAAAAATTCTCCGTAAATAGCACGACTATCACCTACATCAGGTTGTAATGTTAGTTAAGTGCACGATGACAAGAGAGTTTATCTAACTATTTAATGTCTTGCCCAAAGAGTAACTTGTGCGAATCAAATGGATAAAGACAAGATTTCTTTTTAATTCTTTATTTAAGGAGCTTGGTCTTTTACAGACTACGTCGCTCCGTAAGGTATTCTACATGAAGTAACATACAAATTTAGTTATAGATTCCTTCTGGTATTCGACAAAAATCTAATATAATTAGCTCTAGCTCGCTGAATGATAAAAAGGCCAATAAACAAAAAAAACAGAAAATGAGACAGAATATACTTACTAACTCTGATCACTCTTCGATATTGTTTTATCATAGAACCGAGACAGTTCGAGTGCGAAACCAAGATAAGGTGTTCGTAGAAACTTGTGTTGAGGTGTTCGTAGGTAAACATGGAACTGACTATAACTGCATGAAAAACGAATAGTCAGTTTCATACCTGTGCTTATAAATATTAGACCATTTTATGGGAATTTTTCACACTGCTGTACTTATCAATAGTCGAACAACTTATGGGACTTGTGAAATTGTTACCTTGTCTAAATCCTAATTTCTTGTAGTTGAACTTACTTGTAATAACGGGGTGCATGCCGGGTTCGAATACGCCAGTCGCATGCGTAGATACGGATAATCCTGTAACCCGGTGTTGTGGTGTACCCGCAAATGTGTTCGTCAATGTTGAAGCATCAGGGCTTGGAGATCCGCTTAAAACACTGGTGGATAAAGATTTTTAACAATTTATTGTCATTTCTTTTCTTTCTGTTCAATGCTTCCAGAACCAAATGTTCTGGAATTTCTCATAGCAGCATTGACAGATCATTTCCAGTATCATAAAATTTCAGAGGTATTTAAAAATTTAATGGACCTGGTAATTCACACTAACCTTAATCTGTAAGGACACGTTTGAATGAAATCGAAATGTACCGTTGATTGTATACTTATTTTATGCAAAATCTGTTTTAAAAGAACCATTTTCCAAGCCCTGTAAGATATTAACCGGAAAAACACACCTTTACATTCATGAATTGGAGAGCAAAAGGAAACACTAACGCATTGGTTTTATCCGCAGCACCCGACAGAGGCAATAGTCCATGTGAGTATAGTACGGTGGCATCCACTGGGCTTACAGCACACATCGTCTTTAATTTACTAAAACTCCACGTTATAAAACCTAATTACTGAAACGTGGTGATTTGACGTGTGTGCCACTTTCCATCTTCGCCTCATCCGCTTGACTCACTTACCCTATTTGAGTAGTTTCATCTTTGGTTTCTCATTTAATTTTTAGGTTATTTTTCTTGTGGGTTGCTTTAGGTGTCACGTTGCATGAGGTGGAGTAATAGTGTTAGTTTGCAGTGGGTTCCTAACATTATAACTTTAGTTTGGCTGGATGTCATATTGGCGTTTCATTTTGGTGCTTTAATTACTTACTCCTCGATTATTTTTGATAGAGTCTGTACCTTAGAGTATTAATTACCAGTAGTAATTACTACTGGTAATTAATACTCTAAGGTCTGTACCATCACAGATTGATCTGAATCCAGGATTATAAGCGAATAATTCACGCAGGAATCATCATATTTCTTCTGTACAAAAATTACACTGAAGGCAACATCTAGATGCATGACATTGGCATCACCGTTCACAAATTCATAATGCGTGTACATAGGCTGAAGTTGCTAAATCAGATGATCAAAGACATTCGTGGTTACTCACGTTATTATTTCACCAGGTGCGGTGGTGCCCCGAGCTGCGTTGGACTACGAAGTAGCCCGAGAACACGCATTGACCGTTCGAGCGACAGATGGTGTAACGGGCGCGTACGCAGACGCTAGCGTTACATTACACGTTTTGGACGTCAATGACTGCGCGCCGGATTTGGACCGCGATCTGTATCGCGCATCAATTTCCGAAGCTGCTGCTATTGGAGATCTTGTGCTGGTTGTCAAAGCTACTGATAATGACACTGGTAAGGGAAACGGTTTTGTTGATCTTTGAATTTTCTCATTTTTTGTAAGGACGACCAACTTAACAAGATCTGGTGTCGTAATTTCTTAATCACCTGTCGACCACTGACATAATTTTCATACCGAGAAATATCAGAAAAAGTGACCGGGTTTAACTGCTTGAAGTGCCTTCTGATACTAGATCAATTTTGATTAATCTAAGTAATGAAATCAGCGTTGATGAATGAATGAATGTTTAACACTTTATTTGATGTGACTAAAATGTTTTTTTCTCTTGAACCAGATGTAAATGGCGAAATATTGTACTCTCTATCGCGTGCGGCGGGCTCTGACAACGAGTCTGTGGCTCTGTTCAGTATCGAGGAGCGGTCGGGAGCGGTGCGTGTGGCCGCGCCTTTAGACGCCGAGTTGCGGGCTCATCATCACCTCGTCGTTACTGCCTCGGATAGAGGGCGACCGGCTTTGCATACTACTGCGCATGTGTTTATCACTGGTAGGTTTTTGTAACCACCCTTAGGCTAATGGATAATCTGACGGGCTCTGACCACAATTCCTGGACCTGGTAAGGTAACATCATAGATCATCGGGTTGCCCAGTTTGCCAATTTGTGATACGCTTGGGGTATTTATTTATTTTATTTATTTATTTAATAGTCGGAAAACCAACAGCTTCAATACAAGATAGATAGCTTAAATATGTAAAAACAGAGCCAATTACAGGTCTTCACAGATAGAAATACAGTGGAAAAAAATACATTCTTTGCACACTAAGTACACAGTACGCACTTATTTGAAAACAGAAAAACTAAATAATAAATTAAAAAAAATGTAAGGAATAATAAGAAAAGAAATCCGCTTAAGAGTCAAAAAACAAATTAATTAGAATACATCTCGCCGACTCACAACCAGTGTTATATAGGTCTAAATCGACATCTTTACATAGCTTGTTGAAAGAGTTACTTGCTCGCCAAATAAAAGAGTTCTGCCGATACCTAGTAGAAGCCTTGGGAAGATATAAGAGCGTGTTGTAACGGAGTTTCACATTAGGAGGTTTGAGAACTATTTTCGCAAGCAGTTCCGGACAGTCCACGGCAGCATTAGCAATCTTAAATAAAAGAACCAAATCAGACATTTCGCGCCTTTTGTACAATGGAAGAAGGTGATGCTTCTTACATAACTCGACGTAGTTATCAGATGAGTAAACATCTTTAGATCGGTAGCACAAGCGTCTTATAAATTTTTTCTGAATTTGTTCTAACCGATTAATATATGTGCCATATCTAGGATTCCATACCTGAGATGCGTACTCCAAGATACTACGTACAAAAGTACAATACAAGATTTTTAAAGTTTTGATTTGTTTAAAGTCTCTTGAAATACGCATCAGAAATCCCAGGGCTTTGTATGCCTTCGCGACAATATTATTAATGTGGGTGTCGAACAACAGCTTGTAATCGTGAGTGACTCCAAGATCCCGTACAGAGATATCCCTTTTAAGATTAATACCCTTCAAGATGTAGTTAAATAAAATAGTGGAGCGCTGACGACTAAAGGAGACAACGCTACATTTGCTGGGATTAAGATCAAGAAGATTATCTGCACAATATTTCTCCAACCGCGAAAGGTCACGTTGTAAAGCAGCAGCGTCATCAGGGGACCGAATATTAGCAACAATTTTCATGTCGTCTGCGAAGCACAGGACGCGGGATGTTTGGAAGCAATGGGCGATGTCGTTCACAAAGACTACGAAAAGCAAGGGACCGAGCAGGGAACCCTGCGGCACACCACTAGGTATATTAACCCATCCCGAGATATAGTTATTGACTACTACTGCTTGCGACCGGTTGTCAATGTAAGAGGAAAACCATCTGAGAAGGTTACCTCTAATACCTGTTTTGTAAAGCTTAAGCAGTAGTAGGTTATGCTGAATCCTATCGAATGCTTTGCTGTAGTCTGTGTAAACCACATCGACCTGGCCTCCACCGTCCATAGCTTCAGTCAACATATCATTAAGCAACACAAGGTTAGTAACGGTTGATCTACCCTTGAGAAAACCATGCTGCGATTCATTCATTGAATGTTTGAGTGCAGGGTAAACCTGGCTGTACACCAGCTTTTCCAGGACCTTAGAGACAATGCAGAGTTTGGATATCGGCCGGTAATTTACGACATCTGTCTTAGTACCTTTTTTATGGACAGGAGTCACGAACGCACGCTTCCATAACGTAGGGACAAAACCCTCTCTTGAAGATCTTTCAAATAGCAATGCCAAAGGAGTGGCAATAGTTTTGGCGCAGCCTATTAAGACACGTGCTGGCAAATAATCTGGCCCAGCTGACTTAGAGGGGTCTAACCCTAACAGCAACTTCGTGACAATATTCTTGTCAACAGTAATACCTGATATATCCGAAACCGCCGAAAGGTCGTCCTCAGGTGGATTATTACAATCAAAACTGAAACTTCCAGGGGAATCTAAAAATGTTGACTTAAAATAATCAGAAAAAGCATTACAAATTGTGTTGCCGTTGTTAATAATAACATCATTGTATAAAAGACTACTAGGCATAGCGGTAGACTTCGATTTTGAGTTAACATATGACCAAAAATGTCTAGGGTTACTTTTTATAGACTGTTCGACCAAAGAAATATAATTATTATAACAAGTGTCCTCTAATGTTTTTAGTCGCTCACGCAGCAGCTCAAAAGAGTACCTGTCGGACTTGTTACCGTAGATTTTGTATTTCTGAAAATGTTTAAATTTTTCTTTAATAACTTTTTTTATCGCTTTGGTGTACCATTTAGGATAAGAGTCTAAGGTCGCAGGTTTAACGGGAATATATTTGTCCCTTAGGTCTAAATAGATGCTATAAAAACGGTCTACAGCGCCATCTAGGGTAGTGTCGGAGAACTCAAGACACCAGTCAATTCCAGCTAATTCCTGGTTCATCGACTCATAGTCTCCTTGTTCGTAGAGAAATCTCGGCGATGGCGAACGATCTAAGGGGACGAAATTTGAAAAATATAAATGAAGGCAGAGGGCTCCGTGATGTAGATCCACAGGAACAAGAGCGTCTTTACTATTGTCGGATACAGAAACCATATTGTCATTAGCTAGTACTAGGTCAAGTGTTTTGCCGTAAGAATTCTTAATATTATTATATTGGCCTAGATTTAACAAGCTTATCATATCGACTAAATAAACTTCGTCAGTAGAGTGAAAATTATGTGGAGATAAACACGCGCCACTGCTTTGGGTCCATGATATATTACTTAAATTAAAATCGCCTAAAATTAAAAATTTATCGTCATGATGACGATCCATTACTGATTCCACGTTAGAGAAAAAATTTATAAGTTGCTGTGAAAAAGACCAACCGAGATTTTGATTACACAAGTATACTACACAGATATGAAGAGGTGTAGGTGCGTTAGAGCCATCATTAATAGATACAGTGATCCACAGGTCTTCGGCGCTAGACTGATAGTTGCACTGAGGTGTAATCGCGAGTTCTCGGCGAGCAGCTATTAGTACACCTCCTCCGTATTTTTGACAAGTAGCCATATAGTCACGATCACGACGCCAAACAACGTAACGCCCGTCAAACAATTCCGTATCCTTAATGCCGTCCAAAAGCCAACTTTCGGTAATAATTACCAAGTCAAAATCATTTTTACAAACACCTCGATAGAATGTACTAGTTTTGGTACGTAGCCCCCTAGCATTTTGATAGTAAATAATTAAATTTTTACCCCTATAATCAGCCATTGACTAATATTACGAAAAACGAAGGCAGTATGGAACGAATAATATCAAGTAAATTATAAAAACAACTCGGAACTGTGGGTAGGAAACTAAGTAAACACGGCAGATAATTAATAGTAATACGCGAAAGCAAGCAAGCAACATGGCGAAACAACAAGCAGAAAAAAGACAGGCAGGTTATCGACAGTAATACACAAATAAGACTGGTAGCGGGTGGGCAAGTGCGAAAACAATGGATATCGGCCGTGCCAGGCAGTACCGGTTTGAGAGAGGCAGGGGTGTCAAACCTTAGGCGTAGCAACTTATTGTAATAATTACGGAATATTATTGAATATTGATACACAAGCAACATTGAACAAATAATCCAGGTTGAGCAGCTGATTATGGTAGCTTGTTTAAATCTTTTTCTTTAGTTATCACAATTACTTTCGTCTGATCATTTTTTCTCACATGTATCTTACAGTGCTTCACCCAAGTATAAGGCACGTTGACACCGACATTTGTATGGGATTGCAGTAAATATTTCGATCGTGGATCTGAACGTGAATTGGTTTATATGCACGTACAAATAGTAATTGTCGCCCTTTTATTTAATATTTGTGACATGGCTCCTGTGGCAAGTTTACCAGTATTTCCGTCTTTTACTTTTGAGAACCTAGTGCTTTACTTTTATATGAACTGTCTGTAAGTTAACACCCTACAAAGATAAACAATATTAAAGTTTTTGTATGACTCCAGACTGGTAGCTGCCATCATTATTCTTTAAAAATTTTCAATTATATTATAATTGTATTTTCTGTTTGTACAGTGGACGATGTGAACGATAACGAGCCTCGCTTGGAACGCACGGTGGTGTCAGCCCTCGTGTCGGCTGAAGCCACTCGCGGCACGGCGGTCGCGCGGGTGGCTGCCTGGGACCCGGACGCTAGGGATGCCAACAGACTGAGACTCGCCTTGGCGGGGGCCGCGGCAGAACGGGCTGCGTTCGATGTTGACCCACAGAGGTATGTCAAAGGTGATGAAAGGTGTGGTAGAAGAATTAAGCTTAACCATCTCACCATGAATGTAAATTGACCTGCACTAGACTCTATTAATGTCTTCAAGCTATAATGGTTTTCCCTGGTCCAATTTAAATCATTAGATAGAGCACGGTAGGGATTTGGCAGAGGTAGGAAAATTAGACTATTAAGACTTTTTTGTAGATAACATTACAACTGGAATGTTTTCCGTTGTTACAGTACAGGTAAAATATAGAAAACAGGTACTGTGGATTGTGGAATCCGAGCTAAAGATTGTAAATAGTTCTTCTGTTTACTGCTCATCTCTATTGAACCTCAAATTGTATCTGTTCCCCAGCGGCCTGCTGACGCTCGCGGACGAGGCGGCGTGGGCGCGGCAGGCGGACGGCGCGGGGGGCGCGGGGGGGGCGGGGGGCGCGCGCTCGCTGAACGTGTCGGCGACGGACGGCGCGCACGCAGTGTTCGCGCGCGTCAAGCTGCAGCCCGCGCCCGCCAACCGCGCGCCGCCGCACTTCCCGCACCTCGTGCACGAGGCGCGCGCTATCGACAACCAGCCGCCGCCCGTGCTGCTCACCACTGTAAGTAGCACGCCAGTGACGAGTCACATCTTCATCATGATAGCCCGTGAGAAACCTCCCTTACATGACAGGGTGCACCCTCCAAAACACCAGCAAAAACTCGTGGTTCAATGTGGAAGAAAAGTACCATAGTCACCGCGCCTATTAGCGTTTCGGGTGGCACCATGAACGCGGTAGATGGTGACCGCAGTATGATAAATAGATAGGATACAAACTATGGATACAAAGAAGATCGCTGCTTCCCATCCTCCTATTTTATTTTATTTGGAAAATTTACAGCCGATAATGTTTTATATAATAATTTTGAAAAGAACTACACCAATTACAAATTTTCACCAGTATAAAATTCATTGAGTCATTAAGTTACTTAATCAATAAACTTAGAAATTATCCAAAAGCTGGATTTAACAAAAAAAACCGGCCAAGTGCGAGTCGGACTCGCTCAAAGAGGGTTCCGTACCACCACATAATCATAACTGTATTAGTTGAAATTTCAGTAAATTAATGTGCTAGATTTTTTTAGTCCGACACGCTCTTGACTATATTTTATTATTTGTTGTTATTTTATAGCTTATGCACTATAAACATACCAATTTTCAAGTTTGCATGTGTTCCCGTTTTTAAAATAGAACTAAAACAAAAATCGCCTCAGCGACCATCCAACTTGACCCCTCTCTTATATGAATGTTCTTGAAACGGGAGCTCACCACAATTGGTTACCATTAGTTGTGAGAAAAGTTGTAATATTTAATGATTTCAGACTTTTCTCATTATTTGTACTGTGAGACCTAGCTTCTTGCCGAATTTCATAATTTTAGGTCAACGGGAAGTACCCTGTAGGTTTTGCATTTTTGCATAAATGTATGGAGAAGAGGACATAAAATGCCATATCTTTTGATTGCGTTGTTGTAAAAAATTGAAATTTTCAGATCTTGTGTGGTTCATGGATCCTAATATATATTATTAATTTCAACCTGATACCTTTACCGGTTCGTGAGATAAAGGGTCTTGACAGACAGACAGACAGACAGACAGACAGACAGACAGACAGACAGACAGACAGACAGACAGACAGACGGACAACAAAGTGATCCTATAAGGGTTCCGTTTTTTTCTTTTGAGGTCGGAACCCTAAAAAAGGTGGATTCCACTTAAGTAAAATAACCTATTGGTAAATTTACAGGTTATCAATGAGTACCTTGGTAAGCTGTCGTTTGATACTTGAGTTGCTGGTTGTAAATATATCTATAGTTGCTGGTATATCTTTAATTTCCCTACAGACTCTTACAAAAAACGAGTTTGCTCTGTAATTCGTTCTAGCAAATGGTACGTCAAGGACTGAACGCTCTCTAAAATTTAACAAATTAGTACGCAGATATACTTTAGACAATAATTCTGGGCTATCTATTAATCCCTTTACAATGCTAGAAAAGTGACATCCTGTTCATAAAGCCTTATGCGCCTCTTACGACACCCACGGGTAGGGACAAGTTTGACCAGTGACAAACCTCATTAAACCAGATGTCAGCGTTTTAAAGCCACCAAACGGAATTTGACTTTGACGCGGCTTAATGACCAATTAAAGAGAAAGACTATAAAAAACTGCTAAAAACAAAACTGTCAACCGCAACCACGGCAAAAAGCAACTAAGTACCTAACCTTGATGGCAAAATTTTCAAACCACCAAATAGGCTTCAACACGGTTCAAAAACTGTCTGGGTCGTTAACTATCGCAGTCGTAAAGAAAATGCTAACTTCCTATATCAATATCAAAACAAAATTATTTAGATGTTTTAAAACAATTCGCGTAGACATGTATCAAGTTGCCCAAAGCGATGAAATCAATTTCGTCCAAGTCAAGGGAGCATTCTTTCTTTTTCAGTTTACGATTTTTCAGTTGATAACGCTTTGACTACAATCAAAATTAAACTATTTTTACAGGTAAAAGCCTATGACGATGACATCGGCGAATACGGCACAATAACATACTCCATACCATCCGCAAAACTTCGTGAAACATTCGCAATCGACGCGAACACCGGCGCTCTCACTACTAAAGTCGTTCTAGACAGAGAAACGAGAGCAGAATGGGAAGTCGGAGTAACGGCAAGCGATGGAGGCGGGCTGCTGAAACATACTGTAGTTAGAGTGAGAGTGGCCGATGCTAATGATAATGCTCCGGTGTTTCCGTTGGGCGAGTACCGCGCGGCGGTTCGTGCGGACCGCGCCCCGCATGCGCCGTTCTTGACTCTGACCGCACGTGATGCAGATGCGGGAGAAAACGCAAGACTGACGTATTCCGTGTACGAAGGAGATGTTAAATCGGATGCAAGCGGATTGTTCTATGTCGATCCGCATTCTGGAGCGCTGTCGTTTGCGCGTAACGCTACTCAATTCGGTAAGTCAAATATAAGAAAGGAATTTATTAAAATTTATCTAACCAGTATTGAATTTTATCGAAACCAGTATATAAAAGGTTAATAAAAAAATCAAATAGAAACAATGAATTTGATCTTTTTGGCAATGTGGTATATTTAGAGGAAGGCCAAGACGTCGCTACATGGACCAGATTAAGGAAAAAATATATGTCGTGTCGTATCAGAAAGTCAAAGGAGTTGCAGAAGATAGGAAGGCGTGGAAGTCACTCCACCGACAAGAGCGTAGCTCTTAAATAAGAAGAAAGTATATTTACTGGTTTCTAATATGAGTTAGGTAGAGTCAGAGGATATAATTTGGACATTTTTTTTTTATTACCGACATATCTATGAGAATTGGTAATGTAAGAGTAGGCAGTACACATTGCTCTTAGAACCGATTTTCGACGAGGCCTAAATATTCCAAACTACAATTTATTGCAACCCCGAACCACGAGACGTAGCATGGGCAGAAGGTCAGACGATCAAGTCAAGGTAGCGGGTAGCTGCAGCGCATTACCAGTCTTAGAAAACTTTAGGCGACCTCTATGTCCAGCAGCGGAGGTGTTTTAGTTAATATGGTAATGGCGATAATGTTCGTTTCCCCAGCGTCGCGAGCAGTGCAGGTGTGGGTGCGGGCGCGGGACGCGGGCGGGCTGGCGGGCGAGGCGCCGGTGTCCGTGTTCGTGCGGGGAGCGGGGGACGCCGCCCCGCGCGTGGCCCCCCCGCCCCCCGCGGTCTTCCTGCCCGAAGGTGGGTCCTATGAGCGAGCAGGGCAGGTGTGGGTGAGAGCGGGCGGGCTGGCGGGCGAGGCGCCGGTGTCCGTGTTCGTGCGGGGAGCGGGGGACGCCGCCCCGCGCGTGGCCCCCCCGCCCCCCGCGGTCTTCCTGCCCGAAGGTGGGTCCTATGAGCGAGCAGGGCAGGTGTGGGTGAGAGCGGGCGGGCTGGCGGGCGAGGCGCCGGTGTCCGTGTTCGTGCGGGGAGCGGGGGACGCCGCCCCGCGCGTGGCCCCCCCGCCCCCCGCGGTCTTCCTGCCCGAAGGTGGGTCCTATGAGCGAGCAGGGCAGGTGTGGGTGAGAGCGGGCGGGCTGGCGGGCGAGGCGCCGGTGTCCGTGTTCGTGCTGGGAGCGGGGGACGCCGCCCCGCGCGTGGCCCCCCCGCCCCCCGCGGTCTTCCTGCCCGAAGGTGGGTCCTATGAGCGAGCAGGGCAGGTGTGGGTGAGAGCGGGCGGGCTGGCGGGCGAGGCGCCGGTGTCCGTGTTCGTGCTGGGAGCGGGGGACGCCGCCCCGCGCGTGGCCCCCCCGCCCCCCGCGGTCTTCCTGCCCGAAGGTGGGTCCTATGAGCGAGCAGGGCAGGTGTGGGTGAGAGCGGGCGGGCTGGCGGGCGAGGCGCCGGTGTCCGTGTTCGTGCGGGGAGCGGGGGACGCCGCCCCGCGCGTGGCCCCCCCGCCCCCCGCGGTCTTCCTGCCCGAAGGTGGGTCCTATGAGCGAGCAGGGCAGGTGTGGGTGCGGGCGCGGGACGCGGGCGGGCTGGCGGGCGAGGCGCCGGTGTCCGTGTTCGTGCGGGGAGCGGAGGACGCCGCCCCGCGCGTGGCCCCCCCGCCCCCCGCGGTCTTCCTGCCCGAAGGTGGGTCCTATGAGCGAGCAGGGCAGGTGTGGGTGAGAGCGGGCGGGCTGGCGGGCGAGGCGCCGGTGTCCGTGTTCGTGCTGGGAGCGGGGGACGCCGCCCCGCGCGTGGCCCCCCCGCCCCCCGCGGTCTTCCTGCCCGAAGGTGGGTCCTATGAGCGAGCAGGGCAGGTGTGGGTGAGAGCGGGCGGGCTGGCGGGCGAGGCGCCGGTGTCCGTGTTCGTGCTGGGAGCGGGGGACGCCGCCCCGCGCGTGGCCCCCCCGCCCCCCGCGGTCTTCCTGCCCGAAGGTGGGTCCTATGAGCGAGCAGGGCAGGTGTGGGTGAGAGCGGGCGGGCTGGCGGGCGAGGCGCCGGTGTCCGTGTTCGTGCGGGGAGCGGAGGACGCCGCCCCGCGCGTGGCCCCCCCGCCCCCCGCGGTCTTCCTGCCCGAAGGTGGGTCCTATGAGCGAGCAGGGCAGGTGTGGGTGAGAGCGGGCGGGCTGGCGGGCGAGGCGCCGGTGTCCGTGTTCGTGCTGGGAGCGGGGGACGCCGCCCCGCGCGTGGCCCCCCCGCCCCCCGCGGTCTTCCTGCCCGAAGGTGGGTCCTATGAGCGAGCAGGGCAGGTGTGGGTGAGAGCGGGCGGGCTGGCGGGCGAGGCGCCGGTGTCCGTGTTCGTGCGGGGAGCGGGGGACGCCGCCCCGCGCGTGGCCCCCTCGCCCCCCGCGGTCTTCCTGCCCGAAGGTGGGTCCTATGAGCGAGCAGGGCAGGTGTGGGTGAGAGCGGGCGGGCTGGCGGGCGAGGCGCCGGTGTCCGTGTTCGTGCGGGGAGCGGGGGACGCCGCCCCGCGCGTGGCCCCCTCGCCCCCCGCGGTCTTCCTGCCCGAAGGTGGGTCCTATGAGCGAGCAGGGCAGGTGTGGGTGAGAGCGGGCGGGCTGGCGGGCGAGGCGCCGGTGTCCGTGTTCGTGCGGGGAGCGGGGGACGCCGCCCCGCGCGTGGCCCCCCCGCCCCCCGCGGTCTTCCTGCCCGAAGGTGGGTCCTATGAGCGAGCAGGGCAGGTGTGGGTGAGAGCGGGCGGGCTGGCGGGCGAGGCGCCGGTGTCCGTGTTCGTGCTGGGAGCGGGGGACGCCGCCCCGCGCGTGGCCCCCCCGCCCCCCGCGGTCTTCCTGCCCGAAGGTGGGTCCTATGAGCGAGCAGGGCAGGTGTGGGTGAGAGCGGGCGGGCTGGCGGGCGAGGCGCCGGTGTCCGTGTTCGTGCTGGGAGCGGGGGACGCCGCCCCGCGCGTGGCCCCCCCGCCCCCCGCGGTCTTCCTGCCCGAAGGTGGGTCCTATGAGCGAGCAGGGCAGGTGTGGGTGAGAGCGGGCGGGCTGGCGGGCGAGGCGCCGGTGTCCGTGTTCGTGCGGGGAGCGGGGGACGCCGCCCCGCGCGTGGCCCCCCCGCCCCCCGCGGTCTTCCTGCCCGAAGGTGGGTCCTATGAGCGAGCAGGGCAGGTGTGGGTGAGAGCGGGCGGGCTGGCGGGCGAGGCGCCGGTGTCCGTGTTCGTGCTGGGAGCGGGGGACGCCGCCCCGCGCGTGGCCCCCCCGCCCCCCGCGGTCTTCCTGCCCGAAGGTGGGTCCTATGAGCGAGCAGGGCAGGTGTGGGTGAGAGCGGGCGGGCTGGCGGGCGAGGCGCCGGTGTCCGTGTTCGTGCGGGGAGCGGGGGACGCCGCCCCGCGCGTGGCCCCCCCGCCCCCCGCGGTCTTCCTGCCCGAAGGTGGGTCCTATGAGCGAGCAGGGCAGGTGTGGGTGAGAGCGGGCGGGCTGGCGGGCGAGGCGCCGGTGTCCGTGTTCGTGCGGGGAGCGGGGGACGCCGCCCCGCGCGTGGCCCCCCCGCCCCCCGCGGTCTTCCTGCCCGAAGGTGGGTCTTTTCACACCCGCTCCTGTTTTTCAACATAATATCACTTGTGTTAAGATTGCAACATTCATATTCCCCTATCTTTAGTATTAGTAGTTACTCTTTCTAATAATATCATTTATTTTATTTATTTATTTATCTTCTTTTCTGTTGGAAAAAAATTATTTACTTTGTTCGTGAAGCCTTGTCTTATTGTCATCACAATGAGGTCTTCAAAATCTCAATTCAGGAAGTAAAAGACAGATTCCTAAAATGAAAAATGTGTATAGATTTAAGCCATAAAATAAACAACTTTTCGAGCGTCATAAAATGTGATTTTTTTTCTATCCGTATTTGTTTTTATAGATGCAACACCCGGCACTCTGATCGTGGAGTTGAGAGCTGAGCCGCCCGCGCCCAAGTACCGGCTGGCCCCGGGACTGTGGCCGCGGGATCTGTTCGCGATCGACTCTGCGGGGCGGTTAGTGCTGGCTGGACAACTTGACCGGGAAACTACTCCAGAACATGTCATTGGTAAGGTTTGATTAGTTACTTTTCTTATGTTCCCTGTGGGTCATTAAAGACGATTAAGGAATCTTGGGCTGGAGAATTTTCAGCAGCGTCACCATACACTACGGTCTTTTGTACCAGTCGCTACGTTAACAAGCTTGAATTCGGCCAAAACTGTCTTCCGCTTTTGCACGGATTGCCAAGGTGCTCTTGGTAAGTGTGGTGATCATGGTACACCCTCCTTTAAATTCCATCACGCATTTTTGCTGTGGGAACTTTGCTGACAAGTCCAACAGCAGACTGTTGGGTGCCCGCTATTTCATGAACCGTCGTCGTCGTAAATACCTTAAATATTTAAAAAAAATGTTTAATGGCTTGAATATTATCGTGTACGTTGTTTTTCGTGCAGGTATAATAGCAGAAGGCGAAGGCAGTCCTGCTCCAGCAGTCCTGGTTCAGACACGACTACACGTTTTAGATGCCAACGAACACGCGCCAACCTTCCACAGTCAACCTTACGTCGTGCACGTCGCTGAGAATACACCACCGCAGACCAGTCTAGTACAATGTAAGTTTCACATTGCTAATATGCGTACTACGAAGGCTTTATCCAAAAAAATTACAATCATCAATGTTATAACAGTCACTTCTCCACAAAGATATAAGTTTGCTTCATTTTGAATACAATTTCCAGCACCTTATTAGTTTCAGCTACTCATTTGAAATTATTTTTGCTCTACAGTAATGGCGGACGACCCCGACGCGGGTTCAAACGGCGAGGTCCGCTTCTCGCTGGCGGATGAAGCAGACGCGGCGCTATTCGCAGTGGACCCCTACACCGGCTGGGTGACCACGCTGGCGGCACTGGACCGCGAGACCCGGCCCGAGCACCGCGTGCCGGTCCTCGCGCACGACAGCGGGGTCACCCGGCGGACCACGCGAGGGACTCTCATCGTCCGGCTCGTGGACTATAATGACTGTCCACCTGTTTTCAAGCAGCAGCTCTATACTGCTGAGGTAAGGACCAGGAGACCAGCCCATCAGGGCTGGTCAGGGCTGGACTAATCATAGTACACGACAGCGGGGTGACCAAAAGAACGACCCGAGGGAAATTGGTGGCCCGGCTCATGAACTATAATGACTGCCTGCCAGTTTTCAAGAGAGTTTGCAACGGCTGTGGTAAAGACCGAGAAACCAACCCCAACTGGCGCACGACGTCGACAGACGAACCTCACGGAGGACTCTGGCCATGCGGCTTGTAGATTATAAAGACTTCCCTCCAGTCTTAGAGCACCAGCTTTTTCCGTCTGAGGTTGGTCAGGAATCCACCATTAAAGTTAGAATATAAAAACAACAAAGTAAAAGTTTAGGACATTAAAAATAAATCTTACAGTAAAGATACCTATTGTTTTAGGTTAGCGATTACTAACAGCATAGAGTAATATAATACTGGGCGTACTAACAGTCGAAATTTTTCCGCACTGAACCTCTAGATCTCCATAAATGAGAATCTTCTGTCACCTACAGTTCTAAAAACAAATATTGCAATATTTACGGGTTGTTACCGCTTTGAAAAGAGCACTACACGTATCAAGTACATCTCGTGATTCAACAATATCATCAATATGGTGCCAGGTCCTAGAAGACGCAGCAGCAGGGACAGTAGTGACCCGCCTGGAAGTCGAGGACGCAGACTCCACCGGCTCTCCCCTGACCTTCCTTGTGGCCGGCGGCGACGCGCGGGCGAGGTTCCAGCTGAGGTCTTCTGGCGAACTGCTGGTGGCCAGACCGCTGGACAGGGAAACTGAAGACTCGTACTCGCTGAGCATCGCCGCTACCGACGGAAAGTTCACGGCCTATACCACGGTCAATATTACCGTGCTCGATGTCAATGGTGAGTCATTCAGTATTGCACTTTATAACTAGGCTTGCTATATTCAGGGTTTCTGGAGTAGTTAAACTGTTGTTATAAATTTAGTTTTAGGCGTGCACAGTATGGCAAGAAAAAATTGTATCTAATAATTCGCACGCCGAACTTCTGCGGAGTGACAGACGTTGGGTCGGGTCATGTGACGCCTTTCTTCGCTACACCGCCCAATCTCGATGAATGACTTCTCCAATCTGGAAGATCATGTACAAAGCTGTCGAATTTAGCTATAAGATTGTGGTATTTCTCAGATAATCCGCCATACTGCGTCCGTCACCGCTACCGAGCGCGCCTTCCCGAAGACGCAGCTATTGGGACCAGGGTCGCCGTCATGCTTACTGCTGACAACGACCTGCCTTCAACGCCCGGTAGACCTGCATATCATCTCACTGGGGACCATCATCATCATTTCCACATACACAAGGTGAGCAATGAAAGTGTGTGAAATCACGAGTCGAATCCAGCTTTCACAAAGTAGGGAATAAATGATGATGATGAGCTATGTGTCCAAAGTTCAAATGTGTGATGGCAAAATCAGCACTTGTGACAAGGATAAAGCATAAGACAGTAGTTTTCAAGCTGTAGTATTTATTGTGGGAAGCTCTTCTGAAACGATTAAGTTTAATTTTCAAGTTTTTTTTAGCCTATAATAGGTCCCACTGCTGGGCAAAGGCCTCCCTTCTATTGTGCCATTCCTCCCTGTTTATAGCTTCCAACTGCCAGTCTCTTAGAAAGCTGTTAATTTCGAAATACAGTTTAAAAATTTGTACTCATAAGGACAATATGTATCAGGCAGGACCAATGCTACTCGAATAATCTTTTTAATTTTGAACAGGACACGGGCGTGATATCTGTAGCGAGTCCCCTAGACCGCGAAGTGATCAGCGTGTACCGCCTGGAAGCCGTAGCGGCGGACCGCGCGCGCGCCGCCTGGGGCTGCAGCAGCGAGCTGGAGGTGGCGCTAGAGGACGTCAACGACAACGCGCCGCGCTTCTCCTCGCCGCACTACAGCGTCACGCTGCCCGAAGACGCAGACTTGGGGACTCTCGTGGCTAAGGTGAGGGAGAACAGTCTGTCCAAGTTAGCAATACAGCAGTCAGCTGGTCGTGTTATTTAAATACCTAAGTTAATGTCATTGCATCACACTTCTACACTAATGCACAGATTATAATATAATACTAAACAGTATAATAGCAATCTTGAGACTCTTATTTCTAAAGGTAAAGGTTTGCTGAAGTAATAGTAGGTACTTACCATTAAATACAAGGCTCTTATTATTTATCAGACTCACACTGATTGAAATCAGTGGATGTCTACCTACCGTACTGAAAAAGGCAAGAAATCGTGATTTGTATTTCTTTCCAATTTTTAAATCTATCATGTTTTATTCTTTACTAGCGACCCGCCCCGGCTTCGCACGGGTGAAATGCTGATACTAAACACACTATTTATAAGCACACGCCGCCGGCTCCCCGGTCGGCCGCAACCGCTATGTCCCTGCATTTTAAATCTGTAATATCTTCAAATATATTCCGTATATTTAAATTACAAGCTGTAAAGGACTATATTGATCTATATTAAATGCACAATGTATTTAAGGTACTTAATTGGATAAGAATTAATGCTGTACTGCTTAAAATCACTTCGTAATAAAATAAAGGATAAAAAAATTGTTATTGTGGGTTATCCCTAAGAGATAGATAAATACCATTGCAGACTTTTTTGGAGATCTTTTTGAGATGTGCAATACTGTTGTACATTATTTTGATCTATCTGTTACGGTTCAGACAGCGTTTGCAATGTAAGCGCAAAAAAAAGTGTTTATTTACGACATCACACAAGAAACCTCTAAAATTATCAGTGTTTCTCTACTATATTTCACATGTATTAAACATATAAACCTTCCTCTTGAATTATTTTATCTATTAAAAAAATACCGCATCACAATCCGTTGCGTAGTTTTAGCATACATACAGACAGACTGACAGCGGGAACCGCCTTTGTTTTATACTATGTAGTAATTGCACAATTTAACAAATATAAATTTACATATAACAGGACATTTACAAATGCGGGCATATCTCTACAAGAGATCGGGCGGGCTGATCTATTCCAGAGTCTAACGAAATAAAATTTCAGGTCCACGCGACAGACGCAGATCTTGGAGAAAACCGTTTAGTGCGATACTCCTGGGTAGAAGAGAACGTGAGCGGAGCGTTTGAACTGTCACCTGACAGTGGAATCATCACGCTACGAGCCGCACTGGACCGAGAAGCTCAAGCTGAACACAGACTTGTGATACGAGCCAAAGATGGCGGCCGGCCACAAAAGTCTGCTACTGCTACTGTGAGACTCAGTGTGGCAGATGTGAACGATAACCCTCCTGAGTTCGAATTTAGAGCGTATCGGGCCAATGTACCTGAACTTGATGCCGTTGGTACTGAGGTAAGTCTAACATACTCTTTGTTTTGCCGAAGTAATCAAAATCAATGAACATTCGCTGAATTCACTTATTTGTTTCCAGATCCTCCGCGTCCACGCTACCTCACGTGACACGGGTGTAAACGCAGATGTCTACTACTCTCTAGTTGGAGGCGACGATCGGGAAGATTTTACTATCGACCGCGGGACCGGTGCTCTTTCCATTGCTCGTCCATTAGACTATGAACGGCGAAGAGAATACTTCCTTACCGTGCAAGCTATCGATGGCGGATCACCACCACTTAGTGATCTAGCTACAGTAAACATAACCATCGAAGACAGCAACGATAACGCCCCAGTCTTTACTCAGGCGTCATACGGTGCTAGAGTTCGTGAAGACGCGGCAAGTGGAAGTAGAGTCCTACAAGTGATAGCTGATGACGCCGATGCAGGAGCCAACGGTCGCGTCACATATTCCATCGCACGAGGCGACACAGATACACGATTCGCTATCGACCCAGATACTGGTTACATCTCTGTAGTACGACCGTTAGACAGAGAAACAACGCCGGCTTATGTTTTGGAAGTTCGAGCTAGAGATCGAGGAATCCCATCATTAGAAGCTACAGCACTTGTCAATTTAGAAGTCGTGGACGCAAATGATAATCCACCTTTGTTCTCTCAAAGTAATTACTCTGCTGTAGTGCGAGAAGATCGCCCACTTGGTCATACAATACTCAAATTTGAAGTTGAAGACGCAGATGCTCCACCAAACGCCGCTCCTTACACCTTCGACTTCCAGTCCGGCAACGAAATGGGCGCCTTCCGCTTGGAACAAGACGGATACTTACGATCAGCTACTCGATTCAACCATCGGATCAGGGATCGGTACATCTTGCAAGTGCGAGTGTTTGATAACGGCACTCCGCCTTTGTTCTCGGATGCGTGGGTTCATATTCGAGTAGTGGAGGAGTCACAGTATCCGCCAGTAGTAACACCTTTAGAAGTCACCGTTAATTCGTATCTGGACGAGTTTCCGGGTGGTGTAATCGGCCGAGTGTTTGCGTCTGATCGTGACGCTTACGATACCTTAACATACGCGTTGGCTCCAGTTGCAGGTGCAATTTATGCTCCAACAGATTTATTTGAAATCAATACAACTGATGGAACTTTACGTGCCGCTCCTAGACTAGACGTTGGTGACTATCGGCTCAATGTGACCGTCGACGATGGCAAATTTACTGGCTTCGCTATTGTAAGAGTCACTGTGGTGCTAATATCAGATGAGATCCTCGCTCAAGCGATAGTGGTGCGGTTCCGAGAAGTAACTGACCGTGACTTCGTGTTGAGCCACCGGAAAGGATTCCTCAGGGCTGTGGCTGAGGCGACTGATTGCGAGCCTTCTGACGTTATCATCATCGGAGTACAACCCTCGGAACTAGGAGCAACGCTTGACGACGACATCAGCACACGGCGTAAAAGACAGGTCAGTACCATTTTTCTTTCGTTTGATGTTGAAATGTTTAAATTTGAGGAAATTAGCTATTTGGTGGGCTGAGGGTACTTCTCGCCCCCTACAAAACTGGCCCATGGGGCGAGATGTACCCTAAGCTATTTGGTGACACTTAGAGCGGTGCTTTTGTTAAAAGGAGATTTCACGAAATAACTTTCTGAAACTGGTAGTGAGTAAAATTGTTTTACTAAACATACGCTGCCAAGTGCCAACCATCCTTTCACTGGTTTAAGTTCCCTATGTAGATATATACCACATTCATCGGAAAATGTTTAGCTGCCTTCAGTTTCTACTGCTGGACAGGGTTTCTTAACCGTGGCAAATTCTTGATTGATTAGACTTCCAGTGGGGACACTGCCACACAAAAATTTTTTTGGGTCGACTTTCCTAGTTTGGTTAGGACATTGTAGGATGAATCACTTGCTGCGGCGCAAGCATGTAAACTCAAATGGAGTCGGTTTGTAGATGATTGAAAAGTTTCAAGCTAAAACACTACCTATAAAGCTGGTTTATGGCATAAATTGGATTCGGCTTTATAGTATTTTTGGTCGTCTTCAAAAACGCTGGCGTCTCTGACTGACTAAAAAGTAGGACAAAGGAACGTTAATTCGTTAATTTTCCAGCTTCCTAAAATAGTTTTTTTTCTTTCAGGTGGCACAAGACCTGGACGTGGCGTTTGCAGTGCGCGCGGGGGGCGGCCTGCTCCCGGCGGAGACGCTGCGCAGACGGCTGCACGCGCACGTGGAGCGGCTGGAGGAGCGCGCGCGGCTCGTGGTGGAGGAGCTGGTGCGCGGGGGGTGCGGGGGGTGCGCGCGGGGGGTCTGCAGGGAGGCCGTGCGGCTGCAGGTAACTAGCAGGGGGGGCTGCACGCGCACGTGGAGCGGCTGGAGGAGCTGGTGCGCGGGGGGTGCGGGGGGTCTGCAGGGAGGCCGTGCGGCTGCAGGTAACTAGCAGGGGGGGCTGCACGCGCACGTGGAGCGGCTGGAGGAGCTGGTGCGCGGGGGGTGCGGGGGGTCTGCAGGGAGGCCGTGCGGCTGCAGGTAACTAGCAGGGGGGGCTGCACGCGCACGTGGAGCGGCTGGAGGAGCTGGTGCGCGGGGGGTGCGGGGGGTCTGCAGGGAGGCCGTGCGGCTGCAGGTAACTAGCAGGGGGGGCTGCACGCGCACGTGGAGCGGCTGGAGGAGCTGGTGCGCGGGGGGTGCGGGGGGTCTGCAGGGAGGCCGTGCGGCTGCAGGTAACTAGCAGGGGGGGCTGCACGCGCACGTGGAGCGGCTGGAGGAGCGCGCGGCTCGTGGTGGAGGAGCTGGTGCGCGGGGGGTGCGGGGGGTGCGCGCGGGGGGTCTGCAGGGAGGCCGTGCGGCTGCAGGTAACTAGCAGGGGGGGCTGCACGCGCACGTGGAGCGGCTGGAGGAGCGCGCGGCTCGTGGTGGAGGAGCTGGTGCGCGGGGGGTGCGGGGGGTGCGCGCGGGGGGTCTGCAGGGAGGCCGTGCGGCTGCAGGTAACTAGCAGGGGGGGCTGCACGCGCACGTGGAGCGGCTGGAGGAGCTGGTGCGCGGGGGGTGCGGGGGGTCTGCAGGGAGGCCGTGCGGCTGCAGGTAACTAGCAGGGGGGGCTGCACGCGCACGTGGAGCGGCTGGAGGAGCTGGTGCGCGGGGGGTGCGGGGGGTCTGCAGGGAGGCCGTGCGGCTGCAGGTAACTAGCAGGGGGGGCTGCACGCGCACGTGGAGCGGCTGGAGGAGCGCGCGGCTCGTGGTGGAGGAGCTGGTGCGCGGGGGGTGCGGGGGGTGCGCGCGGGGGGTCTGCAGGGAGGCCGTGCGGCTGCAGGTAACTAGCAGGGGGGGCTGCACGCGCACGTGGAGCGGCTGGAGGAGCGCGCGGCTCGTGGTGGAGGAGCTGGTGCGCGGGGGGTGCGGGGGGTGCGCGCGGGGGGTCTGCAGGGAGGCCGTGCGGCTGCAGGTAACTAGCAGGGGGGGCTGCACGCGCACGTGGAGCGGCTGGAGGAGCGCGCGGCTCGTGGTGGAGGAGCTGGTGCGCGGGGGGTGCGGGGGGTGCGCGCGGGGGGTCTGCAGGGAGGCCGTGCGGCTGCAGGTAACTAGCAGGGGGGGCTGCACGCGCACGTGGAGCGGCTGGAGGAGCTGGTGCGCGGGGGGTGCGGGGGGTCTGCAGGGAGGCCGTGCGGCTGCAGGTAACTAGCAGGGGGGGCTGCACGCGCACGTGGAGCGGCTGGAGGAGCGCGCGGCTCGTGGTGGAGGAGCTGGTGCGCGGGGGGTGCGGGGGGTGCGCGCGGGGGGTCTGCAGGGAGGCCGTGCGGCTGCAGGTAACTAGCAGGGGGGGCTGCACGCGCACGTGGAGCGGCTGGAGGAGCTGGTGCGCGGGGGGTGCGGGGGGTCTGCAGGGAGGCCGTGCGGCTGCAGGTAACTAGCAGGGGGGGCTGCACGCGCACGTGGAGCGGCTGTAGGAGCTGTTGCGCGGGGGGTGCGGGGGGTCTGCAGGGAGGCCGTGCGGCTGCAGGTAACTAGCAGGGGGGGCTGCACGCGCACGTGGAGCGGCTGGAGGAGCTGTTGCGCGGGGGGTGCGGGGGGTCTGCAGGGAGGCCGTGCGGCTGCAGGTAACTAGCAGGGGGGGCTGCACGCGCACGTGGAGCGGCTGGAGGAGCTGGTGCGCGGGGGGTGCGGGGGGTCTGCAGGGAGGCCGTGCGGCTGCAGGTAACTAGCAGGGGGGGCTGCACGCGCACGTGGAGCGGCTGGAGGAGCGCGTGGCTCGTGGTGGAGGAGCTGGTGCGCGGGGGGTGCGGGGGGTGCGCGCGGGGGGTCTGCAGGGAGGCCGTGCGGCTGCAGGTAACTAGCAGGGGGGGCTGCACGCGCACGTGGAGCGGCTGGAGGAGCTGGTGCGCGGGGGGTGCGGGGGGTCTGCAGGGAGGCCGTGCGGCTGCAGGTAACTAGCAGGGGGGGCTGCACGCGCACGTGGAGCGGCTGGAGGAGCTGTTGCGCGGGGGGTGCGGGGGGGTCTGCAGGGAGGCCGTGCGGCTGCAGGTAACTAGCAGGGGGGGCTGCACGCGCACGTGGAGCGGCTGGAGGAGCTGTTGCGCGGGGGGTGCGGGGGGTCTGCAGGGAGGCCGTGCGGCTGCAGGTAACTAGCAGGGGGGCTGCACGCGCACGTGGAGCGGCTGGAGGAGCTGGTGCGCGGGGGGTGCGGGGGGTCTGCAGGGAGGCCGTGCGGCTGCAGGTAACTAGCAGGGGGGGCTGCACGCGCACGTGGAGCGGCTGGAGGAGCTGGTGCGCGGGGGGTGCGCGCGGGGGGTCTGCAGGGAGGCCGTGCGGCTGCAAGTAACTAGCTGCGGGGGGTGCGCGCGGGGGGTCTGCAGGGCCGTATTTCGACTTACTTGACAATAATTTACTGTCATAATGAGAGCAGGATGCAATGATACTGACTCGGTCGCTCCAAAATCTTACGCATCCGTCCTACTGTCAAACTACTGGCATTTTTATCAAGCTTCTGTGGTAATGCCCAAAGAGAAAGTTCTTAATAATATAATTGGTTGTTAAAGATCTACTTTTGTAATTTACTATGTTTTTCACAACTGTTGGTTCTCCGAACAAGTTAAAATAAATAATGAACTTTTGTGTTTGTGGTTGAAGGGCGGCGCGCTAGTGGTGGCGACGGACGTGTTCGCGCTGGTGGCGCCGGCGCACCGGCTGCGCGGGGAGTGCGCGTGCGCCGCCGGGTTCGCGGGCGAGCGCTGCGACCAGCCGCTCCCGGACTGCAAGCCCGCGCCGGACGGTACGTGCGTGACTACTGCACGTTTTGTACAAAGATTGCAAAGAATAGGCTGATTAAAAAAAAGTCAAGTGCGAGTTGGACTCGCGCGCCGAGGGTTCCGATAAACCTTTAGTATTTTTGGAAGCAATAAAGTCCATTTTTAGGACCGCAAAACTAAATTCGTTTGTAAAGGTTTTTTACAGATTTTTAAAAAACTGTGCAACTTAGAAAGATCATTTTAATTTTGCTGTAATATTTACATAAACGTCTATCGACTGTAATTAATTCAGATTTTTTCCATTCACAAACTTCGGAGATAAGGGGGGAGGGGGAACGGTATTTTTTTTGACATTTTTCATCATAGCTTGAAAACCAAGAGTTGTAAAAAAATACAAAAATATATTTAGAATGTACAAGTAAAGCCCTTTCATATAATACCTCACTTAACCTAGTACCGATAATTTTAAATTTTGCCCCCCCTATTTAGGCCCGCTTTATATTAATAATCATATTTTTTTTCTTAATTCTTTCCCGTGCAATTAAGTTTGACAACCATATTCTAAAACTATTCCAAATCTCAAGTCGATAGCATGAGTAGTTGCCGAGATATACAGGTGTGACAGACAGACAGACAGACGGACAAACAGACAGACAGATAAAGCGGCACCATATGGGCTCCTTTTTTGTACCATTTTAGTATCGAAATCCTAAAACAAAAACAGGACAAGTGGTAGGCAAGGAAGGTAGCTGCCTTCGCACGTTTGTGCGTGTGTGACCGAGTTTTGTTCCTCGTGTCCATAATACGTATTTAAAGCATGCTGTATCAGCGAGCGGATGAGACGTAGGTACCGCTGACAGACTGCAAGCCTTCTAGCATGAGAGCCCTAAAGCCAATATTAATCAACTTTCAGCTGTATCACTTTGAGAAAAAAAGTAGCTAACGACTAGGTACCTGCTCAAAATATATTTCTCTTTTATAAATTATATAAAAGTACTGTTGCTCTTTCTAAGAAATAGTAATTTTCGTGTTCAGGTTCAGAAAGCACTTGCTGCGACGGGCCCGAATGTCGCAGTGCAGGTGTGGTGCAACTGAGTGGCGACGGGTACTTAGTGTACCGGTTTGAACGTGGGGTAGTGGACGGCGCCCGGCTGCTGGACGACGAGATCAACCTCACCGTGCGCTTCAAGACACGGAGGACGAGGGGGACGCTGCTGCATGCCGCGGGGAGGGTCGACTTTGCTACTTTAGAGCTCATTGACGGACAGGTTAGAGCTTTGGAGTGCTTTAGATATAGAAATATTCGGGCAGCTGACTGATTAATTCAGCTACACCTTGCACTTTTAAAATACATTATTTGCGCGTAAAAAATCTGAAGATGCTATTGGCATCTTTTGTGATCTATACAAAGCATTTGATTGCGTAGATCATAGCACATTGTTGCTAAAACTTGAACATTATGGTGTTAAGAATAACTCACATAAACTACTTGAGTCATATTTGGAGAATAGGATTTAAAAGGTACAAGTAAACGGAACGAAGTCACTGGGATCGGTAGTCAAAAGTGGTGTACCTCAGGGGTCCATATTAGGGCCATTTTTATTCCTTATTTATATTAATGACTTACCTTTGGCAGTGAGGAATCTGTCAAAGATTGTGTTATTTGCTGACGATACTTCATTGATATTTAATGTAAGTAGGAAATCACACAATTATAACGAGGTTAATGATACACTTGGGCAAATTCATGCATGGTTTATTGTCAACAATTTAGTCTTAAACGCCAAAAAAACTAAATGTATTAAATTTTCACTACTAAATGTAAGGTCTGATTCACATAACGTAGTATTGAATAATGAAACATTAGATTTTGTTAATAGTACAGTATTCTTACGGTTAACACTAGATTCTAAACTTCAATGGGGCCCTCATATAACGGCTCTTTCTGGTCGATTGAGCTGGGCTGCATATGCTGTCAGAAAAGTCAGACAACTTACTGATGTGGCTACCGCAAGGCTGGTTTACTTTAGCTACTTCCATAGCACTATGTCTTATGGCATACTGCTTTGGGGCCGGGCAGCTGATATCCATTCAGTATTCGTTTTAGAAAAGAGGACTATAAGAGCAATTATTTGGCTGAAGACTCGTGATTCCCTGAGAGAACTGTTTAAGGAGATCAACATTATGACAGTGCCATGCCAATATAAAGGGTGTAAGGGACAGCCTTCCGAATACTGAAAGGGCATGATCAGTCAAAGTAACTGAACAACTTTCCGTAAATAAAACTTTCATTAAATGAAAAAAAAAATCGGCCTCTCCATACAAAATTGCAAATTTTTTTTCATTTCCTGAAAGTTTTATTCGCTGAAAGTTGTTCAGTTACAAGGCTGTCCCTTACAACCTGTATTTATGAAAACATTATGTACACTAGAAAGAACCTAAAATTTGTGACAGGCATAATTTTAATACTAGAAATAAGCACAAAATTGATCAGCCATATACTAGATTAACTAAAGTCAATACATGTTTCGTTGGTCTGTGTATACGATACTACAACAAAATACCTGACAATATAGTGCAATTACCTGAGAGAAAGTTTAAAGAATGTGTAAAGCAAACATTATGTAAAAAAGCTTACTATAGATTAGATGACTATATCAATGACAAGGAGGTATGGTGCTCTGGTATTCCAGCGAAACACAAGAAACTCATTGTAAAAAGCCGACTCTTAAAGTAGGCCCTGCTGCTGTGGTTTCTTGCCGTTTCTTTTACGCTGCCATAGCACGATCCGAAACGGCGTAGACTCGCTATATTTGCATTGTATTCTGTATGATATTCAATAAGTATTCTGTAAAGAATTTTATTGAATAAAATTATCAGAATCTGAATCATGAGTTGATAGCGAGATACTTAACATTCGGTACAAACATTTCCTGCGTTCCAAATACAAATTCTCTAAAGTATTCTGTGCGCTTAAAGTAGACTTTCGGTCATTTTCGCTATTCGTAGGTAGGGATTTTCATACTCATTTATTTTAATTGAAGGAGTATATATTTAAAATTTCAATTTATAAGCTGTTTGATATCAAAATGCAGTTCTTAGATAATATTTTTTATACCTGGCGGATGCAGTGTAGGTGCTGACCACACAAACATACACAAATCTGTGAATCTAAACTCACGGCTTAGCAGGCAGCAACACTACCACTTTGCCACACCGTTGTCGTAATTTTTTAGGTAGGTGCTTTATTTTTCTTTTTTAATACGCCTGTGTTCTTCAACCAAACACAATCCACAATCGGGATTTTCAAATACAAATATTGCTCGTTTGATAGTATAGGATGAAGATAGAAAGAAGAAGATATGAAAATAATTTTGAAGGAGAATGACATCTTTTGGATGAAATTCGGTTTATTCAAAATCTAAGGTCGATTGAATGTATTGTAGGTTAATATGAGATAGATAAAAGGCAAAGGCGTTATTGAAAAAAAAAATTAAGTTATGAAATATTATATGTAAGGTGATTTGGCTTAACGTCTCATGCATCAGAATACAAAATAACTAAAGATTTGGTTGAGGCGTGTGTCAGTCCTAAACTATTTATGCATGTCTAGTTTACTACATAATTTGTTTCGCAGGTGGAGTTCCGCATGGAGCTGGGTTCGGGCGAGGTGCGCGTGCGCGCGGGGCAGGGCGTGTCGGACGGCGCGTGGCACGTGGCGCGCGTGGAGCGGCGCGGGGCGGGCGTGCGGCTCACGGTGGACCGGCGGGCGGCGCGCGCGCAGGCCCCCGCGCCCGCCGCGCTGCTGGACGCGCGGCCGGACCGCGTGCTGGTCGGGGCCGCGCTCTACAGGCACGCGCACCCCACGGCGCCCGAGCAGGTAACTACATACACACTAGCGGCGCACGCTCACGGTGGACCGGCGGGCGGCGCGCGCGCAGGCCCCCGCGCCCGCCGCGCTGCTGGACGCGCGGCCGGACCGCGTGCTGGTCGGGGCCGCGCTCTACAGGCACGCGCACCCCACGGCGCCCGAGCAGGTAACTACATACACACTAGCGGCGCACGCTCACGGTGGACCGGCGGGCGGCGCGCGCGCAGGCCCCCGCGCCCGCCGCGCTGCTGGACGCGCGGCCGGACCGCGTGCTGGTCGGGGCCGCGCTCTACAGGCACGCGCACCCCACGGCGCCCGAGCAGGTAACTACATACACACTAGCGGCGCACGCTCACGGTGGACCGGCGGGCGGCGCGCGCGCAGGCCCCCGCGCCCGCCGCGCTGCTGGACGCGCGGCCGGACCGCGTGCTGGTCGGGGCCGCGCTCTACAGGCACGCGCACCCCACGGCGCCCGAGCAGGTAACTACATACACACTAGCGGCGCACGCTCACGGTGGACCGGCGGGCGGCGCGCGCGCAGGCCCCCGCGCCCGCCGCGCTGCTGGACGCGCGGCCGGACCGCGTGCTGGTCGGGGCCGCGCTCTACAGGCACGCGCACCCCACGGCGCCCGAGCAGGTAACTACATACACACTAGCGGCGCACGCTCACGGTGGACCGGCGCGCGGCGCGCGCGCAGGCCCCCGCGCCCGCCGCGCTGCTGGACGCGCGGCCGGACCGCGTGCTGGTCGGGGCCGCGCTCTACAGGCACGCGCACCCCACGGCGCCCGAGCAGGTAACTACATACACACTAGCGGCGCACGCTCACGGTGGACCGGCGGGCGGCGCGCGCGCAGGCCCCCGCGCCCGCCGCGCTGCTGGACGCGCGGCCGGACCGCGTGCTGGTCGGGGCCGCGCTCTACAGGCACGCGCACCCCACGGCGCCCGAGCAGGTAACTACATACACACTAGCGGCGCACGCTCACGGTGGACCGGCGGGCGGCGCGCGCGCAGGCCCCCGCGCCCGCCGCGCTGCTGGACGCGCGGCCGGACCGCGTGCTGGTCGGGGCCGCGCTCTACAGGCACGCGCACCCCACGGCGCCCGAGCAGGTAACTACATACACACTAGCGGCGCACGCTCACGGTGGACCGGCGGGCGGCGCGCGCGCAGGCCCCCGCGCCCGCCGCGCTGCTGGACGCGCGCCCGGACCGCGTGCTGGTCGGGGCCGCGCTCTACAGGCACGCGCACCCCACGGCGCCCGAGCAGGTAACTACATACACACTAGCGGCGCACGCTCACGGTGGACCGGCGGGCGGCGCGCGCGCAGGCCCCCGCGCCCGCCGCGCTGCTGGACGCGCGGCCGGACCGCGTGCTGGTCGGGGCCGCGCTCTACAGGCACGCGCACCCCACGGCGCCCGAGCAGGTAACTACATACACACTAGCGGCGCACGCTCACGGTGGACCGGCGGGCGGCGCGCGCGCAGGCCCCCGCGCCCGCCGCGCTGCTGGACGCGCGGCCGGACCGCGTGCTGGTCGGGGCCGCGCTCTACAGGCACGCGCACCCCACGGCGCCCGAGCAGGTAACTACATACACACTAGCGGCGCACGCTCACGGTGGACCGGCGGGCGGCGCGCGCGCAGGCCCCCGCGCCCGCCGCGCTGCTGGACGCGCGGCCGGACCGCGTGCTGGTCGGGGCCGCGCTCTACAGGCACGCGCACCCCACGGCGCCCGAGCAGGTAACTACATACACACTAGCGGCGCACGCTCACGGTGGACCGGCGGGCGGCGCGCGCGCAGGCCCCCGCGCCCGCCGCGCTGCTGGACGCGCGGCCGGACCGCGTGCTGGTCGGGGCCGCGCTCTACAGGCACGCGCACCCCACGGCGCCCGAGCAGGTAACTACATACACACTAGCGGCGCGGCGAACAATCAAGTGTAAGCGTAACTCGAAAGAAAAAAAAAACCATTATTTGGATAGTTATATATGCCCCAACCTGAGCATTCTGCTCATTAGGTACCACTGCATCACACAGGCCTTAAACCGTGACCTAAACCTGTATCCTTAGTTATGAATAAAGAAAATTAAAAATAAATAAATAAAATAAATTTCTTATTTACAGTCATCTTACTATCTGAATATTTTGACAGGTTACGTACGGTTTCCACGGCTGCATAACGGATCTCAAACTGAGTGGCGTGGCGATGCCGCTGGAGGAAGGCGGCACGTCCACGGACGGGCGCGCGCAGCTCATCCGGCGTGTGCGCGCGCGAGTCGGCTCCTCGTGCGCGCCGCTGCCCCCGCCCGGCGCGTGCGCGGGCTCCCCCTGCCAGCACGGCGGCACGTGCAGGGAGCTGCCGCTGCCCGCGCTGCTGGAGGGAGAGGAGGGGTACACGTGCACCTGTCACGCGAGGTTCCTCGGCCGACACTGTGAGGTTGGTGTTGGCAGTTTTTGATGGAATTTCGATATCAAATAGGTCTAGAAATTTTAAGATCTTACTGTGGTAGCTAGCTTTTTTTGGCTAAAGACATCTGTATCAAATTTTCAGGATCGTAAAAAAAAGTAATAGATTTTTATTACAAAACAATCTCAATGTCGGATCTAACAATTGAAAATGTCTTCCTCAGGTGGACTCGGACCCATGCGCATCCGCCCCGTGCCTGCACGGCGGAGTGTGCAGCGTGGAGAGTGGGGACAGCGGGGGGTTCCAGTGCGCGTGCGCGGCGGGGCTGTCGGGCGCGCGCTGCGAGCGGGGGCGGTGGTGCGCGGCGGGCGTGTGCGCGCACGGGGGCGCGTGCGAGGAGGGCGAGTGGGGGCCCAGCTGCCGCTGCAGGGGGTGAGTGTGTAGTGGAGAGAGTGGGGGCAGAAAAACCCGATTGCTGTGGATATCTCTAAATATGCAGCAGAGGACTTCTTTTAGCCCTTCCCAGACATTATCAGTTGCAGTGCTCTGAGGTTGTTTAAATTGTAATTTTCTAAGCAATAGCTTGTATTTTCAGTTACTTCGGTCCGCGGTGTCAGTTCGACGTGGACGAGTGTGCGGGCGAGCCGTGTCTGAACGGGGCCACTTGCCTCAACGAGCCGGGCTCCTTTCGCTGCCTCTGTCCGCCGGACAAGACTGGTAAGATACTTTCTAGGGTTTTGTAGTCAAACATGAGCCGGAACAGACAGGATTCGAACCTGCGTCTTCTCCGTCAGTACCGGAGACGCGTTACCAACTAGGCTACTGTGGTCCTGCCTGATGTTATGAAATTTGCTACCTCTATACGTTGCGTTTGTGCTGCCACCTATTTGGAAATATAGCGATTTTCTACTTTGTAGATTTATCCGAACACAGGAAGTGTTAAAATAAAACAATTTTTTGTGGTAGTTTAGATTAGTATAAGATGTTCAACTGGTTGGCTATTTCGATATGATGATGACCATTATTATTATGAATATTTGTGTCAGGAATGAACTGCGGCAACCCTCTGTACTCGGACGCCGTGGTGTCGGGCGGGGTCGAGGGCACGCGCGCACTGGCCGACCTGTGGCGCTGGGCGCTGGGCGCGCGCTGGCCGCTGGCCGCCGCGGCCGCCGCCTTGCTCGCCATCTGCGTCGCCATCATCGTGCCCTTCCTCCTGAGGAAGCGAACCCGGCCCCGGCCAAAGGATGAACCGCTCAACAGCCACGCGATGGAGAAACTGGCGCCTGGCAGACCGAGAGGGTCAAAGCTTTCCAATTTGGAAGGTAAGTGTGATACGAAAGTCTAGCAATATGTAGTTCTTAAGGATGTAGAACCATTCTTCTTCTTGCGGTGCCACTCCATTACTGAAGGTTGGCCGTCAGCTCTACATATTTTGTCCTATTTCTTGCCAGCTGGAACATCTTCAACCCTGGCAACGCCTGTTCATTCAAAAAAAATCCGTGCTAGGTATATACTAGGTTATTTTTTTGGACCTGATTCCCTTTTGCCCACTTATTAGTGAGGTAAAAAGCAACAACTTTTGTTCTACGACTTTGCTAACAACGCACGAAAAATTTTCAACTTCCCATACAAAATGGGTCGGTCGCGTGACCACTTTAGTATGGAGAGTCGAAAATTTTTTGTGCGTTGTTGGCAAAGTCGTAGAACAAAAGTTGTTGCTTTTGACCTAACTAATAAGTGGGCAAAAGGAAATCAGGTTCAAATAAATAACCTTGTATACAGGGTGTAAGGGACGGTGTACCGAAAACTGAAAGGGAGTGCTCAGTCACCGAAACTGAACAACTTTCCCAAAGAAATATATGTTGGGAAATGAAAAAAAAATTGAATTTTCCATTCAAATTGCTCACTCTGGTCGAACAGCTCGTATGGAGAGGTCATTTTTTTTTTCTCAACCTATGTTTTTTTTTGGGAAAGTTTTTCAGTTTCGTTGACTGAGAATGCCCTTTCAGTTTTCGGTACACCGTCCCTTACACCCTTTATTGTCCCCCACACTTGGCTAAAATTTAATCAGTCCTAGATCTGTTGGTCGAACACTTATTGCTTAATCGAATTTCAGAACATGTAAAGTTTAAAATCGAAAAACCCTGTCACCTTAATGATATAAATCCAGTGCCTGAAAATTGCGCCAGACGTGTACAGTCCAGACATGATGCCTATAAAATTAAAGTGCTAGATAGGTGCCAGACAAGCAAAATTTTTCTGAAGAAATCGGGCTTTCTAGACTATAAAAGGAGAATGATTATTTTCGTATGAGAGTTGGTTTCAACCGTATTTATTTTTATATTTAAATTTAACAAATGTAAATTAGAGCATTTGGGTAACGTTTAATGTTAAATTGAAATATTGAAGTTAATGTGCGTTTGTTTGGACAGCGGAACGTCGCGAGCGCCCCGCTTCGTGCGTGGGCCCGCACGAGCCGCCCCCCCCCCTCAACAACATGGACACGCTGCGCTCGTACGGGTCGGCGGGCGACGAGCTGGAGGGCATCCCTCCCGACTACCTGCGCAACCTGAACCTGGAGCCGAGCGACCGCAAGCCCTGGTCTGAGCAGATGCATCTCACCGTCGTTGACAACAAAATTTACAACGGTCAGTATACAAAACAAGATTGATTACGTTCACGAAGATTCAAGTT
Source organism: Athrips mouffetella (assembly GCA_947532105.1). Taxonomy (NCBI): domain Eukaryota; kingdom Metazoa; phylum Arthropoda; class Insecta; order Lepidoptera; family Gelechiidae; genus Athrips; species Athrips mouffetella. The sequence goes on from OX383958.1 coordinate 915,566, forward strand.
TTAGCCTAATGATGAACCAAATGCGTCGTTGCACGCTGAATATCTTGCAAGTGTGTGGATACAAGTTTTTTTTTTAAGACAAAAAACTGTCTTATCAGGGAACAAATTTTTATTTCTCCTGAAAATTTAAAGAGAAATTGAGAGGTTTTCAGTGCGCAACTAATGAAAAGATGTTTTTGAATGGTTGTTATTGTATTTCTTCGCGCTAAATATATATTTTGATCACGTTATTTTTATTGTTCTATCCCGAGGATCTTACATAGAAATCAAAAATATAAAAGACAGTAAAATATAGGGTGACTTTTAATTAGTTCTTGATAGAAAAAGTATGCATATACTCATGATACTGAACAACTTTCCCCAAGGAACATAAGTCGAAAAACGAAAATCAAGTTTTGACCTCCCATAGAAACTGCATCAGCTGATAGCGCATTTTTTATGGGAGGTCAAATTTGGTTTTTCGTATTTCGACCTATGTTCCTTGGGAAAAGTTGTTTAGAATCATGAGTAAATGCATATCCTTTGCTATCAAGAACTAATTAAAAGTCATCCTATATAAACCCTTAAAATGATTTTTTTTACATTCACTACGTCAGGCAGGCGTGATCGCATTGCGTGGTGGCGACTGTCAAAGTTGCACTGCATGTCACAGACCGCGTTTAGATAAACAAGGACTTACTACGCGTTATCATGCGTAACGCAGCGGACGTCCAAAATTCTTTGAAAGTATAGTACCGAACACAAACATTCTAAATCGCATGAATTACCACCTGATCGGCATGGAACAAGATGATCGTAGTTTCCAAGAACATTCCCTGTTGGCTTGCAGACCTAAAGGGCAGCAAGGTGCGTCGCGCGGTGTCGCCTGGGGCGGCTCGGCGCGCGGCGGAGGCGGTGGCGGCGGCGGCCTGCGGGTCTCCTGGGGGGCACCTGGTGGGCGGCTACCACTGGGACTGCTCCGACTGGTGCGGCGGCGGAGCGCTGCCCGGCATCAGCGAGGTAACGTGCGGGTCTCCTGGGGGGCACCTGGTGGGCGGCTACCACTGGGACTGCTCCGACTGGTGCGGCGGCGGAGCGCTGCCCGGCATCAGCGAGGTAACGTGCGGGTCTCCTGGGGGGCACCTGGTGGGCGGCTACCACTGGGACTGCTCCGACTGGTGCGGCGGCGGAGCGCTGCCCGGCATCAGCGAGGTAAAGTGCGGGTCTCCTGGGGGGCACCTGGTGGGCGGCTACCACTGGGACTGCTCCGACTGGTGCGGCGGCGGAGCGCTGCCCGGCATCAGCGAGGTAACGTGCGGGTCTCCTGGGGGGCACCTGGTGGGCGGCTACCACTGGGACTGCTCCGACTGGTGCGGCGGCGGAGCGCTGCCCGGCATCAGCGAGGTAACGTGCGGGTCTCCTGGGGGGCACCTGGTGGGCGGCTACCACTGGGACTGCTCCGACTGGTGCGCCGGCGGAGCGCTGCCCGGCATCAGCGAGGTAAAGTGCGAGTCTCCTGGGGGGCACCTGGTGGGCGGCTACCACTGGGACTGCTCCGACTGGTGCGGCGGCGGAGCGCTGCCCGGCATCAGCGAGGTAACGTGCGGGTCTCCTGGGGGGCACCTGGTGGGCGGCTACCACTGGGACTGCTCCGACTGGTGCGGCGGCGGAGCGCTGCCCGGCATCAGCGAGGTAACGTGCGGGTCTCCTGGGGGGCACCTGGTGGGCGGCTACCACTGGGACTGCTCCGACTGGTGCGGCGGCGGAGCGCTGCCCGGCATCAGCGAGGTAAAGTGCGGGTCTCCTGGGGGGCACCTGGTGGGCGGCTACCACTGGGACTGCTCCGACTGGTGCGGCGGCGGAGCGCTGCCTGGCATCAGCGAGGTAACGTGCGGGTCTCCTGGGGGGCACCTGGTGGGCGGCTACCACTGGGACTGCTCCGACTGGTGCGGCGGCGAAGCGCTGCCCGGCATCAGCGAGGTAACGTGCGGGTCTCCTGGGGGGCACCTGGTGGGCGGCTACCACTGGGACTGCTCCGACTGGTGCGGCGGCGGAGCGCTGCCTGGCATCAGCGAGGTAACGTGCGGGTCTCCTGGGGGGCACCTGGTGGGCGGCTACCACTGGGACTGCTCCGACTGGTGCGGCGGCGGAGCGCTGCCCGGCATCAGCGAGGTAACGTGTGGGTCTCCTGGGGGGCACCTGGTGGGCGGCTACCACTGGGACTGCTCCGACTGGTGCGGCGGCGGAGCGCTGCCTGGCATCAGCGAGGTAACGTGCGGGTCTCCTGGGGGGCACCTGGTGGGCGGCTACCACTGGGACTGCTCCGACTGGTGCGGCGGCGGAGCGCTGCCTGGCATCAGCGAGGTAACGTGCGGGTCTCCTGGGGGGCACCTGGTGGGCGGCTACCACTGGGACTGCTCCGACTGGTGCGGCGGCGGAGCGCTGCCCGGCATCAGCGAGGTAACGTGTGGGTCTCCTGGGGGGCACCTGGTGGGCGGCTACCACTGGGACTGCTCCGACTGGTGCGGCGGCGGAGCGCTGCCTGGCATCAGCGAGGTAACGTGCGGGTCTCCTGGGGGGCACCTGGTGGGCGGCTACCACTGGGACTGCTCCGACTGGTGCGGCGGCGGAGCGCTGCCCAGCATCAGCGAGGTAACGTGCGGGTCTCCCGGGGGGCACCTGGTGGGCGGCTACCACTGGGACTGCTCCGACTGGTGCGGCGGCGGAGCGCTGCCCGGCATCAGCGAGGTAACGTGCGGGTCTCCTGAGGGGCACCTGTCGGGCGGCTACCACTGGGACTGCTCCGACTGGTGCGGCGGCGGAGCGCTGCCCGGCATCAGCGAGGTAACGTGCGGGTCTCCTGGGGGGCACCTGGTGGGCGGCTACCACTGGGACTGCTCCGACTGGTGCGGCGGCGGAGCGCTGCCCGGCATCAGCGAGGTAACGTGCGGGTCTCCTGGGGGGCACCTGGTGGGCGGCTACCACTGGGACTGCTCCGACTGGTGCGGCGGCGGAGCGCTGCCCGGCATCAGCGAGGTAACGTGCGGGTCTCCTGGGGGGCACCTGGTGGGCGGCTACCACTGGGACTGCTCCGACTGGTGCGGCGGCGGAGCGCTGCCCGGCATTAGCGAGGTAACGTGCGGGTCTCCTGGGGGGCACCTGGTGGGCGGCTACCACTGGGACTGCTCCGACTGGTGCGGCGGCGGAGCGCTGCCTGGCATCAGCGAGGTAACGTGCGGGTCTCCTGGGGGGCACCTGGTCGGCGGCTACCACTGGGACTGCTCCGACTTGCTCTAGCTATTCAGTGAGTACAACGCCTAGAAGGATTTACTTGATAACTTGTAAATGGCCTAGGTTTAACTACGAGTATCTTGTATAACTACAATTACTTTTAATAGCAAGGCTGTAAGTTATCCGAATAAAATAAAATAAAAAAATAAAATAAATGTTTCAAAGTTACTGATGAACTGACATAGGCATAGTTTAATAAACGGTGAGTCTAGACTAGAATTCAGAAGGACAACATTTTGCACAAGATTTGCACATTTAGGTACACATGTGCACATTTAGGTATGCAGCTGGTATTATTATGTACTCACTCACTATCAATACCTGAGATTTTTGAAAATTTAATTCCTGAGGAGTTAAAATTAAGGATGAGATTTGTGTCATGTCCCCAGTGAATTGCTAATAAATCGGTTTAATTTAATATGTGTCGCCGTAAAAGCCACATTAACGCCCGCTTATGTGCAGGTGGCGGGTTCGGAGCGGCCCGACTCGTCGTCCCCCACCCCGCCGTCCCCCCCGCGCCGCGCGCCGGCGGCGGGGGGAGGGGGAGGGGGGGGCAGTCGCAGCGACCTCCGCCGGATCCTGAAGCCGCAGCGACCGAGGATCACGCTCGACACGGATTCGGCGCCCGATGACTTCGGAGGGGACACCGATCCGCCCCGGTTCAATGATGGTAAATGAAGCTTTAGCCTAATTTGCGAACGAAAGTTTTGCTTTGACATTACACACACTCGACACTGATTCTAAGCTTGATGAGACCTTAGAGGGGAGACCAATCTGCCTTGGTTCAATAATAGTTAGGGTGCTGGCTGCAATTTAGGTATATGATTTGCTCATGATTCATATTAATAGGGATGATAGATCAGCTCAATACGAATCGATTTGGTCCTTACAAGTTTTTCTGTGCGTCGCTGCGTTTTTGAGTTAAAGCAAAAAAAATGAAAATAAGATACTAAATAATATTTTTTTGGTCTGCCTTTGTGGCTCCTGTTTAAAATACTTTCGAAGATGTAGAAAATCGAAGAGGCAGACATGCAGAGCTCTGCATTATCACGGGACGAAGTAGTGAATTTTTGCATTTTGAAGAGCTGTAACTTTACGACGCGGGGTTATTATGGTGGCAAACCATTTTTCTGGGGTTTTATACATTGTATTTAATCAGATAGTCATAGTCTGCCAGGTGTACGTTTCATTGTCAAATTTCAATATAGTTAAAACTTAATTCCTCAAAAACGCAGGGGTGTGGATGTCCGCCAATATTTTTTGTATCTTCTAGAGGATGCTCCTTATCATCAGTCAAAGAAGCAGACATGAGCAAATCATATAGAAATTTGTCCTTCATCACCCTTACTATAATGGTACAAGTTAAACTACTTGAACAATGACCTTGGCTGCGCAGAGTCGATTCTACATACAAATTGACGTGCGCAAAGCTTCCCTCACCACGCGATTATTGTTCAAGTTGTTTGCTGAACACACTACACCGACTCTGCGCCCAATGACCTTTGAGGGGATACTGATCCCTCCGGTTCAGTAATGGTATTTAAAGGCTCAGGCTATTTAACGAAAGTTTTGTTTAACCATTGAAATAAAGGAGACCGTATAATTTTGTATGACTTTGAACCTTTTCAAAATTCAACCTACAAACGGTAGACAAATAATTCCATTATCGAAAGTGTTTAAATTTTTTTGTTGATTTAATTTTTTTCATATGGCGGCTCTTTCTTTGTAAGAACTTTCTTTTAAATTTATATACTTTGATTTCTATTTGATTTTAATTATGATTATTATTGGTATCGTAGCGTAAAATATAAACTAATGTAAAAATTAAATATCTTCTGTGAATTGTTTTAGCGTCATCCTATCTACTACATCCTGACGAATATCTTCCGCGCGCCGTATCAGATAGTGAGCAGCTAAGAGCACGTACGATACGTGAACCTGACGCTGCTAGCCTTATTACAATGCTAGGTAAGTATCTAAGAATTAATAATTTATTTGTTATCATATATTTTGTTGGAACTGTTATAAAAAAGGTGTTATAATATACGTTATGATACTTCATTAAATTTTCATAAAACATTAAAATTTTATACAATAATGATTACTTGATTGATCTAATTATCATTTGACTGTTTATCATTAAGTATATAGAAAGTTGTTAGTTGTTAGCCTCATTTGGTAGTTTGAAAACTCTTACAAGCAGGTTGGATTCACCGCATGTAACCTCAATATAAATTTCCAGAGGAGCGTAACTCTCTGTTGGGCGCTGGTGAAGCGGACTCGTGTAGCGACCTGTCAGCCAACCTGTGCGAGATCGAGGAGTCGGAGGACGAGGCCCCCCCCGCGCCGCTGCCCCCCCTCCCCGCGCTCCCTGTAGCCCCCCCCGCCCCCCCCCGCCCCCCCCCGCCCCCCCCGCGCGGCACACGGACGTGTGACGGCGGCGCGCGGCCTCCGAGCCGCCTCTCACCTCGCGCGGCCTTTAGCGCACGACTGATTACTGTACATACACTTATTTATAATTACGTTATAGGTACACCGCTAGTTGAACAAAGCTTTTTTACCAAGTTTTGTTAGTCATCAATTCATCACGTCGGCGTCACCAGTGTTATAATCACTAAGATTAGGGATTGTTTAAGAGAAACCACTGAATACTGTTAAATATTTATTGTACGAGTAACATCACATGGGAATATAAATGAGTAACCTGTCCACCACGTTCAGTGGGAAAGGAGTGACTAGCCTGCTGGGCCCTGAGGCCCGTTATGCTGACTATGCATTGTACTGTCGCTACAAATCTATTCTTGCCACTTTTTCTTCAACAAAACAGAAAGTAATAGCAGTACCAGATTAAACAGAAGTTTAAGTAAAATAATGCTTTGTCCAACTACCTTATAATAAATTGCGCGTGTTTGAGAGATATTTTAGGCAAAAGTAACAAAGTTTGAAATCCACAAAAAAACTGCTTTGGCTCACTTGCTAATGGATAATTTTCATGGATGTTTGTTTAGTGTCAGCTGGCCAGGGTTCAGAAAATCGGCCATTTTAAATATAATTTCAAAAAACAAGCATCAATTATTGTGCTACCAATATCTCGTGATAGCTTAAATCTTCGTGTTTTTTTTCTGTTTTATTTCAGAAGACTAATAACTAAACCCTAGCCAATAATTGTGTCAATACCCTATAACATTCAAAACATAAAATAACCTATCTGCCACTAATATTAAACTTAACTTCAAGCAACCTTCAAGTGTGACCGTGAATTTTACTACCGTGAATTTTTATGACAGTGAGCAGTTTTAAGTTTCATGCATTTTGTAAATAATAATAGAGAAATAAGTATGATACTAAGTCTTCAATAAAACTCACAAAATTATAATTTCTGGGGATGATTAATAATGCCCAAATATTGCTGCTTGTATATAAAAATTATGTAGCTGAAGTGTGTGAATGTATTACTGAATGAAATGTTAGTCAAAGAGATGATGTGGTTCTCTCAATGCAATTGTATAAGTACACTATGTATTAATAAATTAATTAACTATCCATAATCTCAGAATACATTTATTATTCGTTGTAAAGACTTGCAGTGAGCGTGTCTTGTAATGTTTATAATTTATGTATTTTTATAAATGTTCATGTGAGTAAGCATAAACTAAGTTATAATATGGTAGGTACTTGTTAGCTACCTGCCTCGCATTTCAGGGTCATTCCGTTAAGTATTGGGTCCAAGTGACCGTAGTTTGAATGTGCTTTTACAGTACAACTAGGTGAATATCATGATATTATAAAATGCATATTAATGAGTATTTACTATAATCTTCCGTTGTGTATAAAATAGATATATCTATTAAATATTATACGAAACTTAATTTAAAAAAGATATAGTATAAATAGCTAGGTAGTCCTATGTCGTATTTCACTTCTGTCGCCTGGGTAAAAGACTTTGAAAAAAGACATAAAAGAAAATAATGTCATAAATTTGATTAATTTTGAGTCGATTTTGCCTTACCAATTTATAAATTGCCAGCTCGTAAAAATGTTCTTGCCAATAATATCACAAGGAGCTGGGCAAGAATCCTAACATTTGAATTAAGAAAATATTATAATAATAAATAATCAACAATTGTTACCCAATAACATCACAAAAGGTAATTATTATTTTTTAGATTTAATTTAACATATTAATGAAATGGATGTTTGTACTGAGTGCGAACCCCTTATTATGCGCCATGATTATCATAAGACTGCTTTGATAAGTTAGTCACTCATAGGTCCTTATGGATGTAAACTTGAAGTTAAACTTGATGTAAATTAAAAAGTTATTTTAGAAACCACATCAGGACCTATGTGTGGCCTGCATTCGTGTGAGTGCAGAGATCTCTAGCAAATGAGGCAGAGTTTTGTATAAAGCCGTGCAGAGAACTTACGTAATGTAAATTATTGAAATGGTGCTCTGACTATAGTTTCATATCATAACTGTAAACTATGCATTTACAAACTGTTCTCCTTTTAGGATAGCGAATTTATCATAAGGATCTATTTTTATATGTATAAAAACAAATTGTAATTAGTTATAGAGCGACGCTCCTCTGAAGGAGTATCCGCACACTTGTGATAGAGTCTGTGTATCTTCCTAAATGCGCTCCTTTCGTTCGATCAAATAATTTTTTGTCGATTTATTTTATTAAATATTTAATATAAATATGATGTTGAAATGAGTTGAGAAATGATGCATAATTATACATTTTTCCATAAAGCCCATGAATTTGGCCAATATCGTCTTACGTCTGCATTACTTGCCGTACCTAAGTGTATAATTTTGTAGTATTTTCTAATAAACCCCTGTAAATATTAGCAAAAATGCTGTCAAATAATTACTCCAGTTATACCCATAAACCAGGGTGTACGAACAAAGTGGGTAATTAGTGCACTCTATATTCCTCAATCATTTTTATAATTTAACATGATATTGGACATTTTTATACCAGCATGATATTTTTATTTTCCTATGTTACTAGCATTAATTCACACGGCAAGTCATGGGCTAGATATCAATCAATGGAAAAATATATTCTACAAGAACAATGGAGTGGCGCTAAAATTCTACCTACTGATAAGACAGTATTGTACAACTTATAATTTATTTAACGATTGTTGTATAAGTTTTGACACAACTAATAAAATAATAATATTTCAAACTATCGTCTTTTAATCCCAAAGTTTACGAACTTTTTAATACCAGTAAACCTGCTGGCTACAAAACAGTTGCTTCTTGCACTCCGACCAACTCAAAGGAGCAACTGAAACAGATAGGAAAACAAATCTTTCCCAACGAATAAACTGTTTAGCTGATCTAAGCCCACAGTTTTTTGTAATTAAATAACTTTTGTCCCCGCAATAGAAGTGATAAAAAATGTTTTTGTGCTAATTCCTAAACTTCCAGTGTTTGGGTAGCAAGAGTAGATATTTTCGTTGTTGGGTAGCCTTATTAGAAAGTGTCTCCATAGGATGTAGATTTGCATTCTACTTTGCGATTCAGAATTATGTGATTTCAGATTTTTCTGACAAAATTAGGTAGGTGAATATCTAAGCGAATGATGCGACGATTTCATAAAACGACAAAACTGTACGCACGGACTAATAACAGATGTGCTCCCGCACACGACCGAGAATCGGTGGCCGATTTTTTGTCGGCATCCCGCTCTGACGTGTTATCACCTGAATCTTCCGTCCTTGTCCTGGCCGATAATCGCCCACCGATTCTCGGTCGTGTGCGGGAGCCCTAAAAAAGATACAAAAATTATATCACAAGGCGGGACTTGGTCGATCCCGCGTCTACTTACACCTACACCGACCCCTTTACCTACTGCGTAAGCGATACAAGTAGGTACCTATGAAACTAATATATAACTTTTCGATGTTTCCGTAGTTCATACTTATACTAGAAATTCTACGAAGCCCATCAACAGTGTTTCATAAATCATTTATTTACGTTCCTTTATGTTTTCAGTTTCGAAGTGCATAGACTTGCAAAAACTAAACGCACGTTTGACACAACACTAACTGACTTTGACAGTTTTCTTTTGCTATCAGTGCTGCCAACTCTATGGTAATTACCGTATTCATACAGTAACATGCTCCGTACGGAAGTTCATTAGGGTAATATGGAGCACTGAACAAATTTTGCAACAGGTAACTTAACTTCTTCTACAAAATCCTTACAGATCATATAAATTGTCCTTACCTGCTACAAGAAATAAATTTTAATATACCTGTCCGTCCTCGACCACTCTTTATTGTCAGTTTTGCAAAAATAAATTATTTAAAATATAAATTTTTCAGACGTGTTTCTAAGTTTTACAATACAATTTTAAAAGATGTTGATCCTTTTCTACTGTCTTTAAATTGTTTTAAAAAGTCAGTAAAGACAAAATTGTAGACATTCATTTACTTAAAGCTTTCAAAATTTTGGTTAAACTAAAGTACTTATATTGCAACATTATATGTACAAATTCTAATTATTAAGTACCGTGTTTTAGCATAGCAATGGTCTGACAGTTTCAGTTTAGTGAAGATATCTTTTTACACCAAATGGTAATCTATAATAAATTATGATCTCTATAACTTGAATAAACAACTTGAACTTTAATAAAATTTAGTTTCTTCGTTAACGAAATAAAACTTCAAAAAATATTGAGTGTACCATACACTCAATATTTATAGTTTGTACGGTAATTTTTGAGTGAATTTGATGTAATGTTGTCAATTTTGGTAAAACAAGTTGGCAATACTGTGTTGTTATGATTGATTTTGAGGTTAAGTTTTGAGCGAAACAGTAATTATTTTTTTTTTAAATAAAGCAATATAAATAAATGCCAGAATCAAAGCAATTTGTTTGTGTTAATTGTGGGAAACCTGCTGCGGCTCTGTACAGGACCTATGGCCCCACTGTTCTCAAACTTAATAAATGCGTAAGTACTTTTCGAAATATTTCTCTAATTTCTAAAATAATTTGGTCTTACTATCGGATAACATTGAACTGATCGGTTTTATTGTAAACTCGTAATATTTTGTTTGGAAGTTAATTAACAATAGATCTTGTAAAACACATTACACACAACCATAGTCCTACCTACTCATGCAATTTCAGAAAAGCTGCAAAGGCGTAGTGGACAAGTACATAGAGTACGACAACGTTATTGTGATGATCGATACTGTGTTGATATCCAAAGAGGCACAGCGACACGTTATATACAATATCGACTTTCAGGTAAGTACAGTAGTTATGCAAAAGCTCAGTCAGGCTCACTCACTTCTGACCTGTCACATACTATAGTTACCTATATAATCAATCTACTCTCTATTTAAGTATAACAGCCGGCTGGCAACCGACCAACTCAAAGGAACAACTGAAACAGATAGGAAACAAAACAAACCACCAAGTGTAAGTTGGAATCTCGCATTGAGGGTTCTCTAGCACCACACATCTCATTTTTAATATGTAAATTTTAGTGGCCCGTTTGATGCTTCTGTGTATTAAACCTTTGGACAAATAATAATAAAGGAATGCAATTCCCTACTAGAACGTAACCCAGGAACAATAAAATTCAAGTAAATAATCTGGAAAGTAATCATCATATCATGTGGGTTGCAAGGTCGATGACCAACCTCACTGACCATGGTGTCAGAGTTGTTAAGCCGCCAGAGGCCTCTGACATGGCTCATTAATGACTACATCAATAGATAGTAGACAGGACCAATGGCTTAACATGCCTTCCGAAGCTCGGAATCATCTAACTTTTAGGACAATCAGGTGATTCATATTGCAATTTCCCTGAACTGAAGAGGTCGCACAAAGGCATTTTTGTTTCATATTTTCTCCACCGAGAATCGAACCCAGAACCTCCAGATCGAGAGCCAAGCCCTCTAACCACTTGAACCCAAAAGCTGTTAGTAATTGTAGTCTACCAAGCATCCTGCTAATTAAAGTTGAAAATTTTAACATAGTTACAACAGAGAGAAGAGTTAATGTTGAAATTTTGTACCTATAGGTATGTTTTTTAGCAGAATATTCTTCCAGATTGAGAGCCAAGCCCTCTAACCACTTGACCCCAAAAGCTGTTAGTAATTGTATTCTACCAAGCATCCTGCTAATTAAAGTTGAAAATTTCAACATAGTTTCAACAGAAAGAAGAGTTAATGTCTAAATTTTCTACCTATGTTTTATTAGCAGAATATTTTGATAAACGAAATATTGGTGTTGATTCTGGCAGACCCAAATATTTATTAAATGTCAAACAAAATTTAAATTCCATTTTACACATTGTTACACACTTAGAAAAGTAAAATAAAAAACTTAATTACCATGATAACTTTCCAGACTTTTTAGGACCATCTAGTTTTATTTTTAGGGTTCAACTCAACTCAAACTCAAAATAGTTTAAAACTCAAACTCAAATTGTTGGATATTAAAATCTCTTAATGACGTCAGCTAAACTAAACCTGAACCAAGATGTTAAATAAGGAACCCTTATGGTGTCACTTTGTCTGTCTGTCTGTCACGCGTCTGTCACACCTATTTATCGCAGCAACTACTTACACTATCTTTTTAGGGTTCCATAGTGAAATATTTTTTTAGGGTACCTCCCCTACAAGTAAAGTGGGGATCTTTTTTTAAATAAAATAATGTGAGTCAGCGGAGATCATTTTTCGATTTTGGGACCCATTTGTGAAATATTAAGCTCTTGTTACAATATTCATAAGGTAAACATGGACCTACAAAACTGTTTTCACAGTTTGACTGTGGGATCATCTTACAATTAAAAATATGTTTGTATTATTATTGGAAATGGGGCCTTAATAGGGGAGGGAAAATTAAAATTGTCATGACTACGTTAAGTGGGATATCATGTACAAGGGAGAAAATGATCATGTACGGCACAAAAATTTACAACAATTGATATTACTAAAATTATGTTGTTCCAAGTTTCTAGACTAACAACAGTCTAGCCTGGCAGCTGACGACTAGGTGCAGTTGCGTTTTGGAGTTAGTGGTTAAAAATTTGCAAAAAAAACATTGCGTCGGTACACTTATCTAACTACTTTTAGTTATCTAACTACTGCCTTAACTTGTCATTGTACATTTACAGTCTTACTGGAAGCTGTTCATAGTGCAGACTCTTCTTGAAACATATGGAGTGTGGCGCAATGATAGTCTGCTCAACATTGGAATCAATTCATTTTGTAACATCAAGACCAAAGCTACCATCAACACTACATACTTGTAAGTATGATGTTTAACTGAAAATTCTAATAGAAATTGCAATCATTGAAGTACCGCAGTCGAACATGAAAATATTTCGAAATGGTCCATTTTACTCAGCTACTAAAATATACAACGCGCTACCGGAAACAATAAAATCCGAAACAGAATATGATAAATTTTATAAAATATTAAAAGATTATTTAATCGACCGTGGATATTATAAGACTGAGGAATTATTTAATGAAAAAAATTAAAATTGACATCTCGAATTAATTGTAATATTGTGACATTTCAAATGTTTTTGCACTGTTTTGACTTTTTATTATTTTAATTATTGTAATAACATGACTATTCGTAACCTTAAATTTTGACATTATTATTTAGAATCCATTTTGTATATATATAATATGTTTTTAATTGTACAATTTTAACATTGATTATTTAACTATGTGACTAATATAAAATTAAATTCTATTTTTTTTAATTGTACTAAAGGACTTTTATGCAACACCTACAAAGGTATCAAATGTGAGACTATTTACATGTAAGACCATTGTTATATTATACCATTTGAATGCAACAAATGAAATATTTTTGAAGTGGCTGCTGAATTGAAGCATAAAGTCATGTCCAAGTAGAGTTGATGAGGAAGTGGTTATGAGGAAGAGGAAGCATAGAGCAGAATTTTAGAGGATGCGGATGAGGATATTTCATGATATATTTTTGAGGAAGAGGAAGCGGTTGAGGAAGAGGAAGGTTGAGAAGAATGAAAGTAATACATAGAGTCTTACAAAAATAGTGTATAATATTTTAAGAGGATAGTGAAATAAAGAAAATGAACGACTTCTTTAAAGAAATTTATTGATAGTTTCACACAAATTCTCTCCAAAAGCCAAAAAATTTTCTCCGATTCTATTTCAACCAATGTTTCTTTGTTAAGTTTGTTCAGTTTCTATATCTGCACTATCCTCTCTTTACACTTCTTCTTCTTTCTTCTTCCTTTTTCTATTATACACTTTTTTGAAGGACCCTAAAGATTGATAATAAATTTTAGTACAAAATAAAAATAATTTTAAACATTCAAATAACTAACATTCCAACTATCGTCCAATCAGCATTATATCACATATTTATAAAATCTTTATCAAATTTTTGGAAAATCGCATTACAAGAACTCTAGACTCTCATCAACCCCCGGAGCAGGCAGGTTTCCGTCCAGGTTTCTCCACCACTGATCATTTACACACTTTGAACCAAATAGTTGAAAAATTTAACGAATACAACAAACCATTATATTTAGCGTTCGTCGATTATTCAAAAGCTTTTGACAGTTTGACCCATTCAGCAATATTTACATCCCTTAGCGAACAAGGCATAGACACAACTTACATAGATATTATCCGGATAATATACCAAAATAGTACAGCAAACATCACACTGCAGAATTCTGGGCCATCTTTTACGATTGAACGAGGTGTAAAACAAGGCGACCCTCTATCACCCAAACTTTTTACGGCCACATTAGAAGAAATATTTAAAAAACTAAAGCCATCTTGGTCTTCCAAAGGTATATTACTCAATAACAAACGCCTTTCCGACCTCCGGTTTGCGGACGACATAGTTCTATTTGCTACCTCAGCTGTCGAACTCCAGGCCATGCTACAACAACTGAGTCTGGCGAGCCTTGAGGCTGGATTAAAAATGAATATGTCTAAGACCCAAGTGATGAGTAACAGCACTAAACGTAGGATCGAGGTTGATGGGCAGGTCGTACATTATGTCGACGAATATACTTACTTAGGCCAGATAGCAAGTTTCAAAAACAGGCAAGACAAAGAGGTTGAAAGAAGAATTCAAAACGCCTGGAAAAGCTTCTGGTCCATGAAGGAGTTAATGAAGGGAAAGCTTCCAATATCACTGAAGCGAAAAATCGTCGACATGTGTATACTGCCCATCCTAACCTACGGTGCGCAAACATGGTCACTGACAGAGTTGCAAAAATCCAGGCTCAAGGTTTGCCAGCGGGCCATGGAGCGCAGCATATTAGGCGTTACAAGGCTGGACCGCATATGTAACGCGACCCTGCGCTCTAAAACACGCATTACAGACATCGGCACAAAAACAGCTAAGCTGAAGTGGAACTGGGCGGGACATGTCGCCCGTATGCACCCTGATAGATGGGCAAAATTAGCCACCGAATGGGTCCCGGAGGATGGTCACCGACGGCGAGGTAGGCCCCGTAGGCGATGGCAAGACGACCTTAACGTTTTTCTTGGGAATTGGCCAACAATAGCTCAAGACAGAGACGAATGGCATGATAGAGGGGAGGCCTTTGCTCAGCAGTGGGACACTACATAGGCTAATAATAATAATAATAATAATTCAAATAAGGCAATATTTTTTAATATTTATTTTAATAATCAAATTTGTGAGGGAAGGTGGCGGGCGTGGCGGCTCGCTCACTGTTGTATGGCCAGTCGCAGCGCTAATGAGACTTCCTCATAAGTTCCTCTTATTTCTAAGAGGAAGCGAAAGCGGAAGAGGAATTTAACTTGCTTTTATAGGGAATCGGTAGCGGTAGAGGAAGTCTGAAAAATGCGGAACTTCCGCATAATGAGGAAGCGGAATCCTCATCAACACTCCAAAGTGGTGTTGTCTTTTTGACCTTCTATGGGCCAAAAAGAGACAAGAATACTTTTGATTTTAACAACCATCATGAAGAATCCCCATTATGTATGCAACTAGCAAGGTGCAAGATTTGAATAGTTGTGCACATTTTGGTTGTGTGTAAACAGGTAGTAAACAGTGAATGTGTCTTCTTCGTCGTGTCAATGTTCAAATACCATGGCGTTGGATCAAATAATTTCCTCCCAAAACCTTACCACTTCTACGGCTTTATCCGACGCCTCGCGCAGATCCTCGACAGTGCAGGTGAAGGGGCACAGTGGACAAGAGAGCAAGTGCGCCATGTTCTGCTCCACAGTCACAGTGCCTTATCAACTGGTCTGCGGAGCCCCATCTCACCGTGTTCTCTCTGCAACGGCCAACCAGAATTCGCAGGCGGTTAAGCGACTTCCAGGTTGACCACTGCAGATTGTGTCCAGGTGGCAGAGTTTCTGCAGGTGAGACGTATCCTCATGGGACTGGAAATTTTTCGGCCCACACTTGCTCTGTTGCCGAGCTTGGATTATTGTTTGTTATGTGTGGTATCCATCATTGCTGTCTGACCGCAACCGCTGTACCGCTGTATAGGTAGTGGTGGGGAAGAACTAGTTGCCGCCGGGAGCGGGGGGGGAGCAATGCGAGCGAGCGCCGCCGCCCCGTCTCGCCGTGAGTATACCTATACAGCGGTTGTGGTCACACTATAAATTCAATGTAATTTACAATATAGGGATTCACGTGCGATGTATCCGTGTGGTGCTGCCACCTACCTACTAATCTCTGCCCGTGGGTGTCGTAAATGTCGACTAATGAATTATGAACTAACTAAAGGATGGGCAGAAGCGTCTTTAGTGGAGTGCCGTAAGGCATAAAAATTGAAAAATCTCGGAATCCAGGGCCAGTCAATGAATCTTCAAATAAATTTTTGAAATGTGTTTTTAACAGCATATAGAATAATGTAAAAAAAAATATTTTGCCCGATCTCAATTTTTAATTATTTAAATAAATAATAATTATTTTTTCGGAGTTTTTTTAATTTTTATTACTATAAAGTTATATTTTGAAAAGGAGAACTATTACAAACTTGTCCTTGGGCCTCAAGGGACCGCAGGTACAAAGGTGAGGGGTGGGGGGGAAAAGGAAAAAAAAAATAAACAGCAACATTTTTTATCTCATGAACAGTTATAGCTATAAAGTTAAAATTTTCACAGATCATGTATTTTTGTTGCCGCTATAACAACAAATACTAAAAACAAAAAAAGTTTTAAATAAAGGGGGGCTCCCATACTAAAGAACAAAAATCGCCTAAAAAAACAGGTCTTTAGTATGGGAGCCCCCCTTTATTTAAAACTTTTTTTGTTTTTAGTATTTGTTGTTATAGCGGCAACAAAAATACATGATCTGTGAAAATTTTAACTTTATAGCTATAACTGTTCATGAGATAAAAAATGTTGCTGTTTAATTTTTTTTTTCCTTTTTCCCCCCACCCCTCACCTTTGTACCTGCGGTCCCTTGAGGCCCAAAGACAAGTTTGTAATAGTTCTCCTTTTCAAAATATAACTTTATAGTAATAAAAATTACAAAAACTCCGAAAAAAATAATAATAATTTATTTAAATACTTAATAAAAAATTGAGATCGGGCAAAATATTTTTTTTAACATTATTCTATATGCTGTTAAAAACACATTTCAAAAATTTATATGAAGATCCATTGACTGGCCCTGGATTCCGAGGTATAAATGTTACGGCACTCCACTACTTTCTGTGTACCGCTTAAAAAGCCATCTGAACTTGGCCTGATAATGTTAATTTTGTGGGGGTAAAGCGGTTAGGCACCTATCTTCCATGCGACCAGTAATAGTAGATTAGTGGCCAAGGGCTGTAAGGCATCAATTGCAGCCCGAGATATTAAGGCGCACGAGCGCAGCGTGGGCGCCTATCCCGAGCTAACTACTCTGCTTTACATCTCGATTGTGAGGTAAGTAGGTCCTTATTACCACCAAATTGTAGGTGACCAATTAGCGCTATAGGCTAATAATGTAGCTAGAAAAGCCCTAGGGCGGTAAGTGATTAAAACGCCCGCCGCCCCGCTGCTGGAGGCGGCCACCAAGGCGGAGCCGCGCGTGGAGGTGGAAGTGCTGCCGGGCGGGGGCGTTACAATTACTTACCGCCCTAGGGCTTTTCTAGCTACATTATTACCCTAGAGCGCTAATTGGTCACCTACAAGCCCCATTTGGGGGTAATAAGGACCTACTTACCGAATATGAGAGATGTAAAGATATATTGTAGCCATCCCCACACCGACAGCAGAGAATGAAGAGTCCGGGCATCTTCAGACTGCAAAATGTGTCCTCCTGTTGCCTGACTTCTGCTGAGAACTGTTCCATCACACTATCACCCCGGACACTACAACGAGGGCGAACATTTGACATTGACAGGATCGCTGCATATTCAGTACAATTGTACCTAATGTACGCAAAAACGCCTTAGTTTATGTAACATTGTTTTAATAAGTTGTTGTCAGTATTTTAATATAAAATATACTTAAATGAAAAAAAAATACCTGGCTGCAAACCACAAGTATTGCGGCGGCGCGGCGCGTCGAACAGGAGGTGAGGGGGTGGATTTCAAGGGGGGCGGACATTCCGTCACAGAATATATAATAGTAAACAAGTTTATTCCGTCCAAACTAAATATAAATGCAATAGTGCCCCGTGTGGTGCCGGCAAAGAATAGTAATAATAACCCTTACCGAACTTAGGGAAGTAGAACACCCGAATAATCAATGACTAGAAAACACCACATCTGCTGTCTGCTTTTTGATTTTGATTTCCTACTGTTGTTATGTCATTCTTTTAAAACCTTACCTCTTTTGTATTTTTGCATGCTTCTCTAGATTTTTCTTGAATATTTCTGTTACTAACACACACACGATCCTACCTAACCTTCCTACTTACAATCTCAACACACTTCCACTCACACTCAAAGATTTATCCACAATCTCTCACAGTCACTTAGTAAACAATCATACGGCACTTAAACCTCTTCAGAACTGCCATTCAACTAACTTAAAAGTTTACTCTTCAAACATTGACATGATGTATACTCTCGCCTCAATTTTGATCTGCAATATTTCTATTTCCAATGGCTAATGATGTTATCGATATAGTTGCTGATATAGAATCGTTCCAAATAGCTCAATCCTTTATTTGCACTCCAGAAGATTGCTCTAATTACATTAACATCTATAAGAATCCTGTAAAATTTCTTCACCTTAATATTCGAAGTATAAATAAAAATTTTGACGAATTGTGTGTACTACTAACTGAAATAAGTATCCAATGTGATTTTATAATATTGTCCGAATGCTGGTTAAGTAAAGCGTCCACGCTACCTGAACTTCGGAATTATACATGTCATCATACTATGAACACCTTCAATCAAAATGATGGTATCGTATTTTATGTCAAATCTGAAATTGACTGCGATGTTGTTGAGCCCCTAATTTCAAAAAGTAACGGATTAGTCTGCCGGTGTAATAATAACTTAGCTATTATAGCACTATATCGCCCTCCTTCTTTTAATACGCTATCAGATTTTAATGATTTTATAAAAAGTCTCAATACAACACTTTCAGAGCTTTCAGGTTATGAAGACATAGTTATAATAGGGGATATCAATATTGATATAAAACCATCCAATCAGGATGACCGTGCATCTGAATATCTGACGCTTCTAGCTGGACATGGCCTTTTGCCAGCTCATCAAATTCCAACTAGAATGAATAATTGTTTAGACCATATTATATTGAAAACGAGAAAACTAGCCACTGCACTTGTTGTAGAATCACATATTACTGATCATGCTCCCATAATCCTTGCCATCGAAAACGCGAGGCTCTCTATTATACCTCCTCACACTCGCATTCGAATAGATCATCATGCTGTCACTGAAGAAATAATGAACACGGATTTCTCTGATGTATATGCTTCGAATGATCCTGATTCATCGGTTAATTTGCTATTGGCTACATTAACAAACGTACAAAGTAAGCACACTCAAACTGTGACTATTCGAAAAAAGGATAGAAACATAAAACCATGGATCACCCCCGGATTAGTTCGATGCATGCGTCACAGAGACCGGCTCCATAAGAAAGCGAAGAAATCTCCTGGAAATTGCGTCCTTAAGTTAACCTACACAAGATATCGTAATTTCTGTAACCGTCTACTACGGAAATTGAAATTTGCTTATGAGAAGAATGAGTTAGAAAAAGCAAAATATAACCCTAAGGCATTGTGGAAAACAATTAAAGACATCGCCAATTTAAATAAAGCATCTTCTCCTTCTATTAAACTTTTGAATTCCGCTCCTGATCCCAAAGAGTCCTGCAATAATGTATGCAAGTATTTTGCCAGCATTGGAAAAAATCTTGCTTCAGCTATTAGTGGCAATACTCATACGGTAAATACATGTTCTCCTAGTTCCTTAGTTTCGAATTCCTTTGTTTTATTAGCTGTTGATGAATCTGAAGTTGAAACGGTAATAATGAACCTGCGCAGTGATTCCGCGGTTGGATGGGATAATATTTCATCTAATCTCCTAAAAGCATGTCGTCAAGTTCTTGTTCCTCCCATCTGTCACATCTTTAACTGTTCGTTTTCTTCAGGTATAGTCCCTGAGGCATTCAAGAAGGCAATAGTTCACCCAGTTTATAAGAGTGGGGATAGAGAAAGTCCTAACAGCTATCGACCCATCTCTGTGCTTCCGTCTCTGTCCAAAGTCTATGAAAGAATAATCAATTCTCGTTTGATCAGTTACCTTAACCGTTACGATATAATTGCAAGAAGTCAGTATGGTTTTAGGCCAGGAATCTCAACCGAAGATGCAGTGGTTGATCTGGCTGAAAATGTAGCTTGCAAATTGGACAGTAAACAGAAATGTATAGGCATATTTCTTGATTTAACAAAGGCGTTTGACACTGTCCACGTCCCCACTCTGCTTGCGAAATTACAAGATATCGGTATTCGCGGTGTATCTCAAGAAATTTTTAAAAACTATTTTTCTAATCGAAAAATAATGGTAAAAATTGGTTCACATGTAAGTAATGAAGAATCTATTGCTTTTGGGGTGCCTCAGGGAAGTGTGCTAGGTCCTACTTTATTTTTAGTTTATATTAATGAGTTGTGTAAACTTTCCCTCCCAGACGCTCAAATTTTCACCTACGCTGATGACACAGCTATCGTTATATCAGGGAAAACTTGGGATGAAGTTAAAAATTCTGCAGAGCGATCCCTAAAAATTGTAATGGAGTGGTTCACTTCTAATTACTTAACATTGAATGTTAAGAAAAGCGGCTACATTCCCTTTACAATTTCATCTACTACAAAACCCCCTGATACTTACTCTATAATAGCACATACTTGTCATCTTAATCAACACAGTCTCCCTTGTTCTTGTCTCTCAATTAATCGTATGTCACACACCAAATATCTTGGAGTCCTGATCGATGATAAACTAAACTGGTATTTACAACTGAATTCTCTTATGTCGAGAACTAGGAAACTAATATTTGTTTTCAAACAGCTTCGTAATTGCGCTAATGCTTCAACTTTAAAAATGGTGTACCTTAGTTTATGTCAATCCATCGTTGGCTATTGCATAGCAGCGTGGGGTGGAGCTGCAAAAACCAAATTTATAGGGCTGGAGCGTGCGCAAAGAGCTGTACTGAAAGTAATGACAAGTAAACCATTCAGATATCCCACTACGCAACTATATACTGAGTGTAATGTTCTTACAGTGAGACAGCTCTTTGTGCTTAGATCCGTTCTGAAAAAGCACCGTTTATTACCTCTACCGAACCCTAGCCGACGCCAAAATACACGTGTTTGTGCTAGCGTACCCCATGCTACGTCATTTGCAGGTAGACAATTTTACGTCCTAAGCACTATATTGTATAACGAGGTCCACAAAAAATTAAATATTGTTGGCTGCAATAGGTTTGAGGTAAAATTTAAACTAGAGAAGTGGCTTAAAACTCTAGATTATGCATCCACTGAACAACTTTTAAAAATTGAATGCTAAAACACACACACACACACGATCCCACTGACACTCATACACACACCCACATATACATACACACATTATTACTAACACATAATGTTTTAATATATATGTATTTTTATTTATTTATCTATTTTTATTCTCATCCTATTGTTTTCAATAACCTTTACCTGGTACGTACAATGGACATACTGGTCTCATTAACTGGACACTGTCCCCTAAGATACAGGCTATGCTTAGCTTAGTTTAGGTGGCAGAGTTTTACTATTTGCAAATGTATAAATTCATTTATTGTGCTTTTGTTGAAAAACAAGTGTAGAATGAATAAAAAAAAAATTTATAGAATGAATAAAAAAAAGTTTATTATGAGTACCATCCCATGTACATACCCGTGGGAGTCGTAAGAGGCGACTAAGGGTTACAAGCTGGAGGATAGGCAGCAGCATCCTCCTGTGTATCATACCATCTTACTTACTGCGGTCACCTACAAACGCGGTCCATGGTGCCAACCGTAACGCTGACAAGCGAGGTGACTATGGTACTTCCCCTCCACATTTTTCCAGCAAAAGCTAGAATTCTGGAGGGAGCTCCCTGTCCTGTAGTGGACATTTTCATGGGATGTTATGTTGATGATGGACAATCCGTTCTGTATGATAGTACCTTCTATTACTTTATTCTATGTCACAGTGGCAGATTAGCTTAGATAAGCCTCAATGAAACATTCCAGACACATTCCCATAAACTCCGCCCTGCCGGAGTGGTACCGCCGCGCGTGCGCCGGCTGGCTGCACGAGGAGCGAGCTGACAGTCGACACCACTTCATATGGGAGCGGGACTTCTACATACAGTTCATTTCTACATTCGCTGGTAAGTGTATTGGACCCGTAGATATTACATGTATCATGTATGTATTCCTTGTATTCACACACAACAGAAGGCTCATGTGAAGTGTCATTTTCGTCCCTGAGAAATGTAAAAGGGCATACTACTTGCACCTTTGCTAGAAAGAGATGGGGGACGCGCCATCTAGAGACACATATCTAATAGCTCAGCCACATACTCGTCGAGTGGCGTGGGAAGTAGTGAGGGAAGAAGGCAGAGACGTAGTGTGGCCGCGTTACTCGTCATGCCGCTCGTATTGCTCCTCGTCATGCCCATCGCTCCCTGTTTTGTCGGTTTTTTTGGGCGCGAGTCATGACCGGCAATATGAGCGCGAGTATCCAGCCACATACTAGCGCGGCTCTCGCGAGGACGTTTTATAATAATAATTTATACGTATTGCGATAAATAGATGTCATACACTAACTGTTTTAGCACGGCGTATATTTCTATATAAGAAATTGATCTAATTAGCTTTACTAAAAATTCATAGCGGCCATCCTGCCTGCCACAGTTTCGACGTCCATCGTGTAGCAATGGCAAGTGACGTAGTGCGGAGCGTCGCGATTAATCGCACGAGTAGAGCAGTGTGTGGCTGGAGAGAGCAATATCGCGGCAGCGCGAGGGGCAGAGCGAGCAGCAGCGCGATGGGCGTAGTGGGGTGGCCCTGGTGGTGAGGTTGCGCGCGCAATACAATCTAGTCCGTTGTCTGAGATGTGCTCTGAGTCAAACCCATATCATTCGTAGTTCTAAAATTCACTTTTTAATTCATAACGAGCATGAATGAATACAATGTTAAATTTTAATTTTAATTATTATTAGCTTTATTATTAGATTATAGATTAGTTCCTTATAACATGTATACGTCTCCAAGAGACAGAAGCTAGAGACACTATGTATATATTATGTAAACATCTCATTACCTACCTAGCTTTAATACCAATAAACAATTTCATTTCATTTCATGAAGCGTGAAAGTAACTGTTTGTCT
Source organism: Athrips mouffetella (assembly GCA_947532105.1). NCBI lineage: Eukaryota > Metazoa > Arthropoda > Insecta > Lepidoptera > Gelechiidae > Athrips > Athrips mouffetella. The sequence continues at coordinate 938,699 of OX383958.1, forward strand.
GTCTGTTAAGTTTTCATAGTTTAACTGCGGATCCTGAGATCAAGATTGTTTGAACCGTGATTGTTTTTATTTTGAACACACATACATACATAATATCACGCATCTTTTTCGTCGGGAATAGGCAGAGACCACAGCCCTCCACCTGCTACGATCTTGATATACTTCCCTCGCTTATTCCTCTACTTTCATCAAACCTTTTATACACGCTTATCGGTTTAGGGTACGTTTAAGCTGGCCTTTATTTAGAACGTCCTGAATTTGGTCTTGGAACATTCGCCGAGGCCTTCCCCTTCTAGTTTCCATTCACTCTCGCCTAGTGGATTTCTTTCGTCAGTCCTCTCCACAAGGTCAAACCATTTCAGCATTCCTTTCTCAATTTTAATCACTACATCTTCTTTTACGCCACAACGTTCTCTTATCACACTATTTCAAATCCTGTCACTTAATTTCATACCAAACTGGGCTTGAAACCGGTTCAACATATTATACCAGTTAGTATCGGTTATAAACCACTCTTTAAAACCTTTGCACTCAGTGAAACTGAAATATGAACCTTAACTGAAACGGATAATTAATGTGTTTTTATTCCCGTGAAACCGAAATATGAACCTTAACTGAAACTGATAATTAATCGGTTTATTCCCTGATTACGAGAACACCACTGCGCCGCAGCATTTCGTCAGGCAAATCGCAATGCGCTTGCTTATCTAGCAGACCACGAAAACAGAATAAACCGGGTAAAACCTTTGTCGTGGTTTCGAAGCATTTGTCGCACGAATCAGTTAGGTTAGGCTTTCTAAAAATATTTAGAATTGCAATTGAAGATATTTTTTTCTTTTCAGGTATACTAGCATTTATCCTGACAGTACATTTAATAATGAAGATGATAAGACCATTGTTTACATCGAAACGTGAAGGTGAGTAGCTATTTCTGAATAATATCGTCTCATCAGAACATCCCATGATTAAAAATTCTAGCTTTTGCTGAAACAATGTGGAGGGGAAGTACCGTAGTCACCACGCTTGTTAGCGTTACGGCTGGCACGATAGACTGCGGTTGTTGGAGACCGCAGATTGTAAGATGATACATACGATGCTGCTGCCAATCCTCTGGTTCATTAACCCTTAGTCGGTTCTCACGACGCCCGTGGGTAGTGATAGGTTGGTACTATTCTTTGTCGGCACCACACGGGTCGAAACTATCTTCTCTAAACTATCTCTCAATAATTCACGATAGGTTCTTGTTCCAGTGCCGCTCCCCCGGATGCTGCGAGCCTTCTCAATGGCTAACTTCAGCATCCTACTCACACTGCCCATGCTGGTGTGGGGTAACTCCGACACGTCAGCTGAAACCCGCGCCATTCACTACGCGCTCGTGCTCGCTTACAATAACGTCGTCTTCTTCAGTGCCTTCACTGGTGAGACACTAACATTATGTTCCTATCTATGCGTTTACAGATATAAATGGGACTGGTCGATGACTAACTTCACAGTGGTTCCCAGACACCCAGTGATTGTGCAAAACGAAATCGAAACAGTTAAGTTACTTTGGCAGCTGCTTAGTCATAAGATTGAGGCCGCAAATCCATAGGTTCGGACCTGCTCTCGTTTGGAATAATAGTGCAGTTTTAAATTTTTCATGGCTAACCTGATGTGGAGAAACTCAGGTAAGCCTGCTGAGATTGGGGTCATTCACTAGGCGCTCGTGCTTGCTTAAAATGACGTCGTGTTCTTCAGTGCCTTCATTGGCGAGTGTGACAGGAAAATTATGTACCTACATTCCTAGTATTTGGTCGATAGAGTTACCTACGCCTTGTATAATTTTAACCTAAACGGACCAATAGATTCAATAGATGGAGCTTTTAGGGTTTCTAAATCACATTATAGTATTTTTTTTAAAACACAAAATATCAAAAAACAAATATTAGATGTATAGGTTGTCCCTGTCACTATTAGCACCACCCTCCCGCACCGCGCAGCTACCGTGAGACCCACTCAGTTATGCGCTATCGCACTCCCCACACCTGGCCCGTTTTGAGTTCTGACAGCGCTAGAGATACCTACATTATTCCATCTATACAGGATAATGTGTTTAGACAATGGACATTGCAGGATAGGTATTTGATATTGTTCGAAAATAAAGATGATTGCGTGCTCCGGCTATTATGTACGAAAGTAGCCGCTAATGAATGACCTACATGGCTTTTGGCGGCTCAACAACTCTGACACCAGTAGTGTGAGGTCGGTCATCGATCTTCCAACCCACAAGATATACAACGTGTAACGGAAAGGTGTGATAATACTGAAGGATGTGTAGGTATCTGTCCCTGATACTGAACAACTTTCCCCAAAAAACATAGGTCTAAACACGAAAATCAATTTTTGACCTCCCATAAAAACTGCATCAGCTTCTTCTTTTCGTATCAATGGCAAATGATTTTATAGTAACTTAGCCCAAAATGTGGCTACAGCAATAGCTCTTTGGTTGCCTTCAAAAAGGTCCTCCTTGGTGCAAGAAACTGAGGAGGTAGGGCACGAAAGCAAGTGTGTCATGGATTGCAAAATGCTGCATTCACACTTGTCGTTATCACAGAAGCCCCACCTCGTCTTCAGTTCTCCGCACCTGCCAGCGCCCGATCGCAGTCTATTAAGTGACTTCCATATGGGCCAGGGAAGATCATGTCCTGGTGGAAGTTTTTCGGCAATGGGGATATATGGGCTTTCAGGGGGGTACCTTTTTGACCACAGTTCTATCCTAGCCTTTGATGGATCTGATTCGAGGGGTACGGTGTTTCTAATAAAACTGTGACGGCTTTTGAGGCGTATGGGAGGTGGAGTGTCCGTGTAGTGGGCGTCTGCATCAGCTGATAGCGCATTTTGTATGGGAGGTCAAATTTGGTTTTTCGACCTATGTTTCTTGGGAAAAGTTGTTCAGTTTCCTGGGTAGATTCACACCCTTTAGTAATATCACACCTTTCCATACCACGTTGTATATGATGATGCATTGAAACTGGTCGATCACTCATTGATATCTCAGACCCGAAATCTTCGTGTAAAGATTATAAAATTAGTCCTTATAATTTAAATGTTTTTTTTTCTTTTCAGTTCTGTACGAGGCTCCAGTATTGGTCACACTATTCTCATTAGTTTTAAGCAACATTGCAAAGTATTTGACGACATTTCATATGACGCCATTTCTCCGAAGCTTGGATGGAATCAAATAAAATATACATGGTTGCATATCACAGAGTATTTTATTTAAAAATATAGGTCCATGTTTCACTCTATACACATTATTATTAACATATTATTTGGTACTCCCTATACAATACTTAGTTTAGTACAAGTAGGTATGCAAGCGGAATGAATGAAACTACAAAACATAAATTAGGTACGTACCATATAATTTTATCATAGCATTTTTTTTGCTGTATGTAGGTACAAGTTCTACAACGAATGAATGATTTCATGCATTTGTGACATTATCTTAGAAAATAATATATTTTTTTTGTATAGAATTTTTGGGATCTGCAGATTCCTATTCAATAGCTTAACTTTGGCTGTCCTAAAACAAGGTGACATAGGTCCAATATATAAACATTGGAGTCAGTTCTGAACACAACATTTTTGTTTATATAAATCTTGGAGTAGATGAAAAACTTTAATCTTGGATTATTTGAATTTGGGTTTATGAAAAAAGAAATAGGTACAAAATAAATAAACCAAGACTAACTTATGCATGCAGATGCTAAAATTATTTCTTTGACAAGTTATTTATTTGACTATGATTTTTAAAGTACAAACAAAAATAATAGAAAATGGTTACTATTCTTCTTATAATATACTTTATAAATTATTTACAACCAAAAATCACTTATGTGATTTAAATATAAACTAAATTAGGGTTCAATAAAAATATATAAATTTAAATTCGATAGCATAATGCACAAAGGAACTACTTCAATAAAAATAAGATCAGCTTACAAGCTATCTGGTTTAAAGTAGAATCAGTTTCCACTTGTTTCCAGATGTACCACCAAACTAACTTATGAGTACAGTCAAGAGCAAATTAAGCTTGACAATCGCAGTGAAACTTTCGCCTCTACGCTGACTGAGATTAGCGCGGCACAAACTCCAATATGTCAAGCTTGACGCGCTCTTGACTGTACATTGGTTGTTTAGCATCGTAATAAACAAAAAAACCACTCTAAAAATGTATTATGTAAGGCTTTTGTCATCTGGAAAGGAAAACAAGCATGATCTACAATGTACCTATGTATGTTATTTATGTATGATTAAATTAACTTTTTAAAGGTTTAAAATTTACCATCATTGTTACTTAAAGGTTAACTATTTACCTACCTGGCGAGATTTTGTAAAAAAGGCAAATGAAAGCAAAAATCTTACTAACTAAATAAATATTGTGCGTCATAGATAACATAACTTGGAACAAATTCAGTCTTTGGTCATACTGAGCACAAGCAAAAACTAAATGTACAATGTTATCTTTTAATTGTTTTCACTATGGACTAAATGATTAATTAATTACCATTTCAACTGTGTAGTTAACCTGGTAACCTAGGACAGTAACGTCTATAGATCTGTTGGCAAGATACGAGTACATGCTATTGACAAGCTGCCATCTTCAAATACAAAATTTACTATAGCATACCTTTATCTCCCCCCATAGTTTCACAAAACGGTATAGCCATCCTGAAGGATATCTTCTCATAAAACTGAACAACTTTTTCTATGGAACATGTGTCAGAATATGAAAAATTCCCATAGAAACTGCATCAGCTCATTGTGAATAGGGAGAAATAGTAAAGAATATCATGGATCACAAATAGATCAAAAGTGTGATCTGTGCATTCTTGTCTTCTTCTAGAGGTCAGTATGAGATTTTTCATGCTGCTTCTGGGAGGAAGGCGTACCTTCTCCTCATAGTAAGCATGGAAAATATATTTACATATTTTGCGTGTTCATTAGGTAGTTGTTCAGATTCATAGGTAGATGCACATTCCACAGGATTGTTACCTTTATTTTATTTGTTACATGACTTGTACAAGATTTGATAAAATCTGTGTCCACTTATTGCATGAAAACTAGCAAGGATCAAATCATGTGTTAACTTTTTGGGTAAGTTAGATCACTTTAAAATAATAAGATCACTAGCAAAGTATAATGTATTGTGTTCATTGTAATTAGTGTAGGTAGGTATTAATTTTCTTTACTCTTTCTAACTCTTAGCATACATAATACTGTTACAAAATTATTTGGATTATTAAATAACAATGCGTTTATTAATATTGTGTAAATTAACAATGTATTTATTTATTGATCCTTTGTTATTAAAATTAACAAGTAGTTGTAATGATTCTGTGGTTCGAATCCTCCACCAATCATGTGAGTTGACCGACCGCAGAGCTCGACCAATCGGCGTCGAGTAGTGAAGTGAGGTAAAAACGGAAACGGAAGGGGAAGGATTGGTGGTGGAATCGTACCACTACTTTACTTTAGAGGCAGTCACTTCTGTACGTTAGAGACGGCAAGTCGCTTATAAAATATATTTCAGTGGTGTGAATTGCTGAAGAGCTGTATTGTGTACCTAGTGTTTGAGTGTAATAAAAAGTGTTATAAACTGAATTATATCGTTTGAGTTTTTAAAAACTCAGAAGTTGGATCGATACTGTTCACGACCACAAAAGTGGAGTAAAAAGAACTTTCAAGTAAGTAAAACACATATATTTTCTTTTAGGTAGTATGTATGTATTATTTCTTATTTTTCTCGTTTTTTTTTGTGAAATGTGTGTAGGGAGCCATAAGAGCTAAATTAATATGGATACGTACAGGCATAAAGGTTTTTTTTTATTTTGAAAACGAGGTTGAGCCCTAAAATTTGTGGTGACTTATGATAATGGTAGTTTAAGCCTTTCATTTAATAACAATACCTATACTTTCACCTTTGTAATAAAACAACCGATTGCTAGACAAAGACTGATTTATTTTCCTACCCACATCAATATATGACAGACCTGATTAATAGAACTTTATGTGCCTACCTACAAGTAACATCAATATTATAACAACCCTGTTGTGTAATTAAATACATCTGAATATGGTTATTTACTGTAGTTTTAACCAATACTTATAACTAATGGTGAAATAATAACAATATTTCTCTTTGTAAGTAACAGAATTATTTTAATAAAATGTGCTATGCTCATTTACTTTTATTGCTTGCGGCTAGGATTTGCGGTAGCTTAATATATAGTTATTATTTCTGATGGGGCTCGCGCAGACGGGTGATCGGATCACGTGTATGGAGCTATTTCCACCCTGTGTAGTTGGTCACTCTCATAGTTATAGGCATTTGTTTTCCATAGTTTAGTGATGTGTTCTAATGAGCTGTTTTCACAGTCCAGTGTAAACTGAGTGTCGATAGATTGCGCTGAAGAGAAAAACTTAAAATAAATCTGTCGTAGATGAAGTGTGTAGTAAATAAACCTCCTTAGGCAACACTTACACTTACTTAGACGTGGAAGTTTTTCCTTCTAGAAAAGCGTTTTTCCTTTTTAAAAAAAAAGTGAAATACATATGTGAATAGTTAAGGTTAGTATTTTACAATATAAAATACGAGCTTAGTTCTTACCAAGCTCTATTACAGGCAGCTTCACCTACTCCTTAATGCTTGTATTTCAATATTTTTTTTCCTGTAATTACTTTGACGGTTTGTGATAAGCAAGGGCAATGGAAAGGTAATTAAAATTAGTACCTACGTTATATTTATTTTACTTATTAAAAACAAACAAAGAAGCTTGGTTTATTCTTTACACTGCATTTATTATTTGTTTTTACAACGTTTTTATGTGAGTTTCAGATAATGGAGACACGTGATGAAGACGATGGAAATAATTACCCGCTAAGTCCGATCATCAATATAAGACCTGGACAAGTTCGAGAAATAAACGCGGAGTATGAAACACCACGTGGTGGCCGAACCTTACGATCTACCGGAGAACAAGTAAGTGGAACACATTCCTTATTTCGAGAAAGCGTTCCAAGGAGTGAGAGGGAACATTCCCTTCGTCGACCGTCACCAGGCGATGAACTAGAGAGACGTCTGCATAATTTAGGGAGAAACTTGAGTGTGGAGCTTGAGCGACACTCAAGTGACAAAAGGCGTGGTGAAGAGCTTGAGCAACACCATACTGCCTTACAAAACATGACTATTGAACAGTTAAACGATGAGCTTGAGCGACGTTTAACTGAAAAACATGAACTTGAACAGAGAAGACGTGAGCAAGGAAGAAAACGAGTTAGGAGTCCCACCCCCGAAAATTTGAGCTTGTTAAGGGAGCAGTGCTTCCGCCGTCGCCCGAATGAAGACTATACGCCATCTTCACGAAGACAGCGCACCAGATTTATTGAGACTCCGACACGGAGCCCTCGAGTTGAAATTCCTGATTCTAATCGACGAAGTAGGTCTGAGTATTCTACAAATGATAGGTCTACTCCAAGGAGCCGTGATCTCTCTCGATTCCGAAATGAATCTCAATCATTCAGGAAACGTGATCAGGCAGGAACTTCTAGTTTATTGCATGAATTTGTGGATGTATTGAAAAATATAACCAAGTCCGACAACCATAAGCTTAACTCTGTCAATAATGTAGTCCCTGAATTTGACCCATTGTCCAAGAATCAAACTATTGAAAATTGGCTTATCAAAGTGGAAGAATGTGCCGAAATTTACAACTGGGATGAGCGCGAGAAAATCCATTATTCTCTGCCAAAACTTACAGTTTTAGCAAAGTCTTGGTATGAAAATTTGCCAAGCGTGCGTCTCAATTGGTCGGAATGGAAGGCAAAGTTGAAGGAAGCATTTCCTTGTCAAGAAAACTATGCTGAATTACTATCGGATATGCTTGCCTTAAAAGTTCGTTATGGGGAGCCTCTGGAACCATATTTCTATGCTAAACTTAACTGGTTAAATCGTTGTCAAATCACAGGTAGAAGAGCCGTGGACTGTATTTTACATGGAATCGAGGACAGGAGTATAAGGCTGGGAGCTCAGGGAGGTCAATATGAATCTCCAGAAAACGTGCTTAAATATTTAAAATCTGTACGAGTTGGTAACATTAAAGAAAGTTCCAGCAAATCCAATAGAGTTGCGAATGATAAAAAATCAAATCAGGGCGGTGCGTCGTTTTCGGGTAGAGGCACGAATGCTTCTGTGAAACCTCCTATTAAGTGTTTCAACTGTGGTGTGGAGGGTCACCCAAGCTTCCGCTGTAATAAACCAATTGAAAAATGTAGTAATTGTTTTAAGTTGGGTCATAAAATTACATCTTGTCCCACTATCCAAACAGAAAAGAGTGGTACCAATGATCACACTAATACTAAAGCAAAAGAAAACAATAACTTAAAGGAAAAACAAGTATTAAAAGTCTCATTAGACCGACCATTAGACACTCAAATCCCTGATCTCTTTTCAAATGATTATATAAATACGAACAAACCAAAAGTTCCCCCCGAAGAGAGTACAAAAGATAAATATAATATTTTTATAAATGTGAACAACTTGACATTCGATTGCTATGTAGACCTTGGTAGCGAATGTTCCTTGATTCGGAAATCTGACGCAGATGCCCTAAAAGTCCCTTTAAAAACTGATAATTTGCCCTTTTTGAAAGGCTTAGGTAGTGGAATGATACAGCCTCATGCACGCATTGCCGTCTCGGTGGAGGTACAGGATATTATTCTACCGATTGAGATGTATGTAGTGCATGATGACGTCATTAAGCAATCTGTGCTTTTAGGTCATGATTTTACAGAGCACCCCAATATCGTAATTACAAAAACGCCCTCCCAGTTAATTTTTGAGGATATTACAGAATCAAATAAATTGTTACTTACAGTTGCAAATGATGTGATTATCGAATCAAACGACTTAAAAGCTGTCCCTGTAACAAGTAATAACTCGTATTCTGGTAAAATATACGTTCACGGTTCTGTAAGAGGTCAAGTAGGCAGTGAGTTTTACCTTCTTCCAGGCGAGTACATGATTCAGAATGGAAAGGGAAATCTATTAATTCAAAATGTAGGTTCTAAAACTATAATATTCACTCAAAATTCACTTGCAACTAGAGCACTACCAATAAAGTGCACTAAAGAGGTTCAAACTATTCAAAAACATTTTGACATAGACGACGACTCCATCGACATTGGTGAAAATGTTACTGAAACACAAAAACAAGAATTGTCAGCGCTTTTAGATGAGTACAAGGATTGTTTCTCTAAAAACCTTAAAGATCTCGGATTCACTAATGCTGGAGAAATGGAGATACAACTGACTGACTCCGAGCCTGTTGTATACCGACCCTATCGTATGTCATTTAGCGAAAGATCTCTAGTACGAGATATGGTGCAGGAAATGCTCGATGCCAACATTATACGCGAGTCTTCCTCTCCTTACGCTAGTCCGATTGTACTTGTAAAAAAGAAAACTGGAGAAAAACGGCTCTGTGTCGATTACAGAGCCCTAAACCGTAAGACGAAAAAAGACCACTATCCCTTACCTCGGGTCGAAGACCAACTAGACATGCTTGCCGGTAACTCGGTGTTCATAACATTGGATTTGGCATCTGGTTATTACCAGGTGCCCATTACGGAGGAGTCTCGACACAAAACCGCTTTTGTCACTCCAGATGGACAATTTGAATACCTTCGAATGCCCTTTGGCTTGGTTAATGCCCCCTCTGTCTTCCAACGCACAATCAATAAAATCCTTGCTGATGCAAAAATTAAATTTGCTATAATTTACATGGACGACATATTAATTCCAGCTCGGGATTTCATTGAAGGTATGACTCGTTTGCGTGAAGTTTTAAATCTCTTGCGACAAGGAGGCTTAACTTTAAAGATGTCCAAGTGTCACTTCTTTTATGACACCATTGACTACTTGGGATTTGAAGTCTCTAAAGATGGCATTCGACCGGGCGCTAATAAGACAGATGCAGTTTCAAAATTTCCCAGACCTACAAATCAACACGAGGTTCGGCAATTCATCGGGCTGGCTAGTTTTTTCAGACGATTTATTAAAAACTTTGCGTTGATTGCTAGTCCCATGACCGATCTTTTGAAAAAGACCGCTGTTTGGGAATGGACCGACAGACATGAGGCTGCTTTTGAAACCCTTACAAAAACTCTAATTCAACGTCCTGTACTTGCTCTTTACGACCCTTCATTAGATGTGGAATTGCATACAGATGCAAGTAAATACGGTGTAGCCGGAATACTTTTTCACAAAAGCAAAGAAGGCCTTCTTAAACCCATCTCATTTTATAGCCGCAAAACCACAGACGAAGAAAAAAACATGCATTCTTACGATCTTGAGACCCTCGCCGTTGTAGCTTGCCTAAACAAAGATAGAGTATATTTACTTGGGATATCGTTCAAAATTTACACCGATTGCAACGCTTTACGCGCAACGCTAACAAAACGTGACCTAGTTCCAAGGATAGCACGTTGGTGGATTCAGTTGCAGGAGTTTGATTTCTCCATTGAATATAGAGCAGGATGCCGTATGGCCCATGTGGATGCTCTTAGTAGAAACCCTGTTGACCCCGCGACTGAAGACACCTATGTGTTGGACGTACTTGTTGTAGATACAGAAAAATGGATTAGTACAGTTCAGTTGGCTGATGAAGAAATTAAATCCATAAAAAACACCTTAAATGATCCCAACCTTGACAAAATAGTTGATATCCACAATAACTACTCCATTAGGAACGATCGCGTTTATCGCAAAGTTAACGGGGAGCTGCGTTGGGCTGTGCCTAAGGCGGTTCGTTGGCAGGTGCTTAAAATGAACCACGATGATGTGGGTCACTTTGGCTATGAAAAAACTTTATCCCGTATTAAAGAGTCATACTGGTTTCCAAAAATGCGACGCTTTGCGAAAAAGTATGTAAGTTCGTGTTTGGAATGTGCACACCATAAATCGCAAGGTGGCCCACGTCCAGGCGAACTCCACCCTATTCCCAAAGTCGAAATTCCGTTTCACACTGTGCATGCAGATCATCTTGGCCCTTTTGTTAAGAGTAAACGAGGAAACTCATACTTATTGGTCATTGTTGACAGTTTTACTAAATTTGTTAATATCTCTCCTGTGCGCAATACTAAGGCTGCAACTACGATCAAAATGTTTAAAGAACACGTCAGTTACTTTGGCACTCCCACGCGTCTTATAACTGATAGGGGATCTTGTTTTACGAGTCATGCGTTCAAGAAATTTGTACAAACGTCCGGTATAAAACATATACTAAATGCCGTTTCCACCCCGAGGGCAAATGGCCAAGTGGAACGGTTTAACCGTACAATTTTGGATGCATTGTCAACAAAGACACATGGTCAAGATGACAGGACCTGGGATGAATACATACCTGATATACAATTAGGGCTAAACACTACAAAACACAGCACGACACAAAGGAGCCCATCAGAATTACTTTTTGGCTGCAGGCTATTGAGTGCTTCTGAGGGGATCTTAAGTGGGGTTATAAACGATACCACAAGTGTGTACTCACCGGAACAACTGACTAACGTTCGTCAAGAATCTGGAGATCGCATTAGAGAACAGCAGAAGAAAGATAAAGAGAGGTTCGACAGTAAAAGAAAACAAATAATTCGATTTAAAGAAGGACAGTTGGTAAGGGTACAAAGAGACAATCATGTGAATGATGGGAAGTCAAAAAAATTAGTTCCTAAATTTCAGGGCCCATATCGAATAACTAAAATTCTCCCTAACGATCGCTTTGTCATAGAAGACACTCCTGTGACTAGGAAAAATAACCACAAATACGAAGCCATTGTCGCAATTGATAAGATTCAGCCTTGGCTGAGATTCACAGAAGACATAAATAGCAGTAGTGATGAGTCAGAAAAAGATGAGCATAATAATGATGAGAACTTGGACAATGGTGTCGATTCTAATTAATTTTTAATGTAATAGTAGATATGTCAGTCTAAGATTAAGCATTTTTCATTAAAAAAAGTTTTATTCTAGTTGTATATAGATAGAGGTATGTTTAGTCGCATTAAAATTGTACTGTATATAAAGGAGGCCGAGTTGTTACATGTCGTCATCCTTTATTTGATTTTGTTAAATATTATTTTTGCTAATTATTAAACACGAGGACGTGCTACAATGCAGATGGCCGAGTTGTTACAAAATTATTTGGATTATTAAATAACAATGCGTTTATTAATATTGTGTAAATTAACAATGTATTTATTTATTGATCCTTTGTTATTAAAATTAACAAGTAGTTGTAATGATTCTGTGGTTCGAATCCTCCACCAATCATGTGAGTTGACCGACCGCAGAGCTCGACCAATCGGCGTCGAGTAGTGAAGTGAGGTAAAAACGGAAACGGAAGGGGAAGGATTGGTGGTGGAATCGTACCACTACTTTACTTTAGAGGCAGTCACTTCTGTACGTTAGAGACGGCAAGTCGCTTATAAAATATATTTCAGTGGTGTGAATTGCTGAAGAGCTGTATTGTGTACCTAGTGTTTGAGTGTAATAAAAAGTGTTATAAACTGAATTATATCGTTTGAGTTTTTAAAAATACCATTGTTCCAGTTATTATTAGATTGGTATTATTAAAAATAGCCTAAAGGCAAAAATTATTTGAATTTAAACACATTTTGTCCACAGTGTCTGATGCAGTTATTTTTGTTAGGTACTTAAAAACAATCACTTCTTATAGCTTTTAATAAATTATGACTTCTTATATTAAGCATTCAAACACTGGAAGCAAAATGTGTATTGGGTGTAAAAAAATTAGTCAGTACTATTTCAGCTTGTTACTTAAATCATGAAAGTGAGCAACTTTCCCTAAAGAGCAGGTCGAGAAGAAAAACAATTCTTTACCTCTCATACAAAATGCGCAATCAAAATGAATTTTTTTCTTGTATTTTGACATATGTATCTTGGAGAAAGTTGTTCAGTTTCATGGTCTGACTAGCACGCTAAAATAGTGCTCGGAATTTTTTTTTACACCTTGTGTATTAAACCTATATAAATAAATTATAATATATTAATTTTAGTTGTTAATGAGTTATTGCTACTACTTTTACAAGTTCAGAAGTTGATAGCAGATAATAGCAATTTTTTTTATCACTGTTATCCACCAATAGGATTGTTTTCAGGTACTGAAAAGTCTTTACAGAAAGTCTGCCAATGGTGACAATATATTTAAAATACTTTTTCATGGGGTGTAGTTCCTGATAAGAGTATCTCACACACTAAGGGATTTTTAGCCATTAGAGAACATTAAAAGTAGCAGCTATTAATATCAAGGCAACATTTAAGGGCTAAGTGGTGGATCGTCCTGCCCTATCATCACATCCTCGTACATTACGTCCTGGTTTCGTCGCAAGTTGATCTTCTGCCTCGCATACTCAACTAGGTTGTACCGTCTCACTACCAGCACCAGGCCTACAACAAGCAGTGCTAGCGTGAAGATCGCGACCAGAGCCGCCGTGGCGTGTGGCAGAGACGGCACTTCGTCCGGTAACAGACACTCGTCCCCTACTCTTGTAAAACCCTTTATACAAAAACATTGGTTTGAAGTTGCATCGCATACCATGTTGCTCCCTGGACAACCATTATCCAGGTCGGTCACGTTGCAGGACAGGATGTGGTCTGTTAAAAAGAATAAGCCTCTTGGACAACACGTATGGAATAAATTGATTCAATTAAATAATTGTTGGCTACTTACCCGCCCCGTAAGCGCAACGTATTAGGTTTAATATCAGCGTTGCAACGATATCCGTGGATCGAAAACCCATTTTATATAATTGTTTACTTTCTTTCCTGGCACTCACATCACAAATAAGTAAAGAGAAAACAATGTTATTGTCTAAAAATAAGGACAATGATTCCCCTTTCTACTTCAACTTTTAATAAGATGGCAATCGGCCGTTTCAAGATACAGCCATTACTGCCAATGTCTAGTTGACAAGAGCACAAACATTAGATTGATCAGTTTTATGTTTTATGAAATAGGCCAAAACATCAATTTATTTCTGTTAAACAAAAACAAAAAAAAAAAAATCATAACTTAATATTATTAATATAAATATATTTAGAAAGAAAGGAAAGAAGATAAGGGTCAAAGGAAGAAAGGTAAAGGAGAGACTTCATATTGATAGGTCTAGGAATTATAGGAGGAAGAATATCATATAAGGAGACCCGATACATAGAACAGTTGAAAAATATATGATCAGTAGAGCCTACTTCCAGACCACAATCACAAATCGGAGAATGAATAATACCTAGCTTGTGTAAATGAAAAGGGGTACAAGAGTGGCCTAAACGTAACCTGCATATTACCGAAGTCGTCTGTTTATCCGCAAGTCGAAATCGAGAGAACCAAGGCTTAGAGGGAATATTAGGTTGAATGTCATAAAAATAACGACCTTTAACTCTACTATTCCCCTTTCTACCAGTCGCGCAAGCAAAACAGCTGTCAATGTCAAACAAAAGTTATCCGTCATTCTGAACGTTCCGAAATGCGTTAATAGAACGCAGTGTAAGCGCACTTAAGTCTTACGACACTCATGACGTTATCGTTTAGGTGGAGCAGTGAAAGCGCTAATGTCAAAATTTATTTGATACATAAAAATGCCACACATTTGCAGCCAGCTGACGTTTCTCAGGTTTTGTTTTTAATTATTTTGTCACTAATGGAAATAAAGCCCGCGTCACACAGAGGCGGCAGCGGAAGCGTTCCGGGGCCGGTATTTTTTGTAAAGTATGAGTTCTTATGCACCCTGTCACATTGAAAAGCGGTCGCGGCGCGGTATTTTGTTCCCGCCAAACCGCCCCGGACCGCTTTCGCAATCATACCGCCTCTGTCTGACTTGAGCTTAAGAGTGGATTTGGCGCTCATTTTTGAGGGATTAGTTCAGGCTTTTTTAAAGAAAATAAAAACAAAACTGACAGACGATCTTGTGAGCGCGCTTATATCCGTTTCAAATTGACTAAAGCCACTATATCAGTGAGAGCCCTGTTAGCGTGCAAAATCAATTTGGACCGTTCGTAAGTACCGTATACGCTTTTAGCAGTGTTTCCTCAAATCGGAATGCTCCGATTCTGTCAACGTCATTTGCGTTTTGTTGTTGCATTACTGCCAGACTAGATCTCAGACATCCAGATTTAAAGAAAAAATAATTACAATTTAGAAAGGTTTTATTTATTGTTTTTATTTTATTAAAGTAAAGAACAGAGATTCGCCACAATTAGTTTCCTCATCACAATCATGTAGTACGTAATTACATGCTTATCAGTCAACAAAACATGTAAAGCTTGGAAAACATTGGCAATTATTGTACTATTCATTATTTATCACAAGATATTCCAATGTTTTTTTTTCTATTCTTCATCAGCCCACACGTATTTTTCAGGCAGCACGTAGTCTCGGGGGTCGTGGCCGTATGCTTCTATTCCACCATTTCCATCGCTGGCGCCCTCCCTGTTAGCATGACAAAAAAAATAAAAGAAGTATGAACAAATGTTTGCGTTACTCTTTGCAGGCGTAAATATTACATTTCGGACTTACTTTAACTCTTCGTAATGTTTTTCTTTCTTCGGGCTTTTATTTTTCTTCTCCTGAAGCTCAGGTTCTGGTTCATCGGCTAACCGCTCGTACTCAGGTTCCTCGTACTCTGCCTCCCTGTACCTTCTAGGCTGTTGTTTCGCTAAAATAAAACAAAACAAAGGTTACCACTTGGGCTTCTTAATTTTCTATATCATAAGAAAGATTTTTTAAATGAAAATGCGATCTATTTTTAAGTTTCGTTTATTCTAAATCTAAAAAGTGAGGATGATGATGAGGATTAAGGTTTACAACAGCCATCGAATAAGCCTTCTAACAAATTTAAGCGGCCTCCTTATAATTCTGGGTGCCCTGAGTTCACCTCTTTGTTCATGTCGGTGCGAGTGAGCCCCTTCCTCGCCGCCGTCATCGTGGCCGAAGGAGTCTTGTTTCTCGAACTCGTAGTGGTCTCCGGCCTTCTTGTGGTACGAGTCAAAATGTTGGTACCCCTTCTTCCCTCCGCCTTGCTTCTTGCGAGAATAGCCGATCTCGCCATCGCCTTCGTTTTCATATGCTTTGTGATAGTCGTCGGGCTGCGTTGGGCATGAAAAGGCGTAGTTAGATTTTTCCAAGAAAATGTCATATCACTTATTATCTTCTCTTATCGTAATTATACCTTATCCAGCTGACTGTAGACAGTAAAATAGATACATCAAACGATTTTTTAACTAGTCTATAATAGGTCCCACTGCTGGGCAAAGGCCTCCCCTCTATTGTGCTATTCCTCCACTGACCTCTATATATACAAGTACTTGTATATATAGAGGTCAGTGTATTCCTCCCTGTTTTGAGCCTCCAACTGCCATTCTCTCAGAAAGCTGTAAGCCATATTTTAACAATTTTAACAAAATAAACGGGGCGTACACTGAATGGTTTAGCATCGAAAAAGGTGTTAGGCAGGGATGTGTAGCGTCACCTTGGCTGTTTAACCTATTCATGGATAATTGTTTGACTGATCTGAAAGAGAGTATGTGTGGACTGAGAATGAATGAGTTACTCATCAAATGTCTTCTCTACGCTGATGACCAAGTTATACTTGCGTCATCTGCTGACGAGTTACAGGAGATGGTAACAATGATGAATGTGGCTTTTGATAGGAAAGGAATGAAAGTTAATGTAAGCAAGACGAAAGTAATGGTACTTGAAAGAGAAGAGTGTATGACAGAGTGTACTATATTAATAGGTGGTGAACAAGTTTACGAGCGATGGAAAGTGTGAAAGTGATACAAAAGAAGGGTGAATGCTGGAAACATGGTTAATGGTGCTCTGCATGCTTTTATGAAGAGTCAGAAGGTGTCTCGCAAGGCTCGTCTGGCTGTTCGTTCATAGAGGCGTTTTTGTACCAACACTGATGTACGGCAGTGAAAGTTGGGTATGGCAGAAAAGCATGAAAGAAGAATTAATGCAGTAGAAATGAGAGCGTTGAGGAGTATGATTGGTGTGAAATTGAGTGACAGGATTAGAAATAGTGTGATAAGAGAACGTTGTGGCGTAAAAGAAGACGTAGTGATTAAAATTGAGAAAGGGATGCTGAGATGGTTTGGTCATGTAAAGGATGAATGAAGGAAGATTGACGAAAGAGATCTACAAGGCGAGAGTGAATGGAAACGTTGGAAGGGGAAGGCCTCAGCGAACGTACCAGGACCAAATTCAGGACGTTCTGAATAAAGGCCAGGTTAAAAGTACCCTAAACCGACGAGCATGTATGAAAGGAGTGATGAAAGTTCAGGAAGAAAGGGAAGTATGTCAATATCGTAGCAGGTGGAGAACTGTGGTCTCTGCCTACCCCGACGGGAACAAGGCGTGATGTTATGTATGTATGTTAACAAAATAAAAATGTTGTCGTAAAAGACGCCTATGGTGGGCAGGTTAGGTGCGATCAGCAACTCTATGCAAAATTTACTGTTATTATAACAATTTCCTCCTCCGGAGTTATATTATCTTATACCTACGAGCAATATTTGTATATTATTGTAATCGGTTTCTCGAAAGCGGCTCACGATTTCGATGAGGGTGTTTCCTCGTGTCCGTACAGGGGTTTTTGGCGGCGATAAATCGATCTAGCTAGGTCTCATGTCTAGGAAAATCCGTTTTCTCTGTGTTATTCAGCATTTTTTTTAATATTGAAACCTTCAGCACCACCTGTTGGCGCGTAGCATAGCTTGCTCAGCCGATGATATTTTAATATTGAGACGGCTATTACAGAGCGAAGCTCGGTCGCCCAGGTACTTAATTATAATATTCGTCATAGATATTTTCGGCGGAGATATTTGTTTAGCCTAAGTAGAGACAATGAGGAAAAAGCAGGGAGGTACAGTCAGCATCAAAAGTAGCTAAGCATTTCAGGTGTTCATAAAGAGCTATACATACATTCCAAGTGACCATAATAATCTATACAACAAAAGTTTTCTGAATTTTATGAGCACCCAGTACTATTAAACTATTTGAATACATGGCGCGCTTCTATATATCTGATGCTGACTGAACCTCAGATATCTTTATCTAAAAATCTGTTATTTTACTTACGCCTGCTGCTCGGACTTCCCGAATGTAGGAGCCTACTGACATGGTGTCATCAGCAACTTCCAGATCCTGCAGCGTCAACGCTGGCAGAGCTGCACTCATATTCAGTAATCCCAAACCTACTCCCAAACTTAGGGCCCATATCAGTATCATCGTGAAAAAGCACAATCTATAGATTTAAGAAAAAAAGCGACTGTTAGTCCAACGTTCGAATTTAAAACGACAGATTAGTAACTCGATTTGTACTTTTATAAATACCTAGCTGTTGCGGCGACTGCTGTCTTTCACAATGCTTCGGAGTACAACCGTCCCTTGTAAATAAAAAGCCACCAAATCTCGAGTCATTGCGAATTTTAATTTGTTCATTTAAATGTTTGCTAGACAGAAAATTGCATCAGCGTCTGAATGGGAAATAGGTGTCAATTACAATGCACTGAGCCGTGACGTTTCGAGAATGTTTTCTCTCTCGTGCTGTCGACTTTTTTGCCTGATTGCACCTTACACAACCAGGTTCATCAATGAATGCGCCTTGGTAATTGATACCAGACTAATGCTCTAAAGGACTTTGTAAGGGACAGATTTGCAAAAACTGATGGAGAAATTAAACAAACATATTATTTTGATCACTGCGGACCAAAGAAAATTTAATATTGCGGCCGTTAGTATTTCTACGTGGACAGTGTGGACACGCCTTATAAATGCACCATTTTTTTTTTCTCAATTTTTGATAGGAGCTAATTACATTGAAAGTACAAGAATTGGCTCCTATCAAAAATTGAGAGCATATGACCACCGAGAAACACCCTTAGTTAGGCGTGTCCATGTAAAGGCGATAGACGTTAAGCGACTGGACTGTAAGTACATACAATGTTTCGTTTGCAGATGATGATTTTTTCTTCATTCATGAGTTGTTTCACTGAAAATTGTTCAGTTTCGTTGACTGATCATGCCCTTTCAGTTTTCGGAAAACTGTCTTTTACACATTGACGTAAGAAAAACGCTGCGCCCCCTGGCGTAGTTTCCAAAATCTTTGCTTTTACATCTTGTAAACAGATTCGAGAAAGTCAAAATACTAGCCAGGATCTGACTGGCCTGAGGTCTGTTGACTTGGCTAACACACACTTGATAGGTGCTGGTTCTCCCGTCTGACCAAAGCATAATAAAGCTACAAGAACTAAACTGATTGTTCCTCGTGTCCGTGACTAGTACACGAGGAACAACCCAAACCAGGTTGCGTGGTTTTTGCGCGCTGCTAGTACTAAAGCTATGCACATAGCAAATCGTAAATAAATAAATAATACAGCAGATGTTTTAACAATTCATTTATTTAACCAACAGCCATCACTAAGTCGTCAAATTATATAATTTCGAGTCCTCACTTATTCTTAACATATTTTCATGTAAAACAGCTCAAAAAATCGGTTCAGGTTTTGTTTTAATGTTATACTCGACAGTATATTGCGAGAAAATATCTAAGTGTATTCTAGTCAATGATTTTAAAGTAACTGATTGTAGTGCTGCTGTGAAATGTATTAGAAATAAAATTATCGGAGCGTTTTCAGTGTGTATTCTCTTTTATAATGTTTATTTAGCGGAAAGTCCTTTCATTCAACTAGATAGCAACTTTCCTTGCGGGCTCTAGGTAAATTGTCTCGCACAGAAGTTCGTAAAACCTACTCCCTGTGTTATTGCGGAGCTTACGCAAATCTAAATGCATCTTCATTCTATACATGTAAAACTTACTATGTGTTTGCACTTTGCATCTGTAATTTTTATATCTGTTACATGAATCCTTTAGTTATAATAATTCTCTTCTGGTACCTGGCTGATACATAAAATTATAAATTCTTATCGATTTTATAAAACAGAAAAGCAATCTGATGTTTTTGTTTTTGGACCAATCTTTAAAATTATTATGTATTTGAAGTGGGGGTCGTATTTAAAGGTACACTGGGGTTTGGTTTTGGGTTAGGAGTCTGCGGACTAGGTGGTGTCATATTTGGGTCCGTAGTTGGTGTGGGACTAAGAAACGGTGTAGTCGGGTGTATACTGGGATGCTTTGGCAGATTTGAAGGGAAATAAGGTGACTGAAAAACAGGCGTGGGGATTGGAGTGACAGGTGGAAACGGCACAAAACGAAATGAATTTGAGTTCATAAATGGATATTGTGTTGTCGGTATTGGATATTGTGTTGTCGGTATTGGACCTAGAGTGGGATTGTTAGTAGGAGTTAGTTTTATGTTTGCATCTTGAGCGGATATCTGATTTGAGCTCGTATCGTCATTTGGTTTCAGAGGAGAGTTCATAAAATGAACGGGCATGGGACTAGAGTTCACATCAAAAATCCTTGTTGGATTTATAAATGTTTCCTGAGCTTGAGTTGAATTCGAGTGCTTATCTTCAGTCGATGTTGAACTCGAGTTATTGTCCATCGTGTACGTTGTGCTCACGTTCATATCCGGACTTGGTGGTGGTGAAGAGTTTGAAGTTAAAATCTTATCGTCAGACCATAATGGGCTTCCGTTTATATCTATACCGGACGTAGTTGTATTCTGAGTCAGTGTTGTGTAATTTTTCTGAGACATTGGATTTACATTCATATCTTGAGTCGTCATAGGATTTAGTTTTATATCTTGATCC
Organism: Athrips mouffetella; assembly: GCA_947532105.1. Taxonomy (NCBI): domain Eukaryota; kingdom Metazoa; phylum Arthropoda; class Insecta; order Lepidoptera; family Gelechiidae; genus Athrips; species Athrips mouffetella. Next base: position 959,527 of record OX383958.1, read on the forward strand.
CATATTTTACCCACGTCGATATCTTTAGCTAGAGTTGTTTTATCCTCTGCTGGCATTACGTTTTTGTCTTCAACCTGGCTTGCATTGATATGTAGAGCAAGCTTTGATGTATCTTGAGCCCACATTGGGCTTGCGTTAAAATGTATAACGGGTGTTGTTGTATCCTGGGTCTCTGTTGTATTTTTGTCCTGAGTCCATACAGGACTTGCATTTATATCTTCATTTGGTGTCGGACCTGATTTTTTATACTGATCCCATGTTGGATTTTCATTACTATTTTCAACTGTTGTTGGCATAAAATTCTGAGTCTGTATTGATCCTGAATTTGTATCTTGTGCGTTTATATCAAAAAACGGCATCGTAACATTCTGTGATGCTGTTGGGCTTAGATTTGTATCCGGAGAGCATTTTGGACTTATATTAACATCTTCAGGCGTTATGGTTACATTTTGAGTTCGTGTTGATCCTGGATCTATATTTTGATCACCTATTGGACTTATGTTTAAATCAGAAACAGGAGCTGTAACATTTTGATTCTGTGCTGGGCTTTGATTTGCATGTGGTGCCCATAGTGGACTTGTGTTGTTATTTTGTGCTGCTTGAGTTACATTCTGAGGTGTTGATTCTGAATTTAAATCTTGAGCACTTATTGGACTTGTGTTTCCATCGAAAACCGGTGCCGTAACATTTTGAGTAAGTGTTGTGCTTGGGTTTTCACCTTGAGCCAATATTGGACTCGCTTTGATATCTTGAGCACTTATTGGACTCAAATTTATATCTGAAGCCGTTTTAGTTTTATTCTGAATCGGTGTTGAATCTGGATTTATATCTTGAGCATTTGTTGGGCTTGCCTTAATACCAGGAGCTGGCAAAGTAACATTCTGTACTATTTCTGGGTTTGCCTGAGCCCACATTGGACTTTCGTTGATGTTGTCAGTAGGTGCTATTATATCCTGAGTAAGACATGAACTAGAATTTTTACCTTGATCCAAAAGTGGACTAGCGTTCATATTGCTTGTAAATGATATGTTTTGTACTGGTGTCGATTTTAAGTTTTTGTTCTGCGTAAATGATGGATTGGCGTTGGCACTATTCTCGTTAGTCTGAGTCAAATTTATCTGATTTGGTGGCGAGCTTGAGGTGTTATCCTGCATCCATGATGAATTTGTACTCATATTGTGATTCCGCGTTAATGTATCTTTATTTGATCCTAACTTGACGTTGTTATCTTGAATTGGCACTGGATTTGAGTTCATTCCCTGAGCTGGTGTTGGATTTGAATTTTTATCCTCACTCAGCGTCAGGCTTAAACCATCATGAGTCTGTGCTGGATTGAAGCTTATATCGTCAGTTGGAGACGTCGTTTTACTCGACGAAATACTTGAGTTAATGTCTTTAGATAGCAAATTTGAATTTACATCTTGAGTCAGTTTTGGGGTTAAATTTGTATTGTCAGACAGTGATGGATTAGAGTTGGCATGGCAATCAAGTGTCGTTGGTCTTGGACTAGAGTTTGTGGTGTGATTAGGTTTTGTACTTTGAGTCATACTCCAAGCCGGTGTTTTCTGAAATGTACTTAATATTGGAGTTGACCCACACCCCGGTGTAGGAATATTTTTTTTTGGTTTTGGTTTCTTGTTTGCAGACGGACTGAAATGTATAGTTGGAGTATCTGTAGCTGAAGTTGAACTTGGGTTCGAAGTCTTTGTGGGTGTAGATGGGGTTAATTTAGAATTTTCAGTTGGACTCGTGGCGTGAATTGACTTAGACGTATCAAGAGTGTCTCCTTTCTTGTCTTCAAGTTCCTTGCTTGTAAGAACAGTATAAACAGCTATAAAGTGGCCTTTTCGTTCGTCCGTAGGTGGTACAGGTTGCGAGCTTGTCCCGCTTGACTCTTGCATCGTTTCAGGCAGTACATCGTATGCTAAATACCATTCCTTACTCAGCTTCAAGTCTTCTAACGCTTTTGCCCTGCAAGATTAAAAAAATAATACATTTTAAAATTCAATATGGAATAGGTATTTTGATATGCAATGTGTTTAGTAGGTACAATAAAATTGGCGCAACATTATTAGTAGGATCACTAAGGCTGAGCTTGTATGGGGTACCTTGCACCTAAACCTGCTGGGATGAAACTTGCCAGGAGTCAACTACATACCCATAGGTAACAAATTAGAAGTAGTGCCCTCCAGGCCCCTCCAGCAGGACGCGACTAAGATGCACAGTGGGGCATAATGTCGAAAATGTGTAGTTTTTTACTAGGTTGAAAATTTTATCTGTTGAACCGACATAGGTAGCTGGTTGAAAATTTCACAGTTTATGTATTTTTAAAACAAATATATCGCCTTAAAATAAAAATTATAAAATTTTAAGAAATAAGGGGGGTCGCCATACAAGAAACGTATTTTTTTTGTTTTTGCTCTATCGTCAGAACGGTTGATAGTTCGAGTGTCAAACTTGGTATGAGTATAGTTCACTAAAATGTCAATAAAATAATATGTCCTGAGTGACTGACTAACTAACAGACTGACGTCTATCCGTAACCGCTTTAGCTTTAAGTGTAAAATTTAGTATGTTAATTTATTGCATGCCACAAACACCACCCAAGAAAGGATTTTCCAAAACTCATCCCCCAAGGGGGTGAAATAAGGGATGAAAGTTAAAGCTGAGTAAAAAATTTTGAAAATCTTCCACGACACATTCCAGCCAACCGAAGGCAGTGAGACAGTTGTATCAACGGGAACACAATAGTGCAGAAAAGTAAAAAAATAAATAAAAAATAAATAGTAGTATAATAAATAATAAATAAATAATAATAAATAATAAATAATTTATTTATTTCTCCACATAACATTTTTTCCATACTAGGTAAGTACAATGCTAGAGGTAAAACTTAAAATTCAAATGTTGTGGGAGACTGGAGCCTGAGCTAGGTCATCCCTGTATTACAGGTCTCCAGGACCCACCCCATAGGGACTACATTAGGTAATATAATACTACTTAGTATTTAAAAGTTTCAAAACACTGAAAAACTATTTAAAAGTTATGTTTTGATTTGAATGAGTTTGGTTTAAAAATAACTGAGTGGAATATACATATAGGTAATCAATAAAATATTAAAAAGGAGAATATGAGAAATATAAAAATTAATATGTGAGTATCTGTGTGTGTGTGTGTTTGTGAGTGTGTGTGTGTGTGAGAGATAAACGAGTGTGTTAATGTTTGTGTGTGTCTCAGTGTGTGTGTTTGTATGAGTGAGTGTGTGTTTGAGTGTCACTATATGAGTGTTTAGTGTCAGATTATACATGTGTGATCTTATATATTTTTATATTAGTTGTTTTTATTTTCAGGATATAACAGCAAGTAAAGTCTCGGTTTTGTCATAAGTCATCTTTTGCAGCCACATAGTAATTTTCTTTTTGCATTCATATTTAGTGTTGGTGTAAATGTGCAATTTATTGTTAACTCTATTATATAAGAAAGGGCCAAGAAACAAATAGAACCTATGAGCAAATTCCGTGCGGACAGAATTTGTAGGGCATAAATTAATCCTTTTCGAGTTAACTAGTTAAGCGTCAAATGATAGGTTAGAATGTTGTTTTAAGACCGTGTAAAGTATAAAGAGTTGTCTCACGGTAAGTACCTCGCTTTTTCGATATAGTTCAACAGTAGGAAATCTAAACGGAAGGAAAGACATAACCTTCAGAATTGCCCTTTGTGCTCTTTCGATATTTATGAATTTAGTTTTATGTGCACCGCCCCATGAAGAAATACAATAGATAATTATTGACTGGCATAGTGAAACATACACAGATTTGAGCATATTATAATCAACAACATTTCGGAGAGTTTTGAAAACATATATAAGCTTCCTTATCCTTCCACTAACCATGTCCAAATGTTGTTGAAAATTAAGTCTATAATCAATTAGTATGCCTAGATACTTATAGGATTCGGTTTTTTGTAATATAGGACAATCGCAATTTGAAGCTGTATGTGAGCAGTGGTGAGCTATTATGTGGTTTGATGATAAAGAAGTACGATGCGAGTTTCTTATGGTAAACGTTATGTATTTCGTTTTATCAGTATTTAATGTTAGGTAGTTGTTACAGAGCCAGTGCGTAACTTGGTCTAATCCCCTCTGAGCGTAACTAAAAACTTCATGCCATGTTTTAGCGCTGAAAATTAAAGCGGTGTCATCAGCAAAAGCAATGAGACGTCCATTTTGCAATGGAAGTTGACACAGATTGTTTATGTAAACCAGGAAAAGTGTAGGCCCTAAAATACTTCCCTGGGGTACACCATAAGCCACTGGTAGGTCATCGCTAAGTAAATTGTTGATTTTTACACACTGTGTACGGTTAGATAGGTAGTCCTGAAAAAGTCGTAGTTGAGTATTTCTGATTCCAAGGCTGAACAGTTTTTTACGAGCAGTGAGATAGAAACGGTATCAAATGCTTTTCCTAAATCTAGGAAAATAGCAATTACCTTGTTTTTATTATCTATATTATCAGCAATATAATTTGTAAGCGCGTGCACCGCATCTGATGTGGATTTGCCTTCTCTAAAACCGTACTGCACAGGTGAAAGTAGGTTTTTAGCCCCTAAATAGTTAATCAATCTTTTATTCATTAGCCTTTCAAGAATCTTTGACACGGAAGGAAGTACTGATATGGGTCTATAATTGTTTACTATAGATTTATCTCCACTCTTGTGAACTGGGGTGATCAAAGATTTTTTAAAGGCTAACGGAAAGATTCCAGTGGACAGAGAGAGATTACATATGAATGCAATGGGTGGGATGAGGATATCTTTATGTTTAATAATAAACTTTGATGATATGCTGTCCCAGCCGATGGCACAGTCGCGTTTGAGGTTTAGAATAAGTGATTCTATTTCGTTTTCATCCGTAGGTATCATTACCATAGATTGACCATCATTGGCACTCTGTGCACAAAATTCACCATGCGAAACGTTTGGATCAACACTAATTTTTTCTGCGAGAGATTGTCCTATATTTGCAAAAAACCTGTTAACATCATTTAGGGATTGGTCTGGAGTGATTAGTTCTGTGGCTGTGTTTTTGGGCTTTGTTCTGTTTGTTACTGTATTTATAACTTTCCATACTTTCTTATTATTTCTACCTGCTTTCTTTATTTCATCTCTATCATATTGTTGTTTTAACTTTTTATGTATATTATTGCAAAAATTCCTGTATCTTTTATATGTTAGTTTTAGGGTTTCATTATTTGGATATTTTTTGCGTTTTTTATGTAGGTTATCCCTGTTTTTCATGCACTTTAAAAGCCCTGGAGTGATCCAGGGTTTCAATATATTTTTACGTTTTGACAATTTTACTGTTTGGGTATTTGACTCAATTGCCTGTCTTATTTCCTGAATGAAAAGTGAGGCTGCTATATTTGCGTCTGTTTCTTTATAAATGAGTGAGAAATCTATATTTTTCATGGCTTTCGCCAGACCAGCCGTGTCCACTTTTGTGAAGGTTTGTAATATATGTGTGTTTTTAAGTTTAATTGGGAGGGAGAGCATGACGGTGTAGTGGTCAGTTAGGGTAGACTGAGTGTTCAGGCCGTAGTGCCAAAGAAATTTAGACACTAGTAACAGAACCATCGCTTCGAGTTTTTGCCTTCTCTGGTCGAACAGGCGTATCGAGTCAATCCTTCGTTTTTGCGTAGTCACGCACTCACTCTTACATCAGCCACGGCCGCAATAATAGCATTTTTCTTTGTTGTAATGTTTTATCTTTAAAATAGAAGATTTTTACTTTAATACCATCTTTTGTTACGCCCCATTTATGCTAAGCTAAAACATAAATTGGTGGCCCATGAGGGGAACTAAGAAGAACCTGCAAAATTGAAGAAATATCAAGAAATTCCAAGACGGAACATCGATTTGTCCCGCACCGTGCACCGACATTCCGATGATCGCCGGGTGATAATATCAGTTGGAATGAAGACAACTTGAAAACGATTTGAGGACAGCTTGGAAAACTTGTGGACATCGTGTTCAACAGTGGGCAGTGAAGCAGCGAAAGCATCACACCATAGGACGCGGTCCGACAAAAGATAAGTGCCTTTCCTTTGTCCTTACCTACCTACTAAATTTCAAAATTCCAGAGAAAGTCTTACTTGTACGCAAACAAATTGAATTCTTTATTGCATTATTTCCTACTGATAAGCTATCTAAAGACCTACGAGTATCGTAACGTTTTAGCTTTTCAATTAATAAAATACGACGTAAATTGCGATCAGATATTGTTGTACCTACCTTTGTGGTTATACTTAATACAGGCTATTATTAAAAAAAAAATAAGCTAAATTTCATTCAAAAACCTACTACATTATATATAACTACAAATCTAAAATCATATTTTTACTTATTTTAGCTAAAAGAACCGATAATTTACGATATTCTATAAGATATTCCTAAATAAGTATTGCGGTAGATTTTCGCTATTATTATCAGTTTAATTCAAGTATAAACATTGGTTTTAAACCTATATTATTTTAAGCACAATAGCAATAGTATTTCAAGCATAATTTAATCTAAATTAAACAAAATATTTCCGTCCTTCAAGACAAATTCGCCGATCATTCCAGGACTGGTGTTGGGTTGCACAGCGCAGCGCGACCATTCATTACTTAACTGCGAGTTAACATACCTACCGGTGTCGACCAGCTGTGCGCGCGCACCGGCTTATCTGCTCGGCGAGTGTCTTCGAAACGAGGAGCGTGAGATTTATAATTATTTTACTATTATCTTTTTATTTCTTCCTTGTCTACGTTCGACTTTGAAATACATTACTAAATATTTCAATTCAAAATGACTAAAGAAGCGAAATTAGCCGAGCTACAAACTCAACGTAGTTCAATAAAAGGACAAATCACTAAATTTAAACATTATTTAGCAGTCGTAGACAGGAAAGAATGCTTGACAAAGGTGGAGCTTGCTGAATTTACCCTAAAATTGGGCAAGTTTGAATCATTGTCTCTTAAGTTTGATGATTTACAAAGTCAAATAGAGATTTTAAATCCGAGTGACTTAGCTTTTGAAATAGATGAACGTGACAAGATTGAGCAAGATATTGTTGGAAATATAGCACTTGCAAAAATGCTACTAGAAAAGTTTCAGCCGAAGTGTTCTGATCAAAATCATCTGCATTCTCACGGATCAAATGAAACGGGCTTTAAATTGCCGCAGATACAAATTTCAAAATTCGACGGAACCTTTTTTCGTTGGTTGGAATTTCGCGACTCTTTTGAAAATTTAATACACAATAACAAAAGCATCTCACCTATACACAAATTCCATTACCTGGTTCAATATCTAGAAGGCGAGGCGGCCAGAATAATTTCTAACCTCGAAATGTCATCCGATAACTACGCAGCAGCGTGGAAACTGCTTCTCGAGCGGTATGATAATAAGCGCTTGCTTACCAACCATCACCTTAATTCTTTGTTCAATATTCAACCACTTCCGCGCGAGTCAGAGAAGTCTTTGCGATTTTTGGTCGATCATGTCACAAAAAATCTTCGCGCTTTGAACACTTTAGGTCAACCGACTGATCATTGGGACATGTTGATCATTTTCATGTTATCCTCTAAATTAGATAGCCGCACCTTAATGAAATGGGAGGAGTACCGCAACACTCTTGAGGACCTACCCACTTTAGAACAGTTCAAAAAATTTATAACAGACCGCGCTGATGTCCTAGAGTCATTAAACCGAAACAAAGATTCTAACACTAATAATAATAGTAACCATAAAGCCTCGTCTTCATCATCATCATCATCGTCGCTTAATTCAAACTTACCGCCATACAATAAATTTGATAAATTTCAAAATACTAAATCTTTTTCCGCCAGCACTAGTTATGTTTGCATAATTTGTAATAATAATCATAGAATTTACGATTGTCCCATGTTTAAAACAAAAAACATACAAGAACGTCTCGTTGACGTCAAAAAATACAAATTATGTTCAAACTGTCTCAGGCAAGGACATCCGGTGTCGGAATGCCGCATGGGTCCTTGTCGTGAGTGTAAAAAGAATCATAATAGCTTACTTCATAATCCAAACCCATCTTCTACTGTAAACAATAATGCAAGTATTGATGGGTCTGAAACCGAAGCTGAGATAGTAGTTAACTTCTCAAAACCAAATAGCAGCCAGGTACTTCTATCCACAGCTTTGATAGAAGTATCTAATCCTAAGACAAACAAAACAGAGACGGTTCGCGCGCTTCTCGATTGCGGCAGCCAGTCTTCTTTTATTACTAAATCGCTAAAAGAAAAACTGTCTTTAAATTCAACTCCGATTGACACACTAAAGGTCATTGGAATTGGTAATAATTGCTCTAACAAAGTCGTCGAAAGTTGTGCTACTAAATTAAAATCACTAAATTCGTCATTCAGTATTATACTGCCATGCTATGTCTTAAATGAACTGACCAGTGAGCTACCTAAAACTCCTGTCGATATACGAGCCCTAAAGCTACCTACCCATATTAAACTCGCCGATCCAAATTTCCATCAACCGTCATCGATAGACGTGTTGATTGGAGCTGATGTATTTTGGGACATCTTAGGGAATGAGCAACTTTCTCTAGGTCCTGAAAATCCTAAACTGCGGAACTCCAAATTCGGCTGGCTAGTTTCCGGTCCCATATATTCTGCAAAATTACAAAATAAACAAAAATCACAAAACAACCAAAATAACAATCAAAATAACAAAAACAATAGTCAAAACCAACAAAATTCACAAAATAATCAAAATAATATACACTGTAACCATGTCATAATTTCAAACCAAGAATCAAACAAAATCGATGAATTGCTACCAAAATTTTGGAATCTGGAAGAGATCCCACAAAAAACGATAATGACCGAAAACGAAAAATTATGCGAAAAACATTTTGTAGCTAACACTACACGTCTAAATACAGGCAGGTTTTGTGTGAAACTGCCCTTGAGTGATAATCCTGATTGCTTAGGTGACACTTATCATATTGCCAAAAAGCGCTTCCTGAATCTCGAGAAGAGATTCAGACGAAATCCAAGTTTAAAAACAGAATACTCTAAATTCATTCAAGAATACGCTGATTTGGGGCACCTTTCCGAATCTGCAATAAAGAAACCAGATATTAGTTATTTTCTGTGCCATTTTTCAATTTTACGCGAAAGTAGCGAATCCACCAAGTTGCGCGTCATATACGACGGTTCGGCTGTCTCATCCTCTGGTTTTTCGCTAAATGACATTTTGATGGTGGGTCCAAATGTGCAGGACTCTCTTTTCTCTATCCTCATACGAGCACGACAATATAAATATCTACTAACTGGAGATATTGAAAAAATGTATCGCCAGGTGCAGGTACACGAAAGCGACAGAAACTTGCAGCTTATTTTGTGGAGGGAAAGTGAGAGTCAGCCCATCAAAACGCTGCAGTTAAATACAGTAACTTACGGAACCGCAAGTGCTAGTTATTTGAGCACGCGTTGCCTATCTCAGCTGGGGGAAGAGCATGACGACAGTTTAATCAAAAACATAATCAAAAATGATTTTTATGTAGATGACTTAATCACAGGTTCTGACGATGAGTCACAACTTCTTTATATACAAAAGGCTGTGTCAGAAGCACTTAGTGCAGGTTGCTTTAACCTACGTAAATATAAAAGTAACTTACCTACTCTTTTTCAAAATTCAACGATTAATACACAAGAAAATCTAACAATCAGTGAATCATCGAGCACTTTAGGGCTCGGTTGGAACCCATCAAAAGATGTTATCCATTTTCCTACTAAAGAGATTTCACAAAATGACAAAATTACAAAAAGATTTATGATGTCTGCTTCCTTTAAAATCTTCGACCCTTTAGGTCTTTTAAGTCCTAGCATCATTCAGCCTAAAATGATCTTGCAGAAGCTATGGGAACGGAAACTTGATTGGGACGAAACGGTACCACAAGATATAAAAGAAAAATGGGAAGAATTTTCAAAAAATTTGCCTCACATTCAAAATTTACAAGTCCCTAGATCAGTCCTATGCGATTCACCAGTATCAATTGAAATGCATTCATTTAGTGATGCGTCTCAATGTGCTTATGGAGCGTGTGTCTATATGCGCTCGATAAATACTGATAATGACGTCACAGTACGATTATTATGCTCCAAGTCAAAGGTATCGCCTTTGAAGCCCACAACAATGCCGCGCCTCGAACTGTGCGCTGCCCTTCTCGCTGCGAGACTTTGTAAAGCCGTCACAGACGCGCTTAGGTATCAGCCGAAGCGCATTGTTCACTGGTGCGACTCAAGCATAGTGCTTGGGTGGATTCATAGCGATCTTAAAAAGTTAAAGTCATTCGTTGCTAATCGTATTAACGAAATTCACGAAATTACACAGTCGTCGGCATGGCGCTATGTTCCCACTGATTGTAACCCGGCTGATTTTATATCCAGGGGGGTAGATCCCAGGAAGCTGGTTTCATTGGAATCATGGTGGTCAGGCCCTAGCTTTTTGAATAGAGACGAATCTGAATGGCCCATTCTAAATAAATCGTACGAAGAAGAATTACCTGAAGTTAAATCAAACCCGGTAAATATTTCAGAACCGATTGTAAATTTCGAAAAATATTCCAAACTCAATAGATTACAAAGATCATTCGCGTACGTAAAAAGATTCATATACAATGTTAGACACCCACTTAGTAAACATACAGGATGTTTGACTGTTAACGAACTAAAGGATTCTTTTCATTCATTATGCGCTATGGCTCAAAGTCAGTCTTTTGATGTCGAATATGATTTGTTATTAAAGGGCAAGCCTTTAAGTCCAAAATCTAAAATATTATCTTTATCTCCGTTTTTAGATGAAAACAATGTGATTCGAGTTGGTGGACGTATTGACGCCTCAGACTATGCCTACGGAAAGAAACACCCTATAGTTTTGCATTCCTCGCATCATTTAACTCGGTTGATATTTGAACAAGAACACTTGCGTAGTTTGCACGCGGGTCCGCAACTGTTATTAGCAACCGTTAGGGAAACTGTGTGGCCAGTCAATGGACGTCACCTCGCTAGACGTACAGTCAATAGATGCGTGCGCTGTAGGCGCGTTCGTGGAAAAACACTAACCCCGAAAATGGGTAATCTTCCGTCTCAGCGAATAACACCTGACTTTCCATTTTTATCAGTAGGATTAGACTTTGCTGGTCCGTTCTACATTCTAAATCGCAAAGGCCGTGGTAGCCATTTAATCAAGTGCTATCTTTGTTTGTTTATATGCTTGCGTTATAAATGCATTCATTTGGAAGGTGTTAGTGATCTTACAAAAGATGCTTTTGTTATGACGCTTCGTCGTTTTATAGCTCGTAGAGGAAAACCGGCAGAAATCTTCTGCGACAACGGGCGTAATTTTGTAGCTGCTGCAAAGGAGGTAGGAGAGTTTATCAAAAGCAATGCTGATCCAATATCTGACTTTGTAAATCAACAAGGTATAAAATTCTTCTTTGCGCCAACTTACGCTCCTCACTTCGGAGGGTATTACGAGGCAGGTATTAAATCCGCAAAATACCACTTACGTCGCGTTATAGGCAATAGTCACTTAACCTTTGAAGAAATTTCAACTTTGTTTGCGCAAGTAGAGGCTATTCTTAACAGCCGTCCCTTGTGTCCCTTGTCTTCTTCTCCTGACGACCTCCTCTCCCTCTCTCCTGGGCACTTCCTCGTCGGTCGGCCGCTAACAGCGCTCCCGTCACCTGCTCCAGAGCACACTAAAAGCATTAATCAACGCTACCTCTACCTGGAAAGGCTCCGTCAAGGTTTCTGGCAGCGCTGGCAGAAGGAATACATCTGTGAACTACAGCAGAGGCTAAAATGGAAGACCAACACTAAGACTCTGAATCTTGGAGACCTGGTCTTGCTACATGAAGACAACGCTCCTCCATTGCAATGGCGTCTTGGCAGGATTATTCGACTGTTTCCCGGACCCGACGGTGTTGCTAGAGTCGCGGACGTCAACACTATCAGAGGATGCGTACGAAGACCTCTGACACGACTGTGTCCCCTGCCTTCTAGAGAAGATTTTGAAAGTTGAAGCTTTCAACGAGGCGGGAAGATGTTCAGGCCGTAGTGCCAAAGAAATTTAGACACTAGTAACAGAACCATCGCTTCGAGTTTTTGCCTTCTCTGGTCGAACAGGCGTATCGAGTCAATCCTTCGTTTTTGCGTAGTCACGCACTCACTCTTACATCAGCCACGGCCGCAATAATAGCATTTTTCTTTGTTGTAATGTTTTATCTTTAAAATAGAAGATTTTTACTTTAATACCATCTTTTGTTACGCCCCATTTATGCTAAGCTAAAACACTGAGCAACAAATATTTTCCCTCTTTGTTTTGTTTTAATATTTATATGATCTAAACATGTTTTATTATGAGTGGGAAACCTATGACCTGGCAAGAGTCCATGAAAAGCTAGGAGATTAAGATAATATTCAGAATTAGAGTCATAGTCATCTTCCAGTATGTTAATATTTATGTCGCCAGATAAGATAATATTTTTGAACGACGATGATGAAGTTAGTAAATCATTTAGAGATTGGAAAAAGTTGGATAGATTTTTTTGTGCAGGGGAACGGTAGATGCAGATGATTAATGTCTCATTTTTTATTTTTATAGTTAGACAGTTTGCATCCATGAAAGACGGTTCTGAAACAATAGCAATTTGAGTACATTTTGAATAGACTATAACTCCTTCGTTTTGAGTAAAATTTTTAGATGTGGCAAAATGTTGATAACCATCTATGATAGGAATATTTTGAGTGCATGGCAACCAGCATTCAGTCAAAATGATGAAATCCCAATCAATTATCATTTTGACATAACAAATATGTAGGTATCATAAATAATAAATAAAAAAATATACTAATAAATAATACAAATAAATAATTAATAGATACATATGATATACTAGCTGTTGCCCGCGGCTTCGCTCGCGTGGATTTCTTATTTATGTTGTTACCGGTTTTCCGAAGCAATGAGATATTTACCCGTCATTTCGGGGTAATTTTAAACTAAGGAAAAATGGGACTAACCCTGCGCAAATCAATGAGTACAATTCAAGATCCAGCTGAATTTTATATAATGTACAGACGTTACTCATAAATTACTCAGAACAGAGGAACTTAGCAGCAGTATCCTAACAAATGTAAAGAGAGAGATGAGAGACACCTTTATGTAATATTTCAAAACAAGCCAATTCGCAGAAGTAATTAAGAAAAACTAAAACCATCCCCCCTCCCCCCTCGCCCCTGCCCCTTCCTCTCCCCCTCTCTCCCTCACCCCTCCCCCTCCCTCGCTCCCTCTCTTTCCCCCTCCCTCTTTCCCTCCATCTCCCCCTTCCCCTCCGTCTCCCTCTCCCTCTACCTGTACCTCTACCTCTCTACCTCTCTACCTCGACCTCTCTACCTCTCTACCTCGACCTCTCTACCTCTACCTCTCTACCTCTCTACCTATCCCTGCCCCTATCCCTACCCCTAACGCCAATTTAACCGCTAACATAGAAACGACACCTATATTTATTTTTAGACATTTCAAACCTATCGCATCCCAACCCCATCCCCAGGGGATGATGGTATTTCACGTCCATCATGTTGGATTTCAAAGTTGTGGTAGCTTTCGTAATCAGTGACCCGATAAACCATACAAACGACACCCATATTGATTTTTAGACATTTCAAACCTATCGCACCCCAACTCCATCCCCAGGGGGATGATGGTATTTCACGTCCACCACGTTGGAATTCAAAATTGTTGTAGTTTTCGTAATCAGCGACCCGATAAACCATACAAACGACACCCATATTCACATTTCAACCCTATCGCACCCCAACCCCATCCCAAGGGAATGATGGTATTTAACGTCCACCACGTTGGATTTCAAAATTGTTGTAGTTTTCGTAATCAGCGACCCGATAAACCATACAAACGATACCCATATTCGTTTTTAGACTTTTTCACCCCATTTCCCTTTTTCAGGGGTTGAATTTGGGGTGGATTTCAATAACAGTGATGAACGTTACATAGAATTACATCATTAACGCCTAAATAATAAATGATGTGGATTTTACTTTAAAAATAAAGAATTTTCAACTTCATCCCCCTTTTCACCCTTAAGGGTGTCGAATTTTCAAAAACCCTGAGACACGTAAATATTTATTTTTAGTCGTCAGCCTAAATACAAATTTTGAATATCCTAACTTCAAAACTGACGGACTTTCATACAAACTTTCATCCCCTATTTTACCCTCTTAAGCCCGCGTCACACAGAGGCGGTAGCGGAAGCGTTCCGGGGCCGGTATTTTCTGTAAAGTATGAGTTCATATTATGCACCCTGTCACATTGAAAAGCGGTCGCGGCGCGGTATTTTGTTCCCGCCAAACCGCCCCGGACCGCTTTCGCAATCATACCGCCTCTGTGTGACTTGAGCTTTAGGGGTGGAATTTTGTAAAACCCTTTCTTAGTGCACCCCTAGGCCTCATAAGGAACCTACATGCCAAATTTGGAATCTCTAGACCCAGCGGTTTGGGCTGTGCGTTGATATGTCAGTCAGTCAGTCACCTTCTTCTTATATATATATATATAGATAAATACATATACTATATACTACATAAATAAAATGATGAATGCTTAACAGACAGATTTACAAAGATGATAGCTATGAAGCAACTAATAATAATAATATTTTTGTTATTTTTTCATTTGCAATAGAATTGGGCAATTATGTTCTAAAACTATTTGAAATTTCAAGTCGATAGCATGAGTGGTTGCTGAGATATACAGGAATGACAGACAGACAAAGTCGCACCATAAGGGTTCCGTTTCTACCATTTTGGTTCGGTACCCTAAAAACATAAAACCGGAGTTGTTGAAATTTAACTTCCAGAATAGGCCCTTCAAAAGTTTAATAAAACCCTGAAAAGATTGTTTGTGTGTTAAGAGACTTACACAATGTCGTTAGTGACATCAAACCGCAGGAGAGGGATGCCGACGTCTCTGCCTCGTTGGATCGCACTCTTCACCAGCACTTGCACGATCTCGGGGTTGTTCTGCGACTCCGGGGAGAGAAGCAGGGTCACCTGGTTTTGAGATAATACTTAAGAAATACGCGAAAATATAATAATATATTATCGGTTTAATTCACAACTCAAATCAAAACAAATATTTTTTCGTAAAAAAACTCACTAAGAGCCCTAAACTAGTAAAAATCCTCAGTCGTGGGCGCCGAACTCACAAGTGCGTCCACTATAAAACAATACCAAGCGCTATCTATCGCTCAAGACATGAAAACAAGGATATAATATTATTTTTTTCGTCTTACTTTTAGACAGGTCTAGAGCTTATTTTACAAAAGTGCTTAGGTTGTATTCATATTCATATTCATATTTATTCAGTTTTAAATATACATCGTCATAAATTAATTAATACATGAAGTAAATTCAATAAAATAATGTAAACATAAAAAAAAAAAGCTATACAATAATTATATTTGCTACAATTTATGATTTGTAACGCCTAATGATATTGTAACGCCTTTGCTCTGAGCACTCTTTTTGTTCCACTTCCCTTCCGCAGTAACCTTTTTAAAGCAGTCTGTGTAACTAGAATTGGCTTCTATTTCCTGAGGGCCCGTCTTTCCGCTTGCTGGTAAAGTTCCTGATAGTAAGCTGGATAAAATATCTGACAGCTAAATATGTCAGACTTTTTCCTGTGTTCATCTGTCAGCTAGAGCAATCAGGCACTTGCGAAACAACACATTTTCACTATCTGACAGAACTAACTAGCAGATAGGCTATCTGGAACTTTACTATAGATTAGATGTATGGTAGAGAGGTATGGTGTTCTGATATTCCAGCGAAACACAAGAAACACATTGTAAAAAGCCGACTCTTAAAGTAGGCCGTGCTGCAGTGGTTTCTTGCCGTTTCTTTTATGCTGCCATAGCACGATCCGAAACGGCGTAGACTCGTTCTATTTGCATTGTATTCTGCATGACATTCAATAAGTATTCTGTAAAGAATCTACATTGAATAAAATTATCTGAATCTGAAAGCAGTAAGCGGTGAGACAGGCCCTAAATCTCCTATCGCTTTATATGGCAAATTTCAAACCGCTTCGCTTTAACGACAACTACTATCCTCATATAGGGTAACTTTTAAATAGTTCTTGATAGCAAAAGATATGCATGTACTCATGATACTGAACAACATTTCCCAAGCAACTTAGGTCAAATACAAAAAACCAAATTTGACCTATCAAAAATGCACTATCAGCTGAGATGCAGTTTCTATGGGAGGTCAAAACTTGATTTTCGTATTTCGACCTATGTTCCTTGGGGAAAGTTGTTCAGTATCATGAGTACATTCATACCTTTTTCCATCAAGAACTAATTAATAATATGTAAGGTTTAAACTTCTACTCGAATATTGCATCAAATAGGAGTATATACCTTACATTCTATATAAATGGGGATAAAGGTCCATAAAGGCCTATAAAAGGTTAAAACTTGAATTAAATCTGACCTGGAGTATATTGTGGACGCGATACTTGTCATGTAGACCCGGAGCTCGCAGACAGTGCGCGGTGAAGTTGAAGAGGCGACGTGAGCGCGTGTCCCTTATACACTGCGCCCATTTCTCCAACACGTGAGCGTCCCATGGACACACCGCCGACGCAAGCGCAAGTCCGCGCATCGTCAACCAGCCGCGCTTTGTCGCTATCTGCTCCGCCAACATCGAGTGCCCTGCACAAACAATCATCATAACATCCAAATAATGAACCTACTACAACGGATAATCTCATGTCTTATTAGCGCTTTCAGACCTATGATACCCATATACAACGTAAATTTATCCGTTTTCATACATATTTAGTGTACGTTTATTTCTAAATCATAACATCCCATTCCATCTCAAAGTCCTGGAGAGGGAGCTCCCTCCAGAATATCCCTGCAAAAGTTGTGGTATACTTACTTTGGAAGGGAATGACCGTAGTCACCACGTTTGTTACCGTGCAACGGAAATGTGTGGTAAGTTAATACTGAAGAGTGTGAATCTGCCCAAGAAACTGAACAACTTTTCCCAAGGAACATAGGTCCAAATACGAAAAACCAAATGCGCTATCAGCTGATGTAGTTTCTATGGGAGGTCCAAAATTTATTTTCATATTTCTACCTATGTTCCTTGGGAAAAGTTGTTCAGTTTCATGGGCAGATTCATACCCTTCAGTTTTATCACACATTTCCGTTACACGTTGTATAAGATGGTACGCAGAAAAACGCAGCTATCCTCCTGTTCAAATTCCCTTAGTCGCCTTTTGCGACAATGATGATGGTACTATATGCCGGCACCACACAAACAACCTATTTGATTCCTTAAATGGCATGAATTTCCATAGATCCATTAAGGAAAAACCATATAAAGAACTCTTGTACAGAATTTCATGCTTCGATTCTGAACGCACAATAGAATTTGTATGCTTGCTTCATATTTGACGACCCGCAACAATACAATCTACATCTCGCCTAAGTGAAAGTACATTTATGAGTATCACAGAGCGAACTCAAGTTTTAAAAAGTAAGATTAAGTGATGTTAATCCGTACAATTTCATATTCGTTTACTTACAGGAAAGCCTTGTTGATAGGAGATCAGTCTAACAAACGTTTACGATTATGTGCCACACACGACAGGGATATTCTCTATAGCGGGACTCTTTCCATTTCTTTGAAACCAGTTATCGATGAGTCATTGAATGTGCAAGAGCAGAGCACCGACGTGGTTCTCTGAGCCACACACGACGATAATGTGCCACACACGACAGGGATATCCTCTATAGCGGGACTCTTTGCATTGATGAGTAGAGCACCGACGTAGTTCTCTAAGCTAGTCTAAGTGGCTAGCAGTTTTGAGTCCACAAGCATAACCACGCAGCAGTTTACTTTACGCACGCAAGCAGCGATGTGCAGGCAGCGTACTGAAAAATCGCCGCTAAAACCGTAGCCGTAAGGTCATGAACATGCTGTGAAAAGCCTTACCTTGTGCTAATGCTCGCGAAACATAGTCGGCAAGCACAACCTGCGATGACGATGAGGGTGTGAGAGGTGCCTTCATGAGGCTAGGCCACGTGGTCCTAGAGTGTTCGCGCATGAACCGAAGCACGCGTGGCACGTCCGATGACCGCGCGCGACGCACGCGCACTCGCTGGTCATTCTCTTTTCCATGGATCTATCAAAACAAGCAAACAGGGTTACCTTTAGACTCCTATGTTACTCTTACTATAAATCGAACACAATTGTCGGCGCAACACTTACGGGATAGCCAAAAAAAGATCGCGTTTTTCCCCAAGTTTCTTTGAGAAAGATGCTCTGATTTGTGTTATGATTATCATACAAACATAATCCGTTGTGGTATTTTTTTGCAATGTAATGAATGACAATGGCAATGGCAGAAAGTTTCTTCACAGTTATAGCTCTTTTTATTTAGGTAATCTATAATATTGTTGGAGATTTTTTGTCAACAAACATACCAAATTTAACCAGGCGATTTCTGCAGAAGGTGCTATGGGGTTGTTTTTTACGTGTACCGTAATATTGCCTTTGGCCTTTGCCATATCAAATCAATCAATCAATCATAACATCCCATGAAAACGTCCACTACAGGACAGAGAGCTCCCTCCAGAATTCTAGCTTTTGCTGTAAAAATAAAGAGGGGAAGTACCATAGTCACCTCGCTTGTTAGCGTTACGGCTGGCACCATGGACCGCGGTTGTAGGTGACCGCAGTAAGTAAGATGTAAGATATAAAGGAGGATGCTGCTGCCCATCCTCCAGTTAACCCTTAGTCGCCTCTTACGACACCCACGGGTATGTATGGGTTGGTACTATTCTTATCCAATATCAAATATTTGATTTAAATACTATACCCATCACATATTTAACTTCTAGAGGAAAAGTTCACTGTTTTGACTTTCCAGTTCACATCAGTAAACATTTACTGGTGATTTTCTTTTAATTAAAATTTAGTTAAACTAAACATAAACGGGTATCCAGGGAACCTAGTGTTTTTACGCGAATAAGTACTTACAACATATTGCTTGTTAGTGGTTGTATGAGAAGGATCCGCAAAATAACGAATCTGGGCCCGAAAGCAGCAACTCAGTGCCTTAGACGTCCTGCGCACCAAAAAATTCGGTGAAAGAGACTTGAAAAATTTTAACATGCTTGGCAGGCCGAGAACTAGAGCACCGCTCCTATTGCTCTGTGCATGAGATCGTTGAACCGTGTAGTTTTTTATCTTTTTCCCTTTAAATTACATCGGTATAACATTTTTATAATTTTTTTATTATATTTTACTTGTTAATTTATTTGTTTATCATATCAAAATATAATTATTATGGAGGCTTACTGACAGCTGCTGACATCAAATTTTTATTTTTCAATTTGAATGTTGTGTGGCCATAACTATTTACCAATGAGTTTTTTTATCACAAGTCTTTTAATCTTTTACCCACAAATCTTTTGTCCACTTATTAGTGAGGTCAAAAGCAACAACTTTTATTCTACGGCTTTGCTGACAACGCACAAAAATTTTTCGACTCTCCATACTAAAGTGGTCACGTAACCGACCCATTTTTTATGGGAAGTTAAAAATTTTTGTTCGTTGTTAGCAAAGTCGTAGAACAAATTTGTTGCTTTTGACCTCACTAATAAGTGGGCAAAAGGAAATCAGGTCCAAAAAAATAACCTAGTGTAAAGGAGAGCGTCTTTTTACCACGCTTCGAGCAACATGAATTCCTGCTAGATCTCAGAGGAGAGCACGAAAAGAAACCGTTGCTTGGGTTTCCAAAATATTTTAAAGCGCCACGATTTTACAACTCACGGCATAGTTACACGACATCCGCGCAAGCCCGGGCTCTTTTCGCGTCGCTCAAAGACCCGGATTTGTAAGTACCTTGTATATTTAGAGCGACGAGGATTTATTGACTGACACGTGGATGCTTGGAGGCAAAGAGCTTGGACACAGTAAATACATGGGAAGCCCATCTATTTACTGTGGCTTGGAGGAGGTAGCGTGGAGAGACATTATTCCTGTCCGTGTAGTACCGGCTAAGAATAGTACCACCCAAGGAATTTGGAATTTGTTGTTGGTGTCTTCTTGGTACCACCGCATCTCTCTCTAACCGTGGATGTCGTAAAAGGCCAGGGGTTTTTGAACCATATTATGAACAGCAGATTCCTTCTGCTTATCGTATCGTTTTGTATGAGGGTCAATCTTATATTTCTACTATTGAAGTGAAACTTTGAGTATGGAACTCTTAAAAATTTACAGATTGATAGCTGTCGAAACTGGTCACCAAAATACGCTAGCTAAAAAAAAAAACAAAAACAAAATCAGCAATTTTTTCAGAAAATGTCGCAAAACAAATAAAAAAATTACCACAATCCAAAACATCTAGCAAAACTTTGAAAACAACCAAGAAAAGTTAAAAAACCTTAACCTTATGTAAGTTGCTCAGAATATGAAAGTGTTGTGAAGGGAACGAGTGTGAATAGTTCAAGATGCTGAATTGTAGTAGTAGCTTCCTGGCGCGACGCCTACTGCCAAGCATGTCGTATCAGACCCGGAGCTTCTTCGGAAAGAAGAAGAAGAAATCGAAGCCAAAACTAACCGTAGACCATCGAAATCCAATGACCTGTGCTGAATCCCCATATTCTCCACGAGTACCCAGACCAGTAAGTTAATAAATATACATATATAAAAAAGTTTATTGCAACTTATTTACACACCCGAGCTTTTCAATTCACTCATCAAGAGTCTTCCGAGATTTGTCTTCTTTCCGAGCACTCATGTACGAAGTCTTCCTTCCCGAGACCGCTTCCCTCTAAGATCTGTTGGACGAAGTCTCCTTTCAAAATTTCTTTGTGCGGAGTATTTTCTGTAATAGCTTTGAAGTGAGATACTAACACGAAATGAAGAAAAGCTCGTATCTGCATTTTTGTAAAATAATTTTTTAATACCGGTATAAAGCAGGGGCAGCTCTGGTAACAATGACATAAAACGATGGCATTCATCATTCTTTTTAGAGTTGTGTGCCCAATGGGTGCCAGCCAACAGAGCCTTGTAATTACTGTCTGTCTGTCCGACGGTAGAATCTTTTGAACTGTATTAGCTATTGGAGAACTGTGGTCTCTGCCTACCACGACGGGAACAAGGCGTGATGTTATGTATGTATGTATGTTAGCTATGTATTAGCAAACAAGTAAGAAAACAAATGAAAAGTTTAAAAATAGGTGAGTAGGTAACCATACAAGAAATATCTTATTTTTTGGTTTAACCTTATCGTTCAAACGCAAACAAAAAAAAATGGTATGTTTATAGTGCATAAGCTTTAGAATAAAAAATAATTAAAACTGGTCAAGTGAGAGTCGTTCTTGCGCACATTTAACAAGACGGTATTTGTACCATAGTGGTACGCAATCCTGTATTGTACTCGCACTTGGGCTGTTCTTTTTTGAAAAATAAGCACTTAAAATGAGAACAATAACTTGAAAACAAAAACTAAGTAATGTGTCCAAACCTGTGGGACCTTCCGAATCAAAGACACCGAATAGCTCATCTGCCAAAAAATTATGAATGGTGTAGTTAATTAAAATATTTGTTAGTTTTACATCGTTCTTATAGTGTGGTATTATACCTGTTGCAGTGTTTTGACTTATCAACTGTTTTGGTGGAGCAAGGCGGTAAGGCTCACGAGAAGCTAATTCGCTCGTTCCTGTTCACGCACTACTGGCCCCGAGAGCCGAGCGCAGTCAGTTTGTACATGCCAGTATGCAGCCCCTATGTGCACTTTCGTACTGAGAAATACGCCAGAACAGGTAAGTGGATCATGATAGGAATATAGTCATCTAAATATATAAAAGAGCATGTCCTGACTGACTGACTGATTCATCAACGCCGAGCCGTAACCGCTATATTTTGTACACAGATTCGATGCACGTCAAAACCATCCACTAAGGATGGATTTTGGAAAATTCATCTCCCAAGGGTGTGAAATAAGGGATGAAATTTTGTATGGAAGTCCTTTGTTTCTTGAGCTAGATTGACACAAATTTGACTTTAAGCTTTTGGTAAAAAATAAAGAAATACGTGTTTAAGCATTTCTTAAAAATCACCCTTTTAGGGGGTGGAAAAGGGGATGATTTTGGTCTATAAGTCTTTCATTTTTAAAGGTAGAATTATAGAAATTTGGTTTCTAGCTAATGGTAAAAAATAAAAAAGTATGTGTTTAAGAATTTTTCAACATTCATCACCTAAGGGGGTGAAATAAGGGATGAAAGTTTGTATGAAAGTCCTTTGTTTCTTGAGTTAGATTCACACAAATTTAACTTTAAGCTTTTGGTGAAAAATAAAGAAACACATGCTTAATATATTTTCAAAATTCATCCCCTGAGGGGGTGAAATAAGGGATTAAAGTTTGTATGAAAGTCCGTCAGTTTTGAAGTTAGAATCTTCAAAATTTGTATTTAGACTGACGACAAAAAATTAAGTTTTACGTGTCTCAGGGTTTTTGAAAATTCTACACCCTATGGGGTAAAAAGGGGGATGAAGTTGAAACTCCTTAATTTTAAAGTAATATCCAATTAAAATTTATTATTTAGGCATTAGGGTTGTAATTCTGTGGAACATACATCCCTGTTATTGAAATTTCACTCAAAATTCAACCCTTTACAGAGAAAAATGGGGTGAAAAAGTCTAAAAACCAATATGGATGTCGTTTGTATGGTTTATCGGGTCGCTGATTACGAAAACTAAAACAATTTTTAAATCCAATGTAGTAGACGTGAATTACCATCATCCCCTGGGGATGGGGTTGGGGCGCGATAGGGTTGATATGTCTAAAATCAATATGGGTGTCGTTTGTATGGTTTATCGGATCGCTGATTACGAAAACTACAACAATTTTGAAATCTAAGGTGGTAGACATGAAATACCATCATCCCCTGGGGATGGGGTTGGGGTGCGATAGGGTTAATATGTCTAAAAATCAATATGGGTGTCGTTTCTATGTTTATATAAGGATAGGGATAGCGGTTAAGACGGCGTTAAGGATAGGGATAGGAGTAGGGGTAGGGTTAGGGGCAGGGATAGGGAAAGGGAGAAGGAGAAGGAGAGGGAGTGGGATGGGTGTAGAGAGAGAGGGAGAGGGTGAGGGAGGGGGAGGGGGAGGGGGAGGGAGGCGGAGAGACGGCACATTGTCTGAATAACACGCGGGCGAAGCCGCGGGCACAGCTAGTCCTTTATAAAAAACCGGCCAAGTGCGAGTCGGACTCGCGCACTGAGGGTTCCGTACCACCACATAAATATAATTGTATTAGTTGAAATTTCAGTAAGTTAATGTGCTAGATTTTTTGAGTCCGACACGCGCTTGACCAAATTTTATTATTTGTTGTTATTTTATAGCCTATGCCCTATAAACATACCAATTTTCAAGTTTGTAAGTGTTCCCGTTTTTAAATAGAACTAAAACAAAATCGCCTTAGCAACCATCCAACTTGACCCCTCTCTCATATGAATGTTCTTGAAACGGGAGCTCACCACAATTGGTTACCATTAGTTGTGAGAAAAGTTGTAATATTTAATGATTTCAGACTTTTCCCATTATTTGTACTGTGAGACCTAGCTTCTTGCCAAATTTCATAATTTTAGGTCAACGGGAAGTACCCTGTAGGTTTTTCATTTTTGAATAAATGTATGGAGATGAGGACATAAGATGCCATATCTTTTGATTGCGTGGTTGTAAAAAATTGAAATTTTCAGATCTTTTGTGGTTCATGGATCCTAATATATGGTATTAATTTCAACCTGATACCTTTACCCGTTCGTGAGATAAAGGGTCTTGACAGACAGACAGACAGACAGACAGACAGACAGACAGACGGACAACAAAGTGATCCTATAAGGGTTCCGTTTTTTTCTTTTGAGGTACGGAACCCTAAAAAAGACGTAGTGGTGTTGGAAGAAGGACATTCAAATCGAAGTGGTACTGACTGGGAAGTGGTACCCGGTACGATGGACGAGAATTGTCAGCCTCCAGTGCAGATATCCCATGATGGAGTGGCTAACTGAACGCTTACCATATATGCTGGGAGCTCGCACCAGACTGTGAAAAGTGTGGGGGTGGCCTTTACCCAGCGGTGAGATGACACAGGCAATTTATTTAGTTCTGTCAATTTTTTATGCATTGGTCGTTTAGATTAGTGTATTTTGAATTAACTAAGCTAATAGGCGGACGAGATTCAGAATGGTCTTGGTTTATATTCTTGAAAATATCGATATTCCTTAGTGAAACACAGAATTGGCGAATCTACCGAGGTAATGGAGTGATGATTATTTTTTCTCTTATATGCCTTCAACATAAACACGTCAATGACAACTAATGCTATGACGGGAGATATGGTTTATAAAAAAACTAATTTTCTGAATGATCATTTAGGTGACAGATGGTTGGCGTATGAAGTGCTAGCACGAACTAACGAATGCAGACTTGTGGGCGTGCTAGTGGCGGACAAGACGTACCCGTGGATGGTAGACGAGCTCGAAGAGTGGGAAAACTACACTGGCTCTAAGGCTGAGAAACACAGCATGTACTTCAACGCGCACTGTCTGCGTGCTCCTGATCTCTTCAATGTGTACCACGTTCCTTATATCTATAATGTAAGTTGACCTAACACGATTTCCAGTAAACTGTAGTTTGTGTTGGTCAAAATTTTCCTGACTTTCTTGCACGGAGGGTAGCGCAGAAGCAATCTAGGGGCGACCTTCTGTCCGTTATTGGACCAAACCTATCTTTGAGTTATCAAAGACTAATATAGCCAGGTTGGCCACTTAACTAGCCTGGCAAAGCATAATCTAGTGTGAGGTGTGGTTTGCCCTCTAGGTTGCGCGTGCAGGTGGGATGACAGTAGCTCTGTGTTAAAACCAGAAAGGTAGTAGCCGTAGAAACGAATAATAGGCTAGTGCAATGATGTAAAATCCAGGTAGGTAGTGGAATGTTCCGCCTTATGTTATAATAAGATGTGTTTGAATGTTCAGATCGAGGTGTTGGCGACGTCTACGGACGTGACGGGGCTGGGTGTGGCGTCGTTGTTGCTGCGCTCGGCCCTCGTACGCGCGATCGAGGCTCGTCATCCTCTTGTACACATGATCTCCACCAATGAATATACGTAAGTAAAATACCCTTTACTATTAAAGGAGAAATATTTTCCGTTTCATATAATTTCTGTTCAGTTTTCTGTTTTTGATATGTACGAACACACAAAACACACACACACACATACACACACACATAAACACACACACACCATACTCAACCTATTCTACGTTTTAATTTGGATTTTTTGTGTGAGATACTTATTGCAATTTTAATCTGTACGAGTATTAGTAGTATTTATTGCCAATTCGTAAATTAGTCTGGTAAATTGTCCGCGATTATACTCGTAGGAGACGGGTAAAAGTTGTTCGGGTCCCCGCGATACAAGCTTTGCTTAGTGCAGGGTCCGCTGATTATATGTATACGTAACACTTATATTTTGTACAAGTATATGACTATGACTGTTTACAGCTTAAACATTGTGTGTTAATAGCAATTTCTTTTGGCAAATAAATTTATTCTTATTCTTATTCAATACCTGCCAAAAAGCGCATCAGGTCCATGCCATCGGCTTAACTTCTAAACTGGAAATTAATTTGAACTCATGGTAAATTAGCTAAATTTTTGTAGTTATAGGCACATGTCGGACCGCTAGGTATCGTGCGTCATCGAGAACAAGAAATTTGAAACTTTATAGTAAGAATGGAGGCCTATTTGATCCACTTTACGTTCGGTACAGTCATCTGTGGTTACGTCGAGTACACGAACAAAACCTGTTCGTAGAAAGTACCCATATAAGTAAAAAAAAAAACGGTCAAGTGCGAGTCGGACTCGCGCACAGAGGGTTCCGATATACTTTTTGTAGTTTTGGAAGCAAAAGAGTCCATTTTAAGGACCGCAAAACTAAATTTGTTTGTAAAGGTTATTTGCAGATTTCTAAAAAACTGTGCAACTTAGAAAGATCATTTTATTTTTACTGTAATGTTTACATAAACTTCTGTCAACTGTAATTAATTCAGATTTTTCCTTTCACAAACTTCGGAGATACCCCTTATCTGGTATGGGGGGGGGAATGGTATTTTTTTTGTCATTTTTCATTATAACTTGAAAACTAAAAGACGTAAAAAAAATACAAAAATATATTTTAGAATGTACAAGTAAAGCCCTTTCATATGATACCCCATTCAACCTAGTAGCGATAATTTGAAATTTGGTCCCCCCTATTTTGGCCCCCTTTACATTAATAATCATAATTTTTTCAAAATTCCTTCATGTGCAATTAAGTTGAGCAACTATATTCTAAAACTATTCCAAATTTCAGGTCGATAGCACGAGTGGTTGCTGAGATATAGAGGTGTGACAGACGGACAGACAGACAGACAAAGTCGCACCATAAGGGTTCCTTTTTTTTACCATTTTGGTATCGGAACCCTACAAATAAGGTACGCCTGGCATCCTCTTGGCAGATTCATTATTTCTCTATGTCTGTAATAAACCTCATGGTGTTAATGCGGATCTAATAGGGCACTACTCTTGCTACTTGTACAGTCAACGACAGATCAAGCTTGACACTCGAAGTGCGACTCTAGCCCATACGTCGACTGAAATAAGAACGGTACAAAGTCCAATGTGTCAAGCTTGACGTGCTCTTGACTGTACTCGATGACATAGGATAATGTGCGGTCAGAGTTCATAGACCGTAAGGGCACTGCATGTTATCCTACGTCATCTAGTACACGAAATTTGCAACTTTGTAGCGATAGTAGTGGCCTAATAGGTCCACAAAACGTTGGTCTGCCAATCCGAAACCTGGCATGCAAGGCAGACCTGTTGTTTTTTACTTATATAGGTACCTTCTATTTCTACGAATAGATTTCATTCGTGTAATCTGTCATTTAACCACTTTTCTCTCCAACTGTACAAAACCTGTCAGGTTTCGGATTGGCAGACCAACGTTTTGTAGACCTACTAGGCCACTACTATCGCTACAAAGTTGCAAATTTCGTGTACTAGATGACGTAGGATAACATGCAGTGCCCTTAAAGTCTATCATGACATGATATGTTTCTTGCTTTTAGACATGACGTGTGTAAAAAAGCCGGCATGCATTTGGCCTGGCAGATGAACTACGATGAGCTCCTCGACAGGAGAGGTAAATGCGTGTTTTACCCTCGCCGGCCACACCTCAAGGTCTGCATCTTCGTGAGGCAGTTCTCAGAGAGAGAAGGCCAGATCCCCGACAGCTGCAAATCAGCAAGCCTCTACGATATCTACAGGAGAGAAATCGTGGACAAGAAATATCCAGAGCCTAAACCGAAAAAGATATGTGATCCTAAATTCCCACTATTGCCAGAGGTCAAAAATTGCAAATGTTGAGTGTGATCAGAATTATGCAGCCTTGTATATTTTTTTAGTGAAGTGTCTCGCTCATTGAGGTCTTTCTTTATTTTGTGCAACTTACATAAATATTTAAAAAATAAAATTGTTACGAAAAATTTTAAAAACTAAAAGTAACGTTTTTGAACAAACATGTAAGTGTATTGTCACAGAATTTAAAGAATTCGTATTTTTTGTATCTAAGTTTCTACAAAACGCATTTAAGTTTTCTGAAATGCTAATCATATAGCCCACGACAGTAGCATAAACATTCTCTATATTAACTCTGTTTTAAATAAAGACCGCTTAGTTGCGGATGTTGACGAGATGTATAGGGAAATAAAACACCAAAATACAACAAAACTTTCACGATGTTTTTTACTTTGGTACATTTCATACAAGATACAAAGAAGGAAATTAATCTACACCCAAACAAAACCAAAAAAATTAATAACAACCTGGCTAAAATTCGTTCCAAAGTGCGTTGTCACCGCATCACCTGCTGGGGGGGCATTGCAGGAAGTATTAACTACAATTTTCATTGAATATAGTAATTTATTAGTATTTGGCATCAGTTACAAACGGTGCTAAATTGTTGTTTTAATAATCTAAAATTCAATGCTTTGTTTTATACCTTCGGCAACATTAGTGACTTTCCAAAAATAAATTTTTACTTAAATTTTTTCCCGCCCATGTTAATTCTTTCTTTTTCTTATTTTTTTATAGGCCCGTTACGTTCTTTGATAGTTAGATCAATACCCATTTAACTATAGGAAATACTGTTACAATGACGTAGCAATCGGAATGAGATTTTTTTAGGAGTCTAAGGAGTTTTTTCCAGGATTTTTTTTAAAGTTGAACCTTTACACCTGCTTGACGTTTCTTCAATAACCTTAAATTCTCCTAATACTTATCATATTTATATTTCCGCCGTGTTTTGATGGATTGATGGGATTAATCAAACTTTAAGATCTGTTTTGAACGGGTTTTCATTATTATTACTAAAAGATTCAGAATTACTGTTCGAGCGGTAAAGATAAAGCACAATTATATGGTTATTAAAATTCCATTGATGACAACGCACTTTTACCAGAATAAAATTTTTGTTTTTCTATTTTTATTCCTGTGGACGGCCATTCAGTTGTAGTAGTTGTACAGTACTTGATATGCTTAAATCTAAACGTCGGTTGGTGGACATTTCGTTTTAGGAGGAGGTTTCATCGAACACCTTGGTTTCTTGAGTCTCACTATACTCCTTTTCTTATTGACGTACATTATCTGGAAAGCTTCGTAAAGAGCACGGTCTTTGCACGAATCGGGAATTAAATTTTCAACCGGAGTAATATGCCGAATGAAGAGATTGACTGACTCGTGTGGTTGTCGTACACAAAATACACCTTTACCATCCCGGTTCGTGAAATCTGTGAATTTTTTTGTCCACTCCAGTTTCATGCCTGCACGCTTGCATGGATTAATCCTGGGAACAAAATGCTACTTTAGCTAAAATTTATTATAATAATAAAAATAAAATAAAATTAAATGTCTTTATTCGGTCAGAAACTTATCATAATTATTACAGATTGTTGGGATCTTCTTTTAAGTAGAATGTACCTGTGCCAGAAGAACCCGCTCTTCCATATCTATCAATTTATACAAGAATAGTTTATGACCTCAAAGAAAAACTTAATTATATTATATAATAACATAATAGAATGTAATTAAACTAAGCAGTTTTGATGTGAATGTGAATGTGTGTGTGTGTGTGAATGTGAGTGTGGATGTGTATGTATGTGTGTGTGAATGTGTGTGAGAGTGTGTGTATGAGCGTGCACGAATGTGTTTATATGTATTACTGTATTTAAATATGTTATTATATTGTGTATGCGTAAGGAGAAGGGGAGAGTTGCCGTTATTTTAAAATTGCAAATATATATATTAAATTAACTTACGAAATGCAGGAGTAATTCAGTTTCATTGTAATTTAGCTTTTTTAACCATTCTTTAAGTACTTTCCTACACTCATAAAGCTTCAAGGGAAAAATATTAAGTTTTTTGTTGATTGAGTTATATAAATATGATGACATTTTGGCAAACTGAATTCTAGCAAAAGAAGTTTTGATCCTACATGAAGGAGCTACCACGTGTGTTCTACTATTATATTGGCTAGAGTCATATTGTAAAGTTTTATGCAGCTTTAAAATTGCCAGTAATACGTATAGTTTTCTTACTGATAGTTTATCACTTAATGTATGTAGAGTATTAGTGGGGTATCTTAGCGGTTTAAAATACATGACTTTTAATAAGTATCTCTGTGCTCTTTCAACTTGTATGAATCTCGTCTTGCAAGCCCCTCCCCAAGCAGTAATGCAATAGGTCATTACTGACTGAGCTAAGGCAATATATATTTTACCTAATAAATCCTTGGGGGCAATGTGACGTAGGGTTTTAAAAATCCATACAAGCTTTCTGATCCTTCCAGAAATCAACTCAATATGTGGGTACCATGACAGACGTTGGTCTATCATAACACCCAAATACTTAATGGTTGTCTCCTTGGAAATATTGGGGCAGTCACAATCACGCATAGGTACAAGACAATTGTGTATTTTTACATTGAAATGTGAATCTGGCTGAGAACGCTTAGTAATAGAAAAATTTATGTAATTTGTTTTTGAGATATTTAACGTAAGTAAGTTATTTTGGAGCCATTTCGCCACTTCCCTTAGACCGTTTTCAGTATCTCGATGCACGTTGTTCCACGTAGAGCCAGAAAAAATTATAGCTGTGTCATCCGCATAAGAGAATATCGTAGCATTTTGTAGTTTTAAGTTAGTTAGCTCATTTATGTAAACAAGAAACAAGGTCGGTCCAAGTACACTACCTTGAGGGACTCCGTAACTTACATTGCTCTCATTACTGACGTGAGATCCAATTTTAACTGCTTGCATCCTATCAGATAAATAATCTTTGAACAGAGCTAGTGGGATTCCTCTTATACCGATGTTTTCAAGCTTGTTCACAAGAATGGGGACAGAAACGGTGTCGAAAGCTTTCTTTAGATCAAGAAATACTGTTAAACATTTTCTACCATTATCTAAATTTTCAACAATTTTGGAAGTCAGAGCCAATACTGCATCTTCTGCAGACCTTCCATGTCTGAATCCATATTGTGACTCTGCTAATAGGTTGTATTTATTTAGGTAGTTAATTAACCTTTTGTTAATCAATTTTTCTAAAATCTTTGAAATAGCGGGAAGAACTGCTATAGGCCGGTAATTGTTGACATCATTTCTGTCTCCATTCTTGAACACTGGCGTTATAAGTGATCGTTTAAGTGGTGCAGGGAATACTCCTTTATTGAAGCAAAGATTGGCTAAGTGGGTTATTATTGGTACTAATACTGGTTTAGCGGCTTTCAAAAAAGATGTGGAAATATTATCCCATCCCGGTGCACTGTTGGTTTTTAGGCTAGTAATTACACGATCCACTTCGTACATATCCGTGTCAAAAAGAACAAAAGATGATAAATTGGTGGGGGTTGATGAATGAGGCGCTTCGGGTTGGCATCTTGTTCGAATGTTTTCGGCAAGACGGTTCCCAATATCAACAAAGAAATCATTTATATAATTTACAGATAACTGCACATTAGGTTTTATACTAAGTAGCTCCGTATTATCTTGTCTGGTTTGTTTTAGGTTAGTAATGCACTTTATGTTGTGCCATAGACTTTTATTATTAGTAGTAGATTTAGCCAGCTGTTCCCTGTCATATTTACGTTTAAGTTTTTTTATGAGATTATTGCAGAAGTTGCGATATCTTTTATAAGTCAATTTCAAAGTTTCATTATTTGAGTCAGCACGTAATTTCTTTTGCATTTTGTTTCTGTTTTTAATGCACCTTAGTATACCAGGAGTGATCCAGGGCTTGATTGTGCGTTTTGATTTAGTTACAATTATCGTGTTTGTGTTATCCTGCATCGTTCGCTTTATCTTGTCAATTAGCTTTTTTATTACAATATCCGGGTCATTACAGAGGAGTAATTCAGAGATATTCAGAGATATATGGGGATTATTAAATTGTAATGCTGCCCAGTAAATTAGGAAGCACCTAATACCAAATTACACCATGTTTAATGATTACGTTTGGTTGCAGAATTTTCCTTTCCCAAAATGTCCCTTTTCTAAAATTTCCCTTTTCCAAAATGTCCCTTTCCCAAATAGTTCCCCTTTCCGAAATGTCTCTTTTCCGTAAACGTCCCCAGCCACTTTTTGGTACCTTCCATGTTTCCCTGTTTGTATATGCTTACAGAATATTAACAGAAGCAGAGACACAAGTGTAAAAATTTATGAAATCATTAAAATCATAATTCTCTGATTCGACCCCTTAAGCATACTAGCACCCTATGGGCAATGCTCGAAATAACTTGTTTTTTTTTTTTAAGTTCGTTCGATAGCGCAGATGGACATTACTTGTTATAAGGCTCTTAAGCTTTCAGGGTTAACTTAGTAATCGTGAAGGCACCGACAGGCCAGTACTCATTCATTGATATCGTGTGGGGTGCAAGATCAATGACCGACCTCACTTACCCTGGTGTCAGAGTTGTTGAGCCGCCGAAGGCCTCCGACAAGGCTCATTACGACTACATCCGTAGATGATAGTCGGGACAAACGGCTTAACGTGCTTTCCGAAGCATGGAATCATCTAACTTTTCGGACAATGAGGTGATTCATCCTGCAATGTCCTAACAAACGCACAAACGGATTTTTATTTGATAGTGTCCCCACCGGGTATCGAACCCAAAACCTCTTCTATCCACTAGGCCTTGAAGGCTGTTGTCAGTACTGGAAATCTGTCATACAAAATTTTCTTTATGGTAGAGTTTCTATTGCTAACAATCCAAGACTAGCAGTTTGCAAGCCAATAAAATTGAAAGAAGCTTTAGGCTGCTTTTCCACTAGTGCTGGTCGACTAAGCTAAGCTGTGAGCTAAAAAAATTCCAACCAATAGCTCTGCGCCGATCACTGATAGCATGGGGTCTTTTTCGACGGTGTAAATAGCCCGAATTCATTTGGCCCTTTTGTTTCTAATAATTAAACTAAATGTTACTACTAGGTTGGTAGGTAAAGGTGTAAACTATGACATTACGAGTTAATTTAATTTTAACATCCAGATATCAATTTATTATAAGAAAATACCTTATGGAAAAAATTGCCCGTACAATTTTCGGCAAAAATTCGTTCTATGACGTGAGGCATCTGTACTAGTATAGTATTATATTATCTGTGTTGATAGCCGATAGAAATGCGCTGTCAAATGGAGCATTGTTATTGGTTGGAATTTTCCAGATCACAGCTTAGCTCCACAGGGTGCAAAATCAGCCTTAAATTTAAAGACAATGCTGAAATGCGAAAGAAAATTAAAGTAAAAAAAATAAAACATCATACATGTAGGAATTAGTTGCTGCGAGCTGGACGATAGGAAAACGAAGCTCCCTGGCAGCCAGGATCGCGCAACGAAGCAACAAGTCGGCTATTCCCAGACCCGTCATCTCCTGAGATGTTGCTATCACATCGATCTGAAATATTTTACAACTACCTAGGTACAGCCAACAGCACGTCAATAGATACACTCTGGGCTTTATGGCATTGGAAATGTTTCTACTGACGTGCTGTTGACCGTACTCCTTTTTTAATTAGAATCTAATCAAGAAAATCTTAAGCTTCGTTCTTAAGGTAGCAGCGCAGAAATAACGCCATTTTAACAAAAATAATTCATCACCTACACTTGATATTCCACAAGTTCTCACAGAGCACTTTGCAACATCTTTTATAATGCGTACAGCTGAGGAATTAAATCCTCTGCTTGCGTCTGTGTTTCCGAGTTCATATGACCCGAATTTTAACAAAATGAAAATCAACTTTTCATGACCAAATTCAGGACGTTCTGAATAAAGGCCAGGTTAAAAGTACCCTAAACCGACGAGCATCTTAGGATTGATGAAAGTACAGGAAGGATTGATGAAAGTACAGGAAGCAAGGGAAGTGTGTCAAGATCGTAGCAGGTGGAGGACTGTGGTCTCTGCCTACCCCGACGGGAAAGAGGCGTGATGTTATGTATGTATGTATGTAACTTTTCATAAATATCTACGTCATCGAGTACACGGTATGACTTTGTAGTGAGAGGAGTGGACTATTAAATCCGCACAAAACTTTTGTCTGTCAATGCGAAACCTGGCTGACTCCGTACAGTTGGAGAGATAAGTTGTAAACAGGGCGTCTCGTCTCAATTTTCGATTTATCGATATGATACTACTTCGATACAGTCGATTTAAAAACTTCATTCATCGACCCCAACTAAAAATTGCGCTTTCAAGCTAAATAGTTCGAAAACGGATGATCTTTGCAAACTCACATTATTTTTAAAAGACCTTGGTATCTAACGAAGCCCAACACGACGGGGTAGACAAGAAACAAAATTTTTACCCTCACTTATAGGGGAGGTACGCTTAATTTTTAGGGTTCCGTACCTCAAAAGAAAAAAACGGAACCCTTATAGGATCACTTTGTTGTCCGTCTGTCTGTCTTTCTGTCTGCCTGTCTGTCTGTCAAGACCCTTTATCTCACGAACGGGTAAAGGTATCAGGTTGAAATTAATACCATATATTAGGATCCATGAACCACACAAGATCTGAAAATTTAAATTTTTTACAACGATGCAATCAAAAGATATGGCATTTTATGTCCTAATCTCCATACATTTATTCAAAAAAAACCGGTCAAGTGCGAGTCGGACTCGCGCGCCGAGGGTTCCGATATACCTATAGTATTTTTGGAAGCAATAAAGTCCATTTTCAGGACCGCAAAACTAAATTTGTTTGTAAAGGTTTTTTGCAGATTTCTGAAAAACTGTGCAACTTAGAAAGATCGTTTTATTTTTGCTGTAAAGTTTACATAAACCTCTGTCAACTGTAATTAATTCAGATTTTCCCTTACTCAAACTTCGGAGATAAGGGGGGGGAATGGTATTTTTTTTGACATTTGTCATCATAACTTGAAAACTAAGAAACTTAAAAAAATACAAAAATATATTTTAAAATGTACAAGTAAAGCCCTTTCATATGATACCCCACTCGACCTAGTAGCGACAATTTGAAATTTGGCCCCCCCTATTTTGGCCCCCTTTACATTAATAATCATACTTTTTTCAAAAAAATTTCATGTGCATTTAAGTTGGGCAACTATATTCTAGAACTATTCCAAATTTCAGTTCGATAGCGTAAGTGGTTGCTGAGATATAGAGGTGTGACAGACAGACGGACAGACAGACAGACAGACAGACAGAGCGGCACCATAAGGGTTCCTTTTTTTTACCATTTTGGTATCGGAACCCTAAAAATGAAAAACCTACAGGGTACTTCCCGTTGACCTAAAATTATGAAATTTGGCAAGAAGCTAGGTCTCACAGTACAAATAATGGGAAAAGTCTGAAATCATTAAATATTACAACTTTTCTCACAACTAATGGTAACCAATTGTGGTGAGCTCCCGTTTCAAGTACATTCATATAAGAGAGGGGTCAAGTTGGATGGTTGCTGAGGCGATTTTTGTTTTAGTTCTATTTAAAAAAACGGGAACACTTACAACTTGAAAATTGGTATGTTTATAGGGCATAGGCTATAAAATAACAACAAATAATAAAATTTGGTCAAGCGCGTGTCGGACTAAAAAAATCTAGCACATTAACTTACTGAAATTTCAACTAATACAATTATGTTTATGTGGTGGTACGGAACCCTCAGTGCGCGAGTCCGACTCGCACTTGGCCGGTTTTTTTTTAAGAGAATACTGTACCACTTTGTCGGCGTGGATAAAATGTATATCCGTATCGTACTAAATTACAGCTTTCTAGTAGGTAGTAAGGGTCCTTGAGCTAAGCCACGGACAGACAGACAGACGGACAATAATAGACATGACGAAACTATGAGGGTTTCTTTTTGACTACGGAACCCTAAAAAGCAGGTCTGCCTTACATCCTCAGGTCCGTGTGGTGCCGGCATAGAATAGTCCCAACCCATATCTGCCCGTGGGTGTCCTAAAAGGCGACTAAGGGCTTATGAACAGGAGGATGGGCAGCAGCATCTTTCTGTGTATCGTCGTGTCATCTTACATACTGCGGTCACCAACAACAGCGGTTGCCAGCCACAACGCTTACAAGCGTGGTGACTATGGTAAAAAAATACCACGCGTTTTTTGCTGGAATACTGGAGGGAGCTCCCTGTCACGCAGTGGACGTGTCATGACAGTTTCGCTAGTTGGACCACATTT
The DNA here is from genome assembly GCA_947532105.1 of Athrips mouffetella. Taxonomy (NCBI): domain Eukaryota; kingdom Metazoa; phylum Arthropoda; class Insecta; order Lepidoptera; family Gelechiidae; genus Athrips; species Athrips mouffetella. The sequence goes on from OX383958.1 coordinate 995,448, forward strand.
TAATCAAAAGTTTGAGGGAGGTAGGTAAAAAATCCAACATACATCATAAACATACGGCACTTTGTATTTGTAGCACAAGTCGGCTGCGCGGAAGTAATGTGCTTGGAGGAGCGCATGGTACTGCGCAGGTAGGTCGAAGTTTTGTCCCCACTTCTCCAGCCTGTCAGCTTCCCACGGGAACTTCTTCGAAGCGATGCACACGCCTACTAGGGTCTTTACGTTCCTTTTGCAATCGAGCTCATAGGCAAAGAAGCGATCACCTGAGTAAAACAACAACAAGACCTTTACCGGAGTTCGCAAAAGAGCTGACGTTTTGTTAACAACACTATTTCCTCAAATTCATTTACAAAGTGATGAAAATGTGGATATTTTTGACTACATACATGTAAATCGATAAACTAAGCATTTTTCTGGTTAACGTATTGTGGTTACAATCGTGTTGATATCTCGTGTTATTGAACGATTGATTGATTGATTGAATTGATTGTTATTGACAACTGAAAAATTTTTGCTTATAAAACTTCAGGCTCTTTCGTGAACTCTACTAAAATTGTTGAGACCATTCCATGAAAGCTCAGCACATTTAGTAAACATCATTTTTGGTTAGCAATAAATGATCTGAATCTGAATCATAAGATACTTATTTTCCATGACGCATTTTGATAACATTACACGCAAAGAAAAACACTTTACATACAGTACATACAGTACATACAGTCATACAACTTTAGATTTTTATATTGAAGATTAATGTCAGTTAAGCTTACAAATCACTACTGTAGGTACCAAATCGTACATAATGTTTTTGTTTTTTTTTTTTAAATTTTAATAGCAATTAAGAAAACCAAATCACAACATTAATCATCAAAACTGATGCCTAGGTGGAAAATATTATATGTCGCCATATATGGGGCTATCTTCGTTCAAACAAATGGCTAGGTCGTCGCTATTTAGTTAGTTCGCCGGTCAACCAAATGGCTAGGTCATCGCCATCTAGTTACTTCGCCAGTCAACCAAATAGCTAGGTCGTTAGCATCCAGTTAGTTCGCCGGTCAACCAAATGGCTAGGTCGTCGGCATCTAGTTCCTTCGCCGGTCAACCAAATTGCTAGCTCGTCGCCATGTAATTAATTAGCCGGCCAGGCCAACCAATTGGCTAATTCGTAGCCAATGAGGTAGGTAGTTAACCGGTCAATCAATTGGCTCAATCGTTGCCAAGTAGTTAATTCACCGGACAATTTTACATGGCCTGGCTAATTTTATCATCGGCGTATATGAATAATAACTACATGTTCATGTTGTTGTTTGCTTTAGTAGGTACTACTTACCACTATGGGTATATTTGTGTTCAAGAGCTTTCAAATACGGGTCGTCAGGTGACAGGTACAGACCAACTAAACAGGGCTCGCGTGGAAAGTACTGGTTTCGGATGAAAGATGCCATCTGCCTGTTTGATTTTTGGCATCCTCTTTCTATCAACAATTCGCTTATATCAAAGCACTGCAACAAACAAAAGTTGAGGATTCTAAAGATGCAGTTGAAAATAAAATCAATATGCATAAAATTAAATATTGTGACTTTAACGAGTGGTATATAAGATCAGTGACCAACCACAAAAACCCTGGTGTCAGAGTTGTTGAGGGGTACATTTTAGAATGCTGTCGCACATTTCTTTTTCAATATTTTTTTTTTGTTTTTGATATGGCTACTGGTTGATACTATGTCTTTACCTATGAAATTGCCGTTTTGTATGGCGAGATTTAGGTAAACTCAATTTTCCTTAGTAACATTTTTGCATTTTTCTCAGGAATTATAAATCCAATTTTTTTAATTTTTTAAGAATTATTGGGAAGACATTAAGCTAACAGAAGCTTAAATTTAATTTTCGAAAAATATTATCTGTAAAAAAATATTACAAATCTAATGATGAAATCGGACGACATTTAAGACGAACAATTTTCAAACCTTTAATCTAAATATATAAAAGAGCATGTCCGACTGACTGACTGACTGATTCATCAACGCCGAGCCGTAAACGCTATAGATACAGATCTGAAATTATGTACACAGGTTCTATGCACGTCAAAACCATCCACAAAGAAAGGATTTTGGAAAATTCATCCCCCAAGGGGATGAAATAAGGGATGAAAGTTTGTATGAAAGTCCGTCAGTATTGAAGTTAGGATCTTCAAAATTTGTATTTGACTGACGACTAAAAATTAAGTTTTACGTGTTTTTGAAAATTCTACACCCTAAGGGGTGAAAAGGGGGATGAACTTGAAACTCCTTCATTTCAAAATATCCACAAAATTTATTATTTAGGCATTAGGGTTGTAATTCTGTGGAACATACATCAATGTTATTGAAATTCCACCCCAAAGTCAACCCCTTAAAGAGGGAAATGGGGTGAAAAAGTCTAAAAACCAATATGGGTATCGTTTCTTTGGTTTATCGGGTCACTGATTACGAAAACTAAAACAATTTTGAAATCCAATGTCGTGAACTTGAAATACCACCATCCCCTGAAGATGGGTTTGGGGTGCGATAGGGTTGATATGTCTGAAAATCAATATGGGTGTCGTTTGTATGGTTTATCGGATCGCTGATTACGAGAACTACAACAATTTTGAAATCTAAGGTGATGGACGTGAAATACCATCATCCCCTGGGGATGGGGTTGGAGTGCGATAGGGTTAAAATGTCTAAAAATCAATATGGGTGTCGTTTCTATCCATACTATCCATACTTCCATACTAATATTATAAATGCGAAAGTAACTCTGTCTGTCTGTCTGTCTGTTTGTTTGTTGCTCTTTCACGCCTAAACGGCTGAACGGATTTTGATGAAATTTGGTATGGTGATAGATGGTAACTTGGAGACGGACATAGGCTACTTTTTACCCCGGGAAAATATCTCATTCCCGTGGGAATCTACACATACAATAATACTCTAGCGGGCTCTTTCACGCCTAAACGGCTGAACGGATTTTGATGAAATTTGGTATGGTGATAGATGGTAACTTGGAGACGGGCATAGGCTACTTTTTACCCCGGGAAAATATCTCATTCCCGTGGGAATCTACACATACAATAATACTCTAGCGGGGTTGTATCTGCTACAGCACACCGAAACTACTTAACCGATTTTGATGGGACTTCTTTTTTTACTCAACTAAGTATCGCTGATTACGAAAACTACTACAATTTTGAAATCCAACGTGGTAGACGTAAACTACCATTATCCCCTGGGGATAAGGTTGAGGTGCGATAGGGTTGAAATGTCTAAAAATCAATATGGGTGTCGTTTGTAAGGTTTATCGAGCCGCTGATTACAAAAACTACAACAATTTTCAAACTACTTAACCGATTTTGATGGGACTTCTTTTTTTACTCAACTAAGTATCGCTGATTACGAAAACTACTACAATTTTGAAATCCAACATGGTGGACGTGAAATGCTATCATCCCTTGGGGATGAGGTTGGGGTGCGATAGAGTTGATATGTCTAAAAATCAATATGGGTGTCGTTCGTATGGTTTATCGGGTCGCTGATTACGAAAACTACAATGATTTTGAAATCCAACGTGGTGGACGTGAAATACCACCACCCCTGGGATGGGGTTGGGATTCGATAGGTTTGAAATGTCTAAAAATCAATATGAGTGTCAGTTGTATGTTTATATAAGGATAGGGATAGCGGTTAAGATGGCGTTAGGGGTAGAAGCAGGGATAGGGGTAGGGTCAGGGATAGGGAGAGGGAGAGGGGGAGGGATAGGGAGAGAGTGTAAGGGAGGGGAAAATGTGGGGAGAGAAAGGGGGAGGGAGGGGTAGAGGGCGTGGGAGGGGGTAGAGGGAGGGAGAGGGGGAAGGGGAGGATGAGTGAGGGGAAGGGGGAAAGGGAGGGGAATGGGAGGAGGGCGAGGGGGGAATGGGAGGAGGGCGAGGGGGGAAAGGGAGGGTGATGGGGAGAGGAGAAGGGGGGAAATGGAGGGGGAAGGAAGGGTGAGGGGGGGAAGAGGGAGGGGCGAGGGAGAGGAAGAGAGAGTGGGAGAGGGTGAGGGAGGGGGAGTGGGAATGTAGGGGGGGGATACAAAAGGATAGATAGGGAGGAATAGGGACCTTTTTTACTTTTATGAATACCTCCTCGCTACCCATTCACTTCACTCCCTTTATTGCCTTCTTTTTTAAGTTCGCCTGTAACGGTTGACAATGAAAATTCCGCACTACCTACCAGTTAAATAAAATCAAAAGATAATTAAGTTTGTAGTAAGATGCATTTATTCAACTTGGATAAGTACAAATGCATCTTTTACGTAGGGATCAAGAAGGATAAGCGCTCCGTAAAATATGTTTCAATTAAGTTCGAGTTCTGTTTTTTTATAAAATCTACGCGGACGAAGTCGCGGGTAACAGCTAGTGTTTATATAAGAAGAGGGATAGTGGTTAAGACGGCGTTAAGGATAGGGATAGGAGTAGGGTTAGGGGCAAGGATAGGGAGAGGGAGGAGAGGAAGTGGGATGGAGGTCGAGAGAGAGGGAGTGGGAGAGGGAGTGGGAGAGGTTGAGGGAGGGGGAGAGGTAGGGGGAGAGGGAGAAACTGCTCATTGTCTGAATATCACGCGAGCGAAGCCGCGGGCACAGCTAGTTTTATATACCTATCAAACTAAAAATAAAAACTTTATAATATGCGTAAATTGATAACCTTGAAATCAACTTTCAAATATAAGACAAATGAAAAAAACAGCATTAGAATTATAGGAATTATGATCTCATTAATCTGTAAGAAAATTTCGGCAATTTTATAGGTAAAGTTAGACCTATTATTAAGAGATATCGTGCAGATATGCTTCTGGCTTGCTGGCTTTCTGGGATTGGTTAGGTTGTGTTTGCCTTAAACCGAAAATCTAAAATAAAAAAATATACATATTGCGCTGGCTTTCTAAACCCAATCCAAAAAAAAATATTATAAACTTCGGAACATGAGAAAGTTAAAAGAGAACAAAGTAAGAAAAGCACAGTGGAAAAGTATTCTCAACTAACAAGAAACAATGTTGATAACGAAGAAGCTAAAATTTATCGTTACGAATATACTAATAACTGAATGAATCTTACTGGTTTTTCGGGTGCTCCTACATATGGTGGTAGCGAACAGGGTGGTGGAACCCGATGTGCCACAGATGGATGGGCAATGAACTGCCTGGGCGCCCCCACATCCTTGCAGCTCCGACGCCTGCCACGCCTCATTCCGGTACTGCACACCAGGTGGGATAAACATGTACTTGTGAGTTTCGACCCCAACCCTAACATTTTCTGGATCACAATCTCGCAAAATATAAATATTCTTTCACAATTTTTTTTTGCTTTTAGCTTATTTGAATGGTATTTTTATAACCACATCATTGCAATGGGTTGTGATGTGGAAATATTTTATTTTTACATTTTTTTGTTGATTGTGATTTTTGTGAACCCGGTAAGTAAACCTGTGTTTATGTCAGATGTGTCAGATGATGTCAGCAGGATGTCAGCTCGATGTCAGGCTGATGTGTGAAAGAAGCTCTGTGGTGTTTACGTCACAGAACTAGCAAAAGCGCGCTAACGCTTACTACATACTATATCTATGGTTTACGTATACTAGTCCCTGGTGGTGTTGCGTTGTACGTATAGTACTTATCTAGTCCCTGGGTGTTGCACGCACCAAAGATTTTGAAAACTACGCGCAGGCATCGTTTTTCTTACGTCAATGTATTGCACGCAGATATCACGCGCTACGTGTGATATATTTTATCTGTATTATGCGTTGTCTAGGAAACTGAACTTTGTTAATGTTGTCAAGTTTTTTGCATAATAAAGCCTAGATTCAGGTTATTGTCTTATTTCAATTTATTATGCAAAATTGAACCAAAACGAGCTAAAATATGGAAAAATATTTACGCCCAGACCGCTTCGATGTAGACCCGGCATCAAACCAAGACAATTCGCCTCAATGGAACCATTGGAAAAAATCGTTCACCAATTTTCTGGATGCGCTTATTGCTACCGATAATAGTACGGCGCCAACAGTGACCAGTGCTATGAAATTAAAACTACTAGAAAATCATCTCTCGCCTACAGTTTACGCCCATGTAAAGGACTGCACTATGTTGAAAGTGTGATCCCTTATGATCCACAGAGCAGAGTGCATAACGCTTATTAGTAGATTGACATAAAACACAATAAATAAGTATCACTATTTTAATTTTCTCAAAATTATATAAACAAACACATCAAAGATATTTTTCGTAAGACACAGATGACAAGACGGAATCTTTCATTCTCAATTCAAGCATCCATCATCTTTTCATACCAGCCAGTCTGTCAACAATTGTAACCTCTTTTCTCTAACACTCCTCCTCAATTGTTTCCATCAGACTTGCTATCCTGATTCATACTCCATCAGATCATACTTACTCACTAACGGACAGATAAAATCAACATACACCCATCTCGCTACGACAAAACTCATGCTTCCCTCTTGGCACTGCTTTTGTTAAAGCATCAGCAATCATGCACTTGGTTTCTAAATACCTAAGTGAGATTGCTCCCTCTTCTAAAGCTTCTCTTACAAAATGATAGCGCACATCAACATGCTTCGTCTGTTGATGGTGCACCGGGTTCTGTGCTATTGCCATAGCGGACTGACTGTCCGTATGTATAACAATGGGCAGCTCCTCCTTACCCATAATCTCCTTTAGAAAATGTCGGACGAAAATGGCTTCCTCTGTAGCTTCTGATAAGCTGATGTATTCAGCTTCAGCCGTTGACAAAGCAATGCTTCTCTGCTTAGAGCTCTGCCATGAAATAGCTCCATTTGCCATCTTAAAAAAAATTCCGGAGTATGATCTCCTGTCAATAGGATTCCCAGCATGGTCAGCATCTGCATAACCTAGTATATCTCTATTATCTTTAGAGTATATGAGTCCCATGCTCTTGGTTCCTTTCAAATACTTAAGAATCCTCTTAACAGCAGTCCAGTGAACATCTTCATAGCAGTTACTAAACTGACTCATAAAGTTCACTGAGTGTGCAATGTCTGGTCTTGTACACACCGCAATGTACATCAATGATCCTAACAGCTCTCTGTAAGGTATGTGTGCATTGGGCGTATATGGCTCTTTAGGTTTATTAAACCTCTGTCCAGGCACTGCTGGAGTAGAAACTGGCTTACAGTTTTCCATATTAAATCTGCGCAGCACTTTATTCACATATTCTTCTTGGTCTATTTTGATGTAACCGTTCATTTGCTTGACTCTCATTCCAAGAAACAACTCAGCTTTTCCTAAATCCTTCATCTCGAATTTAGTCATCAACTCTTGTTTGACCTTCTGCATCTCTTTCTTGTTATTGTAGAAAAAGAGAATATCATCCACGTAGACCGCTAATATGATCAGTTCTGTTCCATTCTTCCTTGTGTATACGCAGGATTCATTCTTGCATCGTTTAAAGTTGAGACTCTCCAGCTCTGTGTTCAACTTAAGATTCCATGCGCGCGGTGCTTGCTTCAATCCATAAAGCGATTTCTTTAGCAGGCATACATGGTCTTCTTTTCCTTTTTCCTCAAAACAGGGTGGTTGTCGCATGTACACTTCCTCATTAAGGCTTCCATTTAAGAAAGCTGTTTTCACGTCCATGTGATCAACACTAAGACCAAGGTTTGCTGCTAGAGCAATAAGTAGTCTCAGAGAACTATGACGAACTACCGGTGAAAAAGTTTCATCATAGTCTATTCCCTTTCTCTAGCTGAAACCACGTGCCACCAATCGAGCCTTGTAACGAGTTTTATTCCCCGCCTCCTTTTTGATTCTGAATAACCATTTAGAATCAACAACGTTGCTCGCTTGGTCTGGTTTCACTAAAATCCAGGTGCCATTTTTCTTTAAAGCATCCAGCTCCTCCTGGATCGCATCTCTCCACTGCTTGGCATCCTTTCTAGATAATGCATCTTTAACTGTGATAGGATCATCCTGTTCCAGTGTCGCTTGGTAAGTTATGTGGTCTGGATACTGAACAGGTTTTCTATCTCTGAGTGGGTATCTTCTTTCCTCTACTGCTTCCGGTACAGCTTCTGTTTCATTAAATCTCTCTTCAAACGATTGCCACTGTTCTTCCTCTTCCAAAGTTTCAGCTTCAGGACCTCCGTCAACATAATCATCATCATTTAACAGCAAGTTTTCTTCCTGAACTGTCTCCTCTGGTTGAACAGTTTCTGGTTGCATGTCTTCATCGTTTCCAAGATCGATGGTTACAGTAACCTTTTTCTCTTCAGATTCAATAGCCTTGTGGTAAAATTGACATTCGAAAAATACCACATCTCGTGCTCTGTGAAGCTCGCCATTTTTCTGATCAATCAGCCTGTATCCTTTTGATTCTTCGCAGTATCCCACAAATATAAGCTCTTTACTTTTTGCATCCCACTTCGTTCTCTTTTCATCGGGGATGTGTTTAAAAGCTCTGCAGCCGAACACCTTGAGATGACGCAGGTCTACTTTTCGACCACTCCATTTCTCTTCTGGCGTCATGTTCTTCACTGCTACAGTTGGGCTTCTATTTTTCAAATATACTGCAGTATTTACTGCTTCTGCCCAAAAACGAACAGGGAGTCCAGCTTCCTGCAGCATTGTTCGTGCTTTTTCAGTAATGGTGCGATTTGCACGCTCGGCAACACCATTCTGCTCAGGTGTGTATGCAATCGTAAGTTGGCGCTTAATGCCACAACTCTTCAGAAAATCATCAACTCTTCTATAGACATATTTACGTCCATTGTCAGTCCTCAACACCTTCAGTTTCTTTCCAGTTTGAGTCTCTGCAAAAATCTTAAACTCTTTTATTTTCTCAAAAGCTTCACTTTTCTCTTTTAGAAAATACACAAAAGTTTTACGCGAATAATCATCGATAAATGTTATAAAATATTTAAATCCACCCATGGACATAACACTCATAGGTCCACTAATATCTGAATGTACCAACTCTAAGAGCTCCTTAGCTCTCATAGCCTTATTTCGCTCAAATGGTTGTCTGGTTTGCTTACCCATCAAACAGGCTACACAATCTAGCTTTAGATTAGAAGAAGTTTGAAAACTTACCCCAGCTGCTAGCCTATTCCTTAATTTAATTAGGTTACATACTCCTAGATGTGCCAACCTTTTATGCCATAACTCCATCTCGTTGCTTACTGTGGTAGCTAGTGCACTTGCCTGTGAAGAAGTTTTAAGTTTATAGACACCTCTATTTAAAATTCCTGTCAAACAAGGTTTGCCTTCTATGGAACACTCGTTAGCATTAAAAATCTCACAGCTCTTTTTGGAAAATACTACCAATTTGCCCTTATTTACAATACAACTTACACTCAATAAGTTAGATGCAAGACCTGGTACATACATAACATTACCTACTGTAATGTCTGAAGATTCATACCCCACTGTACCAAATCCTTCTCCATACACCTTACCTCCATTTGCGCAACACACCTCTACCCGTCTTTCCACCTTTACCAATTTTTGCATCCAATCTCTCCTACTGGTCATATGTGCAGACGCTCCTGAATCAAGAATCCAATCGTCATTATTTGAGTTCTCTTCTTCTACCATCGTAAGCGCTGTTGCCATGTGACCTGTCTTGGTCTGCCGCATAGTATTATGTGGACAGTCACAAGCTTTGTGTGGTCCTTCACAAATAAAACATTTCAGTTCAGTTTTCTTCTGTTTGTTCCTCCGAACATACTTCTTATTATTCTTTGAAGTAGAACTGAGCGCAGAACTCGGGCCTGGAGTGTTCTGATTTGTGCAAATTCTAGTTTCATCTATTTGAAGAAGTTTTGTCTTGACATAGTCAGTTGTCAAAGCTGTATTTGTATTTTCCAACGCCAGTCTCATAGGCGTATACTCATCTGGTAGGCCCTGCAGCATCAGTGCTGCTAGCAGTTCATCATCGATCTCTTTACCTAAATCTGACAGCTGGTTAGCTACTCTCATTAGCTCTGTCACGTATTCAGTAATGCTCTGGAACATGCTTAGCTTCAAGCTCACTAGCTTCGATAATAAACGACATCGGTTATTTATGCCTTTATCCTCATAAGCAGCTTTCAAATTATTCCAGGTGTCTTAGCCTTGCGAACGTGTACCTTACACTGGCTCTCTATAAGAAGGCATATTTTGGTGCGCGCCTTCTGATCACCTCGCTTAGCAACTGCGTCTCCAGTAGCTGGCGGACTCTCTACATACTTCCACAAATCGTCATGCACTAGAATACATTCGACGTCAAACTTCCAAGTGTCAAAGTTGCTGCACCCTTGAAGCTTCTCAATTGTCGGAAGTCCTAGCCCCGAACCAGCATGTGCCATTGTTGATGATGATGTGCTCGTCTCTGGTATACTTATTGGAGGTTCCACATTTTGTTGCATTATTTATGTCACACTCTACTTACTGCGTGGTGCGGTTACCCTTAACCTGTTGAAAGTGTGATCCCTTATGATCCACAGAGCAGAGTGCATAACGCTTATTAGTAGATTGACATAAAACACAATAAATACGTATCACTATTTTAATTTTCTCAAAATTATATAAACAAACACATCAAAGATATTTTTCGTAAGACACAGATGACAAGACGGAATCTTTCATTCTCAATTCAAGCATCCATCATCTTTTCATACCAGCCAGTCTGTCAACAATTGTAACCTCTTTTCTCTAACACACTACGTATGAAACTGCCATCTCGAGGTTGGATTCCTTTTATATTAAGCCAGTAAATGAAATATATAATAGACATAAACTTTCGAAAAGGCAACAGCTAGCCGGAGAATCAATCGACCAGTTTCTCCAATCTCTAAAACTTTTAGCTAAAGAATGTCAGTTTAAAGATGTACAAGCGCAACAAAACGAGAACGAATATGTGCGTGACGCATTCATATCAGGGTTATCCTCTACAACCATTCGCCAGCGGCTACTAGAAAATGCGACCTTAACTTTAGATGATGCTCATAGACAGGCCCGTTCCTTGGAAATTGCACAAATCCACAATGAGTCTTACCAGCACCCAATCCCAAGTTCTTCTTTTGTAAACGCCGCTGCTACGAGAAACACCGCTAGTTCTATTACTTCAAATTCTTGTTATTATTGTGGAAACAAGAGACACGCTCGACGAAATTGTCCGGCTGAAGGGGTGACTTGTCTTTCCTGTGGAAAGAAAGGACACTTTGCTAAGGTCTGTAAAGGAAAACCTATGGGACAGAATGCCTTTTCAATCCAAACCGATCAAACTTTAGACGCATCACCCATTCCAGACTTGCCACCTCAGATTGCTTGTGTAACCGCCGCATCAACAGATCTAAGTAAAGCCACACTCCCTATTATCATAAATGGCTATATCTCTGCAAAAGCTTTGATTGATACGGGAAGCAGTGCTAGTTTTGTCAGCAAAAATTTAATCACGAAATATAACATAAAAACTGAGACCTGTAATCAAGACGTCACAATGGCAGCTACTCATCTAAAGTCTAAAGTAAATGGCTCTTGCACTCTAGAAATAAATTTACAAGGCCAAAGATTTGAAGCTAATCTTTTATGTCTGGATGGACTTTGCGCCGATACTATTTTAGGACATGACATCCTAAGCAAGCATAGAACTTTAGAGATGCATTTTGGTGGGCCCAGAGCTCCAATAAAACTGACCGCTCTTCCATGCGCTCAAATTTCACCAGTTCCTTTATTCACAAATTTAGCAAAGGATACCCACCCAATCACGATCAAATCCAGAAAATATTCCAAAGAAGATCAGACATTTATTGATAATGAAATTAAGAAACTACTCTCTGATGGAATAATTGAGCCAAGTCATTCGCCATGGAGAGCTCAGGTTCTCATAGTTGTAGGCCACAAAAAACGCATGTGTATAGACTATTCGCAGACAATAAATAAATATACGGAGCTTGATGCCTACCCTCTGCCAAACATAGACGCTCTTATTTCAAAAGTGGCAAAATATCGAGTGTTCAGTAAGATTGATCTCAAAAGTGCCTATCACCAAATACCTATACCGGAACAAGAAAGAAAATATACGGCATTTGAAGCAAGTGGAGATTTGTATCAGTTTAAAAGGATTCCTTTTGGAGTCACAAATGGAGTTGCGGCCTTTCAACGTGCTATAAATAACATTATTAACACAGAGAACTTACAAGGAGTATATGCATATTTAGATGACATTACAATTTGTGGGCGAAACCAAGAAGATCATGACGAGAAGTTACGAAAATTTTTAGAAGTTGCAGACAGATATGGTCTTACCATGAATCTTGACAAAAGTGAGTTTAACAAAATGGAGATCAATCTACTGGGATACAATATATGCAATGGAGTAGTTAAACCTGATCCTGAACGCTTGCGCCCACTTCTAGATCTTCCAATTCCGAATGATACAGCATCTCTTCGCCGAACTCTTGGATTACTTGCTCACTACTCTAGATGGATTCCAAATTTTTCTAAAAAAATCCATCCTTTAACTACTCAAGACGGCTTTCCTTTGAATGACATAGCAGTCAATTCTTTTAATGAGCTTAAAAAGGAAATCGCAGATTCTGCAGTGAATGCGATTGATGAAAACATACGATTTACTGTAGAAACCGATGCATCGGACACCGCGATTGCAGGGACGTTGTCTAAAGAAGGGCGACCAGTAGCCTTCTTTTCTAGAACGCTTTCGAAAACGGAACGTAATCACCCTGCGATTGAAAAAGAAGCTGCTGCTATAATTGAATGCGTGAAAAGGTGGAGGCAGTTTCTACTTGGCAGATCATTTCTTTTGATAACAGATCAAAATCTGTAGCTTTTATGTTTGATCAAAATCATTCATCAAGGATAAAGAATGACAAAATACAACGCTGGCGGCTGGAACTTTCACAATTTGAATTTGAAATTGTATACAGACCAGGAGTACAGAATATAGTTGCTGATACTCTTTCTAGAGCTAATATGATAACAGCCTCTATAAGTTCAGATAACTTGTACAATCTTCATAAAAATTTGTGTCATCCTGGGATAACGAGGATGGTCCATTGGATTAAAATGAAAAATCTGCCCTACTCTGTTGAACAGATTAAGACTATGACTAGACACTGTAAAATTTGCGCGGAAATCAAACCCAGTTTTTTGAAGTATGAAGGTACTTTGATTAAAGCAACGTTACCCTTTGAGAGACTGTCACTAGATTTTAAAGGCCCTTTGCCGGTTGAAGGTAACGGAAATCGTTATATACTCACAATTGTTGATGAATTTTCACGGTTCCCATTTGCTTATGCTTGTGCCGATATGACAACAAACACGGTTAAAGACAAATTAACAGACTTGTTTTCTCTTTTTGGCATGCCTTCCTTCATCCATACTGATCGAGGAGCCGCTTTCATTTCAGATGATTTAAAAAAGTTTTTGCATGAGAAAGGCATTGCTACGAGTTACACTACTCCATATAACCCTAGAGGGAATGGGCAGACTGAACGCTATAACGGCATAATATGGAAAACAGTGCAGCTAGCGCTTAAGAATAATGACCTACCAATAACCAAGTGGGAGACTGTGCTCACTCAAGCATTACATGCCATAAGGTCCCTGTTATGTACCTCAACAAATTGCACACCACATGACAGGATGTTCAAACACCCGAGAAGGTCTTCCAATGGTCAATCAATTCCCTCTTGGTTGACTACTCCAGGTCAGGTGTTAGTTATGAACCACAGGCGAAATAGTAAGTACGACCCGTTAGTTGAAGAGGCCGAGTTGCTAGAAGCCAACCCGCAGCATTCAAAAGTAAAGATGACTTCTTCTGGGAGGGAGGTTATAGTAGCCAATCGTCACCTAGCACCAGTCCCAAATGAAGTTGTGGTAGCAGGACCGGAACCTAACGTGACGCTGGATCCAATTCCTATACAGGAAAATCGTCACCTAACATCAACCCCAAATGAAATTGTAGAGCCAGAGCCAGAACCTGATATTACACCAAGACCGGTTCTTCAAAATGCAGGACCGGACTTAGAAGCCAGACCAACTATACAAGGGACTGACTCTCAATCAGGAATTATGAGACGTCCTCAAAGAAATCGTCGAGCTCCTGCTTATCTTGGAGATTACGTTATTAATTAAAGGGGGGAAAATGTGATATATTTTATCTGTATTATGCGTTGTCTAGGAAACTGAACTTTGTTAATGTTGTCAAGTTTTTTGCATAATAAAGCCTAGATTCAGGTTATTGTCTTATTTCACTCCGCTTCTTCTGCGTGGGTTCCGTATCTTTGCAACAGTCTCTCTCCATCTCTCTCAAATCTTGATATATTTTTTCATTGACCAAAGAAAAACACGCGTGGGTAAACAGCACAATATCCAATGATCTTCGCGAGGGCCTGTATTTTAAAAATCTTGATCTAGTCCCTGGATAAATCTCTTTGGGCCATTTGCAATAAACTTAAGAATCGCCCAAGTTCTTGCTTAAGGGCTGTCAAACTACTCGTATTGCTAGAAACTACGCCAGGGGTTTTTCTTACGTCAATGGTAGTTGATCATTAGCAAAGATTTTGGAAACTACGCCAGAAGCGCAGCGTTTTTCTTACGTCAATGATCATTAGTCATCAACCAGTCATCATTATCAAAACATCAACCCGTTTATTACAGAAATGTATTTTCTAAAAACAATCAGATGCAAAAAGTAAAGAAACAAGAATAACAGTTTCAGTTAATACTAAAATGTAACAAATGAAATATGTAATACGACTTACTGGCACATCTATACAAAGCAAACCAAATTAATAGAAACAAAAGTACTTGGTAATAAATAATGTTTGGTATTGAAAAAGCTGCATTTGGCTTGGCTAAACATTTAGTGCAGCCACCACAATTAGTGGTAAAACATGTGCAGCACTATAGCTGTATTCCGCCGACAAGACAAGTGAATGCGAATCAAAACATGAAGAATTTAACAAATACAAGAGTACTTAAGTCCCCACCTCCTCTTAGATACAGCTCTACTTCAGATACCGAAGATTTAGATAAATACAGAAAAAAAGAGGCAATAGTAAGTATAACCACACTTACTGTAATACTAGAAGACGTATTCAATTCATATAGATTTTGTCTAACTGCAGACTCACTTTCCTGCTAAGTAAAAAAAACCGGCCAAGTATGATTCTCACTAGCGCACCGAGTTTTCTGTAGAACCATATGTAGAACCAAGGTCCTAACGACATAGTGGAAGTATTTTAGTATGTTACTCAGATCATGAAACTAAACAACTTTCCACAGGAACAGGTCAAAATACGAAAGTAAATTTTTGACCTCCCATAGAAACTGCAGCGCTATCACAATTTGTATGGGA
Organism: Athrips mouffetella; assembly: GCA_947532105.1. Classification (NCBI taxonomy): domain Eukaryota; kingdom Metazoa; phylum Arthropoda; class Insecta; order Lepidoptera; family Gelechiidae; genus Athrips; species Athrips mouffetella. The sequence goes on from OX383958.1 coordinate 1,010,835, forward strand.
GGTCAAATTTGGTTACTCGTATTTTGATCTATGTTCCTTTGGGAAAGTTAATGTTTCTTCTAAAGATTGATTATTTGGGTTAATACAGCGAAGCTGGCTAAAGGGAAGAACTTATGCGTCACTTATTTTAAAGAAAATCGTCGATTTCACAACACAAGGCAATACCAAAGCGGCTTACCATATCCAAGCCACAAAAATGTCGTGGGTTCAAGTGCCGCCTGTAGTAGTGATTTTTCAATATTTTCAAAGTCTAAAGACCGTTGTGAAAGATCGCGAAAATTCGTATGTGTTAAAATTTAAATAAAAGTAACATTTAAGGACCTAATGAAATAATGAACATAGTTTTTGTCTAAGCATGTTACTCAGACCACGATACTGAACAATTTTCCCTAAGGGACATCGGTTAAATTATGAAAATAATATTAAACTTCATAGAGAAATTGAGTCAGTTCATGGTGCATTTTGTATAGGAGGTAGTTGTTTTTCTTCACTGAAAAAACGGAGAGCCAACCAAGATCAATTTTCTCTTGTTTGGCATTTTGTGATTAAGTCGAAAAAGATATTGAAAGATTCAATAAAGCGTCTTAGTCAATTTAAATTTATGATCTTTAATTAAATAGTCAAATTGATACAATCCAATAAGGTCTTTGCAAGCTTAAATGGAGTCAAGATGCTTGTTTGAAACTATCAAAATCTTGATCGAATCAGCAAATTTTTTTTTCAGTGTTATTTTAACCTGTTCCTTGGCAAAAGTTGTTCAGTTTCATGGGCTGATACACATTCTTCCAGGGTTGATATGCCCTTCTGTAACAGAGTGTGACATTATGTATACTAAGCTGTTACTCGGTGATAAGTTCCAGATCTTCGATCTCTGTAAAGTGCAGATAGAAAAACGGGGACCCGCAGAAGAGAGTGAGGTGCTAAAGCTCATCTATAAGCATCATTTTTCTCGGGAACCCAGTGTCATCAACCTCAAGATGCCACATGACAACCCTTACTTAGCCTATCTCGCTAACAGGTACACCAAAGCTAGTAAGTGTTTACGTGTTTTTACTCTAACTATAGTTACAGATAATTAAAGAAGTAGCCGATTAAATTTTTTGCGGATTGAAACTGGAAACTGAGGATTTCCTATTTATAAAAAATACAAAAAAAAAGAATATCTCCGTACAAGAAACGTGTTTTATGACTTTTAGGGTTCTGTACTCGAAGGGTCCACACGGAGCCTCACTAACGTCTCCGTTCGTCCATCCTTCGGTCCGTCCGTTGTCTGTCACACAGGTTTTACAGATAAACGGTTGGAGCTACTACAGTCTATAAATTTTCACAGAGTAGCATCTTGTCCCAATCTTGACCCAAAACCACACAAATCGTAAAAAATACTTTCACTACGAAACCCTACTTTGTGCATGGCCCGACAAGCATTTGACCAGTTTTTGGGGTTAAGTAGTAAAAAGGAACCCTTATAGTTTCGTCATGTCTGTCTTTCTGTCGATGTTACTCATATATCTATATCAAATTACAGCTTTTTGGGTCGCTGAGCGACAGTCAGATTTACATGACAAATCTATAAGGGTTTTGAGTAAGTATTTTATAACGTTAGTTAATAACATAAACTTTTCACCTTCTAATGCTCACCTTCTAATACTTTATTTTTTTGCGCGTTTGTTTGGCCGGTTGTGGTGGTTAAACTATTCGACGGGCTACTATGCTAATTTGGTAGCATTCTCATAACTGTGATAAATTACAATTGTGTAGTATTTAGCTACATTGTAGTGAAGAGACTTATTTGACTCAACCCAGTGTTTTTGCAATTTGTCACCGTTTTTTGAGAAAATAAATTACGTGGGGTGAAGTTCGGTTCAATCCCCTCACCCCAATAGTTAGGGCACTGGCTGACATTTTGTCATATGATTTGTTCATGATTCATATTAATATGGATGATAGATCAGCACAATACAAATCGATTTGGTCCTAACAAGTTTTTCTGTGCATCGCTGCGTTTTTGAGTTATAGCGAAAAAAAATTAAATAAGATACTAAATAAATGGTTTTTTTCCTGCCTTTGTGGCTGCGGTTTAAAATACTTCTGAAGATGTAGAAAATCGAAGAGGCAGACATGCAGGGCTCTGCATTATCACAGGACGAAGTAGGGGATTTTTGCATTTTTAAGCGCTGTAACTTTATAACGCAGGGCAATTATGGTGGCAGACCATTTTTCTGTGGTCTTATAGTATATTGTGTTTAATCGGACAGTCGTAGTCTGCCAGGTGAACGTTTCATTGTCAAATTTCAAAATACTTAAAACTAAATTCCCTTAAAATGATTGGATGTCTGCCAATATTTTCTGTACCTTTTAGAGGATCTCTTATCATCAGCCAAAGAGGCAGACATGAGCAATTCATATAGAAATTATGTCCGTCAGCACCCTTACTACAAATTCCTCATTCAATTAATGGATCCCCTAGTGTATGAATTTGCGGTTAATCATTGCATTTTTCCTGTTGTGCAGCTGACAGATGGGTGGCATTCCTGACTGATCCAAGAACGTTGCAAAGGAGAGTGATCGGTGTAATGGCAGCCTTCCTGAAATATCCGGACGAGATTGACAAACTTTACACCTTAGCAGCCAAAAGCGGTCCACCGGCACGTTATCTGATCGATTTCCAAGCCCAATGCTTAGACACTGTAAACTTTTTCAAGAAATACAACGTTCCCTATATTTATGACGTAAGTTTACAAATTGAAATGAAATTAAATTTAGTCCCATTTGGCTAATTTCAATAGAATAGCGAGCGTGAGGAGAATTACCATTTATTTAGTTACAAATTTAATTTTCATATCTATTTACATATACACCCTGTTCCTGAGGATACGCATAAATTTTAAGAGCACGTTTAGATAGATAGATAGATAAATTCTTTATTGTCACACAAAAACAAAACAATACACAGGAGACTGGGTTTAGTTAACGAAACTGTACAACTTTCCCTAAGAAACATAAATAAGTTAAGAAATAAGATATTTTTTTTTTGTATTTCAACCTATGTTTCTTAGGGAAAATTGTACAGTTTCTTTAACTGCACTTGCTCTTAAAATTAATGCAAATCCTCAGGAACACGGGTGTATAAATGACTGAAAATCTTTTCCAAAAACACGTAGTGGGGGTGTTCTATGGGTATCGTGAAAGGTTAATAAGACGTTTTGAACCGAATAGATAGCAGCGTTCCACGTTGCGTACACAACGTTACAACTGCGGTCACCAACAACCGCGCCAGTCGCAACGCACCGCTTATAAGCACGCTGACTAAGGTCCTAACCCTTAAGAATATCCTAACCATTTTGCTGTGAAACTCTGGAGAGATTCTTCCTGTCCAGCTATGAACACTTAATGACATGCGATTGTTGGAGACCGCAGTATGCATGAAGATATGATTCGCAGGACTACCCTTCCTTTGGCGCAGACTCTTAATCGCCTTTTACGATACCTACGGGTTAGCATAGCACTATTCTTAGCACTCACGTGGTATTAAATATTACCCAGCGTATTTTGTCATTCTCAGACATTAGTAGTTATACCTACCTATATCCTTTAGGTTAGCTAGTTTATAGTCTGACCCTGACCGCAACCGCTGTACCGCTGTATAGGTAGAGGCGGGGAGGTGGGGGGGGGGGGGGAAAGAAAGAGCAAGAACTAGTTGCCGCCGGGAGCGGTGACGAGCGATGGCCCCCCCGTCTCGCCGTGAGCATACCTAAGGCGCGGTACAGCAGCGGTTGCGGTCAGATATTTCGAAGTGTTTAGAATGTAACCATAAAAGTTAATTCTCTTGTAGATTGAGCTCATGGCAACAACATTGGATGTTCCTGGCAACAAAATTAAAGATATGTTGCTATGGTACGCTTTGTCCCATGCCAAGTTGCAGAGTTACCCTCTCGTGCAAGTAGCGTCCACGACATATTTCATGTAAGCTGAGAGTTTTACCATTATCTTAGGGCGTCCGCACGCGTTTGTAATAGTATGAAAAAGCCCTCAACCTCTAGGACTAGATCAAAGCAAGTCCATAGCGATTAAGTTTGTTTTTTTTTGCCGTATGGTATCAAGCTTTACAGAATATGTTGGCTAAATCTACTGTATGCCATCAAGCATTAACTAGCACATAAAGGTGCGTACCGATTAGAGACAGCCTCAGCCAAGGTGTGTGCCTCAACCGGGGCTACTTCTAATCTGTACGCATCTTAAGGCAACGACGCGACTAGGCAGACCCGGAAACGGAGAGATAAACAAGACGCCTTTTATGAGCGACATGCAGTGACTGGAGGGCGCTTTTGTCTAGCAACAGGCGGGACATATAGAGCCTTTATTAGGATATACAGGGTGTGAGGGACTGGTTTACAAAAACAGAAAGGGCGTGATCAGTCAACTTAACTGAACATTTTTATTTAAAATAAATCAGTTTCTTTGTATAGAGAGGCATTTTTTTCCCTGAAAGTTTTATTCACTGATAGTCGTTCAATCAGTTAAATTGACACCCTGTATTGTTTAGAAAGACATAATGAAATTCTTAAATTTTTACAGGTTTTTTTTATTGTTTAAATATTGCATCCTTCCACCAACAAATTTTATCTTAGCAGTGTCATCAAAGTCTCATCTACTGAAATTGACAATGTACAGTCAGCAGCAAGTCAATGGAAACATTTACAACTCTATTACCATGTCATAAAATCCAAAATGTTTCTAATGACGTGCTGTTGGGCGTACTAAGTTACTTATCATAAACTTTATTTTACCGTAGGAGCTTAGTATGTGCTCGAGGTGCAATGGTGCATGAATGGAGGAAGAACTACGAAGACTTTGCAACCAAGGATGGAAAGAAATACTTCACCCCCCTCGCAAGAGACAAAGCTGTCGATATGTACACGATGGTACGCAAACCAGCTGATTTAGGGTTCCCGAAAAACTACCAACATAAACCCTCGCATAAGTACCAAATTAAATGTTTCAAACCTGTTGAACTGAAGGAACCTTGGCAATAAAGCCGTGATCACATTAACTAATTCAGAAACTAATTCGGCATACATTGCTGCTTGTAATAAGGATATTGGGATTAACAAAACCAAGCCTTCCAGCAATGTATGCCGATTAGTCTTTGTATTAAGGAAGGTGTGATCTTGCCTAAAGTAAGCTTCTTAAGCTTGCTTGTGAGACTATGTTCTATCCATCTTGAAAAGTAAAGCAAATACAGGATGAAGCGACAGTTTTATTCTCTTTCGTCTGCATCATTCTCTCCCTGTCTGCTAGACAGAAAGATGGATAGAGAACAAGTTTGTATGGTTATAAGAAATATTGCGTCGATTAAGTATAAACGCACTATAATTACATACGTTTCCATTGACAATGATAATTTTCTTAAATTATTGGCTTGGTCTGGCTTAAAATAAGTTTGGATGCGTTAAAAAAAAGATAGTCATCCGATATTTTTACTAACATTGTTGTCTTTACAAAAAAAAAATACAAAATTCAATGTATTAGGTATAGTCAATAATATCTTGTACCTAGTTAGAAATGAGTTTATATTAGTGTTAGGTGTAGGTACATAACGATCTGAGCATATACCTACCCTACCTCGCAAGATTTGGTTTGTCCCAATATTCTTAAAACGGCAAATGGTGCAGGCATATTCAATTTTGTGTCTTATAAATTATCATTGTTAACACGTGTAAATGAAAAGGATCTAATTGTTTAAAAGGTTTATGTAAATTTCTATGTTAAGTTTAAGAAATAAAAAAATAAAAAAGATCCCTCAAACAGTTACATTTGTTTACTTTATTTGTAGACAGGATATTTGGGGCATCGTCTCACTTGCAGTTCTCATTTTTTCTTTTGGTAAATAAAAAAATGCATTTCAAAATGACAGTGTGGTGCCGGCAAAGAATAGTACCAACCCATACATACCCGTGGGTGTCGTAAGAGGCGACTAAGGGTTAACTGGAGGATGGGCAGCAGCATCCTCCTTTATATTTTACATCTTACTTACTGCGGTCACCTACAACCGCGGTCCATGGTGCCAGCCGTAACGCTAACAAGCGAGGTGACTATGGTACTACCCCTCCACTTTTTTTCCAGCAAAAGCTGGAATTCTGGAAGGAGCTCCCTGTCCTGCAGTGGACGTTTCATGGGATGTTATGATGATTTCAAAATAACTGTAGGGCTTACTTTAAAGAGGTTATTTGGGGGCGGTGGGAGGGGAGATGGATGACCCAAACAAAAAAAAAACATACAAACAAAAGAAACAAAAAATTTTAACTAAGTATATTAGCATGTTACTAAGACGATGAAACTGAACAACTTATCCAAGGAAAAGCACAAAAAAAATAACTTGCAATCAAAGCATCACTTGACCCCGACGGGCTGTTTGTCCAACGCGACGATTCGGAGCCGGTACCGATAAAACAAAAGCTTAGATTAAGCATATACGTCTTTACTGACGACATAATAAATACTGTTTTTGCTCGTAACATTTTCGGCGTTACTCTCTTGTTACGCGGTGGACAGGCAGCGAGGCTCCAAACCACAGACAGAAAGATTCAAACCAAAAAATAATTTTAATAAACTGGTGGAGCTGGTGGATGGCAACCCTACTCCATCCCATCGCCTACCAAAAAGCGACCTATCTACAATTATTGGCTGTGCACAATGAAAAGGTGAGTCTAATAAAACAGGGTTGCCTGGGCGTAGCCTGGCACAATTAGTACACTCACCAAAAAACTGTTTCCCTTTTTTTACCGATACGTGTACCAAGTAAGTACATAGTGCAAGCAAATTAACTGATCAAAAAGTACCATGGATTGCCACGCCCAACCCTGGTACCTAGTAAGTTGACATAATCTAAAATTTACATTGCAACTCCCTAAACTACCGGGTTTAGGCACCAGCCTAGCTAGGTCGCTTTTTGGCTTTTGGTATGCGAAGAGTCAGGGTTTCCAGCTGCCCGCTCTCTGATCACTCTGATCAGACAAAGATTTTGAAAACTACGCGCAGGACGTTTTTGAGCGTTTTTATTATGTCCTTTAATATTTGTGCATTGACGTAAGAAAAACCAGAGAAAAACACGAAAAACACCACGCTTTTTAACGCCCTCCTGTGTTGGTTCTGCGAAGGTTCTGCGCGTAGTTTTAAAAGATTTCGGACCTCCTTGTATTTTGAAATCCGTCATAACCACATAACCTCACTTTGTTCCCTAGATACGAAAATTATACTTTGTTCCTAACGTAAAAAAAAAAACATTAATTCAGTTAAAATGTAATAAAAATAACCCTAACAGCATAGTGCAGCGATATACCTACCCCCCAGACTAACAGACAAAAGGACCTAAAATATGTTTCAGTATTTATGGAAGCTTCTGGGTAGTAATGGCAATTTTAGGAGTCAAGTCTTTTTTATTTCAAAAGCTCTCAAAGCTAATCATAACGAAACAGCCAGCGAAGCATTTATCGTGTGAGGTGGAAATTCAGAGGCTGCCTTGTACTGCACCAGTACCAGTAAGTCTACATTCTGTTATACCTGCTAAAAATAGTAACACTCCATCACTATCCCATATTGAAGTGTTAAAGAGCTATTAAGAGTCGACTCGCGCGTAAAACGCCTCATCTGGACAGGTTCTAAGTGATCCTAATTAAAGTATAGGATGAGAAATAGCACTTCTACGTACGTACGACGTTACTTGATAACCACCCCCTTGAGTACCACCCCCTTGCTATTTTCTGCCGTGAAGCAGCAGTGTTTGCACTGCTGTGTTTCGGTTTGAAGGGCAAGGGAGCCAGTGAAATTACTGGCACATGAGAGATACCATCTTAGTTCTGAAAGAGAGCAACGCGCTTTGCTGTCTTTTTTGTGTCAAAATATGCCATTAATAACACAGTGGGTGCTATGGGCGGTGGTGACCACTTACCATCAGGTGGCCCACCTGCTCGTTTGCTCACTTGTAATATAAAAAATAAAAAAATAAAAAAGATATTTACTATCACGGCTGCAAGCAAGTAGTTAGAAACAACACCAATATAAGCTGAACCAGCGCTTGCTACAAAAGCACGGTACCAGAGATCCGCTAAAGTATTCCCATCGACGAGCGCCAGTGTCTACTTGCCCCCTAAAATATACCTATTTCAATTTTTATGTGAACATTCTGGGCGGATGTCCTCATACAGCATTTAAACTTATGCAGAAGAGTCAACTGTCTAAAGTCTCAGTCTTTGGTGGACGTCTGCAGTATATGACTTACGCTGAGTTGCGGCTGAGTGTAATGAAGTTCCAACAAAAACGACCGATGATCGACAACATGTTGCAACAGCCTCCGTGGTCTAGCATTCGGTGCATGAGGCTCTGGGTTCGATTCCCAGTGGTGACACAATCAAACACTTTGTGAGAGTTAGAGTTACCCAGTTTGGTTAGAACTTTGAAGGATTAATCACCTAACTTCCCGAAAAGTAAGATGATTCCGTGCTTCAGAAGGCATGTTAAGCCGTTGGTCTCGGCTACTATCTACGAAAGAGGCACTGAACGACTCAACAACTCTGACACCAAGGTTTGTGTGGTCCGTCTTCGATCTTACAACAGAAACGATAGAACTTTATTGAAATTAATTGAAATCTAAAGATAGTCTAGAATCTGATGCTGGCATATTTTTATGCCTATTTGTGTTTTAATCACTTTATAGTGCTATGAAAAAGATATACTAGTTGAGAGAGCTCACATAGATAGATCGGCGGAGTTGCGCCCATTCCTGTATCAAAATGCCTTCGCGTCCAACCTTAGCATCGCTGGTCTGTTGATGCCACATAATAGCAAGTACTTGGGCTATCTAGCCAATAAATACAGTACTACTGGTAAGTAAGATTAAAACTATTTTCAAGTAGAATTAGACTTTCAAAAATATTTTACGTAATACAAAGTTTTATCTTAAAAATACTCGCCCTAATAGAGAGACCGGTCCCCTCCTGGGATCTGGGGGTGGAGAGAGAGGGACTCGACGTGGACGCAATTAGACATGATTGGAATCCGTAGTATTCATATGTCGCTGGACAAACTGCATGATATGCCGCTTTACGTCAGCCGACGAATGACATAAACGATTTACGCGCCGTTTCGTAAATTGCCTAGACATTATGTTAAAAGGCGTATTTCACAATTTCTCGCCGTTTAGTACACAAAATGTAAAGTAACGAATATTTGTCTGCTACATAATATACCTACTTGGACTCGAAGAAAAAGTAAACAAGATTTTTATTGTTTTCTCAAAAATTTCTTTTTACAATATTATTTTTTCCTTATATTAACTAAGGAGATAGATGGCTGGCATATCAGATTGATCATGGTACAAGGAAGCGAAAACTGATTGGTGCTTTGGCAGCGTATCTGAAGTTCCCGTGGGAATCTAAGAAGTTATACGATTGGGCAAGCGAATGCCCCGCACCTGATTGCTATTTGATGCACTTTACATCGCATTGCTTCAAACATCCAGATCTGTTCAAAAAGTATGATGTACCATGCGTTTACGATGTAAGTAAATAAATTTTATTTGAAAAATTGAGGTATGACACATAATTCTATAGCCAACTTTATTTACGGCTCACCGACCTGTCTCTGGCAATGAAATCATCCATTCTTCTCTGTTGTATGCAGTCTTTTTGGTCTTTGGTCAATCCAGCGATATCTAGGACATCTGATGGGACTTCTTACAACAGGACGTCCAAGACATGCGCTTTGACTGCACGATCCTCTACCGTCCTTTCGACATGGCCGAGCCAGCGAAGTCGGCTGACTTGGTGTCCACAATAATGTTGGACTCGGCTATCAAGTAATTTATTATTTTGATGTCGTTACATAAGTGAGCAGAATTGCGGTCTTATTTTTGTCAATGGACTTGTCCTCGATCTAGCCCTGAGGACAGGGATAAGGTCAAAGATGGATCAAGCTTACTAAGCTTCTCTAGAAGTTTGAACAGATTCGGGATATAAAGAATATTCATATCACAAATACACGTGCGATCTAGAACATTCTTTATTATACATTCCTCCCTTGGTACGTAATCTACTATTACTTTGTAGGGAATATGTTTTTGCTTACCTAATAAAATGTGATAGATCTCTTGTGCCAGTAATTGTACTGCACCCTACTCTACCTTTCAAATCGATACACAACTTTGCAAGCACAGCTTAGTTGCTTTAAAAAAGCAATATAAAGCAAGACAGCGATACTTTCTTCAAAAAAAACCTTCTCCTTCTGTTGACGATGTAGTGATTCAGTGGTAGGCTTCTGATCTAGTGATTGTGGATTCAAATTTCATGGTCGATTGATATTCCAGATAGAGTTGCTAACGACGACTATGGATACTAAGTATTGGGTGAGGGACCTGTTACTACATTGTGCGATCCAAAATGCCAAATGGATGGACTTTCCTCTTGTACGCCTTCTTGCCACGGATCCCTACTTGTGAGTTTTTTTCAATTGTCTTATATTTGAAAGTTGATTTCAAAATAAAGTTTTTATTTTTAGTTTGATATACAAAACAAAAGGTTCGAAAATTGTTCGTCTTAAATGTCGTCCGATTTCATCATCAGATTTGTTATACTTTTTTACAGATAATATTTTTCGAAAATTAAATTTAAGCTTCTGTTAGCTTAATGTCTTCCCAATCATGCTTAAAAAAATAAAAAAGTTGGATATTTAATTTAAATAAAAAATGCTAAAATGTTAGTACTGTAAATTTAGTTTACGTAAAATTCGCTATACAAAACGGCAATTTCATAGGTAAAGACCTATTATTTATAAGCCATCACAGCATAGAAATACCTTTGTATAGGGAAAGTGCCAAAAATTACAGTTTTAGCGTAACCTAACATTAAGCTCCTTTCAGGGTGGTTACACTATTTAACTTAACCATAACCGAATATACGCCTCTTGGCTCTCTATATAGGTTGGAGAGAGCAAGACGCGAATATTATGTTACGGTTAAGTTATATGGTGCAACCCACCTTTTATCAACGATGCAAAGCTCAATCTGTCAAGCTTCTGTATTTAGACAACTTTATCTTATCATATCTGTGTTTTAGATTTGCAACATGCGCCCGCACTGGGATGGTGCACGAGTGGTCGATGAAATACAGTGACTTTTGCGACGAGAGGGGCTGGAAAATATTTTGGCTCAACGATCTAGTTACGGTCAACCTGTTCACTTTTTCTACTTGTCGTCCTAAATCTTCTCAACGCAAGCACACTCGTCCTACTATCAAACAGTTAGATAGGCCTCCTAAAAAAGAATAATTAGTAATGGATGTTTTGATAGATTTGATCGTTGTTTTGTTCTCATTTGCGACCTCGCTTCGTTTGTTTTGGGGGTCAATTTCACCAGCTGCGTTCGATTAGATAGAGGCAAGACCTTATAAATGCGGTGACCACTTTTTTTATATAGGATTTGGGAAAATGTATCACAGAGAAACTGCCAAATATTATCCTTTATTTAAGGATGTATCTATCTATAGTTGCTGTGAAGAAAATATATCTTTTATATTAAGTTATTTTTAGACTCATTGTCAGATTTTAGTAAGTTACCCAGAACAAAGAACTTAAAAAAAATAAAGGTCAAAAAACGAGTAAAAATATTGATTGTCCCATACAAATTTCAATATTGCTAGCGCAAACTTTGTATGGGAAAACATGTTATCTCGTTTTCTACTTTGGAAAAGTAATATATATTTTAGTGTTCTGAGTAACATACAAAAATTTGGTTTTGATCCAAAAATATTCCGGTATTTGTAATAGAACTGTGGTCACTGTATAAGGGCCCGATCAGACAGATCGACAAATACAAGAGCAATTTTTGATATCACTGCTTAAAGAATCGTATCAATATAAGACTCGGTTCAAATCTGAATCTTATGACAATAGTTTTAAAGTAAAATTTGCAATGGTATTAAGAAATGCTCTGGTCTGTTCTGCTCTCGTTTGAATTGAGCCTTGATGTCGATAATATCACTGGTGTGTAGTTGTAAATTGTTTACCATAATATATCCTAAATTTTCTATTGTATTATAAAATTATAGAATAAAAACAGTAAGATTTGAAAACAATTTATTTTTCTTCAATAAAATCACTGGATAAAAATCGCGATAATATTCGCGCATACAACATTCTAAAGCAAGGAAGTTGATTAAGGTGTACAAAAATAACAAATGATTAAAACTATGTTAGTAATCTACTATGTTAGTAATCTATTTACAATAAGAAAGAGACAACAACAGTCAATGGTCTTTCTTTAAAGTGCAAACTGCAGACTGCAAAAATGGCGCCATAAATCTCCTGTACCTTTCGCAAATACACAGCTATTCATATACGAGTATAAGGTTCTACAAAAACGGTAAACATAATTTCAGAATATTACTTAGACCGAAAGTGGAAGTTTTTATGGGAGGTCAACAAATTATTTTCGTATTTCGACCTATGTTCCTTGGGGAAAGTTGTTCAGTTTCATGGTCTGAGTAAAATACTAAAATTATGTCTACTATTTGGACCTTATTTGTGCCTTTTTTGCAATATTGTTAAGTAGCGGGCCCGTAGTCTGCCTGCGTGGTTTAGTTCACCTTTAGTTCCAAAGATGTAGAAAAACCGCAAATATGTTTTTTTTAATATCATTATTTTTTAAATACAAAAGTGCTACAAAGAGCGGTTTTGGTTATTCTGTATCATAAGTAATACAAATCTTACATTGTTAGTAAAGATATTCTTATCGGTTATTTAAATGATAACTACCCCACCCACAATATCGCAAAACGTTCAGTACTTTCGGACAAAATGTTAAGTATTTTCGACACAAAAATGACGCCACCTCCACACAGTTACCACATGGTTACCACATTAATATAAATCACTATTACGCGCGTGCACACTAGCGATTTTCGGCGAGGCGATATCGCGGCGATAATTTTTTTTTTGTATAAATTTTTATCGCCTTGACACGACGCTGAAATAGTATGAACTTCGCGAAATACCCACGCTCTTAAGACTTCATTCAACGGTCTGTATCACAAAAGAAAAAAAAAACGGAACAAAAGTATTACAAAAGTAAAAAAGCGGTGGATAATGAATGAAATGTAAAAAGTCATAAATCTGTAACAAAATATTCAACCTAGGAATTTGATTGTGTTGTCTTAACTGGTCTTTAAATAAACCTTACTCTATTTTGGCTTTCATGGCTATACAATTGAGAAAATAAATATTAAGTAAACATAAATATTAATGTAATACTGATTAATACTTAATACTAAAGGATAAGAAAATATATCACAAAAAAGGGCAAATACTAGCAGACATCGCTTTGTTGAATCTAGAACTTGACCAAAACTACTACCTAATAATTAAGTTGTGTAACTTAACAGCGCTCCAAGCATAAAATTGTCATTTAATTTGTAGCTGAATTGCATTACGAATCCGATTTTCGTCATCGAGTAAATATTTGAGAATCGTGGTTGTAAGAACCGATAAAAGGAAATAGAAATGAAAAGGTTTGAAGAAGAAAAGAGTTAAACTGGGCAGGATAAAAAGCGTAATAAGTAAGTATATCTAAGAAAGAATGGCATCATACTCTTACTTACAAAAATTTACTCGATTGTTGTCGTAAATTTCTTAGTTTCCTAGTATTTCCAAAGGCAGTACAAACGTTCCTAGTGCATCTAGTTCTTCTTGGAGTATCCCCACTCCTTGCCGCCCTCGCTGCCACCTTTCTTGCCGTGGTTCTGATGGTTCTCATGATGCTCCTCGTGGCCATGCTTGCTCTTGTGGCCTTTGTGATCCGCGTCCAGATGTCCTTTGTTGCTGTAAATAAACGAAAATGTAAATTAGAAACATAGCATGCCAGATATTAAGAAAGTTTGATAAGTTATTTACCATCTTTACATCATCATCATAATATCATAGAAAATAGGCCTCTCTTAAAGATCCACGAATTATTATTTGGCTCAAATCTTCCCAAAATTAGTAACTCTCCGACGGCGAGTACGCAACCCTCGGGAAAATAGTTTGGAGTCAAGAATGCGGGACGTGAAATTGTGTAATGTGACAGAAACGTGACCGGGCGCGGCGTGGTTCGTAAGACGCCTCCCCTAGCACGGCCATGGGATAACAGAACACATTACATCCCACAATTGAAGAGACCCTACTACAGAAAGTATTGAAAAACCCCTCATCCTTTCGGCAAAATCGGATCGCCCTCATCGTCAAACCCTGGACGACAAACACGCTTGGTGGCACTATTGTGCGTTCACGACGGAAGGTCAACGGACGGTAATTGCAGGTCTACGGAATCCAGCAAGCTTTGGTGGACAGCTTCTTCGCTGCAATACTAAAGCCTCACTCGGGAAACCATATGAAGATTCATACCAGGATGAAAATTTGGACAAGAGGAGCAGAAAAGTTCGAGCTATGGAAACTTTTTATCACACACGAGGTCGGATTCGTAGAACCGAGGAAGGCACCTACTCATATCTACAAAGTGAAATTGGCTGTGTTTTCGACTTATGTAAAAATCTTCATAGAATTTATGCTCATATCTACAAAAAGTTGTACATTAGTTAGTAATTGTATCTCTCTCTTCTTGCCACGCTCAACGGAGTTATGTCCAGCGTAGACATGGTACACGGTACCACATATTTAGTGGTACACCTTATTTTTGAGGTTCTCGCTGCCGGCGTCTATAGCGTGGAACTTGCTGTAATGATAACGCCTTCTACTCTTGTGAAAAGCTTCATAGAATTTAATTTCCTATCTATTAATAGTGCTACATTGGTTCCTGCATACTTTCTTGCCCTGCTTGCCCGGCGTTCGTTGAAGTGGTCCACCTTCTTCTTGAAGTTCTCTTTCTGCGTCTATAGCGTGAACTTGCGTATTGGTGATGCTTCATACTCTTGTAAAAATCTTTTATTTTATGCTCCTATCTACAAATAGTGCTTGGTTGGTACCTGTATCCCTTCTTGCCCCGCTCGACGTAGTCGTGCCCGGCGTTGACGTGGTGCGCCTTCTTCTTGCCACTCTCGTTGCTGGCGTGCTTGGCGTGGAACTTGCCATAGCGGTGGTGTTCCCCGCTCTTGTGGAAGTCGTCGTAGAACTTGTGCTCTTTGTGGAACTCGTCCTTGTGGTATTTGTTGTGATAGCCTGCAGGAAAAACAATATTTTGTCTGAACATAATTTTTTAATAGGCCATCTCGTATGTCTCATCACTTATTCTGAATAAGATTTTAAATTTTAAATAAGGTTTTATAAAAAGACATCTTCGGAAAACTGAACTTGTTAATTTAGACCATTTAAAACTGAACAACTTTTTAACCCCCGACGCAAAAAACAGAGGGGTGTTATAAGTTTAACGTGTGTATCTGTCTGTCTGTCTGTGTATCTGTCTATCTGTCTGCGCCATCGTAGCTTCCAAACGGATGGACCGATTTCAATGCGTTTTATTTTATTTTAAAGGTAATTTAATGGAGGTGGATCTTAGCTATATTTGATGAAAATCGGTCCAGCTGTTTAAAAGTTATGAGCTCTATTCTTGATCAAGTTTTCAAAAAATAATGATTTTATAATAAAAATAATAGGTTTTGAAACCGCACTTTTTGTTGGCCGCAGAATTAAACTGACAATCCAAATATTTTCGAGTTTTCAACGTACTTAAAAAGTTTAAAAAGCTACAAATAAAACTTAAATTTAAAATTTAAAAAAACTTCTGACAAAAAACGATTATTTAAAAAGTAAAAGATAATAGTTCAAATTATTTACACACACTTGCGCACTTTATGATACTTGTTTTATTTCATTGTACGAGTATTGTTTAAATGCAATAAATACTTTTTACTTACTTTTACTATTGTTGACCCTTAAATGTTGGGAGACCGCTAAGTATAAATTCAAATTTGCGAAATTGAAACATAATAATGTTAATAAATATCCAAAATTTAATTTAAAATAATTCATGATTAGGGCCTAACTTTTAGCATTGTTACTCAATTATACCAACACAATATACCTACGTGTACCGAATGGCACAGTGCGATCGAAGAGGGAGGGCAGGAACGTAAACAGAAACGCCTTCTTAATGCAGTAGTACTGTAGCAAACCACCTCGCTGGGAGAGAGACTTCTGGCTTCTAGTTGTTTACTAGTACGCCGCCGGACTCGGACTGAACGTCGCTAGCCGCAACCGAGCCTCTATATATACGAAATCCGCCATTTTGCGGGGCTACCGAGGGGCGCGGGGGGGGCTAGCGACCGAAGGTTGCGGTCTATCTGTGCGGGGGGAGAGGGGAGGTGGTTTACTTTCCCTTTATTTTGACTATTTTACAATTTCTTATTAGAAAATGCTAATTAGATTCTAACTAGACCTATTCCTATTGGATCCTAATAAGAAAACTATACAAACTAAGATCGGAACTAGCTACCTATGCGAGTGGACTGTCAATTACAATATAAAACTATACGAAACCTATCT
Organism: Athrips mouffetella; assembly: GCA_947532105.1. Classification (NCBI taxonomy): domain Eukaryota; kingdom Metazoa; phylum Arthropoda; class Insecta; order Lepidoptera; family Gelechiidae; genus Athrips; species Athrips mouffetella. The sequence goes on from OX383958.1 coordinate 1,027,359, forward strand.
AACTTTCTCCTATAATGAAACTACGTACGAAATGATGTTTTATTATAAGAAACTATAGCTATACACCTATCTATCTATATCTAATTATGTACAAGTCTTGCTGTTATCGCGAGCTATTTGCGTTCTTGACTTCCGTTCTTGCGGCCATCCCGTACATTCTCCCGCCGTGCGTCGTCCGCGGTGCTGTAGGTCGACGCATCTTCTCCGTCGGGAAGGGATGCCGGCTTCGTGGGTAGAACGACCAGTTTCTTGGTGGGTCTTCTAAGGATCCCGGCTCGCGTCTGTATGTCGGCAGCTCGTACCACGCCGTCTGGTCCCGGATAAACAACGACGACTATTCCTCGCGGCCATGTGTTGCGCGGCAGAGTGTTGTCGACGATGAGCACGAAGTCTCCGACTTGTAGTGCTTCTCCTTTGCCATGGGGCTCCCGCCGGTGTTGGAGCTCGGGAAGATATTCGCGTAGCCACCTCGACCAGAAGATGTCGGCCAGGCGTTGTGAGGCCCTCCAGTGTGTTCTGCCGATGAGGTCCTTGTCGTCGAAGGTTCCTGGCGCGGTGACGTTCCCAGAGCCTCCCATGAGGAAGTGGTTCGGAGTGATGGCTTCTGGATCAGCTGGGTCCACGGAGACGTGCGTGAGAGGGCGGCTGTTGACGGTATATTCGACTTCGGCCAGGAGCGTGTTCAGGACCTCTTCTCTCGGGTGCTTCTGTTGCAGTGCGACGTAGAGAGCTGTCTTCACGCTGCGGACGAGGCGCTCCCATGCTCCTCCCATGAAGGGTGCCCCGGGTGGTATGTACCGCCAAGAGATTTTTCTGTTGACCGCCTCCTCTTCTGTGGCTTCATTTATGGCGCGACGAAGTTCTCGGTCGGCGCCCTGTAGATTCGTGCCGTTGTCAGACCAAATTTCGGTGGGACACCCACGTCGCGCTATGAAACGGCGGAGTGCCATGACGGCGGAGTCCGTAGTTAGCGATGCTGCGACTTCTAAGTGTACGGCGCGTGTCGTAAGGCAGGTGAAGAGCGCGACGTATCGTTTCTGTGTACCTCGGCCCACGGTGACTGTGAGAGGGCCAAAGTAGTCAACGCCAGTGTAAGTGAATGGGCGTTGATGATGCGCTAGCCTCGTTTGCGGGTGGTTTCCTGTAGGTGGCTGTGACGGTGTCGCTTTTCGGAGTCTGCATGGTAGACATCGGTGAATGACCATGCGTGCAGTCGGTCGAAGACGTAGTAACCAGTAGTGTTGGCGGCACTCGTTGATCGTAGCTTCTACGCTTGTGTGATGTAGCCGTCGATGCACGTAGTCGATGTAGAGCTTTGCTACGCGGTGGTCGCCGTCGATGATAGCTGGTGTCTTGATGATTTCTTCGACTTCCTTGGCTGCGCTGATACGTGACTTGAGTTTGATGACTCCGTTGACTATTTCGACCGCTAGAGGGCGCAGTCGACTGTTGGGTGCGACGTTCTTGCCTTGTTGTAGGGATTGGATTTCTTCACCGAAGGACTGTTGTTGACTTGCTCTGACTAAGAGGGCTTCGGCTTCAATCAGGAAACGGGCTTCTAGCTGTCTGTAGCAGTCGGTATGTGCTCTTCCGGTCTGTTTCTGTGGAGTGTGGGTCTTGTAGTGTCGTCCCCACGTCGGATCGGCTTCCCTTTTCTTTGCCGTGCGTCTGTAGTTTATCTGTTCCCTTTTGCTACGACAAAGTGCTACGAACTGTAGAACACGCGCTGTTGCACGTAGCAGGCGCTCCCATTTCGAGAATCTGTTTAGATCGGGTAGCGCTTCTGTAAGGGTCGGTCCGGTCCTTCTGTGTTGAGTGTAGAGAGTTCTTTCTTCGCCGGTCTTCTCTTCTGTTGTGGGCTTCTCTGTAGGCCACGTTGACGAATGTTGTCGTAAAAATTCTGGTCCCTGGAACCACCTGTGCTGTGCGCTGAGCCCTTCCGGTACGTCGCGTGTGGCGTCGTCGGCAACGTTAAGCTTCGTAGGTACCCATCGCCATTCGTTGTACTTGTTGTGTTCTTCTATTGCAGCGATGCGGTGAGCTACGTACGGCTTGTAGGAGCGTGCGCCTGTCTTCAGCCATGTAAGTACTGTGCGGCTGTCCGTCCAGTAGGTGGTCGATGTGGGCTTGAGGTCGTGTTCGGCGATGACTGCGGCTGCCATCCTGCTTCCCATGACGGCTGCTTGGAGCTCAAGACGAGGGATCGATGTAAGTTTCAACGGGGAGACTTTCGCCTTCCCGAGAACGAGCGGAGTGTAGATGTGCCCGTCCGGAGCCTCAATGCGCCAGTAGAGTGCTGCGGCGTAGGCTGTCTCGCTTGCATCGACGAACACGTGCAGCTGTAGGTCTGTGGCATCACTGTAGTGGGGATGGCACCTTGGTATGGAGACTGTTGTGAGCTTCTGTAGGTGTTTCATCCATTGTGCCCATTGAGTAGCGAGATCGGCGTCTATCTGTTGGTCCCAGTCTGTGCCTCGCCTCCAGACTTCCTGTAGTATTTGCCTGGCCCGCGCTGTGACCGGTGAAGCGAGGCCCAAGGGATCGAAGAGAGACATCACTATCTTCAAGGCTTCTCTCTTCGTCGGCTGTGTTCGTTCGATGACCTCCTTAGGTAAGCGGGCTAAGTCGAGATTGAAGGCGAGTTCGTCTGTATGCGGCTTCCATATGAGGCCGAGCACCCGCTCGGTCTTAGTGCCGTCGTTTAGTGAGACCGGTTGCGATGAAGTCGATGACCCGTCGAGCGCTGTAAGGACGTCCTGTGAGTTCGATGTCCACTGTCTTAACTCGTAGTGCGCTTCGCTGTGGATGTCGCGCACCCTCGATGCTGTCGCTATGGCTTGCTCGACGGTTTCGAAGCTCTGTAGGTAGTCATCGACGTAATGATTCCGGATGATAGCGTCGTAGGCTTCCGGATCTGTCTGTTTGTACCGCTCCGCGTTGATGTTCTTGACGAAGATTGCTGTAGCAGGCGACGAAGTCGCTCCGAATATGAGCGAAGTCATTCTGTATTCGATAGGAGGGGCGTTCCCCCGCTCCCCCCCGCGCCAAAGGTAACGTAGTGCGTCGCGATCCTCTTCACGGATCTTCACCTGCATGAACATTTCTCTGATGTCAGCGGAGACGGCGTAGCGATGTTGACGTAGTCGCATGAGTACGCCCGGTAAAGACTGTAGCAGGTCGGGCCCGGTGAGGAGATGGTCGTTGAGTGATACACCATAAGTCTTCGCTGCCGCGTCGTGTACAACTCGAACCTTCCCTGGCTTCATTGCATTGAGGACGGGGAAGTGTGGTAGGTACCAAGTCCTCATAATATCTTTCGTAGAGGGCGCCAGCTCTGCATAACCCTTCTTGATGAGGGCTTCCATCTGTTCTTCATACTTTTCTTTTAGCAGTGGGTCACGGTCTATCTTCTTTTCTGTTGATATGAGCCTCTTGTGTGCAGTACTGTAATTGTCGGGCATGATGATGTCCTCTCTCTTCCACAGCAGAGACGTCTCGTAGTGGCCGTCGTCGCGACGTACGGTGCGCTCGGCTAGTAGGTTGAGTGCGCGCTGTTCTGGATCGCTGGTAGGCCTTTGCGGTGTGACTGTGAGGGACTCGATGGCGAAGTATTGGCGGAGTTGCTCGTCCATATTTTCCTCTGGCGTAGCAGTGTGGGCGACAAAGTTGACTCGATGGCCAAGTGTGCGCGTGTGCGCACCGTGTAGAACCCAGCCGAGAGGGGTGAGGGACGCGACGGGTTGATGGCGTGCTCCACGTTTCATTTCTGTAGCGACGAGTAGCTCCCAGTTATCTTGCCCGATGAGTAGCTTCGGTGTGGCTTCTGTGTAGCACAGCTGTTTGGCCATTCCCCGGAGATGTGGGCAGCCGGTGAGGGCACTTTCGGTGATTTTCTGCGGTGTTAACTGTAGACGGTCAATAGTGCGTGCCTGTATGTTGAAGTCACTCGATCTCCCATGTAGAGTGATGGTTACCCGCCGAGACTGTGTGGCTCCGATCTCGTTAGCGAGGGCTTCTATGCGTAGCGGTTCTATGGGGCCCTTCGCTCCGGTGAAGTTGGCGATCTCGGTGTCCACCAAGGTGACTGTAGATCCATCGTCGAGGAGGGCGTAGGTATCGATTGCGCCCTTGGGTCCGGACACGCGTACAGGAACTATCTTCAGGTAGCTGTGCGAAGCTGTAGGCGTCCAGGCTGTCCCGACTACTTCTCTCTTCTCGGTTTCGGATTCCTTTTCTTCTCTTGACTTGACGAAGTGTAGCATGGGGTGATGAGTGCGGTTGCATCCATTGACGTTGCAATTGCGTGCCTTGCAGTTGTGCTTCTGTGTTCTTTTCTTGAGGCATCTATAACAAAACGCTTTCTGTTTGGCTATGTACCACCTACTGTCGATGTCAGCTTCGATGAACTGTTTGCACTGTGGTACAGTGGTGTGACTCAGCTCGCCGCACAGAGGACAGTGTGGCTTCTCTGTTGTAGTGTAGGTCCTCTGCGCCTGTCTGTGTGTGCGCGAAGCCCCAGCTGATACGCGTTGATGCTGTTGTGGTGGTGGTCCAACTTCTGGCTTCTGGAACTTGATGCAGCGGTCCGCTTCCCTCTGTAGGAACCGTTCGACGGTGAGTAGGGTGGGTTTCCCTGCCGATTGTTCGTCTGCGAAGCTGTTCCACGCTACGCGTAACGATGGCGATAGCTTCTCGATGACACCATAGATGAGGTCCGGGTTGAAGAGATGGTTGCTGTTGAGCACCCGAAGAGCCGCTACTATGTTGCTGACCTTGTTGGAGTAGTCGCAGAAACTGTTGTTGGAGTCGGTGGGTCGAGGAAGAGCGCGTAGCTTCTCAGCTTGCATGAACGCGATGGCATCTGGTCTCCCGAAGTTGGACTCCAATTTTTCCATGATTTCTAGTGCGCTTGCTCCGGTGATCAGTAGATTTTCGACGGCTTCTCTTGCTGGACCACGAAGTGACTTGCGTAGACGAGCGAAGTTCTCCAAATCGCTGTAGTTGGCTGCTGTTGCGTTGTAGGCGTTGCGGAAGGATAGCCATTCTTGTATGCTCCCACTGTAGTCTGGCAACTCGATGAACTGACGCGGTGCCTGTTGCGCTGACCGCATCGAGCGTGTGATGGCTTCAGCCAGGTCGGCGACATCCACGCTTGCACGATGTAACTGTGTGACCGGCTTCTGTACTATGACCGGTTGCGCTCCCGCCGGTACGGAACTGAAGTCGCAGTAGACTGGATGCGCGGGTGTGTAGGCGGGCTGCGCGGGGGTCGGTTGCCCCCCCCTCCTCTCCCCCTCAACTGTAGGTGCCGCTGACGGGGGGCGGGGTAACGATGATGCACCCCCCTGCCCCTCTGCTGTCGGTGCCGCCGGGGGGGGGCGGGGATGCGGTGCGGTGAGACCCTCCTGCCCTCCGACCATCGGTGCCGCCGGGGGAGGGCGAAGAGGCTGTGCGGCGATTCCCTCCGGACCTCCGACTGTAGATGCCGTTGGAGGAGGGCGGAAGGATTCCTGTAGTTGCTGCTGTTCCCTGACCCAGTCTGCGGTGCGGGTGTGGGACACGACTGTAGTTGCGTCATCTTCATTCTTGAACTGTTGTCGCAATCGCTGCCTTCTTGCTGCCTGGAGCTTCATCTTCTTGATCTTCTCCATCTGTAGATTGATTAACTCGATGTCCATATCGAGCATCTGCATCTCCAGGCATTCCCACTGTGACTGTTGTAGCGGCGGCGTTGCCGGACGACCGTGAGCGCCCAGGGGCTCTTCCCCTCTGTCTGTGTCGTCGGGGCGCATGACGTAGGTGGTGTTTATCTGTGCAAACACCGGTGCGGCTGTAGCGGCGGCGGCGGCGGGGTCCGCGGGGGCGGGGGCGCCCGCGGCTGGCGGTGACGTCGATGACGGCGGGGGGCGGTAAACCTCGACGTCCTGTTCGGTGACGTTGGCGACTGGGTCGCCCTGTACTGTAGGATTAGGCGCACGGGGGGACGGTTGATTGGTCCGGCCCGTACTCGCATGGCGGGACGGTTGATTGGTCCGGCACATGCTATTATTCTCGACATAATCCCTAGAAACTATAGGCGCGGGGGGGGATTGCCCCGCGCTCGGAGTAACTGTATTTATTGAGCTCCCGGATATGGAACTTGACGTATAGGTTGCAGCTGAGGTGAGCCCGGCGGACTCGGACTGGGAATCACCTCCCAGCGTGGCGATCTCGAAGACACGACGAGGTGTTTCTGACGGTGGGGCGCTTCTGCCCTTTCCACTTCTTGTAACGGGAGGCATCGTGGCGACTACGACGGTTATACGTAGATCCAACGGTGCGCACTGGCGTTATCCGGCTCGCGAAGGACCATAAAATGTACCGAATGGCACAGTGCGATCGAAGAGGGAGGGCAGGAACGTAAACAGAAACGCCTTCTTAATGCAGTAGTACTGTAGCAAACCACCTCGCTGGGAGAGAGACTTCTGGCTTCTAGTTGTTTACTAGTACGCCGCCGGACTCGGACTGAACGTCGCTAGCCGCAACCGAGCCTCTATATATACGAAATCCGCCATTTTGCGGGGCTACCGAGGGGCGCGGGGGGGGCTAGCGACCGAAGGTTGCGGTCTATCTGTGCGGGGGGAGAGGGGAGGTGGTTTACTTTCCCTTTATTTTGACTATTTTACAATTTCTTATTAGAAAATGCTAATTAGATTCTAACTAGACCTATTCCTATTGGATCCTAATAAGAAAACTATACAAACTAAGATCGGAACTAGCTACCTATGCGAGTGGACTGTCAATTACAATATAAAACTATACGAAACCTATCTAACTTTCTCCTATAATGAAACTACGTACGAAATGATGTTTTATTATAAGAAACTATAGCTATACACCTATCTATCTATATCTAATTATGTACAAGTCTTGCTGTTATCGCGAGCTATTTGCGTTCTTGACTTCCGTTCTTGCGGCCATCCCGTACACTACGCAAGTTGTATTGTTGCAAGTTCCTTTCTATTTTGTTTTCATAGCGGTCCCGCAAGGCATTTAAGGGTCAACAATAGTAAAAGTAAGTAAAAATTATTTATTGCATTTAAACAATACAACGAAATAAAACAAGAATCATAAAGTGCGCAAGTGTGTGTAAATAATTTGATCTATTATCTTTTACTTTTTAAAGAATAGTTTTTTGTCGGGGGCTTTTTTAAATTTTAAATTTAAATTTTTCTATGTACAGTAAAACAATATTTTTTTCGTGTTTCGATGTATGTTCTTCAGGGAAAGTTGTTCAGTTTCATGGTGTAACGAAATTTACCTGATCTTTTTCTGAGTTTGTGTTTTTGGGAGATATAGTTACTCCCCATATTTTAGGGGCACGCTTCATTAAAAATATAACTCGGAGGTCAAATCTTATAGATTGCGTTTTTTTTTTCAGTTTCAAAAACTTGAATTGATCTCCCAATCTCCGGTCCAAAATGCGCCATCAGCTGTTGTAGTTTCTATGAGAAGTTAAGATTATGTTTTACGTTTTTTGACCTATTATGTTCCGTGGAAAAAAATTATCAGTTAGTACTGATACTGAACCCGCCGATATGTAACGCAATCTGCTGAAATATAAAAACACCCTTAATAGTGTTTGTAAATATCATAACATAATATCATGTATTCTATGCATAATATCCCATAAAAATTCAGAAGCTGGACAAGAAGCTCGTCCAGAATTTTACAGCAAATATTGTGGTAAATGTTGAGGGGGATGTTATTGCGGTCACTTGCACCTGATCACATTTATGTTAATTTTTTCTTGCACCCGAAAAAGGGAAACACTTTCGAGCCCCGCTATTAAATAAAACAATTCTTCGGTAAAATCACAGCTAAGAGGATAAATCATTACCTATCTCTTCCAAGGCTATTACGCTATGAAGTACAGATTGCAACTAATTGAGTTATCGCTTTCCTTATACGAGTATGCTAAAGCTTAAAGAGGTCGTGCCTTGGCACCTCGGCAGGAATCAAGGAAACATTTTTAAGTGACTAGGCGCAAATCACAGTGATAGTACCATAGAGACCACACTTGATAGCAATGAACCGCGATATCCTCTGATTCAAGATTCCTTTGTTGTGACACCCACAAGAAGAGATGAGTGGTAGGTACTACCACACGAACAGTAATGAAAATATTTTTGTGAAGTAAGGGTTTATTGTGGTCCTTACCTACAACATTGGCGAAATTTTCTTGCAGTTTAATGAGATCATAATTCCTACAATAAAACTAAAGCAATTTTCCTTAGATTATTGATAGGTCTCCGCGCGCTCCTGTGGAGACCTTTATTAATCTAAGAAATTTTCTTTATTTGTTTTATAATTTAAAGTTGATCTCAAGGGCATCAATCTACGCGTTATATGTTGTTTTTATTTTAAGGTTAATGTCTAAAATTCAAGGTTCGAAAATTGTTCGTCTAATAGGTAAATGTCGTCCATTTTTTCAAGTTTTTTGTTGATTTTTTGTCGTTCATTTTTTTATTATATCAAGATATTTTTCTTAATTTAAATAAATTGCTGTAAGCTTAATGTCTTCCTATTCATACTTAAAAAACTGCTTATTTTTTTAATTATTGGATTTGTAGTTACTATAAAATGCAATATTGAAAATTGAATGCTCCATACAAAACACCAATTTCATAGATAATAAGGACCCAATTTTTCCTTGGAATTTATCTCCTAAAGGATTAATTTTATAATTGCTAAAGTTGATCGACACATAATTTATAGAAAATATCTGCATAATATTAACCTCGATTTCGTCGCGGTCATCTTATAACGCGCTATTTTGGGTCAATCCCTTCACTAATCTGACCGCTTTCTTCGCCCTGTGACCGCCGCACCGACAGAATTACGGCTGAGGTCAGACCTTCAATAGAATTACACTGTCGTAATGGGAAACAAACTTACGTAACAGCGGTAACGCTTTCCCTCGACCGCAAAACGATACAATTTCTCGAACAATGATAATCGGTGACACCACACCCGGACCGATCCATTGATTGTGGTTAGCATTCTACATTCAAATTACAGTACAACAGCCTCCGTGGTCTAGTGGTTAGAGCTCTCGATCCGGAGGTTCTGGGTTCGATTCCCAGTGGGGACACTGTCAAACAAAAATCTCTTTGTGCGACCTCCCCAGTTTGGTTAGGGCATTGCGGGATGAATCACCTGATTGCCCGAAAAGTTAGATGATTCCGTGCTTCGGAAGGCACGTAAAGCCGTTGGTCCCGACTACTATCTACGGATGTAGTCATTAATGAGCCATGTCAGAGGCCTTTGGCGGCTCAACAACTCTGACAACAGGGTTTGTGAGGTCGGTCATCGACCTTGCAACCCACACGATATGATGATGATGACAGTACAATAGAGGCGTATTAGCAAAATTGCTACTGTAAGTTGTTTCATTCTTACACATGGCTTTGTTACACTTAGTCCCTGTTTCACCGCTTCCCTATAAACTTCTAGATAGCTTATCTGCTAGTTATTCTGTCAGATAGTAAAAATGTTTTGTTTCACCAGTCTCTGATTGCACAAACTGACAGATAAGCTTGCTATTAAATTAGCAGGCAGATCAAGTAGCCGTTATTTTATTATCTGTCAGATAAGAAAAATTTTTCAAAATGGCGGGACAGTAATTCAGTTTTGTGTCAATTAAATTGCTGTCAAATAGTGTTTCCGCTGCGATCCGATTCAAATATATCAGTCACATATAAGGCATATTTAGCTGGCACATATTCTATCTGTTAGCTTTTTATCAGGAACTTTAGCAGCAACCGGTGAAACGGCCCCTTAGAGTAATTAAAATTTTCATACCTATTGGTTTGCGTTGCGTTGTGGTGGCGTGTGTAAGTACCTACAATGCTTTTATTTCGTAGCGACAAACTAAGGTGAGTGTACAATTAAAATGTGAAATATGGCGAAGTGGGGCTTCCCAGACCAGATGCTAAGGCTCTGTGACTGTGGATCTCCATCTCAGAACATGGCGCACTTGCTCTCTTGTCCACTGTGGCCCTCTACCTGCACTGGCGAGGACCTGCGCGAGGCGTCGGATAAAGCCGTAGAAGTGGCAAGGTTTTGGGAGGACAGTATTTGATCCAACGCGATGGCATTTGTACATTGACACGAAGAACGAAATGTTGATACTATAAACAGCTAATATCCTTCCGATAAATTTTCATTCAATTCTACTAATGTTTCCGATTATAAAAAGCCACTTGTCTGGTAGCCAGAGTTGGCTGGACACAAACTGGCAATTTTTTTACAGTCAGCATAAAAATGATGATTTATCTATAATTTTTATACTGAAGAGGGCACTGGTTTTAACAAATCAGACCTATCTGCCTGCGTCTGTGTTCCCGAGTTCATACAACCCGAATCTATTCAAACCGCGAGTGAATAAGCTTCTTCTGGGCAAGCTCGTCCCATCGTCGACTTCATCTCTGTGCTCAAGACTGGATCGAGGTCAAGAGTAAGCCCATTGACAATAAAAAAAGACACTATTACACCAGGTTAGTGGTCAATCTGGCTGTCAGACTTTACAAGCTGCCAAAGTCACAAGTGGCTTAACGTGCCTTCCGAAACACAGAAAATGCTTGAAATGTAATTCCACTAGAGGTCACCCATCCATATTGATCGGAAAGAAAGAAAAACTATACAAGTCGTTAGTAAAATTACAGTGATCCTTTAAACCCCGAGTCAAACCGTGTTACCAATTTTGCGGGTGCTTGTTTAGTTTTAAGAAAAAACTGTAGCAGTTTTTTTTTATAAACACTTATTCTGTCTAATCGTATTCTATCTTTTAGGCACTGGAATTTACAAGTAAAGTCCTTTCATATGATTTCCCACTCGACCTAGTAACGACCATTTCAAATCTTGACCCCCCCCATTTGAGCCCCCTTTCAAATAATAATAATATTATAATGATTTTTATATCCTACTAATATTATAAACGCTAAAGTTTGTAAATATGAATGTATGGATGTCTGTTTGTTACTCTTTCACGTAAAAACTACTGAATGGATTTTAATGAAACTTTACAATAATATAGCTTATACATCAGAATAACACATAGGCTACAATTTATAAACCTGCGCAGACGAAGTCGCGGGCAACAGATGGTTTACAATAAAGTTGAATAATCATAAAACTATTCCAAGCAAGTCTATAGCATGAGTGGTTGCCGAGATAAACAGGTATGAATAGACAGACAGACGAAGTTGCACCATAAGGGTTCCGTTTGTACCTACTATTTTCGTTCGGAACCCTATATCATCATAACATCCCATAAAACGTCCACTACAGGACAGGGAGCTCCCCCCAGAATTCTAGCTTTTGCTGGAAAAATGTAGAGGGAAAAGTACCATAGTCACCTCGCTTGTTATCGTTAAGGCTGGCATCATGGACCCAGGTTGTAGGTGACCGCAGTAAGTAAGATGTTAGATACAAAGGAGGATGCTGCTGCCCATCCTCCAGTTTGTAACCCTTAGTCGCCTCTTACGACACCCACGGGTATGGAAGGGTTGGTACTATTCTTTGCCGGCACCACACGGGGCTCGGATCCCTATAATAACTATAAAATTTTATTATAGGAGTTAAGGTCTCATTGGTCTGCAAGAAAATTTCGCTGATTTTATAGGTAAGGGCTTTATACCTTTTATGCCAATAGTCATCCGTGTGGTACCGGCAAAGAATAGTACCGACCCATCTCTACCTGTGGGTGTCGTAAGAGGCGACTAAGGGTTTACAAACCGGAAGAAGGACAGCGCAGCGTCTTTCTGTGTATCGTTCCATCTTACGTACTGCGGTCACCAACAACCGCGGTCCATGGTGCCAACCATAACGCTAAGAAGCGTAGTGACCAAGGTACTTCCCCTACACATTCTTCTAGCAAGAGCTTAAAATCTGGAGGGAGCTCCCTGTCCTGTAGTGGACTTTTTTTTATTGAGAATGAGCTTACTGTTCACCTCGATCTAGTCTTGGAGACAGAGATGAGGTGGACGATGTAACGAGCTTACCCAGAAGAAGCCTATTCACTCGCGACTTGAATAAATTCGGGTTATATGAACCCGGGAACACAGACGCAAGCAGAGAATTCCACTCTTTGGGGATGTTATGATGATGCCAAAAGTGGTAAAGCTCACCTTTAGTTTTGTGTCCCTTCTTGTGCCCCTTCTTCTCGTCAAAGTGCGCGCCCCTGTGCCCATGAGCCTCCTCCTCGTGCCCCCCCTTGTGCTCCGCGTGGTCGTGATGCTTCTTCTTGTTGCCGGCTGCTTCCTCGTGCTCTTTGCGATGGTGCTCGTCAGTCTTGTGCCCTTTGCTGCCCTTGCTAGTGTCCTGGTGAGAGCTGAACCCTTTCACGCTCTGGGGAAACGGTCATAGAATTTTTAATAGAAATAATAAATAATTTCAAAAAAATCACTGGTTGCCTTTAAACTTGATACGGCCATAAGTTTGATGTGGATACCGTGGATACATCCTACTAATATTATAAACGCGAAAGTTTGTAAATACGAGTATGTATGTATGGATGTTTGTTACTCTTTCACGTAAAAACTACTAAATGGATTTTAATGAAACTTTTCAATAGTATAGCTTACCTATATATATATCAGAATAACACATAGGCTACAATTTATAAACTTGCGCAGACGAAGTCGCGGGCACCAGCTAGACTATAATATAGGTAGGTAAGCCCAAAGCGATATAGTACTAATTATTACCGCCAGAGGGTATTTATCCACTGCACGAAACGAGCGAAACAGACGTATCCACGTGAATATATTGTTAAAATAAATTAATATGAGAAGGATGATTCTCACAAGGTTATCCCTTAAATGCGTCATGTTGTAGTTCTGCTACACTTTAATTTTTTGGCACAAAATATTCCATAATGAATGTTTTCCTATTATATTAAAATAATGTGGTAGTAAAAATACTACTCAACATACAAGCAACACTGTTTTATCTGTAACTTGTAATATTTTTATTTTTTGAGGGTAGTTTTTACGAATCACCTGACTATCGATTTACATGAACATTTGATCGAGATTATTTATTAAAAAACCTCAAGGTAAGACTTTCATAAAAATCATACATACAACAAACACACTAAAATTTGAGGTTATTATATAATATATAATAATTGATGTATAAATCAATGTAAAATAGGTATAAAATTGACTGTAGCAGAAATGCAACATTGCGCAATGCATACATAAAAAATATGTGTTTGTTTACTGCAAGAACCGCCTGTCTGAGAATCAGATTGAGACATATTTATGTCGTCTAGAAGCTGGAATAATGTCTGAATATGATTTAGAAGAAAGTAGTAGTAAACATGAATAGGACCAGGAGACATTTTATGAAAATCTTGATGCAATTGCGCGAGATCTTCAAGATGATATCATCTAAGATGAAGAGGAGCAAGAGGACGATGATTCAGATCCACCACCTTTACCAGATAATATTGAAAATGATCACTTTTGGTACCTATTTAAGCAGGCACTAGAGCAAGACACAGAGAGAAATACAATGCAAAAATGGGAGGAGTAGATTTGATGGATTGTTTCATAGGACGCTACAGAATAAGAACAAAGGGTGGTAAAGCTATTTTATCGCATGATTTATATGACAATTATAAATGTTTGAATATTGTCTAGAAAGGTAGACACTCTAAACGGTCACAACAATCTTAGACTTGCCGCGTTCAGACTGGCCTTAGCAGATACTCTATGTGAGTTAGATGATGTTTCAGCAACTACTTCAGGTACTTCGCCCCCAACGCCCAAGCGTGGTAAACGAAGCAGTGCTTCTTTATAAAAAGCGATTCAAGAAATAAAAAGAAGAAAAGTTCCAGGACAAATAGCACCAAGTAAAGATGTTCACTTAGACAATGTTGCCCATTGGCCAGTGTGGTTTGACCGTGGGAGGTGTAAGTATCCTTCTCGCAAGGACTACACTCAATGTGAATAAAATGAAGTGTTTTCTTATATTTCAATAAAAAAAAACAATTGATTTTATAAGTATCATATTACAAATTAAAAATAGTAAATAAAAATATTGTTTTATGCATGATTACAATTTTTAGGTAATATGTAAAAAAACAACCTTTTCTATGCACTTATTGCGCCATGTTGTAGTTCTGCAACACTTTGTTTTTGGTTTAAAAATACATTAAAATATAACAAAATATTTTTTTTGTTATTTTTCTCTCAAAATATGAGGGGGAATACATATGATAAATTAAAATCAATGGAATCCAAAAATTGGCGCATTTAAGGGTTAAATTCACGTTCATCACACAAATGTTTGCCCTGCGGGGATCGAACCCGCGGCCTTGGGCGCAGAAGGCAGGGTCACTATGAACGACACCAACAGGTCAGTCACTTGAAACCAAATAATGAATACAAGTTCGAGATATTATTTCAGGAAGCTTAGATTAATACCGCGGTGGGCTTCAGGTATAGGTTAAAAACACAAGAAAGCAGCCCTGGCTCCCTAACTAGTAAACCTGTGTCTTATGAGCCGGTTTTTTTTTGGACTTCAAAGTACAGTTTTAGAAAAAATAATTAAGACAGTGAAAAGTCTCATGGGGTGCCGGCAACGCACCTACCCAACTCTCCCAGCAGGTGTCGTAAAAGGCGACTAAGGGTTTATGAACCGGAGGATGGGCAGCAGCATCTTTCTTTGTATCGTACCATCTTACATAACGCGTGCACCAACTACAGCGGTCGTCAGCCGCAACGCTTAAAGCGTGGTGACTATGGTAATTCCCCTTCAAAGAAGGCGTTTTCGCTGGAAATCTGTAGTAGGAAGCTCTCTCCTGCAGTCGACGTTTTATGGGATGCTATGGGTTTAATTAAACCCATACAAAACAGAATAAATAAAATTTAGGTATAAACATAATAAACATTTTTCTTCATGAAGTTGATGGATAATACAAGGAGATGAGAGAAACAAATAACAGACATGAATGAAAATAAATACACTTACACAAAACGTTAAATGAAATTGTGACAAAAATAGCTAGCTTACTTTTATTTGTAGCGTGGTTGCAATAATGCATTGACGCTTGCGCATCTTGAATCTCAAACAATTGATTACGCTTATAATTAATATATAGGTAGTTAGGCAACAAAAAGAAACGCTTTATTTTAATTATGAAAGCCGAACTTGTTGTATACTACGTGTAATTCTAAATACGCAAAGCCTCTCGGGTGGTAGTTCCACCCATATATAACTAAACAACTTTTGTTCTACAACTTTAAAAAAAAAATCGAAATGAAAATCTGATCCGGTAAATTTGTATCATCAATACAGGACAGGGAGCTCCCTCCAGAATTCTAGCTTTTGCCGAAAAAATGTGGAGGGGAAGTACCATAATCACCTCGCTTGTCAGCGTTACGGCTGGCACCAGTAACCGCGGTTGTAGGTGACCGCAGTAAGTAAGATGATATGGTACACAGGGGGATGCTGCTGCCCATCCTCCAGTTTATAACGCTTAGTCGCCTCTTACGACACCCACGGGTATGCATACATCCCATAGGATGGTACTATTCTTTGCCGGCAACACACGGGAAAATTTGTAAGTATATAAAATCAGTTCTTTTTATTTCTAAAGTTGTTTAGTTACATGGGTAAATTACCCCCGAGAGGTTTAACGTCTTACACGTTCTATACCTACGCTTCTTTATAAACTGCCAAAAGAGTAAGTCATTCAACTACTAAACAAGATTTTCTAAGAAAAGTCTTTGGTTTACCCATATGTATAACCTTTTGGCGGTGCGAGGTTCTTACGGTATCAAAATGAATCTCGTTTTCGACCTAGATTTCTCAGGAAAAGTTGTTCAGTTTTATGGTGAAAGCAATACATTCAAATATTCGCAATTAAAATTAGGAAGCACCCTTACATTCCTACTTAGTTTATAATGGAAATAAATTGGTATTTGAATGGATACAAAGCATACCTTGCCACCGTGCGCGGCATGACGGTCGGCGTGTTTAGCATGACCCCCACCCGCGGAGTGCCCGTGAGCTCGAGCCCGGTGATGATGGTGCTGATGAGCGTGACCAGCCGCAGAACCCAGCAGGTCTCCTTCCGCCAGTCGGACCACCGGCGACACCGGCTCAGACAACACCGGCGCCGGTACCGCCGACACAACAGTCACAGGCACAGGGGCAGCGTTAGGCAACTCCACATACTCGACAGGGCTAGACACCACACTAGGATTATGATTAACAGGCACAGGGTGAGCTTGAACTGGAATCTGGGGTAGCAAGGTCTGAGGTGGAGCATGATTTAGTGGAGCATGATTTTGAGACACAGATGAGAATTTTGGAGGGGGTTCGACGATGGCAACTGGTTTAGGCATAGGACCGGGTTTTAGGCCCACAGGTACAAACTGAGTGATGGACGGCACAGGACGGACACCAAGCGGTTGGGAACTCACGCCTTCACGGCTCTCGTAGTGCGTGTTAACCGGCGCTCCTGGCGTTGCATATATCCTGTGATAATGCTCAGCACTCGCAGCCAACATCTCCTCGTACGGTGGCGATGGAAGAGAGCTTTCGTCTGTGAATTCGTGTACTTCGTATTGGTGAACCTGCCGAGGAACACGCACGTAGTCAGCTGACCGGCGCACTCTGTACGGCTCGTCGCAACATCGCCGTCTCACGCGCACATGCTCCTCGTAAGGATCTTCTTCGTAAATATCATGTAGCTCGTCTGCATAGACTTGGCGTTGCAGTCTTGGTCTTCTGTCGGAATCGTGAATTTCTGCTTGTTCCTTGTCGTAAGGCTCCTCGAGTTCCTCCTCCTCGACCCAGGGTTCCTCCCAAGGATCGGCCGCCGCCAGCGCAACGAGCGCTAGTAGCCAAATTGCCACTCTCATCGTCGCAACACTGCGCTGAAATCTGCAGTTTTTTTGTTATATACTACGACCTTTCACTAAGCGATGTAACGAAACTGACGCTTTTGAAAAGGACTTGCGAAGTCGGCGAGCTCGGATGCTTTGTGTTTTTTTGCGTTGAGTGCAGTTTATAGTCTGGTTTATATCGCGGTGTGTAAACAGGCAGCACGATGTTTGCGAAGCGGAGACGGGCGCGCGATTGCGGCGCGGCGCGGGACTGGTGCGCGGGCGCACTCGGAGCTCCCGCTAGAAAGCGTTCACAAACACCGATGAAAATTGTTTTCCCGCTCGATTATGTTCGCAAATTTAGGACCTTAGAAACCACCGGCCGTGGTTTATTGAATAGTGATATTTTTTCACTCAATTCGCGGCCGTGAGATCCGGTTGCGCAATCCAAACCACATTTTGCGATGATTTAAGCGTTGCTACCCTCATTTATTAAGTGCATTTAAAAATAATATATTTGTTCAATCTACCTACAAAATTTATCTTTCATGTAAACAGGTAAAGCCTGGGTAAAGTTTATAAAAACATTGACATTGACGTATGATTAATTACCAAGTTACTTTGTTGCAAGTGCAAATAAGGATGAAGATAAGACTAAGATTGCTTCACATTTTATTATAATTAGGTAGGTACCCATATACCTACTTCTAGATAACTCAAGTAGAAATAGTGATAAAATATTTTTAAGACTGACTAATCTTTTGCTATTGCCGTAGGTCATGATCTTGGAATTGTCAAAATGTACAAGTACAGTAAACGAAACAGAAACACTTTCTCAATAAAGATAATAGAAAAAAAAAATGAAATTGTAATAGATCCATAATAAATGAAAAACATGCAGTAATTATTTATAAACCCTTTTTAGGGTTCCGTGGCCAAATCCCTTATAGTTTCGTCATGTCCGTCTGTCTGTCTGTCCGCGGCTTCGCTCAGCGACACTTAGTACTACAAAGCTGTAAATTGGTATAGCTATACATATTAGTGACGTGCGACATATAAGTGAAACCTTGAAGGAACTTTTTTTTAGGGTACCTCCCCTACACATAAAGTGGGGATGATTTTTTTTTGTCGACTCCTTAGTGTAGAGTGTCGTTAGATAGGTCTTTCAAAAATATTGTTAGCTTGATAAGACTAGTATCCGATTTAGGGATCTTTTTGCGAAATGAAGGGTAAATTTTTGTTAGAGTCAAGTGTCCCCCCTGCTGTTACTGGAAATGTGGAAAAATTCAGAGTAGTGGCATATACGATTAAATTAAAAGAAAAACTATTACAGCTAATTACGCTTTACATGGGAGTAATAGTCGAAAAAATTAAAATAACAAATATAAATAGCAATCAGGCGCTGGGCTTCGCTGTTGGTTAGGACGGAATAAGTTAAGAAAAAATCGAAACCTGCTTAACAATATTAATTCTTAAACCAACTTTACTACGGAACCCGAAATTGCGCGTGACCCGACACGCACTTGGCCGGTTTTTTGTGATAGTTTCCTAACACATGTTACTTTTAGAAAGTTGTTCAGTTTCATTGACTGAACATGCCCCGTAAGTTATAGTGCCCCGTAGGTATTGATATCGCATTTTGTAACGATTTTGTCATTTTCCGTTGTAATGCAATGTGTTACTTTTAACACTAGATTGGTTAGCTGGAAGAGATAAATTTGTTGTTGTAACCAACTTTAATGCATTAGCTTTAGATAATTACATTGCCCATGCATGCCCGTGAGTGTCGTAGGAGGCGACTAAGGGTTAACTGGAGGAGGGGCAGCAGATCTTCCTTTGTATCTTACATCTTATTTACTGCGGTCACCTACAACCGCGGTTCATGGTGCCAGCCGTAACGCTAACAAGCGAGGTGACTATGGTACGAGTACTTCCCCTCCACATTTTTTTTTTCAGCAAAAGCTGGAATTCTGGAGGGAGCTCCCTGTCCTGTAGTGGACGTTTCATGGGATGTTATGAATGAATGAATGAAATTATATTTTGTGTGTAGTTTGTGTTCCGCTAGTCGTTTATTTATGCTTTTGAACAAATGCAGCTCCAAATACACGCAAATTTCTAAAACCTTCCTTACGAAGCCAAGGTGATACTCGTAGGCAGCCATAGTTTCTCCTGTTAATTGAAATAAATTACTCCGCTGAGCTCAATCATTTGTTTGTCAATTATCCCCTTGACCGGGTTACGACAGGTTTTTTGCTCATTCGTCGAATTATAAACTAAATTACATTTCAACAAACCAAAATCCAAATAATAAAACTTATACTGACGAAGGCTGATAGGGCAAGGCCCCTAGCTGTATAGGTTTACATACATTGCTTTGTTAAAAGGTTCTTAAATAAAACTGTCCAAGTTTGCAAACAATGTATATCTACTTTTACTCGCCGCTTCCTACCAGAGTCTACGTTTGTTGCTTATGTAGGTAGGTATGATGCTACTGCCAAAGTTAAAATACTACAGCCAGAAGTGGCTTATTCTGTAAATATGTAGCATCTAGTGGTGCTAGTGGTAGCATTTTTACTTTACTTTCTATGCGACGTAGATTCTTTACAGGATACACATTGAATGTATAAGATGCATGCAGAATGAATGCATACGTGTAAAATACAATTAAAATAAAGCGAGTCTACTACCATTTGGATTCTGCTGTACCGTTCATTATACGTAAGTATCTGGTCGACCGAGCTTCGCTCTATAATAGCCGCCTCAACATTAAAATTACCATCAGGTGAGCAAGCTATGCTACTCGCCAACAGATGGCGCTGTAAGTTTATTTCTAAAACGCGGAATTTACTAAATGCTCAAAACACGAGGAATACGAATTTTCCCAGACATGAGACCTAGCTAGATCGATTTTTTGCCCCCAAAATCCCCCGTAGGGTAAATTTCATCGAAATCGTTAGAGCCATTTTCGAGAAACCGATCATATATATATATATATATATATACAAATATTGCTCGTTTATTAGTATAGGATTTCTATTTAAAGTACCTGTAAAATGCTGTATAAAGCTAAGATACTTTTTTGGTTTCTCTAATTTACATTTCGTTTATTTATGTTAATGATGAGACTGTATGAAATGGATATTATTTGAAAGCATAATAAAGTTTTATAGTAAAGCCAAAGATATATAATATTGCGCTAACGCGTAAAGCGTCAAATGGTTTTCGCTTCCGTATTTTTAACCTCACAGAAATAACGTACCAACGAAAAACACAGATCTAATGCAGGTGGTAGTACAGTTTCTAGCTGCGTTGAAGGTTCTGGGTTCGATTCCTACTCAGGGCAAATATTTAAATGATAAGTTTGGGTAGTTCTGGTGACCGTAATTGCGTGTATTCGTCTCCTAATATACAGAAGGTAATAAAATATCTCCCTCTTTTTATTAGACTTAAACGTGTAACAGTTTGTTGAATTTTAACCAGAATACTACCGCGGTCACGCTTGACGAACTGATCACAGTGATCGGATCACGTCTTTTTAATAAAACATTTGAAATAAATAAATTAAACATTTTTTTTTCTAATGGAACTATTTAGCAATAAGTTGCTCACAGTTATTGTCAATAATTAACAAAAAAACTCGTGATATTCGGTTCAGAAAACTAAACTTATTGTACCCACGATACTTTTATAGTTAGTTTGTAATATTTCAAGGACAAAGGTGAATGAAACTTGAAAACTGCCTGTATTACTCTTGACCTCGATCTAGTTTTGAGGACAGAGATGAGGTCGAAGATGGAACGAGCTTGCCCAGAAGAAGCCCTATTCACTCGTGACTTGAATAGATTCGGGTTATATGAATTCGTGAACACAGACGCAGGCAGAGAATTTCTCACTTCAGCCGTGCGCAATATAAAATATCTTCAAAGCGCTTTGTGCGAATGTGCGGAATATCAACCAACTATGGGCGGTGCGTCTGGACTTCCGATGGTAGAATGGAGATGGCGGAATAAGCTCGTGGAGCTATCAGCACACTCTCTCTCCAGGTTGAGCTCAAATTTCAAAAGGATCACGTCACGTTCAAGTGGTTCTACAGTTTTTAAATCAAAGGGCAACTAAGCTTGTTGTAGGTTTCGATAAACGGGTGCGGAACTCTTATTGCGCTAGTCCGACTTTTTTATTCTAAACCGGTTTTTTTATTCTACACCGTATCAAATGTTCTTACCAAACAACATAGTTACAGCTTGGTGTAAGTAAGGCAAGGGTGAATCAATTCAATTAACTTTTTTACAAGTAGTGTAGGCAACGAAGCAGTTGACCCCAACATAATTCTCTCAGGCAGGTTTTATTTGACATTATGATAAATAATCATGAATTAAATGTAAATTCATAATATCCAAAAAACAATTTACAAAAAAAAATCATACATTTTTTGTAATTTTTGTATGGAAAAATTAAAAGTACCGTTTTTTTTTGGATTTTTAGGGTTCCGTACCTCAAATGAAAAAAACGGAACCCTTATAGGATCACTTTGTTGTCCGTCTGTCTGTCTGTCTGTCTGTCAAGACCCTTTATCTCACGAACGGGTAGAGGTATCAGGTTGAAATTAATACCATATATTAGGCTCCATGAACCACACAAGATCTGAAAATTTAAATTTTTTACAACGACGCAATCAAAAGATATGGCATTTTATGTCCTTATCTCCATACATTTATTCAAAAATGCAAAACCTACAGGGTACTTCCCGTTGACCTAAAATTATGAAATTTGGCAAGAAGCTAGGTCTCACAGTAAAAATAATGGGAAAAGTCTGACATCATTAAATATTACAACTTTTCTCACAACTAATGGTAACCAATTGTGGTGAGCTCCCGTTTCAAGAACATTCATATAAGAGAGGGGTCAAGTTGGAAGGTCGCGGAGGCGATTTTTGTTTTAGTTCTATTTTAAAAACGGAAACATTTACAAACTTGAAAATTGGTATGTTTATAGTGCATAAGCTATAAAATAACAACAAATAATAAAATTTGGTCAATCGCGTGTCGGACTCAAAAAATCTAGCACATTAACTTACTGAAATTGCAACTGATACAATTATGATTATGTGGTGGTACGGAACCCTCGGACTCGCACTTGGCCGGTTTTTTTTTATTGAAGGTTTGTCTTATGTAGAGTAATACCCCAGCAAAGTTTCATCGACTGAGGATTTAATGCAGAGGTCTTCATACAACGATCTGCTTCGTTGCCTAGACTAAAGCAGCTGACATATAAATCAACCGCAGCACGGTTCATTGCTTTAAGTTTCTTTTATTTTGTGTGATAACGTTATTTGTGTTATAATGTTATATTGTAATTGCAGCTTGGGAAACAGATTAGTTGTGATGTGTTGAAATGAGTTCATTACAGAAAGAAATAATTCGTTATTTGTTCTTAAGGGCTTTCCTGCACTAGTGCCCTCATCAGTTAAAAAATATTACTCGCTAAATACAAAACTTATCAAAAATCTGTCTTACTACATTGAAGTAAAGGTACCCTAGTTTATTTAGAGCGTATCAATCCTGAAAATATAGTTCACTGTATACAGATACAAAAAGTGCGAAAAACGGCCACTTATAGCAGTTTTTGTATCTGTAACTACAGTGAACTATATTTTCAGGATTGATAGGTTCTAAATAAACTAGGGTACCTTTACTTAAATCTCGTGAGACAGATTTTCGATAAATTTTGTATTTCGCGACTAATATTTTTTTAACTGATGGAGGCGCTAGTAGAATGCAGGAAAGCCCTTAAACATTTTTATCTAGTTACATTACATTTATGTACAGTCAACGACACGTCAAGCTTGACACTCGCAGTGCGACTATAGCCCTTATGTCTATTCAAATAATAACTGTATTGTTTTTGTTTTGTAAACAATGTGCAACAAAGTGTTTATCCATCTATGTGTCAAGCTTAATGTGTTCTACGCGTTCTATAATATCGCGCCGATAATATATGATCAAACGAACTTCTTGAATGAAGTTCGATCAATATTATATGAGTAAGCTTCATTCGAAGATATAATTAACCAAGTAGTCCTAATTCTAGCCCGCGGCAACTAATCGCACATACTTTAGAGATTTTTTTAAGGTTTTGAACCAGTTTTGTTCATATCGTTTGAAAAAAGCGCGCCAACACAACACGCCACCTGGCAACCCGGGCGGTACTTTTACTCATTATTTAGAGATTGTAGAGCTTTCGAAACTTCCTATTCCGGGGTTGGGAGGGGTGGGACCTTATATCTTCGAATGAAGCTTACTCATATAATATTGATCGAACTTCATTCAAGAAGTTCGTTTGATCATATATTATATTTCGTAAGCTTCATTCGAAGATATAATTAACCAAGTAGATGTTTAGAGCAGGAAGTTTCGTACTTTATTACACATTAAATACTTATACACGTTTTTAAAAGTATAACAAAATACATTATCAAATATTTAAGTGCAAAAATATCAAAAATTTCAATTTCAAATTGGTTAAATTTATCATAAGGTTCACAAAAGGATGCATATGAATGCTGTGAGCCAGTGTAAGCTGATGAGATAGACAGTTAAAATTATAAAGCAACTACAAAACATTTTAGAAGGAATACAATTGAATGTTTTTGTCTGGATTACTGTTGTTTGAATTGTGCCGGTGTTTCTTGTCACGAGAGTATAAGTTAGGTAACTTGTACCAAGAATCGGATTATATATCGAGATCAAATGTATCCAGAGCTAATATGAACTGATTATGAACTTTTACACAGTCAGAGCAAAATGTTATTTCTCCTGAGTATAACTCAGTTACATTAGTGTATGAAATCTAGAAGAGTAACTGGAAAAATCATCAGATCAAGGCCTTTGGCCGAGGGTGTCCCTAATGTATCTTTAAATATATAAATAAATCTTTGCTCTGCACTGCCCTGGTAATTAATATCATATAATTTCTCTAGATAAAGAGCATTCATTTGATATTTAATATTTATTATGAGATAACGTTTCTATTCTCTGAGCCACAATGCTGTAAAATTGTGCTTGGTTTGGCACATTTCTTTATGATTATTGTTTATAACTTTGTATAAGTACCAGATGCAAACTTAAGTTTCGGAGAACCCTTCTGGTAGAAAATCGAATGTATCTGGTCTCTACTTAAGTGTCTTTTCTGCCTACTCAAAGAAGGGAGAATAGGTAATGAACAGTAACTGCTGTTTATGAGAGTATTAAACAACAGATATAATGTTACAAGAACAGAGGTACATAAGACCTAAATTTTATTGTTTTTACATAAAATCGATCACGCTTTCGACTTCGTAAAAATTTAAAACAATCCATGTCACACGAGACTTATAGTCTCGTCAAACCCAGCGCAGAATTTTGACAGTTCTATTATGTACTATAAGATACAATAAAACCATAAGTTTTATTTTTATTTATAACAAATATCTCCTATTGGGGACGCTGGGACCGAAAAAGGTAAACTTACGTGTATGAAATAAATGTTTAATCATCGTTAAGTGATTTGTCGCTATTAATGTTCCTTTTAAACCAGTAAAACCTGGAAAGTGGCATCGCTGCCAGGGTATAACACTACAAGAAGAAGGATATTATGACCTTTCAGTTTACTTACCAAACATAACAAAAGTTTACTTACAACTTCCGTTGAATTTAAAATCAAGGGAAGTTAGGTCTGCTCTGCCACGGTCAGGAAAGAAATTCCAAAGCAGCTAAAGCTTGGCTGCAAATAACTATATTTTATGAATAAAGTTTTTGTTCAGGGTTATGGGAATTAGAAAAAAAAATACGATGAAATCAACTAACTTCGAATTTAGATGGAATCATCGATTGCGTATACGTAACATAGGTACTACCACACATTAGACAATAGTAAACTGACACTTACGTGCACGTACCTTCAGTATTGGTGTGAGAGACAAGAGGGCTTTTGTAGTACTCATAGGAGTGTCAGCAAAAACTTAGGATTAAAATTCTTGTAATCTTTGTTAGTTACTCATATCTTTTTAACCGATTAAAAAGCTAAACCAATTCTCATTGTATCGATTCCGCATTGTTTTGGTCAAGTCATTCTATTGAATGAATTTTATATTTCTGTTATTATCCGATCAAATAACCTGTTGATGGCCATAAAATGGACAATGCGCAACAATGAATCACTCTTAATTTTAGGAGAAAAAAGTGCTATAAATTGAGCAGTTTTTTGCAAGGCTTTACATACCTATAGCGAAATGAAGCCTAAAAATCGGTATGGTTGTTTAGGTCGTACAACGTTTTTCTTCGCTAGTTTGTTTTTAAAAGTTATTCGGTATCGCGATTAACTATGATGAAGTATGGGATGCGCAGATGCGCGCATAAAAGAGCATGACAAAGCAAAAAAAAAAAAATAATCACATAAGTTACGAAGGTACGGTTACCTAGTATTAGTATTATACAGCCCAGATATTTGACGTGAATGTGAAGTCAGCAGCAAGCGTGAGGCTTGCGTTAGGCTTTAAGGCTTATCGGTTAGTGAAATATTTGCGGCTTCTCAAAGGTCATACAAACTTCAGCATGGAAGTTGAAACAAAACCAGCTTAAGCTGAACTAGCGCTACGCTCGCTACAAACACCCGAAAGCAGATATTTGCTCAAGGTCCAAGTGTTTCCACTGGCGTGCGGCCGAGTGTACACCATGACAATAAAATAATATAATAATTTATGTTAACTACCCCAAGTCATCATACTATTATTACACTTTCAGTGAAGAGAACACGTTAACTTCTTAGATTGAAGTCGTGTGCGATCATAAAACAGTCTTAAGCTATCGAATTAGTAGTAGCTCGATAGCCTTCCATTTGCGCAAGTTTTGAATAGACTTGCTCCCACTAAGGTCTTGGCTTGCCACAGCAAAAATTTCATAGAAAGCAATTCTTAGCTATAGGATTATTACGGGGTAGTTTGCGACAGATAGCACTTAGCTGGCAGTCAAAATGAATGTAATGAACCAAATTAGAGGTACTCAATACTCATGGTTCATTGCTATATCTGGATCAGTCTTTATTTTCATTTAATGTGTACAATAATGTATGTTTGTTTAATGTATACATTTATGCATAGAATAAATAGAGGACGGCCAGCAGAACAGGATCAGGTCGTCTATGGGACAAGTCACGAGCTCAGTCGCCATAGAGTTGATGCATACGCGACTTGAAATGATTCTGGTTTTTGACCATATGAACTCCTCCGTTGCTCACGAAGGGGGCCCTGTGTGCTTCCCCCCCCCCCCTTTCTTTTCAGCTATTGGTTAAATTGAGGGGAGGCTATCCAGACTTCCCTGGTTGCTACCAATCTTGCTAGATTACGTCGTTTTTAGGAACGGTGATGTAGAAATATTTTATGAAGAAAAATCTTTTTACGCTGCAAGTAGAACCTCTCTTTTGATGCATCATTCATTACATATGAAAGGTAGGCATTTATTTACCATATTAAACAAGTAAAACATGTAGAAACGACTTCTCAAAGTCTGGCCTTAACGTTGATTGATATAAAATAAAGATTTTAAAAGATTCAGTTTCTTCTAACAGGTACATTTATTTATCCAGCAAGCAAGATGGATATGTTAATGGCCTTATAGAAATACGAACATTGTTGTTGAACGATGCTTGAACGTCAATTTAATAATAACACGTCCACGTGCTAACACGCGGTTAGCCTCCAGACTATTAAAGTTTTTATTTTAAAATCGATAACAGCAGCCATATTTTGGCTAGAATTTGTCAGTGCCCTGATAAATTTATAATATTTTCAAAGTTATTATGGTCTACGGACTTTTGATGCGTAATATGTATCTTATTTAAGCTATGAGAGCTAAAAACTTGTGTGTTTACATATTTTTGGCATATGTAGGTAGTTCGCTTGAGAGATTGCCGTACACCAGTTAAAATTCAAAAGTAATTATTTACTCATTTATTTCCCTTCGAACGACTTCTGAAGTGTGTAATGGGTCTATCTGGCTTGTCCGTTTCGTATTTGGTTACGTAACACGTATATCTGTTTTATAGTAAATTAAATCAAACGTTTTCAAAGGGTCACCGACTAAAACAATCGTAAACCAATTGGCCAGTACACATCGCTCGTGGGTTGTCAGTAAGCTGTTTAAATGATTTTGGAATGAAATCTGTTTTTCTTTTTGTGGGTAGAACTTGACGAATGATGAAATGAGTCTCTATAATTTTATTATTGTGTGGGTAGGTAATTGTCTAGTTTATACATAGTTTATGAGTAAACTCTCAGCTACGAACTAAAATTCCGTTAAGTCCCTGTGATAACACACGGTTACCCTCCGGACCCTGTAATTGTATGATTATTACGTATCTACGGTCGTGTTGGCTCATGTCCAACTTTCCGAATTGCACATTTTATAAGAATCACCAAGTACCATTTTGAGGTAGTATAAAATTGTTCCAGACGGATTGTGGTTATTTATTATTGTTTTTCAAAATGAGGATAACTTTGTAAAAAATACATAAATAAGACAGGTTTAACTTGAGTATGCATGTGTACCTACATAAAATCGATCACTAACCTGCATAACTCAATAAAATTTATAGGTCTGTGCTAACACACGGTTTGCCTCAAAACCGAATTTGTCGTCGTGTCAACACGCGGTTGGCCTCCAGACCGAATTTGTCTTCGTGATAACACACGGTTACCCTCCAGACGGAATTTTCCTTCGTGTTGGACTACATCCAACCTCCCAGATAGAACAATTACTGCCTTTCTGAACCACACTAAATCCGTACTAACACTTTGAATAATATGAAAATAAAGTAGTAGCTTTGACCCACCTGAATTATGTTCTGAAGATACCAGCACTCCAAAATTTGGAGGCTAGCCACGTGCTTTTTACTCACCTTACTTGCTTGCACGTGCTTTTTACTTTTTCACTAAAATGCACTTTTTTCCACACTAAATTTACACGAATTTAAACTTGATTTAAGCATATAATAATTAAAATAAAACTAATATTAAATATTGAAAATTGAGAGCGCGTAATGTGCTTTCGTTGCCACGCACAGAAAAAGAATGAGTAAAAGTACCGCCCGGGTTGCCAGGTGGCGTGTTGTGTTGGCGCGCTTTTTTCAAACGATATGAACAAAACTGGTTCAAAACCTTTAAAAAATCTCTAAAGTATGTGCGATTAGTTGCCGCGGCACAGAATTAATAATAGTACTATATACAGAACGGAAGCTCTCCGCCTCCCACCAATCGGAGTACCTCAAGTGCGCGCGCATCACCCCGCGGGGCCCTGCGCGATATCTCGTCCTATTTCTCGTCCTGTTGCCACGCGATATGCAACGCTTGCAAAAGTTGAAAAAATGGTGCGTGGTTGTGCAGTTTACGGTTGTCTTTCGACTCTCCAAGACAAAGTAAAATTTGGAATAAAGTTAAACAATAATAAGAAGCAATTATTATGGAATAAACACTATAAGGTAGACACAGATGTTTTCTTTCCTTTAAACATTTCTTTCATTGATAGATTTAATAGAGCATTTTTTGGGTTAAATGAAAAAAATAAAGCTTTGAATAGTATGTATTTATTTATTCCTTTCCACATTAAAGCAATAATATAACAGCATTTTTTTTTTCATTTTCTGGAATAAAGTTTGGCAGATTTTTTTGCAGTGATGATATGAGCAGATTCGCCATTTTCGCGATAGTCACCCTGGTGCACCGGCGGCGGCGGCCAGCCAGCCGTCAAGATGAAGTTTAGTGAAAAAAATGATTGTTTTTAGAGTTTGTGAGATTATTTCAACGTGTGTTTGTTTGTTTTAATTGAAATTCGATTACTAAATACAACAAAGTGAGGTGACGAGTGATAGTAAAGTTATAATTCGTTTGTGAATTGTGTAAGTCGCTTTATAGTCGAACGAAAAATGTGCAACTCGAAACTGTAATAAAAGTATAATGCTAATGTTCTGTTATCTACGTTTTCTAGGGTAGGTAAGTGTTTTCTAGATACCATCAACCCTACACTCACACATCTTTAACCCACCCACACATTTGCGCGTGTAAAAATGACAGCTGTCACTTTAAAGCCCGATTGTATGGAGCTTCCGAGGTGTGGCCGCGGGCTAGAATTAGGACTACTTGGTTAATTATATCTTCGAATGAAGCTTACGAAATATAATTAGTCTATAGTTCGGCCTTTGACAAGGAAATTCACATACAAAGTAAAGTTTCGAACGTAATTGTTGTTGTCAATTCGATACTGTCGGAGCTCCGATAAAACCTCGGAATACTAACCCAGGTGTAAGTGTAACAGAAGGACAGACGAAGTCGCAATATAAGTGCTCCGTTTTTACCACATTGGTTCGGAACCCTAATGAATTGTTATGCCCTTTATTTTTCTTTTAAAATAATCTTTAGTGAAGGCAAACACATATTATTAGTAAATTGTAATAGTCTTTGGTAAAAGTAAAGCCTTTGATGGCAACTAAAAGGCTATTTATGTGGATACTTTTTGGGCCGAGCGTTAATAGTCTATTTGGGCCGATATATAGTTCTGTGATTTGGGCATTGACTCGAAAAGTAAAAGTAAACATGGAAGCGACTAGAACTATTCGCAAAAATGAAACTATTGTGCTAACCATAAATTCTCTTTATTTTTGTTTTTATAATCAAATACTTATTAATAATTGTTATTATAAAAGCACAAGGTTTTATAAAGTACTTATTAGTATTTACTACACAACACTTCGTCCTCTTACAGAAACAGGTTTTTAAGTTACACCGTATGCAACATGTGCAGTATTAACATATTTAATAAATAATTTATTTACAAAGAAGTTACAAGGTTTTAGATAAAATAAAACCCTCGCATATATGATATATTTAAAAGTAACCACCAGTTGTAAAAAATGAAAATAGATTTAATTTTGAGTATCTTTCTGCATAGTATTCGTCACTTTTGAGTATTATGAGTAGGCGTGCATAAAGTCTTTATTTTACGCCATATTTTTAAACCTTGTTTTATTATTTACAAATGAGAATGTTTGAACATAAAATTGCATATCTACTTTGTTTAGGTTATTTACTTTCAAATGAAGGTAATTGTAACAAAATAAATGTTATTTTATATTAGAAACACCTATCTACAGTATTTACATTTATGTATGGCACAAAATTGCTAACCTAGTAAACTGTTTCTTAAATTGATTGCGATCACAAATTATGCACAAACTGACGCATGACTATTCGCTGGATGAATAAAACCTACAATAACAATTAAGAAGTTGATGGTTTGTTGTAGCAAATCAAATGTTTGACGTGAAGGGACTTTCTAAGTTAAGAAAAGAAAAATAGTGAAGCGCAGTGGAGTCGTTAGTTCCATATTTGTCCGCCTAAACAGAAAAGTCGGTGAAACTGTACCGTGCTAGTAAACTGTCTCTGAATAATATCCTTTACGAGAAAAGTAAACGACTGCAGCGCCATCTTGTCACCCAACTGCCAACAGATCCTCAGCACAACAGTGCGACCACAATCTGTGCAGTTGATAGCGTCGCTAGATGGGACATCTTTGCTAACTTACTATGAAAATTTTTATTTTCACTTTTGGCTGACTGCTCAGATATCATGGTTACACTGTGTGATCCATTTATTGTTTTATTCCAACTCTTGCTTACACATTTTGCAGATATGTCAAAAGCAATCGGGTAAAACTGTCAGAAAAAATAAGTTTGTAAAACGATGTTACTCTTTCTGCAAAATATATTGGTAAGCGTTGTAATAAA
Organism: Athrips mouffetella; assembly: GCA_947532105.1. Classification (NCBI taxonomy): domain Eukaryota; kingdom Metazoa; phylum Arthropoda; class Insecta; order Lepidoptera; family Gelechiidae; genus Athrips; species Athrips mouffetella. Next base: position 1,058,051 of record OX383958.1, read on the forward strand.
CGAATAAATAAATGGTACAGCAGCACTGCACTTACTTTCTCGCAATACTCAAGAAAAAATTTGTAATGCCATACACATAGTATGGAAATACAAACTTTTATTTACGTTTTTCCAAAAAAATGGTCGAATGAAATATACAGATCAATTCAGAATTCAAATTGTCAAACATTAAAACAAACAAACTTCAAACGATTTCGAGTAAATCACATGTTTAACTTTTGGTAGTACTGGAACACCCTTTATATGAATTTTCACAGATCAATGGATACTACCGTAGGATACTTGCATGCAATTTTTTTTAATTTCCCTACACATGTTCCTTATGGATAATTGTTCAGTTTGGTCTACTGAGCAAGCCCTTTCAGTTTTTGGTACACCCTGTGTACTAAATTTTATTGAAAAAAATCATAAATAATATCCATTCAGTTAGACAACCAATCCAGGATTAATTTTATAGAGAATTTTAATAAACTCAATGGAACCAATTTTGGGTAAATCACATATTTACGTTTTGGTGGTACAGGAACACCCCTTATGTGAAATTACACAGATCAATTGATACTGGTGCATGATATCTTACATGGAGATGCTTGGTCATGCAAAGTTTCATCAAGATTCTATGAGTCGTTTTTGAGAAAATTTCAATTTTTCATTTTCGTTGTATGACAGCTACCCTCAAAATGAGAGCCAGAAGGAAACCACTCAGAACCCTTCGATGGATTTGCATAAAACTCCTAAACTCAAAATATGGTGTCAATCGGACCATTCGTTTAGCCGCTAGGCCAAAGCGTTACGGACAGACCGACCGACGGACCGACCGACCGACCGACCGACGGACGGACATTTTTGGGAGACTAGTTTTTTATTATGTATAAGTGATATAGAACACCTTTTTGAGAAAATTAGGATAACTTTTTTTTTCACGAATACACTACCTTTCTCGCTCCGCTCGAAAGTAAAAAACCGGTCAAGTGCGATTCGGACTCGCGCGCCGAGGGTTCCGATATACCTATAGTATTTTTGGAAGCAATAAAGTCCATTTTCAGGACCGCAAAACTAAATTTGTTTGTAAAGGTTTTTTGCAGATTTCTGAAAAACTGTGCAACTTAGAAAGATCGTTTTATTTTTGCTGTAAAGTTTACATAAACCTCTGTCAACTGTAATTAATTCAGATTTTCCCTTACTCAAACTTCGGAGATAAGGGGGGGGGAATGGTATTTTTTTTGACATTTTTCATCATAACTTGAAAACTAAGAAACTTAAAAAAATACAAAAATATATTTTAAAATGTACAAGTAAAGCCCTTTCATATGATACCCCACTCGACCTAGTAGCGACAATTTGAAATTTGGCCCCCCCTATTTTGGCCCCCTTTACATTAATAATCATACTTTTTTCAAAAAAATTTCATGTGCAATTAAGTTGGGCAACTATATTCTAAAACTATTCCAAATTTCAGCTCGATAGCGTAAGTGGTTGCTGAGATATAGAGGTGTGACAGACAGACGGACAGACAGACAGAGCGGCACCATAAGGGTTCCTTTTTTTTACCATTTTGGTATCGGAACCCTAAAAATGGAGTTAGATGGATAGACCCGCGTATTTAAGCATTTTGATTGCACCCCTTTTAAATGGGGTGTACAGCCTTCCGAATACTGAAAAGGCATAATCAGTCAACATAACTAAACATTTTTCAGCGAATGAAACTTTCAGGAAATGAAAAAACAAAATCAGCCTCTCCATACAAACTGTTTGCAATTTTGTATGGACTGGTCGATTTTTTTTTTTCATTTCCTGAAAGTTTTATTCGCTGAAAGTTGTTCAGTTACATTGACTGATGATGCTCTTACAGTATTCGGATGGCTTATTTACACCCTGTATATCACGAAAGTTCTATTAATAAGTCTTTATTAAATGATCGGAGACATACGGCTGGAAGGGATCAGGATCTTTAATTTTCTTCTTCTTGTGCAGTGGACAGCTCTTCTGCTTATGTCCTATGTCTGACTTGTTGTGTGTCGGTTTGTACTGAGCAGGTATCGATACACTCTTCTTGTATCCGTTTTGTTTTTGGCAACTGAACCTATTGAGTTGGTCCGAATCAGTAACGGACGCACTGTTTTCGAAAATGTCTGGCACTGTAGTAATATCACTGGGTTTGGATTTGTAGGAGTTCGATGCTACTTCTAGTTGGCTGTGGTGGAGGCAGGTTGATGTTGCCTGGAATAAAGATATTTAGAGTGAGCGAGAGCTCAGGAATGCGGGCGAAATATAAGGCGTGCCATACAATGAGCCCTGAGCATACTTTAGGTAATTTGGAAATAATATCTTTAAATCCAATTCCTCGCTCCACTTTTTTGCAATGTTCTTATTTCAACGATTGTGTGAAGATTGGCTCAAGCTTGACAGGCTCTAAACTGAATAAATTCGTAAGTCTGGTGTGGCTTGGTAAAAGAAGATCGTCAGTCGATTTTACATAGACTTACGCACTTCTTGTGTCAAGCAACAGATTTATATCGAAAGAACTTGTTAAAGGTAGTTTTTTTTTTAAATGTATACCTACAGCATGTACAGACGGCCTCGCGTAGAGAGCGGCCCGGCCAGCCAGCTCGCTGCGCAGGCGCCACGCGCGCTCCGCCTGCAGCCGCTGGGGCAGGCTGGGACCGTCGCCGCGGGCGCTGTGCCACCTACAATATGGAGGAAAATCCTAGGGTGAGGATGTTTGAATCAGAAATTTTAAGTTTGGTGATTGCTATTTATCTGTGAATTCTTTGTTTTTCCTAGGGATCTGAATCTGAAACTGAGATGGTACCGTTGCATTGAGATCAAAAAACCTTATTTGAAATAAGAACCTTGAATTTTTTTTATGTCACTTGTGAGCATACGAGTAGATGAACTGCCTGATTTTAAGTGAAAACGTAGACATTGAAATAGTGGCAGATAACTGAATGAAACACTCACTCCCTTAACTTACATGCTCTTATACTAACTTATGAGTGCGTCAATATGACGTCACTCTACGTTTTCTGTGTGATTCTATTGAGGAAGGAAACCTACGTGACAATATGTGATTACTATATCACAACATGAAAGAAAACAGCAAGAGAACTTTTGAATAATTTTTGTACCAAAGCAAAGGCATTGAATTTTTAGACTTCATAGACTAATATTATCATCAGGTTTTATTCTCACCGTGTCAGCAGCTGCAATATTCTGGCCCATTTTCCTTCACTCCTCAGCAACAAAGCAGCAGCTCGTATTGAAGCTCCCCGGCCGCGCGGATCCTTCAAAAACGAAAGCCGTATGGCTTGCGTGTAGTAGTCCAGGGATAAAGGAGGCAACCCTGAAGACAATAAAATTTAGCTAAAATTATCAAAATACCAATTGCGGCCTTGCCGGTGTCAGTATTGGAATTTAGGTCATAGAAGGTTGACGTCAAGCGTATCGAGAGTTCTAGTTGTTTCATTGACTCATCGTGATTCAGGTGAATGTCTGATAAATACAATGGCTCAGCTTTGAAGGACATGTTCAGTCGTTTATTCCAGTTAAATAGATGATTAAAATTGTATCACAAGCTGGGAGACAGTTAGAAATAATTTTGAAGCTACCATAGAGAAACCTCTTCATGAGAATTTGAAAACTGATATTCAAAAGTTCGTACGTTTATATTATATTAGATAAGCCGATTCCGATGGGTTTTCTATCGATCAAAAAAGGAGATAGCTGACGAAGTGAAAGGCAAAACAATAATATTAGCGCTAAAAACGTTTTGGGTGCTCTTACAGGAAAAATCTAAAACAACACCGGTGTAGCGGTGGTGGAACCCGGGAAAGCTATTAGAATATACAAATAGAAAAATCTACATAAGTTACAGAGTAGATACTTAAATACGAGGTTCAAAAATCCTTACTTCAATAAAAAGTTCAGAATATTGACCGTAAAGCACATCTGCCAGTCATCCAATCCCACATAGCTACAAGGTAATACTTCCAATTCTTAGGCTCGAGTGCGATCAGCTTATGCAGCGCGTGTCTTCTCACTGAGTAAGCAGTAGTTGATCAACTTATGCTAGCACGAACCTTCCTTACTCGTACCTCTGCCCTGAAACTAGTTCCGTAGACGAGGTATCCTTGAGCTGCGCTTGAGCAGACTGTCTAGTATCTACCACTGGTGTAACTACGGAGTAAGCAGTTATGTAGCTCCAGAGATGCCTGCACAAACTTTCCTTACCTCTGCCCTTCAACCAGTTCCCGTAGACAAGATAATGCTCCCAGTTCTTCGGCTCGAGCTGGAGCAGCTTCTCCAGTATCCAGCGCTTGTCTTCTTCTGGAGTGAGCAGTAGTAGCTCCAAGTATGCCTGCACGAAGCGGGGTTCGAGAGAGATGCAGCGCTCTAGCATCTTGAGGGACTCTGCCATACGGTTTTTCTTCCTAAGAAACAAAGGCAGATAATAATAAGCATATTACAACTTTGAGATCAATATATTCATCCATCACACGTAACTGTCTGTCTAACTAAGGTAATAGTTTTACAGCTGAACTGCTTAATCCGATTTCGATTAAATTCGATATAAAGATAGGACGTAGACTATTTCCTTTTGAAACTCGTGCAGAAACAGCTGCCGGCAACAGCTAGTGCATAGTAAAATACATAGCTAGGTCCAATTTCTAGGTACTAGTTTCAACCACTAGACTCGACACCAATGATGGACGATAAAAACTTGTAGACTTTATAATAAGGGTAGAAATGGATTTCTAGAAATGGCAACACTTTAGGCATAGACAATGAACATCCTTCTGTCATACTGATGAAGAAAAATATTTTCGGCCATTTTGTTTCAAAATGGCGAGTTGAAGAAATTGTGCTCTGGAGTTTTACAAGTTTTATCCGGATTTCTTAAGTGAATCGTTAAGGAGGTAGGTCATTGTTTTTGTTTACTATATTCGTTTTTAGATAGCTATATGGACACGCTTTGATTTTATGTTTATCTTATAGTATTAGGCATATATTCGAGAAAGAGGTTATGTCGTTTGACAATTTCGAAGCGTTTTAGGGGCGGTGTCCATTACTGGATCTCGTGGATTCCTAAAAACCATTTATGGACACGTGTCCATGGCTATTTAATTGAACTGAAGATTGAAATCCAGCTAGAATTACCTCTTGAATATCGCCTGATATCAAACGTCTTTGAAAAATAATAAAGAAAGCACGTTTACCATTAATGGACACCATGTTATAATTTTATGTATTTTTGCAATTCATAAGCGCGAGATACATTTATTTGTAGTTAGAACCATGCGTAGATTGTAAGATCTATACTACCTATCTAATTAGATTTCTGGTTTGGTTAGATGGCGCCTAAAAAAGATTATAAGCCTGAACAAATGGCTCACGCCATTGAGGCAGTGCAAAAGGAAGGACAATCAGTATCTTCAGCGGCGAAGCGATTTGGAGTGCCGAGAATTACTCTCCACAATAAAATCTCCGGTAAGAGCCCCATGGTATGCACTATGGGGCCTAGTACAGTCTTGACGACAAGAGAAGATTTGCTCGTAAAATGGGCAATAGCAAGTGCCGAGAGAAGATTTCCTATCACCAGAGAACAACTTTTAGACAGCGTCCAGCGAATAGTTACGGTGCAAGGTAAATCTACTCCTTTCACAGCAAACAGGCCAGGTATAAAATGGTTTTCGTCTTTCATCAAAAGACATCCTATATTAGCAGAAAGAGCGGCCGAAAACTAGTGAGACGTTCTATGAGTTTGTGATCACAATTTTCAATCCTTGGCTGTTAGAAGAAGGCATCCAGAAACCAATTTTGTTTTTTGTAGATGGTCATAGATCGCATCTGACACTCCATCTGTCCAAGTTCTGCTCTGAAAATGACATAGAAATTATAGCCTTGTACCCTAACTCGACCCACATTCTGCAGCCTATGGACATATCTCTTTTCAGACCGCTGAAAGTATACTATCGTAAAGCAGTTATCCAGTGGAAAATGGAAAATTCAGGTAACAAGCTGAAAAAGGAAAACTTTGCCCCAGTCTTTCAAAAAGCTTTGAAGAATATAACGACAGACTGCATTAAAAACGGATTTCGGGGCGGTGGTTTGCATCCTTATGGTCCACAATATATTGATATGTCAAAACTCACAAAACGGAATACTGTTTCTGATCTAGCAAACGAAAACCAAAATGAAGAAAGAAGCCAGTTTTTAAAATTTTTGGAAATCGAAATTACAAAACATTTTGGTCAAGAAAAGTTGGACCTATTTAACAGTCTTTACTATGAAGGCAGAAATGTTCTGGAAAACATGGCGTTAGATGAAGATTTAAATCTTTATATAGTGTGGGCACACAACAAGCAAATGTCAATTTCGCTTGAATCCAGTTCCGCACCTGCTACATTAAGATTCAAAGATTCAAAGATTCAAATAATTTTATTCAATGTAGATTCTTTACAGAATACTTATTGAATGTCATGCAGAATACAATGCAAATAGAGCGAGTCTACGCCGTTTCGGATCGTGCTATGGCAGCGTAAAAGAAACGGCAAGAAACCACTGCAGCACGGCCTACTTTAAGAGTCGGCTTTTTACAATGTGTTTCTTGTGTTTCGCTGGAATATCAGAGCACCATACCTCTTTGTCATTCATATAGTCATCCAATCTATAGTAAGCTTTTTTACATAACGTTTGCTTTACACATTCTTTAAACTTTCTCTCAGGTAATTGCACTATATTGTCAGGTATTTTGTTGTAGTATCGTATACACAGACCAACGAAAGATGTATTGACTTTAGTTAATCTAGTATATGGTTGATCAATTTTATGCTTATTTCTAGTATTAAAATTATGCCTGTCACAAATTTTTGGTAATTGATGAATGTTCTTTCTAGCATACATTATATTTTCATAGATATACTGGCATGGCACTGTCATAATGTTGATTTCCTTGAACAGTTCTCTCAGGGAATCACGAGTCTTCAGGCAATAAATTGCTCTTATAGCCCTCTTTTGTAAAACGAATATTGAATGTATATCAGCTGCTCGGCCCCAAAGCAGTATGCCATAAGACATAATGCTATGGAAGTAGCTAAAGTAAACCAGCCTTGCAGTAGCTACATCAGTAAGTTGTCTGATTTTTCTAACAGCATATGCAGCCGAGCTCAATCGACCAGAAAGAGCCGTTATATGAGGGCCCCATTGAAGTTTAGAGTCTAGTGTTAACCCTAAGAAAACTGTACTATTTACAAAATCTAATGGCTCATTATTCAATACTATGTTATGTGAAGTAGACCTTACATTTGGTAGTGCAAATTTAATACATTTAGTTTTTTTGGGAATTAAATAGGGAACCTTCACCAACTTCAGATAGCATATTATCTAGTAGCGTATGTATAATGGAAGAAAATGATATGCCAACAGCCATCGGTGGCAACGGCAAAGTAAGCAGTGCACTCGATCTCATAGCGCCGTCAACCAGTGCACTAGTCTGAAACAGTGGCACTCATGCCAACGCCAAATACGCTATCAACCAGTGCACCAGATGGTGTCTCTGAAACAGTGGCACTCATACCAACGCCAAGTACGCCGTCAACCAGTGCACTAGATGATGTTTCTGAAACAGTGGCACTCATACCAACTCCAAATACGCTGTCAACCAGTGCACCAGATGGTGTCTCTGAAACAGTGGCACTCATACCAACGCCAAGTACGCCATCAAAATTTGATGAAGCTACATCTGATTTGAAATCCCAAAATGATACAACAAGCGATACTAAGAGTGGCACAGTGCTATCAATATCAGAAATACCGTCTCTAGAGACTGAAAAAACTAACAAAGACACAACAGGGGTAATGCCATGTAGTACAGTGACTTCTTCCATCGATACAACAACGCCAGATACGTTAGCCAGGGTTGATGGATCCCTTTCTTTGGCTGCAAGAACTCCTGCTAAAAACACAATAAGTCATGCGTTAGGTGTCACAGTTCCATCGCCATTCAAAAAATGTCTTTTTTGGCCCGACAATGAAAGTACTAAGAAAACTAAAAAGAAAAAAGAAAAATTACCATCAGCTGTAACGAGCAAAGCATGGCAAGAATACTACGAAAAAAAAGCAGCCGAGAAAAAAAGAGTTTCAGAAGAAAAGGAGTTAAAAGCTAAGCAGAGAATCGAGAAAAAAAATATCAAAGAAAAACTTGCCAAGGAAAAGAAGGGTAAAACAAAATCCAAAAAACCAAAGACGCCTGAAATCACCTCATCCGAAGATACAGAAGCTGAAATAGAATATATTGAAAGTGGTGAAAGCGAATGGAACCAAGGGACCGAATCAAATACCTATGAAGAAGAAATACTGTACGAGAAAGACTTTACAAGGATACTTCTAAAGCTTTTTTGACTCTTAAATAGTGAAATGTTACTGCTGATGCTGTAGTTACTTTTACTTGATTTGTTATTTTGATTTGTGTTAATCATATATTAGACGTAAGTAAAACACTTTTTCATAAAGTTGAGGTTGCCTCCTTATATTTGTTATTAAACTTTAAAATTCTTTAAAGAATTTCATTTTAAACTGGTGAACTTCATAACTTTCCAACATTGGGTGTCCATCATGGGAGTCGTGTCCGACATTGGGTGTCCATCATGGGATATGTGTCCAACATTAAGTATCCATTACTGGAGATTTGCCGTCCATAAATGGAGATTTTGAGCCTTTTTAAGTTTTCCATTATTTACTCAGAAACAATAGCACTATATAAAATGTTTATCTACGTGTTGTTTAACATGTTTATTAACCTACAATTTGTTTATAGTTATGACATTGGATCTTTACAAATAGATGAATAGTGACCAAAAATGTTAGACCAAATCCTTAAACTGTCCATAATTGGTGCCATCACTAGCATGAATAAGATATTTTAATGTTAAAGATTGTTGATTGCTTCGTTGTGGATTTTTTATGGTTTTGAAGTTGATTTTGATGTTGTTTGGTTGTTGTAGTTATTGAAGTCAATAGTGTAGATCCTTTATTTAACTTCATACCAAAATCAGAATTAGTTCACCGATTTAGAGATAGAAGTTTAACAGTCATATTAGAGTTACTTTTGCATTTAAATGTAATATTAGTTTCAATGTTTGAATTTTGCATACGAGCCTTTAAATTTCAACAATATAAAATTATTTTCAAGAACTAAACCATCATTTTCCAAACACGCTGAGAATATTGTTCGTTTGGTTCCCATGAGTTTGAAGCAGATAAACCAACAATTACAATGATACGATTCCTTTGAAAAACGGGAAATGTATTGAACAATTAACGAGCAGGAGACAATGCTAGTGTTTTGAAATTGTGATTTCATGACTGGGGTTGTTAGAAACACCACCATTCAATCGAAATGTAAATAAATACATACATATTTTGTAACTTTCCAACTCATTAGCTTCCTACACTGTTAAATGCCTTCGAAGGCCTTGTATCGGGGGAACTGAGCAACATTTAATAATTTGTCATTTAAATGGGTTCAAAAATTGGTCCTTACCAGGGTTCGAGCCCAGGATATCGGTCGCTATGTTACAGTTTTTTAAAGTATAGTGTTTGGATACCTATGTATACCTATTAAAATAATAATAATCTACATCTACACTCTAATATTATAAAGAGGAAAGATTTGTACCTATTTTTGTATGTTTGTATGTTTGTAATGAATAGGCTCCGAAACTACTGGACCGATTTGAAAAATTCTTCCACCATTAGAAACCTGCATTATCCGGGATGAACATAGGCTATAAAATATTTTAAATAAAGTTAGGGTTCCGTATGAAAACTTCGATAATGTAACCCAAGGTGTGAAAAAAATACTAAATAGCATCCTTATATCGAGTACGCTGCCGAAACTATTAACAATAGAGCAAAGTAATGTACTACAGAATTATAGAAGCCATCAATATCTACAAAAAAGTCCGGGATACCATATGTCTAACTATTACAGTTATGTCACAATAACTACTTTGTCACTTTAAAATATGTAATAGTAACGCCGGTACAAACTATATAGGACACATTATTCGTACCTATTAATCCTTATCCAAATAAATGATTTCGTATTCAAGTCTATATCAGTACCTGTAAATAACTTTTTGAATTATTCAAATCGGACATACCATTCAAAAGTTATCATGAGTGTAATCGTTATCAAAATTGAAATTAAAGAAACAGCGCCCTAAGTGACGGTAATGGTTTTATCTACAACAGAGAATAGACACGAAAAATTTGACTGGTCAAGTGCGTGTCGTTCCGTGTGGTAGCGGCAAAGAATAGTGCCAACCCATCTCAACCTGTAGGTTTCGTAAGAGGCGACTAAGGGTTTACAAACCGGAAGATGGGCAGCGACATCTTTCCGTGTATCGCACCATCTTACATACTGCGGTCACCAACAACCGCGGTCCATGGTACCAGCCTTAATGCTAACAAGCGTGGTGACTAAGATACTTCCCCTCCACATTCTTCTAGCAAGGGCTCGAATTCTGGAGGGAGCTCCCTGTCCTGTAGAGGACGTATTATGGGATGTTATGATGGTTTTGATGAAGTGCGTGTCGGCTCGAGCGAATTTAACGCACTTCTGCGTGACTAAGATGGTATGACTGCCCATAACTAGGACAGTATTTTTACCTTAGTGGTACGGAACCCTCGGTGGGAGTCCAACTTGCGCTTGGCTGGTTTCTTTAGTAACCCCCGATGCAACAAGAACCTATATCTACCCGTGCGAAGCCGGGGTGAACCGCTAGTAAGTAAATAAAAAAAGAGCCTAACTGACATTGTTTTTAGAGCAAACACCAATATTTATCCGACTACCGGCGAAGCCAACAAGTATGTTAGCGAGATGTAAGTTTGTTTCCAATTACAGCCTCACTATACTGCAACCGATTCGAACAAATTAAGTTAACCAAAGTCCAACCGGGGAAGTTCCACCCTTATGATCTACGATCCCCTTGTTTGCACTGCAGTGCATACATTAACCAAGGACCACAGTTGAATTTTAACATCGTAAACAAGACTATTCTGACTGACTCAGTTACAGTCAGATATTTCCGAGTCAGATATAAACCCTTGACATTGCCAAGACCTCGCTGTATGAACAGAACAGAACAATGACATTAAGATAAGAGGGACATAACCAAATATTTGAGTTTCTGCATGCGTTTTACTGTTTGTTAGTACAGTTTATTGATGATCTGTTTAAAAATAGATTGTTACTCTCTCTCTGAGATGCTTAAGACAAGAGATCAATTTTATTTCTTGGTGGAAGTGTTTTATTTTGTAAAGTATAATTTCCTAAGATAATTACGTTTATTTTATTAGCGTGTTTACTCTATTTTCAGTTCGGTAAAGTTAAGCAGGCTGAATCACCCGATTACGTATCTGCACTTTTTTCTTGACCTCAATCTGACCCTGAGGACAGAGATGATGTCGACAATGGAACGAGCTTGCCCAAAAGGAGTCTATCCACTCGCGACTTGAGTAGATTCTACTCATATGATATTCTTTTACTTCAAAAGGAAATGAAACGAAAATATCAACTAGTTCTGATCGTGGCCTACATAAATTTATAGACATAATATGTTAGTTCTTTGAAAATCCTGTTACCAGTGCTTATTCACTCACATCCCACATAAAAAGGAAGAAAAATAATACCTGTATAACTTAGCGAGGTTGTAGTGTGCGTTGACATGGTCCCTATTGTACTTGAGCGCCTGCAGAAAGTGGTGCTCAGCCTTGCCGGTCGCCGCCACCAGTGTGCCCAGGTTGTTGTGTGCACTCGCGTAACTAGGCCATAATCTGAAAACGACAGGCACATTTTAATTTCAGTGAATCGCAAAAAAAAGCGCTCAAAGCGCTTTGAAACATCTTTTATGATGCGCAAGAGAATTCTCTGCCTGCTTCTGTGTTCCCGAGCTCTTATCTATACTACTAAACAAGCTATTTGTATATAAATTTATATATTTGTAATCGTTTTCTCAAAAACTGCTCTAACGATTTCGATGAAATTTACCTTACAGGGGTTTTTGGGGCTAAAAATCGATCTAGCTAGATCTCATGTCTGGAAAACTCAGCTTTTTTTTAAACACCGCGTTTAAGACAGAAACCTACAGCGCCATCTTTGCGGGTAGCATAGCTTGCTTATTAGATGATATTTTCAGGTTGCGGCGGCTATTATAGAGCGAAGCTCGTTCACCCAGGTATTAACCCTGATTTATTTAAGTTGCGAGTAAAATAGGCTTCTTCTGGACAAGAGTAAGTCCATAGATAGTAAAAAAAAGAATATCAATAACATGACATGGAGCTCCCCCTAGAACTTTGCTTCAAAAGAGCGTGGAATATTTTAATTAGATGTAGCGTTGCAGCTGGTAGATGCACCGCAATAGTTGGTGGCTGTGCAGTATAGAAGTTAGTTACGCAGATGGACGCTGCTACCTGTTACTTAACCTTTCCTCTAATTCAATATTCCTCAGCCATGAAACGATATGGAGTGGTACTATTCTTGGCCGGCAATCCCATAGAAATATTATTTTAAGTCAATATGCCCGTGTGCTGCCAGCAAATAATAGTACTAAGTCATCTCTACCCTTTGGTGTTGTAAGAGGCGACTAAGAGATTATACTGGAGGATGGGCAGCAGCGTCCTTCTGTGTATCATACCATCTTACATACTGCGGTCATCGCAACCACGGTCGATGGTGCCAGCCGCAACGCTAAAACGCATGGTAACTATACGGTACTTCCCCTCCACATTGTTCCAGCAAAAGCTGGAATTCTGGGATGTTTCATGGGATGTTATGATGATGATGAATACAATAATAAGACGGAATTTAAATTTGTAGTTTTTCTGGGAATAATTTGTATGGATGTCATTCTTTTTTGTCCACATATGCGATCTGCCTTTCAAATTGATGAAATATACAGTGAAAATAAAGTGCCTCTGAAACGGTAGTATAAGCACTTTATTCAAATTATATTCTGCATGTTATGAATTTCGATAAGTATTATGTAATGATACTTCATTGAATAAACCGCAAGTAACAACTAAACTAAGCAGCTAGTATAATAAATATGTCGTAGAGCGACTCTCATTTCGAATTACCCGCGGTATTTTCAAAGACAAACATTCGAGCTAGCAGCACCCATGCAGTGGCCCAAGCACGGCGAAGCTACGCCAAACGTTAAATTAGTACTGAATTTTCGTACCAGTGTAGATTGTTGATGTTGGACGATGATGTTGGCAATGATGGCTTTATTTAGATCGTGAGGTTGGTACTACTACAACGAATGGCGCGTGAAGGGGCTTGGTTTGTGTCAGTTTAGCCAACACGTAGCAACGTGAAGACGAGGCCGCCATTTTCAACAGCTCATTCTTGTTCGAGATTTTACCACGTCAAGTTCTAAGTCATAGTTGGCCGCGAGATGAAGCCTGCAGCCGCTGGCGGATGAGCCGTGGCAATTCTGCGATGACAGGAGCGACCCTTTAACGACAGCTAAGTGTTTATAGTCTTGTCTGCTTCTAAACTGTGATATTTTAGGTTATGATACGCGAATACCTTTTGTGATAGTGAAACACGGTGCACTGTGAGTTTGCTGTAGTTGAACATGTGAATAGAATCTTAGAATAAGCCTCCAACGTTTGGGGTTGACAGGATTGTGCCACTTAGTTAATTTTACATTAAAACAACAGGTGGCACAAGCAGTCCTGCACACCGCTGTGTTTACCGACGACGTGATTGAGGAGAATACAGTATGAGAGGTCAATGGCAAGTCAGGATGAATGATCGTTATGAAAGTAAGTTACACTCGATTGAATTAGGCGATAGTCAAAGATGTTATCGATGTCAGCTACAAATTATAGTTCGGCCAATATCGTGTTCTCTGCTATTCCTGATGTCTATCCCTTGCCCACATAGTGCCATCCCTCTTCCCCCCGAGTCGTGTCTTCGACATCAGAAGTGGGATGTAATCCAGCACCCACGAATTCTGATGATACGAGTAGTGTAGTGTGACCTTTACGGTTTTGTTGGAATAGTAGTGAAGTGTAACAGGTTTTTTAGCATAGTGGTAAAGCGTTTATGATATTTTTTTTGGATGGTGTAGGTAGGTAACCTACAGTCATGCACAGTAGTCTGAAAAAAAAAGTTCAAAGTTGACGGTAGGAAAATAATTAGTTTGTTTACAGTTGACTCTGGACAGTTCAGACTTGTGTTAGTGTACCTACAATCGTTTAAACGTTTTGCTCGACGATAGGCAACGTCTACCTACATGAGACGTGAAGTTTAGTTGCCTAAAATAGTTATGATATTGCGATTAACTGTTACGATAAGTAAAGTGTAGTGCTGAAACGAAAAAAGCATTGTAAATGTTGTTTTTTAATAGTGCTACGATTTTGATAGTGTTTTTGATGTGATTTCTTGTTTACTTAACACGATATTTGACATTACGCCCACGTAAGTACAAACCATAGGAAGTTACTCGTAAATATTGATCATGCCATGACGTTCACAATATTTTTAGGTACTGGAATAATGATTTTAGTTGTTAGGCAGTGTAGAAAACGTTCGTTATAACCTAAAGATTGCGTTCATAACATAACCTTCGTAAGGTAGTTTCGAGATAAAGTTCAAAATGTTTTACAATAACGTGATAAAAGAATAACACAAGTGCTTTAGTGATTTTTGTCAAGTGATTACCAAACCATAATGATTATTTTTAAAAAAAGGAACAGTAACTTTTAAGTGCTAGTAGTAGTTTTGTGGTCTCAAGTGAGGACGTAAGTAAATTTCGCGATTGTTTTGGAATACCATTTTGACATACCTAGTAGGATGACCGTAACCAGACTGATTCATTTGCCCAGTGAAATTTTATAGCGTTAATCCTGTGACATGTTGAACAAACCCATTATTGTGATAATTTTAATTCGATTTGCGATCAAGAGAAATTGAGATTGTTTTTGTGTTTTACAAAGCTCAAAAGTAACCGGATGGAGGTTACTGGTTTTCATAATCGAATAAGTGGTTGAGTTATGTTTGTGGCCGGACGGACATCGCCGTTGTGGTGATGTGCCCGGAGGGCGGATATGTTTGTGGCCGGACGGACGTCGCCGTTGTGGTGATGTGCCCGGATGGCGGATATGCGTGTGTGTGTGTGTGACTAAATCAGTTGCAACTCTGAGTCGTAAGCCGTTTCTTATTGACTTGCTCTCGGGCGGTCCAAAGCTGCGCGGCGATGAAAGTGTTCGCTCTGGTTTAGTTACGTGTGAAAGACCGGATAGAGGTCGATTGAGGTGGCCGGATAGAGGTTGCCAGTTGTGTTCGTGACCGGATGGAGGTCACGTGTGGAAGACCGGATAGAGGTCGATTGTTGTGATGACCGGATAGAGGTCAAGAGTTGAGCATTGTGAAATTTTACCTAGTTATTGTTGTTTGAATGAGTATGGTTTTGTTCAACATTACAGCCGCTGTTTCTAATTTGATAATATTTGCTACTGAAATTGATGTTAAGTTTAAATAACATAAAAGTTGTGATTATTTTTGAAAGTAAATTTGAAATTCTTAGATGATAATGTTTGACAAGATGTGATAAACCTGAATCGCATAGCAACAGTAAGTTTATAGACAGAGTAGCTCTGGTGCGAGCAGAAGATTTGGTACCATACTGAGATAGATAACTAGTATGTTGATATGACTACTGATAATGAAGTCCGTTCATCGACAGTCGATCAATGATTAAATTTAATGTTTTGTTTCATACAGTTGTAAACTGATTTATTTTGAAGTTCTGTGAGCAAATTATTTTAAAGGTACTAGCCTGATGGAAGCGATGTACCTGCCATTTAAGGTACTAGCCTGATGGAAGCGACGTACCCGCCGGATAGAGGCGTTCGTTTTATTTGTGTACTAGCCGGAAGGAGGCGATGTACTTGCCGGATAGAGGCAATGATTTAACGAGTGTATGGTGAATTATTTTGATTACAGAACTTGATATTAATTGCTTTAGTCTGAAAATGGTTGTCACCTAATTGAGAAATTATTGATCGATGGTTTAATTAACTTTGACGATTGCATAACGACGTGATACTGACTTATTAGAGAGTAAAAGTGACTTTTTAATTTGATATGAGAAAGATGCGATAATTTTACGTGTATTAGTACCTACTAGTTAAAATTAGTTTTTATTTAGCTCTTTTAGATTTGACCTGTAGACAGTCATAGAGTTTGGAAGTTCGTTGAAGTTTTGAACATTCTTGGTCAGGAGCGGATGAGTGATTTTGATGAAAGATTCTTACAGTTAGTTTTGATTCGTGGTCAGATTTGGCCGAGCGGTTTAGAAGATAGATTCTTGCAGTTACCTAAACTCGCACGAGGACGTGCGACCCGTCAGGACGGCCGTGTCTTAGAGCGACTCTCATTTCGAATTACCCGCGGTATTTTCAAAGACAAACGTTCGAGCTAGCAGCACCCATGCAGTGGCCCAAGCACGGCGAAGCTACGCCAAACGTTAAATTAGTACTGAATTTTCGTACCAGTGTAGATTGTTGATGTTGGACGATGATGTTGGCAATGATGGCTTTATTTAGATCGTGAGGTTGGTACTACTACAACGAATGGCGCGTGAAGGGGCTTGGTTTGTGTCAGTTTAGCCAACACGTAGCAACGTGAAGACGAGGCCGCCATTTTCAACAGCTCATTCTTGTTCGAGATTTTACCACGTCAAGTTCTAAGTCATAGTTGGCCGCGAGATGAAGCCTGCAGCCGCTGGCGGATGAGCCGTGGCAATTCTGCGATGACAGGAGCGACCCTTTAACGACAGCTAAGTGTTTATAGTCTTGTCTGCTTCTAAACTGTGATATTTTAGGTTATGATACGCGAATACCTTTTGTGATAGTGAAACACGGTGCACTGTGAGTTTGCTGTAGTTGAACATGTGAATAGAATCTTAGAATAAGCCTCCAACGTTTGGGGTTGACAGGATTGTGCCACTTAGTTAATTTTACATTAAAACAACAGGTGGCACAAGCAGTCCTGCACACCGCTGTGTTTACCGACGACGTGATTGAGGAGAATACAGTATGAGAGGTCAATGGCAAGTAAGGATGAATGATCGTTATGCAAGTAAGTTACACTCGATTGAATTAGGCGATAGTCAAAGATGTTATCGATGTCAGCTACAAATTATAGTTCCGCCAATATCGTGTTCTCTGCTATTCCTGATGTCTATCCCTTGCCCACATAGTGCCATCCCTCTTCCCCCCGAGTCGTGTCTTCGACAAATATATCATTGTAATAAACGGATCTGAAATCTGTTACACGATTTAATAAAATGTTACTAACTTTAACGCCTCTTTGTAATGCTTGATGGCACTTTCTTGTTGTTCGATGTCTTTTAGGAAGTTTGCGAAGTTGTAGTGAAGCTTGGCGTTGTGCGGCAGAACTGCTAGGTCAGCCCTGGAAAACAGAAAATATATACGATTTTTATCTGAAAACTGTGAAGTGAATCAAATCATCAATGGTTACGTAAGTAAGATCGTCTCTAGCTACTTCAGCTTATTATCAATTAGTAATAATAACCTAAGTCGAAAGTATTGCTCAGAAATAGCCACACATTTATAGGAGCATTGAAGTTACCACACTTACCCGTTCTATTAGCAAATAAGAACTTGTTTTGTCATTTCTATCAGTGGTCTACCTTGGCTATCCTTAAGGTTTGATTATGATCGTATCGTGTAAGAGGACGAGTCTCACATGCCTTATGTAACAATCTTATAATACAAATACTGTACCTCAACAAAGTCTCTCTTGTCCTCCAGTCTCTATTTCTGACATGAGTTCTTGCAACCCCGCCTGCCACCAGGATAGCTACTCCCAGCACGAGCATCCTCTTGCAGCCAGCCTCGCGTCGCCAGAGAAGCTGCACTCCGTATACTGTGATCAGTACTGAGCCCACACTGGAAACCATTAATGAGATATAATGTTAGAACAGCCGGTGTGATGAGTTAAAGCGCCGGACCTCGGGTAAAGAAGAAAGGCATAAGAAGTTACGACTATTTTGATTACCTTTTCACTTCACTCAGTGCTCTCATTGGTAAGAGACATTTCAGCGGCCTTGTTTTTTTTTATCAAACTGAACTCCTAGCTTCATTTTGAAGACAGTGCCCTACGATTATGATGTATTCTTTTAATAGCCTAAGATATCAAGGTAAAAATATATCAAGATGTTCAGATATCATGGTAGTAGAAGGAAGTCGAAAGTTATCATAGAGCTCAAAAAAGGACGAAGGTGTTTTAGAAAGGGGACAAAGAGGAAAGGTGCTCTGATATTTCAGCGAAAGCAAGAAAACAAAGTCGGCCGTGCTGCAGTGGTTTCTTGCCGTTTCTTTTACACTGCGATAGTAGGATCCGAAACAGTGTAGACTTGCTTTATTTGCATTGTATTCTTTATGATATTCAATAAGAATTCTGTAAGGAATCTACATTGAATAAAATAATCTGAACTGAACATTTTGGAAAAGGAATAATTCTGGGTAGTGGACAATTCGAAAGTGGAAGTTTTAAAAAGCGATCAATAAAGGACGACATCTTATGTAAATATCTATTAGTGGTTATTTGCCGTTTCTTTTACGCAGCCATAGCACGATCCGAAACGGCGTAGACTCGCTCTATTTGCATTGTATTCTGCATGACATTCAATAAGTATTCTGTAAAGAATCTACATTGAATAAAATTATCTGAATCTGGTACTAGATGTTCCCACTTTTGACATGCGACTGTATTAGTACAAATCACCTGGGAATGTAAAGCACCCTTTCGGCGACCACGAACCCAACTGTGACGAGCAGATTGGAAGCTGGCAAGTAAGGTATCACCAGCAACATGAGCCCTACAACGGCTGGAGTATGGCGCTGGATCTGGAAACAGCAGACGAGAAAGAATATGTCTTACATACGAGTATAACGTTTGCTGATATGTTTAAAGTTTATAATATTTGAATGTGGGCAGCGCAATTGAAATGGAAGATAAATATAATTTTAATTTTGTTTAAATATCCTTCAAAATGGCCCATTACAGATGAAACGTTTCAAAAAACCCAGGACCTTTTAAACCTTTCAGCTTATTCTACCCATAGAGATTTACGTAGAATCTCCAAATTATCATCATCTACTTGTAGAACATTCTTGAGTGCTTCCTTACCTCAAGGTCAGAGAAGCACCTATAGGCCAGCGCTAGCAAGGCTATCAACGCAGCGCATGTGAGCAAGTTACGAGGGTCCCAGCCATTGGTGACTAGTGGAATGGACCCCATCTGCCAGTCGTGGCTCAAGGACCATGGACAAAGCAGCAGCCACCAGTTGAATGCAGCCAGGTAGCAGAACGTCATCAGTCTGGAAACATAAAAAAGAGGTCTTATGTCAATACAATATCACCCTGAGACAACTTAAAACAAGCGCCTTCGTGGTTCAATAGTGGACTTGAGTATCCGGATTCAGGTGTTTGTAGCGTAGAGCTAGCTTTTACTTGCTGCCATACGTACCTCACAGGCTCATTTATATGGTAAAATTATGGATTTGGAAATTACATAAAATCCTTAGTTCTCGTTATTATCTCTGCTACAAGGTCATCACGAGAAATGTGACCGAATGACTGCGGGCTTAAAACCCTTGGACTTTTATGTAGTGTAGCAGAGGGAACGAGGGAACCACATAATTTGTATGAAAAGTCTCAGAAAGAATCATGATTTACCTGACAGTAAAAGAAGGATGAAACGCTGGTGGGTTATCCTGAGGCGAGAATGCCGGCAGCGATCCCTGAAGAAGGGCCAGCCTAGCGCCTGCCAACACTACTAGTGCCGCTAGCACCCTACTCACACGGCCCCAGGCGTCAGCGCATTTCCAACGCCACTTCACTGCTGATGAAGACCTGGAAAGTTATGTGAGCCACTGTTATCATAGATCTTATCTCATCTTAATACGTGGGGCTGAGTTCTTATGGACCTCAGAGCACTTTGAACCTTTGGAATCTGTGATCTCCTGCTGTCTTCAAATATGCTCGTTATGAGCTTAGATGTAGATTTTAGCGGAAGAAGCCTGCAGTCTTCTGGTATCGGGTAAGCTTGACCCAGAATCTTCTTACGCTTGTTAGCCATGGCGTTGCATGTGCACAACAGGTGGTCATAGATACTTACTATGAACTTAGTCCTGATACGAATAAATTGGTAACTTACTAGATTGTACCGCAGAATCAAATAGTAACATGGGAAATTAAATATCATTATAAAGATTGAAACAAAAGTAGACCGGTATCATCATTGCCCTGCCCGAGTTCTGCTTTTGCCAATAGTTTTTACGGAGTCGGCTTCGGATATGACGTGGGCACTGGTACGCGATTGAAAACTCTTGAGCCTGACTCTAGATTTCATTGAAACCTTTACTGAATCTTACGAAATACTGGGTTTCTGAGCTATATATTTCGCAATTGGATCCTTAAATCGAAAAGTAGCCCTAGCAAACTCACAATACTTTTAAAAAACCTATCTAACTTAGACCAACGAATCTCATTGCTATCTAACGACACCACACGCCATGGGGTTGACAAGAAAAAAAAATCATTCCCACTTTACGTGTACCCAAACAAAAATTTATTTCAAAGTTTGATTATACCACTTTGTCGGCATGACTGATGTGTATATCCATACAAATTACAGCTTTCTAGTACTAATGGTCGCTGAGCTAAGCCGCAGGAAGACAGACAGACGGACATAATGAAACTAAAAGAGTTTCTTATTGACTACGGAACCCTGAAAAAGAGGATTTGTACCTGGCGACGGGCGTCCAGTTTCGGTACAAATCGAAGGCTATGTTGAAGAGCAGAGCAGTCAGGCCAGTCTCCTTGGCCAGCATGCTGAGAGCAGCCAGCATCACGCTCGCCCACACTCGGTATCGACCCACACACCTGAAAACAGAAAGGAATTATTTTTTAAAATTTTGAAAATAAAATATATTTAAATTATAATTGTGATTACAAGTACGAGGCTAAGTACGAGGTCGGACTTGAGCACCGAACTAAATTTTAGTAGGAGGTTCAATTAAGTTCGACCTGCATTCTTTTTCTAGAATGTATTCTTAAAATTTAATTGAATATGTAAGGTTTTTAGATTTAGGGCTTGTAAAGTTAGGCTTCAGTGAGTTAGGAGATTGGCTCTTCGTGACATTTAAAACTTTCTAACAGTAAAATTAAACGTAAGCCTATGGGCTCTGGTAACGTATGTTTTTGGCGAGATTTGATTTCTTCTTGTAAGATTCTTCTTATTTTCTCGCTTGAACAATTTGGCGTTTCTGCAGTTCTTGTTTTCTTGAACCATTTGAAGTATCTCTTAAAATTTAACATGCACAATATCCGTGTGCCTGAATTTTCGTTTCCTACCTATTTGGCTCTTTTATGGTATGAGTTTTCAAAGAATATTTCTTGTTGCTCGTCTTATATCTACATCCTAAAAGAAACATCTTTACAAATCACACTTTTCTGCTTTTAGCAGGTTACTGATACCATTTACCCTCTCTCAACAAATAGGTTGTTTAGATTACAGTTGGCCACAAATAAAGCAAGTTGTAGGGAAGTTCGGTGCGGGATGGCTCAGACCAGTTGGAGCGGACACGACGTGTGAGCGATGGCCTCATTCGCGCGATCTCATTCCTTCCTCAGGGCTCCTAAACCAGCGGATACTAAAAGTTTTCCAAATTCGGCCACTTGTTTGTTCTATCGCGCAAATGATAAGCAAGACGTGGCTACCTCAATGTAGGTCGCAACTCATGTTCGTAGTGGGGATACTAATTCCTAATTAAATGAGGACTCGGTCATTAGAAAAAATAAAGCAAAAATACATATCTCTTGCAAGGGTCACGAAGCTTCATTTTTGATAAATTATTTTGATTTCCAGAGATTTGCAGATACCTGTGAAGACTCTTAATATCATATGTGATAGTGAAAATTTTGGCAGTTGATCTCTATAGCAATTGAGTTCCCGGAAAAAGGAAAATTTATGAAAATGGTTTATTAAAAAATATACCTTATTAAGTAAACAATTACATTTTCTTTTGGTTCCTTAAAATTTTGACATGGTGCTTCGGAGAGGTTAAAATTATCGAATAAGAATAGAGCAATAATCAATAATTGTTTCAATGTCCAGCAGTTGACTGTTTGTGAAGCGATGTAAATGTAACTGACGTCATTAAGAGATTTTTAATATCCTACAATGAATAAAGAATATTTTGATTTAGACGTCATATATCGTTGACATAGAGCCTGTCCAGAACAGGCGCGTTTACGCGCGAGTCGACTCGCGCGTGTTACGCGCATTCCTTTATTTACTCGCAATTTCACTCGCGCGTAAAACGCCTCATGTGGACGCAATATCTGTAGCTCTAGTATCTCGGCAACGCGCGAGTGCCTCGCCTCATCTGGACATGGTGTCGCTCAAAGCGCCATATGCTTCTATGTTTCTTGTCCGTACAGCTAAGGAGTGAACTCCCTGCCTATTTTTATAATCCGTACAGCTAAGGAGTGAACTCCCTGCCTATTTTTCTAATCCGTACAGCTAAGGAGTGAACTCCCTGCCTATTTTTTAATTCGTACAGCTAAGGAGTGAACTCCCTGCCTATTTTTCTAATCCGTACAGCTAGGAGTAAACTCCCTGCCTATTTTTTCCGAACAATATAATCTGGATCTTTTCAATGCCAGAGCGAACAGGTATTTTCTAGATAATCATGCTACATCTTTGACCCCATCGTCACTTACCACCAGCCGGCTTAGCACGCTGCCCGAGAGAAAATATATCTCGGAGAAATGTCACTTTATTTGATCAATTATGTCATCTAATCTATCACCTCCAAGCGCGAAGAAATGTCAGTGGAGGAAAATGTTTAGCAAATCCACAAATTACCTTTTTGATATTTTAGACAGAGATAGCTTTATACACTAATACATGTGGCCGTCCTTGTCTTTCAAAATGTGTCGCACTGCTCGGATGTCAAAAAAACGTGAACATGCTTAAAGTCTTTAATCTATGGGCCTAGATAAATTGACAACTGCAGCGTGCTAAGCCGGCAGGTGAGATCGAGGTCAAATGCTCACAAAAAAAACGTCTTTCGGCTGACATTTTTCTTCCCTCCGCTCTTTTAGGCACGTACGAAGGCGCACAGGCTAAAAGCTTTGCGAAATACGGATTTTTATACTGAGTGTTAAATGTTCACCGCAACGAGGACATTTGGGCAGCCCTCCTCTTAACTTGACACGGGTCGGGTTTATTTTTACCCGCTGACGGATACGCGCTGCCCGCTCGCTGCCCGCCAGACCCGGATTAATACTGTTTACGTTACATTTCGTTCGTTATTAAATACGTTTTTTATCGCATTCAAAACCAGCAGTGCGAAAAGAAATCAAATCATTTATTTTGTAAAGGCCTATTTTTATTACAATTATTACATAGTGCTGAATTTTTATGCGATTGTTACAGTCCAAGTTGAAAAAAGCTGCATATTATCAGTACTTACAGCAGACGGTACGGAATGGTAAATATTCAAGTATTTTTTAAGCAAATGGCTACTTATCGCAAATTTAAATGTTTAGTCAGTCGAACGAAAAGTAACATTTCTTAAAAACTCATACGTAGGTAAACGGTGTACAAAATAACTCTGGCTGTGACCGTTAATGCGCAGAAGTCGAAAACTGTGTCACGAGGGTGAGCGCGGGATGTGGGGGTAGGCGAGCGAATCGTTCATTTGCTCTCCACCTGTCACCCATGCACAGTAAATAAATAAATAATAAGTAACAATAATAATAAATAACCGTCATAGCCAGACTTAACTTAAACACGCTATACATACATACACACCACGCCTTTTCCCCGTCGGGATAGGCAGAGACCTCTAAATGCTATGATCTTGGCATGCTTTCCTCGCTTCCTGCACTTTCATTAACCCATGCATATACGCTCGCCGGTTTAGGCCTGGCCTTTATTTAGAATGTCCTGAATTTGGTCTCGGAACGTTTGTGGAACATAACAGTTATTAAAAAAAGCGTGATTTAATGCACAAGACACAATGAGATGATTGTCGCAATGTTTAAAAACTTAAGGAGATAACTCTGACAGTAAGAAAATAAACGTTTAATAATATAACTTCAACGTGCAATTTTGGTAGATTTACCTTTTTTCAAATAAATAGTGAAAAAAAAGATAACTTTAATATAATAATAATAAATTCGTTTATTAAAGACAAAAGTGGTTAATGTAATGTTACTGCTTTGGAAACAGCTATAATAAATTGGGAACAATACACAATTAATGTTCTAGGAGTATCACGTGGCTAGCTCTTCAAGACAGTCAAGCCCTTTCCAATTATCTGAACGATGTTTTCGGAGAAGCATCAAGGGAAAGCCGAGGCAACCTTGAGATGGGAATATTTCGGAGTACTTACTCACTAACTAGGTTATACAAGTGTGCTTCATCAATCTCACAAAAGCTCACGAACAGTGAAAGGAGTGAAGAGAAGGAAGATAGTGCCGCAAGTATACAATGATAGACAAGGATAGACAATTCTGGATTTTAATAGTACACTGCCACGGGAATGGCTAATTATGTAACAAATTTGATAAAACCAACAAATGCCTGAAAAATAGAAAACGGAACTTATCATATATTTTTTTCTTGAGTTACAATACAAAGCATTTATTCCAAAAAAAGAAAAACATATTAAATAACACAATAGCATAAAAAACATAGAAGGGAAAAGGTGACGGCACAGTATAGGGCTGGTTTGAGCCCACCTGGCGTCGCTTTTTTTGTTACACCTAATTTCTCATAGATTTTTTTGAAACCTGGCCAAATTTGCCCAATTTTTTCATACAGAGTACAAAAATCGACAATTAATCAACTTTTCCAAATAAAAAAGATTTAAGAGTGAAAATTTTTCTTGTCGTCGCGTCGCATTCAAATTCTACTATTGCCAATCCAAGGATTGTATGGGAAAACCGAAAAAGTATAATTTTTTAAATCGTATTTGAATGGGAAAGGTTTCATTTGTGTTCTGAAATACTAAATCCAGAATAATTGCAAAAAGTTAAGTGTGGCTATGTAAAACTTGCCAGACTGTACGAATTTTGTCAGGGAATTTGTTCATCTGGCAGCCCTGAGCCTTGTAACTGGTAACTTAACTGGGTCGCGGTCGGGGAAGTATCTGTGCCCATCAGTAATTGGCATTGTCGTGCCAACAACTTGGGCAATATCTTGCGCTTTATTAACGTTATTGATTTCTGGCAATACTTACCTCTTGTATTCAAGATCTGTAATTATTTTCAGTATTGTTCCGTCTATGGAGTACCACCCCACCCTCTGCCACATTGCATTAATCACTTTTATGACTGTAGACTGAATTGAGCTCACAATTTCGATTCTATATAAGAAAACCTTTATGAAAACTCCTTGTAGAATCTCTGAAGAGGACCTTTAAAGATTCAGATTCAGATAATTTATTCAATGTAGATTCTTTACAGAATACTTATTGAATGTCATGCAGAATACAATGCAAATAGAGCGAGTCTACGCCGCGCTATGGCAGCGTAAATAGTATGAAAACTATGATCAAAACTGATGGCCATGCCAGGCTGCCCGTGTCATGTATCCGATCGCTCTCTTACCTTCGTGGTGTCGCGTGGTGTAGTTTAGCTAGCCAATAAACTCTGAATTAATAAATTTCGGTGCATGATTTATGTGAAAACATAAGTAACATTCTGGAGTCAACTTTAAATCAAGTGCTTCATTATGCTGTGTTCTGGTTTGAAGGGTAAGGGAGCCAGTGAAATTACCGGCACATGAGACATACCATCTTGGTTTTCAGGGTGGGCAACGCGCTTTGCTCTCCTATAAGTGTCAAATTATGCCACTAATAAGACAGTGAGTGCTATGGGCGGTGGTGAATGCTCGATTGCCCGCTTGTGACATAAAACTAAAACGTAATTTAACATCTTTTATCAATTATTATATGAATGAGTGATAAGACTTACCCGTGGTACAGCAGAATTGAAGACAGGAAGAAGACACATGCGAGCACATCAGCTCTCCCAACCACTCCTGCTACCTGTAACAAGACAGAAAAGTTTCATTAAAGAATACTTGTTGAACGTCATAAACTCATCATAATATTATCACTACATAGTATAAAACAAAGTCGCTTCCCGCTGTCTGTCTGTATGTATGCTTAGATCTTTAAAACTACGCAACGGATTTTGATGCGGTTCTTTCAATAGATAGAGTGATTCAAGAGGAAGGTTTATATGTATAATACATGCATAATATAGTAGAGACACACTGATAATTTTAGAGGTTTCTAATGTGATGTCGTAAATAAACAAATTTTTTTGCGCTTACATTGCAAACGCTGGCTGAACCGTAAGAGATAGATCAAAATAATGTACTACAGTATTGTACACCTTAAAAAGATCTACAAAAAAGTCTACGATGTTATTTATTTATCTCTTAGGGATAACCAACAATAACAATTTTTTATCCTTTATTTTTTTACGAAGTGATTTTAAGCAGTACAGCATTAATCCTTATCCAAGTACCTTAAATACCTTAAATACATTGTGCATTTCATATAGATCAATATGGCCCTTTACAGCTTGTAATTTAAATGAATATTTTCGAAGATATTACAGATTTAAAATGCAGGTACATAGCGGTTGCGGCGGTGCCGGCCGACCGGGGGGCCGGCGCGGCGGCGCGTGCCTATAAATAGTGTATTTAGTATCAGCATTTCACCCGTGCGAAGCCGGGGTGGGTCGCTAGTGCTCTATAAGAAGCCTACAATAACTTTGAAGTCTAGTTATGTAGGTAGATCAAAAGAACCGGCGCTAAAAACGTTTGCAGTTTTGTGCACGGCAGGTTTGTCTTCTGACTAAAACACCAGAGCAAAAACCTCTGAGTCATTCTGTTTAACATTCATAAGTAGATCATGTACTAAATAGTCTTTCTCTACAACGTGTTACGAAAAGGTGTGATCATACTGAAGGATCTGAATCTGCCCATGAAACTGAACAACTTTTCCCGAGGAACTTAGGTCGAATTACGAAAAATCAAATTTTACCTCCCATTCAAAATGCGCTATCAGCTGGTGCAGTTGGTCGAATGGGTCGAATTCGGAGATTTTTTTACTTCTTCTTAAAATAGGGACTAACAAGGTAAAATGTTTTTTTTTTCCCCCGGTGTATCCCGAAGGATACAGAAGAGGATCGAGTTCCCGCGTTCGATATTCTGCCTTATTGCGTCGAAGCTATGGTTTATTTTGGTTTGGTGTGTATAGGGAGTAATGACCTATTTAAATTACCATTCGAATGACGTATAAACCATAGATTAAAGTTGGCGGCAATCGGACGGATGACGCGCCAAAGTTCAAAATTTTTGAAAATCTTGGTCACGTGGCAACATCCGACCGATTTGAGTCGGTCAATGGCGGCCGGGGTTCAAGGCCATATTATACGACCGTAAAAATTCGCAACACTATTTTTAATTGCATAGATTATTGCGAATTTTTTGTATGATAGGATCAGTGAGGTTAAGTACATTTTACATCACTAACTCTGCAACTCACTAACTCGCTTCTTACAAATTGGTCAATGAAATCAATCCCTTTAATTTTATAATCATATTTTAAGTGAGCAATTGAGCAGGTAGGTAGATGGTACATGGTGACCACTGCTCAGAGCACCTCACTAAAAATACAGCAAATTGTTTTGTTCACCCGGAAAAGTAATTTTACTGCAAATTTTATGCCAGCAATAAACCATGTCAATGCTTTAAATATACGAAATTTTTTTTTTTCAAAAAATCAAAAGAGCACAACACCAAAATTTTGAAATATAGTATTTCAACCAACCAGATTATATTTTGAAGACGTATAATCAATTTACATTTCACAGAATCCCGGAAATAACAAGATTCACGCAAACAAATCACCCGTACTTATACCACCCCTTCTTTTGGTCATTGTTGATTATATTGAATCTGAAATTGAAATTGGATTGGCGATATCCAATTTTGCGGGTCAAATAATTTCTAACTTCCAGCAAATACTTCCAAAATACACATTTGGGAATATAAAAGCAAATAGTGTAAGCATATTAAAACCAGACATGTTTATTTGTTGTTTGAACTGCTATGTTTGAATATTACTGCTTTAATTGCTCCCTTAACGCTAATGAGACGACACTTTCCATGAATGTTGTAGCTATTTACACAGATACTGTAATTTTAAATTTGGGGACATTAAATAAATAAATAGGTTTATGGATCTAAAGTGGTAGGTAAATGGTAAAAGTGTTTTTTACAAAATTAGCTTACAACGAATTCTTATTTTGTTTTGTTTTGACCTTAATTCCTAAGTATCTTAGAAATACAGTTAATTAGAAGAAATTTCAAATACAAAGTAAAAAAGAAGAAGAAAAAAAAAAGAATTTAAGATATTCAAGATATAAATAATATCAAAATAGTTAAGACAAGGTGTTATAAAATGCGTGCGAAATTTAAAAGTGGGTTAGGTGAGTACATGTGTGTGTGTACGTGCCTGTGTCTGTTTGCGTGTATGTGTTTGTTTATTCGCGAGTAAGTTGGTGGAAGAAAAATTTGTTGTTGTTTTTGTATAGTCTAGCTAGTGACAAAAGCCAGGATTTAAGTTTAGTTTTAAATAGTCTAGGGTCAGTAGTTTTCGAGTTGTGGTGATTATAAATTTGACAGCTGTCAACCAAAACGAAGATCACGACGATCATGAACAACAAAAAAATTGACCTCATTTTCTATGAAAAATTTCACCGATTTTTAATAAATTAAAACATTGTGCTGATAGTGCCACAGGGAAACGAATTTCCTTTGACACTACTGGAATCAGAGTAGTGTCGGAGGAAATATAATTTTACCTTTGACACTACCGATAGTGTCATGGGAAAGGAAAATCCCCCGTGACACTACTGGTAGTGCCACGCAGTAGTGCCACGGGAAACAAACGTGACAGGCGTGAAATATACTTAGAAGGCATGCGGACAGGCGAGGAAAAGACACGGTGCCCGTCCCGTGCTGTGCCTGCGCCTAGCCCGAATCTTGCCCTCGCCATAAGCACTTTAAATCATATAATTCATGTCACTAGTATAAAGTCATTTCTTGGAAAACCTACTTATCTACTCTTTTGGTTCTTTTTCTTAAGTGTTATTTAATTTTACCCACGCTAGACTAAAAACTTAATTATGATGTTTATAGAATGGCAAAAACTTTAGAAGAGTTTGTTTATTATTAACTGCGGCTTTATTAATAAAAAACTTCCTGGATGGGTCTGAATATTTTTTTTATAAATGCGATGATTACAGTAATGTTACCAATAAAGTTTTATTGGTTTTACCCAGAATGTTGTCAAAAAATATCAACATCTGAATGTCTGCTATATTAGACTAACTAATAAATTGATGGAGATGGTTGGACCTTACCCAATAATAACGATACAACGACCTGCCCAACCAACCTGCCCGAGCGTCGATCCACTGTAGGGCCAAGATAAGAAGTCCGTTTTGACGTTTACTTAACACAAACGCACAAGGTTCATTTTTCTTTGCAAGTCGTAATTTTTCATGCGTTTGACACTGTCGCAGCCAGTGAGTTGCGTGTCCACGCTATATCGTTTGGTTGATCCCTCAAGCAATAATACTTGTTTCCACTTGTATTTTATTCCCAATAAAATAGAGATCATTACACTAAATGAATATACACGGAAAATATACCAAAACGAGCCGCCCCGCGCCTTTCAGGCGTTTAATCTGCACATTTAGCTGTATCAGCAATTAAGGCTGTAACTACATCAGGATTTGGTTTATTCGTTTTAAACGAGAGAGTGCCCTTCTAAGTGCCCATTACGGGTATAATCGCAGCGTTACGCCCCTTAATGCCCCGGCGCAAGTCAAGGGATATCACAACTTAGGTACTTTAGGTATTGATTTGTAAATTTAGGGATATTGTAGGTAAGGATAACTATAGTTTGTCCGCGTTTAGAATGCAGTAGGTCATTAATGCAAATGTAGGATATAGATATTCACCATTCACCACTTAAAATGCAAAAAAAAATTTTTTTTGTCTTTTAGGTAACACACAAAGGAAACGACCGCTTTTTTTGGTTTGCCTTTAGTTAGTCATTAGCGACCTGATTGGTTACGGGGCTTGGCTACCGGCGGCGGAAAGTGATGACTCACTGCGTTCTTACAACAGACGAACTATAGTCGATTGGTATGCAGATAATTGCGGAAAACGAGAAAAAAAAGGGCTTTAGAAGAAAATGTTATATATATTGTAGAATTTTCCCAACCGCCAAATGGCCTATAAGATCATAGGATTCAGTAACGACGGTCGTACTTATCTTTCAAAGAACAAAAAAATACAATAAAATGTTTACTTGCTTGATAATTATCGTATGATAGCTAAACACCCTTACAAACCTTCCTAAGCCAAGAGTTTTAGTTTCACATAATTTTTCAAATCTTTACTAAACTTTTAATTTTTAAACTCAATGTAATGTAACGACAATAAAGACCTTTAGTACAAAATACCATTTTTAGTGAATGAGTTACTATTATTAGTCCTTGTTATTATTTTATTGTGTTATTTGCGGCATAGAATTTTTTGTAGAAGACTCATGAAACAGCGCCACAAAGGTAACGTTTTCTCCGCTTTCGCTCATATTTCGCATCTCGACGGCGAGAAAAGCGGCAGGTTTTAAAGGAGCCCTGTGACTGCCACTTCGCCAGCTGTTTTAATATTTAATTAATAGACAATTATACCCTCATCAATGTAAATGCTTATTGGAAAAGTTTCAGCTCTACCTTTTAAACGCAATCGTTATAGTCTCCTCCATTTGATAATATTAAGAATTCCGGTCATGGCTCGAAGACCGAGGATTGAATTTCTTGTAATAGAAACGGGTTGTTGTTTTTATTTAACATTTTCGTCCTCTGGCTACCAAACATATATGTCATCATAACATCCCATGATATGTCCACTACAGGATAGGGAGCTCCCTCCAGAATTCTAGCTTTTGCTGGAAAAATGTGGAGGGGATGTACCATAGTCACCTCGCTTGTTAGCGTTACGGCTGGCACCATGGACCGCGGTTGTAGGTGACCGCAGTAAGTAAGATGTAAGATACAAAGGAGGATGCTGCTGCCCATCCTTCAGTTAACCCTTAGTCGCCTCTTACGACACCCACGGGTATGTATGGGTTGTGTAGCGTTATCGCTCATATTCCTTTTTTCGTGTTCGATACTTTTTGCTTCTTCCTCGGTGTATTGACTGGCTGTTTGTATTCTTTGACAGTGGATTCAAAATTTTGATTTTCCTTTCTCGGTGATTATTATTTTTTTTGGACACAAGAGTGTTTTTGTCAAATCTAGCAAAATATTTATAAAATCTAATCTAAATACTATTTAAACTCTGTTTTACTACAGCAATTTTGCTGCTGTAGTTGTTATTACTTTGTCTTGTGCAGTTATAATATCTCAACGATTTGGATTTTTACTCGATATGAACTCCTCAATTTTGTAAGTATTTTTGTCTTTACGTAATATTTGTTGCTGAGAGGTTGCCACTCTCTTATGCCGCATTTTTATTCGTGCAGCTAAAGCTGCCCGATTACGGGCAGTAGGTTCCGGCAAGCACCTGCAACACTGCCAAGCCCTGTCTCCAGAGAGACAATTTGACATCTGCTGCTAGCACCGTGCTCTCAGCCGCTGCACCACTTCAACTGCGGGATTCCTAGCAGCACGGGAGGACGCCACGAACTGCGCATAACTAACTACAACCAAACACCAGATATTTAAACCATTTATATTATTAGTTTTAAGTTTCTTTCCAAAATTCAAAAAAAGGCCTCCAGACGCGCCATGATTTATTTAGATTCGAATCTTTGGCAGTAATTTTTAAACTTTTAGAACATTTATCCGCGATACATTGCGGAAGGTACGACTATGACCATATTTAACTAGTCGCTATAGTAATAAGTTAGGTGGCCACTTAAAGTTTTCACTAGACTTTTCCAAGCGATAGTATCTAGTAGCTATAGACGGAGCGTTTTACCTGATGCACGCATCGCGGATTCCTTGCAAAATTTATTTGTCTTATTTTTAACGCCTATCGTTGATTTTTAATATTTTAAACAATATTATATATTTATATTTAATCTCCGATCGTACAATCAAATTTAAACTTTATTACGTTGGTTTTATAATAGTGAAATTATACAACAAAACTGTGGTCAATCTGTTTTAATTAAAATATTGTGTGTTATATTTCTTTGTTTGCTTGATTAGTTTAAGGTAAGTTAACTCTTACTCTATTTCTATCTAACTGCAGTACATTTACAATTTAATTTATTTTATTTCACTGCATTTTATGGCCAAGTTAGGTGGCCACTTAAAGTTTTCACTAGACTTTTCCAAGCGATAGTATCTAGTAGCTATAGACGGAGCGTTTTACCTGATGCACGCATCGCGGATTCCTTGCAAAATTTATTTGTCTTATTTTTAACGCCTATCGTTGATTTTTAATATTTTAAACAATATTATATATTTATATTTAATCTCCGATCGTACAATCAAATTTAAACTTTATTACGTTGGTTTTATAATAGTGAAATTATACAACAAAACTGTGGTCAATCTGTTTTAATTAAAATATTGTGTGTTATATTTCTTTGTTTGCTTGATTAGTTTAAGGTAAGTTAACTCTTACTCTATTTCTATCTAACTGCAGTACATTTACAAATTAATTTATTTTATTTCACTGCATTTTATGGCGCCCGAGCTCAAATTATTGATTTATTCTGCTTTTTTTCAGGTTCTCTAACTGGATGAAACTTTTTTTCACGACCGCGCGGATGTGCGTTTTTATAAACGCGACATGTATAGACGAAAATTTTTTAAAATGCAATTTAACTTGAAATTTCATTTATTGTAAATTTAACTATAAATTTAACTGGAAACGTCTTTTATTTTCTCCAGAAATATAATTTTACCCTGAATTTCATTTCAGTAGTTTGTAGTAGTTACTCTGTTTGTAAGTCTGTATGCTTGTATAGGGAACTAAAGGTAAGTTAGTTTATGCGAGTTTTTTTGTGAGAGTTAGACCTTCTTTCAGGTTACTTTCAGTTTTTTCGTCGCGTATACTTAGCCTGCTGAACCTATCCCTTTATTATGGAAGAACATGAACCTCTAGTAGTTGACCATGGTAATTCGGTTTGAAGATACTGGTGACCATAAACCACCATTTGGAGTAGATCTATGCCCTTCCCTCGTTCATATAATGTAGTTCCGGTGTGAGGATGTCAAGGTATGGAATTATAGTGGTAAGTATTGTTAGTGAGGCATTGTGAATGCTTAGTTCTTTGGTTACAGCTAAGTACTCCTGAGTTCTCTTCATTAATTTTTGTTTCGTAGTAGTTTTTTTGTTGTAGTGACAGGCTCTTTCTCCTGCACTCGCCTCTTTCTTCTATGAACGCCTTTTTTTTTGAAGAGTCCTCACTTAGTCCTCATAACTCTAGGTGGTCGCTCATGTCCAGACTTTTCGCCCATGTAGGAGAGAGTCGGGACGCGTCTGCTTCACTTTCCTCTATTGTTTTTTAGGGTTCCGATACCAAAATGGTAAAAAAAAGAACACTGGAGAAGTTTTTGTCAAGTTGAAATCGTTTTTATATATAATTGGACAACTGGGAATATTTTTTCCCATTAGTTCTATTGATTGAACTACTGGGAATTTTTTTCCCAGTAGTTCAATCAATAGAACTAATCAATTGGACAAGTGGGAATAAACGCCTTATGGTGCCGCTCTGTCTGTCTGTCCGTCTGTCTGTCACACCTCTATATCTCAGCAACCACTTACGCTATCGAGCTGAAATTTGGAATAGTTTTAGAATATAGTTGCCCAACTTAATTGCACATGAAAATTTTTTGAAAAAAGTATGATTATTAATGTAAAGGGGGCCAAAATAGGGGGGGCCAAATTTCAAATTGTCGCTACTAGGTCGAGTGGGGTATCATATGAAAGGGCTTTACTTGTACATTTTAAAATATATTTTTGTATTTTTTTAAGTTTCTTAGTTTTCAAGTTATGATGAAAAATGTCAAAAAAAATACCATTCCCCCCCCCTTATCTCCGAAGTTTGACTAAGGGAAAATCTGAATTAATTACAGTTGACAGAGGTTTATGTAAACTTTACAGCAAAAATAAAACGATCTTTCTAAGTTGCACAGTTTTTCAGAAATCTGCAAAAAACCTTTACAAACAAATTTAGTTTTGCGGTCCTGAAAATGGACTTTATTGCTTCCAAAAATACTATAGGTATATCGGAACCCTCGGCGCGCGAGTCCGACTCGCACTTGACCGGTTTTTTTTTATTTTCGTATCAGACTGTTGGTCGTGTATCCCGCAGTCGGGTCTTATATTCCCTCCTTCTCTCTCCACATCTATACTCATCTTTGTACTTTTTAGGGTTCCGTACTTCGTGGTTCATTAGTGTCGTGTCGTCTCAGACTGATGGTCATACTCTTCGTGGTCTGTTCATACTCACTCCCTCCTGCCCTCACTTTATTTAACTTAGTTTGGTTTTTTAGGGTTCCGTAC
The DNA here is from genome assembly GCA_947532105.1 of Athrips mouffetella. NCBI lineage: Eukaryota > Metazoa > Arthropoda > Insecta > Lepidoptera > Gelechiidae > Athrips > Athrips mouffetella. The sequence continues at coordinate 1,092,786 of OX383958.1, forward strand.
TTCCGTACTATTATTTGCCGGCACCTCACGGGACCATACATATATGTACTAAATATCATTGATGCTGCATAAACCTTTTCTTTGCTCTGGCATTTCACTTATTACTAATTACTAAAGTACACAATTTTTGAGCAAATAAAAAACTAGGGCTGCCAGGATGATAATAAAATATGGCAACTAATCACTGACAATATTTAACCTTTAGTTCTGTTGCAGACTTTTTTGTATCTAGAGGACACTGGCTGGGTGGACAGTCTGACTAGATTTTTATCAGTTGTTCAAATACCGACACAAGACTGAACGCACGGATTTTATTTCTAATAAGTTCCTTTTGTACAGTCAGTTAGTACTTTTGTTGCTGACTCTACCTTCTGGACTGAAAGTTGTTTCAATCGTCGCGCTATCTTCCCCTACTACGGCGGGTTCGACGGTGGCGACCATCCTCTGGCACCCATTCCGTAGCTACTCTAGCCCACCTATCCGGATGCATGCAGCATACATGTCCTGCCCAGTCCCACTTCAGCTTAGCAGTATTTTTCCGACGTCTACAGTGCAAGTTTTTAAGCGCAGCGTAGTAGGTGTACTGTCAACATAATGTATTACCCAAGGAATTTGGAGTTTGCTGTTGGTGGTATTACCAGTTCATCTACCTCGACCCAAAATAATAAAAAAAGTAGTTAATTAATTTGACATCCTTCATAATATTCGTCAAAATAAGTCGCTTTTATACGACAATAAGTGCAAAGAAAAGTAAATGCCGTTTGCAGCATCCGAGGTCACTCAATGTTATAATCAGTCCTTATTTTGTGACCTTAACCATGGGGTCCCATTCCGTACTACGGTTTTTTCGACGGAGTAAATAGCCCGAATTCATTTGGCCCTTTTGTTTCTAATAATTAAACTAAATGTTACTACTAGGTTGGTAGGTAAAGGTGTAAACTATGACATTAATTCAATTTTAACATCCAGATATCAATTTATTCTAAGAAAATACCTTATGGAAAAAATAGCCCGAACAATTTTCGGCACAAATTCGTTCTATGACGTGAGGCATCTGTACTATAGTATTATATTATCTGTGCCTTAACTAACCAATCTGAATCTGAATCTGAATCTGACTAGATAAGTACTCGTACTATACGTACAACGTTAGGGTTTAGTTTCGAAAGTCTCCCTAAGCTTGTGGGACACTTCCGACAACTTGGGACTCAGTAACGATGGTTGTTTTAAAGGGTGATCTCGCTAACTTTATTCCCTGATTAACGAGATTACAAGGGACTTATTTTCAATTAGGTCTCATAAGAATCTCAGCTACGAATTGTAAGTTGTGGAGTTAAGTTTCTGGAACGATGTTACACGGGTATTCATTTACGCAGTTCTTATTTACTTGATAGTTTTTTTTTATTAATGAAATGAAATGAAAATTTATTCGCATAAAACATGGTAAATAATAGATAGAATTGTTTAAGTATGTGTCCTCATGTCTTACCAGAAGTTGGCATGCATAATATAGAAATAGTTAATTAAGTCAAATAGATTAAAGGAATTAAATTAATATTTTTTCTTGTTAGTAAATAATGTGGTGTTCCAAGTTCCATGTCAAAAGGGACAACGATGAATATTTCATATGTCTATGGAGAGTTACCATTCTTATGGATAAGTATAAACTAAACTAAACTAAAGTATAACTAACTACTTAGTTATTTATGTAGCGCCCCTCGATCAACTAGACACGATATCTTCTTCTAGGACCACTAGTACTACTGGATTTGTACCACTAGTGGTACAAATAGACACACCTGTCCCACTAGTACCACTGTATTGACAGATATAATTAGTATGTAAGTAGTAATTGGTACAAATAATATTTCTTACAACTCAACTATCAAACATACCGCTGTCTTCATAACTTTACAAATTAATGTCCAACAAAGTTTTTAATGCCGCTTTTCATTTGTACTGTAACATACGCAAATAGCATTTGTTGCAGTGCAGAAAGCAGCGATTTTAGCCGTAAACCCGATGGATATTGCCCGTGACTACGGCAAGGGTGCTTACGTACTGTATTTGACCACGTTGCACTGTAAAAGCAGCGTAAAAGCTAGAAATTGGCTATTGAGTGCTTTTGCTTTGAAACTGCACGAATATGGGACCATTACACCACAGACCACAATCCCGCACTGCCGCAAACTGTATATATTTGCGGGAAATAGGAAGTTATTCACGTTTTCAATTTTATTTTCCTCTAGCCGTAAATGTGGGTTGGAAATACAATAATGCCAGAATTGGTAACTTTCTAAACATTATTGTGGTCGTGTTTTAACCTTTTGAATAGTTAATATTATGTTCTGTAAGTTTACAATTGTTATACTAACTTCACTAAATAAACACGTAGGATAACCGAAAGTTCCTTCCTAAAAAACTTTGTTTTGTTTCCTAGTAAGGAAGAATTCGAAAAGTTCGCTTTAGTTTCTCTTTGTTCACTAAAACAATTTTTTAGTTTTCTGGGCAAATAAGACATAAAGAAATGAATAGTTTGAAATTACGAGTATATCGGAAAAGCAGATTAAATTAAATTTAAGATTAAAGAAACGTTTCAGATCAGTTTGGGATCTTGGCAATGCCTCTGTACAATACTTAGTTGACTGTATTAATATTGCCATGAATTTGTCATAGATAACTTGTGCCTACATGATAATGTTTCACCTGCACCGGAAACAACTTTTTTGACAACACTTCAAAACAAGATATCTTTAAGTTTTCAGATGAATGGATGGGCAAAATGTATAAGCCAAAATAAGTATATTATTATGACTTGCATTTCAGACCGTTCCAGATAAAATAATTTTAATTTATTGTTTACTTAATGTTGTTTAATATTCTTTTGTGGATTTGTGCTGTATTCTATATCTAGCTATCAGCACATGATGACTGTAACGACAGGTGAAGCCTAACACTCGCAATTCGACTCTAGCCCGAACGTCTATTGAAATAAGAACGGTACAAAGTCCAATGTGTCAAGCTCGATGTGCTCTTGACTGTACTACAAACCAAAGTGTAACCAGCAAGAGCCAAGACAAACAGGATCGCGGAGACGATGAGGTATCGGAAGGCAATATTCTTGAAACTTTTCCTATTACCCAGCTGATTGCAAGAGTTGTCTCTAACAGGGGTTTTAATTTGAAAAGTTGTGCGATGCAATTTATATCTGTAAAGTTGCAGGTTTCTTTCACTTTTTCTTTTACAGGCGGGTTGTCAATTACTATTCCATCTGTCAAACAAAGTTAAATTTATTTAGTTAGACCACAGGTTGGACGATAATTGCACGGTTCTGTTATCTTCTATAAATGCATTAAGTAATACCTGAACAATTTGCCCTTACTATTATAATTTGTTTCTTTGAAACGGTTGCACAGTTTAAGTAAACGAATAAAAAGATCTACCGTAGATACTTAATGAATCAGCATTTAGGTTGCAATAAGTTCGAATCTACTTAATATTGAGAGCAAATAATAATAAAAATCTTTATTGCACGTAAATAACAATTTTTAACAGGTGTATTAAATTAATTTTAGTATAAGTATACTAGTCCAATTATACCTTAGAGAATACTTAAGTTATTCCTGTCTCCCAAACTACGGTAAATCCTGTACTTTGGGAGTCAGCGAGTCAAGGTATTACCTGCATTAGTAGGTACATGGCATTAGTAAATATGGGTATGTATACGTTGCTCATTGTAAAAGGCAGCCAAATATGCTTTCATATACGGCCATATTTTACGTAATACTAAATGTAGTGATAGACAAGTCGTAAATTTTTATGGACTCTTGTAACAGTGTTCGGGTTCCATCAGATTATCGGCGCCTGTTGTTGGGGAATAGCAATCTATATGGCTTGCTTTTATCATAAGTTGGATATCAGACAGATACTATATATAAAAAAAACTGAGAGTAAAATTATAATTTTACACAAATGCCATTACTTGAAATCAGTGTGATGGGGTGTATCACATAGTCTGAGGAGTACAAAGTCCTTACAGTCACTCCCCAAACACATTTTATAGTTCCAAAAATAATATTATCGTTACTGAAAAACCAAACCAACACAGTCACGAGTTTCAAAATGGCCGCCTTTAAAAATAAAATGAAAAGTAAAGTTCACCTTTGAGCTGTACATAAAAAATGTAACTAGATTCCATATTCTTTATCCTTATTGAAAATATTCTCAAAATATTATTTATAAGTATAAATATCACAAAGATATTCTAAGTCCATTAAAAGAACGACTGAATAGCAATTTCTAACTTGCCCTAATTCCTTTCTGAATACATTAAAGTCTTGAAGAAAATGTGACTAAATGAATAAAAATGTGTCAAATTCTAAAGCCCTACGCTCGCGTCTATTGAATTACCGAGAATTCCTCTTTCAGACGGAGAGCGACTCGCGTTATTAACAATTTATTATACAATGATTCTTTCCTATCGCTCCCTAGATCTGAAATGAAATGAAAACTCTCAAGCACCCCGTTATAAATAATCTAAATGCGAAGACGAGATTCAACGATCCATTATTGGAATTTTCAGGCGCTGATATCGAGGGGTGATTTAGAGAGGGTGTTTGGGGATGAAAGGGGATGGAATTTGTTAATTATTGCGGTAGTTTCGAGTTGGAGACCAACAATGAAGGCGGTAATCCTGTTTACGACAATTTCGCCGGCGGCGAAACTTTGTTGTATGCAAAATCTGTCGGTGAAGGTGTTGTGTACAAGTTAAAAGATATCTTGCTTTTAAACTATTTGCCTAGTGATATATTAACTTAAAAAACATCAGTCATTCGTCCATTATCACTCGAAAATTAGATACTTGCACTTCTTCATCTCAGAAGAGTTATTCTTGTGTATTTCTACATAATCTCTAACATAGACAAAAATAAAGTCGACATTGGACTTTATGCTAAGAGCAAAGAAATACATCACATCAAATTGTCCAACACGCTGAAATATATTATTGTTTTCACGAGGCAAATCACTTTAATAGAAGTGCAGGACTGCTGGTATTGTAGTGCGGCTCACGATACCATGCTGCAACTAAGGGTTGTGGGTTTCTGTCCTGACTAACAATACGTTCACATCTTAAACCTTAACCCAAGGCTGAGTATACGGCATTTCCTACGTGTGTAAGACACGCGATCAGTATCGACACAGGGGTCGTAGACAAGTGGCTTTTTGTAATCGTAAATGGTGCCGGTATAACAGAGTAATAATGTATGAGATTCATATAAGCTAACGATATGTAGCGCGACAGCTGTCATTCTATTCTACTAGCGTTAAAAAATGCAGAAAGCCACTTGCCTTGGGACTCCTCCAAACAATAACTAAAGCGATAACCAGGCAAGACTCGTAGACGAATCGAACTCGCGGCATTTAACCCACTATTTAACCACTACTCGACAAACACACATTTCTCAAGCTCTGGTTAGATTCTTTATAAGATCTGTGTGTATTTGTCATGTTTCTCCGCAACATCCTCACCCTTACACCATTTCCGAGCTATGGAAGTGCGCACACGGTGTCAATACTGTTTTGTGCAACTTTCCAACTATTTTATGCAGTGTGACGTGCTCGAAAATCTGTTCCAAGCTCCGCCAACGTGGGCCAACTTCGGCAAACTTTGGCAAGGGTGATGGCGGCCGTCAGCTCGTGTGCAGCATCCAGGCTTAATGAGATGAGAGGAGCGTAAGTAGTTGAGGGAAAAATATACAGCACGTTACAACGCGAAGCAAAACCATTATAATAACGTGACACTGTAATAACGGAACCTCTTAAGTGGAAGTTCTATCCATGTAACTGAACAACTTTTGTTCTAATACTTTTGAAAAATAAAGATGATTTTGATTCCTTATACAAGTTTTTCAAAAATTTTATCTTTTCAAGTTGAACAGCAAAAGTTGTTAATCACATGGGAGGAGGTCTTACCCGAGAGGTTTTGCGTTAAACCTTGTATACGATTGCTCGTATTCTTTCAGGTAAGAAGTGGTAGAACACAACTTTTGAAAACAACAATATTGTAAAGTTACTGAATTAAGAGCATTTAAATATAAAACTCTTAGACGTACAAATACACCAACATAAAAAAAGAACAATATCACTTTTTATTTTCATTGCAGCTTTGAACGATAATCGATGCTTTTCGAAGAAAAATGGCCGCTATAATTTTATTTTTACTAGCAGTAAAACGCGGGTCTTGTTATCATGTCCAGATTTATCCGACAAGCGTCACTGCCCATCGCGAGCTCCCGAAAACATCAAATCAGGCGCGATGGCTCGGGACGACTAATACCCGAATAAATGACCAACAGATACGACATCGAGACTAAATATTCTGTCAGAAGCTTTTTTCTTGTACGTGTACAAATATTATCACTTAAATTAGGTACCTAAAGCAGCTTATAAGCTACAGCTGTTTCAAGGATACAAAAACAATTTAATTGATGAAAGACTGTTTAATAAATGTAACTCTATATAAAACGCACATTAATATCTATAGTGCAGTAGAAGGTACAGTCATGCAGGTCAAGCCTGATACTCGCAGTGCGAATTCCGTCTCTACGCTGACTAGGATGAGCACGGTACTAAGTCATTGACGTAAGAAAAACGCTGCGCTTCCCTGGCGTAGTTTCCAAAATCTTTGTACTAAGTCAAAAACGTGTTCTTGACTGTATCTAGGTTCATTTCTATGTCTATGAATTAATTGGCCATACATAGCATGAAAAAAAAATATTATGCAACTATACTCTTTTGTATATAATAATTTTTATTTTATACACCATGTTTGAGACTTTCTCTCTTCTTGATATGTTCTCGGTGTTATATAAAAAGAAAGCTGTAAAATGGTTTATGCTTTGTATCGGCGCTTTATCGCGTATTTAAGCCGCCATGTCACCCGAAGGCATAAAAGTTTTGATGGCCCCCTTATGAAATACTACCGATGACCTCAAGAGGCAATCGAGATAATGTTGAACGGTCTCATTTCCTAAATAATGTTCAAGATTTTTTGTCAATTTATAAATGTCAGCTGAAATACGTCCTTTGTTGGTCTTTTATAATGCGCACGATCAAAGAGTGGAATTCTCTGCCTGTGTCAGAGTTCCCGAGTTCATATAACCCGAATCTATTCAAGTCGCGAGTGACTAGACTTCTTTTGGGCAAGCTGGTCACATCGTCAACATTACTCTGTCCTCAAAACTAGATCGAGGTCAAGAGGAAGCCCATTGACAATAAAAAAACCGGCCAAGTGCGAGTCGGACTCGCGCACTGAGGGTTCCGTACCACCACATAAAAATAATTGTATTAGTTGAAATTGCAGTAAATTAATGTGCTAGATTTTTTGAGTCCGACACGCGCTTGACCAAATTTTATTATTTGTTGTTATTTTATAGCCTATGCCCTATAAACATACCAATTTTCAAGTTTGTAAGTGTTCCCGTTTTTAAATAGAACTAAAACAAAAATCGCCTCAGCAACCATCCAACTTGACCCCTCTCTTATATGAATGTTCTTGAAACGGGAGCTCACCACAATTGGTTACCATTAGTTGTGAGAAAAGTTGTAATATTTAATGATTTCAGACTTTTCCCATTATTTGTACTGTGAGACCTAGCTTCTTGCCGAATTTCATAATTTTAGGTCAACGGGAAGTACCCTGTAGGTTTTTCATTTTTGAATAAATGTATGGAGATGAGGACATAAAATGCCATATCTTTTGATTGCGTCGTTGTAAAAAATTGAAATTTTCAGATCTTGTGTGGTTCATGGATCCTAATATATGGTATTAATTTCAACCTGATACCTCTACCCGTTCGTGAGATAAAGGGTCTTGACAGACAGACAGACAGACAGACAGACAGACAGACAGACAGACAGACAGACAGACAGACAGACAGACAGACAGACGGACAACAAAGTGATCCTATAAGGGTTCCGTTTTTTTCTTTTGAGGTACGGAACCCTAAAAAGAAAATGACTTCATCAAGAGCGCCGCTTTTGTATGAGTCTTCCTTAGATATAGGCACCAACGCATTTTTCGATGGCAAGAGCTGTTACAATATCTTTGCGCAGCCCGATTTACATTTATCCTGTGTTTTAACTCAACGCTAAAATTCAATAACATAAGATCATTATTTGACTATTGCAAAGGACTAGTGTAAACGCTCCTTCAGTTCCAGTCATGCTAAAAATGTTTCTATTAATTATGACATAGTGTTAGCATTCCCGTTTTCAAAACTTTATTATTGCAACTTGCTGCGTACTACATTAATTTTTCCGACCAATTTTACTGCCCCAAAAACTACGTATTCGTAAACATTCAATATATTACTAGATTAATATCGACTTAGAAACTCATTTGCTTAAAAGCCTATACGCCTATAAGTCTCGCGCCACTTACTCCATATTGATACTAAATTGTGTTTGCAAAACAGACAGACAGTTTGATAACGAAATTCATAACAAAGAAGTTGAAAAGAGCCATGACTTTTGTTTTCGTCGGGAATCGCTCCAAGTGCGTAATTGAATTAACTTGTCTTTGTACTCTTTTGTGGGCTTTTATTATTATTTTAGTGGGTTTTTTATTCTGTTTTGAAGACGAATTACGGCGAATTATTACTTTGTTATTTAGACGGGTGTTTATGGAATATTTTGGACCAAATTTTATAGGTTACTCAAAAGACAATTGGAATAACTTTCCTAAAGAAACGTAGGTCGAAAAATTACATTTTTATTTGACCTTCCCACACAACCCCTGCACCGGCAATAGTGGAATTTGAAAAGGTATGACCAAACGTTTTTCTCTTTTGATGATCTGTTTGAGAAAGTTGTTCAGATTTATGCTCTGTTTTGTGTCATCATAACATCCCATGAAACGTCCACTGCAGTACAGGGAGCTCCCTCCTTAATTCTGAATTTCGAATTTGGAGGGGAAAGTCAGTCACCATTTACCGTATGGCACCATATATCGCGGTTGTTGGTGAACGAAGTATGTAAGATAGTATACGACACACAAGTGACATTCTGCCCATCCTCCAGTTCATAATCCTTTAGTTGCCTCTTACGACACCCATGGGTAGAGATTCTTTGCCGGCACCACACGGGCGACTGAGTAATATAAAAAGGTTTGACTAGAGATCCATCATATTACAGTATACTGCGGGTGTTGCCAAACGTGACGATGATATGGCATTTGTCTACAAAATAAAATTCGTTGCAGAGATTCTCGTGAAAAGTCTTTCACTTATTACCCATTATCATGAAGTAGCAGTGAGGAATGAGGTGGGAGGAGTTCAGTACAAAGTATTGTTGAATTGTGTGAATACTGATGAGACGGTCTGCGGGTAGTCGGACGATGGCGAGTGGAAATAAGGAAAAAATAGCAAACTACTCTACCACTTATGTCAAACGCTCTTGAGTTCCGTAGGAGTCATCAGCTCGTTCCAGTCAGGGTCCGTAAGCAATGAGATATCTACAGTAGGCTTGCTAAATTGATCGTCAGCCTTACTTTGGGTCTCTCTATCTATCGTTTGTTCACACCTATTACATCCAATTATAACCAAATGAACTGTCCTTTTGATTGAACTACTGATATTTTTTACCACTAGGTGTATAAATACCAAAAGACGTAGTGGTTGGCTTGAAGAAGATGGCAAGAGAAGCTGATGAAACAGAACAAATATAGAATGCTGCCGCCTTTTTAACTTTCGCGCGGAGCGAGAGAGGTACTATTGTATTCGTGAAAAATAAAGTTTTTCAAATTTTCTCAAAAATGTGTTCCATATCGCTAATACATCATAAAAAGCAAGTCTCCCGAAAATTTCCGTCCATCGGTCGGTCGATCGGTCGGTCTGACCGTAACGTTTTCGCCTAGCACGAGGCCTAGCGACTAAACGAATAGTCCAATTGACACCATATTTTCAATTTAAGCGTTTTATGAAAATCTACTTAAGGATTTTGCTTGGTTTCTTGCTGGCTTTAATTTTGAAGGTAGCTGTCACACAACTAAAATGAAAAATTGTATTTTGCACAAAATCGGCTCAAACGATCTTAATGAAACTTTGCGTATCTTGCGACAGTATCTATTGGTCTGAGTAAATTCATATAATGGGTGTTCAGTTACTACCACAATGTAAATATGTGATTTACTCAAAATCTGTTCTATTGATTTTATTTGAATGGGTAATTTGGTCTCTGAATTAGTTATCTACCTGACTGTATTTTTCACTTGATAATTTTTACAAAAATTAAGCAAAGATAAGTTTGTGTTTTACATTATTTGTATGGAATTACCAATTTAAGTTTGCAGTTGGTACTTATTTTATCTCTGCAGCCTCTTTGGTCTAGTAGTTCGAGCGTTTGGCTCTTGATCCGGAGGTTCTTTTTTTGGTTCCCGGTGGGGACACTGTCAAACAGATGAGGCAAGGCACCTACTGTAGATATTAGATGAGCTATGTCAGAGGGCTTGGGCGGCTCAACAACTCTGACACCAGGATGAGGTCAGTCGTCGATCTTATAACCCACACGATATGATGATGACTCTCGCATATCGCAAGAAAATAAGTGCAGTGCTGCATCTATTTTTCTAACGATACCATAAAAAACAAAGTGCATTTTGAATGCTTACTACTTACCTTTCGGAGAGTTTTTAAACACTGTTACAAATTAGAAATAACTTTACAAATTAGATAGAACTGTGTCTTCTTTATACCAAGGAACCCTATAAAGTGGTTCATAGTTGCAACTACAATGGCACTTGTTGCCTCGCTGTGCTCGTGGTAGGATTCAGTTGGGTTTTTACAAGATTGCGTTGTTTATTACATCGCAGAGAAGCTCCGACTCGTCGGCTTTCAAACGCTCAGCAGTTGTGGTTTTATTTGCCCTTTGTCCATTTGAGAAGCGCATTTTTAAAGAAATTCTACATTGTTGTGCTTATTTTCGCTCTTATTATTCGTATCTATGTTTTTCCTTTAGAGTAGTCTAAGCTATTTTTTATTATTCGTTTTCATTCGTTGTATTACAACTCTAGGAGAAAAACGAAATAAAAAATTAAGTCGTATAGTTATGCAAGGTGTTAGATTCTTCCATGTACATACGGCCGCACTTCGGTATAAACAATTTGACTGAGAGCGGGTATCTAGTTTCGGACGTTTGTAGCAGTATACACGTAGAAACAAAACCAGTATAAGCTGAAACAAGACACCCGCTCAAGGTCAACAAAGTGTTCCCACCTACGTGCGGCCGTGAGGGAAGTGTTTTATTTTAAAGTATTAAAAAAAATTACAATCCCAAGATCAAACTCTAGCTTTTCCGAGGAACTGCACTGTTATAAGTCGAGCAGGTTAAACAGCTAAAGTTAACTAGTAGTATAAATTTAACGTGGGCTGTTCGTGGAAACTTGTGGTGAAAACTGTACCTAGTTATCCTTTACTCCTTACTATGCTGCTTCAAACTTGTATGATATTCTTAATGGTACAGGCAAACTTGCCGGTTACAAGGCTAACAGAAAAAAATATCAAAATATAAAAGGCCACGGTAAAGGCACGTTAAATTCAAATTTTCTTTGTAAGGTGTTTGTAGTGTACACTTTCTGTAAGGAAAGTCTAAAGACCCAGTCAATGCGCTCAGGATAGCAAATAGGCCGACTCAAGTCGAGAAATATGCGATGGCGCGTCACTAGCCGAAGCGAGTTTTAACTAACGGCGCTGAGGAGCAGTCAGCCATTCCGCCGTCGATCGCTTGAAAGGTTAGACCTACGTCCGCGCGCTTTCCGCGGCCGTTTCTGCCGGCTGTGCCGGATTATTCCCTATAAGTATAGAATTTTAAAAAGTGCTCTAGGATCCCACTCTTTTTGGGTAAGTGTGAACATAATTTTAATAAACTATCCGTGTATTTCGTAGTGATTCTTTCTTTCCGTCAACCGTAGGTAATCCTCGATCTTTTGTTAATATTTCGTGTCGTATGTAATAATTGGAAGTAGTATTTTATGCTATAGCATTGTAATTATTCAAGGCATTCACTAAAAGCAGTGGCAAGATGCCGTTTTATCTTGATAACCGTCACACGACCGTTATTCATTTCTTCAAAATGACGTCATCGCGTCGTAACGGTTTTTTCATTGTCGTATCAATCATTTAGTATTTTATTTTGTAAATCTGCTCTGGTTTCGTGTACCGTTGTAGCAATCAAAGGTAGGTGAGACTCCCTTGAATGTTCTCACATTCATCGGGCGGATTGTACCACGGACACGAAACCCACGTAACGAGAACCGTCACTCATTTTCTAAACTGGTGCATTCCAGGAACCTGGCTACAACCAAGCTAGAACCTGGCTACAACCAAGCTAGAACCAAGCTACAACCTAGCTACAACCTAGCTACAACCTAGCTACAACCTAGCTACAACCTAGCTACAAAGCTACAGTTACAACTAGCCTACGACTGAGCAAAACTAAGCTACAGCTACTACGAAGTTAAGCTACAACTACAGCTGGGCCTACCTGAGCATCTGCGGGTCCCGCCGTCGACCAGCTCACCCGTGACCTTCCGCGGTGAACGCGGTCACGCCCCGTCTACGCAATACAGGACATACCAGGGGAGTCTTATTTTAAAGGAAGCACAGTGATAAATAATTAACGGACTTTCGTGGTAATCTCGTTCTATCACCAAACGTAGGGTTTACGGAACCACCCCTGCTCTTCAGTTTCGTGTAAAGATTGTAAGAAACTACTTGATTAAAAAAAGTATTAATGCTATTTTCAATAGGGCATTTTCATACATACCTTCCGTGGTAACGATTTTGGTAACGGTCATTTTGGGTCGACCTCTGAGTCCGCCTCTGTTCGACATTGTATTTAAATTTAGTTAGCAATAAACATCGTATTTAAGGAAATTAATTGTCGTATCATTTGAATTCTCCCTTACGACCAGAATTCCCACGACAAAGTGGCGCCCAACGTGGGGCCCGAACCCACGACCCTGAGATTAAGAGTCTCATGCTCTACCGACTGAGCTAGCCGGGCTACAGCTACTACGAAGTTAAGCTACAACTACAGCTGGGCCTACCTGAGCATCTGCGGGTCCCGCCACTCGACCAGCTCACCCGTGACCTTCCGCGGTGAACGCGGTCACGCCCCGTCTACACAATACAGGACATACCAGGGGAGTCTTATTTTAAAGGAAGCACAGTGATAAATAATTAACTGACTTTCGTGGTAATCTCGTTCTATCACCAAACTTAGGGTTTACGGAACCACCCCTGCTCTTCAGTTTCGTGTAAAGATTGTAAGAAACTACTTGATTAAAAAAAGTATTAATGCTATTTTCAATAGGGCATTTTCATACATACCTTCCGTGGTAACGATTTTGGTAACGGTCATTTTGGGTCGACCTCTGAGTCCGCCTCTGTTCGACATTGTATTTAAATTTAGTTAGCAATAAACATCGTATTTAAGGAAATTAATTGTCGTATCATTTGAATTCTCCCTTACGACCAGAATTCCCACGACAAAGTGGCGCCTCAACGTGTTTTTTTTGTGTGTATGAACGAGATTACCATTTATTTGTCACTGGATTCTTTTGATTGCATGCACGGTGCAATTTCTTTCTTTTGTGAAGTGTTATTTTTTTGTTTGATTTGATGTGTGACAGGGTCGTAATCAGGGATTTTTTTTTGGAAACGTTTTTTTTTGGGAATTTATTTTATAATAATTATAGCTAGACCATCACGCATCAAATCAAATATTGTGTTTCGTTCCAGGTTTTTGTAATAATTTTGTGTTTTTTTTTTCCAAATTTTATTATTTCGTAACGTGTGCATATTTTTTTTAATTTTTAAGGTTGAAAAAAATAACGCTGTTAGGTTAGTGTTTGTAACGGAGCAGACATTAGGGTACGTTCACATTTACCCAAAGAGCAGTATTTTTTTTTCTTCTACCAACGCTCACTCATTTTAATTTATAATTTATTTTTTTAAACATTTCTATAATTACTCTTCGCGAGGTGGTAGGGCCTTGTGCAAGCCCGCCTGGGGGTAGTACCACCCTCTTGCCCAAACCGTTGCCAAGGGTAAGGGAGCCAGTGTTCACAACTGCACACGAGACCTAACATCAGTCGTCTCAAAACACAGTGTCTACCGACACTGACTTTAAAGAAGCAACAACTTCTTTCAATTTTTTTTTTCTTTGTTGATAATTATTAGATAATCATAATAACTTAGTTTTTTTTTTTAATTTGTTGACCTAATGATTTAGTAGCACAGCTTAAAATGAGTGAGATTGAGTTTTTGTCCTTACAAAAGGAGGAATTAACTTATGAGGTCGCGATACGCGGAGACGATCCGGGAACCACGGTAGAAGCATTACGTAAACAAATCGTAAAAATATATAAAGATTTGCCTTCAGATTCGATTCTGTATTCGCATTTGGAAACGACTGCTGACATCAAACAACCAGCGAAATCGATTCAAAAACTGCAGGATAAATTGCTGGAATTGCATACTACTTATGATAGTAAAATATTAAAACGAGCACAGAATCTCGCGTTGCATTTACAATTTCGCTTATCACGCATTGAATGCGCAAACGATGAGGACGCGTTAGCATCTCTGAATGATTGCATTAAACGTTTCGAAGCAACAAACAAACAAATAAACACAATCGCGGAAACTAAAAATCTTAAAGATAATAGAGATGGTCAGGACAATAAGCAGGTGCAGGTTTTTGTGAACTGCGGGAAAAGTGAGGAGTTGTCTAAGCTAAAGTATGATGGTAAAACTTGTGTTAGATCTTTCATTAAGCGTGTAGAGGAACATATATCAGCGCGTAGCATACAATCTAGTAAGGTACTTTCGTATGCCACCGAGATATTTACTGGAGATGCGCTCCATTGGTATCGTAGCATACAAGACGACGTGAAGTCTTGGGAAGAAGTATGCGAGCGGTTAAAAGACAGTTTTGGAGTAGTGGATTATGACTACCGTCTGCAGGCAGAGATAAGGGCACGTACACAAGGGGAAAAAGAGAATATTACAATCTATATTTCAATTATGTCGGGGTTGTTTAATCAACTAGACAGGAAAATGGAGGAAGCTGAGCAACTAGAAATATTATTGCACAATATCCGGCCATGCTATGCGAGTGTTATCAGTTCAGCGGGAGAGATTACAGATATTGAAACATTACGTCAAGTATGCAAGAATTATGAGACAATACAGTCACGAATGACGAGTTTTCGTGAACCACCGAAGGTCACAGCAAGTACATTAGCACCAGAGTTTGCTTATAGCGGAGTTGCAGGCTCAAGTCAAGGCGTGAAGTCAAATAACTTCAATAACAGTCAGCAATACAGTAAGCAGTATGGGAATGATAAAAATCATACTCACAACTATGTCAGAGACCAGAAGAATAATAGTAGCACAGGGCAAAACTATAACAGATCATATACAAACGCGAACTACTATAACGCGAGGAAGCAAGGCAATGAAGATTTTAAACAGTTCACACCAAATAATCACAACTCATTAAGAAATTATAATACTTCAAGTAACCACAACATGTCTTATAACCATAACAGACAAGCTAATGCACGGCCAGTCTTTACCATTAATGCGAAGAATAAATTCTGCGCACGGTGTCGTAGCGATGATCACAACTTGCGTAATTGCCCAGCGGATAGAAACATTATTTGCTTCCGTTGCGGACGTCCTGGTTACCGCCACGGTGATTGCCCTAGCTGTCAAGCGAATACGCGCAATCCAAAAAACTAGATAGGCAGGATTGCGCACAAATAGAAAATAAGCATCATAATGAACAGGAATGGAAGGAGTGGTTGAAGTTCATAAGAATTTTTTTAACGTTTAATAGGGTGTGTGCGATCCTAGCGAATAGAGAGTTAGATGATAACAGGCCGTACATAGATATCATGATAAATGGTGTACCAGCCTCTGGTCTATTAGATTCAGGAGCAGCGGTGTCAATCCTTGGAAATAACGCTCATAAAGAATTGCAAAATCTTGGATTAGAAATGCAGTCAAACGAAAACATAACGATAGTAGCAGCCGGCGGACAAAAGATAACCAGCAGTGGTTACATGAATGTTCCAGTCACATTCAATGAGAAGTTACGTTTCATAAAAATATTTGTGGTACCAGAGATAAAGGTCTCACTTATCTTAGGCGTAGATTTCTGGAGGTTGTTCAAGTTGTGTCCAAAGTATATTGGCTCTATCACAACTGAACCAACTAAGAGGGCACCACTGACAGTTTTGAACGCAGAAACGGATTCACATATTGTACCGTTAGAACAATTAAACGAGATGCAGGTGCATATCGTGGACAGCATAATGGGGAAGTTCAAGGAAATATCAGCAGAAGAAAAAGGTTTAGGAAGAACTCACGTCATAACACATCACATAGATACGGGGAACTCTCCTCCAATTAAGCAACGGTATTACCGACTGTCGCCTGAGAAGCAGCGCATCATAACAGAACAAGTGGACGAGATGCTCGCATTGGACGTCATCGAGCCCTGTGAGAGTGCATGGTCCTCTCCAGTCCTCGTCGCCCAAAAGAAGAATGGACAGCCACGTATCTGTTTGGATAGTCGTAAATTAAATGCAGTCACGAAGAAAGACGCATATAATCTTCCATATGTATCGGAGATTCTTGATAATCTTCGCGATGCCAAATACTTAAGTAGTATAGATTTATCAAAAGCGTTTTGGCAAATACCCATCGCAGACGAAGATCGACCGAAGACAGCTTTTTACGTTCCGGGTAGGGGTACTTTCTGTTTTAAAACTACGGCTTTTGGATTAACCAATGCACCCGCGACACAGCAAAGGCTGGTCGACTATCTATTTGGGCCAGAATTTGATATGAGGGTATTTGCATACCTTGACGACATAATAATAGTCACTCGAACGTTTGAAGAACACGCCTCTTTACTCCTGCGCGTGCTCGAAAAGTTAAGGTCAGCAAACCTAACAATAAATTATGAGAAGTGTCAGTTCTTTCGCGAAGAGCTAAGGTACCTGGGATACGTGGTCGATTCACGAGGGTTACGTACAGATCCAGGGAAGGTGGAGGCGATAGTAAAATTTCCCACACCTACAACAAAGAAGGAAGTAAAACGTTTTTTGGGAACTGCGACATGGTACAGACGGTTCGTACCGAATTTCAGCACATTAGCAGCACCATTAAACAAATTGACTTCAAATAAGAAAGGATCAGCGACCTTCAGTTGATCGTCTGAAGTTAACGAAGCACTCAACAAATTGAAGACGTGTCTGGTTACCGCACCAGTCCTCGTGTATCCAAATTTTATTATTTCGTAACGTGTGCATATTTTTTTTAATTTTTAAGGTTGAAAAAAATAACGCTGTTAGGTTAGTGTTTGTAACGGAGCAGACATTAGGGTACGTTCACATTTACCCAAAGAGCAGTATTTTTTTTTCTTCTACCAACGCTCACTCATTTTAATTTATAATTTATTTTTTTAAACATTTCTATAATTACTCTTCGCGAGGTGGTAGGGCCTTGTGCAAGCCCGCCTGGGGGTAGTACCACCCTCTTGCCCAAACCGTTGCCAAGGGTAAGGGAGCCAGTGTTCACAACTGCACACGAGACCTAACATCAGTCGTCTCAAAACACAGTGTCTACCGACACTGACTTTAAAGAAGCAACAACTTCTTTCAATTTTTTTTTTCTTTGTTGATAATTATTAGATAATCATAATAACTTAGTTTTTTTTTTTAATTTGTTGACCTAATGATTTAGTAGCACAGCTTAAAATGAGTGAGATTGAGTTTTTGTCCTTACAAAAGGAGGAATTAACTTATGAGGTCGCGATACGCGGAGACGATCCGGGAACCACGGTAGAAGCATTACGTAAACAAATCGTAAAAATATATAAAGATTTGCCTTCAGATTCGATTCTGTATTCGCATTTGGAAACGACTGCTGACATCAAACAACCAGCGAAATCGATTCAAAAACTGCAGGATAAATTGCTGGAATTGCATACTACTTATGATAGTAAAATATTAAAACGAGCACAGAATCTCGCGTTGCATTTACAATTTCGCTTATCACGCATTGAATGCGCAAACGATGAGGACGCGTTAGCATCTCTGAATGATTGCATTAAACGTTTCGAAGCAACAAACAAACAAATAAACACAATCGCGGAAACTAAAAATCTTAAAGATAATAGAGATGGTCAGGACAATAAGCAGGTGCAGGTTTTTGTGAACTGCGGGAAAAGTGAGGAGTTGTCTAAGCTAAAGTATGATGGTAAAACTTGTGTTAGATCTTTCATTAAGCGTGTAGAGGAACATATATCAGCGCGTAGCATACAATCTAGTAAGGTACTTTCGTATGCCACCGAGATATTTACTGGAGATGCGCTCCATTGGTATCGTAGCATACAAGACGACGTGAAGTCTTGGGAAGAAGTATGCGAGCGGTTAAAAGACAGTTTTGGAGTAGTGGATTATGACTACCGTCTGCAGGCAGAGATAAGGGCACGTACACAAGGGGAAAAAGAGAATATTACAATCTATATTTCAATTATGTCGGGGTTGTTTAATCAACTAGACAGGAAAATGGAGGAAGCTGAGCAACTAGAAATATTATTGCACAATATCCGGCCATGCTATGCGAGTGTTATCAGTTCAGCGGGAGAGATTACAGATATTGAAACATTACGTCAAGTATGCAAGAATTATGAGACAATACAGTCACGAATGACGAGTTTTCGTGAACCACCGAAGGTCACAGCAAGTACATTAGCACCAGAGTTTGCTTATAGCGGAGTTGCAGGCTCAAGTCAAGGCGTGAAGTCAAATAACTTCAATAACAGTCAGCAATACAGTAAGCAGTATGGGAATGATAAAAATCATACTCACAACTATGTCAGAGACCAGAAGAATAATAGTAGCACAGGGCAAAACTATAACAGATCATATACAAACGCGAACTACTATAACGCGAGGAAGCAAGGCAATGAAGATTTTAAACAGTTCACACCAAATAATCACAACTCATTAAGAAATTATAATACTTCAAGTAA
The DNA here is from genome assembly GCA_947532105.1 of Athrips mouffetella. Classification (NCBI taxonomy): domain Eukaryota; kingdom Metazoa; phylum Arthropoda; class Insecta; order Lepidoptera; family Gelechiidae; genus Athrips; species Athrips mouffetella. Next base: position 1,111,896 of record OX383958.1, read on the forward strand.
CCACAACATGTCTTATAACCATAACAGACAAGCTAATGCACGGCCAGTCTTTACCATTAATGCGAAGAATAAATTCTGCGCACGGTGTCGTAGCGATGATCACAACTTGCGTAATTGCCCAGCGGATAGAAACATTATTTGCTTCCGTTGCGGACGTCCTGGTTACCGCCACGGTGATTGCCCTAGCTGTCAAGCGAATACGCGCAATCCAAAAAACTAGATAGGCAGGATTGCGCACAAATAGAAAATAAGCATCATAATGAACAGGAATGGAAGGAGTGGTTGAAGTTCATAAGAATTTTTTTAACGTTTAATAGGGTGTGTGCGATCCTAGCGAATAGAGAGTTAGATGATAACAGGCCGTACATAGATATCATGATAAATGGTGTACCAGCCTCTGGTCTATTAGATTCAGGAGCAGCGGTGTCAATCCTTGGAAATAACGCTCATAAAGAATTGCAAAATCTTGGATTAGAAATGCAGTCAAACGAAAACATAACGATAGTAGCAGCCGGCGGACAAAAGATAACCAGCAGTGGTTACATGAATGTTCCAGTCACATTCAATGAGAAGTTACGTTTCATAAAAATATTTGTGGTACCAGAGATAAAGGTCTCACTTATCTTAGGCGTAGATTTCTGGAGGTTGTTCAAGTTGTGTCCAAAGTATATTGGCTCTATCACAACTGAACCAACTAAGAGGGCACCACTGACAGTTTTGAACGCAGAAACGGATTCACATATTGTACCGTTAGAACAATTAAACGAGATGCAGGTGCATATCGTGGACAGCATAATGGGGAAGTTCAAGGAAATATCAGCAGAAGAAAAAGGTTTAGGAAGAACTCACGTCATAACACATCACATAGATACGGGGAACTCTCCTCCAATTAAGCAACGGTATTACCGACTGTCGCCTGAGAAGCAGCGCATCATAACAGAACAAGTGGACGAGATGCTCGCATTGGACGTCATCGAGCCCTGTGAGAGTGCATGGTCCTCTCCAGTCCTCGTCGCCCAAAAGAAGAATGGACAGCCACGTATCTGTTTGGATAGTCGTAAATTAAATGCAGTCACGAAGAAAGACGCATATAATCTTCCATATGTATCGGAGATTCTTGATAATCTTCGCGATGCCAAATACTTAAGTAGTATAGATTTATCAAAAGCGTTTTGGCAAATACCCATCGCAGACGAAGATCGACCGAAGACAGCTTTTTACGTTCCGGGTAGGGGTACTTTCTGTTTTAAAACTACGGCTTTTGGATTAACCAATGCACCCGCGACACAGCAAAGGCTGGTCGACTATCTATTTGGGCCAGAATTTGATATGAGGGTATTTGCATACCTTGACGACATAATAATAGTCACTCGAACGTTTGAAGAACACGCCTCTTTACTCCTGCGCGTGCTCGAAAAGTTAAGGTCAGCAAACCTAACAATAAATTATGAGAAGTGTCAGTTCTTTCGCGAAGAGCTAAGGTACCTGGGATACGTGGTCGATTCACGAGGGTTACGTACAGATCCAGGGAAGGTGGAGGCGATAGTAAAATTTCCCACACCTACAACAAAGAAGGAAGTAAAACGTTTTTTGGGAACTGCGACATGGTACAGACGGTTCGTACCGAATTTCAGCACATTAGCAGCACCATTAAACAAATTGACTTCAAATAAGAAAGGATCAGCGACCTTCAGTTGATCGTCTGAAGTTAACGAAGCACTCAACAAATTGAAGACGTGTCTGGTTACCGCACCAGTCCTCGCGTGTCCAGATTACAACTTACCTTTTGAAGTGTACACCGACGCAAGTAATTATAGCATTGGGGCCATGTTAACACAGACCATTGATGGTAAAGAGAGACCAATAGCATACATGAGCAAGTCCTTGAATGGAGCAGAGCGTAATTACAGCATAACCGAGCGTGAGACTCTCGCGGTTATCATAGCTTTAGAGCATTGGAGATGCTATCTAGACAATGGAAAGCAATTCACGGTGTATACAGATCATTCGCCACTTCAGTGGTTCCTCTCCTTGAGTAACCCCACAGGGAGGTTAGCTAGATGGGGAGTACGGTTATCTGCATTCAACTTTGTAATGAAACACAGAAAGGGAGTAAACAATGTTATACCGGATGCCTTATCGCGCGCCGTTCTGGTCGCAGCGCTGACAACTGTTACTAATTCTGACGACAGTTGGTATAACAAGATGTGCAAGAGCGTTCGGGAAAACCCAGGCGCATACGAGAATTACAAAATAGTAAATGAAAAGCTCTACCGTTTATCTAAGAACAAGTGTTCATTGACGAGTGAGTTTGCTTGGAAGGAAGTAGTACCAAGGGAACTCCACAATGAAGCTATATCACAGAATCACAGCGAACCTACTGCAGGACATTTAGGAATACATAAAACTTATCTTCGTTTAGCGCTACGCTATTTTTGGACAGGTATGCACGCGGACGTAGTTAAGTTCGTAACAACCTGTTCTACTTGTTTGTTATATAAAGCACCAAATCACGCGACGTTGGGTGAGATGGGCAGGCCTAAGCAATGCTCACGTCCATTTCAAATGATATCTATAGATTTTGTCGGACCATTACCAACTAGTAGAAAGCAGAACGCCTACTTGCTAGTCGTAGTATGCTGTTTCACTAAATACTGTCAACTCTTCGCAATGAGAAGAGCAACAGCAGATGGAGTGATAAAAGCACTAGAAGACTCAGTATTCTTAGTCCATGGTATACCACAAACAATCTTTTTAGACAGTGGAAGCCAGTTTATAAGTAGAAATTTGGAGACATTCTTCCAAAAGTACAAAGTACCTAACGTTTATTTCACACCCAAATATACGCCTCAGGTGAATACAGTTGAGAGATATAATAAGACATTCGTTACCTGCATATCAACCTTCATAGAAGACGATCACAGAACATGGGACGTCCACATACCTAAAATACAGTTTGCTATGAACAATTCGGTAAACGAAGTAACCGGATACACACCATCATTCTTAGTCTACGGCAGAGAACTAGTAACTTGCGGTTCGCATTTTGTAGACACAGACTTGAGCGAGGAGATCATTTTCATGCCTCGTGACATATACTGTGATAATGTCGGTCATTTAGCTGCTATATTTAACAAGGTCCAGTTCGCGTTATGGCAGGCACATAACAAAAACATAACGAGGTATAACCTTAGGAGAAAGCAGGCAAAATTTAATGTCAATGATATTGTATGGAAGAGAACGGATTATCAGAGCTCGGCAGATAAATATTTTAGTAAAAAACTAGCTCCTAAATACATACAGTGTCGCATAACAGGTAAGAAATCACCGCTGGTCTATGTCTTGGAAGACATGTCTGGAAGGGATCTCGGTACTTGGCATATTAAAGACCTGAAAATTGTAAATAGTAAATAGACTCAAACGTAAGTCTTCGCATAGAACATAAGTTAGGAACGATAAAGAAATAGGTGATTAGGATTTTTTTTTTGTTTTTTTTGTGTCAGCAAACGCAACGTTTTTTTTTCTTAAATTGACGAAACGGTAACGAAATAGCAAGAGTGGTTCTTGTGAGATTTTTCTGTTTTGTCTGTGCCCATCAGAAAGGATGGCTCTTCCACAGACAGGACGCCTAGTTAGACGTGGAGAATTTGTTTTTTTTTTGTCTGTGCCCATCAGAAAGGATGGCTCTTCCACAGACAGAACGTCAGACTATTTAGGAAGGTTCAGTTGGGCCCAAGGTATTTGGCTCTATCCCAACTGGAACAGGTCGTGAAGAAGAACATGGGCACAATATATTTGGCTCTGCCCTATGTTACCGTTCTTACGTTAACAAGCAATAATACACTGTCAATACGAATTAGTACCTAAAGTTGCTGACACAAATAACTTGTAAATATTGTAAATAAAATAAATAGTATTCACACTTACTGGGACAAACAATTCCAACCAATTACCTACAGTAGCAATATTTTAGCACAGAATTTTTCCGCAAAGTCTTCAGAACAAAAGAATCAGAAGACTTTAGTTTTGTGAATGTAGGGCATTATCTTAATTTATTATGATATAGCCATAATGTAGGTTGTATGAATGAGGAAGTATGTAAGGCGGAACACAAGGGTTTAGTGGAAATTTCAAGCTAGAAGTTACGGATTTCATTTCTAAGGAAATCAAATCCTACAGGGGGGAGAGGAGGTAATGTAGTGTACACTTTCTGTTAGGAAAGTCTAAAGACCCAGTCAATGCGCTCAGGATAGCAAATAGGCCGACTCAAGTCGAGAAATATGCGATGGCGCGTCACTAGCCGAAGCGAGTTTTAACTAACGGCGCTGAGGAGCAGTCAGCCATTCCGCCGTCGATCCACGGAGTAAGGAAGGAGAGAGGAGCTGCCCCTACGGAATTTTTGTACGACACGAAGCGTGACAGTGCGCGGGGGTGAAGATTGAGTCACGGGTTGGCGAGACATAACTAGACTCCACCTACTTATGTAAAATCCATCTAGTGGCAAATAGTGAAACTACTAGCACTTTTTGTCCTTACGCACTTTTTGGTGGTACTGCTATACTCTACTAGATGGCGTAAAAGACACTATACTACAAAAATAAATTGTTTATACAGGCTGTTAATTTAATTGCGTGCCATAGCTCGCGGGTTCAGTATCAGTATCTGAACGACTTTCCCAAAGGAACATAGTTCGATAAAGGACATAAATTTTAGACTTCCCATACAAGTGTGTTGGTCACTCAGTAGGTATGGAAAGTCCAAAATTATTTTTTGTTTTTCGACCTATGATCCTTGGAAAAAGTTATTCAGTCACTGATACGGATCTTACTCCAGAGCTATGGCTCGCAATTAAATTATAACCTGAGACTAAGAGCGGGCAGTCGGTAACCCTTCCTCGTTGCTTATGAAAATAGCGACCAATCTATACGTATAATAAAATCGCGAACTCGGCGAATCTGTAAGCTAAGCTACAAAAACTGTGTATTTTTGACAGGACGGGTCGAATTGATAACCTCTTCTTTTTGAAGTAGATTAAAAAGATAAAAGTGGTGGCAGCTTAACACGTTATGCTCCCTCTATCTATATGAATATAGAGCCAACTATATTGATTTGAAAATTCAAAAATAACAATAGGTATTAATTTGTATACCTACTTAGTAATCAAATTAAAAATAAGAGGCATTCCGCTATTCCTACTATGAGAAGTAGGTATGTTGTTCACGATTTTGTTTGCGATGAGGTAAGGTTGCTGACTTCCCGCTCTCTATCTACTGGGAGTTTATTGCCAAAGTTTAGAAGATGGTTCGGTAACGATAAAGGAACACAAAAAATATTTAAAAATCCTACATAAAAAAACGAAATCTCCTTGTCTTACTAAAGCTTGAAATTGAAACTAAACTAACGCAAAAAAGAAACAGTTTCAGTTATGTATGTGCCTACCTAATCCACTGATACTTGCGCGCTGGTTTGATGATCTGGGTCATTGCGCTCCAAGTTAGTTTAGTTTCATGAAGTTTTATTTTTTTTAGGTAGGTTTTTTTTTTTTCATATCTTATTGTGTTCTTTTATCGATACTGAACATCCACTTAGCTATGGCACGTTATTAAATTAAGACCCTATATACTACTTACTTGCTGAAATCTGGAAGACGGTTCTTGAACCTAACTCTGGCGAGTTTGTCCACTGCATACTAGATGGCGCTACTACAAACAACATAACTACAAACTACAAATATTTCTCCACATAAATAAAATATTCACGATATTCACGTAATTTTTATCAAACTATTGTTAAAGCTAAAGCCAGAAATGTAAATTGAGTCTGTGGAAGTAAAAAGAAGGGGTGAATTTCGATCGTCTACAAATATTCCCAAAACCATCTAGCGACATAAAGCAGAACTAATGTTACGGCCACATGCCTACAGTACATCGATAACAAATTTTATTGAAAAATCTTACTTACAAGTGAAAAGACACTTTAAATGCAGTTTCTTTTTGCCTTTCTGACGAATTTAAACAAAGGCACACAACACTTCATAGTGGGAGTTGTTTTTCCAACTATTTAAACAATTTTTTGCAGAGCGTGTTTCGATGTGATCACTGGTAAGTTCAAAGAGGAAATGGCGTATGCCCCGCCCCCTTTCGTGACGTCATGGCTCAATTGATTGAATCACGGCTCGACTGATATCATCATCTCCTCTACCCTTCTTTACTCCGTGCGTCGATCGCTTGAAAGGTTAGACCTACGTCCGCGCGCTTTCCGCGGCCGTTTCTGCCGGCTGTGCCGGATTATTCCCTATAAGTATAGAATTTTAAAAAGTGCTCTAGGATCCCACTCTTTTTGGGTAAGTGTGAACATAATTTTAATAAACTATCCGTGTATTTCGTAGTGATTCTTTCTTTCCGTCAACCGTAGGTAATCCTCGATCTTTTGTTAATATTTCGTGTCGTATGTAATAATTGGAAGTAGTATTTTATGCTATAGCATTGTAATTATTCAAGGCATTCACTAAAAGCAGTGGCAAGATGCCGTTTTATCTTGATAACCGTCACACGACCGTTATTCATTTCTTCAAAATGACGTCATCGCGTCGTAACGGTTTTTTCATTGTCGTATCAATCATTTAGTATTTTATTTTGTAAATCTGCTCTGGTTTCGTGTACCGTTGTAGCAATCAAAGGTAGGTGAGACTCCCTTGAGTGTTCTCACATTCATCGGGCGGATTGTACCACGGACACGAAACCCACGTAACGAGAACCGTCACTCATTTTCTAAACTGGTGCATTCCAGGAACCTGGCTACAACCAAGCTAGAACCTGGCTACAACCAAGCTAGAACCAAGCTACAACCTAGCTACAACCTAGCTACAACCTAGCTACAACCTAGCTACAACCTAGCTACAACCTAGCTACAACCTAGCTACAACCTAGCTACAACCTAGCTACAAAGCTACAGTTACAACTAGCCTACGACTGAGCAAAACTAAGCTACAGCTACTACGAAGTTAAGCTACAACTACAGCTGGGCCTACCTGAGCATCTGCGGGTCCCGCCACTCGACCAGCTCACCCGTGACCTTTCGCGGTGAACGCGGTCACGCCCCGTCTACGCAATACAGGACATACCAGGGGAGTCTTATTTTAAAGGAAGCACAGTGATAAATAATTAACGGACTTTCGTGGTAATCTCGTTCTATCACCAAACGTAGGGTTTACGGAACCACCCCTGCTCTTCAGTTTCGTGTAAAGATTGTAAGAAACTACTTGATTAAAAAAAGTATTAATGCTATTTTCAATAGGGCATTTTCATACATACCTTCCGTGGTAACAATTTTGGTAACGGTCATTTTGGGTCGACCTCTGAGTCCGCCTCTGTTCGACATTGTATTTAAATTTAGTTAGCAATAAACATCGTATTTAAGGAAATTAATTGTCGTATCATTTGAATTCTCCCTTACGACCAGAATTCCCACGACATGTTTCATCTGCGGCCATCTTGCTATGTACGCACTCCTGCTGAAAAATACGACAGTAATTTATAAGTCTTACCCATAAACTCTTTCCGTTTATTATCCGGTAGTTTTTACGAGAGTAAGAAAAGATCTCATTCGGGCAATATGGCATGTAAAGGATCATGTCTCAGTGGTCCAACTAAGCAAAATAAAACTAAAAACATCTTAAAAATGTATTATCGGTCTTTTTACATACAAAGGTCACATCAAATGACAATTTCCACTACATTATATGTTACCAGTATGGCCGATTAATGAAAATGTAGGTAGGTATTACAAGTACACTATGCCGACTTAAACAAAATCATAATATATAGGCGTTAATGTATTTAGAGTCATCTGTCATAATATGTACAAATACAAGGCTTGGGTCCCATAGTAACCTGAAACGATTCCTTTTTAACGAAGTAAGCATCAGTATTAGATTTAAGGAAACTTTTTGCAACCGAAAATCCGTCTGCAAAGTAGAAGTACGCAATGGAAAACCGTATATCCTGATGTTAAAAATAATTCAAAGTACATTATTGTTTAACTTGTGTGTTAAAACTTAAAATTACGGGAATTGTTTGTAAGCACCTAAGTCACGAGGAGTTACTACGCAAATGTTATAAATTCTCCTTTTGTTCTCTAATCCCGCTTGCTAAGTAGCGACTTTACAGTGCTGGGAAGGATTTTAGCGGGTAGCCTGTGAAACTGTGTTCAAAATTAATGATTCTGAAGTAAATTGATAAATGGTAGCACTTTGCGATCGCGAACGAGCAGCTAAATATTATCGGCTTTTAGTGAAAACAAGTACAATCAACAGCACATAAGTAGAAACACTTTTGGACTTTATAACATGGTAATAGAGTTGAAAAAGTTCCTACTGACGTGCGGTTGACCGTACTAGAATACATAGTTTGTTAGAAACCTTTTATACAAAACAAGCAATGTTCTTTAATGTAAGAGTAAATCGATAAAACAGTTGCATTACAAATATCCCTCATTTGTCTCAAGATTGATGTTAAGTGAAGAAGGAAAAGCATTGTGCAAAGTCCGTCTGGCGAAGTACTACCCCTTGCCTAATTCCGCCGTAAAGCAGCAGTGGTTGCACTGCTGTGTTTCGATTTGAAGGGTAAGGGACGGTGATATTACTGGCACATGAGGTATATCATCTTAGTTCTCAGGGTGGGTAACGTACTTTGCTGTCTTATTAGAGACAAATCGATCGCACGAAAATAACCCAGCTGGGTTTGTTTGTGTGTTTGTTTGTATGAAACTCAAGATACTAGATTCTCCTAGTTTTAGGCTGTGGGTAAGATAGTTATATCTTGCTCAATAACTGCGACAACTTCATGATCTTGAATGTATGTTTTGTTATACATACAATCTAAACTCTCACTAGTTAAGTAGTTAGTCTCCTGAAGCCCAGTAGTTCGACTCATAAAAACCAGCAAGTTTACTGCAGAAAATATTTTTTTAATTGAAAAAGAAAATTTCGACTTTCTATACGAAATGAACCCTCCGGTGCGATCGGCCTATTTTCTCATTCGGTCCACTTTCCCGTTCGGCCCACTTTCCCAAATGGTCAACTTGTTTTTCCTTGAATCAATCCCGTGAAAACTAGAGTATGGAACCAAATTATCATTTTCAATTTAAACTTTCATTCGTGAAATCACTGGTCTTCGAGAGCGAAATCAATGAAAATTCATAGTGTATTAACCCATAGAAAAAAAAACTGGCAAAGTGCGTGTCGGGCCACGCGCAGTATATGGTTCCGTAGTTTCGTTAGGATTTTTTGTTGCAAAGTAGGTTTTGATAATTATCTCTTGAGTATTTCATAACGTGCACAACATAAACTTTTTACCTATCTATGCTCAGCGAGGTCTTAGCGCCTGATTGCTAATTCTTTAATTTTAGTTTTTTGGCTGTAGCTCTTTAACTTGTGAAGCTTACTTAGCTGTGATAGTTTTCCTTTTAATTTTTTCACATTTCCAACAACAATTGTTATGCTGGCAGGGGGGGGGGGGGAATAACGCGAATAACGCGGGGGATTAAGTGCGATAACATAACACATTCAGTACAAAACGACTATCTACAAAAACAAAAGCAAGAGGAAGGGCGGGTCATGTTATCGCAGTTTATCTCTACTGGGAGATATTGAGATTTACTCATAGAATGCATCTTGAAGAAAACTTAACTTTTCTTGCCACACCTTCTTGTACGAGTAATATTTTGAGTCTTAACGCGTTACGCGTCAGCGATCACTGAACAGGTAGTGGACTCAGACACTAACCACTACATACGCTTCGATAAGACTTCCGTATTAGCAAGGGAAAAGTTTTTCATACTGCGAAAAATACGCGAAGCGATAGAAATAAGCCGCCGCCGTCCGAATTTCAACCGTGACAGTCGGTGGTCGTTGTCGCAGGCGTCGAAACCAGTGCTACGTACGGTGATCCCTGCAATTTCACCTACGAACTTAAAAAGTTATGATGTCGTCAGTGTCTGGTGTTCCACCTTCCCGCAGAACAATATGGAGCAACAGAATCAATAAACTTCTCCTGCCTCGTGTCCTCCAGAACTCTCCGCCCGAGCTCACCGCGCAACGCTACGCAGTGCTCGGCGCGACACGGCGGCAGACGGCGGTTTTTTTTAAACTCTTGAACTCGATCTAGTCTTGAAGACAGAGATGAGGTCGATGATGGAACTAGCTTGCCCAGAAGAAGCCTATTCACTCGCGACTTGAAGAGATTCGGGTTACATGAACTCGGGAACACAGACGCAGGCAGAGAATTCCGTAAAACTGCCGACCTCCATGAAGAAGATCTTCTAGACAGATCGAAACTTGTCGGTCCTGTGCCGTCAATGAAGAACGTGAGTTTATCCGTTGAAGTACATCATTATTTTGTGCCTTGTTACAAGAATTCAAAGCAATGCTATGTTTTATACATTAATTAACAAAGTCTTGCACTGAACCCTCTTTCTGTACCGGCCCTGGATTTATCTCCAGTTTTTACGAGGTTTTGTGCCAATTAATCTCTGTAATGGAAGGAAAAATACTCAACAAAATAAATAGATTGGGGAAGCGCCGTATATTTTCCACTCAGATTGTGAAATCAGTCTTTTATTTTGCTTGGAGCCTTTGTTTGCGATTGTAATTAGAAATGCTAGATCATCAATAATAACTTTTAAAGCTTGTCTTTCTCGAGTTTCGCAATTACCTACTGCCGTATTCAGAAACGTAACTTAAAGTTGATCTTACATTAAGCCTCATGCTGTATTTTTGATTATGTTAACAAAGAAAGGAACAGTGAAAGACCTAATAAAGAATGACTTTAACTGACATATCTGATTACGGAGTTAGTTTATTAAAAAAAGATATTGACGAATACTTTGAGCCCTTCAATGTATGAAAATATATAGACAAGGTTATTTTTTTGGACCTGATTTCCTTTTGCCCACTTATTAGTGAGGTCAAAAGCAACAACTTTCGTCCTTCGACTTTGCTAAAAACGCACAAAAAATTTTCGACTCTCCATACTAAAGTGCTCACGTGACCGACCCATTTTGTATGGGAAGTTGAAAATTTTTCGTGCGTTGTTAGCAAAGTCGTAGAACAAAAGTTGTTTCTTTTGACCTCACTAATAAGTGGGCAAAAAGTCCAAAAAAATAACCTAGTATAACGGAAAACCTACCGACCTTTTTTCCTTGCTCTTCAGTGTACGTGTAATTAGTGGAGTAGTATATTTACCTCTTATGAAAGAAGAGAAATAGTTAACAGATTTAATAATAATATTGATAGGAAGATTATATGTGATTTTTGAAAAAGCATCGGTATGTGTAAGTAAATTAACTATATTTTAGGAGTTACATAATATGTTAAGGAATTCTATAGTTTTTTTGTTCGTTATTAATAATTTTCACGTACATTTAACAGTGCTAACTGATTGAAAATAATTGTATTGAATTGAACGTAAAGAGCGAAAATTATAATGGATTGACGCAAATGAAAGCTCACGCACGACTAACGAACGACTCAATTTGCTTTAATTAAATGAATCCATAAACCTTTCAGGTATCGATGAAATAATGTGCCTTACTCGAAACTGTACTGAAACTTAAGTAAGCAATTTTTTTAAATAAAAATATGCATAAAAAATAAAAATAACTAAATTTTAATGTACATAAAATATGAAATGAATAAAAAGAGGCAACGTAACCATGAACTTAAAATATAACTACCATAAACTTAAAATAAGTAATTTGGCAACACTATTTCTTTAATTTATAGGCCTAGATAAACGCATAATGGCATCATGCTGGCACTGCTGTACTTCACAAGAGTAGTATAGCCATAACAACATATAAATCAAGCTGCTTACATTACAACCCTTTGTTTACTATTTTATAATACGACGGAGGTAGACGAAAGTTAGTAGAGCGCGGGAGGACCCGGAGTATTTGCTCCAACTCGCGAATAACTTGAGGTACACCGGTAAAAGCGGTAATCATGTTCCCCTACGAGACTTTGCACCTTTCCCCTAAGACCATGCTTGTCCATTCTTAGGGTTCCGAACTACAGTGGTAAAAACGGAATCCTTATGGTGCGACTTCGTCTGTCGGTCTGTCACACCTGTATATCTTAACAACCTCTTATGCTATCGACTTGAAATTTGGAATAGTTTTAGAAAAAAAAATTCCAACTTAATTGCAAACGAAAGAATTATTTTTTTAACGATAATCAGCAGCGCCATCCAGTTGAAATTTTAAAAGGTTTTGAAAAACACCCTATTGTCTCGATAACTTAAATTAAAAAACATACATACATACATAATATCACGCCTTGTGCCCGTCGGGGTAGGCAGAGACCACAGTTCTCCACCTGCTACGATCTTGACATACTTCCCTTGCTTCCTGAACTTTCATCAATCCTTTCATACATGCTCATCGGTTTAGGGTACTTTTAAACTGGCCTTTATTCAGAACGTCCTAAAAAAAAATAACAAAAAACAATAATAAAAACAATTTTTTTTTATAGAAGAGGGAATATAATTTAATAACTTATAACTAATTATTAACTAATTTTAACTGAAAACAAAATAAGTGGGCCTTAAGAACCGTTTTTTCAGGAAGTTGTACATTTCTACCATTTTGGAGTAATTTTCCTGGAAACTAAAAAAAAATTTTGAAATATGAAATGAATAAAAAGAGGCAACGTAACCATGAACTTAAAATATAACTACCATAAACTTAAAATAAGTAATTTGGCAACACTATTTCTTTAATTTATAGGCCTAGATAAACGCATAATGGCATCATGCTGGCACTGCTGTACTTCACAAGAGTAGTATAGCCATAACAACATATAAATCAAGCTGCTTACATTACAACCCTTTGTTTACTATTTTATAATACGACGGAGGTAGACGAAAGTTAGTAGAGCGCGGGAGGACCCGGAGTATTTGCTCCAACTCGCGAATAACTTGAGGTACACCGGTAAAAGCGGTAATCATGTTCCCCTACGAGACTTTGCACCTTTCCCCTAAGACCATGCTTGTCCATTCTTAGGGTTCCGAACTACAGTGGTAAAAACGGAATCCTTATGGTGCGACTTCGTCTGTCGGTCTGTCACACCTGTATATCTTAACAACCTCTTATGCTATCGACTTGAAATTTGGAATAGTTTTAGAAAAAAAAATTCCAACTTAATTGCAAACGAAAGAATTATTTTTTTAACGATAATCAGCAGCGCCATCCAGTTGAAATTTTAAAAGGTTTTGAAAAACACCCTATTGTCTCGATAACTTAAATTAAAAAACATACATACATACATAATATCACGCCTTGTGCCCGTCGGGGTAGGCAGAGACCACAGTTCTCCACCTGCTACGATCTTGACATACTTCCCTTGCTTCCTGAACTTTCATCAATCCTTTCATACATGCTCATCGGTTTAGGGTACTTTTAAACTGGCCTTTATTCAGAACGTCCTAAAAAAAAATAACAAAAAACAATAATAAAAACAATTTTTTTTTATAGAAGAGGGAATATAATTTAATAACTTATAACTAATTATTAACTAATTTTAACTGAAAACAAAATAAGTGGGCCTTAAGAACCGTTTTTTCAGGAAGTTGTACATTTCTACCATTTTGGAGTAATTTTCCTGGAAACTAAAAAAAAATTTTGACCACCGAACTGAGAAAAAATCGAACCTGGCCAAGAAATGCTCATAGGATTTAGTATTTATACAACCAGTATATTTAACTTTTACTTTTAATTATGAACAGTTGCATCCACGCACGGCAAATTATTCTAAACATCAAACGTTATTGAGCCTACTCACTGCTTTAGAAGGGAATTCCTTCTATGCATCGATCAAACAACCGGCTTCCTTCCTACCGGGCCAAACGCAAAATGTAATTAATCCGTAAATCGACTGACTGCACAAAGCAATCCAGACTATCAATAAATTAATTTGTAAAAAGAAACAGGAGGTAAGGAAGACACGTTTTTTTTATACTCACTGTAATATAATAACACACTGTAGTAACACAAAGAAGACGTAGTGACTAAAATTAAGAAAGGGATGCTTAGATGGTTTTGTCATGTAGAGAGGATGAATGAAAGAAGATTGACGAAAGAGATCTACGAGGCGAGAGTGAATGGGAACGTTGGAAGGGGAAAGTTTCGGCGAACGTCATCATAATATCCTATAAAAAACGTTCACCATAGGACAGAGAGCTCGCTCCAGAATTCTAGCTTTTGCTGAAAAAATGTGGAGGGGAAGTACCATAGTCACCTCGCTTGTACGTACCACCTCGAACTTACTAGGACCAAATTCAGGACGTACTGAATAAAGGCTAGGTTAAAAGGACCCTGAACCGACGAGCATGTATGAAAGGATTGATAAAAGTACAGGAAGCAAGGGAAATATGTCAAGCTCGTAGCAGGTGGAGAACTGTGGTCTCTGCCTACCCCGACGGGAACAAGGCGTGATATTATGTATGTATGTATAACACATTGTATACACAAGACAACGTCCAACGTCAGAGTTCAAGTCGCTGCATAGAAACTCTAACAACAGTAATATTTTTAGACTAAGCCCAATTTGTACTATTACTTACTTATAATCTACACATTGAAACCATTTGGACCATTTTGATATTAAAAAGGAAAAAGATTCTAATCCATTTATTTTCCATGTTTGTTACCGAAGCCAGGCGATTGTTGTATCAAAATCCGCCTTACAATAATATGAGGAAAAAATAAGCAAAAATAACATTTCACAGGTTTTTTTTGGATAAGGATGTTTGATCTCAATACGTATGCTTTGTTAAAACGCTTTGCTACTTTGTATGTTTTCTAGGCAAAAGTATGTTATAATAATGTTCGTTTGCGGGATCAGAGATTTAAAGTTTTTCCAAAACCTTGGTTGTAAAATTACATTGACAAAGAAAGTTTCGCGTTTTAATCCCACTTGAAGATGATTTTTGATGGATTTTGTAATGAATACAGTTTTTAAGTTAAATAAAAATTATATGACTAATATGTTAATCTGTAAGTTTTATCCTTCCCTGTGTTAAATAGGTTCTAGTTTGGTTCATAAATGAAAGGAGAGGTGGACATAAAATGGACGCATCTTTTGACGTGTTGTCGTAGAAGCTTGAAATGTATACGCTCATAGATAGTAATATTTAATAATATTAATTTCAAATTGATACCTTTTCCCACTCGTGGGAAAAAAGGTCTTGATAGACAGAAAGACGGACATCAAAGTAAGGGATCCGTTTTTTTTTTTTTTGCGGTACGGAATCCATAGTAAGTAACCCATTTTGGAACGCGTAGTAATTTTGAACGATAATGATATCATACATCAACTATATACAGGGCGTAAGAGACGGTCTACCGAAAACTGAAAGGGCGTGCTCAGTCAACGAAACTGAACAACTTTCTAAATAAATATTTTTGTTAAATGGAAAAGTATTTTTATCTCTCCATACAAAATGCTCACTTTGATCGAACAGTTTATAATTGATAATTCATTTATTGCCAGAAACAGGTACATAAGGTGTCAAAATTTATATAAAGTTTCACTGCATCTTACTGTGTCAGCATGCAATATACATTATAATAAAGATAAATTACAGTTGGTCACAAAATTATTGAAATTACGAATCAGAATACAACAGGAAGAAGACTATAGGAAAAGACCCTTTTTTTTTTCATTTCCCAAAAGTTTTTGTCTGGGATAGTTATTCAGTTTCGTTGATTGAGCAAGCCCTTTCAGTTTTCGGTATACCGTGTATGATATGGAACTCGGTTTATCGTAAATACTTAAGCTGTACAAAATTTAAATTTATGGCAGCACTCAAACGTATTTGGAGTCATATTTTGGAGGTACTTTTATTTACACCCACCGTAAAAGTATAAATTTTATCTACAGCTGCTTTGCGGACGTGAGGGTTGAAGGTTGGCAGAAATTAGCTTCATGAAGAGAGAAGTCGGCTTTTGAGCTTCAATCATACGCGAAATAATTCAATTAATTTATTTGGATTTTTCCAGATGAAACAAAAACTCATAGATAGATAAAAACAAAACAATACACAGGAGACTCTTAGAACTAGGGTGGACAAAGGCGGTCTTATCTCTTAAAGCGATCTCTTCCAGACAACCTTAGTTGCTCATACACGATTTACTTAGCATAATTATGAGGTCAGTTCGCAATCGCTATGTGTAAAAACCAGTCCTCGTCAAATTAAGGTTATCTATATGATCTTTTTTTTTAAAGTTGTTACTTTAATATCAGTAGGCTTGCTCTCGTCCAAAAGAAGCCAATTTTAACAGAATAATGACAAAACATACTGTATTGGTTGGATATTGTATGTATCTTTTATCAGCTTTACGAACTTGCCTATCAGCGTGAACTTTAAAAACATTGCAGCAAGTGAGAATAACAGTTGTCTAGTCGAGTCGGCAATGCTTTAAGCGGCTTGAAGCTGGATTGCTCAGGCACCCTGAATTCTAATGTTGTTCACCACAGATTAGAGATTGAGTGTACAGAATATGCACTAAAATTACAGAAGAATAAATCACATCTTTCTATTCTTGCTGAAATGAATTAAACGAAATATCTTGATCAAGAAATTGTTAAAGAAAAATAGCAACTGCTCTGGGTGCGTATTCCGAAGTTTTATCGGAGCTCCGATATTATCTGATTGACAACAACAATTACGTTCGGAAATTTACTTTGTATGGGAATTTCTTTGTCAAAGGCCGAACCATAGAATAATTATCGGCGCGATATTATCGTAGTTTCACTTCGTAATACGGCAACTGATGAGCATTAGCTGAAGTTTCTTCCGTAGAATTTTATGTTTTATGTACACTGAAAAGTTGTGAAAATGGACATCCGGCTTTTCGCCTCTGGCCTGTATAATTTAGTTTATAATCCATTGTTCAGCTAGTTAGTCTTATTTCTGTGCTGTATACAAATTGCCTTTTAACCCTTTGTCAATTCTGTTTATAGTCGCCAGCGGTGATGGAGGTCTCAAGTTGCAAACAAGAATAATTTAGAACCGTTTTTAGTAAGAAACCTAGTAATTTATATTTTTATCTATCCTGTGACGTGACCCACAGATGGGCAAAGGCCTTCCCTCTATTCAGTGTCATTCGTCTCTGTTTTGGTAATTATTGTGGATCTCCGACTGTCAGTTCTCTTACTGAAGGTAATAATGCTCACAAAAGGGTCGAACCTTGTTTTGATCCATACTAACGTGACCCTCCAGTATCTACCATAATCGATGTAGAAGAGTTTAAAAACAGTGGAACTTATTTACGTACTACAATAGTTTCAACATTGTGTAGAGGTAGACGCCCCTCAACCTCTTGAGAACTTAAAGTCGTCTCGATTATAGACATCGCAAGTCGCGAGAGGGAGCGTCAGGAGTCCCTCATTTTAGTTTTCCGCTAGACTTTCTTCAGACGAGCTACCTTTATACAATGCTGAAACTTTTTGTGTTACAATAATAAATTTAATTCAGCTAATGGCCCTTGTTTTCAGTCTTCCTGGAATATCTCCGAGGATAGCTTTGTCAAGGAATAAATGAAGATGATTTCTAAAGAGATTTTAATATTGAAATCAACAATATCACTATTACACTCGACCATCATACACAGGTACGTACGTGCTTATCTCTCGATAGGTATTTGAGTTATATTTTTGAAACAAATAAACAGTTTTTTTTTTCTAAGTATTGAAACACCACATTTCAATATGTTAATATTTATTGCAAATGTATTATTTAAACAATATTTGACTACACTGACATAAAGCCGTGGTCCTTTTATGTAAATGTAGATCAGTGTCATTAATACTTGAACTATTTAGTTTCAAAAAGCCATCTTCATCCATCCGTTGCCAATTAGAACAATTTTGTTATCTCTTAAGATTACTCTTTTACAATAGCTTGTCTTAAACCAATTTACGCTACCTACATTTTCGTTTCGTTGATTTTTTCAGTAAAAATGAAAGAAAAAGAGGTTTCCCTAGCTACGTAATTAATTTTATTTGAGCCGAAGGAAACTCCGGAATAACAACTATCAGCTTCCTCCAAATCTCTGACAAATTTCCAACAAATTTGTCCGTCACGTCTTTTCCTCGTTTTAGGTTTCAGAATTCTGAACACGACATCACAGCAAAACCCTGTATACTGAAAGAGACAGTTTACAAAATGGTAAATTTTGCTTATACTATTTTTTTAGCCAAATTAGCACCTTTGTACCTGGAAAGCTCTACTTTCTGAAAAACTTTCCGTTTACTCGTATTGCTGATTTGATCAAAAGGTTGATTACACTCTTAGTTAAAAGGCTACTTTTTGCCAAAATTTTATAAATTCAAAATTTAATAAATATTTTTGTTTCTGAGCGTCTAATAAGTATTTTTTATTCAGTATTCGCACAAAGCGTGTTGAAACATCTTTTATAATGCGCACGGCTAAAGAGTGGAATTCTCTGCCTGCGTCTGTGTTCCCGAGTTCATATAACCCGAATCTATTCAAGTCGCGAGTGAATAGGCTTCTTCTGGGTAAGCTCGTTCCATCGTCAACCTCATCTCTGTCTTCAAGACTAGATCGAGGTCAAGAGTAAGCCCATTTTCAATAAAAATAAAAAATTGTCAAGAAGTCTACAATAGTCTACATTGTATCTACAATTGTATTCTATGAACTGTCTACTTTAATTTATTTTTAAATATTTGCAAATTATAACAAAATATTCTTTGTTTTCTTTTTTCTTCTTTTACATTTTTTTCAATACACAACACATGATTAATATTTTTATTATTTTTGCCAAACCATACAATAGTCTGTTGCCAAGAATATTTGTATTATCTTATGAAATTAAATCCTATTTAATTTATATATTTTAATTAACTTAAATTTTCTTGTGATACTTAGTTATACTATAAGTAGTCATATCTTCACGTTCCGTACGTCTAAAGAAAAACGAAATGACAAATAACTTTTTTATCTGTCTCTATTGCGCAAGGCTAATTCGTACTTAGCCGGTTTTTGTTCTTATTGGAATTTTATGAGGCGCGACTCGCCGTAGGTGAGTATTATACAGGGTGTTAATTTGATTGCGTGCCATAGCTCAGGGGTGGGATCAGTATCAGTAACTGAACAAATCTTCCCAAGGAACATGGTTTGAAATACGAAAATAATTTTTTGACCTCCCAAGAAACTGCAACAGCTGATAGCGCATTTTGTATGGAAAGTCAAATTTGGTTTTTCATATTTCGACCTATGTTCCTTGGGAAAAGTTGTTCGGTTACTGATACTGATCCCACCCCTGAGCTATGGCACGCAATCAAAAAAACATCCTGTATATTCCTTGGGCGCGACAGTAATATTATTGGCAGGTGAAAGAGGAAGCGTCTGGAATTTTCGTGCGTTTTCAATGACAACATCCGTTTTCCGATGCACGTCTGACCATTTTGTATTTTGCACAAACATCAAAGTACCTACCTATGGAAGTTTGTAGGACCTAGTGCCGATAACATGACGTCACTTTTCTCAAAAAACTTTCTAAATTCTACACAAATGGTTTCAATTGGTTTTATAAATGGAAATAAAAGAAAATAATCAAGCTGAAACGTTTTGCATAATATTTCATTTCGAAAGATAGAGATTAAGCAACTTGATTATGCGGTCAATGAACTTTATGATGACATTGCTGCAGAAGTCAATGTTAATATTTTAAATAGATAAAGAGGAAGAAGAATTTGACGCGAATCGGATTCATAATAAAGAATACCCGACCGTTAAAATTAGGCGCATGACAGATTGCACCCCATATACCGCCTTCATCCCCGCGCTCCCCTAGTAGTGACCCAATAGTGACGTGCCGCCAATACTGTCAACTGTTAAATGTCATGCGCTTAATTGTAACAGTCACGGTTGGCTAGTATGTTGGAACCCTCGGTGCGCGATTAAAACTTGGCCTTGACGGGACTTTTGACTAACGAAGTTACATCTTCACAGGCTATAACCATGTAGCAACACTGCAACACTGCAGAGACGACACGTGGATCGACTTTGGGTGCGTTCCAAATCAATTGATTTTTACTCTGACAGCAAGATAGATTTATAATGATTTTAATAAGTGTGAATGAGACAGACTGCTGACAATCAAAGTCAGTCTTGAACGCAGGGTTCATATAGTAAAAAGGAGCAGTGTTGCTACATGATTATCATGGCACAAACGTAAAAAGAGAAAAAGAAATTTAAATTAAATAAAATTTTCGTACATAGTTTATAGATAATTCACTCGTCCACTTCGATAATAATAATAACAAATTTTCAAAAGCAAAATGATGGCAAAGAATATAACATTACGCTAATGCGTAGTGATAGCTCAGTAGGAGTTCTTTTCTGAAACATTCCACTAGACAGCTTATAAATAAAATGTTAAGTAGGTCAATATATATAATACAGCGAGGAAAATACTGAGATTTAATATTTATGGAGAGATTTTCCTGTATTTCATTTTTATTAAAGTCAATCAGTCGTATTCATGAGCTCTTTTATATTACCTAAAGAAATATAAGCGAAAGCAAAATTTTTACTCAGAAATAAAGATAATCCGCGCACCGAGGGTTACGTACCACTAAGGTAAAAATACCGTCTTAGTTATGGTAGCGCAGTCACGCAGAAATGTATTACATGCGCGCGAGTCAGACACGCACTTGACCAGTTTTTATTATTTGTTTTTATTCTATGGCTTATGCACTATAACAATTTTCATGCTTGTAAGTGATTCTGTTTTTACGATTAATATTAGGTACCTACTGCTATAAAAAGTTATAAATGTTACTGCATTGTAAAGTCATAATAATATTGTTGCAGAATTTAGGCGTATTCATTTTTCTAAGGCAAATAATTTTCTATGGTTTGACTCAAATAATCGTGCACATTGACGAATCAACATTAATCACGCGTTATCGGGCTTTTTGTGTATCTCGACGTCATCATAGGCTTTCCAAACCATGACACACTTGCTGTCGTGCCCTATTTCTGTTCTCCAGTTTCCTGCACTAGGAAGGACTTTTTTAAGGCAACCAAAAGGCTATTGATGTGGCTACTTTTGGGCTAAGCTTTTATGGTCAGTTTTGCCATTGACTTAAAAAGAAGAAGAAGTATTATAGACTGTATAGTAAATCTATGCCTCACCCCGCAAATTTCTGTCACCCCTAAGGAGAGTCGCTTCTCGGACAATAGTTTTCTAGTTCCAATTATAATGGCACTTGTTGGACCTCCGAGTTTCTACGGTCCTCATAGTTGGATTTCAGTTGGTGTACCCAGACCACGAAACGTATAGCTCGTAGCTCGTTAAAGCCGCCAAAATATTTCAAGTTCCTATCCAACTTAACTTTCATTTTACTATTTGTAGTAGTGGCTGAAGTATTTTTTCCTGATTTTATTTTAGATAATTTCAGCATTTAAATTCATGCATTCGCGTGTAATGGAAAGGTGTGACAATACAGAAAGTTGTGAATCTACCAATGAAACTGAACAACTTTTCCCAAGGCACATAGGTCAAAATATGAAAAACCAAATTTGACCTCCCATACAAAATGCGTTATCAGCTGATGCAGTTTTTATGGGAGGTCAAAAATTTATTTTGTTCTATGTCCTATGTTCCTTGGGAAAAGTTGTTGAGTTTCATGGGCAGATTCACATCCTTCAGTATAAAAAAAAAACTCAAAATCGTTTATTCATTGTTGGATATTAAAATCTCTTAATAACGTCAGCTAAACTACTACGTATTAAGACACCTTTCCATTTTCGGACAGGTTAGAGGCATTTAAAATGTGGAGTTGGAGGAGGATGGAGAAAAACAGTTCGATAGAAAAAAGACACGAATGAAAAGGTGTTGAAGAAAGACAATAAAGGAAGAAACTTATTAAATACTATTAAAAATAGAAGATGATACAGGGAGATGGTACATTTGATACGACTTGACGAATTCATTAAAACCATCATTGAGAGAAAGGTTGAGGGAAGAAGAGGTAGAGGAAGGAGCAGACGTTGCTACTTGGATTTTATTAAGAAAAAGGCAAATGTCGTGTCGTATCAGAAAGTTAAGGAAGATGCAGAAGATAGGGAGGCATAGAAGTTACTCCACAGAAAAGGTTATAGCTCTCAAATAAGAAGAAGAAGAAGTTATGCCACACACAGTGACAACACAAACACATTATGATTAAGAAGAAGAAGTTAGCGATAGCATACATCGACGATCGCAGTCTGTTGAAAACAAATGTTATCGCGATCTTCATCAGTAAAGAATCGAGAAAGGTATTATCACAACAAATTGTAAATCTTTCACTACGCTGTGGGTTGAATACTAGTGCCTATCATACTATTGATTCTGTGGGCTTCAACCAAGTTTGCGTTGTTTTAGTTTATTACTTTCAAGAGCTTCTCCGCTCGCTGGCTTTCAAGAGGCTAGAGCATTGTTTTATGTTTGTATTCGCAATTGACCCATTTTATAAGAGAAAAGTACAAAGTAAATTAAATAAAGCTTTGTTATCTGAGATATAAGTTGCTATCTACAATTGTATACGCTAGTAGAATAGAATAAAAATGTATGGGATTAACAGTAGCTATTAAAATGTTATATATATAAAAGAAGAAGGTGACTGACTGACTGACTGACTGACTGACTGACATATCAACGCACAGCCCAAACCACTGGGTCTAGAGATTCCAAATTTGGCATGTAGGTTCCTTATGAGGCCTAGGGGTGCACTAAGAAAGGGTTTTACAAAATTCCACCCCTAAGGGGGTAAAATAGGGGATGAAAGTTTGTAAGAAAGTCCGTCAGTTTTGAAGTTAGGATCTTCAAAATTTGTATTTAGGCTGACGACTAAAAATTAATATTTACGTGTCTCAGGGTTTTTGAAAATTCGACACCCTTAAGGGTGAAAAGGGGGATGAAGTTGAAAATTCTTTATTTTTGAAGTAAAATCCACATAATTTATTATTTAGGCATTAATGATGTAATTCTATGCAACGTTCATCACTGTTATTGAAATTCCACCCCAAATTCAACCCCTAAAAAAAGGAAATGGGGTGAAAAAGTCTAAAAATCAATATGGGTATCGTTTTTATGGTTCGCTGATTACGAAAACTACAACAATTTTAAAATCAAACGTGGTGGACGTGAAATACCATCATCCCCCTGGGGATGGGGTTGGGGTACGATAGGGTTGAAATCTGAATATGGGTGTCGTTTGTATGGTTTATCGGGTCGCTGATTACGAAAACTACAACAATTTTGAAATCCAACGTGGTGGACGTGAAATACCATCATCCCCCTGGGGATGGAGTTGGGGTGCGATAGGTTTGAAATGTCTAAAAATCAATATGGGTGTCGTTTCTATGTTAGGGATAGCGGTTAAATTGGCGTAAGGGGTAGGTATAGGGGCAGGGATAGGGACAGATAGAGGTATAGGTAGAGGTCTACCTCTAGGTAGAGGTAGAGAGGTAGAGAGGTAGAGAGGTAGAGAGGTCGAGAGGTAGAGTGGTAGAGAGGTAGAGAGGTAGAGAGGTAGAGAAGTAGAGAGGTAGAGAGGTAAAGAGGTAGAGACGTAGAGACGTAGAGACCGAGAGACGTAGAGACGTAGAGACCGAGAGACGTAGAGACGTAGAGAGGTAGAGGTACAGGTAGAGGTAGAGGTATAGGTAGAGGTAGAGAGATAGAGAGGTAGAAACCAATATGGGTATCGTTTGTATGGTTTATCGGGTCGCTGATTACGAAAACTACAACAATTTTGAAATCCAACGTGGTGGACGTTAAATACCATCATTCCCTTGGGATGGGGTTGGGGTGCGATAGGGTTGAAATGTGAATATGGGTGTCGTTTGTATGGTTTATCAGGTCGCTGATTACGAAAACTACAACAATTTTGAAATGCAACGTGGTGGACGTGAAATACCATCATCCCCCTGGGGATGGAGTTGGGGTGCGATAGGTTTGAAATGTCTAAAAATCAATATGGGTGTCGTTTGTATGGTTTATCGGGTCGCTGATTACGAAAACTACAACAATTTTGAAATCCAACGTGGTGGACGTGAAATACCATCATCCCCCTGGGGATGGAGTTGGGGTGCGATAGGTTTGAAATGTCTAAAAATCAATATGGGTGTCGTTTGTATGGTTTATCGGGTCGCTGATTGCGAAAGCTACAACAACTTTGAAATCCAACGTGGTGGACGTGAAATACCATCGTCCCCTGGGGATGGGGCTGGGGTGCGATAGGTTTGAAATGTCGAAATATAAATGTGGGTGTCATTTCTATGTTAGGGATAGTGGTTAAATTGGCGTAAGGGGTAGGGAAAGGGACAGGTAGAGGTAGAGAGGTAGAGAAGTAGAGAGGTAGAGAGGTTGAGAGGTAGAGAGGTAGAGTGGTAGAGTGGTAGAGAGGTAGACAGGTAGACAGGTAGAGAGGTAGAGAGGTAGAGGGGTACAGGTAGAGGTAGAGGGAGAGGGAGAAGGAGGGGAAGGGGAAGAGGGAGGGAGTGAGGGAGGGGGAGGGGGTTGTGCAAGGGCGTAGCTCGCCTCCGTAGTTTGCGTAGGCGAGACCTTGCGTGTAGTTGACTGTTATCCAGGATGCTGCAGCTGGTGGTGGTCAAGGTGTGGAGAAAAAGACCTCCTTTTTGCTTCTACACTTTATTATCACGAGTACGAGGTACATGCAATGCGTCGTTACATGAAGCTTATGCCGACAAGAGAGAGCTTAGCCAAACAGTGTTGCTATACATAAAATTAACTTAATGTTGCCAACATATTGGGGGCCACAAACAAATCAGTTGCAACAGCAAACTAAAGTAAAACATCAAAGAAGACTTTCTCTTAAAATCTACATGAAATGAACTTTGTGCTGTTTATGTATGTTATGTGGCTTAAAGCAATCAAATACATTTTGAACTCTGACAAAATATAAGTTACATAAACCACAAGGAAGTGATGCATAGGCAAATCATACGATGACTATGAGATTACATGTAACATTTTAACTTAGTGCAAGTTTTAGAAAAAATACAAATTAATTTTCTAATTTATACCTGCTATTATTTTAAGACTTATTACAGTAGGAACAGTACTTTAGCACTTTAACTAAATCTTAAAAACTAATAGGGGAACACTTTGTTGTGTTCTTGGCATCGCAGCTTAGCTCTAAACTAAAACTACACATCCTAAGATGGCCTACAAACGTCGTCGCTCATGCTTATTGGAAATAAACTAATTTTTGTAATTGACCTTACATGTGTCTTTTTATTTGATGTCATTACTTCAAACGCCCTTACTTTTTTGTCATTTCCAGGAAACACTTTTGTTATACGACCCATAGGCCATGTGAGGGGAGGCGCATTGTCATCGCGAAGCAATACTAAATCACCTACATTCAAATTAGAACATTCATCTCGCCATTTTGGTCTTGACTGTAGGTTATTGAGATAATATTTATGCCAAGCTTGCCAAAAGGATTGTACAATTTTATTTGTCAAATTCCACAGCCTAAGCTTTGAAATTGGAACGTCAGATAGGTCATGCTCTGGATATGTTACCAAAGCTCTGCCGGTGAGAAAATGACCGGGGGTAAGGTAAGCAAAATCATCGCTGTCTTTTGACAAAGGGACCAGTGGTCTGGAATTTAATACTGCTTCTATTTGCGATAGTACAGTACACATCTCTTCATATGTGAGAATTTGCTTTCCAATCGCTCTTTTTAAATGGAATTTGCTGGAACGTACAGCGGCCTCCCAAAGACCACCAAACACAGGGCTGTAACTAGGCACGAATCTGAAATTTACATTGTTTTGCAAAGCATAGTCATTTACCTGTGTTTGGTGACTTTGAGAGTTAACCAAATTATATAGTTCAGTTAATTTGTTCTTTGCGCCCTTAAAGGTACTTGCGTTATCGCAAAATACATCATGAGGAAGTCCTCTTCGCGAAACAAAGCGTTTAAAGCAGGAAAGAAATACAGCTGTTGTCAAATCTGAGGCAAGCTCTAAATGAATCGCTTTGGTAGCAAAGCATACAAAGAGGCAGATGTAACCTTTTGTAATGACACTTCGTCTTATCCTGGATTGCTTTATTTCGAATGGACCGGCATAATCTATGCCAACTCGAATAAATGGACTTGCTTGAGTAACCCTTTCAACAGGCAAAGAACCCAGTAACTGCTTGGAGGCTCAGCCTTCAATTTAAAACAAGTTACACATTTGTGTGTTATTTTCTTTACATGCCTTAGACCGTTTATTAACCAATATCTTTCATTTAAAACAGACAGCAATAACTTAGGACCTGCGTGCATCAGTCTATCATGCTCATTCTGAATGATCATATCAGTAATACGCGATTCTTTAGGAAGAATAATGGGGTGTTTTTGCGCGTATGACAGAGAAGAATTTTCAAGACGACCACCTACTCGAATGAGGCCATTTTTGTCGAGAAAAGGGTGTAATGATTTTAATGAAGTATTAACGTTTGTTTCGCGTTTTAATAAAGCTATTTCTTTTGCAAAATGTTTATTTTGTTCGCGTTTTATTATCAGTTGCAATGAATTTTGTACTTCTTTGTTTGTTAAATTTTTTGTTTGTATATTTTGGCTGTTTTTGGTTTTGCAATTGTTAAAAAAACGAAATATGTACGCTAGGACCCTACACATCTTTTTAATATCAGAGTACCTTTCAAATAAATCGAAGTTATTTTGGGCTGCTGGGAGAGCGGTGGCGCTGGAAGGAGTGGCGTCAGGCATCGACGTAGACTTCATTTCCGGTAAAACTGTAGGTAAATCTAAATCGCTATTAAAGTTATACGTATGGTTCTGTAGAAACGTAGGCCCGTTCCACCATCTCGCGTCGTTCGCCAGCTCCTGGGGAGTTACGCCGCGCGTGATACAATCCGCCGGGTTGTCCTGGGTAGGTACATAATGCCAAGACCACCCAGCCGTTAACTGTGCCACGACCTGGACTCCGTTTGCTACGTAAGCGTTTAACTTTGTTATTTGCGTGCCAATCCATGCGAGAACTATCTTTGAATCGCTGAATAAATATACATTGTGCACATTTATTTTTCTGCTAATTGCATTGTGCACTTTCACCATGAGTCTCGAAAGCAGTAGCGTAGCATTCATCTCCAAGCGCGGGACAGTTAACGCCTTCTTATGCGGGTTAACGCGGGACTTTGAGCAAAGTAAGTGTAAGCGTGTTTTACCTCCATCGTGTATCACTCTCAGGTAAATGCAGCAGCCGTAAGCCTTCGAGCTCAAGGCATCAGCGAACCCAACAAGCTGTATTGACACTGCGCGTTCAGTGGGAATGTTTCGTTGTATAGTTATAGGTCACATGTTATCTAAGCTTTTAGCAAACAGCAACCATTGCTCCCTTAAATCGCCTGTCAAGGGAGAATCCCAACTTACACCTGCATCCCACAGTGTCTGCATGAAACTTTTTCCATTTATGATGACCGGAGTTATAAAACCAATAGGATCATAGAACTTTGAAATGTAACTGAGGATTTCTCTTTTATTAATTTGCCTGTCACCAAATTTTTCTGGGCAGGTGACTGTGAAGCAGTCATTTTTCACATTATATTCAATACCTAAAGTTTTTAAATAGAAATTTTGCTTTTCTAAATCAATAGAATCAAAATGTTGCTCATTTTCTGGTATATCTTGCAGAATTTGAGGTACATTAGATGCCCATTTATGAGTTTGAAAGCCACCTCTTTTTAATAATTCTACTAATTGATTTTTGGCTTCTATTATTGAATTTAAATTTGAATCTGCATACAAAACGTCATCTACAAATGCGCAGTTCCTCAGAAGGTTAGAAGCAAGAGGCAGATCATTTTCATATATCGTTGCAAGTTCATCCAGACACCGTGTAGCGAGGAAACTGGAGCTTTTGAGACCATAGGTGACCGTAGTCAGCTGTATGCACCTTATCTCCTTGTTGGGATCCTCCCTCCACAGGATGTTCTGTAACGGGGCAAATGATGGATCTAAATTTATGCATCTGAACATTTTCTTTATGTCAGTAGTGAACATGTGATCACCAAAGCGAAATAATAACAATATTTCGAATAAATCTCGCTGGACAACAGGACCATTGAGCAGTATATCATTGGTTTTCATAGACGCATCGTACACAGATCTTAACCTCGTGGATCTACTCTTCTCGTTGATTACTGCAAAATGTGCTAAAAAATAGAGAGGGTCTCTATTAAAATCGTACTGCTCAATATCTACATAATGACCGTGCCCTAAATCAATTATTTCATCAATAATTTTTTTATATTGTTCAAAAGGAGTATCATCCTTATGAAGCTTTTTCTCCAAATTGACAAATCTGTTGAGAGTAAGATTAAAAGAATCGCCTAAGTGTTTGTTTACTTGCTCTAGAGGAACCTTAGTAGGTAAATCTACTTGAAAACGCTGCTCTTTTAATTGCACAGAATTTCTGAAAATATCTTCGCACAGTTGTGATTCTGTGGAGCTTTCGTTGAATATTTGCGGAACCTCTTCTGTTTGCCAAAACTTTTTTATTGAGTCGCTGATGCCTGAGTCACATGATGTACATAAGAGTGATACCTTCTGTGAAGTAAGTTGCCTAGCAGGTATGTTGCCTCCTAATATTTCGCCGAAATGTGTGCTAATGATGCACGGTGCTGGTGCGGTAGCAGTAGCGCCATCCACTCTATGCAGCTGCTGTTGCGGCAAGAGGACCTGGAAAAAGATATCACATCCCATCAGCATATCTATATCGCTTGGACTATTGTAATTTTCGTCTGCCAATTTTATTCCAGGAGGCAGATTAAAATTGTTGAATTTTTGTTGCGGTAATTTGCATGTAATTTGTTTTACCACATTGCAATTTACCATAATTTTAAATTAATGTTATGAGAGATGACGATTATAACCTCTAGGTAACAACTCAAAAAGGCAAATCTTATGAAAATATGCTTGCGAAAATGTGTTTACTTGCAGGAAATGATGATATCCTGGGTTAAAAATGCTTATCCTTGCGTGATAAGTGTAGAATGCGGAAAATCTTGTCAGCAACCACACTGGAGTTAGGGGGCGTCGTGAATGTTTCACAGGCGGTGTCAAGATGTTTTTGCTTGGAAAGCACTGCAAAATATGTTGCACTCACGTACTTTAGTCCTTTTGCACTCTGTTTCTTACTGGCCTTACCACCAGGCGCGTCTTCAACGTCGCTGATGTAGAATCTTCGAAGGACCATGTGCAAGGGCGTAGCTCGCCTCCGTAGTTTGCGTAGGCGAGACCTTGCGTGTAGTTGACTGTTATCCAGGATGCTGCAGCTGGTGGTGGTCAAGGTGTGGAGAAAAAGACCTCCTTTTTGCTTCTACACTTTATTATCACGAGTACGAGGTACATGCAATGCGTCGTTACATGAAGCTTGTGCCGAACAAGAGAGAGCTTAGCCAAACAGTGTTGCTATACATAAAATTAACTTAATGTTGCCAACAGGGGTGATGAAAAGGGAGAGGGAGGGGGAGAGGGAGGAGGGGGAGAGACAAAGGGAGGGGGAGAGGAAGGGGGGAGAGGGAGAGAGAGGGAGAGGGTTTTAGTTTATCTCGATTACTTCTGCGAATTGGCTCTGTTTTGAAATATTACATAAAGGTGACTCTCATCTCTCTCTTTCCATTTGTTAGGATACTGCTGCTAAGTTCCTCTGTTCTGAGTAATTTATGAGTAACGTCTGTATATTATATTATATAAAATTCAGCTGGATCTTGAATTATACTCATTGATTTTCGCAGGGTTAGTCCTGTTTTTCCTTAGTTTAAAATTACCCCGAAAAGACGGGAAAATATCTCATTGCTTCGGAAAACCGGTAACAACATAAATACGAAATCCACGCGAGCGAAGCCGCGGGCAACAGCTAGTACTCTATAATACCAAATATTTTAATTCTTTTCTACAGGCATTGACGATATAAAGTCACATATCTGTAGGCCAAGGCACACCCTGGATACTACATACATCATAACATCCCATGAAACATACAGGACAAGGAGCTCCCTCCAGAATTCTAGCTTTTGCTGGAAAAATGTAGAGGGGAAGTACCATAGTCACCTCGCTTGTTAGCGTTACGGCTGGCACCATGGACAGCGGTTGTAGGTGACCACAGTAAGTAAGATGTAAGATACAAAGGAGGATGCTGCTGCCCATCCTCCAGTTTATAACCCTTAGTCGCCTCTTACGACACCCACGGGTATGTATGGGTTGATACTATTCTTTTCCGGCACCACACGGGGCTACATACTACATACAACGAGCGCCAATTTGAAATTGGAAGATGGAGTAGGCCCGCATATTAATTAACAAAAGACGCTCAGAAGCAAATAAGCGGGCTGGTGCTCGCGGGGGTGCGGGGTGAAATGTAAGCGGGGCGGAGAGTGTTCGTTCTGCATACTAGTACAATTACTTTATTCTGTGGTCAAGGTTTACGTTCTATGGCTCTATTGAATTCCATAATGGAAGGACTACGGAGTTGCTACGGTGCGCCGTAGCAGTGTTGTAGACGATCTACGTAATATTCGTAGACAGTAGCTCCGTGGTAACTTTTATCAGAATCTCTCACGGTGGTCGCGAGCTCACGATCTAGATGTGTTTTTAAAAACCGCAATATGTTGTGAGCTGTTTTTTCGGTCACTGAAATTTTCTTTTTTTTTTATCTTTAGCATGATGCAGGGCTTTAATACCTTCCTGTACAGCCTATTAAGGGCTTATTCTAGGGGCTGCAATCACTTTCTAATCAATTCGACGTTTCATACAAATTGGACCGATCAGCTGATCATTTTGTATGTAGTTTCTCATTCTGAGAATTTCCAAGAGTCATAGAACAAAAGTTGTTGCATTTAACTGCCAAAACAAGCTCTTGAAAGGTTTTATACTGATTAATTAAAACTTTTGATCTAAACTTTTATTTACTCTTCGACTCAGATCACGAAGGAATAGAAGAACTTTACTATTTTTATTTTGTAAATTTAAATGAACACCAACTATGAACTTGTTGACCTTAACATTTTAAGTAGGTACGTGTGAAAAAAATTATAATTTTCTAAATTTAAATCACTAAATTTATAACTTCTTTGTTTTTTGTTAATTTGTCTGAAAAATTATGGCCTGAAGTAATTCATTTTTGCTTTTTATTAATATCAAGTAAAAAACACTTCCTCTTTGCGTTTCTTCTTTTATATTTTGCGTAAAGTATTATTTGATAAATAATTTACAACCAACTTTTCCGCAAGTAAACAATAAACTTCTACCCAATCCATGTCCTTGTTTGCGCGCCGCCATTTTAATTATGTTTTGTTTAAATTTGGAATGGATGGCTCGCGTTAATCAAGGTCGACCGTCGACGCTTCCCTTAATGAGTGTACTTTCGACGTTAGTACATACACAGCAATGAATTATGTAAAACAGTTCAAGTGACACATTGGCGTTGTGTCGCGTCAACGTAATTAATTTGAACCCACACGAAATTGTTTTTGAATTTTTAATAGGCAAATATAGGGTTGATGCAAAATGTTGTTGCCTCGGACTCGTAATTATATTATACTGATTATGTTTTTGGTTCTAATTATTATGTGTTTATAATTCCTTCAAAGAACGGGATAAATAAAACACGGGATAACTAAAACATGGAATAGTTCATGTTGTATGCCAAGTATATGATTGATTTTTGTATGTTTAGGTAGGTGTTTGTAATAAAATATTATTTCGGTCAATAACCTCGATCAAACGAAAATTAATTTTATCTACTCCCACGTCGGAAAATTCTAATTTCGATTTCAATAACAGATTAAAAATAAGCGTCCTTATATGCCTTGTTCTCATTTCTGAAGCTTCATAATTAAACAAACAGGAAGGAAACGTGAAGATGTTTCATATGTGCGACTGTTATTCTTAAATTATCGTTATTTTATATAGGCTTAGGCAATAAAACCATAGTACACAATGTACAACCTACCACTATAAATACCTTTTTTAATAATGAATTGAATGAGTTTTATTGGTACCCACCAGCCCACCACATTGATCAGAGATACTTAGGAAATTTCCATTAATGATTAAAAGATAACATTTTCTTCAAAGTATGAAGACTATTTGTTTGTTGTTGGAATACAACTATAATTTATATACAACTTACAATGAAAGCTGCAAATAAAACGTTTTAAACGCCACAAATGTCAAAAATATCGACCACGGTCATTGCCCTCATTGAAAATGCGTATCATGCAACGTTTTCTTTAACGTTCTGTAGGAGTAGGAGTAGAGCACTCGTAACAGGAAAACTGAGAGAAATCTAAGGAATATTGGGGGTAGTATATTCGGCGTCGTATTCCGTCTGTTTGCTAAGCTTAAGGGGATTTCATTTTGAAGCATTTTCATACAAAAAGGCTTGAAAATTTTCTTACAATTTGTAGATGTATCCAGACTAACACGTGGTTGCAAATAAATCTTCATGCAGTTACTATAGATAGACATATATTTTGTCTAAAAAGAAATGCTTACATTTTGTAGCTAATACACCATTGATCGTATGTATAATATTATTATGTAAAAAATATAAGCATTATGTATAATGTTATTTGTCTTTAGGTATATTTGGAAGAACAAAACTAAAAAAAGTCGCTTATGTTTTTGACTATAGTAAAATTGTTGTTGTTGTATTATAGCACCTGGGCGACTGAGCTTCGCTTTACATGAAAATATCAGCGGGTGAGCATGCTATGCTACCTGCCAACAGATGGCACTGTAGGTTTTTGTCTAAAACGCAGTATTTTAAAAAAATTAAAAACGAAATGAAGTAAAAGGAAGAAATGTATTTTCCTAGACATGAAACCTTGCTAGGTAAATTTTTCGCACCCAAAAACCTCCCGTATGGTAAATTATATTGAAATTGCTAGAGCCGTTTTCGAGAAACATATTAAAATATGTAAAGGTACAAATATATACAAATATTGCTCGTTTAATGAGACATCAGCCATAATAACTCATTACTTGTATATTCAAATTCAACCGTGATATAGCTATAGCTATATAATTGATGTAATAAAGTTTGTATTTTATGAGAAGAAAAAAAATCTATATTGTGGATTTGATGTAAGATATTCATTGTGTTATGTGAACTTATGTGTGATCAAAGTTTTTATCTTTTTGTATGAAAACAGGTAGGAAAAGCTTCCACTTAGAAATAAAAATATTTGTGTTTGGTTTGTTTGCGTAAAGCCGCCGAGTAAATGATTTCACCCGTGTTTACTCGCAAAAAACGTTCTCCTTATGTTGAGAATCGACTGTTTGTGTTATTGTTTATTCAGTTGAGCGCCTGTTGGGATGCAGTACGTAATAATATAACATATTATATCAAATGTTATTTTTACTAGCTAGTCTAGTTCAACTCAATAAGAATCGGTTAAAATAAAAAGTTTTTTTTTCCATTTTATTTCCTTTTTAACTTAAACGGAACCCTAAAAATGCCTCTACCCATCATTCATCAGCTTATTATCAAATTAATCCAAACGGTAGTATTACCGACAACAATACTATTACCGCGCCTTAGAATTCACAATGCTCTGTTAATTTACATCTCGCAGAATAAGCTTCAATTTTCCGCCAATTTATTCGAGGACAAAAGGCCGCCGTGGCTGTTGTTCTCACTGTTATTTTGCGCACCCGTTATTTCGCGCACCGTTATTTGGTGCCACCCGTTATTCGCGTTATCAACGTTATTTATCGGCTGGTGCGCTGCTAACTCGTTAACGCGATTTACCTGTCCCGCAATAATTCACTTGTTTTACTTAACGAGCTGTGGTACAAATTAATGTTTTAAATTCCTCGGGCTAATATACAGCGGTCATAGAATAATGTCTAAGGCATAGACTATGGACTAATTTTGAAACGTTTCATGAGTGATGTATTTTAATTTTCGAAATGTCAACGACCTCTACGACTAATGACAATGCGGACTTTAGACAGTTCGGAGTATTAATATTATTTGCACAGTTCCCTACTAACGGCCCAATGTCTTAATCAGCATATAAGTAAAGTGTATTCTGCGTAATATTAAAAAATAAGTTACTATTTATTTCTTTATAGAGAAGCACTTTTCATAATGTTCATTAGATTATATTAATTTTTTTAATAGTTTTTCTTTGTAACAAGCATCACTTGGTTGTTCTCAAATAAGTGCGTACTGTCTAAGTGCACAGTACGCACTTATTTGAGAACAACCAAGTGTGCGAAAAATGAGTTCTTTCTACTGTATTTCTATATATGAAGACCTAATAATTGGCTATGTTTTTACATATTTAAGCAATCTATCTTGTTTTGAAGCTGTTGGTTTTCCGACTATTAAATAAATAAATAAATAGAAAAAGCAAAGAAGTAATTTGGCGGCTTGAGAACTACAAAAAAATTGGCCACTGACCTAAAGGTGCCTAAAAATGGTGAATACTTACAAGCTTAATTTCTCAGTGCAAAAATGTATACGTGTTAACGGATCAAGCGAAACTGAGAAAATAGTTTGTTCAGAATCGAGAGTAGAATCAATTTCACGGGTTTTTGATTGGGGTAATTTAAAAAAAAATTTAATATTAAAATTTTTGCCGCTTCTATTCTAAATATTTCTGTGGATGCGCGCGCTGGCGGCGGCGCGGCGCCACGCGGATTATGAGCGGTGAGGAGCGGAGGGAAGTGTGCGTGGCGGGCGCGCAGCGCGCGGACTAGAACAACTAAGAAACTAGAACGAAGATGAAACTTTAAAATAACAATATCTAGAAAAAACATTTATTTTTAGGATTTTTTTTACGGGAATGGTTTTATTTTAATAAAAATCAGTTGGGGTGTATGAGGGTTTCGCTTATTCCATTAACACGTTGTATACCCCAGACTAACCCTCAAAATTAAGGTGCAAGCAATTTGTGTGATCTATTGCATTCCAATGGTATGAAAGAGCGCTTTCAATGTATACGTATTCTATGTTTTATATGTTTGTTTGGTATTATATGTTTTGTATTCTATGCCGATTGAACATTGCTACCGGAAATAATTCGTGTTTCCTGAAATTTACCTTTAAAATATGGATGCGTTTCGATTTTTAATAAAACGGGAAACGGAATCTTTTGCGGTGATACGAGTATGTATGCAATTTTACAACTTTGAACGAATTTACATTTTATGATAACCGCTGGCTTATTTCTGATCGATCGTCAAACGTAGCATGTAAGTTATTGTGAAAATTTCATTTTGTTAACCAAAATCATTAATTTTAATTTATTTCATTGTAACCGAAATGCTAATTACACTTGACAGCACGTCAGTAGAAACACTTTTGGACTTTATGTCATGGTAATAGAGTTGAAAAAGTTTCCACTGACGTGCGGTTTACCGTACCTAAAACTAAACTTTACTACCAATGCGGTACGAGACAAATATTGCCCGTAACTTCATTGCCCGGTATGCGTTATGGCTTTTATTTTACCGTACTCGTATCAGGACCTGGATCCAAGGTCTATATGGACGTTGAAACTCATGAATTTAACATATTTTTTAACTAACCAGTAGATTGTATCCTTGTGTAGGTATATAAATAAAGCTGCCGTAGCACAGGGGTCTATTTCAATAGATACAGGTTTGTTTTAATTACTGATGATGGGATATACTCAACTTTTTAGTCGAAACTTTTTCGGATAGTACCTGTTTTGAAATCTTATTATAGTCTTTTTATCGTATGCAAAATTTTATACTTAAATATAAGAAATAAAATATATGACGATATACCTACGTTTCATAAATTTTAAATATCACACATATTTTATTAGTTTTATCAAAAATACGAAGCTATTAACAAAGAAAAAATAATATTTAATGTAAGAATATATCGAGCATTAAAAAAATAACATATGTGGTCTGCCAGCTCTGGTGCATAAAGCGAGCGTCTGCGGTGAGATGAGGAGTGGGTTATTTTTTTTAAGTTTAATCTTTCGTTCGTAACTATTTCAACAAATCTTTGATAGGCAAATTATAAAACGGGTCTAACAACTTAAAAGTGCCTTACGAAACACGGAAACTCAATAAGGCCATATACTTATAAGGCATACTGTACAGCAAGGGCAAGGAACAGACGAGGATAAGGTGGTCACGTGATCGACTCATATTGTATAAAAAATAAAATAAAATATTAAATATTGGGGGACATTTCACTCAAGGTCATCTTATCCCAAACTAGGCAAAGCCTGTACTATGGGTACCGGAGACTGATATACATACGTAAATAGATAAATAACACCCAGACACAGAACAAACACTTGTGTTCATCACACAAGTGTTTGCCCTGGGCGGGGATCGAACCCGCGGCCCACGGCGTGTGAGGCAGGCTCACTACCAACCACACCAACGGGCTTGTTGTAGGGGAAGGTGAAAATTATTTTTTGAGTAAAAAAAATTTTTCTTCGGTAAAGTTTCTTGTTTTCATGAGTAGAATCATTGGTATTCGGGTTTAAAACGAATGAAAATTTACACTATATGTCTATTTGACCAATAAGAGCGCACAATTTGGAGCAACTTCACTGCATACCTGACCAGCGCAGCGCTTGCAGTTTGAGCTTTTTTGTGGAAAGCTTAATTGTATGTTTGTATGGGTTAAGTAGCAGACTCCGTAGGAACGGTATTTTTTGGGATTTTACGCAAATAACAACTAGTTTCATAGGGCAAAGTAGGGACTATGGAGATTGTCCTGACCTCAAATTGTCCCAACAAGTCCTTTAACAATTAACTGTGTCAGGAACACGACCCTTATCCGGTCACGTCGGCATTTACCTCCGACATGAAAGAGGTCACGCGTTATTGCTTAAAACCAGACTTAAGATTTTAACTTTCGAAAGCCTCCGCGGTCGAGTGGTAAGAGCACTCGGCTTTCGATCCGGAGGTTCTGGGTTCGATTCCCGGTGGGGACACTGTGAAACAAAAATCCCTTTGTGCGACAGTTTAGTTAGGAAATTTCAGAATTAATGACTTGATTGTCCGAAAAGTTAAATGATACCGTGCTTCGGAAGGCACGTAAAGCTGTTGGTCC
Source organism: Athrips mouffetella (assembly GCA_947532105.1). Taxonomy (NCBI): domain Eukaryota; kingdom Metazoa; phylum Arthropoda; class Insecta; order Lepidoptera; family Gelechiidae; genus Athrips; species Athrips mouffetella. Next base: position 1,149,065 of record OX383958.1, read on the forward strand.
CGACTACTATCTACGGATGTAGTCGTTAATGAGCCATGCCAGAGGCCTGACACCTGGGTTTGTAAGGTCAGTCATGAAATGATCAAATCCGGACGGTACGCATACCTACCAGGTCCAGATGACTTTATAGAAGCTACCCTAACTGCAGTCAGTCTACAATAAAAAAAATAATAAGCACAATCTAGCGCAGCGTGCCGTGTACCTCAGACAGATTCTCATGTTCTTACACATAAGCTTGTCCCGTACCCCTGCAGTCTCCAGTGGGTACAGGTCATACAAGTATTTTACTGGTCATTTATTCTCGTAGGGAACCGCCATATATCTCTGCGGACGTTAATACGAGTAAAGCCGGCCAGTGCCGCTGCGGCAGAGCAGAGAAAGATCGCGTGGAAATATTTTATTTATCGCCTACATTGATATACCTTAAAATTAACAGATGACAAATAATCTTTACTGGCAGTGTTAAATTGTCAAATGCCCACCCACCACCTGATATCTCGTCAAAGAACTACTTAAAACCGATCACTCTTTGATATGAATTCGATGTACTTGAAATGGTATATTGATATTGGGTACACTTAATCACATAGTACATCACCGATTTCTCTCGTTCGATGTGTGTTTTTTGTTTAAGCAAAGAATATTATACTAAATTAAATACATATTTTTTTATAATAATAACAATAATAAATCTAAGTATAATTAATACTGTTTCTTTTCTCACTGTTAAAAATAATACGTATAGTAAATGAGGTGAGGTTGGGGTGTAATTTAAAATTAAGATTGTGACGTGACGATGAGTCACCTACATATAAACCCGACAAGGGATGACAGTAGGTTAAGTAAGATTAAAAACAATGATGTAATATTATGTTTTGGACCAAAACATAAAAAATCCACATCAATATTTTGTTCGAATCACATGGTTCCAATACTTCCAATCCAAGGACTTTCACCTTTATGTCCAAAGTATCATTTGATGTTCATATATCATTATTGTTTATCATTGTATATTTTGTATACCTTTAAATATATTGTATATCTTTAAATATAATGTATGTCTATTGCATGCTTTTAGCGGCCACTAGTAGGATCGAAAGCGGTTCAACCACCGCGCTTACATTACGAGTATACACCACAAAAGCCTTGCCAGTTAAAACAATTGCTGTAAGAGCATTTTTGTAAGAACAGTCAAGAGCACGTCAAGCTTGACACATTGAATCTTGTCCATGTACATTCTTTTCAAGTTGGAGGCTAGAGTGGGTGCCTTCTAACTGGGCACCTAACCTGTGAACTGAAAAAGTTCCGACCAATACGAATGCTCCATTTCGAGCGCAGCTATAATCTAGGAAAATGATTCAATCCTATTGTTTAAATTTTTCAGAGGATAACTACCTAGCACAATGCTGATGGAAACGCACACTAAAGATTGTCACAAATGAATATTTTAAGTGGCATTAAAACAAATAACTTCTTATACTATGACTTTGGAATTGTAGACGTCGGAAAAAAGTCTGCTAAGCTGAAGTGGGACTGGGCAGGACATGTATGCCGCATGCATCCGGATAGGTGGGCTAGAGTAGCTACAGAATGGGTGCCAGAGGATGGTCACCGCCGTCGAGGCCGACCTCGGAGACGATGGCGCGACGATTTAAACAACTTTTTAGAAAACTGGCCATCAGAGGCTCAGAACAGAGACGAATGGCGAAAAAGAGGGGAGGCCTTTGCCCTGCAGTGGGACACCATACAGGCTACATAAAAAAAAGGGTGACTTTTAATTAGTTCTTGATAGAAAAAGGTATGAATGTACTCATGATACTGAACAACTTTCCCCAAGGAACATAGGTCGAAATACGAAAATCAAGTTTTGACCTCCCATAGAAACTGCATCAGCTGATAGCGCATTTTGTATGGGAGATCGAATTTGGTTTTTCGTATTTCGACCTATGTTCCTTTGGAAAAGTTGTTCAGTATCATGAGCACATGCATATCTTTTGCTATCCAGAACTAATTAAAAGTCACCCTATATAATAAAGTGTTAGAAAGCTGACAGTTGGAGGTATTCAAAACCTTTTATCTACTTTGTTAGAACATTTTTCTAAGAAAGGTTTTTTAACTTAAAATGTGTTCTTAAATCATTGTTCTTCTTAAGATAATCTCAAAGTGTAAACAAGAAGATTGTAACTGAAAGTTTTATTTTTTTCTATTTAGCGACTCGCCTATCGGTTCGTGTTGCATCATTGTATGCATTGTCAGCTTCGGTCTTCCCCGACTTGAATTTACTCTACATCATCATCATAAAATCCCATGAAACGTCCACCGCAGGACACGGAGCTCCAGCAAAACGTGGTACTTTGGAGGGGATTTACCATAAATAAACATCAGGTTACTCTAATCTGTGCCACAGAGCAGAAACATTCACCATAGTCACCTCGTTTACAAGCGTTGCAGCTGGCGACCGCTGTTGTTGGTGACCGTAGTACGTAAGATGGTATCATACACAGAAAGATGCTGCTGCTCATCCTCCGGTTTATAAGCCCTTAGTCGCCTCTTATGACACCAACGGGTAGAGTTGTGTTGGTACTATTCTTTGCCGGCACTACACGGGTCACACTCTACACACACAACAAATCAAGAATTTAACAAATATGAAGCCGTTTTGGAAGCTTTTCAACTACTTGGGAGTAATCCCGGTAGTTGAAACTTGACGGAATGCCTAATGAACTCTCACCCGAATTCATCTATATTTAACTAGGAACTACCAGTCTGTATGTTTGTCTGTAACTAACTATAAACTAAAACACAAGTTTGTTTGTTTGTTCTTCTGTGCGGGTTCGTGGAAGTTTACCTGCGAGTGTTTCTGTGAATTCGAGGTGGGAACGTAATTTGCTATAAGTAGAACTTTGTAAATGAAACTTTTGACGCAAAGAAAGATGAAAGTATTTTTCGTTTCAATAGGTGTAAAACGGAAGCGTAAGTTTTAAGGCTATTAGTTAAACTTACTTGCGAAATCCCATTGATATACGAGTAAGTCTCTTGAAAGCTCATTTAAATTTAGTGTTCATCCTTGTGCAAATTTTTTAAGTTCGAGCCTGCGACGACTAATAATAGAGTTCACGAAATACTCAGATGTTTTTAATCCAGAAATAAATCAGTTAAGAAAGATTTATCTGAAATTACACGAGATAAACGTTTGCAACCACAATATAGCTTTACATACAGAAAGTCAGAAAAATCTAAATTTCCTCTAAATGATTATGTTTACAAAACTCTTGTTTCTTTCGCGAACTCCAGCATACATGTTGTATGGGACAGTTTACTGAAAACTGAAAGGGCGTGCTCAGTCAACTAAACTGAACAACTTTCCCAAAAAAATAATTTAGGCAAATGAAAAAAAAAATTGACCTCTCCATTTAAACAGTTCGATCAGTATGAGCAATTTGTATAGAGAGGTAATTTTTTTTTTCGTTTGCCAGAATTGTTTCTTTGGGAAAGTTGTTCAGTTTCATTGACTGAACACGCCCTTTCAGTTTTCTGTAGGCCATCCCTTACACCATGTATGTGTGTTCTTGATTACAAAATAGTGTTTCGAAGGCCCCAGCTTTGATTTCCGAGCGAACCAGATATCAGAGTTTATTGTGACTATGTTCATGACTCCCTAGATAAACGTTTTATAAATATAAAGGTTTTTAGTTGTGAACATTGTCTATTCATTTATTACACTTCCGAGTATCTGCCCACACTCAAGTAAGGTTGATTGCCCCAAGCAGTAGATCCCTCCAATTTCCCTCCTTCTGTCTGAAGCAAGCTTTCAATAATTCGCATAGCCTGTTCATGCTCCGGTGGTCAAAGTCCTCTTTAAAACATCACGGCACTCGCTTTTTGAACTCCCCTAAGTGGCTTTGTGTACACTGGCTTTTAACCAATATACGTTAAGGTATTTTGACTGAAGGCAATTTTTAGAAGGAAACCTTTGTAGGATTTTTTAAATAAGATCGGAATAGATAATGAAAAAAACCCTAAGAATATACGTTTTTTAAAAGAAGAAATCCGCACTTTGTGGCTAACAAAAAGCTACAAGAAGTAAGCGTCAATCCCTTTAATATTAGTCTGGCCTGTCTTGTATATTATTTCTTTTAGACTTGTCAGTTTTTTGTAACTATCACCGCTATAAAGGTTTATGGGAAATGTGAGTGAACTGTTAATGAATCTTTTGATTAACTACTAGTTAGTTATTAGTTAGAGATACATACACAATTTTGTTGGCAGAGTTTTCAAATCGCCAATATCTTACATATCAGCCAAGATCAGCGCTTTAAAATGCCTTCCGAAGTTCGGAAGCGCGCTTATTATTTTGCCAGTAACGGTTACCATCCGGATTTTAACCACGGTCAAGTTGTTCAGCTATCGCGATCGTAAAACAGTATTTAACCACATGGCCAGTAAAATCATTTTGATTACTGTAGTAATTAAATGCTCGCTTATTTATATGTGTCCATTCAGCGAGACCACTTTTCGGTCTCTATACAGGGTGTAAGAAAAAGTACCGATTTCCTTTTAACCACATGTTCTATAAGTAGAATAAAGAACAATAAGTATGTTTAAAAGCAAAAAAAAAAACATATAGAAATAAAAAAATAATAGTAAAATTTTATTGTGTCAACCCTCACCAGACTCAACACTAGGTCGCACTGATAAGCATGAGTATTTGCATACTCCTTACGAATACACAATTGATAAGCTAGTTGTTCTTATCTCTCAAGTGTCGTCCTTACGTAGTTGTCTATCTCCTATCTCTGTTATACGCTAATCAATGGAGTTCGTTAATCTATGGCGGCGACGCCATTTTACTTGTTTACAATATTATAGGTGCGCCGGTTGCGCGTTGTGATTCTTAGAATTGGGTTTGCAACTTGAACTTTTTTTTCATAAGAAGTATTTTATTTATATGATATTTTTAGGGTTCCGATACCAAAATGGTAAAAAAAAGGAACCCTTATGGTGCCGCTCTGTCTGTCTGTCTGTCTGTCTGTCCGTCTGTCTGTCACACCTCTATATCTCAGCAACCACTTATGCTATCAACCTGAAATTTGGAATAGTTTTAGAATATAGTTGCCCAACTTAATTGCACAAGAAAAATTTTTGAAAAAAGTATGATTATTAATATAAAGGGGGCCAAAATAGGGGGGGCCAAATTTCAAATTGTCGCTACTAGGTCGAGTGGGGTATCATATGAAAGGGCTTTACTTGTACATTTTAAAATATATTTTTGTATTTTTTTAAATTTCTTAGTTTTAAAGTTATGATGAAAAATGTCAAGAAAAATACCATTCCCCCCCCCTTATCTCCGAAGTTTGAGTAAGGAAAAATCTGAATTAATTACAGTTGACAGAAGTTTATATAAACTTTACAGCAAAAATAAAACGATCTTTCTAAGTTGCACAGTTTTTCAGAAATCTGCAAAAAACCTTTACAAACAAATTTAGTTTTGCGGTCCTGAAAATGGACTTTATTGCTTCCAAAAATACTATAGGTATATCGGAACCCTCGGCGCGCGAGTCCGACTCGCACTTGACCGGTTTTTTTTTATTATCAATATGTTTTATGTACTTTATTCTACTTATACAGCTCGTGGTTAAAAGAAATCGGTACTTATCCTTACATCCTGTATAGTTTATTTCCAACTATGTGGTCTAAGCTAAACTGTCTCACATAGTTGGCAATGGGCTTTTCACGGCCGAACTTGCCACTGCTAATAGTTTAAGCCCCGATCGCGCTGACTAACGGACCGGGTGAGCCTCTCCCTCGCTCTAATCTCGGTGATTACTCGGATCTGCCTTCAAATGACCGGCAAGTTGGGGGCCACATCGCAGTTAAGAAAGGGCATAAATGTTTCGTTCAAATTTTATGGTTTTTAACTCATATTTAATCTAGTGTGATTTTTATTTGAGAGCAGTGTTGATAGCACATTACAAATAAGTATTTTCATACAAGGTGTAAGAAAAAAGTTATAACATATTTATAGATGAACGAATTTGAATCTCGCCTGAAAAGTGAACATTTTTCTTAAGAAATACCTATATATAGAATGTTGAAATTCTATTATCGTATTTCGCCCTAAGTTAAAATTTCAAGGGCAGATTCATATCCATCGGGTTCGTTATACCCTTTTTGTTGAACGTTGTTATGAATATGAAAGATACTAGCGAACAGTATAATCAGTATTTGGAGAAGCCAAAATCCACACAGAGTATATTTCCTACACACCCAATCCCTCATACACTGCCAAATATACTGCACATAGTATCCCTTCTAATTTAGGCTTTGTCCTCCGAGTCGCATCCCACAATACAAACATTACAACGGTACAGTAGTCGCAGTGTCGTGTTGATAACCGCTGACACGCATGACAGATTGCTTGCACTGCTGCACCGCGCTGCTCGCACTCACGACCTCGGGATAATTAAACGCAATGTATCAAACCCCGTCAGCGACTATTGTTTCTGCCTCTGTGTATACCATATTGTAGAGATAGATCATTGAATATTTAGGATGTCATTCAGAGAGGTTTCGCTAGCACGGGGCCAGAAAAACCCAGGTCTAATCTTGGCCTCCCTGTCCTGTAGTGGACGTTTCATGGGATGTTATGATGAACCTTGGCCTAACTCATTTTGCTAGCACGGTGATAAGTTCGTCATCATCATAGCCGAAAGACGTCCACAGCTGGACATAGGTCTCCCCTAAAGATCTCCATGACGGAGGGCCTTGTAGAGGGCCTGCCAACGCTTCGTCTTCCGGTACGTGGTCGCCACTCTAGAACCTTTACGCCCCATCGGCCATCGGTTCGTCTTGCGATGTGACCTGCCAACTGCCACTTTAGTTAAGCGATTCTTAGAGCTAATTCAGTTACTTTAGTTGGTTATAACTGAGCACTACAATTATTCTTTGTCTATGTCCATGATAAGAAAAATGTCATATCGAGTGACCGGTCTTAGAGCTAGACCAAGGTTAAACCTTTCCTACCTTTAACCAAGGTTTTGCTGGCTCAGTGCTAGCGAAACGTCTCTGAATGACACCGTGTTTTATGAACCTGAAGTAAATAAGTTGCTTCACCTATCTAACTACCAATGTTCAGAACCTTAAACAACATCACTGAAAAAATATGTTAATCATGAATGTAAAATAATAAGTAGTGAACCTTGATTGATTAATACCGCTGTCAAGACGGTTAAAGAGTTTCATTTCATTTATTTATTCAATTACAATATAAATTGTGTTTGAAATTAATTGTTTACAAAATAAATAAAGTGTAAAATTTAAAAATAATATTAAAGTCTAGTTGTCATTGTAGTATAGGGAACCAAACGCAATTGGAGTTACAATATCTAAACGCAAAGTACAGATTCTTTTAAATCACATGATTAACATTATTATCCATGACAGCTAACCTCAAATTGCGTGTGGTGTGGCAGTACAGACGGTGTGGAATGCTTTGTGCATTCTTGGTACAGGGGCAAGGGGATTGGTCCTTTGTTCGATCTGTAACGTGTCATCGTGTGCTTGTAAAGAAGAAGTAATAAAACCACTCCAAGTGCTTCATCAAGTCTTTTAATTAAACAATACCATCTTTAAGGAACAATACATGGCGCAGCCGCTTATCGAACCAGAAATATTGAAAAAGTAACGAGAAATTAATGAACGAACAAGACGAAGAGAAACTTCAAGAAATGGGATCAGCAGTTGAATACAAGATGCCATCACCTCTACACCTTGATTCTCCTGGTGATTTGCTGCAAAAGTGGAAGCAATTCAAACAGCAATTAAGAATTTTCATAGCAGCGTCAGGCTTAGAAAAAGTATCAGAAGCAAGAAAATCAGCCATTCTACTGAATTGCATTGGTCAGGAAGGTCAGGATATCTACTTTAATATTCTAAAGAAGGATGAAGACAACATAAAATATGAAGAATTAATCAAGAAGTTTGATGAATACTTTGAACCAAAACAGAATGAGCTTGTTAACACCTTCACTTTCAACAATAGGGTAAATAAAAACAGCTATCATAGTAGATTTTATCGTTGCAGAAAATGTAATAGGGAACATGGCCCAGCACAGTGCCCTGCTTATGGGCAAAAATGTACATTGTGTAACAAAATGAATCATTTTGCAGTAGGTTGCAAAAATAAATCTGTGCATTCTGTTGAAGAATCAAATGTTAATGATAATTGTGAAAATCAAGATTTGTGACTAGTAAAAGTATGCCACTCAATTGGTTATAGAAAACACAGCAGTCACAATGAATGGTTAATAACATTAAAAACTGAAAACAAACCGATAACTTACAAGTGTGATACAGGGGCACAGGTTAATGTTATTTCATTACAAGATTTGAAGGAAATTGTCGGTGATGAGAGTCCTGAATGGTCTGAGACAAAAATTTTACTAGAAGCATTTGGAGGTTATAAAATAAAACCAGTTGGAAAAATTTGTTTGAAAATACATGTGAATGAAACAAAAAATATTAAAACAGAATTTATAATTATTAAAGAAAAAGTACGTCCAATTTTAGGACTTATGTCTTTAATAGAACTAAAACTATTAAATTGTAATATTAACAGCCAAGACAAGAATAATATTAATATTAACAGCATAAACATAGACAACAAAGACTTAATAATTAATAAATATTCCGAATTATTTCAGGGTATCGGACAATTTAACACACCTTTGGAGCTGCACACTCAGCCAGACACGTTACCAGTTGTAAAGCCACCTCGACGAGTTCCTCATGCACTGATGGATCGTCTTGCAAACAAACTAAGAAGTCTGGAGGAACAACAGATTATTGAGAAAGTCGAACATCCAAGGTCGTTTGTAAGTAATCTTGTAATAATAGAAAAAAGTGATGGAAACCTCAGGATATGTCTAGATCCACAAGATCTAAATAAGGTTTTAATAAGAGAATATCATCTAATTCCAACATTAGAGGAAATCGTAACAAAAATGAGCAATAAATCAGTTTTCTCAGTACTAGATCTATCAGATGGTTTCTATAACATAAAATTGACAGACAAATCAACAGATCTATGCACATTTAGTACACCATTTGGGTGTTACAAGTTTCGTCGATTGCCGTTTGGTCTCTCAGTAGCACCAGAGATCTTTCAAAAATATAATGAAAAAACATTTGGTGATATACCGGGCGTTGTAATTTACTGTGACGATCTGATGATTTGTGCTGATAATGAAGAAGAACATGACAGAATATTAAAGTGTGTTCTTGAAAGAGCAAAGGAAAATAATGTAAGATTTAATAAAAAAAAGTTTCAGTATAAACTGAAAGAAGTCAAATACTTTGGACATATTTTCTCAAAAGAAGGAATGAAAATAGATCCAGATAGAGTAAAAGCAATATTAAATATTAAAAGTCCGATAAATAAAAAAGAGTTACAAATATTCCTGGGAATGATAAACTATTTAAGAAATTTTATTTTCAAATTAGCTGATTGGACAGCGCCCCTAACAAAGTTATTAAAGAAAGACGTTTCTTGGCTTTGGACAGAAATGCATGAAAATGCTTTTTGTAATATAAAAAAATGTATTAGCACAGCACCGGTTCTAAAAAATTTCAATGCAAAATTACCAGTAACAATACAGTGCGATGCAAGTAAGGACGGTCTTGGATGCTGTTTAATGCAAAATGGGCAACCGGTGTGCTATGCATCTAGAAGTCTTACCAGCGCAGAAAGAAATTTTTCACAAATAGAAAAAGAGTTACTGAGTGTAGTTTGGGCAACTAAAAAATTTCATTACTATATTTATGGTAAAAAATGCACTATACTAAATGATCACAAACCACTAGAAAGTTTACTAAAAAAGGGAGTACATGAAATACCTTCTGCGAGATTACAAAGATTAAAATTAAAATTATTAAAATATAATATAGATTTTAAATATTTAAAAGGAAGGTTGATGCACATCGCAGATTTGTTGTCACGCTCATATCTGAATGAAGTAGATGAAGATCAATCTTATATGTATGAAGTTATACATTGTATTGGCTTGGCAACATATATGCAATGTACAGACAAACAGAAAAAAGACATAATATTAGAAACTAATAAAGATGAGGACTTACAGAAACTATTGACTTTTACACAAAATGGGTGGCCTGATCAACAAAAAAATGTACCAGATAATTTAAAAGCCTTTTATAAATGTAGAGAAAATATCACAATTGATCAACAACTCATATTTATGAATGACAGACTCATAGTACCCAAGTCATTAAGAATAAAATTTTTAAATCTTTTGCATGAGGGACATATAGGTATAACAAAAATGAAACAAACTGCTCGTAATTTATATTATTGGCCACAAATAGATACACATATTGAAACTCTTGTACAAAAATGTTTTGTTTGTCAGACATACCAGTGTAACAATGTCAAAGAACCACTAGTGTCACATTCTGTACCGACTTTACCATTTTCAAAAATAGGAATTGATATAATGGATTATAAAAAAAAAAGTTATTTAGTTTTGTACGATTACATGTCAAAATGGTTAGAAATTAAAAGTATCACGACTAAGTCAGCTCAAAGTATAATAAATGTATTAATAGAGGTTTTTACATGTTTTGGCATACCATCAGAGGTAGTGGCAGATCATGTTCCATTTGATTCCATTCAATGCAGACAATTTGCAGACGAATGGGGCTTTAAATTTAATTATTCAAGTCCGAGATACCCACAATCTAATGGTATGGCAGAACGGGGAGTGCAAATAGCAAAGAAAATGTTAACTAAATGTAATGAAGATAAAACTGATTACAGAATAGCTTTACTACAATATAGATCATATCCAGTTTCAGGCACCCATTTCAGCCCATCACAATTAATGATGGGTAGGAATTTAAAGACGAAATTACCATCTTCTTATAATTATTTACTCCCCAAACAAAATGTTAATGTACAAACGGAATTTGATAAAGTGAAAAATAGAAATGAAAGTAACTACAATAAAAATACAAGAGAAAAGCAAAATTTTAAGCTCAATCAAGATATATGGTTTAAAAAAGATCCCTTAAAAAATAAATGGTCACAGGGGACAGTTATTAATAACAACAACTATCGATCATATGATATAATAGATTGTAATGGATGTATTTATACAAGAACTTCTTATCATATTCGACCTCAATAATCTGGTGTTATTTAACGGTTAGAGTGTGCAGTTCAAGGATTGTTGTATAACATAGTTATATATGCATAAGTTTTAATTAAGTAATACCTTTCTGGATATATGGGTAAAATTTTGTTTGTTGTAAGGGGAAAGAAAAGTGTAAGATTAGAATGTGTTTTCTTTTTGAAATGTACTATCAATAATTATTGTTAGTAACTTTTTTTTTATTATTTTTTTTATAAAAAGGGTATGATGTAGTATAGGGAACCAAACGCAATTGGAGTTACAATATCTAAACGCAAAGTACAGATTCTTTTAAATCACATGATTAACATTATTATCCATGACAGCTAACCTCAAATTGCGTGTGGTGTGGCAGTACAGACGGTGTGGAATGCTTTGTGCATTCTTGGTACAGGGGCAAGGGGATTGGTCCTTTGTTCGATCTGTAACGTGTCATCGTGTGCTTGTAAAGAAGAAGTAATAAAACCACTCCAAGTGCTTCATCAAGTCTTTTAATTAAACAATACCATCTTTAAGGAACAATACAGTCATAAAAATTAAATTCAAAATATTGTTACATATGTCACAGATTATAATACTTAATAGTCAAATTATAAATCATTTAAATTGTCTTGAATATACTCGTCTATACTATAATAACATTTTTGAAGCAAAAGATTTTTCAGTTTAGTTTTAAAAACATTGTGCGAGGACTTTAACTTTAGACTTGAGGGCAATTCATTATACAAACTAACCGCTTGATAGCGCGGAGAGTGCATGAAAACATTTAATCGAGGGATAATATTTTGTTTCATGTCTTTTCGTCTCGAGTTTTCACGAATTTCACGCTCTTCATCAGTCTCCATATCGTGCATGTTCTTTTTTAATTCGCATAGTAAAACCAATATGTACAAACAAGGTAGAAATAAAATTTCCAAATCTTTAAAATGTACTCTACATGACTACCATTGGGGTATCTTTAACATTGGTCTAATTACTCTTTTCTGAATTATGAAGGCTTTGTTCATATTGTATTTGTAGCTGTTGCCCCAAAATTTAACGCTGTACCTTAGTTTGGACTCGGCTAGTGCGTGGTATACAACTTTAAGTTGATGCATACTCAGCACATTTCTGAGACTCCGTATAGCGTAGCACGCAGAACATAGCACGCAGTTTTAATTTATACTAATGATTCACGGTACTTTTTAATACAATAATAGTCATTTGTTTCAAACTTTTGCACTTCTCATACATGTTTATTTTATTCCGGGTTTTAGCGCGATATTTGCAATCAGCCGAAACGTTGGGAGTAGTAAGGTAATTTATTTTGCCTAATTACAAGTATCTTGGTAAGGCCCGGAATCAAATAAACATCAATGATTATGTCTCCTTGATTTAATTCATACCATGAATTTACAATCACTGTCTAAACTAAATCACTCGCTAGTAACTTTAGGTATCAATAAATAAAAAAGACTTCCGCCAACGGCTGAAAATCCGTTCTAAAGTCATATATTTCTAGCAAACGGTTTGGTAAATTTATAACGTTGGTAATTAGATTAGTTTTGGTAAGTCTGACTCTCAATGTTATACTAAGAAACAATAGTGAAATATCTGCATTTGCTTGCACTGTGACACCACGATATCACCACTTGAGCTACACATAGGATCAAGATATTGAAAAAATCCAATACCAGATATTTCAATCACATAGAAGAGCCTTCCGACCTGCATTTGAGGACTCTAGAGATTTCCTGAATATTCTAGAACATCCGAGAACCGAGAGCAGTGCAGTCACTGCGGCTCACAATGCTAAGGACTCTTGACCGGGACGGCCATCTTCCAACCTAAGAATATGCCTGTAGCCAATTAAAAACACGCTGTATAGTGGCCAAATAAGCACTTTGCCATGTTTGCTATACAGGGTGTAAGAGACGGTGTAACGGGCGTGCTCAGTCTTAAGCGATGGTGATAAAACGGAAAAGAGTTTATTGCCGTCACCCTGTATACAGGATATAAGAGACGAGGTGCCGTAAACTGAACGATCAGAGTGAGTAATTCGTATGGAGAGGTCAATTTTTTTTTTTAATTACCAAAAAACTTTCCTTGGGAAAGTTGTTCAGTTTCATGGGCAGAATCACATCCTTCAGGGTTGATATACCCTTTCTGTTACACTATAGCGCCATGACTTTTGCGTCACCCTGTATAAGTGTTGTGGAATTGGCCTTTGTTCATTTTTGTGGATTGTGATGATTGATGCCTGTTTTCAAAACAACAATGCTCGCCCCAGATTTATTGCTCTTCAGTTCTACAACATCGACTTCAATCAGCATTTTGAAATAAACAACTTTAGTTGAATTAACTATCAAGAGGTTACTATACCATAATTTATCTTTAGAGAATAATACGTAGATCATTGTGTCGTTAAGTCGTTTGTCCCGGTTACTATTTATTTACCGGAGTTGTCGTTAATTAACCAGAACCCCACCATACAAAAAGTTTGCAATAATCGATGCAATTAAGTAGACAGTTGCAATTAAGTAGACAGCCATAGGCCTACTCAAATCAGTAGCACAGTAAAGAGATTAAGCCCATCTCCTTACTGTGTCAGTAGGGTAATATCACGTAACCCGGGTTTCTGAACTTGGTCGGGTTGTACCTATACTTTTTTACGTCATACGAAACGTAATTTCCATAGGTCGTAAGTCACCATAAATCTCAAACCAAAATAAAACTTAGTTTTTACGCATAAGGCAATCTCGAGCTCTACCCGGGTTGCCATTTCCGTATCCTGGATACACTGGAGCCTTTGATAACTCAACAACTTTGACACCAGAGTTTGCAAGATCGTCATATTGATAATGATTGTCTGTTTTTCTCTTGCCGCAACTTTATTACGCAACGACAAACTTCAGTTGACATCAGAGTTATTTACCCTACCGATTTAAGTAGGCCAATGTCTGTCAGGGTTCAAGGCCAATGTAATAAGACCTTGTAAATTCGCAACAGTTTACTTAACTGCACAGGTTATTGCGCATTTTGCGTATGCTGGAGTCTTAGAGGTTAAAATCCTAATATTATTCTGCCCGGATTCGAAAACCGACAACAGAAGACAAAATTAATATAGCCAAGGGCTACGGCTTACTATACTTTCCGAAGCACTGAAATGCTCTAATTTATCAACCACTTGCGGTCACTCATCTAGTTCCAGTCACCCACCTATTCACGAACATATTCAACGTCGTTTCCCATTTTTCCACGAGGGCAAACTCCAAGAGCGCAAATTATACACAATGCGATAAATGAGCACTAGATCATCTGCAATCAGCGAGTACATTACAAGGGGGATGGAGGGGCTAGCGAAGAAAGGAAGGCAGGGGAGTTAATTTACTGCGAGATAGAGCACTGCTAATGCCCCATTAGTACCCCCGGACCATTGCCGGTAGTCCTTTAGCAAACCCCGGTTTTATGATTCCCTTCTCGAAAGTTACAAATGAAACCATTTTAAATGCTGCAAACCCATAGTAAAAAATGTAATGAATAAATTAACGACTAATTTGTTTTACTTTTGAAAAATTTATTTAAAATAAATTTGGGTTCGGACACAGACCAGCATTTTATTTATTCTAAGCACGAACAACATTGCAACATACCCACTTTATAAAAATGCGTAAAAAAACTGAAAAAAATACTCACATATTTTTTTTGGGTACACACCTACGAAAAAATATTTCAAACATACCCTGCTTCCTAATCAACTGCGTTCGTTAATAATTTCAGGCATGCGATAGAATTGGTTTAGATTTTTTTAAAACTTTACAAAGATATCACACACATAGCCTAGGCATTCTACAACGTATAACAAAAGGGTTTCAACAAGGATAAAAGAGTTTGAATCTGCCCATGGAACTGAACAATTTTTAGATAAAAAAAACTTCATTTAGTACATTTTGTATATTTGTTGTTCAGTTTCATGTGCACTTTCGCATCCTAAGGGGTTAATATACCATTTAGGTTACCTTCATTTGGATTTTTTTAATATCGGAATTAAAATTTATTATTACAAAATTTAAAATTAAATACAAATTACAGTCAATCCATGTCAATAAAAATATAAACATGATATATAATTCGTCAAAAAGATAGATCCACCTATACGTACATAATTATATGAGAAACTAAGGGAACGAAAGTCAATGTACATAACTTACACAAAAAGCTCGCAAAAGCTTGACCGAATTCTCCTACTTCCTACTCCTGTCTCCGCTCACTAAGTGTTTCGGAAGACCTCTGCCAACAATGAAGAAAAATTGCCCTGACCTTCACGTACACGAAGAAAGGTTATCTTAAAACAATTCTTTCTACGAGTGCATAAAGCCACGATCACACCTAACTGAATTCAAAGAATAATTCGGCATACATTGCTGGGAGGCTTGGATATGTTAATTGCAATATCCTTACTTCAACGAGCAATGTAAGCCGAATTAGTTTCTGAATCAGGGAAGGTGTGATCGTGGCTTAAGGTGATCTGTGACGGCCAGCTTAGCCCCGAACGCAACTAGATTGAGCCACTGCTGCAAATATAAGGTTTAATTTTTTAATGCAATAAGTACCAACTATATATGTGCAAAAAGTTGATTCGCGTAAATTTCATCGTGCAACTTCAACGCCTAACAACAATTTATCTCCATATGTCCACTAAAGTCAATTACTCTCGTCAGTCCGTGTTTACATGAGTACGATCACTCACACATGCACACAAAGTACAACCGTACAGTTTTGACCGCACGCCCACAATCGTAATAAAAAATAAAAATAAAAAATAAAATAAAATCAGTTTATTTCAGACAATTGTCCATATTTTGTTAGTAAGTAACTTATAATCTATGTTAGAAAATACATATTCAATTAAAACAATTCAATTCCGTAATATTGAACCAAAATTTGCTTACAAAAATAGTACTTTCAGTACATTAACTGAATTTTTGTATTAATTAACGAAAAATTTAACTAAAAATAGCAGTATTCGTTCGTTTTTCAACAGAATTTTATGTCCCGCGTAAGAATGCAAGTCATTTGAATTTTAATATGGAAAACGGATCACCTTAAGTAGGTATATCACCTTTTTGAAACAAGTTTTCTTAGCTACATATTGTTTTAGTTCCTTTATTTTAATACCCACTTACATTTTAATAATTATTTACTTTTTGACGTCGCAAACGTAAAATAAAGAGTAAAGATTCGTACAAATTGCGTATTAGGCATGTTGAGCTTACAAAATTAATGCTATGCTTAAATGATCATTTGTAATATATCTGCTGAAATAGGTACAGTCAAGAGCACATCAAGCTAGACACATTGGACTTTGCACCGTTCTTACTTCAATAGAAGTACGGGCTAGAGTCGCACTGCGAGTGTCAAGCTTGACCTATCGCTGACTGTACCATGGAAGACCAACGCCATAAGAATTTGCAGAACTTCCTTATTTTGAAAACCGTACAAAAATCTTAATTTTTCATAGAAAAGGTTACTACGTTTGATAGAAAGATTATCATTTAAGTAGGGCCAACCATCGGGGCCTTAGACTATATAATACTAACGTATCGGGGCCAACGAAAGAAATCCATTTTGACGATTCCTCAACACTGTTTGACAGCTGTCATAAAGGACCTATTACGATGCTCTTACTTTAGTTGTAGGTGATCGTAGGTATATCCTTCCGTAGTGTTTTATCTATCAAAAAATACAGCGGAATAAAACAATTTTTATTTGTATAACAAATTTGTTTTTATTTACCAAAAGGAGCAAATACAAGGCTGACAAATTGGAGGAAATCCGTCAGAGGCCCGCAGGCCGAGGCTGGAGGCCGACGGCGTTTGTTATTCCACTGGGAATTGCCGGTGATGCTCGTAATTACATAGAGGAGCCCGCTTTGTCTCGCGCCGACCTCATAAACACAAGCAGTAATCATAATATAATATTATTGCGCATTTTCCTCAAACAGCTTGCAATCAAAATAAAATTGCCAATCATTTTACTTTTTTTTTTGTGTTTTCAGTTTTAATTTAGTTGAATGAGCGCGACGTAAAATTAAACATGCGATGTCGCCGAGGATAACCTAGAAGAAGAAGACATTGGTCTTAATGTGGCTGACTGACAGCTGATATCAGATATAAAGATTGTGATCGTTGGTAGAAGAAAGAGAAGCATTTGCTTAGCGATGAAAAACTTTAGAAACTACTTAAAAAATGCAAACATTGACTTAGATTTCTGTTTGACTAAAGATACGAGCCACTTTCCTTGTTTCCCAAGAATGTTTATGTCAACGGAAAATAACAAGAATCGTAAGTTGATCAACTTACAAGAAATAATAAACTCGAAGGAAATTCGTACATCCATGCATAGGTCAGTTAGGTAACCCCGAACGGTGTCCCGTGTGGTGCCGGTAAAGAATAGAACCAACCCATACATACCCGTGGGTGTCGTAAGAGGCGACTAAGGGTTAACTGGACGATGGGCAGCAGCATCGTCCTTTGTATCTTACATCTTACTGCGTTCACCTACAAGCGCGGTCCATGGTGCCAGCCGTAACGTTAACAAGCGAGGTGACTATGGTACTTCCCCTCCACATTTTTCCAGCAAAAGCTAGAATTCTGGAGGGAGCTACTTGTCCTGTACCTAGTGGACGTTTTATGGGATGTTTTGATGAACGTTGAACGGGATCGGTTAGTTTGTGTTAGGTTCCCTATCGATCAAACGCACGAGCCGAGCCAGCGAAGCGAGCGTGTTGCGGCAGCAGCCGGCGAGGTACAGAAGCGAATTCGGTACAGTTTCTGATTTTTGTAAGTTGTTCAATTCAACTCAACTAGGAAATTGATCAACTTAAGATTCCGTATCATTTTCCAGTTATATGAATACAGTATCAAAAAGACAATATATCTTGACAATATCCAGAAAATAATATAATTTGGTGTAGTCACGCCTAATTTAAAAACGACCTCAAATAATACACCGCTCGGAGTTTCTTGCAAAATTTAATCGTACGCTTCGGATTTACGGGCAGACCGCGGACTCAGAAACTTGGTGTTTAATTTTGATTTATACGGAATTAGGAACGCAATGGAGTAAGGGTGTGATTACAATGGCTTAGCTGACGTGAATCGACGAAACCGCATGGTTCGGATTACGTCACGTCGATCGATATGTGCTCAACGATTATGGTAATTTTCGGCATCAAAGTTTCTATATTGAACTGTGCAAGAGACCATTAGGCAAGATGCAACAACAGATTTGCTTTTTTGGTTCTAGATAAGTGATCAATCAACTCTTGGTTGCAGTTCGCTACAATTGATCGACACTGTCATTGACTACGATATCCATCGTACTGTTAATTAATCGAGCCTCGGTTTGATCGCGATATAGTCAGAGGCCTCGATGGATGGCCACGAATCATCTACAGCGTTAAACTGTCATTGGTTTTGCTCCTCAAGCCCAGTGATTCTATTCATGAAAACATTTTTCGATTCCATAATGAAGTGATCACGTAATACACCCATTTTGTATGGGAAGTCGAATATTTTTTCTTCGTGTAAATAGTTTGTAATCATTAGTATATAGTTACTGAGCATCGGAAGCGAAATCAACGAGAATTCGTATAGTACACACGGCCGCACATCAGTAGAAACACTTTTGGACCTTATGGCGTGGTAATAGAGTTGAAAAAGTTTCTACCGACAAGCGGTTGACCGTACCTATAATACCACTCATCGATCGGAAATATTAATTTGCCTATGTATTAATTTGCGCTAGCTTATTTATAAGTCTACAATAATTTTATTCTCAATCTTCAACTATTGTTTGTTGGGTTAGATTTTTGATTGTCATCTATTGAAAAAATCGATGTCTCGGTGTAAGTATACCTTTAGGAAGTGTGAAGGACGAAAGAGGCGGGGATAGCAAAGGAAGGAACAATAAGCAAGGAGAGAGCCTTCGCGAAAACTCCGGCAAACTACGCGTTAAACAATGAGACGTTCTGCCACTTAATGGTTCCTTTCATCTTGCGTGCGCTAATTGTGTCCCCGGCGAGACCCGAATTTCGGAATCCGGGTATTACTTGCTCTTATTTTCTGGTTTAATGCTCTATTAAGCTATTTCTACTCACTGGAAAACTATACGAAGTGGTTTGAAAGTTCGGATATAGGTACAGTGGAACAAACCTAAATTGTATTATTTTTTATGATTGATTACTTACTCTTAATCTTTTTTGGCTTACTCTTAGCTTCGATCTAGCCCTGAGGGCAGAGATAAGGTCGACGATGGAACGAGCTTGCACAGAAGAAGCCTATTCACTCGCGACTTGAACAGATTCGGGTTATACGATTTTGAAGACATTTACAAAGTAGAAAATCGCAAAATTTCACAACCACAGGCAGGATTCGAACCTGCGTCTTCTGCGTAAGTACCGCAGACGCTTTACCAACTAGGCTACTGTGGTCCTGCCCGATGTTGTGAAATTTAGCGACCTCTATACGCATTCCAACGTTGCGTTTGTGCTGCCACCTAGCAAGACCTAGTTGGTAAAGCGTCTGCGGTACTTACGCAGAAGACGCAGGTTCGAATCCTGCCTGTGGTTGTGAAATTTTGCGATTTTCTACTTTGTAGATTTATCCGAACACAGGAAGTGTTAAAATAAAAATCATTTTCAATTATACGTAGTGTTACCAATTTTCAACTCGAAATCTGTCTGCAATGATGGACTAGTTGAGCTAGTACAGCAAAAAATGCTTGCTAGGTGGCAGCACAAACGCAACGTTGGAATGCGTATAGAGGTCGCTAAATTTCACAACATCGGGCAGGACCACAGTAGCCTAGTTGGTAAAGCGTCTGCGGTACTTACGCAGAAGACGCAGGTTCGAATCCTGCCTGTGGTTGTGAAATTTTGCGATTTTCTACTTTGTAGATTTATCCGAACACAGGAAGTGTTAAAATAAAAATCATTTTGAAGACATTCCTGACATTCACCCGGCTTTTTTAGTTTACTTGGTTTGCTTTATACCATACTTTATATTACAACAACATTTCAATAAACATGACAGATATAGGTATAAGATAGATAGATATTGGATTAGGAGGTCAAACACATTCCTTTACATTTTTCGAAGTTGCCATCTGTGTTCCATCCATTGTTCTAGATAAATCGTTATCACGAAAACTGTCATCAGTTCATGGACGTTTATCACTGGATGAAAGCCTCCTAAAAGTAATTATTTTGCATTTATTTGCAATAGACACTTCGCTTGTCAGTGTCTTGTCAGCGTATTCATCACCATCGTTTTTGACCAATGGTTTTTTACGGAGTCGGTTACCTAACCCAGGGGACTTGACTAGGGCACTGGCTTTTACACAGAGTGACTGTCTTCTGACCTCCGCAACTAGATTAGGCTTTGCCTGGTTAATGACCAACCTGGCTGTCAGTGTTTTCAAGCTTCAAAATGGCCTCTGACTTGGCTTAACGACTACTATCGTTGACAGTAGCCTGGACAGTAGCTTGTCAGCGTATTGACAATGGCAAATTTTTTGTTAATTATTTTGTACATGGCGCCACTTTGTTGGCCCGACCTAATCTAACGTAATAAAGGGATATTGGTTTTATTTTCCATCATCGTCTGCAAAATGGTCATTACTTACGATTTGCAGAAGGGCATTTCAGATTCAGATAATTTAATTCAATGTAGATTTTGTACAGAATACTTATTCAATGTCATGCAGGATCTTCTTCTTTCTCCTGGCTTGGTCCTATTTCACTTGGGGTTAACCCTCCTTGTACGATTTCGCCACAATGTTCTGTTTTGTGTTGTCGTTGTGCCCATGTCCATAGCTCTTATATCTTTGTCAACAGTGCTCTTCCCGGTGGCTGCGGGTCCGCCTGGCCCCCTCTTTCCCTCCTCTATCATCATTTCAGCCCTAGTCATGTGGTCTTCACTACTACAGTATACAATGTTGTAATGCCCATCCTCAGTTTTAGGATTCCTTAGTCATCTTTGACACCATCCAAGGAAATATTTCGGGTGGCACAATTTTTAGATGAAACCAACACTGAAATTGACATATTTTGTGCAGTGCTTATACAAACCATCAACTTTTGATTGATGTCACTCTTCATGCTACAAATATCTTGATCAGTAAAGGAGCAGTTGGCAATTTGAGAGACTAACTTTAAATTAGTTCTCAATCTTGGCCTATAAATCTAAACGAGGAACCGCCACTTGCCCGACCGGCGTTCATCTATTTGGCCTAATGATGTTACCAACTTGGTGAAATTGGTTAAGATTAGCGGGTTTTCGTCTGTGGAGTCGGTCGTTGACCTCATAAACAATGTGAAGAAGAAGTTACTTGCGACTTCATTTTTAGGGATCCGTAGTAATCCGTACCTCAAAATAAAAAAACAGAACCCTTATAGGATCATTTTGTTGTCTGTCTGTCTGTCAAGACCCTTTTTTTCTCACGAACGGGTAAAGGTATTAGGTTGAAATTGATAACGAATTTAAGGTTCATAAACCACACAAGATCTGACAAAAAATCAATTTTTTACAACGATGACGCAATCAAAAAGCAAAACCTAAAGGGTACTTCCCGTTGACCTAAAATTATGAAATTTTGAAAGGAGCTAGGTCTCACAGTACAAATAAAGGGAAAAGTCTAAAATATAAGTAACCAATTAAGATGAGCTCCCGTTTCAAGAACTTTTCTATAAAAGAGGGGACAAGTTGGATGGTCGCGGAGTTTTTTAAGTCAAAGAGCAAATGCTTTTAGTACATCATTTGGAAGATAGGTTCGGAATAATTAGGGCGCGAGTCCGACTCGCACTTGGCCGGTTTTTTGTAAACTTTAACACCACCATTGCATTCGAGAAAACGTACACAGCTGCTGTATGAATGAAAATGTAATTCATCAAAATCTCTTCAGCGTTTTAGGCGTACTACACAAAACAGTTTCAAACAATTGAATGTCAAGAATGTTGCAAAATCATGATGAATTGAAACCTTGAAATGGTTACATCGATAACAAAATACAGTAAATTCTAATTTTCCCAATATTTCGTGAACTAATTAACTACTTTTTATATCTCAATATTTTACTCGTAAAATATCAATATAATATTTTGGTTTTTCGATCACCCAAAAGACAGCGTTTAGGAGAGACGCGAGATCAGTCAAATTTATTCTTATTTGCTTGAGACCTCCATTAGCAGCAAAATGCCGGCAGCACTTTAGCAGAATATCAACAGAACTGACAAAGGGTTAAATAATACAGCATTAGAATTCAGGGTGCCTGAGCAATCCAGCCTCAATTCGCTTCAAGCGTTGCCGGAAACATCTCCGCTAGACTCTCTTATTTGCGATTTAAATTTAAGCGATTAAATTCTAAAAGGCACAGTAAACAAAGATATCATCATGAGTTTGTTTGAACCCCGAGCTTCTCGGCACTTTTGTTTTATGTAGCTAATTTCAGCTAACCAACATCCCTCACGTCCGCAAAAATGTAGTCCAGAAAAGGGTCAATTTGCTTTGTCTCTGAAGTGACGATCATGAGAGTGGGCAAGGGTATTCAGACGCCTGTGTTTGAATTTTAATAGAAAGATACGTTTCTTGAAATCGATTTACACCAATTATCCTGTGTGAACAAATAAAAACAACTTTATGCTCTGCTCGTAAAGTAATGTACATTATGAAATTGTTACGAGATTGTGCGGATAAACATGTTTTAAATATGGTGTACACGAGTTTATGTGAGTCCATCTTTTGGTACTGCATATCTGTATGGGGTGGGACCTGTAAAACTTTTATGATAACAGCAGAAAGAGCACAGCGTGCAGTACTAAAGGTAATGCTCCGCAAACCTTACATGTTTCCTACCGAAACACTGTACAAAGACGCTAAGGTTCTGTCAGTCCGAAAGCTTTACGTCTTTAAGTCTGTCCTATCGACCCATACATCCACGCTTTTGTCTGCCTCATATACAGACCTTCTTAAATATAGAAGATTCTGTATACCTACTGTTCCGGTTCGTACTAGTTTTGCGAGAAGGTTTAGTAGTTTTTTACATCCATATATTTATAACAAGGTCGTGGCAAGCTGCGAAATCAAGTCCTTCAGAACTAGTCAAGCCAAACCGAAAATCAGGACATGGCTCCTCGATCTGTCCTACAAGGCTACTGAAGATCTATTGAATGTGATCGTATAAATCATTGAACAATTCGAGGTATATTATAACTAAACTATCTGAGTGACCGAGCTTTTTCCTTTCCCATCATGTATGGAGAAAAAACACATTTTGTACGAATTTTTCCAGTACATAGATCGATCTTTCGCCCCCGAAAGCCCCCGATTGGTAGGTAGAGTTCATCGAAATCGCTAAAGCCGTGCTCGAGAAATCGATTAGAAATATATATATAAAAATATTGCTCGTTTAATAATATAGGATATATGTTTTAATTATGTTATTATGTGATACACACAAGTATATAATATAACATTACTATGTATAGACTTACAATATAATAAATAATCAACGTAAACATAGGAATAGATACAGACATATTGCGCATAACATTCTCAAACACATCTAGCTATATAAAATTATAATAAAATAAACACAAACTTTTGCACCTTCTACTAGATCACACAAAGAAATACTCGCTCACACACGCTTTCATGATGCCCACGGCACAGGGTAACCTAGTGTGGGTGTCAAAACACATTACTCAGCATAATTTTATACAGTAAGCATATGGTGCCTATAATAAATATGTTTGTAATAACCTTGTTTGTAAACTTTTAATAAATATATTTGATTTGATTTGATTTGATAATATCTCTGTCAAATCTATTTAAATAAGTTTGATTCTTCAATAATTAACTTATTTCGGGGAAAATAGAAAACATACCTAAAATGTTGCAGTAACCTTTATAATATAATATAAAAACATTTCCAAGAGGATCGAAGAATTCCATCTCATAAATGGAAGGCTAAAAGGAGTAGCGACGGAACTATCGGCTGATCCAATAATAGGCGGCACTTCGCCTCCTTTCCTCTCAATTATGAATATTCATCCGTTTTTCCTGGTCCGCCATTAAAGGGTTGAATAATACAGCGTGCACCATCCTAGTCTTGAATTATTCAACAAGGCTCAGGTATTTGACATTCAGTTATCGCTGTCAAACACGAATAATGAGGCAATCTTGATGCTGATGTTCCCCCAAGTTTGTTTCCAAGTTGAATTTGGGGCGGTGACATTGACATTGATTGCTTTCAAGAAGGTTTCAGCAAAAGTTACGCTGTATACGTTGATGATATTATTATTTCCGTAGGATAAAATAATGTGTTGTTCTGTATATTTTATATAAAGATGTTTTAACTGGGTTGAATTTTACCAATGGTAAGGAAGTTATCGTACGAGCACCATTAGGTCAGTAATTGCAAGTTTTACTTTTGTTAGCAAGAGTTTTCTAGCTGCAAAATGGCCTTTGACTTGACTTTACGTGAACTATCTAAAATGATAGCATAAACTTACAAATAATGATAAAAACTCATTGGACCCCGGCCCGAATCAAAAGGTTGCTTTTTGTCGATATCTGTAAGAAAAAGATTCAGATTCAGATTATTTATTCAATGTAGATTATTTACTGAATACCTATTGAATGTCATGCAGAATACAATGCAAATAGAGCGAGTCTACGCCGTTTCGGCAAAAGCAATCGCCACAAGCCGCCGTACAGATCTTCCCAGGTTAGTTCCACGGATAACACAAAGATTGAAAACTTCCTGAATCTTGAATGGCAAGCGTTTGCATCCGCATCCATTGTTGGAGCATCGACGATCCCACCACGAGAATGAAACTTCTATTGAATAGCTTGAATTGAAAGTAGGTGTCGGCGTTCCTATTCTCGTTTTTACTGGAAACATTTCAATGCACGGGAATTGGTACGCTTTGTGCGGTCGCGATCGATGTGGATTAATTACAAGCCAGCTCAACATTTAGGGTTTTACAAGGCTCATCGGTGTTTTTATTTTCATTCCAGTGTCATTCATTTCATCATATGTATCCAAGGGATTACTGTATGTTAATTTTTTAAAAATTTACTGCCCCTTTCAAGGAGTTTTATTACTTTTCATACCCGTGTCGCTATAAATGTTTTAGGTACTGTTTTAGAGTTGACTCATAAATTTTAAATGCTGTGCACTGTTATCAATAATTAATCATAAATTAGTTTGCATTTCATTTCAACCAGACAGTTTTATGTACATTCATATATTTTATGTACATACATCGTTTTACTTGTGTAACAAAAATAGAACTTCTAAATTGTAAATGGCATGGCCAGGCTTCCAGGCTTTGCTTACTTTAACGTTGTTCAAAATGGGTGAATGTTTAAGTTTTCACTTTACAAATAAAGTTTTCAAGTACACATTGTTAGTTGTTTACTTAATTTATGTTCATCCAAGTTTTGTTCTTGTAGTTATAGTTGAGCAATTTACCCTTCCTCATTGTTTTGGGCACAAATTCATTAAATAACTTGGTAAGTAGTCTTGTAGGGGTACAAAAGATGGCCGCATGTCAAAAGGATTTCATGTACTTTAAAACTAGAGTGCCCATGGGAAGGGGTATTTGCTTTTTCTTGCATTGAATTTTTAATTTCTAGTCGATTATTCTTTGCCTTTACTTACTTACTTCTAAAGTGCCACTTTGTTTGTTAAGCGACATAACTTAACAGATGTCTGGATCTTCATATCCTAAAATATATCAATGATTATAATTTTGGTCTTAGTATAATCTGACCTTTTTTAGTCGTGTGTCTAGTCTAGTTGCTTAAACCATGAACTAGAGGGCATTGTTTCACTACGTGAGCCATAGAAAAGTATACACTAGGCGTGAGCTCTCTAGTTGAGAATAAATGAAATCTCTGTTGCATATTGGGAACGAAACGACTAGGTTACAAATAAACTTTGATGAATGAATGAATAACACTTTATTGCACACTAATAAAGTAACATTTACACATAACGAGTTATAAAATGTGGGCAAAAGGCGGTCTTATCACTAAGAGTGATCTCTGCCAGACAACCTTTTGACGAAATCAACATTTACAGAATTCTGCAGTGTAGTGCACTCTTATAAACTACATAAATGAAAAACAAAAAAGACATTGTATTTACATAAAATACTTAAAATAAATATCAAATACACAAATATACATACATATATAATTTTGTATGTATATACTTACATAAAAATAAATTATATATACTTACATAAATATAATTATATACCAATAATAATTATTGTTGCAAACTCATAACTAAAGCAAGGAAATGATCTTTGATCCTTCCCCTTTGTGATTTTTGACAGTTGGTGTGTGTGAAAAACTAGTGCCTTCGCCACTCTTCGAGCATATCCTTCATGTTACAAAATTAAAAAGGCTAAGGATAAAAAAGCAGTTGTGTCTTTTTGCTAAGATTTTTTATTGTTTTGATTTTTACTATTAGCAATGGCTTGCTTAAGATATTAATGTAACCCTAAGAAAAATGTATTATGATCAACGATAAATTGAATTGTATTTATACTTTACAATTAACAGTACCTGCTCTACAATTTTCTCTTCCTAGATGTTTTAGGTCACGAATTCATCAAATAACTTGGGGAGTGTGTCCGGAGTGAAACTGGAAGGGGCACAGCACAAAAGATGGCCGCATTACTAAGCGCCGCAAGTTATTCGCGAGCAGGGGCAAACTACGCCCAGTTGCCCCACGTCGGACTAACTTCGCCCTTTCTCCTTTGTGAGGCACAAACACTGCGTAAGTGCCGCATCACAAATAATTTCCATAAGAGAAGTTATCAACATCTTAAGTTGTTTGAGCCGCGTTTATACAGGATTATTAAAATTGCCATATTTTGCGACTGAAGGTATATCTATTGTGTATGTATGTATCCTAAGTTCGGTTTTATAATCGAGTTGCATACAAAAAATCATCATCATCCTAATTACATCCCCTAAATAGCTACCCCCAAATATTTAAAACAAAAATTATAGCCACCTGTATATTTGTAGGAGCTGTTCTATTAGTCCTCGAAAACCACATCCTCCTCCACTACCACATGCTTCTAGGCTTTCTCTGTTTATCTGTGTCAGTGTTTCTTTTATGTTTCACTTCCATACAATGTAATGCT
The DNA here is from genome assembly GCA_947532105.1 of Athrips mouffetella. Taxonomy (NCBI): domain Eukaryota; kingdom Metazoa; phylum Arthropoda; class Insecta; order Lepidoptera; family Gelechiidae; genus Athrips; species Athrips mouffetella. The sequence continues at coordinate 1,176,479 of OX383958.1, forward strand.
CCAGATGTACACTTTCATTAAACACAATTTTACTTTCTTACATATTTTGGGCTTCAGGAGGTGTTTCTTGTTGAGAATTAGAAAGAATTAGCGAGACTAAAAATTGTTCAAGTAAAGGTGTTAACTAAAAATAATAGAGAACCAAAGAATGAAGATGATAGGACACCTGATACGGCACGACAATTTCCTGAAAAATATTATGGAAGGAAAGATTGAATTAAAGAGGGCTCTTCCCCTCTTTAATTCAATCTTGCCCAATGTCCTGGGCGAAGCTACTTCGACCATTTATAGGAAAAGGATAATTTCGTGCCATTTCAAGAAGTAAAGCAGCTGGCGGTACAACGTTATTTCGACGTCAACGGCTGTCGTGGGAATTCTAAACGTAAGGGAGAATTCAAGTGATACGACAATTAATTTTCTTAAATACGAGGTTTATTTCTAACTAAATTATCTCAATACAAAAATCAAACAGGGGCGGACTCAGAGGTCGACCCAAAATGACCGTTACCAATATTCGTTACCACGGAAGGTATGTATGAAAATGCCCTATTGAAAATAGCACTAATAATATTTTAATCAAGTAGTTTCTTGCAGTCATTACACTAAACTAAAGAACAGGGGTGGTTCCGTAAACCCTACGTTTGGTGATTGTACGAGATTACCACGAAAGTCCGTTAATTATTTATCACTGTGCTTCCTTTAAAATAAGACTCCCCTGCAGAGGCGGCTCGTGACATTTTTTAATGGGTGTGCACAAAAAAATACATACATACATAACATCACGCCTTGTTCCCGTCGGGGTAGGCAGAGACCACAGTTCTCCACCTGCTACGATCTTGACATACTTCCCTTGCTTCCTGAACCTTCGTCAATCCTTTCATACATGCTCGTCGGTTTAGGGTACTTTTAACCTGGCCTTTATTCAGAACGTCCTGAATTTGTTCCTGGTACGTTCGCCGAGGCCTTCCCCTTCCAACGTTTCCATTCACAAAAAAATTTTATACTTAAATAAATTTACTTACCTACCATTTAATGATGAAATATTTTTTATGGCTTTATTGTTACCTACATATTATGCGCGCCAGCGCCAGCTCCAAATACCAGACACGGGAAACAAAACAATTTAATTATAACCGCACATCCAAGGTGTTTTTAAATATTGTTCTGGTTTGAAAACACGATTAAAAGTGAATTTTTGTACTACATTTTTGAACTAGCGCGATTTCAGTTTGTGGCGGCCCCTTTTCATTGAGTTCAAGTCGTATTTGTAAAGTCTTTTTCGCATTTTTTAATGTAAACGACACTGTATTCGTCCATTTTTACAGTAATTAAGCACGTACACTATTAAAAACAATTATTTCTAAATTTTCAAGCAAAATTGCGAACAGTAACTGAGAGCTGTATACGAAAAGTTTGTTTACGTATGATCGGCAACAGCGCTGACCGAACTGCATGGCATCGCGATCTGGCAACGTAGCCTTGAGCAGCGCTCCTGATTAGGCTAATTTCTCATAGAAAATCTTTTGTTTCACGCGCTCGAGTGTGTTGATGTTTCTCTTTCACAATCATTCAATTGTGTATAAGGAATTGTACTGAAGATTTCTTCATAGGAGCGGAATCGCTGGCGATCCACTTGGTACAACTTGACTACGTATTTGTTGCGTAATTATTTCTTAGGCTATTATAAATGTATACAACGTATAGGGTTATGAAAATAGGTATGTAATCGTATGTAACTTAACTAGGTAGGTAATACATCCTAAGTTTGAGTTTTGTGAAAGAGGGAGTGCACTGCACCAGTGCTCTTTAGGACGAGCCGCCTCTGCTCCCCTGGTATGTCCTGTATTGCGTAGACGGGGCGTGACCGCGTTCACCGCGGAAGGTCACGGGTGAGCTGGTCGAGTAGCGGGACCCGCAGATGCTCAGGTTGGCACAGCTGTAGTTGTAGCTTAGCTTCGTAGTAGCTGTAGCTTAGTTGTAGCTAGGTTGTAGCTAGGTCGTAGCTGGGTTCTAGCTTGGTTCTTTGTTTTGCTCAGTCGTAGGCTAGTTGAAACTGTAGCCTTGTTGTATCCAGGTTCCCAAAAAAGAGTGGGATCCTAGAGCACTTTTAAAATAATTACTATTAGATGATAATCCGGCACAGCCGGCAGAAACGGCCGCGGAAAGCGCGCGACGTAGGTCTGTCTCGACAAGCGGTCGACGGCGGAATGCTGAGTGCTCCTCAGCGCCGTTAGTTAAACCTCGCTTCGGCTAGTGACGCGCCATCGCATATTTCTCGACTTGAGTCAGCCTATTTGCTATCCTGAGCGCATTGACTGGGTCTTTAGACTTTCCTAACAGAAAGTGTACACTACACGGCGTTACTCTATCAACAAGAGCCAGGGTGTCTACTCTCAAAGTCCGATATATCGAAACGATACTACTCGAAACATGCAAATGCAAAACTTCGTCCCTTGACAATAGAGTAGAATATTGGTTGGATGAATTTTCAAACTGCATCCAACCAATATTCTACTCTATTGTCAAGGGACGAAGTTTTGCATTTGCATGTTTCGAGTAGTATCGTTTCGATATATCGGACTTTGAGAGTAGACACCCAGGATCTTAAATTAAAGAAGAGAATCACCACGCTTTTTATTAACTGCAGTAGTTGGTGACTGCATGCTTGTGGTACAATAAGAAGTAAGATGCTACTGTCTATCATTTAGTTCAAGTTAACTTAGTCACCTTTTACGACATTTTTATCCGACACCAAATTGATTCTAAAAAATTAAAGATACAAAACTTATTGCACAGAAAAATAATTATAAATCTTTAGATTAAAGTAGCAGTTTTCGTTGTACTTAGTATAGTAGGTTAAAAGGACTCAAGGAAAAGGACAAAATGACTGCTTTTTAGTCGTTGGTTTTTTGTAAGAAGCGCTAAGTAGTAAATCGTCTACGTAGCTAACAACAGCCACGCTACCGTATTAGGTATAAGCTGAAGAGCTTTTGTGGAGAATGTGGACTATACATTAACGTAGTCCCGTCTGCTGCGTCTACCGTGATGTATACTGTGGAGGGAGCGAACGTGCTGGTGCTTCGTCTTGTCACATCCTACCATCTTTATATGTGTTTAGTGTTTACTATGAGAAAATTCGAAGAATCTTTTACCTGGGCTTATGCAGAGTTTTGTTACAAATTTTCTTATAATGATAAGGTCTAAGAGAGTATAACATAATAGAAAGAAGTAATGAAGGTATACGTTTCAACCTTAAAAATTCTAAAGTCTTCAGGAAAACCCGTGTAGCAGAACTGATGCATCATTTAAAAAAAAACTTTTAATCTTTTCTTGATACACCAAAGGGACTCACAGATAGGTGTAATCATAAAAAATGTACTCAAGGATGTCAACAATGATAACGAGACCTAATTTAAACACATTATTATCTGCCCAATGGGTTTTTTAGATACCAAGCTATGCATCCTCATCGTTGAGTTGAAAATTTTCATTCACTTTAGTTCAAAGGCCTCGCTCAACCCACCCAACTCCTAACAAGGCTTTTATTACATTACGTCGGGACAGCGCTTAGAATATACAACGGAAAATCTTAAAAATATACTGTACACTTCACGCTTAGATAAATAGCCAATTATATTTAACTCACAGCTCCACTGTATTCAAAATTAAACATTAATAGTTTCATTAGAACACGAGCTGAGTCAGAACGAATTTAGATTTCATGAAGAGAGAGAGAGTTAGATTTCAGAGCAACCGCAAATGGAGGAATGCGAACCGAGCAGAATTTAGGATTTACAGAACCAACTGCAGAATTACTCGCTTGTGTGTTTGTATTATAAACCCGAAGTCTGGAATTCATCTTGCAGAATGCAGCTGTTTTGAAGATTTAATTAAATCGTATACTTTGAAGAAGGAACTGACTAACACCGTTTTGCCCACGCGCCGTCACCGAGACGATAAGATAAAATAAAATAACAGTGCCGATATCGTGCCGATATCGACAATAACACTATGATTAAGTAAAAAACCGGCCAAGTGCGAGTCGGACTCGCGCACCGAGGGTTCCGTACAAACCTGTAGGTATTAAGATTAAAATTCTGAGTTCTCGGGAAGTACCCTGTAGGTTTTGATTCCCTTGCGAGTGTCGAAAATTTGCGGCTTAAACGGCTATACTTTTGATTGCGTCGGCTTAGGAGTTTGATTTTTTCACAGCTCCAGGAGACTGTACGTAGACTTGAGTATTTGATATGAATTTCAGCTTGATACCTCCACGCGTTCCTGAGAAAAAGGGTATTGACAGACAGACAGACAGACAGACGGACAACAAAGTGATCTTATAAGGGTTCCGTTTTTTTCTATTTGAGGTACGGAACCCTAAAAAGTATTATTGTTGCTCTTAGGGTGGTTTTCCACCAGAGCTGTGATAATAGCTAAGCTGTGAGCTGGATAATTCAACAAGCTGCGAATCCAAATGATTAAAATGATGCAATCCTATCGGTTGGAATTTTCCTAGCTCCCAGCTTCGCTCCCTCGCACAGCACTGGGGAAAAAGCATCCTCAGTTTTGTGCCAAGATCGGCACAATATCGGCGCAATAAGATAGAACGACAAATCGGAGACTGCTGCTGCCCATCATCCACTACTACACACTACTATTCTGGGCCAGCACCACACGGGCACTTTTAAAGTACCTAATTGCTGATCAAGAAATCCTTTTTTTACTGCTATTTTCATTATAAATCTAAATCTACAAAAAAAGGTAAAATATAAGAAGTCGTTCTAAAAGTAAGCTCAAAAAGACAAAATGTATTTCGTCACGAGCACATAACACAGATAAGGCCATTTCGTTTCTCATGCCGGCGAGGGCGATACGCGATACGCGATGATCGCATCGCATCAATCGCGCGAACGCGGACGATAAACGCGACAGATGCGATGGGAGAAACGCTACGTTGCGCCTTCACTGATATTGACTGCCTGTTCAACAAATAATCTATTCCACAAAAGTTTACGACGTTTTGTAAATAAACATTTTGCAGAACATAATACTGGCAACCTAGACAGCTTTCTGAGAGACTGGCAGTTGGAGGCTCAAAACAGAGAGAAATGGCACAATAGAGGGGAGACCATTGCCCAGCAGTGGGACCTATTATAGGCAAGTAAAAAAAAGTACTGGCACAGAATAAAGTAATAGCACTATTTTACAGAAGTAAAAGCACTAACTTACCCCTTTCAATCCACCCCGCAGCCCCGCGCGCACCCGCCCGCAAGGTTCTCGTGGTGCTTCAGGTCTTTTGTACTGAAAATGCGGGCCTACGCGACATTCCAATTTCAAATTTCAAATTCGTGGTAGTTGTATGGATAGGTGCCACACTCCGGACACTAAAGGTAGCTTCTTCTTCTGCTTCTTATTTAAGAGCTACGCTCTTGTCGGTGGAGTAACTTCCATGCTTCCCTATCTTCTGCAATTTCCTTCAAATTCAGATAATTTTATTCAATGTAGATTCTTTACAGAATACTTATTGAATGTCATGCAGAATACACCTTGACTCTCTGATACGACACGACATTTGCCTTTTCCTTAATCTGATCCATGTAGAAACGTCTGGGCCTTCCCCTACCTCTTCTTCCCTCAACCTTTCCCTCAATGATGGTTTTTATGAGTTCGTCGTGTCGTATCAGATGGCCCAACATCTTCCCTCGTCTACTTTCAATAGTATTAATTAATAGGCTTCTTCCTTCATTAACCATCTTTTACACTTCCTCATTCGTTTTCTTTTCTGTCCAGCTGATTTTCTCCATCCTCCTCCAACACCACATTTCAAATGCCTCTAGTTTTTCCCTGTCTCTTTGCGTTAGGGTCCAAGTTTCACAGCCATATAGCGCAATGCTCCATATGAAGACTTTAATTAATCGTTTCCTTTTAATTTTGAAATGTTCGCCTTGAATAGATGTTTTCTATTGTTAAAAGCTGTCTTTGCCATTGCTATTCTAAAGGTAGCATGAAGGAAAAAAAAAATACGCGCCCAGATGGAGTAGTAATCATGCCTATTTTTTATCGAAACCTATGCGGCCGCTCAGAGGGGTGGGAGGGTAGGTGGAAGCGGGAGACGGGGTTTGTCTTTTAACTCTATCACACATCTTTGAATACGTTACGATAGAAAAAGATAGAGACATTCATGTTATGACATGCCCAATTAAAAACAATTTTTTTTTCCTTCATGATAGGTTGTGTCCGGGGTGTGGTACTGATTTTCTTCGACTACGCTTATTAGTCTAGGCAACGAAGCGGATCGTTGTATGAAGACCCCCGCATTAAGTCCTCAGTCGATGAAACTTTGCTGGAGTATAACGCTGTATGAGACAAACCTTCAATAAAAAATCCAAAAATATCGGTACTTTTTAATTTTTCCATACAAAAATTTTTTTTTGGATATTTTGAATTTACATTTAATTCATGATACTTTATCATCCTGTCAAATAAAATCTGCCTGAGAGAATTATGTTGGGGTCAACTGCTTCGTTGCCTACACTATATGTTTGTAACCACAACACACACACACTCAGAAATACCCTTAGACTATTGTTTAACATATAACTAGTCAGAAATATCTACATTTCTAACACTTTTAACATTGGATGTTGAAGTTATTTAGTTTAATTTTTTTTTCTTCTTTTTCAGATAATATACGAGAACATACCTTCCGAAGCACTACTACTATTATCGCAAGAGCGCGTGGGCTTTTCCTTGTCACTTCTTTTTTTTCACATGGCGCCACTTTGTAAAGTGACGTAGCTTTTAGTTTAACTAGCATCATAAAGTGATCGAAGAATACTAATATGAATCAAGTATACTTTGACTTTGGCTATTAAGACAAGACTAAGGTTAACGTAGCCTTCGCGATCGAAAGAAAGAAGAATTACCATCGGGCTAAGAGCGCTTGTTGTGTAAAAGACCTTTACTTATTTGAACAGGCAAACGTTCCTGTTTTCTATTAACTCGTTCAATGCAATCACTGAAGCATGCAATCTCAGTAACTCCTGTTTACTTGTCATTCATTAAAGGGTTCTTTTGTCTAGAGCTCCTCTGACAGCGTTCGATTTATCGTCGCGCTGTATCAAGCGAGAGGTGTTTGCTTATTGATGGTACTTCGAAATCGTTAGAGACGTTTTCTGGAAACCGATTACAAATATAATACCTATACATATAACATACAAATATTGCTTGTTTAATAGTATAGGATAATGAGTACATGGAAAAAAAAAATGATCGAATCTATCATTGATTGATTATGCAAGAAATGAGGATTATTTAAAACAGTACCTGGGCGACCGAGATTTGCTCTGTATAATCTTAATCAAAGCCCAATAACAGATAGCGCTGTAGAGTCTCTGAAACACGCAATTTTCAAGAAATGCTAAGAAAAACGGAGATAATGAAATTTCCTAAGTCATTAGACCTAGATCCATTTTCGCCCCCAAAAACCCCCGTATAGCAATTTCATTGAAATCATCAGAGCGGTTTTTGAGAAACCGATCATGTAGTGTATAGCCTATGTCTCGTGCGTGCATACGCAGTCTGCAACCGACCGTACAGCGAGTAGGATGTGCAACATGGTGTGTGCGTTGGCGAGCCAAATAAAGAGCTTAACAACTAACATCTGCAACGGTACAGTTGACGACGAGGATTAAAAGTGAGTACTTGCTTATAAAATATTTGAAACAGAAAAAAAAAGGAAAGGAATTACTTAATTTCACCAAATAGTTGTGAAACAAATTTTTGGCTTGATGTAAACAAACATAGTTATTGTCACAGAACAGGAGTTAGAACAGGTGTGAACCTGTTTGACCGGACAAAGGATGCGTATCAGCCCATCCAGATTTTGCATCATATTTAAAGTTTTCCGTGGCTGTGGTTTGAGTAATTCAACCAAAGAAATCGGAACGGATAGAAGTCAATATGTAGGTAGTTGCGTCAAGCCAATCGAAATAAAAAGGATTTAAGGTTTTAAGGAAACTTGAAAATAACCTATAGGGTGCCTGTAGGTTCCGCCGAACAGTGGTTCGGTCGGTCGTTGACATCTTGACACGGCGAGAAAAACTTTTGATGAATATAACAATGAACTACCTACACAAATTTATTTACTTTACTATTAAAAGGGCTGCCCCCCCATAATTAACCCACCGACGACGTGCGGCATATTGCGGGGTTACCAGTACATTAGATACTAATACTTTGATACATATTTACCAAAGGTTTTGATACCACTATCCATTTAATATTACTTGGACTGCTTTCCGTTTAAATATTCGTCCCGAATACTTACTATCTGGAACGTACTCGTTGAGTTTATTGCGTAGGTTCAAAAGGATTATAGTACCCAAAAAACTAACTAGCTGGATGCTAACTCAGCGCAGGTTATTTGTGCTGTTTTTACTACTATTTATAGAATAATTTATTTACCTTGGATCCAACGAACCAGCCACGAGTCAGTTTTAATGATCCTAATTATTTTATATCCCGTGTAGTGCCGGCAAAGAATGGTACAAACCCATACATACTCGTGGGTGTCGTAATAGGCGACTATGGCTCATAAACGGGAGGAGGTAACTGACATGCCAATTTTTATTTATCAATAAATTTTGAATTGTATTGATGGGTTATCCTCCTGTGTGCCATACCATATTACATACTGCGGTCACCTACATCTGGGTTCCATGGTGTTAGCCGTAGCGCTGACAGGCGAGGTTCCCCTCCTCACTTTTTACAGAAAAAGCTAGAATTTTGGAGGGAACTCAGCGTCCTGTAGTGGTCGTTACTTTGGATTATGATGAAATATTATATGATATATAAATATACTCTGAATTTATCAAATATAATCTATTTAAGTTGCGTTAAGTGGTACTCGTGCTACATTATGTACCATGTTATGAGCAGTAATTATTATACTGGGCATTAAATTGCATATTACACGTATTGGCAGTTGTATACTGGGCATTAAATTGCATATTACACATATTGGCAGTTATATACTGGGCATTAAATTGCATATTACATACATATATGCAATTGCATAGTCTTTTAATAATTTGACATATTGGCAGTTATATACCTACTGGGCATTAAATTGCATATTACGCATATTGACAGTTATATACTGGGCATTAAATTGCATATTACAAGTATTGGAAGTTAAATACTGGGCATTAAATTGCATATTACACGTATTGGCAGTTATCTACTGGGCATTAAATTGCATATTACACGTATTGGCAGCTATATACTGAGCATTAAATTGCATGTTACACGTATTGGCAGTTATATACTGGGCATTAAATTGCATATTACACGTATTGGCAGTTATATAATGGGCATTAAATTGCATATTACACATATTGGCAGTTATATACTGGGCATTAAATTTCATATTGTCTTTTAATAATTTGGCATATTGGCAGTTATATACTGGGCATTAAATTGCATACTATCTTTAATAATTTGATATGTTAGCAGTTATATACTGGGCATTAAATTGCATATTGTCTTTTAATAATTCGATATATAAGCAGTTATACAATGGGCTTTTAATTGCATATTGTCTTTTCAATAATCTGATAAACAAGCAGTTACAAACTGAGCATTAAATTGAATATTGTCTTGTTAATGATGTGATATGTTATAAACGGTTACAAACTTGGCATTTAATTGCATATTGGCTAATAATTGTGCCAATAATGAGATACATACCAGCAGCTACATACTGGGCATTAAATTGCATATTGTCTTTTAATAATTTGACATGTAAACAGTTATATACTGGGCATTATATTGCAAATTGTCTTTTAATTATTTGACATATAAGCAGTTATATACCGGGCATTAAATTTCATATTGTCCTTTCAATAATCTGACAAACAAGCAGTTACAAACTGAGCATTAAATTGAATATTGTCTTGTTAATAATGTGATATGTTATAAGCGGTTACAAACTGGTCATTTAATTGCATAATGGCTAATAGTATTATCAATGATGAGATACATACGAGCAGCTACATACTGGCCATTAAATTGCATATTGTCTTTTAATAATTTAAAATATGAGCAGTTACTAACTGGGCATTAGATTGCATTATGTCATTTATAAAATGAGGCATAATTGGAGCAGTTGTGAATTCCAACTGAATTATTTAATTGATCGGCTCCAACGGTTGGAACGGCGTACTCCTCATCAGTAAACCAAACCATAGAATTACCATTCTATACATGTTTATGCAGGTAACATGAACAATACCTACATAATTATTTAACAATTCTGTAAACTGAATCAGCTTTCATTTCCTTTTGTTTAATATGTAGGCGTATGGAAAAAAATGTGTATAAATAAAAATTATAGTAAATCGTATGTTCATATTTTATTTGTTGCATAAATAGTATTATGAAACTCAAAGAATAGCCACGCATAAAAAAAAAATATAAAGAGAGTAAGGGAGTCTAGACGCGATAGCACAATGGTCTGTGCATTGGATTCGTGCTGCTTCTGATGTTTGTTGTATGTAAATACAATTCATGCTTGGTCCGTTCCAAAGGTGCGGGTTTAAATCTAGCTCGTGTTTTAAAATATTTCTCATATATTTTCAGAAAGGTTATATGCGTGGGCGAATGACATGTATTGTTTTGAGCCATGGTATTAAAGAGTGAAGGAAAGTCCGGGTGGATAATGGAAAATGATATGATACGATTCGGGAACCGATTAGTGTGAAATATAAATAACAAAATGCTTCCTTGTTTAGTTGAAAAGAAGTAACAAATGGATTTCAGATTCACACACATTGTTTGACAGTCAAGTTATCTTTATAAGGACATATGGTGACAATTTTATTTTGTGCCTAAATTCAGTTTAAACATGCTGAGTGTTTGGAAAAGGTTTGATAAAAAGTACCTACCTACAGTGTTAATTTTAAATAGTTTGATACCTATCTTACAGTTTTCAATACCACTGGTGTAGTTAGGGAGCAGGTAAGTTCTGGCACTTGTAGCGAGAGTACCCATTACTGTACATTTCCTACTTTAATTAATACATACCCACGAAAAGTTAAATTATTCTGGAAGGGTTTATTTAATGATCATGTCCCTATTTCATTATGTTTAACATTCGTACCTTGAACAACGATCCCACAAAAAAAAAAAAAAAAAAAAACTTGTGTACACACAGTGGCGACGTTCGTTCCGCTGTGTTATAAAGGGATCGCTGCTGCTCAGTATGAATGACAGTGAAGTACCAACAACTACTCATAGGTACATCGGCGTGTAGCTAGTATATTGTACTGAACGATTTCACTTAAAATTGGAAGGACCGGTACATAGACAATATATGTACTTAATACATCGTAAAGTTATATTGATTCCCTTCTATGGGCCAAGACAACCACAAATAATACCTACGAGTACCAACCTATTTCAAGTGCCTAAATCAAGACATTGGGATCAAGGATTATTTCTTCTTCTTGTCGTGTTAATCAATAAATAAATCAAGCTCAAGAAGCAATCGATTTTAAAGATAATTAAGTAAATAATTTTACAATGTTTGAAATAAATTATGTGGTTTGTCCATTTACAACGATAAAAAAAAACTAACCTATCATTCTTAATAGGTACCTATTTAAAATTAGTGCATACTCAAATATACTTTGGTTGGAAATAGCTTGGTTCCTGTGAAAGGCTACAGAAATTGGAATAATAATCCGGTCACCTAGTAGGATCTTTGTGGTAAATAAGCCTCGCAGATAACTATTGAAAAGCAGTTTTAATTTAGGTTTTCTTATGTAACTTTCCCGTAAAGCAACAAAATACTCTTTAAAAGCGTTGTAGAAATAAAGCTACCTATGAACTTACGAAAAGGTAATTAGGTATATTTGCTTGAATTAATGAATAGTTCTGTCTGAATAATGTGTCCCAATGAATTAAAAATTTAATGAAAAAGTTGATTTGTCGACATACACGGTACAGGTAAGATAATAAAATCAACAAAGTGGACAAGCAGCAATTCCACTAGAAATTTGTGAGCAAAGGTTTTAATAGATTAGAAAAAAAAACGTGTTATTAAAAAAGGGGTGCTGTTCTTTTGTGCAGCGGCAAATGTATAAATAATTCATTTACAAAATTGATACAACTGAAAGAAGTCTTAAAAATAAACAATAATAATAATTCCTTAAATTTGACACTAAGGTTTGAAAATTGATCAGTAACATAAAAAATAGTTTCCGACAAACATTTTAAGTTTAATTCTGGTGAGATTCTACATTTAGATTAAAGGTACCAGTAGTTGAATTAGATTGAAAAATAACTTCATTAGATATCGCTATCTTATTAATTTATGTCAAATTGTGACAAAGCACTTTATTGCGATCAGGAGAACTTTAGTTTCCTTTTTATATGGGAAAAACACCATGGTAAACAGAAATCATCATCAATTCACCCGCCTATCTTTATTATAAATGATTGATGTCATAATTGCCACCGTGCTAACAGAAATAATATAGAACGATAATAAGTAGTTTAAAATACTTATTCTTATCATAATAGTCTTGGAAGATGTGTTGGACGCTCGATCCAGGTGTGGTGGGTTGGAGTTCAGCAGGTACGTGCAGAGTAATGAGCCGAATTGATAGATCGACTTTCCGAGGAGTTCCTGGGTTGAAACAGCCAGTTTGTATCATCACCACACATATAAATATGTACTTTGAAGAGTGCGTTTTGTATGTCTGGGTATAGATCATAATTTTAGTAGGTGTAATTAGAACACCAAGAATTCGTTAACCCTGCAAACTATACGAAAAAAAAAAGAAAAGATATTATATACCTATAATAAATAGCTGAAGAACTTGTTATTGTTCTGGATTAGTTGTAAAATTTAAAACCTTAATTTAATTTGAATAGTCTTTGTATTTTTCTTTGTTTATCACCTGCAAACCTATGGAAACCAGTAGTGTGAAATAAAAATATTAAGAAAAAAGGTAGAGAAAAGACAGGTAGCGGTTTTTCTCACTCTTGCCTTCCTCTCAAGGCTTTAAAGTAACACAGGGCTTAAAAATAAGGTCCTCCTGGAGTTTCTGGATTGACTGCTGTAGGCAGGCTTCATTGGTCAATGGTTGTTGTAAGTCCAGAACAAGGAGACGGGGCAGATAAGAAGAAACTGGGAAGTGTTAGACAAAAAGAATAATTTGGAAGAAGATAACATTTGCAGCAGTAGGGGAGAGGAGGAGTAACTCAGGAAAAGATGAAAAACTATTTTGTAGAAGGTACCGCTAGAAGCGTATTTTGATTTGATAATTTCCGATTCAAATGTATTTTATAATTTTAATTAGGTTATTTATGAACGATATAAAAAATCTAATTAAAATAAGGAAGGGATGTAGTGTATAGCCTATGTCTCGTGCGTGCATACGCAGTCTGCAACCGACCGTACAGCGAGTAGGATGTGCAACATGGTGTGTGCGTTGGCGAGCCAAATAAAGAGCTTAACAACTAACATCTGCAACGGTACAGATCACAAATATAAATTTACTGCTCGTTGGATGTTAATTAAATTCTTGAAACTCTATCAACAGTTTTAGTAAGGCTGTTCACATGGGTCATGCATGATGCCTATAAAACTCTTTTGAAAATATTTGGTTGTTTTTGTAATATTGATATTGCATTAGATAGAAAAAAAAACCGGCCAAGTGCGAGTCGGACTCGCGCACTGAGGGTTCCGTACCACCACATAAACATAATTGTATTAGTTGAAATTTCAGTAAGTTAATGTGCTAGATTTTTTGAGTCCGACACGCGCTTGACCAAATTTTATTATTTGTTGTTATTTTATAGCTTATGCACTATAAACATACCAATTTTCAAGTTTGTAAGTGTTCCCCTTTTTTAAATAGAACTAAAACAAAAATCGCCTCAGCGACCATCCAACTTGACCCCTCTCTTATATGAATGTTCTTGAAACGGGAGCTCACCACAATTGGTTACCTTTAGTTGTGAGAAAAGTTGTAATATTTAATGATTTCAGACTTTTCCCTTTATTTGTACTGTGAGACCTAGCTTCTTGCCAAATTTCATAATTTTAGGTCAACGGGAAGTACCCTGTAGGTTTTGCATTTTTGAATAAATGTATGGAGATGAGGACATAAAATGCCATATATTTTGATTGCGTTGCTGTAAAAAATTGAAAATTTCAGATCTTGTGAGGTTCATGGATCCTAATATATGGTATTAATTTCAACCAGATACCTTTACCCGTTCGTGAGATAAAGGGTCTTGACAGACAGACAGACAGACAGACAGACAGACAGACAGACAGACAGACAGACGGACAACAAAGTGATCCTATAAGGGTTCCGTTTTTTTCTTTTGAGGTACGGAACCCTAAAAAGGGCCAGATGCTAGTATCAAAACAAGTTTTTTTACCGTACCGCACATTTCAATTATTTACGTAAAAAGAAATGATCTTTTGTAGGTATCATAGGTAAAAAAAATATATATGACACGGTGATAGATGAAATTCTGTCACGAAGGCTCGACCGAGACAAAAGAACCATTTAACAAATAGCGTGTATACAAGAGTAGCTGAGCGAGATAGCATGTTTTATTGTTTAAAATTTACGTGGTATTAGAAAAGAGTTCTGGTATCTAAACATAAGTGTTTATAGTTCGGTTCATAGCGCTGAAAATAACCTTTATAATTCACCTGCTCGGAAAGTACCTTAGTCCTTTTTAGGGTTCCGTTTTTTTTATTTTCAGGTACGGTTATCTTATAGGATCACTTTGTTGTCCGTCTGTCTGTCTGTCTGTCTGTCAAGACCCTTTTTCTCACGAACGAGAAAAGGTATCAGTTTGAAATTGATAACGAATATAAAGGTTTATAAACCACATAAGATTTGAAAATTTCAATTTTTTACACCGACGCAATCAAAAGATATGGCTTTTTATGTCCTCATCTCCATACATTTATGCAAAAAAAGCAAAACCTACAGGGTACTTCCCGTTGACCTTAAATTATGAAATTTGGCCAGAAGCTAGGTCTCACAGTACAAATAAAGGGAAAAGTCTAAAATCTTTTTAGTTTTCGGAAAATGACTCGTATGTCAGTAAATACAAAAACAGCTCTTCAAGAATAAAAAGTGTTCCACCACCCAGCAAGAATATAAAAAGAAAAAAATATCAAATGATCTTTGCAAACTTTTTCCTCAGAGCGCTCAAGAACATAAAGGTGTACGGTCTTTGAGACACCCACATTAAAATCTTTGTAAAACGCTTCACGCAATTTGAATAGACATCTTAAGAGCTTTACTAAAACGTCGCGACTTTACGAGATGTCGTGAATTACATAACAGCAGTTTCAAGTTAATAAACGCGAACATGTTGTTAATGCGGCGAAGCTTAGCTCGGTGATGTCTCCCGACTCGCGAGTGTTACCGATTTACTTAGCTTTAAGAGCTAAATTTGCTGTTTCTCGAGCAAAAGAGTGCCTCCGATTAAGTGAAAATTAGAACAACTTTATCAAAGATATTAAGGTCGAAAATAAGAAAAAAAAATAAGTCGTCTCCAAAGTCGCCCCATTAAAACCATCTCTTGGTGTTTGTATAGAAATGCCAAAAAAAACCGCTCAGTTTTAGGGCCTGTCCGCACAGCGAATTTTCACCGCGCGATATTTACTCGCGATTTTTTGCTATTTCAAGCACGGGATATACAATCACAGGCAGAAATAACTGGCCGGTCTATTTTCTGTCGTACATTTTCATACAAGTAAGGGGTCAAATAAAGCGTCAATATATTTCCTAAACGAAATAAATATCCGTGAATAAACAGTGAGATCATTAAATAAGGTGTCTGACTACCGATTCTTGAAGATTAGACATGTGCACGGTATCTAGGAAATTTCGTGCATCGGTCACAAAAAAATATACGTCATTTTGTCAGAAGTCTCTTACATTTAGCGAATAAAAATGTTTTAAGAGTCACGCGGGTTTTCTTCAACATTTTAGATATACCTAATCTTTGCCAATATTGTTAATAAGGTTCTTATCTAAAGACCTCAACAATCAGATTTGTATTTTCATTAATTTAGGTAAGATATTGACGCTTCGTTTGCCCCCATATTTGTATGAAAATATAGGAAAGAAAACAGACCGGCCGGTTATTTTTGTCGGTGAGTGTACGAGTAATTCGCGCGAGTAAATATCGCGCGGTAAAAATTCGCTGTGCGGACAGGCCCTAAGGGTTTCAAAGAGTGAAAAACGGGACCATATTAATATGCCTCCAATGTCTGTCTGTCTGTCTGTCTGTCAGCAGGGCGTATCTATGAACCGTAATAGGTAAACAGTTAAATATTTTCACAGATTATGTATTTCTGTTGCCGCTATAACAAAAAATAACAAAAATAAAAATTGATATTTATGGGGCTTCCATACCAAAAAAAAAACGGTCAAGTGCAAGTTGGACTCGCGCACCGAGGGTTCCGATATACCTGTAGTATTTTTGCAAGCGATAAAGTCCATTTTTAGGACTGCAAAACTAAATTTGTTTGTAAAGGTTTATTGCAGATTACTAAAAAACTGCGCAACTAAGAAAGATTGTTTTATTTTTGCTGTGATATATAAAACTATTCCAAATTTCAAGTCGATAGCATGAGTGGTTGCTGAGATGTACAGGTGTGACAGACAGACAAAGCGGCACCATAAGGGTTCCTTTTTTTACCATTTTGGTATCGGAACCCTACAAACGTGCTTTTTAGGCGGTTTTTGCTCGAATTTTTGTTTTAGCTACATTGTTAAAACGGAAACACTAACAAGCGTCAAAATTGGTATACTTAGGGTTCCCACACACGGGCCACCGGCTACAATCACAAAACGCCGCCACTGGCATATTTCCTGCAGTTTTCATACATTTTATATGGAGTCGCCGCACACGATTGACACAGGTGGCCGCCACACGCTAAAGTCGTGGTTGCTAAAAATGTATGAAAACTACAGGAAACATGCCGGGTGCGGCGGTTTGTGGTTGTGGCCGGTGGCCTGAGCGGGAACCCTTATAGTGCATAAGCTAAAAAACCGGCCAAGTGCGAGTCGGACTCGCGCACTGAGGGTTCCGTACCACCACATAAACATTGTATTAGTTGAAATTTCAGTAAGTTAATGTGGCTAGATTTTTTGAGTCCGACACGCGCTTGACCAAATTTTATTATTTGTTGTTATTTTATAGCCTATGCCCTATAAACATACCAATTTTCAAGTTTGTAAGTGTTCCCGTTTTTAAATAGAACTAAAACAAAAATCGCCTCCGCGTCCATCCAACTTGACCCCTCTCTTATATGAATGTTCTTGAAACAGGAGCTCACCACAATTGGTTACCTTTAGTTGTGAGAAAAGTTGTAATATTTAATGATTTCAGACTTTTCCCATTATTTGTACTGTGAGACCTAGCTTCTTGCCAAATTTCATAATTTTAGGTCAACGGGAAGTACCCTGTAGGTTTTTCATTTTTGAATAAATGTATGGAGATGAGGACATAAAATGCCATATCTTTTGATTGCGTCGTTGTAAAAAAATTAATTTTTCAGATCTTGTGTGGTTCATGGATCCTAATATATGGTATTAATTTCAACCTGATACCTTTACCCGTTCGTGAGATAAAGGGTCTTGACAGACAGACAGACAGACAGACAGACAGACAGACAGACAGACAGACAGACAGACAGACAGACAGACAGACAGACAGACGGACAGACAGACGGACAACAAAGTGATCCTATAAGGGTTCCGTTTTTTTCTTTTGAGGTACGGAACCCTAAAAATAACAAAAACATCGTAAAGTGCGTGTCGGACTTGCGCAAATTTAATATACCTCTGCGTGACTAACATATAGTGAGATACACATAACTGAGATAGTATTTTTGCCTTAGTGGTACAGAACCCTCGGTGCGCGAGTTCGACTCGCACTTGTTTGGTTCTTTTTCAACCTATGTTCCTATGGGGACAATTTTATAGTCAGAATAACACACTCAAAATGTTTTCACATACTTATTTCATTTTAGATTTCGAGAACCTTTCAAAAACGTAAAGGGAAATGTAAATAACAATAAACCCAGATGCAGATGACGGTTAAAATTGTAAATTATTAGAAAGAAAAAACATTACAGAAACTAAGGAGGCTTGGCAGTTACGTTACTTTACTACTTTCCAATGCTAGCTATTTTTCGAAGCCATGTGGCTCTCTTTTCAGGTATAAGGTTGGCAGTACCGATCCACAAAAACCTACCCGGACCAGATTTCAGCGGTAATGCACAAGACGTGCGTCCGCGTGCTAAATATTTTAAGTTTGGAAGCAAAAGTTCGCGCTCGCTGTGTGGAATAATTTAGCAGACGCCGGCTGTTCGCGTTCAGCGCACATGCTGGCATCACCATCTCGATCTTGTTTGCATGTGTGCCAAATAGGTGAAACACGAAGCAATATATACAAAGTTTTAATAAATCCGCGAGTTTTCTGGGTCAAAAATAAAATAAAAACCTGTTTGCGTCTAAGAAAGAATCATTTAAAATTTAGGAAAACCAAGTAATTTTAAATTTTTAATAATTAATTTAGTGTTAAAAAGTAACTAAACGATGACAAAAATTAAGACGTCATTGTTCAAAAACATAATACATTTCTGTTAAGACGTAAAGAGTAGGTCAATTGATTAGGTTGGAAACTTGCGGATTCGTGTTAAACCTTTCAAGGGCTTGTTTTGAGGACTAAATTCAAAAGAAATTGTTAAAACATTTTTTGGAATAAAAAGAATCAACTTTCCTCTCGATTGATCAGTTGATGATTTTGTTTGGAATTACATGACTTTATTAAAACCATGTATTATTTAAGCCTGCGTCACACAGAGGCGGTAGCGGAAGCGTTCCGGGGCCGGTATTTTTTGTAAAGTATGAGTTCTTATGCACCCTGTCACATTGAAAAGCGGTCGCGGCGCGGTATTTTGTTTCCGCCAAACCGCCCCGGACCGCTTTCGCAATCATACCGCCTCTGTGTGACTTGAGCTTTAGGGTTTTGTTTGTACCCAAAGGAACAACCCCAAACGAAGCCCTAAGTATTACCTACTAATTCTATGTCATCCTACTGTCGTCCGTCCTTAAAATAAGGGCTGTCCCCATACAAGAATCGTGTTTTTTTTGAAGTAGTACGGAACCCTCATTGCATGAGTCCGACTCGCACTCGGCTGGTTTATGTATATTTATTTTTTTCAATATGTTACATTTTTGAACTTTTATGGAATTGGGCAGAGTAAATTGTAACTTTCATACAAAATATGTAGTTACATAAAGGGTTGCTTCTAGAGAATATCTTAAAAGTCATTATTCAATACTAGACTTTCTCATTAATAATTGTTATGCTATTAAGATAGCAAAATTATTTAAAGGTGTAAGTATAGCAAGCTTATGGTTCTCATACACTTATTTTGCTTGTACCTGATATCTTATGAAATACGTGTACCGAACTACGCTACCGATAAATAATTCCATTCCTCACGTATTTTGGTCCTTATTCATTGAGACAACCTACCGAGTTCCCAACTTTATGCAAATGTACGACTTTGCCGACACGAATTGCCGAAACTCCACACTTTCTGAGTCGAATTCCAACTTTCTACGTGAAATAATTATTCATTGTGAACAAATCTTGCGAATTAAGCATTGCTTTGAAATTTGCTTCGAAAGTTGAAAAACGTGTCGATGTCATTAAAAAATAAAATTAACATGGGCAATGTAGAATAGGTTCTAGAGGGTGACCACGAGGTGAACCGAGATCTAGTCAAGATCACAGGAAGCCGCTAGGCAGCGAGCAGCGCAGGAACGATCGTCATAGAGATCTCAAGAGAAGGCCTGTGTCCAGCAGTGGACGTTTTTCGGCTGTTATGATGATGATGGGTAATGTCATCCACGCTTAGATTCTATCGACAAAAGAAAAGTTATTAAATGCGGACAGCGCAGGACCGATAAAGATTCTAAGGCTATTTTAGCACTACTGCATACATGGCTTAGCACCTAGCCTAGAGTCTAGTGAGTTGCTCGGTTCAAAATACAAACGTTCAGAATTCTTGGGACTGACAATACTGCAGGCATGATAATTTAGGGATTATAAACTATAGTTATGAAGGCTCTTTACAACAATACTACGATGGTTTGATATAACTTAAATGCCGTATAAACGGACAAATTACTTATATATTTTTCAAATTTACCTTCATCGCATGAATTTTTTTAGCGAAACCAACCCATAGTCGTCTCTTACGACACCCACAGGTAGAGATGGGCTGGCATCACACGGCCACACACCTATTAACACTAAAACGTTCATATGTAAAAAAAAGTACGCACCGAAATATTAAAAGGTTATTTTTTTGGTTGAAAACTGTATTCAGTTTTATATTCGACATAAAATCTCATCTGGATAATAACAATTATCAGATACTGGATGACAATAGTTAGTCTGGAAGTTATTTAATTTCAAGAAATGCTTTTGCCTTGTTTTCTTTGTAAATGAAGCAACGTTTCTTAAATACCAACAATAAAATAATGAGTTTTATTATTTTACGACCTCAAAATGAACTTTCAATGTGTTATCACAAAACTTTTGCTAAATTGGAATTCCACAAAAACATGTACCAAACAATAATAGATTTCTTGAATTTAGAAATGAACTAGACCCTTTAGACTCTTGAGACTCGTACGAGTATTACCACAAGGCAGGCAGTGCGGGCACTCTCAGCAACGACGACGTCGTACCAAAGTCCTCCTACCATGGAAACAGCTCGCTTTTGTAATACAGAGATGGAGATACATTGTAGGGTTTAGAAAAGATAAGACAAAAAACTAGAAAGACTTTTCAAGTTCCTTCCATACTCGCTCTTTTTATAAAAGTCGGTTGGAAATATGAGACTTATATTATAAGGTAAACATCATAGACTATGATTACGAGAAGACATTTTTTTTTCCACATATTATGGAGCAATGAAAGGCACGGGTTTAATGGATAAAAGGATCAAAAAAGCTATTTTTTTTATGGACATTACAAAAAGTATCAATGTTTAAAAAGCTATGGTTCCAAGTGATTAAGGTTCACCTTCATTCATTCATTCTCTTTGGCTCTTTGGTTCTTGGCCTCCGACATCAAATTACGCCACGCTTCCCTGTTCTGTGCCAATTCCATCCAGCCGGCACTCCCAGCTCTTTAAGATCCTTGGCGACTTCATCCTTCCAGGCTTAAGATTCACTAATTTCTTAAATTTCCCTGTGACCATGAACCCATAATGTTTGTAAATGTATGCGGAGATACTTTGGGGCACATCTTCTTGGCGGTGTTCGAAGCACGTACGTTACTCAAGCACGTGTGCTTAAGACAAGGTGATCGAAGCCTTACGTATTAATAGATTTAACAACTACCTTGCCTTGCCATGTATACAAGGTGTAACAAAGACTGTAAAACAACCCTGAACGATGTGTGTGAATCTGCTCATGAAACTGAACAATTTTTTCAATGGAACGTATAGGTTGAAGAAATACAACAAAAGATTTTACCGTCGTATGAAAACTGCATCCGCTGATAGCGCGTTTTGTAAGGAATGTACAAATATTTATTCATATTTCGACCCCTGCTCATTCTGCAGAGATTTTCAGTTTCATGAGCAGATTCAAATCTTTCAAAATTTGTATGAGCTTTCTGTTACACCTTGTATATTCGAACAAGAATGTACATGTCTACATGTAATCTTCAGTCTTTACGTTCCTAGCTATAGGAAATGTAAGGACTCAGCTGCTAGGCGCTTCAAGCACGTACTAAGTTTAAACACGTGTGCTCGAGACATAGCACTAATCGAAGTATTTCACTGGTTTTGATAGATTTTACAATATACTATCTTTGATGAAATCTTGACAATAAGTACAGAGGTAGTTGCTGAACTGTTACCCATCAATACATTTTTATTAAGTGTACAAAAGAGAAACTTCGGTGAAACTTTTATCAAACTACACGATGCAAATAATTTTGCAGCTCATTTAGAGAACGCATGTGGATCTAATAATTATTTTTAAAGATTGTTCACATATGTAAATGGTAACAATTGAAATTTTATTTTATTTATTTGCTGAACAAAACAGGTAACGGTAACAACCAATATAATTAAGTACAGATTACAATGTACTGTTATTTAACTAGAGTGTAACCCTAACCAGTTCAAAAATATTTACAGTGAAGGTCAATTTATCATTAATACTGATTTTAAGATAGATCATGTATTGATGGGTCGAAAATCGATGATATCTAGTTAATTTTTTTCGTGAGACAATTCGTTACAAGTCAGCACATTCAAACAATTTGGTTATAGCATGAAATATTATTGGTGTAGTCAAATCATTTGCAATTTAATAAGAACTAAGTGATTACTTAAACTTAAACGATAAAAAGCACAAAAAGAAAGACAAATGAACTTACTTGTAAAAGGTTATTTTGCGCTGTAAGAGACGTTCAATGACTATTGAACAATTCTATTTTTTGAGTATAGTCGTTCTTCTAAAAAAAAATTCAAATAGTTTGTGTCTTTGTCTGTACGTTTCGATAAAATCAGTGCAAGAGGATATAGCGACTGCAAGCATCTTGCAAACGTCTAATGCAACCAATTTATCTGAAACGCCTCGATATGCATTTCCCACGCTTCAGGCCCCGTTTCGTGTTGCCCGCGCGTGTCTTCTCAAGAATTTGTCGAAGATGTGAGTACGTGACAAACTGCACATTATTTCTATTCTCAGATCTTATAACTGTATTTTAAAAATAATATACTGCAATTCATGTGAAAATTGAAGTTTGTCTATGAAATTTTAACTGACGGATATAGATTTTAGTTAGACTAATTAGTTAATTAAATTAATTTTCAATTTGACTAATTAAAATTTTGCACGGAAGGTATGAATATACAAATTTCTAAATGGCTGCAGCGCACTTGTGCCCCCAGTTAGTCCAGTTAATCTACGATATGAGGATGCATTAAATGCACATTTGGAAAAAAATATTTTAAATAGTATTATAGGCTATTTGAAGCTGTAAATAATTAAATCCGGCAGTTTTGTAAAATCACATTTTTTAATAAAAGTACCAGTATAAGCTGACCTGTGCTACATGGTAAATATTATACTTTTTGAGCTCACATTATAATGGTTTTAGAATGTCAACGTTTTGTCGGGTAATTCCTGTGGTTTTAAATTTTTGAATGTTTTTACTGATAATTTAATAAATTATTCCCTAAAGTGCATTCCATACAAACATTCGTAGATTGACTGGACTTAATTTTTATGAAGTGAAGGTGTCTTGTCTTAAGCAAAGATACGATAAATTGCACAATTCACACATAAAAACATCGTGCCAGTACAATATTTTCACACAAGTATAGAGACGCTTGTTGTTCGTGAATTGCGACATTTGGGCTTGGACCTAGAGCGGGTGCCGCTAAACGCACTGTGTGATTTGTTCCCAGCGGGCTCCACGCTTGAATATTCTGCAATAAGTTTAATTAACGTACCTACAGTATTTCTTTTCACAGAAAAGTGTATTATTTTTTGCCTGACTTTGTCTCGATCCTTACATCAATTCCTTTCGATTTTGTAAACCGTTAACTTAATCTTTCCTCCTCCCTCATATCCTCTATTGATAAGTCCGTGTATATCTTGTCTACTATGTAAAATATGTTAAAATTAATATGCCTAGTATATTTTGCTTAGGTGATATTCCATAACATTCTTCCTAGCGTATCCCTTATCCAGGTAACCATAGAAATAGGTGATAGTGTAACTGCTTTTATTTTGGATGTTCCTTGATTTTTGAATTTATTATACTATAAGTTTGTGTTTGACGGATTGTTTTTTTTTAGTGTTGGACTGGGAATGGCATTCTTATGTATTTGTGTTACAAAAATAAAAGTATTCAATAATAATTCTTACATTACTCTAAAATCTATTTTACAGCATGTGAATCCGCGTTTATAGTAAACTCGGTGACGGTGAAATTGGCTGCACTTCTGAAAACACCCCGCCCGCGGCTCGTCGCGACTGTGGTATGTCTCAATTAAGATTAGTTTAACAGCCTTACTACGTACAGTCAAGACCACGTCAAGTTTGTCGATTCCTTCTTGCACGTCTCAATGTTTTCGTTTGAAATAAGAACGGTATGAAGTCCAATTTATGAAGCTTCGTGTGCTCTTGATTGTACAAACATCCAAGTTTTAAAATTGTAGGGTAGTTTTTATATCACAGAATAAGATGAATTTCTTAACTGTATAAAAAGTAACGTTGAAATAGTAATAGTGCAGTTGCTTTTTTAAGGTTCCGAACCAAAATAGTAAAAAAAAAACCCTTATGGTGTGACTTCGTCTGTCTGTCTGTCTGTCACGCCTGTTTATCTCAGCAACTACTCATGTTATCGAACTGAAATTTAGAATATCATCATCATAACATCCCATGAAACGTCCACTACAGGACAGGGAACTCCCTCCAGAATTCCAGCTTTTGCTGAAAAAATGTAGAGGGGAAGTACCATAGTCACCTCGCTTGTTAGCGTTACGGCTGGCACCATGGACCGCGGTTGTAGGTGACCGCAGTAAGTTAAGATGTTAGATACAAAGGAGGGTGCTGTTGCCCATCCTCCAGTTTATAACCCTTAGTCGCCTCTTACGACACCCACGGGTATGTAAGGGTTGGTACTATTCTTTGCCGGCACCACAGGGGAAATTTAGAATAAACTAAGACAAAGCTATACTCGTATCAAGCAGTTTTCCAGTTTTATTTCCAACTCTGTGACGACTAAGATACTCGTAGCTCTCAGTTTCGCTGAAATTTTGCGTTCCTAAATGTTCTGTTTGAGTAAAATGATGTCTATGAAATAACACTTGTGTTGTATTTAGCTGCGAAAAAAATCTAATACAATATCAAAAACGACGTGTGGTGCAAATTTGTGCACCTGTTTATAAAAAAAAAACAAATGTAAGGAAAACAGATGCCAGGCCTGCTCAATAATAATTATGAATGAACAAGACATTTTTTCTGATTCTTCATGAAATATTTTATTGCCGTCTCGTTCACTCGTGTCAGATCTTACACGTCGAGGAAGTTTTAAACCAGCGTGTCGGATATAACCTGATCCGCAATCAGGCGCCGCGGCTGCGACAGCGCAGATTAGATCCAGATCCGGCGTGGCTGGATTTACGACGCGACTACACCCGATATTGGCTTATTTAACTTTCTTCCAACGACGTTCCGTGTATTTCAAAACTAGAACGTTCATATGAAGGAATTTTTCCGTATTCAAGTAATCTCGTAGCTTATTTTAGCACTATTGGACAATTACTATTTTCCACATGAAAATAAAGTATGGTTACAGATACGAGTATAGTAGTTTAAACAAAGATGTATACGAGTAATACACTGTTTTGTAATCACTTGTTACAGAATCGTATAACTCAACTTTCTAAAAGAGTTTCCTATCAAAATTAATTTTGCATCTGCACTCTGTTGTGAAAGACATGGAACCTCGTTGGTTCTCTCCACCCCCGCTTCCTCTCACCCCGCGCCTCCATAACGCCAGATATTAAATCTGGAACCAGATGATATCAATCTCGTCTGCTGCGATCGAGGTCTACTGATCTGTGTTCGGAGGAGGTCATAAATGCAGCAGTGCATTTTGAATTATATGAATCCGAGTAAATGTTTATAATTTTTAGAACGACTTTGATAATTTTAATGGAGTATTTATGTTTTTGTATATCTCTGGACCTTAGATACCCACAACTTATTACCTACATCAACCAAAACTAACTTATAAGTGAGCAAACGACCTGATGATAAGTGGTCTCCATAGCACCCAATGTCTTATTAGTGACGTACTTTGAAACAAATAAGACAACGAAGCGCGTTGCTCATCCTGAGATATAAGACGGTGTGTCTCATGTGCCAGTAATTTCACTGCTCACTTACTCTTCGAACCGAAACACAGCAGTGCAAACACTGCTGTTTTACGGCAGAAATGGGCAAAATTCAACACTGCTTTCAAATGTCGATATATAGCTTGTGTTTTTTAGAATATGTTTCCATCAGTAAAAATGTACTGTATGTTTTGATACTGTCATTTTGTAAGAGTTATTAAACTATATGACGTTGAACAAGAACAACTTTACCTTATTCTTTAATATGAATTCCTAATGGGTATTCCAATAATAATTCCTAAAGACAAACAGGTCAAAATTTAATACTAAACTGACAAAAAGTACAACAAAGTATCAGTGCTAAACGAATCTCGAAAAATATTTGTTGTGAGAAATAAAATCCGGGCGTGTCTCCGTCGCGCCGTGCATCTGCCGAGTAAAGAGCAAATAAATCCATCGGGCTCAAGCTCAAGGGCCGTTGAGGACAAACATTCGCCATTTACATTTCAATTACGTAAATGCTGTTTGTTTTACTCTTACACTCTTCTTGCTAAACGGTGCCCAGAGTTAATAGTTTATTCTTCTTGCTAGAACTTCTTTTGCATGACTTGGAAGTCATCATCAGATTTCTTCTAAGGTTCGTCTCTACAAGGTTCATAGTTAGTGAAACACTGTTTCTCATCAATTTTAATTAGAGCAGAATAGTTACCAGTAGTATTTGACACCTTGAAAGAGAATCCTGTTGATTCTAGGTGGAGTTTTCTTAACACAGTTTAACACAGCATAACGTATAAAAAAAAAAATATTTTGGGTATAATTGTAAAATCGTTAATTTGTGTACCGATAGCTTTTATAGATCGTTATGCATGGCTGTTACATATTAAAATATGCAGATATTTTTATATTTAGACAATTACAGACCATATTTTGTTAATCAAACTTAAAAGTGAGTGTCAGAAACAAAGTAGAATAATTAAAATGCAAATTATTAGCATAAGATTTCATTACAAATTAGGATGACTTGAAAATTGAATATAATCATAAGTAAAACTGAAAATAGACATCTCATAGTCAGTTTGAGTGTTTCTTTTGTCCTGAGCTAAAAGAAAAAACGTTGGGTACTATTAGCGCAATTGCTCAAAAAGTTTACATTGCTCTTTTTCCATGCATTTCTCCTACCTCTATCCCTTTAAAATTTCCGACAGCTGTCCATGTCTGCAGTAAGAATAAAAATTGTCGCGAATTGCAATTCCTCTGTTGATCGCCTTTGTTCATCCTCGCCCATTTTTCCGCCGGTAATTTTAGCTGGAGTCTCAAACAATACCATTTAACTGTCCCGAGCGTCACATCTATTCTCGCAGCTTGCTTTTCGCTCGTTTTGTATTCAATTTTGGCAAGCAAAAGGTAATTGAAAACAATGCAAGAACTTGGAATCATTGTTGTATTCCTTTGGTTTTAATAATTCCTGTCATTTTGTGCAATAACGGCGCAAATTCGTTCTTAAACAGGCAATTGCTAGGTTGGTGATAGAGAGTTTTTGTGAGTGGTAATGGTGATCTTTAGGAAATGAGTGGCTATCTTTCCGCAGATATGATGACGATTCTAAGAGAGCCAAGAGACGATTAAAAAAATTTTTAAGGCACTAGTAAAATTTTGACAACGGAGTGGAAATAAGTTACAATAATTGTTATGTTTTCTTATGTTTGAATTATAGAATGTGAATTTTTATTGATTTTGCTCCCGATTCTACTCATGATAACAAGCAAAAAAATTTACGAAAAAAATTCACGCTGCACAGCGTGTAACGGAAAGGTGTAATAATATTGAAGTGTGTGAATCTGCACATGAAACTGAACAACTTTTCTCAAGGAACGTAGGTCATAGAACAAAATCAATTTTTAACCTCCCCTAGAAACTTCATCAGCTGATAGCACATTTTGTATGGGAGGTCAATTTGGGATTTCCTTGTTCCTATGCTCCGATGGAAAAGTTGTTGAGTTTCATAGGCAGATTCACACCCTTCAGTATTATCACACCCTTCCGTTGTTCTATAAATTAGAAAGTCCCGCCTAAGGTACAAATAAGTATAACAGTATCAGCCTATTCAGCTTCGAAGATGCAGAGACAAATTACTTCTAGTTACAACAATATTGTTGTCTTAGAATTTTTCCTTCAGAAAATATAAAAGTTTTTATTCAGCTCACTGAACCGTAAGGTCTTGTTACGCCTGTCTAGTGAGATAAAAATATTACCCCCCTAGTTCTGTCATCTGCATGCTGTTCCAGTTAATACGCATCTCTAGCAGGGCCTACGAGGTAGGGTAACAACGCAGGGCCGACTAAGCAGGCCAACCGAAGGCTACGTTCACACTAATGATATCTTCTCTTGACAACTCCTTTTCTTGTAGTGGGTATGCCCGTAATAACATAATAATATCGAGTCATGCATATCGAAACATCGCGATGCAAACTGAGCGTGTGCTAGACGGGAATTGACGGGATGTGTCGAGATTATTGTACACGACGCGACGCCGCCGCCGCCGTAACAAGAAACAAGGTGTAACAGGAATAATATAATTAAGCCTAAAGTATAATTATGAATGACTATGACCTAGAATAATTATGAATGACTTTAAATTTAATAATTATTAAACTTAATTATTAATTAATTCAACATTGTTTATTTTTATTGTTAATTTTTATATTAAAAGTTTATTTATTATACTAGTTTTAAGCAACATTGACTTGTAATAATATTGTTTATTTTGTTTCGGGTCTTAGCGCGATAATAGTTATTAGGCAAAATAAACATTAAGACCCGATACAAAATAATCATGATTGAAAAGTGCGAAAGTCTAAAACAAACCTGTAATAATATTATTATGAATAAATGAGTATGAGTTAATGATATGATCTGCACATTAAACTGAACAACTTTCGAAATTATTACTTTTTGGTGTTACGTATCAAATACGCTACCAGCAGATTCAGTTTCTATGACATTTCAACATTGTTTTTTTTTCATATTTTGATCTATGAAAGTTGTTCAGTTTCATGGGCAGATTCACATTCAGGTATATCCTTTTTGTTAAACCTTGCATTGAAGACTCCGTAAGCTTTACTTCAAGGATTCCTTGCATCACCATTTTTTCAAGAGTGCCAGTGAAAACTCCAAAGTGTTAGTATAAAGAGTGTGAGGGACGGTGTACCGAAAACTGAAAGGGCGTGCTCAGTCCACGAAACTGAACAACTTTCCCAAAGAAACATATGTTGGGAAATTAAAAAAAAGTTTGACCTCTCCATACAAACTATTCTACCAGAGTGGGCAATTTGTATAAAGAGGTAATTTTTTTTTTATTTCCCAACATATGTTTCTTTGGACACGTTGTTCAGTTTCGTTGAATAAGCACACGCCCTTTCAGTTTTCGGTACACCGTCCCTTGCACCCTGTATTTGTTCGTTTGTAATGATAATCATATAATATGATATTGTGACAATCTTTTGTGTAGTCCGTTAATGAAGTAAACGATATTAAATAAATTTGTAACCAGAAAACCTTTGAACTGAAAAGTGTTTTCTGAAATTTGTTATTATACAAATGTGGTCTAAACCTAAGCAGGCAAACCGTTAGTATTCGCCGCAGGGGATCCGGTGTGCCGGACAGACGAGCTGTAATGAGAACTGCTTTATGTCGAGGGTCCCGCTCAACGAGACCACCGGACACTTGCACAGAAATACACAGGTTATTTTGTACAACGATTTGAGTGAAAATGCTCGTGATGTCAAGAAAACAAAAGTTGGAATAAGACAAAAAACTTCGTGTTCAATGTTAGTTGATTTAAACTGTGTTTATTTTCTTGAACAAAGTTACCTTAACTTAAAATTTGGTGTAGAATTTGTAAAATGTTAGATATAACATCTATTAAACCAGAATTGCAATAAAAATAGCATATATATAATTGGCGCGAACATTGTAAATTATACGAACATGCCGGTAGTGACTTTTCAACGAGGAAAATAAAGTTTTTAGGTGTATTGACATTTTGGAATACACATACATTCGGTCATAAACTTAATCTAGACAATGTCTCTACTAAAGTAAAGATAGAATAAAACAAAGATTTTTCAAATAAAATACATTAATAGCGTAGGAACATGACATGAACGGAACACGCTCCACCAGCAGCGGCTGTCAATTGAATTGCATTACAGGTCCAAAACGTGTCGGTATCGGCAACATTTTTACAGCCCGCTGGAGGTAACGTGACGGCTGTGGCAGCACAGTCACGTTCAAAGGAATATCGAAACAAAACTAGCAATACTGCAGACAAAGTAGACAATGTCAGCTGGCTCGACAGTAAAACCAAAGTAAAACACGGGAATAAATCGGTATCCCGACTGTAAAAATTTTATCCATTTTGCATGTAAAGACGTACAATATAGTGCAGAGACATGTTTCGCAAACTGATCGAAAAATAAGTTGGACTGGCCACTCTTTCATTTTTGAATCTAAATTTGTAGTTGCTAAAATTAGTTTCATTCGCGACTCAGGAGTCTAACTTTTTAAAAAGCTGGTTGTGATTTTGGATGCAGTAAATGGGCAAATCAGGCTTTGTTTTATTTGGGAAAGCACGAGCTGGAATCAAATATTCGCGCTCGAGCGCGCTTCGTGAAACAGACGACGTGACTGCATTACCGCACTGGAACCCATCACACATGACGAATGGTATCGTCATAAAGGAAATCACTGCTTGCAATTTTTATCTTAGTTTACCGTAGTATATTTTTAACTATATCTGGTATTTTCATTTTAATCTGTGCTTTTCAATTACCCATGATGTGAGATGACAGTGACCGCAAATCTTTTAAACAATAGGTCTAGTGTTTTTCTCTTATTTTTATTTCTATGACCATTCACAACTATAATTGTGAAAAATATACGGGTAGGTTTCTGATTACGCTCAATTACTAAAACCCTTAATTGGGCAGACGTTTATTCAAATCTATTGTGCGGAATGGACAGAAGGAACATATTTCCCACATAAACTAAGGCGATGTGGGAGCTCTATTCCTATTTCCCATACCATATTAAAAATTTGGGGACATGTTATATTTTTTACCGAGGCCCGCAAAATGTAAAATGCTGGAAGGGAAATACATTCCTTTTACCCAATTAAGGGATAAAAGACACTTGCATGAATTGATATTCGAGTCTAATTGCAATATTCGAAAGAAAGAACAATGGCATGTTCATCATACGCTTGTAAAAATTCAATGTGAATTAGATAAAATATATATATTTTTTTATTATTAGTTATTATCATAATCATAAATCATTTATTAAAATGGTCCAGCTATCTTTAACAAATTTTACAATAGTACCCACACTAGGCACAGCCTGTGTCGTGGTTACTGCTGCTTACATATGATTAAACAGGACACTTAATTTAGAAAATAAAAACTAAAAATCAAATTATTTGCTTAAATATTCGTAAATATTAATATTATTTTAAATATTTTATCTTCTCCGTGTGGAACAGGATTGATTCGTGAATATTCCACGAGCAGCTGCAAAACAAACTGTTGTATCCAAAATATGCTAATATCCACAACAAAACTGGGAAAACGTTCTAAGTGCTATGATGTAGCTGATTTCACTATCAGATTCCACAAACTGCAATTATTTAAATGTGTTCTAATATGTTGCTTTTGCTGGTACAGTTTCTGGAGCTCGTCGCATGGAAATAGTCACCTCCACATTCTCTAAAACTTTTTACCTTATACTCGACTACTTCCGAATCTTCACTTTCTAAACTTTTGTTGTATTACCTATTTGATTTGTATCTTTAAGTAGGTGAAGGCTTGAGCATACCGCCCTTGTACTGTACCTGTATCTAACCGTGTACATTACTCCTAACATAATATAGGTAGATTATGACCACTAAGCGAAATACACAGAAAAGATTCAATCTGTCACAAAATATTGCACTTATCTTCAGCATCTGATTCGAGAGTTACTCCTAAGTACGGTTGGTAAATGGTTAGCAGCAGTGGCAGATGACTTTGTCTGAAAAGTCCGTAACGTATCGTATTTCTTTACAGAGGTCAAAGTGTTATTTTTATCCCAGACTTCTTTAAGGAAGGTGTTTAGTATATCTTTTTACTCACACTCTACGTACCAAACAAGCCATTTCAAACGTCAGCTTTTTCTTCGCGTGCTAGTTTATTAAGCCAACGGAAGCTCCGTCATATACCGGAAACGGACCGTCGCAACAGAAATATAACTGTTGTCAAGCAAGAGTGGGGTTCTGCATTTATTACCGGGGCACATAAACAGAATGCTCTGAATTATTCATGGCAGGTGGCTCGCAGCGCAGTCGCCGACTCCACATAACATTACGATATGAAAAGATTTCACCAGAATGAGAAATTCTTGTACTTTGTTACGTTTATGAGTCTGTCTCAGATGTACTGAGTATTGTTTAAATTAGTTCAATTTATTTCTTCTTTAATAATGTTTCTAGTTGGAATATATGAAATGTGCAGGCGATTCTTTATCATGTAATAAAGGTTAAATTCTATATTGTGGATTCTCTGCCTGCGTCTGTGTTTCCGAGTTTATATAACCCGAATCTTTTCAAGTCGCGAGTGAATAGGCTTCTTCTGGGCAAGCTCGTCCCATCGTCGACCTCTTCTCTGTCCTCACGACTAGATCGAGGTCAAGAGTAAGCCCATTGGATATAAAAAAAACAAAAAACGTGTATTTTTTCTAAAAGCTGCATCGTCATCGAAGAGTATATTGCTATTCAAATATAAGGTTCTTCTAGATAGAAAAGATATGCATATACTCATGATACTGAACAACTTTTTCCAATGAACATAGATCGAAATGTGAACAAATATTTTTCAATCTTAGTAACACAATCAGATGATAAGCAGTTTTATATTGAGGTATTTTATTTTTTCATATTTTGATGTTCCTTGGGGAAATTTGTTCAGTTTTATGAGTACATGCAGTTTTGCTATCATGAAATAATTAAAACTAAAACTTTAAAAGAAATACTAAAATACGGTATATAAGTTCTTTCACTGCGTCATAAGCTACCAGCTGGTTGCAACAGCCGTATATTAAGTGCAGGCGAGGTAAGAGGAACGGTGAGATAAATTTGATATCTGAGACAAAAAATACAGCTGACTCCGTTTATAGCATCATACTCGTATGATTGCATGTGATATTCTTTCCGGAACTAGTGAAGTGAACCAAGATTTTCACAAAACAGTACTAGGTAGTAAATGAACTGTAGCGCAGCAAGGGGCGTAAAATAAAACTATAAAAGCGGCACCAGCTCTCAGCTGCTTCAATCTAAACCTCACTTAAATGTGAGCTGTTACGGCTACCGTTCAGTTAGGTTTTATTATAAAAGGCGGTGCATGTCTATTTTGAGTTCCTGCTCTTTGTTCCTGTACGATCACATTGAAAAAATATTGTAGAAACCGTTGCAGAACAATGAAAAAAGAAGTAAAAACCAGCAAAAAAGAGGAGTATATATTTAAATCGCTTCATTACTGTTCTTTTGCTTAAATAACAAAAAATAAATAAAAAGTCGCATAGTTCGAACGAGACGTTAATGTTATTAAATAGGAATCCTTACTCAGCACAAATAATGATTACTAACTAGTAGGAGTTATCAATGATTCATTCTCAAAGTATCTTAATTTATCTTTGAGCAGTCACAACTTTGTGATTGCCACACTACGCACACTTGCCAAATTAGGTTTTTTTAAACTTTTCGGAGTAGCATCTCGTTTTACTACCATTAATAGTGTAGAAAGATGGTGCAATGCAGCCGTTACTAAATAGTAAAGTAGTTGAAATACACTAAAACTTATTATCCTAGAACGTACCGCCTCAGTATGCACTGGATGGACAGCGAACAGCAGCGCTGCGAGTGCCGCGAACGGGCGCTCCAGACGCGCAAGCACGGCCCCTGCGCGCAGTACCAACGCGCAGCACGCTGCGTGCAATAGCACGTTGCAGGCGTGCCACCACCAAGCGGAGAGGCCAAACAGCGCGTAGTTCAGCCTGAAAAAGAAAACAACGGTTTTTCATCCCATATATTCGAAAATAACAAATCGGTTCGTCGAATTAGGCGAGCAATATAGCCGATTACCCAAAACATTTTCGTGGCGGGTAAAAATGAGATTTGAATTTAGAATATGAATATTTCGATCAGAGATTCGCGGAGAGTGAGCATTTGGCAATTCTACCTCATCG
The DNA here is from genome assembly GCA_947532105.1 of Athrips mouffetella. Lineage (NCBI taxonomy): Eukaryota > Metazoa > Arthropoda > Insecta > Lepidoptera > Gelechiidae > Athrips > Athrips mouffetella. The sequence goes on from OX383958.1 coordinate 1,210,749, forward strand.
GTTACCAAAAAGCGACTTATCTAGCCTGGTGTACAATGAAAAGGTGAGTCAGTTAAGTCAACAAGAATTTTTTTTTATGCCCGTCTGGTGCCGGCAAAGAAAAGTACCAACCCATCTCTACCTGTGGGTGTCGTAAGAGGCGACGAACGGTATTTAAACCATAGGATGGGCAGCAGCACCCTTGTGTGCATCGTATCATCTTATCATGCTAACAAGCGTGGTGACTATGGTAGTTCCCCTCCACGATGTTTCAGCAAAAGATAGAATTTTGGAGGGAGTTGTTTGACCTGTAGTGGACGTTTCATGGGATGTTATGATGATGCAGGCAACTTCATACCACTTTGATATCAAAGAAAATAAAGTGGTTTGTCAATATTAAATCCTAACCCGAACAAAATGATCGATAGACTGAGCTAAAAGTCCACATTGTATTATATGAAAAGATTGATGAAAGTACAGGAAGAAGTATGTCAAGATCGTAGTAGGTGGAAAACTGTGGTCTCTGCCTACCCAGACGGGAATGAGGTATGTATGTATATTGTTGCAGCTTCTAATACATATTATAGTTATAGCTCTTTTAGTCTTCAAAAATTCATCATTTAAAATCTTCAATTAATATTAACAGGAATGTTTTGTCCCACGAGAAGCAAGCGAATTACAAAATTGAGCTCTTGGTCAAAATAATTTCTTATGTTCGTAGCTTTTTCTCTTCTTTTTGCAGCATATTCAGGAAATAGTATGATAATATTCAGTATAACATTATGTTAATGCAGTACATTATAATGTTATACTGAATATAGGTACTCTTTCCTTCTATTTATTATTATTATTATTCTATTTTATGATAAGAGTTTGATGAAAATTGTTATTGATTATTGGACACACAATATACATTAACCTACATAAAACTGAGGGGTGTATGCAAATAGGTGATTGAATCATTTTACGCTCTAGTAAAATGTAATGTTCGTTCAGCTTTGACGAGGTCCTATTCAACCTATTTACTCATACTACACGGGGCTTTAGCTCCCCCAGGGAGAAAATAGAGTAAATTGACGGGACATTTATGAAATAGGGTGGTATAATGTTTAAGGCTATTTTTGTTATACTATAACTTCCAAAAAACATTTCGAACTTAAGGAGATATTTCTCTGCAAATGCACGAGGTACAAGATTTTTTCCTTAAAATAAACACAGAAATAAATCATGCTATCATTAAACATACAACTAGTCAGTGATATCAATATTTTTAGCATTTTTTAGGGTTCCGACAGCCAGAAACCCTTATAGTTTCGTCATGCCTGTCTATCCATCTGTCCGCGGCTTAGTTCAGTGACCCTTAGTACTAGAAAACTGTACATTGGTATGGATATTATACATTAGCCACGCCGACAGTCTTTTTTTCATCGTCCCCATGGCGTGGAGTGTCGGTCTTTAAAAAATATTGTAAATTTTCAAAGATCACTTTTTGATTTAGGGAACCGTTTGCAGAACATTTTGCTTAGAAGCGAAATTTTCTGTTAGGGTCACGTATTGATTGGTTTTTATACGCAAATGTGTTGAAAAATGTCGTAAAAAGCTCGTGCGCGTTGGAGATTATACCCTCGGCTCCATTACGCCCTCGCCTGCGGCTCGGGCTGCAATTTCTGAGCCTCGGGTGTAATATCCAAAGTAGCGCACTTGCATTTTGATGTACTACGAGTATTCTTGTAAAATTTTTGCTACAGTTTTGAATTTGTCTAACGGTGAACTTGAAAGTTAGTTAAGTAAATGAAACTCGTAAATTATTTAGAGCAGTTTGGTAAGAGTACTTTCATGTTATTTACGTACTCGTATTAGCGAAGCCAATTTTCTAAATCACTAGCAATACAGTTGAAAGCCAACAACGGCGGCCGCAAGTAGACATATCAGTACAAATTCACCGTCGTATCTAACCGTCGCGAGGCGGCTTGGCTCGGCCTGGCGCGCCCGCCAGCTTTCGGCTTAGCGGAATATATGGCCAAAAGCCAGCCAACACCAATGTACTGTGTGTGTAAGTACCTTCTAAAATGGTTAGGGCTGCTGTTTTGTTTCTCCGTAAGTTTAATAAAAATTGCTATAGGATTTATATAGATAGAGTCGACAGTGGAAAGATGATTAAGTTATATTAGAATGGTTTTAATAAAACTAATAAATAAAATAAAATATGTTTATTTGCAATCAACAAGGTTTCATTTAGAAAGTGGAGGCAGGTGTCTCCTATTAAGCTTTTCGCCTGTGTTAGGAGGCACCGCTCTTCCAACACAAAACTTATTCTATAGAAGTAGATTGCTCTATTCCACCAGTGTTTTAATAACAATCTTTATGAACTAACTAATACATGTAGACAAATATTACTATGAGCCATTTCTTAAGCTGGTTTTAACGACGAAGTGTGAGATGAAAAAGTGTTATTTCAAAGGGAAACTTTCACCATTTTGTTATTCATCATTTTGTTTGTCGTAGACGTACGGGCTGCACGTCGGTGGAAACAATTTGACCTTAAGCTCCTCTCAAGATTTGAGCTTTGTAGCGTAGAGTTTGTTCAGCTTATACTGGTTTTGTTTCTACGTGCTTGCTGCCACGCGTATTAACCATTGTTGGACAAAAAAGATAGACCGACTATCTACTTAAGACGCAAGTAATTGCAGCTGGATACGGCAGAAACCTTTGACATGGGGATGTCTAAGGTGACGCCTGTGTCCAGAAAGAGATGTCTTTCGACTGATGATTATCAAGTCTGGCGAAAGACATTGGCGTAAAATCGAATTACCTGACTTGATAGCTACATACTTCATCATAACATCTCATGAAATGTCCACTGCAGGAGAGGGAGCTCCCTCCACAATTCTAGCTTTTCCTGGAAAAGTGTGGAGGGGAAGTACCATAGTCACCTTGCTTGTCAGCGTTTCGGCTGGCACCATGGACCGAGGTTGTAGGTCAACGCAGTAAGTAAGATAGTATGATACACAGGAGGATGCTGCTGCCCATCCTCCAGTTTATAACCCTTAGTTGCCTCTTATGACACCCACGGTTATCTATAGGATGGTACTATTCTTTGCTGGCACCTTGCTCTATAATAGCCGCCTCAATATTAAAATATCATCAAGTGAGCAAGCTATGCTACTCGCCAACAGATGGCGCTGTAGGTTTCTGTCTAAAACGAAAACGAATTTTCCCAGACATGACACCTAGCTAGATCGATTTTTCGCCCCCGAAAACCCCCCGTATTCGAGAAACCTATTACAAATATATATACTCGTGAATCGTTTAGGGGCAAGATGTGTTGTTACAATATATATATTTTTTATTTTAACTATGAACAATAATATTTTAATTAAAACTAAGGCTTTGAAATTAGGTCCGGTGGCAGCCCTATTCTAGCAGCGATAAAGTAGAAACGCTGTGAGTCAGTTAAACGTGTGGGCTCTCATTTATCTATGCACTGTGAAGTCAAACGGGGATGCAGAACATTTGAAACGGAACGTTACACGAAACCACTGAGCTCTTGTCAAGAATAAATTCTATGACGGAATGCTGATCATACAGGGTGTGAAAAGACAAGAAAACTGTACCTATCTGTGGATTAAGACTATGAAACTGAACAAAAGAACAGATCGATGCACGATTTTTTTTCTTTCCATAGAAACTGCATTATGTCGTAGAGCATTTTATGGGAAGGAAATAATTCCCGGAAAAAGTTGTTTAGTTTCGTGGTTTGAGTCCATGGTTTTAGTATTCAAGGAAACAGTGCAAAGAGAATTTTTAATTTTATCACTCAGCAACATTCGTAGTTATTATTTTGTGTTTTGTTTCTTTTGTGTTGTGTTGGACGTATAAGGGTTGGGCCACATTGATCGACGGCGATCGACGGTTTGCCTATACAAAACAGGGAAAAAGTATGGAAATCCTTTCGCCACGTCGATGCGAAAGGATTTCCATACTTTGCGCTCGTTTTGTATAGGCAAACCGTCGATCGCCGTCGATCAGTGTGGCCCAACCCTGTATACATACGACATAGGGATTTTAGCTTATCAGTACCTAAGTAAAGGCTGAACCTTAAATTTTAATAAAATAAATACTGTATAAAATGTAAAATAATAACTAAATTTTGATCTAACAGCGCTCGACGTGTGGTATCCTCCTTTGTATTACTCCGCGTAAGTAATTCTATTGTGAAACATACTAAATTGTAAAGCTACTCATGCAATTTGCGTATACTCTGTGTGGCATGAGGAATGTTCAAAAACCCGCACTTTACATCTTTGAAACGTAAAAGCTGTTCCGTGACGTCACGGGGCTTTGTCTCTCGCGGCCTGCCTCGAGCATATTTCACTTTGCGTCCCAAGATGTCGCCGGAAACGTTTCAAAGATGCGCGGTGCGGAATGCACAAAGAACGGGCGCAAAGACCGAAAGAGCCCGGTTTTATGCGTGAAATGTGAAGCGAGCGGATTCCTCGCGTTTGTGATGTGTTTTAAGATAAAGCTGCGAGTTTTACATTGGCAACATTTCAATTTCAACAAGAAATGGAACTGCGTTGTATTTTCTATTTGTCTCAACGCGCAACGCCACAAATTCAGGAAACTTGGCAAATGCACCGCAATTCCAAGAAAGAGATACACAAACAGCAAGAACGATTGATCGAGGGAAATCACTGAAATCTGCACAACAGAATATTACACCCAAAAACTGTCTAGAAACACTGGACTTTATAGCATCCTACTGATATTATAAACGCGTAAGTTTGTAAGTATGGGTGGATGTTTCATACTCTTTCACGTAAAAACTACTGAATGGATTTTAATGAAACTTTACAATAATATAGCTTATACATCAGAATAACACATAGGCTACAATTTATAAACCTGCGCAGACGAAGTCGCGGGCACCAGCTATAGTAATAGATAAAGAGTTGGTAGTGTTCTACCATCACTCGCATCGCGTAGACTCGCTCTATTTGCATTGTATTCTGCATGACATTCAATAAGTATTCTGTAAAGAATCTACATTGAATAAAATTATCTGAAATCTGAAATCTGAAATCACTACTCATGGCTGTCGTAAGAGGCGACTAAGGGTTTAAGGGCAGCAGCATCCTTCTGTGAATCGTATAATCTAACAATCGGCGGTCACCAACAAGCGCGGTCCATGGTGTCAGCAGTAACGCTAACAAGCATGGTGACTATAGTACTTCCCCTTCACATTGTTTCAGCAAAATCTGGAATTTTGGAGGAAGCTTCCTGACTTGTGATAGACGTTTCATTGGTTGATATGATGACGATGATGAGACAAAAAGTTTGGAACCGCGCTCGGTAATATATCTCCACTAACGTACGGTTGACCGTACCGTCTGATGGTTTTAAAGCCAGTTTCATTAGAAATTCAAGAAAATGTTTAAAATGTGCAGAAAGCATAAATATTTTGCACACAATCTACCTCAGCAGCTATGAATCTCGGCTAGCCTTGTCGGCAGCACTAACTCCGCATTAGGCTAAGCGCGATTTATCCAACGCCAACCACGCCGCCATCTTTTACCATTACTACTACTAGTCCTTGCTAACTTGGTAGAAAACTATCTAAACCTCGATGTAAATTTATAGTAATACATGTTCATGCAAAATTTGTGTAAAGGTGCTCTCACACCGGTGTTTGTAACTGTTCGAAATAGTTTTAAACAGTTTTGTTTTGTCTCCAAATGTTACTAAATGTTTTGTGTGTAAATTTTTACAGACTTTCATCAATTGTTAGAAAAAGTTGCAAACATTATAAACATTTAAACATTCCTAATGTATCTGAAACGTTTCCAAACGTTTATAAACATTTCCACTATTGCTCCCACACCGGATCTTTAATTTTTTTTTTAAGTTACAAGTGAGTAAACAAGCAGGTGGGCCACCTGATGGTAAGTGGTCTCCACCGCCCATAGCACCTACCTAATTGTTTGGAAACTTTCCTAAACACCGGTGTGGGAGCACCTTAACCGATCCCTACTCGAGATCGGTTAGGTTGAGTTTACCTTGGCTAACAAACCTGAGGTGCACCAGCAATCTTAACCCACTTACAATCTGCCGACGCGGTTTTACAATTCGCCGACCGTTTACAATTTGCCCGCCGTTTGTGAACGGCGAATTATTGATTTGCCTACGATAGCCACAATTACAGTTAACACCCCAGGTAGTGGCTTTATTTCCGATTTTATTTTCCTTCCAACTTAAACAAGAATCTTCGCGAAACATTTACCTGAGCCAGACTTATGTACCTATTCTCAAAAAAAAAAGGACGGGTTGCACTCCGGGAGTGCCGGCAGAAGTGAAAACTTGAATTTTTGAATATTATGCTTTTTGTAAGGGTGAATCGCGCCATTGCTCGCGTACTTCTTTGAAGTCACTGAATAAAAACCCGTATTGTAATAACAATACAGTTGACAGTTGACGCTTTTTCGATCAGGCTACGGATCTGACGCGAGATCTGACGCGACATCTGACGCGAGTTTAACATTTTATACCCATCTACAAAAGTGCCAAGCGCCACTAAAGAAGCTTTCACTTCAAAAATTATAGTACATGCCTCAATTTTCTATAATTTTCACATCACACTACGACCTTCAGACACAATATGGCTTTTAAATTAACCACGCAGACGTAGGTTTAATAAGATAACCCTTTGAACAAAACATTCACCGCAGGCAAATGAGTTAATCTCGCCGAAGCTTCATTAGATTTCTTGTGACAAATAAACGGCGGCGGTTCTCGACAGTCGGTAGACTGTCACTCACGCGTAGACAAACGGATCGCGCGTTACGCGAGTGACAGGTACTTTACTAGTTCGTCGTATGTTAAGATTAGGCCACCGAGAGAAAACGCTATTTTATGCCATACTATTCTTTGAACAAACTATACCCGGCTCACAATATATACCCTATACCATAAGTGGTGCCGTGTGGTGCCGGCAAATAATAGCACCATCCCATAATACCCATAGGTGTCGTAAGAGGCGACTAAGGGTTATATACTGGAGGATTGGTAGCAGCATCCTCCTGTGTTGCATAACATCTTACTCGTATTTCCTGCGTTCACCTACAAGTCCTCAACCGCGGTCCATGGTGCCGCTGTAACGCCGACAAGCGAGATGACTATGGTACTTCCCCTCCACATTTTTCTAGCAAAAGCTAGAATTATGGAGGGAGCTCCCTGTCCTGTAGTGGACATGGGATGTTATGATGCCCATAGGTGTCTTTCTACAGAGATATTTTTTAAACAAATCAATTGACGAACAAGGCAGCTGTAAATAAAATACGTAATTTAATTTTCAGACCAACCAAATTTACTTTGAATTAGTCACCAAGGGTGTCATTTAGAGACGTTTCGTTAGCACGGGGCCAACATAACCCAGGTCTAACCTTGGTCTTGCTCTGTCAAAATTACCTGTCACTCAACATGACATTTTCTTATTACAGATATAGCCCAAGAATGTAATGTAAACAATGTAAGTGCTAACTTATTACCGTGCTAGCGAAATGAGTTAGAATAAGTTTAGACCTGGGTTTTGTTGGCCTCTTGCTAGAGAATCGTCTCTGAATGACACTCCAGATGATTAGATAATCTTAGCTTCATTAGATTCCTTGCGAAAAATGTCTGAGGCATTCCAAACATCAGCCGACACCGACAGTGGTCGAAAGACTTCCTTCCACTCACGAGTAGGCGCGAGTGGCACACGTTATCCTTTCCTTTGTGTAACATACTAATAAATGATAATAAATGCCACACTGCCTGTGATGTAGCAACACTAGCTCAGTCTTGTCAGAGCGTGCGACACCACGATGGTGCGGGAAAATACTAAATTAAGTTGTTTTCATTAAAACCTTCTAAACTGTACACTTTGTATAATTCTGTCATCAAGACGCAATGAAAAGACGCTATTTTTATTTTAAAACAAACATTTACCAATTACTCATAACGAGTGGGAGTATCATTTGGAATCCTCATGAAGCTAAATATCAGCAAATGGTGGAAAAAATGCAGAATAAGTTTCTGAGGTTTGTATACTTAAAGGAATATGGGGTATACCCGTTCTATCCTCTCATGTACCCGACATTGTTTGTCCTTGGTATGGTGGGCTATTATAAATTTGAAGTAAGACGAGACTTGTCGTTGACCAAATATATTTTTTTGTTATTACGGGGAAAATTGTTTAATCCGTCTATCTTAGAGTTGCTTAAATTAGAGGTTCCTAATAGCATACTGCGGCGGACGCCGAGGATGCAGCTACTGCAGGTTCCATATTGCCGGACCAATCTCTTGAAGTTTGCCCCGGTATCTAAGGCAATAGGAATTATTAACGGTATATCTGATAAAATCATAGAGTAACACGATTTTCGCGCGCAAAGCCCGGACTTGCGCGGTTTGACGCGTTGCTCTAAGGATAAAATTGATATTTTTTGTTGTTCATTGTCGGAATTCGAAATGGTTCATCGTCGAAATTATTTATGCTATATATATATAAGTCCTAACATTGTTGATTGGGGTTACCTGTAAGAACAATGTAGTGTTGATTGTAAATAAATAAATAAAAATAAATAAATAAAAATAAATAACGATAACCTACTTTTCGATAACACAGGTGAATCTCGTGAATCAGTCACTCGGCGAACCTTCATTATTCCTCGTGACAAATAAACAGCGTTTCCCGACAGTCGACAAGCTGTCACTCGCGCGTAGACATACGCGTAGCATTACGCGAGTGACAGACAAGCGCTTAACTCGTTGTTGGTATGATTAAGGCGACCGAGCGTATAGATAGACGACAGTCTACCAACAATCCACATCTACACATAATCCTACTTCGTTCCTACTTCCTACTAATATAATTTTCTAATTTTATTTGTTTGCTTTGTTACTACTGATAGACCTTGAATTCATAACCAAATATAAATGTTTACCATGAAACTAGTAGTGAAAACCTGTAATTAGTTATATGTTATATATTTAGATTATATACACGTTTTTGAAAACTGATGGTTTTCCGATAAACAAAAAAAAAATTATATATTATAAACGCGAAAGTTTGTAAGTATGTATGTATGGATGGATCATCATCATGGGGTGCCATCTTCGAAATGAAGTTTGGAGGTCAGCAATCGGTATTCGTCGCGGCGTTCCGCCACCCTCTTCAACTCGTGGTAGTGTAATCCGGTCCAGTCCCTTATGTCATCGTACCATTTCCGTCTCGGCCTTCCTGGTGGCCTTCTACCCGGTATCTTGCCTTCAAGAATTGTCCGCAGGAATTGAAATGCGGAGCCTCTTTGCAAGTGCCCAAAGAAGGCCACTTTCCTTCTGGCAATGGTCAACAACAGCTCGGGCTTACGCTGCTTCGCTCGTTGCAGGACTTTGGCGTTGGATGTAAAACTGGTCCACGGTATCTTAAACATTCTACGCAGAACCCACATTTCAAACGCTTGCAGTCTCTTACATGTGTCCTTTCTTAGCACCCACGCTTCGCATCCGTATAAGAGAGTGGACCAAACGTAACATTTTATGACGCGGTATCTTAATGTAAATGGGATTTTAGGGTCACATAAAACTTTGGAAATTTTGAAGAAAGCTGATTTAGCTTGTCCAATCCTGCATTTAATTTCCTCTTGATGGTTCAAGTCTGCTGTGAAGTAACGACCTAGATATTTGAATTTCGACACACCTTCAACCGTTTCGCCTCTGAGCGTAATGCACGGATGGGGCAGCTGAGATTTCGATATCACCATAGACTTGGTTTTACTTATATTAATATCAAGCCCCATAGCTTCTCCAGCAGCTGCGACATCCTCCAAAAGCTTCTGCAGTCCGGCTTCAGTGCTGGCAATCAGGACGGTATCGTCCGCATATCTGATGTTGTTGATAAACTGACCGTTGGCAAGTATCCCTTCTGGTTTTTCATTCAACAGATCAGTTAGGATGTCTTCAGAATACAAGTTAAAGAGAAGCGGAGAGAGTATACAACCCTGACGGACTCCTCTGTTGATTGGTTTCCATTCTGAGAGCATTCCATCCGTTCGAACTGCCGCTTCTTGGTTCCAATAAAGGTTGCCAATAATTCTCAGGTCTCTGCCATCTAAACCTCTTTTCCGCAGAACCTCTATTAACTTTCTATGTTGGACACGGTCGAATGCTTTTTGATAGTCAATAAAGCAGAGAAAGACATCCTGCTGGTGTTCAATTGCTCTCTCAACAAGCGTGTTAACAGCAAATATAGCCTCCCTTGTTCCCATCCCGGCTCTAAACCCAAACTGATTGGGGCTTAAAGATTCTGAGCATTGGATGGAGGAGCATGGATGGATGTATGTTTGTTACTCTTTCACGTAAAAACTACTAAATGGATTTTGCTGAAACTTTACAATAATATAGCTTATACATCAGAATAACAAATAGGCTTCAATTTATAAACCTGCGCAGACGAAGTCGCGGGCACCAGCTAGTCTATCATAATTGCCCTAGCCTCATTCCGTTTTTACCAATAGTTTTCGGAGTCAGCTACCTAACCTTGGGGATTTGACGAGAGCACTGGTTTTTACACAGAGCGACTACCATCTGACCTCCACAACCCAGATGTCAAAGTAGATGCAATGCTATACTTTGCCAGGTCAGTGGTCCTATCCTAGCTGTCAGAATTTTGAAGCCGTCAAATGGCCCCTGTAACGCATTAGCGCGCGCTTTTGCTAGGTCTGTGGCGTAACGACTTAGATCATTGACCATAGATATAGGATGTTAGCGCGCGCTTTTGCTAGGTCTGTGTCATTGACAGTAGCCAAGACCAACGGCTTTCATGCCTACCGAAGCACGGAAACGTTGTAGTCCTTGTGTTAATAGCGGTCACTAATCCGGGTTCTGGCCACGGCCAACGTTGCTAAACTTTCATGGTTTGAAAGATAGAACAACGTCAACGTCAGCAAGCAAGTGTAAACAAAACCTGTGTAAGCTGAAACCAGCGCTACCCTACAAACGCCCGAAACTCGAGACCCGCTGAAGGTCAAACTGTTTCCACCGACGTGCGGCCGTGTGTACTTACATTTCTCCTCAAGATATAGGTGGCACTCTGCTATTAGTGGTGTATGTAAATTTTGCAGTACTTAAGTGTGCCGCGCGTTAGCTTTATTTTCTATTTAGTAAATAATAGGCATTATTCTTGAGACCATTACTGGCACACGAGACACACCATCTTAGTTCTCGGGGTGGGTAACGTCACAGTAAATATATAAGCTAAAGCAGTATGGAAACTCGGGCCTTTTTTTGAAAAAAGAACTATTCTGCGTCGGAGCGTCAGGGTTGTAACCCAGAATTTTTTAAATAAGAATAGTATGATGAACTCAAATATTGGGTGCTTCTATCAACTTTGTTCCTTTCAGCATGTTTTCAATTTTTCATGTTTTTTTTTCACACTTAGTCGCCTTTTACGACACAAGAAAACGTTAAGTCACTTAGTCGCCTTTTATGACACAAGGGCAGATTAAGATACTTAGTCGCCTTTTATCGCACAAGGACAGGGACATACTTATAGGGACCATATATGTACCTATTTGTTTGTATTATGGTTTTGGCACCCACGACTGACTTCAGCGCGAAAACTGCTTATTTTCCTGTAGCGGTGTGCGCATGTGTGAGTGCGCCAGTTTTGGACGTTAGTTAGGATTTTCCATACTGCTTTAGCTTATATATTTACTGTGGTAACGTGCTTTGCTGTCATATTAGTGTCAAGTTATGCCACTAATAAGACAGCGAGCTCCATGGGCGGTGGTGACCACTTTCCATCGGGTCCTGGACCTGCTCGTTTGCTCACTTGTCACATGAAAAAAAACAGTCAACGTCAAAAGTGGATAACTAAATTCAGATTTCCACTATTTTTCAAAGTATCAGTTTTTTTAAATTCCTTTTTGAAGTCAATAAGAAAAGTGGTGTCTTGTGGGTGAAAAAAAAAGAAAAAAAAAGAGTACTATTTTCGAGCCTTGTTTATGGTTTTAGCGTTTTGAATATGTTTTGCTCTGACAAAAACAAGCCTATTTGTTATATTACTGATTTGCGAAATCCTTGGATAATGAGGTTTTGTAAAGAGGCGTGGGGGCTTTGGCGTATTTGAAGCTCACCCTTTTCGACAACGGAATAATAATTTAACAACACAAATTTCAGGTCAAATAAAAGAAAATATTTATAATTTTTAGAGAACACCAAAATATATAAGTAATTTAATTTAATCATTTTGATGATGTGAAATGGGTGTTAAAATGGCCTGAAACTTATGTAATTAATTTATTTTGAAAAGAACGTGGATAAGGAAGATATATTACTGAGGTGACGTTGCTTGTAACAAAAATATAATTATTTAAAGAAAACTAGCGGCTAAGCAGTTTTTTTTTATGTGACAAATGAGAAAACGAGCAGGTGGGCCACCTGATGGAAAGTGGTCACCACCGCCCATGAAGCCCGCTGTCTTATTAGTGGCATAACTTGACACTAATAAGACAGCAAAGCATGTTACCCACCCCGAGAACTAAGATGGTGTGTCTCGTGTGCCGGTAATTTCGCTGGCTGCCTCACCCTTCAAACCGAAACACAGTAGTGCAAACACTGCTATTTTGCGGCAGAAATAGGCAAGGGGGTGGTACACACGACCGCACATCAGTAAAAACACCTTTGGACCTTATGGTATGGTAATAGAGTTGAAAAAGTCTCTACCGACAAGCGGTTGACCTTACTTCCTCAGACGGACTTCAAAAAGTTCATACAAAAAACTCAAAGCGAAAAACACATAATATAGTAACCTAACCCGGGAAAACTAACCATTTTTTTTTTCAAACTAACCTTGTTATGAAAATCACGAATATAACAAAAAAGAATCCAATCAAGCAGTTTTCCAGTTTTCATGTGATGCTGTATCATAGCTGTTATACACGTGACAATTCATATATTACACATCTGGCGTACTAGTTATGCTTCATAATAACTGCAAAAGTCTGGTAGATTAAGGAACTGACAGTCTTTTAAGGCTTACACCCTTGACGGAAACATTGAGACTGATTGATGAATCCCACATACATACGAGTATGGTGAATGATTATATTTTCAGGCTCGAGAATATTATGATGTACGATAAAGACAAAACGTTACAGGCTTATTAGGTGTCAGAGCGGGAGGGTCGCGAGAAACGACAGTGTTCCAGCCGCGGCTTGTCGCTAGCGGGTGAATGACGTTTATTGGATGTCACGGATGTCACAAGATAACCTCGGGATAATATGTATGTTGTGGGAGGCACACGCTTAGAGCTCACAAAATTAAAGCAACTTGTTGGTACAGCGCGTTCAGAACAAGTTTGTCCATGACGGTTATTTTCCGCGCATGGGTGACAGGCGGAGAGCCAATGAACGATTCGCTCGCCCCCTGGGGGGAGCCGCGCTCACCCCCGCGACTCATTTTTTGACTTCAGCGCATTAACGGTCACGGACAAAGTTATTTTGTACGCAGTATAGCAGTGATTGTTATTGCTCCTCGCTGACGCAATAGGCATACGTGTACAATGTGTTAAGGTGTTTATAGGAGAAAAATAAAAACTTGTTTGTTTTGCTATAAATACAACGTGTAATGGAAAGATGTGATACTGAAGGGTATGAATCTGCCCATGAAACTGAACAACTTTTCCCAAGGAACATAGGTCGAAATACGAAAAACCAAATTTGATCTCTCATACCAAATGCTGATGTACTTTCTATGGGAGGTCAAAAAATTTTTTTGTTATATGACCTATGTTCCTTGGGAAAAGTTGTTCAGTTCCATGGGTGGATTCACGTCCTTTAGTTATTATCGCACCTTTCCGTTACACGCTGTATATCTTTATATATTTTTTAAATTACTTTATTTATTTATTTGCCCTAACGCGTCTACGGTTACTTTTAAGTAAGGGCTCCCGCACACGACCGAGAATCGGTGGCCGATTATCGCCCAGGACAAGGACGGAAGATCCAGGTGATAACACGTAAGAGCGGGATGCCGACAAAAAATCGGCCACCGATTCTCGGTCGTGTGCGGGAGCCCTAATAGTATGCAAGTCACTATCTTTTGGTAATTAGTAATAAGCATTAGTAACTAATAGCTAGCTTTATTTCAGAGTTACTACCCTTGGCAGGCTAGGGACCAACGAAAAAAGTTTTTTTTTGTTTAAACTTACAGGACGACATAAATTATTGTCGTTATCGACAGATGCAATATCATGTATTAATTAATTGATTTATTACAATAGGTACACCAACAGTAATGGTATTAACACATTTGCAACTTATGATACCAAAACCAATGACAGGCGTACACAACTATCGCCAAAATTGAGATCGGACAATACGTATAGTAAGTGCTTAAATTAAATGATATTACCTACAAAAATTAAGAACGAAATACAAAACATGTATTGATCGCACATTACCATGATATGCATGTACTGAGTACTAGTCCATAAACTAGTGATTGATTCTGATATTAATCAGGATTAAGTTTAGTGATTGTGACCGTCACAGAGAGCTTACTGGTACATTTCTGAAATGAACTACATTGGTAATATGCATTGCATATGCATTATTTTAACATTGACATTATTTCAGACCAACGTTATAATATCGATATTTTAAATGTGATTTCGTTTATATTTTTAATTTTATGTGTAATTTTAATGTTAACTTCAATTTTGTTTTTAGATTCAATTCCATGTTTTTGTGCTATAATTTAATTTATTGTGGGTCCCAGTTGCCTAAATAAACAATTTTTTTTTTATGATTTTGTCATAGCCCTGAGAATCGCTAAACTAAAGTGGCAGTGGGCAGGGCACATCGCAAAAAGAACCAATGGCCGATGGTGCGTGGGTTCTAGAGTGGCGACCACGTACCGGAAGATGAAGCGTTGGCAGGTGGACCGTCCCCCACAAGGTGGACCGGCAATCTGGTCAAGGTCGCGGGAAGCCGTTGGATGCAAGCGGCGCTGGACCGGTCGTCATGGAGATCTTTAGGGGAGGCCTAAGTCCAGCTGTGGACGTCTTTCGGCTGATATGATAATGATGATATTATTTTATTTATTGGGTAACGCTCGTAATAAGGTTCAGCAGGCAAATAAGCAAGTATATTAATATTTCATAAATCGGCCATACTCACGCTTAGTTTAACAATTAGCACTCCACGATTTCCGAGGACGGGCAGCAGCGTCCTTCTGTGTATCATACCAACTTACATATTGCGGTCACTAACAACCGCGGTCCATGGTTAAAGCCGTAATGCAAACAAGCGTGGTGACTATGCATTTTTCCGAGAGCTCCCTGTTTTGCAGTGGACGTTTTATGGAATGTTATTATGATGGTTTCCGTATTGTATTGCCTATGAATATTATCAACCTCGTGTGGGGCATGTCGTTTATCAATCCTGAAAGTTGTGAATCTACCTATGAAATTGATCCACTTTCCCTGAGGAAAAAATAATACCTCTCATACAAAATGCTCTATCAAAAGCGGACGAGTTATCCATGGGTGTTGAACCTTTTTAGGGTTCCGATAACAAAATGGTAAAAAAGGAACCCTTATGGTGCCGCTCTGTCTGTCTGTCCGTCTGTCTGTATGTATATCTCAGCAATCACTTATGGTATCGACTTGAAATTTGGAATAGTTTTAGAATATGGTGGTCCAACTTAATTGCACGTGAAAGAGTTAAGAAAAAATTATGATTATTAATGTAAAGGCCCAAACAGGGGGGGGGGGGGGCGAAATTTCAAATTATCGGTACTAGGTCCAGTGGTGTTGTAATGGGACAAGCCTGCCGCTAATAAAAATAACATCCCAACCATATTTTTTAAAGAGCGCGGTAAACGTTCGGATTGACTTTGGATTGCAAATATAATAAAAAAGGCGTAAGTGCCACTATCTTGTTTAGCAAAGCAGAGCCTTAAGTCTGGGACTTAAAGCGCATCTGTTTGCTACTGTATAGAAACATTTAAACACACACACTAACAGTTTCAGGTCAGGCAGTTTTGGCGCGTAAATGCAGCGCATTTGGGTTTTTAACCAATAAAGGAAGCGCGTGTCTTGGCATGGAGGGCCAATGACGTTACGAAGGGAAAGGCGTCGCTCGCGCCAGCGGCGTTGGCGAAGTATAGAGGGCCAGCGGGGCATTCGGTGTGCATCCTCTCACGAGAGGGGTAGTGAGTGAAGTGCTTGTGATTGATGTGCAAAAAGGCACGATATAGAGCCAGTGTATTATAGAAAAATTAGTCACCGTCGAACAAATGTGGATTCGACTAGTTCACAGATAAGCATACCAACATGTTCTTTTGTTAATTATAGATATAATTTACCGTTTGCCATTTGAGATTAGATTGACTAGTATATTTTGCACCAATTGATATAAATTGCAACGTCGAACCTAGTGTCAACCGTAATCTGAGACGGCAAACTTAAGGTGTTATTGTGGCCACAATAAAAGTAAGCGATAATTGTAATGATTTAATTGTACCTATATTTCATGTCACTGCCTATTGTCAATACCTATCTAAGGCATTTAATTGTTGTTTAGGGCAACGCCAAAGTGGTTTTCGTTCTCTTGTTCCTTTCCACTTCCTGCAATTTGGGCTTAATTATGCGAACAAGAACCAACGAATATCGATATTATATTAAATTCAATTACTTGTAATTTTCCCGCCTTACTTTTATCTATTCCTTAATACAATGATATATTGTATCGGATTCGTTGGTTATGAGTAAATATAAACATGCAGGCGCTTTATGTGGTAAATAAAATACTTATCGTTTGTTACCACAAAATTCCTTGTTTCTCTCAAAATATTACCTACTCCCTAACTTGTAATAATTCCAGGCCTTTCAAGCACAAAAGTAAGCATCTACTCTTGCCTAACTTAATAAGCCGAGCTATTCTAAAACGTTGCCATTTACAAATAAATTTGTCATTTTATTAGTATCGCGCAGCACAGTGCTTGGCTAGACAAAACTGTGAAGTATTATTTTATCAATCGGTCCAACAAAAGACGATCAACAAAATTTAAGACTAACAAATCGAGATAATACATTTCGATTTATACATGGGTTTGACTCCCATCGCAGGGTCATAAGGCCGTGACCCTCACATCTGGTCGCCGTGAAGCCACAATCTAGATCTCGTGTCTACGCAGTAGTACACGGCTAGAAAGAACTTAAAATTAATAACACAACGTAAACTTTTATAGATAAAATATTTAAGGTGCTTGTTTAGTCCAAAATATCTGGGAGAGGAAGCTTAAAATATAAACTATTGTAAAAACAAATCTTAACTCAAAGAAAGGCATTTAAAATAATAATAAAAAGATGATTATTTAGTTTTAATATCTGGGAGAGGTAATTTGTTGAGGAAATACTGGTACAGCAAATGACATTTCCAGAACAGTTATTATTATGGCCATTTTAAACACCTTTTACTTATACTGTTGCATGAGATATTACTGTGTGCTATTTTCAGGTTCTAAATTGCAATCCAACGTCCAATCCTAATATTGCTAATAGCATTAAAAAAAAATGCATAACAAAATTTAGATTCAAATCAATTTGTTTAAAGTAGATTATTCACAGAATACTCATTTAACGTAGTAACATGCAGAATATAATGAAAGTAGAGCGAGTCTACTACCGTTCAGAATGAGCTTATTACAAGAAAAAAATACTCAAACAAAAATTCTAAAGTAAATCCATAACTTGGTTAAAATAATGCGTAATACTCATAAAACAAAAGCTTGAACGCTGTAACATCGGCTCAGCAGGTAGACTTTATCAGCTACACCGTAAGGTACGGTCGATAGAATATTCCGTTACTTCTCTTTTGTTGTAAAATGCTAAATGAAGCACACATTGAACAATAGCTGATTGCGAGTAATTGTAATAGTTCTGACACTTTCATGTTAGTTGTTTTATTAATGAATAATGGATTTTATTTACTCTGACATATTTGTCTAAGTGATAACAACATGTAAGAATAGGCCAGTTTATAAAGAAAAATGGGTTATCAAATAACGATCAAATGAACTGAACACAGCTTATGAACCCCTAACTAAATTAGTAAACATAATAAATAGATAAATAAATAATTATATACAATCTTGGTAAAGGAAATCAAAACTCATTTAATAAGGGCCATCTCCTGTTAGATTTAGAAATCAGATCGGATTAAAAACATCGAAAGCTTAAAGAAATTCTTCATCATCATATCAGACAAAACGCATATTGCATTTTGATAGCTTTAGCTTAGATTCATCATTCATCATCATATCAGACAAGAAGCACATGGCATTTTAGTAGATTTCTCTAGAGATTGCCGATAGATGAATTGAGGCAACTATGGTATAGGCATTGTTTGAAATAGTTCATGAGAAGTTAAAGCGTTGAAAGAAGTATTTGTAGTCTTGAGGTGTTTTTATCATTAAATTAATGACAAAAGCCGTGAGTACTGGTAGAAGTTAATAAAAAAAAAACTGTACGCAGTTGATGCTATGGGTATAAATAAGTAGCGTGAAATCTTTACAATTAATTGAAAATATTCCAATATGTTGGAAGGTAATGAGGATCTCGTCAGGTCTGACTACGATAAACCTATTTGTTGTGATACATTAATATAATACCAAAAAGAGGCACTACAAACATACCTACAACGAAGCAAAATCTAAGAGCTGGGACGCTGGCTCACATGTGTACATACATAGAATACACATAACCGCTAGTAACTCGTGTCTGTCATGGTAGAGTAGAGCCATGCCAAGAACGAACGCGGAACCTATTTATCACCACCAAAGTTGACCTCTATATACACACAACATAACCGTTATTCACTCGTGTCTGTCATGGTAGAGTAGAGCCATGCCAAGAATGAAAGCGGTACCTGTTTATCACCACACCACCAAAGTTGACCTCGGGTCGTGCCTAAGCCAAGCCTGCCTTGGCCTAAGATCTGACTAAACTCGGTGGAAGTCTGACTTGACCTGTCTTCAAAGCAAAATAGACTACCTGTATTTTACATTCACAAAAAAAACCAATACCCAGAGTTGAGACTGCTACATGATATACATTTATAATAAATCACACTGATCCAGGCATACTAAGAGCTTCGGATACATTGTTTTCTAATTCTGTCACGCCTGTTTTAACGGTGGAAATTACTATGATAATTATTAGATCTCTTGGACCACCGACCGGATTCAAACATAAACTCCATTGCTGAAAGGAAAGCTATAATTATTGATCTTTAGTAAAATATTCTAGATAAATTGCGATTCTTTGTAATTAAGTAATATAATAAGTCGTAAAAGGATACGTCATGGTCGCTTGCTTCACAAACAGTACAAAGGCGGGTCAGCAGGGCAGGTTAGCCTATCAATTAAAATGTAGGGATATGTAACAAATTTGTTAGGTAGGTAATATCGTTAAGGTTAGGCTAGGTTCAAGATTTCGATAGAACCGAAAAGGTAAGTAGGTATAAATAACCAGAGGTTCCAAATAGGTATTGTTTCAAGTTCTATGAAAAGGCCATGAGACAATGAGGCCTACTAGACTATGAGGTACAATAGTACTAAACCTAGGATAGCATAAAAAGGGCTCGCAGTATGGTAGCGCTAGTAAGTGTGTAAGCACTGTTCACATATCTAAATGCGTTCATATCCATAATTTTATTGGTTTAAACATAGAGGGTTCGATTCTCTCATGATCTCAAAGTTGTATAAATTTTAATCAAAAACTACTTGAATCGATTATTCGAAAGCCTAGCAGTTTATCTACAGAGGTATGGTATGGCTATTGCAGAAGAAAAAAAAAAACAAACTAAGGGATTACTACTGCGTTAAGTTCAGATGACTTAACAATAGATAAGGACTATAGTGGGGCATAAATTATAAGAGTAAAAAGATAAACTTACGGTTGTTTTGCACAGTGATAACGACGAGTACTCACTCAGGTCTTCAAGTTAAGCTAGATTTTAGAAGAGGTGTTGCTAGTGTTTGTTAGAAAGTAGGTAGGTAAGGGTGTAAAGCGTATTTTGGACAACGATACGAGCTTATAAATAGTTAAGAAATTTCTAAAAGCATATGTATTTGGTAGGTATGTCAGTTGTCGCTTAGGTTAATAAACGTCGGTAGCAGCTTATTAAGGTTTAGCTGAAGTGACTTAGATGTTATGAGTTTTCAAGCCAAGACTAAAGTCTGAGATCGTTGATAGGTAATGTGCCTTCCGAAGCACGAAAAGAGAAGTATTCGTCTATAGGCTAAGAATGCTTGGAATGGTGAGCTAGGTTATACTCAGTAAGTTTAAGAATAATTTTAAAACGGCGATAAGAAATGCAGTTTTGTTTCTAAGAACGGTCGAAACAAAAGAAAGTTTTTTGACGGCAAGGGTCCGAGTAGGTAGCAGATGACCCAGGAAAGGCCACGGTTTAAAAGTAAAAACAGATGTGCTGAATAGAGCTTTGAATATCGTAAGTTTTAATTTTTTGTTGCTTGTTCTTGAAACTGGCAAGAATAATGGTATTCCCAGTGTATTGAGTTATTTAGAAAGCCGACGGTCTTTAAACAATAGCTACAAAGCATGCAGCCGGACGTTAGTAATAAACTTTACCGAAAGATAAAAAAACGGGAACTTTATGATTCTTTGTAAAAAATTCTAGCGGCTGATAAAATTAACTAGCGATTTGTTATGACTTCGCTTACGGTTCGAGTCCGAAGCTTGAGTCCTTTACAAAGGTTAAGAACGAGTCGCATTTCAGAGGAGGTTGCATATCATTAAATGTTTATAATGATAAGTCAGTAAAGGTTAAATTAACTGATAAATGAGATTTTAAAAACGAAGCTTGATTTAAAAGCCACAACTTTTATGGCAGTATGGCAATAATTCATATTAACTAGTATTTAGGCATAAGGAGCGAATAAGTAACGAGTTAGGTCATGAGGGTGATAGGTAATATATTTTTTCTCTTTAGTATGAGTAGATATATCTTAGTACAAGGTTAAAGCTAAAAGATTAGCTATTGGCAGATAAGTATCAAGTTTTCCTGTATTTCGTGGAGAACTGTGGTCTCTGCCTACCCTGATGGGAACAAGGCGTGATGTTATGTATGTATGTATGTATGTCGTTTATAATGCGATACGGAACCTTAAAAAGGCACCCAAGAGAATGGCTAGATTTTGGTAATCCAGGCTGTACTAATGGCAGACAATGGCAGTAGTTAACCGCTAGATAAGGCAGATAGCTACAAGAGTAGATTTTATGGTTGTATGCTATTGAAATGAAAAAAATTGAAGTCTTAAAAACAAGAACTTCGTGGTTCAAAAATTACTGAACTGGTATAATTTTATTAGAAAATGAGATAATGTCGAGCTTGTTGAAGCGAGTGGAATATCGATAGGTATATACTTTAGCTCAGGAGTGGACTACTATAATTGAGTTTGGTGATGAAATGATCGATCGTAATATTCCATGAAACGCCCACTTCAGTACAAGGAGCTACCTCCAGAACTCCAGCAAAAACAAGAGGTACTTAGGAGGAGATTTACCATGGTCACCACACTTGTAAGCGTTGCGGCAGGTGACAGCTGTTATTGACTACCGCAGTATGTAAGATGGTACGATGCACAGAGAGAAAAAAAACAGGCTGCTGCCTGTCCTTCTGTTCATAAGCCCTTAGTCGTCTTTTGCGACACCCATGGCAAGAGATGAGTTGGTATTATTCGCTGCCGGAACCACACGGGTCCGTTATTTGCCGCAAATGAGCAATAAGATTATTAAATACAATTGATTCCGGTGATAGTAAAAGGAAGTGCGACACGATTTAGGTAGATTTGGCCAGCAGTAAAATGTGAAAGGAAAACGATAGAGATAAGGTCGAGAAAAAAAAATCAAGTTTGATTACATTTCCGTATAAAATAAAATATATGGTGATTTACTTTACCTTGAGAAGACAAAGACAAGATCAAAGATTGTGATTGTCATAGGTCCGCAACCAAAAAAAAAGTTTTAGTGGGATCTAGATTATTTTGACATATTTTCGATAGATAGAACTATAGTTCATGTTCAAGTCATGAGAACATACAGCGTCTCAAAATAATGCTAAGCAAAGCCCTGTAAAATTAAATAAAAAAAAACATATCATGTCACAAGTAGCTGTCATAACGATTAAGCGATAAAATGAACTTTGTTGACATCGCATATCGCCTACCTTATCTCAATGTAGGCCATTTTGTCTAACAAAGACGAGATGTGCTGCCGAAATCTTTAACAAATAAAAGGTAGATAAAATGGCTAGCAGCTCATTGTTATGACTGCTCATAGTCGGGCTGAAACTCACATACAGTTTATTATATAATATACAGATAAATACATAGCTGCACTCATACTCTGGTGAAAAGGGAAGGACTCAAAAGTCGTTATGACCAATGAGATTAGCCATTTAATCAGGTAACAGGTTAGTTACCATTTACTCTGTGTAAGTTTGAATGAGAAGGGGGCGTCATTACAAAAAGGTAACGCCCACATTTATGGCAGTGCTAGAGAAACTAGTTACATAGAACATGAGCAGGTAGGTTTTGAGACGGATAGAGGATTTATATACGAGCCCTTAGGTAATGTAACGGCTGTGTACATTTAGATAGGAATTGTATGCATATAGATAGCTGTGTAGTGTTAGGAGAATTGTTCATTGAGTTAGGTAAATAGGTTCGCTAGGTAGATTTATTTGCAGATATGGTTATATTATGTAGGCGTGTGTATTTATAGTAAAAAAAAGATAAGGTTATGTGTACGCAGGTAGATTTGTATACAAGAAAGGTAGGAGATTGTAATAAATAGATAGGACTTAGGGTGAAGTAGGTGATATGATTAGGGTTATAGGTTGTTAGAGGAGTTAGGAGAATAAATTAGCTGAAGGTTAAGTAACGTAGGGTTGTTGCGTTTGTTGGTGATAAGGTAAGATTGAAGCAAGTATTATGAGATTATTATTTGTGTAGAGAGCTAGAAGAACAGGTTCTCTAACTATCTACAGGGAGAGGGATGTAATGGGACAAGCCTGCCGCTAATAAAAATAACATCCCAACCATATTTTTTAAAGAGCGCGGTAAACGTTCGGATTGACTTTGGATTGCAAATATAATAAAAAAGGCGTAAGTGCCACTATCTTGTTTAGCAAAGCAGAGCCTTAAGTCTGGGACTTAAAGCGCATCTGTTTGCTACTGTATAGAAACATTTAAACACACACACTAACAGTTTCAGGTCAGGCAGTTTTGGCGCGTAAATGCAGCGCATTTGGGTTTTTAACCAATAAAGGAAGCGCGTGTCTTGGCATGGAGGGCCAATGACGTTACGAAGGGAAAGGCGTCGCTCGCGCCAGCGGCGTTGGCGAAGTATAGAGGGCCAGCGGGGCATTCGGTGTGCATCCTCTCACGAGAGGGGTAGTGAGTGAAGTGCTTGTGATTGATGTGCAAAAAGGCACGATATAGAGCCAGTGTATTATAGAAAAATTAGTCACCGTCGAACAAATGTGGATTCGACTAGTTCACAGATAAGCATACCAACATGTTCTTTTGTTAATTATAGATATAATTTACCGTTTGCCATTTGAGATTAGATTGACTAGTATATTTTGCACCAATTGATATAAATTGCAACGTCGAACCTAGTGTCAACCGTAATCTGAGAGGGCAAACTTAAGGTGTTATTGTGGCCACAATAAAAGTAAGCGATAATTGTAATGATTTAATTGTACCTATATTTCATGTCACTGCCTATTGTCAATACCTATCTAAGGCATTTAATTGTTGTTTAGGGCAACGCCAAAGTGGTTTTCGTTCTCTTGTTCCTTTCCACTTCCTGCAATTTGGGCTTAATTATGCGAACAAGAACCAACGAATATCGATATTATATTAAATTCAATTACTTGTAATTTTCCCGCCTTACTTTTATCTATTCCTTAATACAATGATATATTGTATCGGATTCGTTGGTTATGAGTAAATATAAACATGCAGGCGCTTTATGTGGTAAATAAAATACTTATCGTTTGTTACCACAAAATTCCTTGTTTCTCTCAAAATATTACCTACTCCCTAACTTGTAATAATTCCAGGCCTTTCAAGCACAAAAGTAAGCATCTACTCTTGCCTAACTTAATAAGCCGAGCTATTCTAAAACGTTGCCATTTACAAATAAATTTGTCATTTTATTAGTATCGCGCAGCACAGTGCTTGGCTAGACAAAACTGTGAAGTATTATTTTATCAATCGGTCCAACAAAAGACGATCAACAAAATTTAAGACTAACAAATCGAGATAATACATTTCGATTTATACATGGGTTTGACTCCCATCGCAGGGTCATAAGGCCGTGACCCTCACAGTGTGTCATATGAAAGGGCTTTACTTTTCATTCTAAAATATATTTTTGTATTTTTTTACAACTCTTAGTTTTCAAGTTATCATGAAACATGTCAAAAAAATACCGTTCCCCCCCTTATCTCCGAAGTCTGTGAATGGAAAAATCTGAATTAATTACAGTCGATAGAAGTTTATGTAAATATTACAGAAAAAATAACAAAATCTTTCTAAGTTGCACAGTTTTTTGGAAATCTGCAAAAGTTTTGCGGTCCTAAAAATGGACTTTATTGCTTCCTAAAATACTAAAGGTATATCGGAACCCTCGGCGCGCGAGTCCAACTCGAACTTGACCGGTTTTTTTATGTTCCTTGGGAAAAGTTGTTTAGTTGCATGAGCAGATTCACTATCTTTAGGGTTGTTACGCCCTTTTGGTAATACGTTGTATAACGTACGTAATAGTAAATATAGAGGTCGGTAATTAAACAGTAAAGTGGACTTCAGTCTTCGAGATTCGACACGAGTGTTTTACTCTCCCAACGTCGCCTATGAATAATAAAATATTGGGACAATTCGAACAAGGCATCTGATCCCAAACTAGTCGAAGCCTAAGTACTAAGAGAACCAGAGTCTGATTTATAAATCGGTTAAAAAATACGATGATCTTTCCAAGGGGTGATTCTACATCACTAATAGATTGTACAAAAATATACAAGGTGTAACAAAAAGGGTACATCAACCCTGAAGGATGTGATTCTGCCCATGAAACTGAACAACTTTCCCTAAGGAACATAGGTCGAAATACGAAAAAAAAAAATTACCTCCCATAGAAATTGAATCAGCTGATCGCGCATTTTGTATGGGAGGTCAAAATGTTTCTTTCGTATTTCGACCTATGTTCCTTAAGGAAAGTTGTTCAGTTTCATGGGCAGAATCACATCCTTCAGGGCTGATATACCCTTTCTGTTACACCTTGTATAAAAAATACATTTTCGTAAAAAAAGGAGTTTTAGCTAAAAAAGAAGTAAAACATATTTTTATGTTTTTTTTTTACAATTTACTGGTGATGTAGAATCACCTCTTAAAAGGATCATCGTACTTTTATTTCACCCTGTATAAACAAATGGATAAATAGAATAGCACTCAGTGACAGAACAAATTATGATTGTGTAATTACTTGTATAATTTGCTCACCACACAAACGTTTGCCCTGAGCGGGTACTGAACCCGCGGCCCATTGCGTAGAAAGCAGGGTCACTACCAACCACGCTTAAAACCAGTCGAGAGCTCTACAGTTTAATTTCTTAATAGTTCCACGATAATATTTTGATTTTACAAGTGATGTAAACCTCTACATTGTAGCCAGCTATACGTTACGTAAGCCCAAAACATATTGCTCTGCCTACCGACGGCGAGCATAACAAATTTTCATACTAAGGAAAATGGCGGCGTAAAATGTATACCAGTAGAACACGAACACGAATTTAGCCAATAAAATTTTATTTGCAGCTCCAGGGGGCGATTCTCAAAGACGGTCGCAACATCGCAATACCAGCAACCCGCTCGATAGCGCGCCCACACGCGTATTTTCGGCTGTAAATTTCTACGAGTAGCTATTTCTACGTGTACCGTTTGAGTGTAAAACTTAAGTGCCTATTACATTTTAAATAGGTTGTAAATGTAAGCTATTGAGCGTTTTGTAGAAGTTAGGTTCAGCAATAGGCGAATTGATTATAGGTACAGGGGGCCGTGAACGCGGATAACGGACAAAGTTTTAATAAAGTGTTATACTTACATTATAATACCTTATTACTAATTTAACGAATTCTGAATATACACCACGTAAACGATTATAACTAAAACACGTACAGTCAACGACAGGTCAAGCTTGACACTAGCAGTGCGATTCTACGTCTATTGAAATAAGAACGTTACAAAGTCGAATGTGTCGAGCTTGATGTGCTCTTAACTGTACACTTCTAAATTTGCACCTTTAAATCTCAAAACCAAAATACTCACAAACACTTCAAAATACATAATGAATTCGTAGCACCGTGCTTATTTTCTCAGAGCAAAAAGAACTCCTCGATTTTTATTTAAGTACCTATGTCAAAAAAATATATTTGAGTAAGGAGCGTTTATTTCCCAAGTCTCACAAATTTTTTCAAGGGACTGAACGCAATACGTACTTACCCTATATAGGCTGACTTTTAATTAGTTCTTGATAGAAAAAGGTATGAATGTACTCTTGATACTGAACAACTTTTCCAAAGGAACATAGGTCGAAATACGAAAATCAAGTTTTGACCTCCCATAGAAACTGCATCAGCTGATAGCACATTTTGTATGGGAGGTCAAATTTGGTTTTTCGTATTTCGTACTATGTTCCTTGGGAAAAGTTGTTCAGTATCATGAGTACATGCATATCTAATTAAAAGTCACCCTATATATTTTTTTTTTGTTAAAGTTTACTTGGAAAATATAATCCTGGTACATCGAAAACTGAAAGTTTGCGCATCGAGTTAGGAGCCACTTTATTTCTATTTTTGCTCATTCGCAATTTCGCAACACAATTTTCGCCTTTGACGGTGCGGCGGCGCGGCGTAACGAATCAAGCTCGCGAGAGGGGTGAATAGTTCCCTAAGGATTAACAAACTGCTGTCTATGGCGAGAACTAGTTGCTAGTTTTGATGGTGTTTTCTATTGCTCGAAATGTTTTATAGCTAAGTCATGTACACAGGCAAACTAAGGGTCTAAAATTACTCCCCACTATAATTTAGAACGATAAACCGAATTTGGTTTCCATGTAGTGTGACATCCATTTTTAGGGTTCCGATACCAAAAAGGTAAAAAAAGGAACCCTTATGGTGCGACTTTGTCTGTCTGTCTGTCTGTCCGTCTGTCTGTCACACTTGTAACGTATATCTCGGCAACCACTCACGCTATCGACTTGAAATTTGGAACGGTTTTAGAATATGGTTGCCCAACAAAATTGTACATGAAAGAATATAAAAAAAATTATGATTATTGATGTAAAGGGGGCCCAAATAGGGGGGGGGGGGGGGAATTTCAAATTGTTGTTACTAGGTTGAGTGGGGTATCGTATGAAAGGGCTTTACTTGCACATTCTAAAATATATTTTTATACTTTTTTATGTTGATGAAAAAAGTAAAAAAAAATACCATTCCCCCCCCCCCCTTATCTCCGAAGTTTGTGGTAGGAAAAATCTGAATTAATTACAGTCGATAGACATTTATGTAAATATTACAGCAAAAATAAAACGATCTTTCTAAGTTGCACAGTTTTTTAGAAATCTGCAAAAAACCTTTACAAACAAATTTGGTTATGCGGTCCTAAAAATTGACTTTATTGCTCCCAAAAATACTAAAGGTATTATCGGAGCCATCGGCGCGCGAGTCTGACTCGCACTTGACCGATTTTTTTTTATTGTCAATCGGCTTACTCTTGACCTCGATCTAGTCTTGAAGACAGAGATGAGGTCGATGATGGGACGAGCTTGCCCAGAAGAAGATTATTCACTCGCGACTTGTTAGGGTCAGTTTTTACCATATTTTTTTTATTAGAT
Organism: Athrips mouffetella; assembly: GCA_947532105.1. Classification (NCBI taxonomy): domain Eukaryota; kingdom Metazoa; phylum Arthropoda; class Insecta; order Lepidoptera; family Gelechiidae; genus Athrips; species Athrips mouffetella. Next base: position 1,238,749 of record OX383958.1, read on the forward strand.
TATTATAAATCCTGCCAGAGTTTCCGACCTAAATCAAGGTTGGTATAATAAAGTCATCCTAACTACTATAAGCCTTGCAATTTATATTTCTTCTCTTCAATATGTAAGCCACCAAAACTTGGCCATTACATAACGAAGAAATAAAAATACACTCTCACATCTCGTGCTGTTGGCCTGTTAGAGGTTTTGTCCGCCTGAATACATCTCCTCTATGCAAAATAAATACATTACAATAGTGCCATTGAGGCCCTCCTGCAACTAATTACAAACATGCTTGCTAAAGAAAAAAATATGAAACTACTGAATCAATATTTTGTATCAAAAATATTAAATCATGACTTCAAAGTTGCACATGCTAGTAAGGCATTTCCTTTTTTTTCTCGAAATTATAAGTTTAATAACGTTCACATAAAAATAACTTTAAAGAAAATTTTGCAGCAGCTTATGGAGATTTATTTAATATTCGGGTGATACATAACATAACATCACGCCTTGTTCAAATACTAAAATACTATAAAATTATGACTTATAAATGTAAATCGGTCACAAAGAACCGAATGAATGTCTCCAGAAAGTATTATTTAACGTTAGTTTACTATTATTTTATCTGTGGTATTATTAAGTATGCCGTAGAGGAAGTATTGTGTATCAAAGAAGAACGAACCTTTTCGGATGACGTGTGTTTTCCGGGAGCGAACTGAATAGGCCGGGTTCCGAAGCCGGAACGAGCGGGAGTTGGGCAACTTTTTGCTCGTCCGGAAACACGTGGCAACGTTTTTTGTGAATACCCCTTTTTCGTAGCAAGGCCCTGAATTAATTCACCAGAATTCGCTCGGAAAACCTTGAGCAATTTGGGCGGCGTATTGTGACGATGTCGGTATAGAAACGGTACACAAAAACCGGGTTATATGTTTGGCCAATATTGAGCACGAAAGGTTTGAATTTTTCAGGTCCTTTGAAGAATCAGAATCAGAGGTCAGGATTATATATTTACCTAAAAATTTTTAGTATATGATATGTTATAACTGCCTCTTTATGTACCGTTCTAAATATGAAGCTAACAAAAATAAAGGAACAGCCAAAACTACTGGTTTGAGAGTCATGAAATTTTGCACAAAGGTGCGCAATGTATAAGTCCGTTAAATTTTGTTTTACGTACTACCCTCAGTGTACGTAGAGTTTATTGCCGCAGGACAGGAACCTAGCGGAATATAAAATATTTTGTGGGTTGTGTTTTTTTTTCATTCCTTTCTATATAGCCTTTTTTATATTAATTGGGCTTGCTCGTGACTTCAATTTAGCCCTGTGTAGAATATAAATTATAGCTTGCAGTTCATCTGGTTTCCCAATGAAAGAGTGAGAATAGCAGCAGTACCATTTTAAATTGATCATTCTTGGTTTTATGGTCTCTTTTTATTTGGAGCCTCTCCAGTTAGCGTAGTACTTTATTGTACAAGATAGGGACATTTACTAGTCTTGACCGCCCCCACACGGGCCATTCTGATATCGATGGTGAAAATAATGTAGGTCGTATTGGGCCCGTTCGGGCACTGGCATTAATTTTCACAGGCTCAGCAGTTCCCCGACACATAGGTCTGTCGGGAGTAGACAAGGCATTACGTGACCAGATAGAGCGATTAATTCTGTTAGGGATGTAAGCAAGGAACATATTCGCCGTTGTTTTTCTCAAATAACGGAAACATTCTAGCAGGAAAAGAAAAGAAAATAAGCAATTTAAACGATCAAGTGCAAGTCGGACTCTTTCACTGCGGAATCTGCTGTATACAGACGACTTCTTCGCTATGATCAAGAAGAAAACAATCTCCCTCTTTACAAGATCAAGAAATGGCTCCTCTGCTGAATCATTTTATTAAAATCCTTGTTAGGCAGACTCTGAGATTAGCGCGTCGTGGTTCTCTGACTGATATTAATTGTATGTGTTCTTAAATATGTAGTTTACTAACATAGTTTTTAAGACGATACTTATGTAATTTTTTTGGGTATTTTGTATCTTTTTATTTACTCAGTATCTTGCCGTGATTTTCAGGTATGTGTTTCTTGACCATTCAAATGAGAAAATCGGAAAAGACCAAAACATGATTAGTGAAAATCGACTCGACAAAATAAAAATCCAAATATGCCTCTTCAATTTTCATTTATCCTCTTTTTGTGGAATCTGAGGTGTATTAGGTATACAGAAAGGTATTTGAAGTTCCTAGGGTTGACACAACCTAAAATTTTATTTTGTTACTTAGTTTTTACAAAAAGTCGATATTTTATATCAGGCGCTTACGTCATTGAGTTTTGGTAACACGCACAGTATATCTGTCACAATCTAATGCGAAATGCGCACTTTATCGTTTTCTTTCAAGCGGATAGACTGCGCCCGCTGTCAAATAACTATCTTTTCACATATCCTCTTAAGTCATGACTGTATTACTAACACATTGGGCTTTCATTATTATTATTAGGATGCCATAAAAATATTTTTAAGATTTATCAAATTTTATTAGACGGGATTTTGAGCAGAGTTAGTTCACCCTGAGCACGGTAGTAGTAGGTAATACAGATTACTCCCTAGGGAGTTAGTTCAGTTACTGACACTGTTCTCATCCATTTTGTATCAATATAGTTGCACTAGTCGTGGGTTACCTAGACTAGACTAGTTCCGAACAGAACTTGTGGTTACTCAAAGTTTCACACAGGAGATACTGTAACCCACCGCGAGTGGATTAAGTTGGATAATAGTTTAGGGTAGGTAAATGGATGCATCAGATCTGTCATATTCTAGGTCCGTATGGTATCGGCTATAAGAATCAGATTATTTACTCAATGTAGATTCTGTACTAGAACCCGTGTGGTGCCGGCAAAGAATAGTACCAACCGATCTCTACCCGTGGGTGTCGTAAGAGGCGTCTAAGCCAAATGAACCAGATGATGGGCAGCAGCACCCTTGTGTGTATCGTATATCATCTTACATCCGACAGTCAGCATCAACCGCGGTCCATGGTACCAGCCGTAATGCTAACAAGCGTGGTGACTATGGTACTTCCCTTCCACATTGTTCCAGCAAAGTTTGGAATTTTGGAGGGAGCTCCCTGTCCTGTGGTGGACGTTTCATGGGATGTTATGATGCTGATGATGAGTACTTATTGAACATCATATCATGCCGAACATAATGCAATTAGAGCGAGACTTCTAACGTGTTCTATCGTGCTAAGGCCGAAAAGGGATCTTGGTCCAATCAATATATTATTTATTCATTCCATTTATAGCCGTGTACAGAACCCAAATAGGTGGCCGCTAGAGCTACAACAACTTTTTAAAATTAGGACAGGACACAGTCCAGAAAAGAGCTAGGCCATAAAATTTTACTTTATGAAAGCGTTGCTGAGCTTTTGACGACAATTTAAATCTTTGGTCCCAACAACCAACTCTTAGACAGCATTTACTGCTTTGACCACAGTGTCTGATACCGGCAAAAACAGGAAATATTTTTTTATTATAAAATTTCTGGTAGCTCTTCAGGTCTAATCAGAATTTCCCCTGAACCCGATGACTTCAACTTGATAAGTAACTAAATACCGATAAAATATTCCTGAAGTTGCCTGTAGCTTACAGGGCCTTCTTCACAAAATCGGGTTGCTTAAATAATTTGCTATCCCACCCAATCGAATCGACGACGTCGTCTTGCAGAAAACAGCCTATCACACAATAGAAATTACCTATTAAATAAATAAACTGACAAAAACATTTAAAATCTCCTTAACTCCCGCGGTACCTCCTTGCTTTTTACCTATAATTAATTTGATTTGCAGGGGATTTTCTAACTCAGCCGAGACTTAACTCTATAAAACTTTCAAGTAAGTTTTCTGATAAGACTAAAATAGGTTGTACTCGTAAGAAACAGAATACTACAAACTATAAGTAAGGGAATGAAAACAGATACACTCATCATATCAATGACAAAGAGGTATAGTGCTCTGATATTCCAGCGAAACACAATAAACACATTGTAAAAAGGCAACTCTGTGCTGCAATCTTGCCGTTTCTTTTACGCTGCCATAGCACGATCTGAAACGGTATAGACTCGCTCTATTTGCATTGTATTGTATTCTACACTACCTTCTTTGCTCCGTGATTCTACATGACATTCAGTACTCTGTAAAGAATTTATAGTGAAAAAAAATCTGAATCAACTTATTTAAAAAAAAATTATCTAGTCTTTACTTTATATCAAGGAGGTTTTAGTAGCAGCTCTTGCTGCTAAGGAGGGAGCTATAAGCGTAGCACTTTCTTGCGAGGGACCTCCATACTAAAATGTATGGAATTTTTTTCATATCCTAAAAACGTAAAATTTTTATCTTTTTCTCTGAGAAATATGTGACATGGAACTAATAAATGCTACTAACGCAGTTTTTCTGGTGAAAACACTTTGTAAAACACTTTCCATTCAGGAAAAAAACGGTGTTAAAAATCACGCATAAAATGGCTATTACGGAATATTTACGCTTCCGTTCTTAGTATTAATGATCAATTCACAAGTAAAAAACTATATATTTTCAATTTCGCAAACAAAGTTTATACTAAAACATTAGATTTTTAAAGATATCTTGATTTTAGTAAAACTTAACTGAGTTTTTTGACCGACTAGCATGGGCGACAGTGAGACGCTTCACGCTTCTAAAAAATTGGGTGGCGCTGCCGTCACGTTAACATTAGCTCCTGTGTTTAAAATTTTAAAAATTAAATTAGCTTGCATTTATTCGGTAATACTGCAACAAAACATTCGTGAATGCACAAATCATGAGTGATAACGTTTGTGACTTCCTTAGTTCAAAATTACGTGTGTATAAACAAAATCTTTAAAATTCTAGCCTAACCAGCTTTAAAATTCTATCTATTTGACTTTAAAACTGTAAAACTATGAAGTGGAATTATTAAAAACGTGTGAGAAATTGTGAACTTTTATTAAATTATAAAAATATTTTGTAATCAAGTGTGTATATTTTGAAATAACTCGAAATAACATTATCATATAGACCGTTTGTCAATTCAAACGTAAAGTGACCTTTGGACTCTCACCAGTCAGCTACGGTCAGCTGCGCGCAGTGACCGGTTTATGTGACATCACGCAAGAAACATGATTCATCATATAATTCTCCTCAAGTCATTCCTTATTTCGCCAACTTTGTCAGCGGCTTGATGGCTTAGCGGTCTGTTACGTCAACTTGCGGACTGCCCCAGACCGATCGAGTTCGATCCCCGTCACACCAGTCTCTTTTTTAAGTTTTCAAGTTAAGCGCTGAGTGATCGCGAGTTCAAATCCTGGCACTTTCGCTTTTACAAAAAGTCGAAATAATTTATCACGCCATCTACACAAGTACATCGCACAAAGCACCTGAGCAACATCTAGTGTCGAGTAGCGGAACTACACGATAGCAGAATCAAGTCGAAACTAGAAATTTTCAAAAAAAATCACAATAGAGGGCATTATTCACGATGCCACTTATTACTAGTAGCTGCACTGTTTGTAAAATAAGAGGGAAGAAAAATGACTTTATACAATGTAGACTATGCAAGCAAATATTATGCCTCGATGGGTGTTCTCGACTCTCATCAAAACTTTTTCTCCTCATGGATGCAGATAAGAAATTAAAATGGAAATGCATGGTATGCATAAAGAAGTCAAGCACGCCAAAAAATCCAAAAAATTTTGCTAATGATAAACTATGTCACAAAACACAATCTACTCAGTCTATAGAACCTAAAATAGTGGTAATAAATGACAGTTCTTCAGTCTCAAATTCGACAGTAGTAGCAGAAGCAGAGTTCAACTGCAACGACAAAACCGATCGACAAGAAATAAACTGTGATAGCACATTACAAGCTCTGGATCTATCAGTCATCCAGCTGGAAGCCTCAGCAACTGCTACCTACGAAAAAGTTGCCCACCACCCACAACGCAGAAAAGAGATTATCGTCACAAATATAACTACAAGTAACTCATTTGAGTCCTTGTCCGGCAGCTTGGAATCTGATGGAGAGACTGAAGATGACTGCAGTCTGCCTAATTCACAGTACAAATCCTTTAATCTGCATAATACAAGTTGTCCGGAATTACATACTTTTCAAAAAGAAGGAGAGCTGGAAGAACTCAAGGATAAAGTGTCTATTCTTGAGAGGAAACTCCTTTCAACGGAACAGGAAATGGACAATTTGCTAATAGAAAACTATAGATTGAAGCAAGAAGTGGAAAAGTATAACAAAAAATTTGGACAACTAGCAAAGTTATGTCTTACTACTAACCCCAATACGAAGAAAAAACGCAAAAATAAAAAAAGGAATAAAACGATGCCAAGCAAAACTTCGATAAATGAATCGACTCCACCTGCTTCGCTTACCACCAGAGTAGAGAACGTGATCACTGCGGCGCTTAGTTCTCCTGTCGTCCCTATAAATTCTACGGCTCTACCAACTATATCAAGCAGCCCAACAACCATTGTAGAGAATGTGGTCTCCGGAACGTCGAGTCCCCCCGTCGTCCCTCTAATTTGCAGCAAGACAAATCAGAAAAAAAGCAAAATCAGTTTGCTGAGTTCAAGTAAAAATAGCAAGATTATACAGGCAGCTGAAAAGACACTATCAGATGAGTATGAGTTCTGCCATTATTTGATGCCTCACTGTGGAGTCATCCAGCTAATTGCGCAATTGGAATTGAAACTTGCTTCCTTCACCATGCAAGACTTCTGTATAATATTCATAGGCGAAGAAGATTTTACAATAACAAAAAAATATCATGAGCTGGTTGCGTGTATAAAAAAAACTCTATTATCAATTAAACACACAAATATTGTTATCTGTTTACCAACATACAAACACAACCTGGATCTGTTTAACTCCAGAGTCGAAATGTTCAATAATTTGCTCTACCAAGACTTAATTAGAAATAATTACGCATATTTTGTTGACTCAAATTTAAATCTAAACTATAATATGACAATGTTTCGTAATGATAATAGAGCTATAAATCATCGAGCTCTACAAGTCATATTTAATGACATAGCTCAAACTTTAAAATATATAAAGTCCACAGTAAAAAACACTTTTTTTCGTAGCTAACACTTCTGAACCGAATGCTAATTCTTGTACAAGTAAATCACATATAAGGTTGCTGCATCAAAATATACAGGGTTTTATTTCAAAACAAGATATATTAGAAATAGTACTCTCTAATCTTGAATCAGAAGGTAAAAAACCTGACATAATCTGTCTTTCTGAAACTTTTATTAAAAAAGGCAGTGAATGTTGTATACAGATAACTGGCTTTAATACAGCGGCTACGTATTGCAGGCAAAATAAAGCAAAAAGAGGTGGAACTTGTATATTAACGAGCAAGGATCTACAATTTAGTCCACTAACAGATTTAAACAATTTCACACGGGACACAACTTTTGAATGTTGTGGAATACGTTTAACATCACACAATTGTTACATTATTTGTCTCTATTGCACCCCAGATGCGAACAAAACTGTATTCTTAGAGCAGCTAGAAGAGCTATTGCTTAAATATTTAAAAAATAAAAAAAGCCAATTAATATTAGCTGGTGATATAAATATAAATACACTAGTTCAGTCCAAGGATTCCAGGTATCTTGAAGATGTAGTAAAAAACTATAACCTTAATTTACATGTGGATAAGCCGACGAGGATAAACAGTTGTATTGACCACTTGATTAGTAACTATAAAGAGGCTACGGCTGAATTACTCCATTTAAACTTATCGGATCATGACACTGCACAACTTTTACATATACCCGTACAGAAAAAAGAAATTAATATTTCTGAATACTACATATATGTCAGAGATTATAGCCCAGCCAACTTGAATAAATTTCGTAAATGTTTAGAGCAATTATCATTTGTGGAAGTTCTAAATGAAACTGATGTGAATAAAGCAATGAAAGAATTTCACAATGTTCTAACTACACTAAATAGCATATGCTTCCCATTAAAAAAAATTAAAATTAATAATAACTATACTAAACCAAAATGGATCACAAAAGGACTAACTAAAAGCTGCAAAACAAAGAGGTTCTTACGGTATCAATATTATTCTGAAAAATCTAATAGAAAGAAGGATAAGAATTATAAAAAACTGAAATATAGAGCTTATTCTAAGCTCCTGCGTCGCTGTATATGCGTTTCTAGGAGATTACATAATGACAAAATATTAAATAATGCAAAAAATAAGGGTAGAGCTACATGGAAAATTATTAAAGACTGTACAAATAACATCAATAACGAACATTTAATAACAGAATTAATAATAAATGATAAGAAAATTAATGATCCGAAAATTATTGCAAATGAATTTAATGATTATTTAATAAATTTGACTAATTTGAATACTAATAATTGTGATAATACCAATAAAATTAACCTATCTAATAGTATCTACCTTATCCCTTTTACCCAGGCCGAAATTAAATCTTTGATAGTTTCACTAAGAAATACCAACTCCACGGGATTTGATGAGCTGTCCACGAAGGTGATTAAATATTGCTGTAAGCAGCTCGTTAAGCCGCTTACTTACTTAATAAACTTGTCTTTAGAAAATGGAGTCTTTCCGGATTTACTAAAGATATCTATCATCAAACCATTATATAAAAAAGGCACAAAAATTAATATAGAAAATTATCGGCCCATTACCTTAATTCCGGTGCTTTCTAAAATTTTTGAAGGGGCAATGAAAAAAAGATTGCAAAATTTCATTGATAGATTTAACATTTTAAACCCAAATCAATTCGGATTCCAACCGCAAAAATCTACCACAATGGCGATTTTTCATTTAGTACGAGAAGTAATAGAGAACATCAATGGTCATCGAAGAACCACGGCAGTTTTTTTCGACATGACCCGGGCTTTTGATTTCGTTTCCCACAAACTACTGCTGCTTAAATTAGAGAATCTCGGCATCAGAGGACTCGCATTGCAATGGCTATCTTCTTACCTTAGCAATAGAAAACAAGCAGTCGACATTAAGAGTTTATCAGATGAAGGAGACATTGTTCTTCATAGATCTAAATACAGAGAAAATGCATGTGGGGTTCCGCAAGGCAGTGTACTCGGACCGCTTTTGTTCTTACTCTACATTAATGACTTGCCCGAGGTAACCAACCACAAATGTATATTGTTTGCAGACGATATTTCTGTGATTATTCCAGACAAATCAAATATGACTAGCTATGAATTGGATATAAATAACACTATAGAATCAATAATTACTTGGTTAGTGAAAAATAATTTGACAGTCAATCTGCAAAAAACCAATTTTATTCAATTTGGAACACACCAACAAAAGAAAGTTATACTTAATGTTAACTATAAAGGCTCTTCAATAGCAGAAGTCACCCAAACTAAATTTTTAGGTGTTATTATAGATGCAAATCTGGGGTGGAAACAGCACGTAGAAGCTGTTAGAGAAAAGTTGCACCGCTATGTTTATGTCCTAAGTAGGTTGCGTAACACATCTGCAATACAAACGACTCTAGCCGCTTATCACGGCTATGTGGCATCCTTGCTCAAATATGGCCTGTTAATCTGGGGAAACTCCTCAGATATCCAAGATCTCTTTATAGCCCAGAAGAGATGCCTGAGAGCAATGTGTGGCAAGAAACCTCGGGAGTCATGTGTGCCACTTTTTAAATCACTGCGGATTCTCCCGCTACCATGCTTGTATATTCTTGAGGTAGCAACCTTTGTTAAAAATAATATGGACTTATTTAAAAAATATTCTGATTGTCAGAGCAGAAATTTAAGACACAAGAACAGGTTAGTCTATAACAGCGTGCCTCGGCTAACCTTGTATCTAAAACAATGTAACTCAATGGGTGTCAAAATCTATAACGCTATTCCTGATAACATTAAATTATTGCCTTGTAAATTATTTAAACGGAAACTTCTGACATGGTTATTGGAAAACAATTTTTATACTATTAAGGACATGATAAAATAGATGGAAAAGTAGTTATTTAATAGGACATTTATGATAATTTTAATTTTAATGATTTATTTTTTCTTTTTATGATTTTATTATAATGTACAGTAGAGTTTTATAAAGTTCTAGTTATGTAATTATTATGCATGCCAATTTCTGGTAAGACATGAGGACTATATGTATATAATGATGATCATCTATTTTTTACCATGTTTTATGCAAATAAATTTTCATTTCATTTCATTTCATTTCACTAGCTCATACAGAATATGCATATGGCGGACTCTATAGTTTTTTACTCTGAGCTTTATTTACTAACACAAAAATTCTGTAGAAGGCGAAGAAACCATTTTTATTCATCCCAGTTAATCCTACCAACTTTTCACAGTGAAATAGGTACAGCAAGAGTAGCCATGTAGCTACTAACGGTATCCAAGGGAGTTGTAGGTCTGATCCCTTGTAACATAACGGGTCTTATTCTATGTTATATGATACGATTAGATAAAAAAAAAACTATTGCGCAAAGACTTTTTTATAATGTTGAAGTTTAAATATTCCATGTGCCGGTAAAACACTAGCATTCTTACTTCGAACCAAAGAGATTTGAACCTCCTGAGCTTCGAACTGAGATGCAGCACTGCAACAGAAATGGGCCAGGGGTTGATGTATCCGAACAGACTTTGGACAAACGCTCTGAAATCTTATAAATTGAATTCAGAAATAGCTACAGTTCTCTTTGTATCCGATCCTCAATCTACCGCAACTTTGGGTTACAGGCGCAAAAAAGACCTCCTAATAGAGGAAACTCAAGAGTGTTTCAACTCAAGTTTCCAGTTCTTTACATTTATATGTTACCAATGGCATTACATTTACTTGAACAACAGATGTGTTGAAAATTTGTTATGAGAGTAGAAATTTTTGGACACATATTCTTCTTGTGCATATACTTGCGTTACAAGTTTTTTAACGCTGTGGATTTTGATCTTTACAGCGAAGCGAGATTTCAAACTCTTTGAACCTTGCATTGAAACCAACTTTCCTTTCTTTCAATAAAGAGATAGACAAATAATATTGCGCTACTTAAAAGCAAAGGAAATTAATTTGTAAAATTTTTTAAAAGATCTAATATAGTAGGTGTTTTATAAGACACCATTGAAAAATAGATACAGCAGCGAGTGTCGTGGTTGCCCTTAGCAATCTCTTCTGCAGAGGCCCTTAGGGCACAATTTACTTTTACGACACACACAAGAAAGTGCAAATGGCTTCTTCGCTAGTTCTGAACTGGCTCTAGACGTAGTATTGCCAACTAACAACCACATCGTTATGTAAATGGTTGCTAACTAATAAAATATAAACCATAGAGCAAAAACTTGATTTTATATAAATTATATTTGAAGAATTCAACAAATAGAAGTTATACGATCAGTTGTTCTAAAACTAATTACTTAAAATCTTAGTCCCTTAAAGTAAAGCAGCTTAAAACCAAAAGTCATCTTTATTATAGAAGCTATGAATATTCAGCGAAACCGAAAGCTCGACTCAAATTGAACTATCCAACCCTGGGGAGCGAACCGACTCCGCTAATCCAAATTTGAAAATTGCGCTATGAATTAATGATCAGTAATATCTGATAGATTCATCTCTAACTAAATGTACAGTCAAATGCGAAAATTTCATATAGGGATAAGTCCGCCTTCATACTATTCTTGTTTGTAAAAATGTCTCTCCTTTTATTTGTGATGCAATAAAGAATACATAACAATAAATAAACATACATACTGCAGGACAAGTAGCTCCCTCCAGAACTCCAGCAAAATCGAGTGGTACTTTGGAGGGGATTTACCATTACTATAGTCACCACGCTTGTAAGCGTTGCGGCTGGCGACCGCTGTTGTTGGTGACCGCAGTGTGTAAGATAGTACGATACATAGAAAGGTGCTACAGCTCATCCTCCGATGTATTAGCCCTTAGCTATTGTAGAGATGGGTTGGTACTATTATTTGCCAGCACCACACAGAAAGAAATGATTATTTGAACTTATTTGAAAAACAACCTTCTGAGGCAAAGCCTATGAAATTAGCCAGAGATTTTATGTACTTTACAAATATAACTATAGTCTTATGTAAACAATTTCTACTATTTTGAGCTCATGAAGTCAAGCTTCATTGGTTACCACCACCACCAACATAATATCCCATGAAACGTCCACTACAGGAAAAATGTAGAGGGGAAGTACCATAGTCACCTCGCTTGTTAGCATTACGGCTGGCACCATGGACCGGGGTTGTAGGTGACCGCAGTAAGTAAGATGTAAGATTTAAAGAGGTTGCTGCTGCCCATCCTCCAGTTTATAACCCTTAGTCGCCTCTTACGACACCCACGGGTATGTATGGGTTGGTACTATTCTTTGCCGGCACCACACGGGACTTCAATGGTTAACGAAACCAAATAGGTTTAAAAAATAAAAGTGTGTCAAAAAATAGTAGATTTTACAACAAGTGCACAAAACAAACCATTTTTCCGAGACTCTTAGCAGCCCGAGCCGAAGGCGAAGGCTGATAGTAATGTCGAGGATAAAAATTGTGGACGAGTTATAAACTCTGCTTTTCACTTTGATTGCGAGGAAATAAAACGTAAAAGTACTCTCTAAATGTAACTGAAGAATGATTTGTTCTGCTTTAGTGAAGAATATGTTGACGCGCGCGCGGCGTGGGTGGGGTGCCGCAGGCCCGCGCGCAGACCGAGATTACTTTTTTGCCCTAGTGCACAAAATTCGACTTTGTGCAGCCTATATCCTGCACAAATAAGCAGTTTCAGAGCATGAGAAGTGAAAAATATATTTTTCGAAGCATTACTGCCTTTTTACTTAAAGTTACACCGAGCCATTCAAAAAATGTAAAAACGAAAAGTGATTAATTTAAAAAATGCTGCAATAATTAATTATGTCTAGGTATAATTTTTCTCGACCTTGTACGCTTGGAAAGAAAATTCCTTACGCTGGTAGGAGACAGATTTATTTCGAAAAATATACTCTTCATGTCTCAAAACAAATTACTTTTCAATTATTTTTGTAAGAAAAGGTAAACAAATAAACTTTAAATTTCTTTGTATAAACATAATAACATAAGTAATTATCATAAAACAATATTTTTGTGTCAAATATTATAAGACACAGCTTACTAACAACGAAAGTCAGGTCATAAAATTGACCTTCTTTCCCTGAGAAATACGTAAATCTCGTAAGTACGGTCAACCGCACGTCAGTGGAAACATTTGCAGTTCTATTACCATGCCATAAAGTCCAAATTGTGTCTAATCCAAATTAAAAATTAAATGTCAAAAATGGATTACAATCTATGTTTGACGTGTTCTTCAAAGTTACATTCAGCCATGGGTACGAAAATAACTCTTGTGTAATTTTCTTTTACTAACAATGCCCTTGCTCCTGAACCTCAGTACAGCCTTAAGGTTAGAGATCAGACCAATTATGGTATGTATAGTCTCACCCAAGAACCTCCCTGGTCTAGTGGTAAGAGCGCTCGGCTCTCGATCCGGAGATTCTGGGTTCGACTCCCGGTGGGGACACTATCAAATAAAAATCCCTTTTGTGACCTCTTCAGATATTGCAGAATGAATCACATGATTCTCCGAAAAGTTAGATGATTCCGTGCTTCGGAAGGCACATTGAGCCGTTAGTCCCGGATACGGATGTAATCATTAATAAGCCATGGCAGAGGCCTTTGGCAGCTCAACAACTCTCATACCAACCTTGCAATCCACAATAAATGAAGATGACCCAGATAAAGTCAAATGACAAACGTCTTGAAAAGATTCGGATTACTTGTACTCTTCAAATACCTCTATGGTCTCTACAAAACTCTTTTTTATAAAAAGTAGTATGAAATATAAAATTAGAGCCAATTTTTGTTTCCGACTGTCCCAATTCTCCGGCGTGGGCGTAACATGAAAATGTTCATTTTTAATACCCTCCATAATCAGTGAGCGAGCACTCTTCTAAATAATGATTTGGCAGACTCCATTTATTAACCCTTTTGGTTGGATTTCGTTCTATTCTGAGATTAAAATGAAAGGTTATTTTAGACTGTCAGCTTCACGTCTATCAATCTAAATTTTGATATGAAACTTATGAATCAAAACCGTTAATGCAAATTGGTTCACTATTTTGTATCTAAAGCAGTGAGTTTTAGTTGATACGGTTTTTAATTTAGATATTAATGTTTTTATTTCTTAATGATATTTGTTTCTATGATGTTTAGATCATTATCATATCAGCCAAAAGAGGTCCACTTCTGGACATAGGCCTCCCCTAAAGATCTCCATGACGACTGGTCCTGGTCCGCGCTGCTCGCATCGCATTGACCAGATCGTTGGTCCACCTTGTGAGGGGCCTGCCCACCACGTTACGTGCGCTGGTAAGTGGTCGCTACTCTAGAAACTTTACGCCCCATCAGCCATCGGTTCGTCTTGCGATATGCCCTGTCCACTGCCATTTTAGTTTAGCGATTCTCAGGGTTATGTCGGTTACTTTTGATATTTCATGTTAATTTTAAAATGATGGGTAATATGAATTAAGTAAATGTAATAAGTAAGTAAATGTAAATAAAATAAAAATTAGTACCAAAATTGCTTAGTTGTAAATAAAGACATTGATAATTTTACATAACCAGGCTGAATAACAGTGGCCTAGTTGGTATGGAATCTACGTAAAAATGTATGGGTTCAAATGTTTTGTTTTTTATTTGTAAATATTTTTTTCCTTAACGGAGAATGATAAAATCTGGAAACTTGCCACGTAGGGTCGGGTGGTTGTTTAGAATCCATACATTTCAAATTTATCTAAATCAGATAGGTACAATCCATATTTGTTAGTAACAAAAACTAATGTAAGTAAATAATAATAATCAACATTATAATATCAAAATCATTAAATGTCAATACATGTTATTTGCCTGCTCTATTCGAGGGGATGACATGAATGGAGGTCCAATGTTCAAGGATCGGGCCATCCACACGCTCTGTCACCACAGTCAGGAGGCTATTACGGCTGCCGCGCACCCGCTGCATCAGGGATGCTACCCTTGCTCGTATAATGGCGTGAAAGCCATTCGTTCTGTGGGCGGCGAATACTCCCGACGCACTGCAATAACGTTGCAGTCCCAACAACATCCTGAATGCATTATTGTGTAGGACACGCAGGGCGCTGTATGCCTTTTTTTATCCACAGGCTGCAAGTGTAAAATGACTGGCAATATGCCCTAAACCGAGTGACTTTTACACTGCTTGAACATCTTGCAAATCTGCGAATCAACATATTACTTCTTACAGCCAGCGCCCTACGCTCCTCCCTCTCGATGTCCATGTCATCGTTGAGTGTCCCGGTGACCCAGTGCCCCAGGTGCTTGAATTTTGACACCACCGTGAGAACAAAGCCGGCTAGTGGTAACAGGTGGCACTTGTGAATAGTATTTCGTTTTTGCTTTAAACACTATAATCTTACTTTTTCGTCAGTTATACCTGCCTTCGCATATCACTCGCATATGCCAACCAGCAACCTTTTATATAGTGGTTAATTTAAAAACCGACCTATTCATTTTAAGGGTAGCTTTCCACCAGACCCGTGTTAGGTAAGTAGCTATAGCCTGTGAGCTGGAAAAATTCAGACCTATAGGATTGTTTTACTCGTTAAATTCTTCTAGCAACCCGAGCTGCGCTGCAAATGGAGTACTGTCATAGTTGGGTTTGACGAAATAAGGACTTGACGAACGTAGTAGCTTTAAAGTTTTCCAGCTCAAAGATTAGTTACCTAGCACAGCTTTAGTGGAAAACTAACCTAGTAATTTCGCGCTTCTATCCATTTATGTCAGATTTTTTTGGATATTTATAAAAATGGTCATCAAAACTTGTTGAAAGTTGAAATGGTGAAGGCTCTTAACAAAAGGATAAATTGACTTCTCTCACCCTGATTCCCGATCCCAATTTTCCCATCAATGGAAAATTTTACTTTCATTTTAATATCCTTTAACAATCAGTCGGCGAGCACATCCAAATAATGATTTAGCAGACGCCATTTATTAACCTTTTCTGTGGGATTTCATGCTCTATTTGAAGGGATTACACTTAGGGATTAAACCGGAACCTTATTATTTTCCAAGGTGGAGTGGAGTACCTATTAATTTGAATTTTGGGGTAACTTATCATAATCTTGCTCCACATTTCATCTGAAATTAACTCAAAAGCTGTTGAAATAACTAACTTATTTTAAGTATTAAGTGATGAAACGTTCATCACATTAAATTAAGTGGTCCTTTGGTGTGGTTGGTAGTGAGCCTGCCTTCTACGATGCGTGCCGTAGGTTCAGTCCTCGCCCGGGGCATACATTTGTGTGATGAAAATGACTGTTTATTCTGTGTCTGGGTGTTATTCATCTATTTGTGTATGTATATCAGTTACTGGTACCCATAGTACAGGCGTATAAATAAATATATGGATCTGTGAGTTTATTATAAGTAATTATTGTTCTAGTTAATTATAGTTGGCTGGCTCGGCCACGTAGAGAGGATGGAGAAAGATCGTGCAGTCAAAAAAGCGTACCTGGAACGGCCGACGGGAAAACAGCCGGTCAGACGACACAGGTACTGTTGGAGTGACGGAGTGCAGAAGGACCTGAGCGCCCTCCAAAGACCCGATTGCCGTGAGATGGGGCAGAAAAGGGACGACTGGCGGCTTTTGGTATTGAAGGCCAAGATCCTCTTTGGGTCCCTGAGCCAGCGAAAGTAAGTAGTTAGTAATTATTGTTCTATGTATACGATCAAAGCGAAAGTTAAACAACGTTCGCTGAACTCAGTACTCAATAAGTGACAGTTAGTAATATTACAAAATAAGCGTTTTCTTACTTCGGAAGATATGATGTCAGCTTCATGCATGTCAGAGGACGTTGATGTCTTGCAAAATCTCGATGTTGTCAAAATTTCAGGCTTTCGCCCTGTCAAAGCCTGCACGATAGCCTAATATGTACAAACTAAAATCTTCTTTTCTACATTTCTTCGGTAAACATAAGTTTTTATCATATTTCTTTTTTAATTTGACATGAACATAATTTATCTTTATCTTGAAAGATGAGTACTTAAAATTTAATTCACTGCAATAAACGTCAGCTTCAGATGTAGAGACGCGTACGTTTCCTCATAAAATGTAATTCAACGTGGTAAATTGCTCTATTATGAGTTTACTGCATACTTTGTATTCTCTAAGCCTTTTACTCACCAGATGTGCTTGGGTCGGGAAGTTTGTACAGTAAAGTACACATCAGCGAAAACACTTGAACTACAAACATCAGTGTTACTGCTTTATAATAAAAGCTGACTCAACGTCATAGTGTTTTAACCTCCGACTTTAAATAACGATGAGTTTTATTAGTTTATAATTATATTGCGTATCTGTCTGTACCTCATCGTCATCATTAAAATTTACTAATTCAATTTACGTACACTGAAAAAAAAATTTGCTGATTCAATCAAGATTTTGATAGTTTCAAACAAGCATCTGGACTCCATTTGAGCTTGCAAAGACCTTATTGGATTGTATCAATTTGATCATTGAATTAAAGATCATAAATTTAAATTGGCTAATACGCTTTATTAAATCTTTCAATATCTTTTCCGATTTAATCACAAAATGCCAAACAAGACAAAATTGACAAAATTGATTTGAATTGATTTTGGTCTTTATATTGCTCTCCGTTGTTAGGGTTCCGATACCAAAATGGTAAAAAAAAGGAACCCTTATGGTGCCGCTCTGTCTGTCTGTCCGTCTGTCTGTCACACCTCTATATCTCAGCAACCACTTATGCTATCGAACTGAAATTTAGAATAGTTTTAGAATATAGTTGCCCAACTTAATTACACATGAAATTTTTTTGAAAAAAGTATGATTATTAATGTAAAGGGGGCCAAAATAGGGGGGGCCAAATTTCAAATTGTCGCTACTAGGTTGAGTGGGGTATCATATAAAAGGGCTTTACTTGTACATTTTAAAATATATTTTTTTATTTTTTTAAGTTTCTTAGTTTTCAAGTTATGATGAGAAATGTCAAAAAAATACCATTCCACCCCCCCTTATCTCTGAAGTTTGAGTAAGGAAAAAATCTGAATTAATTACATTTGACAGAGGTTTATGTAAAATTTACAGCAAAAATAAAACGATTTTTCTAAGTTACATCGTTTTTCAGAAATCTGCAAAAACCTTTACAAACAAATTTAGTTTTGCGGTCCTGAAAATGGACTTTATTGCTTCCAAAAATACTATAGGTGTATCGGAACCCTCAGCGCGCGAGTCCGACTCGCACTTGACCGGTTTTTTCAGTGTAATAGTACCTAGGTGACCGAGTTCCGCTCTGTAATATTATAGCCGTCTAAAACGTGGTGTTAAAAAAAATGTTTTAAAACACAGGGAAAACGAATTTTCCCAGAAATCACACCTAACTAAATATTAATATACTTACTTATAAAATCAGGATATAAATAAACATACCCGAATATACATTAATATTAATAATACATATATAAACATTATAAACCACACATACAATATCGGTATTTAATAATAATAATATGTAATATAAAAATAAAAAACTAGCACAGTAAATATTAAAAATTTAAACACTGTATCTATACGTATAGTACACAATCATTCGTAATATCTTTGATGACGCATACGCATGCACCTTGGATAACTCACAAGCCATACTCATTTATTTATTGCTAGACTGTTAATATTTATTTGAATCTAGGTACCTTCAATGGAACTGATTGTCATAGCAAGCGAACTACCTACATATTATTTCATATTATAGACGAGTGTTTGTTTTAGTTTATTTTATAATAACATATAAACGATGAATACCGGTGTCCGTAAAAACCTGATTAAGGTTTAGGAGACGCCGCATCATTAATTATAAATTCATAAATTGTCAATGATTTCAAAAAAAAAAAAACGATAATTTTTTCGCCCCCGAAAACCTCGATATTGTAAATAACATCGAAATCGTTATAGCTGTTTTCGAGGAAAAGATTTCCTTTGACCTGATTTCCTTTTGCCAACTTATTAGTGAGGTCAAAAGCAACAACTTATCTTCTTCGACTTTGCTAACAACGCACAAAAAATTTTCGACTCTCAATACTAAAGTGGTCACGTGACCGACCCATTTTATATGGAAAGTTGAAAATTTTTCGTGCGTTCTTAGCAAAGTCGTAGAACAAAAGTTGTTGCTTTTGACCTCACTAATAAGTGGGCAAAAGGAAATCAGGTCCAAAAAAATAACAATATTGCTCGTTTGATAGTACAGGATACTAAATTTATGGATTAATTAAAGTCGACCGCTCTGAAGACAACCGCAAACATAGTTTGAAATACTGCAAACGTGAAGAGAGGTGAAGTGAGGAACAGAACACTTTTAAACTTGCACAATGAACTTTGATGCGAGGCGCAGCTGGTGGATTTATGCACACACAGTTTTGCAGAGAAAAATCGCAGCTAAAAAACTGTAGCTATAACTTTCGCAGAGTTCTCGAGCCAGGTTTTACGTCTCCCTGAACATCTCGCCAAGTAGGTAGAGATTTTCATGCTTGAAACTTTGACTTACTTTGTCCCTGTAACTTTTGATACTTTAAGTAACTAAACCACTAGGTCCAATAAGTTTATTCAAGGTTTTTGTATTAAAGAAGCTCATGAATTTAATGTGATGATCAAAAAATAAAAATTTTTTCACTTATCAAAAATAAAACAGACGTTAGTTTTTTTTTTACATTTGAGCATTACGTGGCCCGTGCAAAACCTGGTTATTCTAGTACGTTTAGTCGTGAAAAGTATTAATTATTTGTATTATCATACTCTAACAAAGCTTGCACTGGTATCTCTTTCCCTTTATCACTTTATCACCGACATAGAGCAAGGAAATACTAAAGGTATGCTAATTTATTAACGTGCTAGCGAAATGTCTCTGAATGACATCTTTGGATGTAGGATCATATATTAACGTAAACATTATACTTAAACATTTTTATTTAGATATTGTTATTTTATAGTTTCATCATTGTTCTAGTGACATGGCTGTTCAAATCCGTGCTCACCGCGCACGCCACGCCCACTTTACCCGCCGCCAGCACGCGTATCCACAGAAATGTTTAGAATAGAAGCTGCAAAATTTTAAATAACAAAAATAAAAAAATATATCCGTATCAAAAACCCGTGAAATTGATTTTACTCTCGATTCTGAACAAACTATTTTCTCAGTTTCACTTATTCCGTTCACACGTTGTACAAGAAGATAATGTATCATCCTCATTTTCTTCATCCTGGTAAGGTGACTTCAGGTTCATTTTACTGTACAAAAACTGTCCCCCACCAAAGTTGGCAATGAGCTCCGGTTATTCACATTACAGAGGGAAGAGTGCTTATCCGAAGCACGCTTTAAGCTCCGGTGCTCAAAAATGAGTTTCCAGTTCAAACTTTGTCCTCGTCCTCGATAACTGAAATAGCAAATAATTTAAGCTGGCGTCACTCTAGAAACTAATTTTGAGATTGTTTGGAAATGTTTCAACTTTAGTGCATTGTTCATCGACAGTTTATGTGGTCCTTTTGTAACAAAAACGCTCTGCGGTTGTGCATCCTAAAAGAGGGAATAGAATTTTCCTGCAGTAGATGATAATATGATAAATGAATGGATGAAGAATTATGTAATCGTTAAATTATTTATTTTTTCGAAAAAAGCTTATTTTAATAGGGTGTTTTCCAGAACCTTTGCAAAGTTCCACTGGATGGCGCTGCTGATGATTATAAGGAAATCGGAAAATGGAAACACTGATACGGAATTAGAACTATGTACGAGTATCTCTCAGTATGAAACCGATTAAGTCAGTTTGATTGCTGCTTCAACTATAAGATTTCATTTATTTTACAAAGCCTAAACAAAAGAAAATTCCTACAGCGACCAGCGTACCGCTGGCTAACGTAGCAGTAAAATCAATTAGAAGGGTCAGTTCGCATCTAGCCTTATGAAATTTTGATATTATGGACGGCAACTGACGTAAAATTAATTTTTATTGACCAAAATAGTCATAAACAAAACCTAGGTGGTTTTCAAGTGAACCCACTCTTTTGCGCATGTTGAACAGTCTAGTTACAAAAATCCTTACCGCTTTTAACAGGAATCTGAATTTATTTTTTCCTGTTTAATTTCGCACAAAGTTTAATCTGAAATTTGGATGCCGATGGGCTTGTTGGTTTTAAAAGCTATTCCAATAAGCCCTTTGAAGCAAGCGAACACAACATAGCTCGCTGGCAGCAAAATGCCCGTGGTCAGATATCTGCTTTGACGCGAGCCCGTTCGTCACATAACTCCAGCTTCGATGCCGCATTCCAACCGGGCCGGTAGAGACCCAGTTATTTCCTACTTGACATTTCTGCGAGGTTGCAAACCACACATGGTACACAAGGTTGCAGATGAGTGATAACAAAACCAGGATAAGTTGAAACAGCGCTACTGTAAAATGCCTAGAAACCAGAGACACACCTCGGAATCTACATACAGCGAATTTGAAATTTGAAATTGGAAGGTCGCATAGACCCGCATATTCAGTACAAAAGACCCTCAGGAGCACCACGAAAATCGCGAGGGCGGGTGCGCGCGGGGATGCGGGATGGATTGTAAGTGGAGGGCGGAGTTTGTCCATTCTGTATCATTGTACTGTTGTTCTGTTCTGTGCCAGAACCTTCATAAATAGCATAGATAAATAGGTTTTTTTACTAGCTCTTGACCTCGATCTAGACTTAAGGACAGTGATGAAGTAAACGTTGGAACGAGCAATGACAGAAGAAGTCTATTCGATCGCGACTTGAAAAGACATTTAATAGGATTTAATGGCTTACGAAAATTATTGATACAAATATTTCAGAATAAGACTACTAGGTTATTTTATTAGATCTGATTTCCTTTTGCCCACTTATTAGTGAGGTCAAAAGCAACAACTTTTGTTTTACGACTTTGCTAACAACGCACGAAAAATTTTCGAAATTTTTTTTTTCAAATTTTACCGTTTAAAAAATATGTGGTGTTTTATTTTTTCATCCATGCTTCTTCTTGAATTTCGCTAAAACTAGACAACAAAAATAATTTTATAATACACTAACCAAGACCTAACATAATGATATCATATAAGTTAGGATCTAAGAAAAAAAATATACCCAAATTATATGAAAATTCACCACTGTACTTCGGAGGCTATTGCGCTGACAGCTATAAATTGAAAATCACTACACTCCAGATAGTAAGTGAGGTATCATTGTTTAGGTAAATATACGAGGATAAATTCGCTAATATACCATTTCACCATAATCTCAGCCGTTTTTGTATAATTTGAGCGCAAATGGAAAATAATTGCATTGCGGAAAAAAAATAGGTAAAATTGCCGATCTTCAATGATCGATTGTGGCTAAACTGCTATTTTGATTTGAATTCCGAGTAAGTCACCTAACGCAAAATTTTATGTTATTTTGTTTTTCTCTATAATGCATGGTTTTTGAGTAATAAGCGAAAAATTAAAAAAACACCAATTTTTTTATGGTTTTTCTGCCCTCAAAAGTTCTCAAGCAATCGGCGCAAACTCACAGAACACGTATTCATGATGCCTAGCATCGATTAAGACTATTTCCAGCTGGTGAATATTTATTAGAGAGCACTGCCTTATATAGGGATAATTTTCTTCCTCTATAATAAGTGGGCAAAATAAATCAGGTCCTAAAAAATAACCTTGCATAAATGGATTTGTGCAAAGTACATAACACAACATTGTAAATGACGGAAAAACTCGCCTGGTTAAAAATAACATCGTCATTTTGCCCTATCAACCCTCGGGTGTCAAAGTGTCACGGCACGGGTGTCACGAGGGATCGACAGCGGTGACACTGCAACTCTTCCAAACCAAACAGCAAGTCATCAATTTGGCAACGTCGCTTTTTTGGGACATGGTATTGCAATTAAAAATTTTAGTTGGTCTCGGGAATAAACCGTGTTAGTAAAAAAAAGCATTTTA
Source organism: Athrips mouffetella (assembly GCA_947532105.1). Taxonomy (NCBI): domain Eukaryota; kingdom Metazoa; phylum Arthropoda; class Insecta; order Lepidoptera; family Gelechiidae; genus Athrips; species Athrips mouffetella. Next base: position 1,261,858 of record OX383958.1, read on the forward strand.
GTTAATTTTAAAAGGAATTAACTAAATCGTGTTGTTTGTTTTGGATATTTGAAAATCACAGGGTGGCGATCCCACATATAAAGGGATGCAGTCTGTCTTACTTGGGTTTATAAAAGCAATAAAAGGACTTTGACTGTGGTCAAAACCCGGATCGGTAACCGCTAGTAGAATTAGACTAAGAGCGATTTCATCTTCGAAAGGCGCATTAACTGTGATTTGGCAGCCAGAAATCTCTGAAATGAGTATGCAATAATTAAGGGATGTTAATTAAACAGACTTCTTTTTAATACAATCAGACTTATTTTTAATGGCATTATTGCATTCTAAATTACTAACTCAGCCACAAACAACGTGCAACTAAATAACACTTTCTTAGCCACTAATTTCTTTCTCGCAACACAACCAAACCCAACCTAAAACTTTTTGATGCATAATCATAATTTTTGATGCACAATTATAAATTTTGATGTGCATAATATTATTTCTTGTAACTAAGTACGGGAAATTATATTATTATGATTTTTTGGATACTTTTAGCCAGCTATTATATATTATGGAATTTTAAATAATGGACTGTTAACAGTTTTTTTTGGTACTTTTAGTTTATATAGTTCATTTCCGAAAAGTTTTCAAGTACGGTAATCAGTTTTCAGCTTTTGGTATATCATTTATTCAATCAAAAAAACTTATGATAGCGAGCAACAGCGTAGGCCAATTTCCTTAACTTCTTATTAAAAAACTTTTTCTTTTGGCCGAAAAAGTTTTCTTTGTAAATTTTCTCGCTCAGTAAAATTACCCAGACATCTAGAAGATAAGAAGGTGAGAAAATATATTTAGTGAAAATTACCTCCAAAGTTAAGAAGTTCTGGTGTTAAGGCTAACAATAAATAACGGAGAGTTCTCAGAAACCTGCAAAAGTAAGAAAGAAAAGAAAGAAAAAAAGAAATAATATTTATTTAGCATTCAAAAGAAAAAGAAAAACATAAGTGTAAACACATAAAAAAAACAGCTAAATTGGCCTCCAGCTCAACACATGCCAAATCCAAAGGCTAAGGCGCTGATTATCAGCTGGAACCATTTTTAGAGTTCAGATGATCAAAAACATATGGATTGCTACATTATAGAGTAGGTAAGGATCATGATTGATTTAGTTACGGAAGGGTGTACATCATAATGTTTGGCATTTTACAAAATGCCGAGTTTTTTATTCGTCATGTTACATAATGCCTCGGCATTTTACAAAACGAATAATTCGTTTCTGTCATTCGTTGTGGTCGCAAGGTAACCTAACCCAACCTAACCAATCCCAAGTAGGGATCTAATACTACTAGGCTTGGGTTACCTTAGCTAACGGACCTCAAATGCACCAGTGACCTTAACCCATTTACATTCTGCCGAAGCCGTTTTTCAATTTACCGACTGTATGTAATACGACGTGTAATACGATATCTGTGCTGACATCAATAAATATCAACAAATATAACACAACATCACACATACATACAAATTAATAAAACCAGCTATAAAAAATCTCAAAGGTACCACAAAATTAAATCGACTTTTTCATGTAAAAACTGATTGTTTCTTAACACTTTTATTAGGAACGTTAAATATCTTAGTATGTTTATCGCGTGATTTTTTTCAATTTTTTCATTTATCTTTGCATTGTGTGCGGAGTTGTAGTCACCCGCATAACACTTTACATATACGTAACACTCAATACTAAGTTTTAACTCACTTTTTCCTTGTTTTAAGCTAAGTATGTTTCTTACTTTAGCCTTCGATAAGCCTATTTGTTATTTCTCTGCGAGAAATGTTTATAGACGTAGTGTTAAGTCTTTTTTTACATTACCACTAGCATAATATCTCATGTACATTACTGTTCTGTTTTTTCTCCAAATAAATAAAATAAAATAAACTGCCTTTACAATATTTTAATGAATTTCCGTTTTTGGCTTGAGCTAACCGCGTTTATGCATGTAAGAGTTTTTAGGTACCTATTTTATTTCGTAACTAAGACAACTAAACAAATATTCTTACGACGTAAAACAAAACTTGATACAAAATTCCGTTGCTTACATTATAAACTTAACAAGTTTTTCCCTTCAGCTTTTCCTCAGAAACAAGAAATACCCTTAAAAACTTGGTACGGGGGAAAACTAACCTAATTTATATTCTGCTGTTCTTCTTCCGGCGTTTCACTTTGAAAATATTAACCCAACGGTGAGTTTTTTGAGAAAACACTCGCATAACAAGCCTTGCATTTTGTTTCTGAAAGTTTTTGATTACAAAACCTTTTTTTGTCCCATTGCTATATCATAGTATCCAAGATTTTAGATATAAGAATAGTAATTTTAGTGCATGCTGGGAGAAAGTACCCCTTACTTACTGCAGCGGCACGAAAAATTGGTAACTGACCACGGGAGGAATAGAAATATTCGATTATTAACGCCCCTATAACTTCCACAAACACGAGTTTCTGAACAACATTTTTTAATAATTAACTCTTTGACCTGAACAACTATTCAAGCTGATTTCCTTCCAAACCAAAGATTATGGAAAATACGAGCATAGAAGTTGACTATAATAATATCGAAAATAATTGCAGTACCGGCCACACTGGCGGTCTGCACAACGTCACAACAAAAAGACTGCCCTCTGCTGTGCCTCTTAATGATAACCACGGGTAAAGATGGGATGACTATTTCTTAGCTGGCATTCCTTGGATAAAAATAGGTAGTATAAAAGTAAAAAATATCTCGTATCCAAAACCAAAAATATTCTAGCAGTAGTCCGCGTCTTCGTGCGCGTGGATTTCAGATTTAGTACGACAACAAATGATCTCTCCATACAAATATTTCACCACTTCAGCCACTAGTAAGTCCACAGCGTAGGCCTTTGGCGGCTCAACAACTCTGGCACCAGGGTTAGTGAGGTCGGTCATCGTCCTTGCAACCCACACGATATGATGATGATGGGTCCGCAGCAACGTAATTTGCTTGGCGAAAATTTTGTACTTAGGCTAATTTTGTAGCTGAGACTTATAGTCCAGTCTCTTAACGTCTTATGTCGCCTTTACGTGGACACGCCTTAAAAATGAACCAAATTTTTTTCAGGTACTAGTTAGGTACATAGCTCTCAATTTTTGATAGGAGCCAACTCTTCGATGTTCAATGGAATTGGCTCCTATCAAAAATTGAGAGCCATGTATCTAAATAGTACCTGGAAAAAATTTGGTGGATTTATAAGGCGTGTCCACGCAGAAATACTAAGCGGCTGCAATATTATCAGAGAGGTGGATTTTGTGCGGACTGACGTACGCACAGAAGCAAGCCCGTAGATATAAAACCAGTATAAGCTGAACCATCGCAACGCTACAAACATCCGAAACCAGAGACCCGCTCAAGGTCAAAGTGTTTCCACCGACGTACGGCCGTGTGTACAATGGGAAAGGGGATGAATTAAAAAAAATCTTTCTTAGCGAATGCCTACGTTATAATAATTCCAGCGCAACCCGTTCAGTGGTTTGAGCTATGCGTTGATAGATCAGTCAGTCCGCCTCGGTTCCCTTTTAAATATAGAAATCTGAAACAATCTACAACTTGTTTCGGTTTTAAATTTAGCTACTCAACTGATAAGAAATCCTAGCAGTCCTCTGGGTACTGAGTGAGGCTCGTGCGGGGGTGAAGATAGTGGGGAGCGGGGAGGAGTAAAATAAATAAACTCCACTAAGAAGGACGGAGTTCACTCAAGCAGGTTTGGAACTTATTTAGGTGTTACGGTCCCAAAGCGGATCGAACGTTTTTGTGTTGGTATCGATAAATAGGATGCTATTATTGGGGCTTTGCAATTTGACACTTATCGATATACACGCTTGTTAAACTATATTTTACTAAACTGAGTTTAAAATAAGGTAAAATCTTTTAAGTGTCATTCAATGCGAGCTAAACTCTGGTCTGACCCTATCACTGATGATGATAAGGGTGGGGCGTCCATTTGACCCAACCAGTACCACACAAGCACCTTGGCACGGCACTATTTATCACTTCTTTTAAAATGTATTGTGTACCACATAACCTAGTCTGTGCTGTTCTGGCACTGAGAATGGACGCTGACACTAACTGGCATAAACCTTTTACTCTGAATGACGTCGGAAAGTTTTTTTTTCGTATTTGAGCCATGTTCCTTGGTGAAAGTTCTTCAGTTTCACTTTTCTGTGTTGTAGCTAACCACGATCCCAAGAATTTATTACATTTTTTCTCAATCTGTATTGAGAGGCAGGTGTTCAATTACCCTCCTTTCGAGATCGGACGGATCTAGGCATGGCGGTATCCAGCTAAGCATAAAAATTGCCAACATCGATCCCACTACAGTCGGATTTATATTTAAATGTGTTGATTCTAAGACTGTGCTTGATGTACATTGCCTGTAGTCTGACCGCAACCGCTGCACCGCGCCATAGGTATGCGCGGAGAGGTGGGAAAGAAAGAGCAAGAACTAGTTGCCGCCGTGAGCGATGAAGAGCGATGCCACCGCCCCCCCGTCTCGCCGCCTGCATACCGCGGCGGTTAAGCGGTTGCGGTCAGACTATAATGAAGTCTTGATACTGTAAGGGGCAAACATGTTTGGACGTTTGTACTTCGTACCCTGGAGGGTGATCGTGGTAATTTCAACGTTATTACCAAAATAGAAACGTTTGCCTCAAAAGTTATGTTAAGTCTTAAGTAATTGTTTTAGGCAAACGTTTTTGTTTTGGTAATATCGTTGAAATTACCACGATCACCCCTCTAGTCATGGACGCTTTTTAGAATTACCTCTTCAATATCATAAAACTTTATTTGCAATAAAAGTGCTGGTGCAGATTCAGATTCAGATAATTTTATTCAATGTAGATCACTGACCTCTATATATTACTTGTATATATAGAGGTCAGTGATGTAGATTCTTTAATGTCATGCAGAATACAATGCAAATAGAGCGAGTCTACACCGTTTCGGATCGTGCTATGGCAGCGTAAAAGAAACGGCAAGAAACCACTGCAGCACGGACTACCTTATGAGTCGGCTTTTTACAATGTGTTTCTTGTGTTTCGCTAGAATATCATAGCACCATTAATACCCCTTTGTCATTAATATAGTCATCTTATATATAGTAAGCTTTTTTACATAACGTTTGCTTTACACGCAGGCAATACCTATGTTAAAATGTTCTAGCACACTCACTGAACTCCTCACTGATCAAGATTTAGGTACAGTCAGCCGCACGTTAGTGGTAAAATTTTGACATTGAGCATTTCTCTGGGTTCAGGCGTTAGTGGCGTGGCGCTGGTTCAGCTTATACTGGTTTTGTCACTATGTGCTTACTTTCTGCCGTTCGTACTACGACGTGCGTACTAGGAAATGGTGAGTAGAAAATTTAAACCAACACGACTTTTGACCACGAGACACTCAAAGACTTACTACATGAACTGCACGTCGTCTTACATCTTGCTTGCATCTTTTATCGAAACAAAAAAAACTGTGTCTCCGGAGTCTGGAGTGGCAAAGACGCATTTGCGTATCGTCATGCATTCGGATTTACGTGAACAGTAGGTCTAACTCGACTATTTCTGTAAAGACTGGCAAGAAGAAGCTCAGGGTAGAGACCAGTGGGGGGTAGGGAGGGAAGCTTTTGTCAAGTTGTAGCACAGCCATGTCTAATAACTAAAATCTGACTTTTTCCCAAGCATCATTGTACAGCGTTTGTGCCAATTTTTCGCACGAACGTGTGTATCCGTACCGCTCCGACCTTTTCAAGTATTTGGGTAAATATTTCCAAATGGTATAACTCAATCTTGGAAAGAAAACTAATGGAATATTTCTGTTGTACATTAAACAAGATTTTGAATCAAAAATTGTTATTTGAATATTCCTACTTTCGACTACAAACATACTTTTTATTTATGTGACAAGTGTGCAAACGAGCATGCGGGAAACCCGGGACACCTGATGGAAAAAGTTTTCGGCGCCCATAGAGCCCGCTGTCTTATTAGTGGCAGAACTTGACTCTTATAAGGCAGCAAAGAACGTTGCCCATCCTGAGAATTAAGATGGTCGAAATTAAAGAATATTTTGTAACGCGTCATCAAAGAATAATCTTTACTCGCCTACGTACGTCTTCCATGTTTTATTTGGGTGCGTACATCAATAAGCTATTTAGATTCAATATTTGAGAACAAATATTTAGCTTATTTGATACCTTCTTCATAGAGTCGATGACGCAAACTGTCAATAAGCGTAGGCGCGGTATAAATTCTATTTCCTGTTGGGATGTCGCACGACATGTACACCGAACAGCACGTCAGTAGTAATATTTTGGACTTTATAACATGGTAATAGAGTTGTAAATGTTACCACCGGCACGTGCGGTTGACCGTAACAGAGAGGGCGTAAAGGGGTGAAGTAGGAAAAAAGGGGTGAAAACGGGAGAATGGATCCGATATGCATTTTTAAACGAAAAATTGACAGCCGAATAAATCAATCATCGTTCTCATCCAGACGAACAAACAACACTCGAACACAATATTAATAGACTTTTATTTACGAAAGAGAAAACAGAACACAGCGCAAATGGAAGCCATAAGCGGATCACATTACTTGCCGATATTAACAGCGCGATAATTAATTACATCGGCGGAGGTTTCGAACGAAAAATCATTTTAATTACAAATATGCGCGCACACGTTCGAACCCGCTTTAATTAAACGAATTAATCAACCCCCTTCCCCTTCACCTCTCTGTCTCTTACCCCTCTCAGGCATCGCGTCGCGGTTATGTCAATCACGTGGTGCGGCTTTTTGACCCTTCAGGTATTTTAATTTACCCAAAAGCCAAATAGAAGTGTTTTGTGGCGGTATCTACTTTGATTAGACGAATATACTCTATGAAAGCTGGGTATGGCAGAAAAAGCATGAAAGTAGAATAAATGCAGTAGAAATGAGAGCGTTGAGGAGTATGATTTTTGTAAAATTGAGTGACAGGATTAGAAATAGTGTGATAAGAGAACGTTGTGGCGTAAAAGAAGACGTAGTGACTAACATTGAGAGAGGGATGCTGAGATGGTTTGGTCCTGTAGAGAGGATGAATGAAAGAAGATTGACGAAAGAGATCTACAAGGCGAGAGTGAATGGAAGCGTTGGAAGGGGAAGGCCTCGGCGAACGTTCGCGAAACGCGAGAGTGAAAGGACCAAATTCAGGACGTTCTGAATAAAGGCCAGGTTAAAAGTACCCTAAACCGACGAGCATGTATGAAAGGATTGATGAAAGTACAGGAAGCAGGGAAGTGTGTCAAGATCGTAGCATGTGGAAAACTGTGGTCTCTGCCTACCCCGACGGGAACAAGGCGTGATATTATGTATGTATGTATGTATGTACTCTATCACTCGCTCTAGTTTTATTCTTTTACTACGGACAGAGTAAGATACTTGGTCTTGAGGTATTGACAAAGGCACTGGTTAGGGTTCCGTACCCAAAGGGTGAAAAACGGGACCCTATTAATATGCCTCCGATGTCTGTCTGTAAGCGGGCTGAATTGCATGAACCGAAATTTTTACAGATGATGTACTCGTATTTCTGTTGCTGCTATAACACCAATAACTCGCGCACCGAGGGTTCCGATATACTTTTTGTACTTTTGGAAGAAATAAAGTCCATTTTTAGGACCGCAAAACTAAATTTCTTTGTAAAGGTTATTTGCAGATTTCATAAAACTGTGCAACTTAGAAAGATCGTTTTATTTTTGCTGTAATGTTTACATAAATATCTGTCAACTGTAATTAATTCAGATTTTTCTTGTCACAAGCTTCAGATATATGGTATTTTTTTTTGAGATTTTTCATCATAATTTTAAAACTAAGAGACAAAGATACCCCACTCGACCTAGTAGCGACAATTCAAACCCCCGCCCCCCTATTTGGGCCCCCTTTACATTAATAATCATAATTTTTTCAAAATTCTTTCATGTGCAATTAAGTTGGGCAACCATATTCTAAATTTATTCCAATTTCAAGTCGATAGCATAAGTGGTTGCTGAGATATACAGGTGTGACAGACAGACGGACAGACAGACAAAGCGGCACCATAAGGGTTCCTTTTTGTACCATTTTGGTATCGGATCCCTAAAAAGGGGGGCTTTCCTACTAAAAACGTGTTTTTTTTGGCGATTTTTGCTAGCATTTTGTTTTCGCTCTATTGTAAAAACATACAAGCGTGAAAATTGGTGTGTTTATCACGAGCTATAGAATACCAACAAATAATAAAAACTTGCCAAGTGCGCGTTGGATTCGCGTGCATTTAATGCACTTTTGCGTGACAGTAGTACGGAACCCTCGGTGCACCAGTCCGACTTGCACTTGGCTGGTTTTTATACATTGTGACTGCTGCTTCATTTGCTCATGTCTGCCTCTTTGACTGATGATAAGGAGCATCCTCTAGAAGATAAAAAAAATATTGGCGGACATCCACACCCCTGCGTTTTTAAGTTCTAACTATTTTTTAAATTAAGTTCTAACTATTTTGAAATTTGACAATGAAACGTACACCTGGCAGACTATGACTATCTGATTAAATACAATGTATAAAACCCCAGAAAAATTGTCTGTCACCATAATAGCCCTGCGTCGTAAAGTTACAGCTCTTCAAAATGCAAAAATTCACTAATTCGTCCCGTGATAATGCAGAGCCCTGCAAGTCTGCCTGTTTGATTTTCTACATCTTCAGAAGTATTTTAAACAGGAGCCACAAAGGCAGACCAAAAAAACATTATTTAGTATCTTATTTTTTTTTTGCTTTAACTCAAAAACGCAGCAACGCACAGAAAAACTTCTAAGGACCAAATCGATTTGTATTGAGCTGATCTATCATCCCTATTAATATGAATCATGAGCGATCATATACCCAAATTGCAGCCAGCACCCTAACTATAGCTACAAACGTCATCGGTCGTAGTAGTAGTTAACAACGGCTCATCATGCCTTACGAAGCACGAAAACAAGATAAAATACACAGGTTTATCATTCTTTTATTTTATTGAAAATGGGCTTACTCTTGACCTCGATCTAGTCTTGAAGACAGAGATGAGGTCTACGATGGAGCGAGCTTGCCCAAAAGAAGCCTATTCACTCGCGAACTCATTCATACAAGTATCACTAAAAGATGCCAATGCGTATAAAATTTTCAACCGTAAACAAATTTCTGGGTCCCAACAAATGCATGTAAAACCTGTACATAACTTTAGAAACCTAAACATATACAGTTGCTTTTCACAATTCGTTTTTCAGCAAGACGCCATTTTTTCTCATCGGATATTTTAAGAGGAAGTTCTGTCTATGAAAATGAACAACTTTTCAACTTTAATAGGTAGGAAAAGGAAGAAAATATTGCGAATTCCCATACAAATTACATCAGCTGACAGCACATTGTATATGAAAGGTCGCTTTTTTTTTCGTGTTTCCTTGTTCCTTGAGAAAAGTAGTTCAGTTTCATCGGCATAAACAGCACTTAAAGTCAGGTACCGGGATTGAAAAAAAAAAAACGCTGTCTTGCTAGATCATACCCATAATCTCCAAAACTGATCGCAAACGAGTCATAATAAGCAAACGAACAATCAACATTTGAAAAGCCGCGATAAACTTGTACCACGACAATCACTCGTATCGTTTGTCGCCACGCTGTGACATGCCATTATCGCTACACGAGCACGAGCGAAGGGCCCTAGATACCATCACGTGACATCTGTGGCACTGACATGTGTTGCGGGAACTTGTTCACTCGCGTTTGAATTGACCCTGTACAACACTCGCATGGATAGAGTCCTGGTATATGGGAACTTCATTTTATAAAATACTAGCTGGTGCCCGCGACTTCGTCTGCGCAGGTTTATAAATTGTAGTCTATGTCTTATTCTGATGTATAAGCTATTACATTGTAAAAATTCTTTAAAATCCATTTAGTAGTTTTTACGTGAAAGAGTAACAAACATCAATCCATACTTACAAACTTACGCGTTTATAATGTTAGTAAGAGTAAGAAGTAGGATTTTTTTTTATTGAAAATGCGCTTACTCTTGACCTTGATCTAGTCTTGAAGACAGAGATGAGGTCGACGATGGAACGAGCTTACCCAGAAGAAGCCTATTCACTCGCGACTTGAATAGATTCGGGTTATATGAACTCGGGAACACAGACGCAGGCAAAGAATTCCACTCTTTAGCCGTGCGCATTATAAAAGATGTTTCAAAGCGCTTTGTGCGAATGTGCGGAATATCAACCAAGTATGGGTGATATCCTGCGGTGCGTCTGGACCCCCGATGGTAGAAGGGAGATGGTGGAATAAGCTCGTGGAGCTCTAGAGCACACTCTCCGAAGTACAATCTGTAGAAGACCGACAGACATGCAACTTTGCGACCGTGGGCCAGACTGTGAAACTTGTCACACGTTAGGTGTTTATAACCACACTTCTTCATCATCATATCAGCCGAAAGACGTTCACTGCTGGACATAGGCCTCCCCTACAAATCTCCATGACGACCGGTCCTGCTCTGGTCGCATCTAGCGGATTCCCGCGACCTTGACCAGATCGTCGGATCGTCGTCGATCTTCGTAACCTCACTTACTGGAACTGAATTTCACCACTTGAAAATAGTGCTTTTATAGCTACGCTATAACCCTAGAATACATATTGAAAGTCATTCATAATGCAGAATACAATGCAAATAGAGCGACTCTACTACCGTTTTGGATCGTGCTAAGGCAGCGTGAAAGAAACGGCAAGAAACCACTGCAGCATGGCCACACCTCTATGTCATTAATGTAGACCTTTGTAATATATAAATCATATACCATCGCTTATAGATTTAATTAGGGTCTCAATTGTTTCTTGTGCACTTTATCAAGATTAAAAAGAAAAAGTTTTGCCACTTTGGTTGGCTTCGAAAGTTCTTTCATGAAACTTGTAGAACATTTAAAATGTTAATGTAATCTTGAAGCAATACTTTTTCACCCGCCTCTTGCCTCGAAACTCCGGGTGGTTAAACTCAGTTTGAGATAAAACGTAGCCGCAGATAGTAACATCTAGTGGATACTCCATTATATAGCGTGAATTTTCATTGATTTTGCTCCTAAAACCCAGTGATTCTACTCTTGATAACAAGCAACTTCCCCGAAGTAATAGTAAAGTGGTCACGTGATCGACTAATTTTGTATGGGAAAGCGAAACATTTTTTCGAGTAAAAATTGTTTTCTTTAGGAAAGTTGCTTGTTTTCATGAGTAGATTCACAAGGCTTCTTGGGCAAAACTTATACAAATTCACGCTGTAGACAAAACTTACGAATGAAACCTGTCATGCAGTGATCGTAACACATGACCTGATTGATAAACTAAGGATCTTCGACAAGAAATATAGAATAAACTAGCTGTGCCCGCGGCTTCGCCCACGTGATATTCAGACAATTTGCAGTCTCTCCCTCTCCCCTTCCCTCACCCATTCCCTCTCTCTCTACCTCCATCCCATTCCTTCTCCCTATCCCTGCCCCTAACCCTACCCCTACTCGTATCCCTATCTCTAAAGCCGTCTTAACCGCTATCCCTATCCTTATATAAATATAGAAACGACACCCATATTAATTTTTAGACATTTTAACCCTATCGCACCCCAACCCCATCCCCAGGGGATGATGGTATTTCACCTCCACCACCTTAGATTTCAAAATTGTTATAGTTTTCGTAATCAGCGATCCGGTAACATACAAACGACACCCATATTGATTTTTAGACATATCAACCCTATCGCACCCCAACCCCATCCCCAGGGGATGATAGTATTTCACGTCCACCACATTGGATTTCAAAATTGTGTTAGTTTTCGTAATCAGCGACCCGATAAACTATACAAACGATACCCATATTGGTTTTTGGACTTTTTCACCCCATTTCCCTCTTTAAGGGGTTGAATTTGGGGTGAAATTTCTCCCCCATTCACCTCAACTTTATCCCCCATTTCACCTCTTAGGGTGTAGAATTTTCAAAAACCCTGAGACACGTAAAACGTAATTTTTATTCGTCAGTCTAAATATAAATTTTGAAGATCCTAACTTCAAAACTGACGGACTTTCATACAAATTTTCATCCCTTATTTCACCCCCTTAGGGGATAAATTTTGAAAAATGCTTAAACACGTTCTTTTTTATTTTTTACCAAAAGCTCAAAAACAATTTTTATAATTCTACCTTTAAAAATAAAAGACTTCTAGACCAACATACGGAAAAAATATCATCCCCTTTTCACCCCCTTTTAGGGTGATTTTTGAGAAATGCTTAACACGTATTTCTTTATTTTTTACCAAAAACCTAAAGTTAAATTTATATGAATCTAACTCAAGAAACAAAGGACTTCCATACAAACTTTCATCCCTTATTTCACCACCTTAGGGGATGAATTTTGAAGATTTCTTAAACGTACTTTTTTATTTTTTACCATGAGCTCGGAACCAAATTTCTATAATTCTACCTTTTAAAATGAAAGACTTATAGACCAACATACGGAAAGAAAAATCATCTACTTTTTCAACCCCTTGAAGGGTGATTTTTAAGAAATGCTTAAACACGTATTTCTTTATTTTTTACCAGAAGCTTAAATTCAAATTTGTGTGAATCTAGCTCAAGAAACAAAGGACTTTCATACCAACTTTCATCCCTTATTTCACCCCCTTGGGAGAGGAATTTTCCAAAACCCTTTCTTAGTGGGTGGTTTTGACGTGCATAGAACCTGTGTACAAAATTTCAGATCTGTATCTATAGCGGTTACGGCTCGGCGTTGATGAATCAGTCAGTCAGTCAGGACATGCTCTTTTATATATTTAGATAGAAGAGACAACAGAGGAAACAGTAGCATGCTACACAGAAGGGTCCAGGAAAGCCAAGGCCGGCACAGGGTTTTTCATAGCAGGATCCGAAAGCAAAAGAATACCAGTACCGCTTGGGAAATTGCAAGTGTGTTACTAGCTGAGATAGTAGCCTTAATAGAAGGAATCCTGCGGAAACTCATACAATAGAATGATAGCCAAGCAGCAATAAAAACAATAACGAAACCAGAGAAAACATCAGCCTTTGTGTTGGAATGCAAAGAGGTCCTGAATGGCCTTGCTGTAGACAGAGAGGTGGTCCTAACCTGGAAACCCTAACGAGGGAAACATGGGCAATGAGATTATGGACCAACTAACCAGGAAAGGATCGGATGAAATACTAATAGGTCCAGTCCAGTACCCCGCCTATCTATTTCCAGCAAAAAATAAAAGAAGTATTGAGAAGGATGATAAATGCATAAGCTACCTCACGATGGGACAACGAACATAGAAGACATCGTCAATCCAAACTTTTCAATAAGGGATAAGATAGAAAAAAAAAACCGGCCAAGTGCGAGTCGGACTCGCGCACTGAGGGTTCCGTACCACCACACAAACATAATTGTATTAGTTGAAATTTCAGTAAGTTAATGTGCTAGATTTTTTGAGTCCGACACGCGCTTGACCAAATTTTATTATTTGTTGTTATTTTATAGCCTATGCCCTATAAACATACCAATTTTCAAGTTTGTAAGTGTTCCCGTTTTTAAATAGAACTAAAACAAAAATCGCCTCAGCAACCATCCAACTTGACCCCTCTCTTATATGAATGTTCTTGAAACGGGAGCTCACCACAATTGGTTACCATTAGTTGTGAGAAAAGTTGTAATATTTAATGATTTCAGACTTTTCCCATTATTTGTACTGTGAGACCTAGCTTCTTGCCAAATTTCATAATTTTAGGTCAACGGGAAGTACCCTGTAGGTTTTTCATTTTTGAATAAATGTATGGAGATGAGGACATAAAATGCCATATCTTTTGATTGCGTCGTTGTAAAAAATTGAAATTTTCAGATCTTGTGTGGTTCATGGATCCTAATATATGGTATTAATTTCAACCTGATACCTTTACCCGTTCGTGAGATAAAGGGTCTTGACAGACAGACAGACAGACAGACAGACAGACAGACAGACAGACAGACAGACAGACAGACAGACAGACAGACAGACAGACGGACAACAAAGTGATCCTATAAGGGTTCCGTTTTTTTCTTTTGAGGTACGGAACCCTAAAAAACATTACAGCTTCCGAAGAAAGATTATTAACCAAAGTAGTAGGTATTATGACAGGTCATTGTAATTTAAATATACACCTGACCATAACGTTAAGGAAGGTGGATCCAGCTTGTTCCGAGTTTGAAGGAGATAAAACCAGCTTCCACTTTTTTGCCGAGAGCCCTATGTACTCACTGTCCAGATGGGAAGTGCTACAGCAAATCAGAAGAAGAGCTCAGGGATGTATCAATAAATAAATAAATAAATAAATCTTTATTGAGCAAAGCCTAATTACAATATAAACTTATCACTAAAAGATGTAACGTCTAACTCCCAAGCTAGAATAATCTGTATTATGGGAGCTAGCGTTCCTCCGAGTAGCAAAAATTAAAATATATCAGTTACAAGTGAACAATAGCTGACATGGTAAGGTTTTATAGCAACAGGCAGGCGGTGTGTCATTTGGAGTAGAGAGCCCCACACCAATGAGATACAGCAACTGTGGGCAAGCAGCTTCGGAGGTTCAGGGCCCTTTAGTACATCTCAAACAGTAGACAAGGGGGATGCAAAATAAGGATATCCTAATGAAACCAAAGAGTAGCTCGTCTCATAGACTGGCCGTCTCGTGGCTGGGGCTCAAAACAAAGCAGATCATGCCGTCCGTATACTGGGATAATAGGTGAAACAGATCCATTTTTGTGATCCGGTCTCCCATTGGCGCGCGCCGCGGTAATGGCACCAGATAATAGTAGGTAATTAACATCTAGTGAGGGTAGCACTTACATTTTTTTACGTAAAATTTACAATCGCTATATTTTGTTACTAAAGTCCTAAAACGATTTTTTTGCTTAAGCTCTACATACATATATTTTTTTATTTGGTGCACTGTTAACCAATAACTGAGGTATACTCATGTCAAACTTGTTGGACTAATTAATACATTATTATATTTCTTGAAAAAATAATATCAGATTACAATAGTATCAGAATTTTGAATCGCTTTTTCGGATTTCATAAAAACAACCTTGACGGAATAGTTTAAAATATTTATCAACTAAAGAGTTCGAACCTAAAACAGCATTATACAAAACCACGCGATTTTGTGATCCCTTAAAACAGTATTATAGTAAATATACCAGCTTTCACCTGCAGTTTAAACACAAAAATTACATACAAACTTGAAACAAAAAAGTTATGTAATAAATGTTGCCGTGTCAAAACCTCAGAAATGTATACGAGTAATATTTTTAAGTGAACTCTTTTGAAAAAGCTTAAATGAGACTGCTAACATTTGAAATGCATTAAGGTTAAAATGAATGAACCTAGAAAGATTAATGTAGGTATTAAAACTAGTTTCTAGCGGAGTAATTCACTATTCTGAGGGTGAAAGCGTGATTCATCATAACATTCCATGAAACGTCCACTACAGGACAGGGAGCTCCCTCCAGAATTCTAGCTTTTGCTGGAAAAATGTGGAGGGGAAGTACCATAGTCACCTCGCTGGTCAGCGTTACGGCTGGTACCATGCACCGCGGTTGTAGGTGACCGCAGTAAGTAAGATGGTATGATACACAGGAGGATGCTGCTGATTATCCTCCAGTTTATAACCCTTAGTCGCCTCTTACGACACCCACGGGTATGTATGGGATGGCACTATTCTTTGCCGGCACCACACGGAAAAAGCGTGATCACTACAGTCGAAATATGGTTGCAGTGCCCTATTCACAGGGTTTCGTGTGTGAGACTAGATTATAATGTAAAAACTGTACAACCACTCGAAAGCAATAAAGGATTATGATTATTATTATGACAATATTATAGCCTAATTAGAATGACAGCAGGAAAAACTACGCATGAGAGCAGGTCGGATCGATACGTGTCTTTATCGCTCCTATATGTAACGCATCGCTCCGTCCCGCTCTCACATTGCAGTCATTATAATCATGCTTGCATGTGATTACTACAGTCAAAATATTAAAGCTTAATTAGAATGACAGCAGGAAAAACTACGCATGAGAGCAGGTCGGATCGATACGTGTCTTTATCGCTCCTATATGTAACGCATCGCTCCGTCCCGCTCTCACATTGCAGTCATTATAATCATGCTTGCATGTGATTACTACAGTCAAAATATTAAAGCTTAATTAGAATGACAGCAGGAAAAACTATGCATGAGAGCAGGTCGGATCGATACGTGTCTTTATCGCTCCTATGTGTAGCGCATCGCTCCGTCCCGCTCTCACATTGCAGTCATTATAATCATGCTTGCATGTGGAATATTATAGCCTAATTAGAATGACAGCAGGAAAAACTGGAAGGAAGGGTGGTGTGTTTTTTTTTCGTTGACGACAGGTTATTTCTCTCTCTTTCGCACTATACGTGTTCACGCACAGCATTCTGACGCGGTCCCACTTTTCTACCGAGTTTGGAGGGTAGTCGAACATTTTCTGTTTCTTGGCTACCCACAACGGCTGGATCGTCTCCTACCTATAGTTTTGCGGCGCGAACGCGCCCTAGCGCGGAAGTATCCCTCTCACCGAAGACTCGTCGCAAGATTGAAGACACCACATCCCACCGTGAGCAAGCAAGCAGAATAGCAGAGACTCATCAGAACGACTCGACCCTCTTCATCGACCGGGACGTCGCAATCCTGTAAGTCTTTTCTCTCTTTGCTTGCTCTGTGACATTGTTCTTCTCATCTATGTATGCGTGTAGATTAGAATTTGCGTAGAAATTGCTTATTAGTGGTTATTGGGTGACACTTTGTTCGCAATCCATCTTTGCTTGGGTAAAGGTGGATTGTGAAAACAATTTTTCCCTACTACCCACTTTTACCGGTAGATTTTGCGCAACTAGTTTGTTACCTCCTGTAGTGTATTTCTTACTCTATTCTACTAGTTATTAGCATATCTAGCGTAGCAGTAGATAGTTTAGTGGCTGGTAGGCAATATCTTGTTCCCAACCCACCCTTACTTTGGTGAGGGTGGATTGAGAAAGTGAGTTTCCCTACTACCCACTTTTTCCCTCAGATTTTCTCCGTAGTTAGTTCGACACTTTAGTAGTGGGTAGTACTGAATTCTTTCATTTCTCTCTACCCTCTTACTTCTTACTTTTAGCTATGTAGTATAGTTCTCCCTAATAACGAGGGTTTTCAGAAGCTTCTGAACACACTCGCTGAAAAAAATCCGCCTGCTTAAGTGATTACACCGCACTCTGCCTTGGTGGGTTCCGACGCGGCCCCCGGTTGGCTCCCGCTCGGACGTCGTTCGAGTAGGTGTTGATCTGTGCCGGGAGCGGACCCATCCGACGGATGCGGTCTAATCTACGATGGCAGACGGGCAGAACAAGGGGCAACAGCCCGATCCTCCCCCAAATCCAAATGTAGCTCGACAAACGAGCCGGGCAGCACGCCCTCCTACCGTACCTACCTCCATGACCCGTCCGCTAGAGCATGTACGAGGGCAAAACCCCCATGCTCCCCAAGCAGGACATTCTATGGAGGGACAGCGGAGTAGCGTATCTGCTCACGTGTTGAACCCTGGGGCCCCGAGGTCCCAGCGAGATCCGCGATTGATTCGTAGAGCACCTCCGCCTTACCTTCAAAAGAAACCTCCTGCGCCAGCGCTGCCTCCCGCACCAGTGCTGCCATCCATGCCGTTGATAGTAGTCGAGTCTCCCTCCCCTACCGCATCGAAAACCGACTCCCCCCATCTTCCAACGCCTCGCAGAGAAATCGCGATCGTGAATCGGGGGGATAGCGCGCCTGCAGATCCAGCGTTGCCCACCTCAGCCCCACCGACTAGAGCCGGTAGCACGATAGATATAAGGACGGAATTGACCCAGTTATCTGATCGGGCAAATAAGGCCTACCTTGATTCGAGCGGTAGTATCCCACCTAGTGATAGTTATGCTCCACATGGGACTTCTCTTCACCTAAGCATGGAGGATCTTTATAGCGAAATGGAAGCCCAACTTCAAAAGGATGCATCTCACTATAAGGAAGTGGCCGAAATTGTGGGCAAAACCAAAAATGCAAGACCACTACCGGACTCATTTGACTCCTATGAAGGGGATAAACGTGCTAAGATGGACCAGACGTCATCCCCACCACCCTCAGTTCAGGCATTCTTGGCCTCAGGGTCACAACCCTTAGTGCCACAACCCGTATTGCCTCAACCTGTACTGCCTCAACCCGTAGTGCAAATGCATCCTCCTCCCCCACCCCCTCTTGTTCATTGTCAAGAGGAATTTCGCAGACGGTCAGCGTCTTTGCACGTAGCACCAAATGTGCATATGGGACAACTACATGACCGTCAAAACCATACATTCCTCACGGTGGCTGGGACCGCATTCCCAGTCGTACCAAGGAACCCATCGCCTATCCCGTTCACACGTAACGCTGAAATTCAGCATGATAATACCTCGTATGGGGAGTTCGCGGCCCGAGGCCAAAGATCAACCCCGGAACCGACCGATGGGGGAAATGTCCCCCCGACATCACCAAATCCCTCAAGCTCCCCCCGCAGAGCGAGCCCACAACCTCCTCACGACGCTCATATGCAGTCACCAGAAAACCCCGATACGCATCAGCCTATGGAGCTAGGACCACCTGTTGCCGAAAACGAACCCAGGGAAGAAGTACCACAAGCCGCAGGGGACCAGTTGAGGAGATACCCACCAATAGTGGTGGAGATACTCCCCAACTGGCCTCAACATCTAGCGGCAATCAAGGACAAATTGGGTTATACGCCCAATGCGAGAGCGTACAAAACCGGGGTACGTTTTATACCCAGGTCTGACCTTGAGTTCAGAACGATACAAAGATATCTTGTTGATCTTAAGACCACTGACCCGTCAATGGAGTTCTACTGCTTCACCTTGGCTGAAGAACTCCCCTTAAAAATCTCAATCAGAGGCCTTCCGTTAGACACCCCGGTGGAGATGGTGAGAGCCGCCCTAGACGAAATGGGGTTCAAAACCCGTTACGCTAGAGCAATCCCGCCTCGCAGAGACAGACCGGGGTCTCTCTTTTTCGTAGAGTTGGACCCAATTCCCAAGGAGGATCTTCAATCCCTTTATAGAACAAAGGAACTGCTATGCCTGCCGGGCATTCTGATCGAACAGTGGAAGGGCCGTGCGGGGCCCTCCCAATGTCACAGATGTCAAGGCTTTGGCCATGCATCGTCCAACTGTTTTAGACGTCAACGCTGTGTGCGCTGCGGGCAAGACCATGCGGCAGCCGACTGCGATCTTGGTCCCAATGATCCTCCGGTATGCGCCAATTGCGCGCAGGCGCATACAGCCAACGATAGGCGTTGTCCAATTTTCCTCCGAGAGGCTAGGAAAAGAGGAAAACGTATTAATACCCTAATACCCAACCGACCTACCGCAGAGGCCGCACAGCAGGTGCAACCACAACAACAGGCGACAAGAGCGCCACCTACCCACCGCTCGGAAATCGCCAGACCACCGATAGTCGAAGAGCCGACACTCCCCCCACTGTCAGCTGAGGAGGCCAACCCTGCAACAGTGCGAGGACAGCCACTTCCACGGCAGGGGAGCAAAAAGAAGCGAAGGGGCAAAAGAAAGAAGACCACAATGGGGAATGTGATCCCTCAAGATTCCCAGCCACCTCAACAAACACAACCACCTCAGCAAATCCAAATCACAGATGATTTGGATTTCGCTGAGGATGTGTTTGAGGAACACCCGGCTGCATATGACCCTTACGCACCATACGCGCACCTAGCTCCCGGTTACGGCATGAGCGCCGAAGAGCTACATCAAGCACATGCATCCCAACCGAGTGCAAGTAGACCGGCACACCAGCCGTCCCAACCGTACACCCAAAACGGGCACTACGACCAACCAGCTTCCTATTACAGGCAACCCCTCTATGCTGATCCGAATAGGATCCCCCATATACCCACGCAACCTCAGGCAGTTGTCCAAGTGATGGCTAAGTTCGCGAACATCCTTCTTGAGTTGTGCGCGGTAATGACGAGCGGCGGCGACGTACGAATAGTCATTGCTGACGCACTCTCCTGGTTTGCCAATCACCTCCAATGTCTGCACTAAGAGTGTTATATTGGAACCCAGGAGGAATCAGGTCGCGTGTCACTGAACTACGTCTCTTAGCACAGGAACAACGCATTGACGTTATCCTCCTTGGTGAAACCAAGCTCTCTCCTGATGTGGAATTTAGGGTGCCTAACTACTTCTGCTATAGACGAGACGAGGTGGTGTCGGGAATATCCCAGAGAGGCACTGCAATCCTAGTTAAAAGGAACCTCGTCCACGAGGAGCTAGAGCACCCTGAATTCCGATCATTAAGGAGCAACGGGATCCTAATAAGAGCCAATGAAACCCCAATAAGAATCTTTGCAGCCTACAGACCACCACAAAACAACCGACCACTCTATCCCTCGGACCTGGCGAACATATTAAACGGTGAGCCCACTCTGATAGCGGGGGACCTCAACGCTAAGCATTCTGCATGGCACTCTACTTCGACCAATAGGGCGGGTAGAACTCTCATGCAGGATGCGGAAGAAAAGGGCTACTCAGTAATCGGGCCTGACACTCCAACGCACTATCCGTCAAATCCCACACACCGCCCTAACGTACTGGACATCGTGGTACACCAGGCACTGGACCTTCCAGTCCACCTAGAGGTGTTACACGATACCAACTCACAACACCTACCACTACTAATTGTATTGGGTCATAGAAATATGACACCGCCCCAGAGCCTAAGTTATAAGGTGGATTGGAAGGCCTACCAAGATGCCCTGAGCGCACTACCATCGGGACCCATTTCCTCACCGGAAGAGGTCGACCGCACAGCCAACTTTCTGACAACTCAGTTGTCAGCAGCCAAGGAAAGTGCTACCACGATAGTTCCAGTACCAACAATTCGCTACGACGAACTCCCACCTCACCTAAAAGCGGACCTGCGCAAAAAACGTGCACTAAATATCCTCTGGACAAGAGGAAGATGCCCCAGAATCAAGACCGAACTCAACAGGGTCTCTGAAAAGCTGTCGGAGGATGTAAAGGCCTTCCGTGGCACCTCCTGGGAGAAGCTGATAGACCAGGTAGGTGACTGTGATCGGAGCCTTTACAACCTAAATCGACGGCTTACCAGAGCCCCTGAGCCAATCTACCCGTTGGCTAATAGGGACGGCACCAGGTGCTTCACGGCGCTGGAACGTGCCGAGCTGATGGCCGACCACTTACAAGGCCAATTCACACCACACCCAGTGCTATCCCTGGACCAAAATATTCACGACCACCACGCACAGGTCGAATCAACTGTGGAGGCCTTCCAAACAGCTTCGGCTGCCCCGCTTTCAGGGGAAATGTTTATCTCCCCCAACGAGGTAGCCAAGGCTATAGATCACCTACCTAATAGGAAGGCGCCCGGAGTAGATGAACTCCCTGTGGCTGCCCTCAAACACCTACCAAGGAGAGGTCTGGTCGCGCTGACCAGACTTTTCAACGGCGTTCTCCGAACAGGACATTTCCCCGAGGAGTGGAAGAGAGGGAAGGTTATTGTTCTACCCAAACCAGGGAAAGATCGAAGGCTACCGGCAAGCTATAGACCGATCACTCTACTCTCACATATTGCCAAACTGTTTGAGCGCCTCCTGCTCCGAAGAATTCGTCCATTCATTAAATTGAGGGACGAACAATTCGGATTCCGCGGGGGGCACTCAACCACGTTGCAATTGGTGAGAGTATTGCACCACCTATCGGAGGAGAGAAGCAGGGGCCATTACACGGTTGGAGTCTTCCTGGACATAGAGAAGGCCTTTGACCGTGTGTGGCACACCGGGCTTCTCTCCAAACTCATATCCACTGATATGCCACCGGGCCTTATAAAGATCATAGCCTCTTTTCTCGAGGGGAGGGATTTTGTCGTCTCAATCGAGCGAACCCTCTCCTCTGCGAAACCCATCCTAGCAGGGGTGCCCCAGGGCAGCTGTCTATCGCCGACGCTCTACGCCCTCTACACCAATGATATCCCAACTCTCGAAGGCGACCACCTTCGAGAGGGTGAAAGGGGCGTAGAGCTCGCACTCTTTGCGGACGACAGCGCCTACTTTGCCTCCTCCAGGAGCGCAAAGATCGCCATCGCTAGGATGCAGCGCCTGCTTGACTTGCTGCCCCATTGGCTGGACCAATGGCGCATGGCAGTCAACGTCAACAAAACGCAGGCGCTGCTAACCTCGCTAATATACCCTCCCCCTCCACTCCAATTGAGAGGGCAGCCAATAGAGTGGGTACCCACGGTGCGGTACCTCGGCTGCATGATCGACCGATCGCTGCGGATGAAGCCTATGGTGACGCACGTCACCAACCAGGCCAAATCCGCACGCGCACAACTACGACCCGTATTAGCGTCGAGGCTACCGCTCCGAACAAAACTGCGTCTGTACAAAATGTACGTTCGTTCACGCCTGACATATGCTGCCCCCGCGTGGTACAGTCTGTGCTCGCGGGCACAAAGAAAAAGACTTGAGGTCGTCCAAAATGTCGCGTTGCGGACGATATCGGGAGCGGGCCGATACGTCCGCAATGACGTCATAAGGAACGACCTCAAAGTCGAAACAATAAATGACTTCGTAAAAGCCCTGGCGAAACGCCTATTTTACAGGGCCGACAACGCGGCCCACACCCACCTCAGAGGGATTGCTCCTCTGCACGCTCGTCCACCAGATGAACGCAGGGCACTTCCCAGAGACCTCCTGAGTCCTCCTTCACCCTCACATCCCACCCGCATCCCAAACAACCCTCCAGTCCCTGGAGCACAGAATGACACAATACAGACTGACAGACAGACGCCTAGTAATAGTACACAACATACCGACAGACAGACCAACGACTCCACCCCGATACCGCGCCTGAGAGTGCGCATTGTTCGCGCGACGCGCCCGGGTGCCCCTCGTGATGTGAGTCGGGTTTAAGTCATGTCCGGTACCCTGGCTGGGCCTTGTGTAATTGTGCAATCAAAAGATGGCTGACGGGAAAAAAAAAAAAAAAAAAAACACAAAAAAAAAAAACACAAAAAAAAAAACACAAAAAAAAAAAAAAAAAAAAAAAAAAAGAACCAATTCCAGTCCCCACATAAGGTTCAGCCAGAAAGTACCAACCTATAGGGCTTAGCCCACCATGACCGCCGGGCCTAATGCCCGGTGAGATTCGGCTCGGGTCACGAGGGCTACCTCACACCCGCACCTGCGGCCGCCTCATGAGGCCGCAGACGTCCCGATGATGATGATGCAGGAAAAACTATGCATGAGCGCAGGTCGGATCGATACGTGTCTTTATCGCTCCTATATGTAGCGCATCGCTCCGTCCCGCTCTCACATTGCAGTCATTATAATCGCTCCTATGTGTAGTGCATCGCTCCGTCCCGCTTTCATTCTAATCATACTACAATATTTCGACTGTAAAGCAGCACAGATTTTTCGACATGGATTGGATACGTCTAGGCTTTCGTTTAGGGGATCATTTCGTGAAAAGTGGATATAAGCCCTCTAGCTGCAACAACTGGTACTACATCGAGCTTTGGATGAGTCAGGGGGTGAGATGAGGGAGGTGAGGAGGTTGTGGTGGTTGTACAGACTCTGACAAACAAGGTGTCTACAAAAAAAAAAGTAAAGCCAAAAGAATTTTAATCTGCCCTACGAGATTCTTTTTTGGTGTTTTGTGTAACACACGGTGTACCGTAATAATAATTTTGCGCAAAATCTTTGTTCTGGATAAACTCGCATTCTACAGCACATAATGTAGAGTAACCACGCCAGCAAGCCAGTCAGTTATGGGCATGCATTTATAGTAGAAAGGCTATATAAGGTTCTAAGGCTCTATCACACGATTGGTACAGCGAGATATGAGGTCCTATTTTGGAGCGTATCTGGCCTATTCGGCGTGTTACCTTAACTTACCAAAGAATAAATTATAATCTAAGATTGGTTGAGTGGGACAAGATTTGGGTCAGTTAGGTTCGTTCAGTCTGCAAAATTAATAAGTACTAGTCGGTACTAGGTATGAAAGAAATTATGATTCCCCAGGTGTCAGCCAAAATTCCAGTTTGCACACGAAATAGCAGAGCTTAACAGATCGATATTGCATTTCAGTGGCTAAATGCCCCGAATAACTAAATTAGCACTCGCGGTCGCGCCTGGCGGATATCGCAATGCAGACATAAATCCACGGGCACGCTATTGCTTGCTTTCTAGTGCACTCTTCAAATATTGTTTAGGTTTAACTTAAATAAAATAATAGTAACTAAAAAAATTTAAAACAAGCTTTGATAAAAGGTACTACGTCTAATAAGACGTAGAAAAAGAACTAAAACGTTATCACAGTCTCAGGTTTTCAAATAAAAGCGTGTTACATTATAAAACAGCTAGAGAGAACTAAAAAAACTGCTCAAGTTATTGTCGGACTCGCGCGCATAACTAAGACTGTATTTTTATCTTATTGTTACGGAACCCTGAGTGCGCGAGTCTGACTCGCACTTGGCCGGAGATTTTATTTCTGTTTTAAAATGTAATACGAGACTGTGATAATGTTTTAGTTCTTTTTCTGCCATAATAATGTATGATTTCGATAACTATAATGGGCAAGTCACAAAGTCTGAAATCAGTTAAACTTAACAAAATAGCTTTTAGAAATTAATAATGGATCTACAGTTTTCCCGCCCCATCTAATTACAGTTTACCTTTGTATCCAAACATTTCAACCAAATCAACTATAATTAAGAGGTTGTTAACAAAGGGTATTGGATTTATAATAACCAGTAAACAGCGGAAGTGGTAGAGTGAAGAACATAAAACTAGGTCGAGCCGAGAATGCGCAAAAATTAAATATTTACCGGTAAGCCGGCTTACAACACGGTAAGGAACTAAAACTAAATATCGTTTTTGTTTATGCAAATTCAGAGATAATTTATTCAATGTAGATTCTTTATAGAACACTTATGCAGAATACAATGCAAATAGAGCGAGTCTACATCGTTTCGGATCGTGCTATGGCAGCGTAAAAGAAACGACAAGAAACTATTGCAGCACGGCCTACTTTAAGATTCGGTATTTTCAAATGTTCCTTTTTATCAGTGTATCAAACGTCAAATGTATCAAATTATAAGGTACAAAGATTGTACAAAGATTGTTTTCCGATGAAGGCATCAAAAATTCATGTCATCGTCACTTTTAAAGTGGGTTAAATTATTTTGCTTTTCAGACCAAGTAGCGCCATGTGGGAAAAAAAGCAATATACCCATACGTAAACAAGCTTTCGTATTTAGTCATCATATCAGCCGAAAGACGTCCACTGCTGGACATAGGCCTCCCCTAAAGATCTCCATGACGAGCGGTCCTGCGCTGCTCGCATCCAGCGGCTTCCAGCGACCTTGACCAGGTCGTCGGTCCACCTTGTGGGGGGCTTGCCAACGCTTCGTCTTCTGGTACGTGGTCGCCACTCTAGAACCCTTACGCCCCATCGGCCATCGTTTCTTTTTGCGATGTGCCCTGCCCACTGCCACTTTAGTATAACGATTCTCAGGGCTATGTCGTATTTAGTATTACATTATATTACAGTATTTCTTTAACTGAGATGACCAGACGTCCTGCTTGAACAAGGACTTCTTCTTCTTTAGGCTTCCGAACCAAAATGGTAAAAATGGAACCCTTATCAAATGGTGCGACTTCGTCTGTCTGTCTGTGAGTCTATCCCACCATTTCATCTCAGCAATTACTCACGCTATCAACTTAATATTGGAATAGTTTTAGAATATGCTTGCCCATCTATATTAAAAACGAAAGATTAAAAAAATATATTTTATTATCATTGAAAATGGGGCCCAAATAGGGGGGGGGGGGGGGCAAGTCGTGACTAGGTCGAGTGGGATATGATATAAAAGGGCCTCATTTGAACATTCTAAAATATATTTTTGTACTAGCTGTTGCCCGCGACTCCGTCCGCGTGGGGTTCATAAAAAGTAGCTAATGACTTTTCCCATGGATCAAACTATCTTCGTACCAAGTTTTTATATTTTTGTATTACGACTCTTAGTTTTCAAGTTATAATGAAAAATAAAAAAAACATTCCCCCCTTATCTCCGAAGTTTGCAAAGCAAAAAATCTTATATAAATAGAGGTTTATGCAAACATAACAGCAACACAGATAAACCCTGCAAGGTTTTCGAGTACCAACTACTTGGATAACCATCTTGTGAAATTTTGTTCTTGAATAAAAAAACACAAATTTATAAAAAAATAAAAAAAAATAAATGAAAGCCGAGTGAATGAAATAGCGGTATCAAGACTAATAAATAGGTAAGAGGTAGTGGTTGGTACGTTAAACTGATTTTGATGTTAGTCGAACCAATGCCTGAAGCTTATTCACATCGCCTTAAACCAGGTAAAAGCCCATTTTGAACAAAAATATACGGTAGCGTTATGCCTATCGTAGAAACTATTTTTATATAGATTTATAAAGTAGGCTTGCGTGTTTGATTGAAATAAAGAGCGGTGTTCAAACGGTTCTATTAAAGTTAATAGTGTCAGTTTAAATCACGACAGTCGGACAGAACGGCAGGGAAATAGATGGAACTGACACGACAGTAGACAGTGTAATACTACCGTTTAGTGACTTCATTTATTCAAATTCTAATTCATTTGTATATCAATATACTATGTTATGTTTTTTTTGTACCTGAAATGCGTTTGCCTACTTATTAGTGAGGTCAAAAAAACAATTTTTGTTCTACGACTTTGCTAATATACGAACAAAGACATTTCAACTAAACATATAAATTAATGTAACTGACCAACACATTTTGTATGTAAAGTTGAAAATTTATTGTGTGTTGTTAAAAAAGTCGTTTGACCTGACTAATGAATGGGCATGTCAGATAAAAAGAAATAACCTAGTGTTAGACGCAACTACATTCCAGCGCTGGCAACACCAACCGACTTCGCCTATATAAGCAGGCTGCACACCTGCTTGGCCTCTCACTTGCTGCTCGAACATTGAAACGATCGGACGTCTTAGGAGCGTTATAGTTAGCCGTTGTACCTATGTCGTATCTAGCCCTTTTAGATTTCCTGAATATTGTCCTTGTTGTGCTAATTTATTAGAAGTTCAGTGTAATTATCAAATGTGGTGTTATTTCAATAAAATGTTGGTTAGGTCTATCTGTGCCTCATTTCCTAAGAACCCCATTTCCTTCTGGTTTGTAACACTAGTATCATTATTTTATCGATGGTCGATGGGGCGTAATAGTTCTACAGTGGCGACCACGTACCGGAAGACGTAGTGTGGGCAGGCCCCCCACATGGTTGATCGACGATCTGGTCAAGGTTGCGGGAAGCTGTCATAGAGATCCTTAAGGGAGGCAGTGAAGGTCTTTCTGTTGATATGCTGATGAAAATTTATTTAATGCTGTAAGATTATAATTGATTATGTAACGATCTATTAGGTCTTTACCTATGAAATTGCCGTTTTGTATGGCGAATTTTAGGTAAACTCAATTTTCAGTACTAACATTTTTGCATTTTTCTTAGGAATTATAAATCCAATCTTTTTTTATTTTTTTAAGTATTATTGGGAAGACATTAAGCTAACAGAAGCTTAAATTTGATTTTCGAAAAATATTATATGTAAAAAAATATAACAAATCTAATGATGAAATCGGACGACAATTAAGACGAACAATTTTCGAACCTTAAATTTTATATATCAAACTAAAACTAAAAACTTTATTTTATGCGTAAATTAATAACCTTGAAGTCAACTTTCAAATATAAGACAAATAAAAAAAATTGCATTAGTATTATAGGAATTATGATCTCATTAAACTGTAAGAAAATTTCGGCAATTTCATAGGTAAAGACCTATTATTTAGAAGATGTCGACTTAGTCAAGACTTATGGATCTGGCTTCTATCTATGCTTCTATTAAAGAATCAGCTATAGCATTCTGTCATCTGAGGGAGGATATCAAGATAAGTGTTTATTTCGAACGGACTAAATTTAGGACGTTTTACATAAACGCCCTGTCAAAAGTGTCCTAAACTGACGAGCATGTATCAAAAGGTGATAATAGTAGAGGAAGCGAGGGTATTATGTCAAGATTGTAGCAGGTGGAGGTCTGTGGTCTCTGCCTACCCCGACGGGAAAGAGGCGTGATTTTATGTATGACTAGCTGGTGCCCACGACTTCGTCTGCGCAGGATAAATTGTAGCCTATATTGTGTTATTCTGATGTATAAGCTATATTATTGTAAAGTTTCATTAAAATCCATTCAGTAGTTTTTACGTGAAAGAGTAACAAACTTCCATCCCTACTTACAAACTTTCGCGTTTATAATATTAGTAGGATAGGATTATTTAGTAGGATTTTTTTTTTCATCATGCGTTCTACATTGAAATCTAGGATCTTATGACATTAACACAAAGGTTCATATCACAAAAGACGATTGTGGTGTTGACGACGAGTTGGTGTGACGAGGTTTATTGATGGATGGGCGGTGTTCCGCCTTTTCAAGCTCAAGCTCCTCATATTTCACGAGTGCCTTTTGAGAGGATTGAGGAAGGACTATTCTCATAATGCATATTGATACCATAAAGGACATATGGCAGGTGGGTGATTCTAACTATGACATTATTCTTTTTAAGTTTACAGCATCAATCATGCTTACAGTATGTTACAGACTTATCTAGTCCCTGGCTTACAGTTCTTCCAACTTTTCAGTTCAGGCACACATTTAGAACTAACGCCTCCCTAGTTCAGGCTGAGTTTAGGTTGAGTAGGTTGAGTTCAACCTGAGTTCTACAGGCGAATTTGAAAACATTCGACAAATTTTGAGACTGATTTCAGACCACGAAACTGAACAACTCTCCCCAAGGAACATAAGTCGTTAGACGTAAAACAAATTTGATCTCCCATACAAAATGTATGGTCAGCTGACTGGCTTTACTATGAAAGGGTAAAAAATTTTTTCGTCCGATGACCTATGTTCCTAGGCGAAAATTGTTCAGTTTCGCGGTCTGTACTCAATCTCAAAATTTTTCGAATGTTTTCAATTTCACCCTGTAGATAAGTCAAGCTTTATCAATTCGAGACAAACTGTCGTACTTAGAGACGTCACTTAACGTTAATCATCCTTTAATTCTCATGCTGTCCTTTTCAATTTCATTGACAAAGAAAGACTTAATGAACGATTAACTTTAAGTGACGTCTCTGAGTGCGACAGTAAGATTGGCAGTGTTAGAAGTCTTTCATAGCATGATAGTCAGTAATAGAATGTTAGAATGGTAAACGCAACCTTAAAGTAGGCCAGAAAAATAGGTATGACTAAAAATATCCAACAGTAGATCGGCTTCAAAACAAAAGGCTTCCGTTAATTTTACTTAGCAATTAGTATTGTAACTTTGACCTGTAATTATTTAATTATCAATAAATTGTATTGTATTGTATTGTTAGCCTGTTAGAAACATAACCCCAGAGGTCTAGACAACGAGCAATCAATTTATTTAGACAACGAAAGCGAACGTCATTAAATGTATGGGTTGACATTTATGTCATCTGTGTCATTTGTGTCATCTGTATCATTTATGTCATCTGTATCATTTATGTCATCTGTATCATTTATGTCGGCTGTGTCATTTATGTCATCCTATATATTTTATGATGTTCGCTTTCGTTATCTTTAACTTAAGTGACCCTTTGTCTAGACCCCCAGTTATAGCGAAAACTCCAGCCAAAATGAAACTACTACTTCATGTGAAAGACAAATTATAATTAACTGACCATTTTGATTAAGAAGAGAGTCAAAAGAAAAGTAGTGTTATCTAAAATATTTTCGAGACCACAGAACAAGGAAATTACTGCCCTCGACATTGGTTTCTGTGGTGCCAACTAAGTTTTGGGATCTGAAAGAAATAAAAATAAGAATAGATATGCAGGTACAATTCTTTACATTTATTTGAAACAAGATTCCCTCTTGCGTAATTTTATGTGCCGACACAGGTCTGAGTAACGTCAAGCTCAACGAATATACCTCAAATAAAATTTGCTGCGAGGAATGTAATATATGACGTCACGCGTCAATAACCTCGCCTGTTTTGTTTGAGATGGGGTACAGAGAAAATATCTTAAAGGTTGGTATTCACGCCTATATTTTTCTACACATTTACCGCTGGGCGTAAGCTTGAACAGGGCGGAGCGGTGGATTTCTTCTGCCAATTATTTTATTACGGATGTTTTTGAGCCAACGTAGTGTGGGCCAATACAACAACACCAACTGAAGGTAATGTTTCATACCTAGGCGCAGACGACAAACAGACCTTTAGGGAATCGTCTAGAGAAGCGGAGAGAACAAAGCGAGAACTTTGGCCAGCTGCGGAGGGATGTATAGAAGCAAAATGGGTTAAAAAATACAAGAGCTGTTTAAGATGAAAATAAGTTTTTCCCTCAGTCTTATTTTTTACAATAATCCTGGCATTTTATGATAAGTATGTATAGGCAATCCTAGCTGTAAGATTACAACTATAGGCTGGTTGATATTGTTGTTAACCGATATGGCCATTGGGGCAGAAAGGGTCTAGAGTTTCAAACATGGACCTGAAATCGTGGCGTGCTAATGCAGGCAATGCAAAAGGAAAACTTTGTCGTCAGGGTAAGCCTGGCTCACATAATGAAGGAATCTCTGACAATTTGACAGATTCTTACTACTTTAAGGGATTTTTATGAGCACTTGATATTTGAGGATAGGAGTCTGGGGGTAATTAAAAAACCGGCCAAGTGCGAGTCAGACTCGCGCACTGAGGGTTCCGTACCACCACATAAACATAATTGTATTAGTTGAAATTTCAGTCAGTTAATGTGCTAGATTTTTTGAGTCCGACACGCGCTTGACCAAATTTTATTATTTGTTGTTATTTTATAGCCTATTCCCTATAAACATACCAATTTTCAAGTTTGTAAGTGTTCCCGTTTTTAAATAGAACTAAAACAAAAATCGCCTCAGCAACCATCCAACTTGACCCCTCTCTTATATGAATGTTCTTGAAACGGGAGCTCACCACAATTGGTTACCATTAGTTGTGAGAAAAGTTGTAATATTTAATGATTTCAGACTTTTCCCATTATTTGTACTGTAAGACCTAGCTTCTTGCCAAATTTCATAATTTTAGGTCAACGGGAAGTACCCTGTAGGTTTTTCATTTTTGAATAAATGTATGGAGATGAGGACATAAAATGCCATATCTTTTGATTGCGTCGTTGTAAAAAATTAAAATTTTCAGATCTTGTGTGGTTCATGGATCTTAATATATGGTATTAATTTCAACCTGATACCTTTACCCGTTCGTGAGATAAAGGGTCTTGACAGACAGACAGACAGACAGACAGACAGACAGACAGACAGACGGACAACAAAGTGATCCTATAAGGGTTCCGTTTTTTTCTTTTGAGGTACGGAACCCTAAAAATAGTGGCAGTCACCTCCAAACAAACAATAGATACGGAATCATAAATGATAAAAAAAAAACCGGCCAAGTGCGAGTCGGACTCGCGCACTGAGGGTTCCGTACCACCACATAAACATAATTGTATTAGTTGAAATTTCAGTAAGTTAATGTGCTAGATTTTTTGAGTCCGACATGCGCTTGACCAAATTTTATTATTTGTTGTTATTTTATAGCCTATGCCCTATAAACATACCAATTTTCAAGTTTGTAAGTGTTCCCGTTTTTAAATAGAACTAAAACAAAAATCGCCTTAGCAACCATCCAACTTGACCCCTCTCTTATATGAATGTTCTTGAAACGGGAGCTCACCACAATTGGTTACTATTAGTTGTGAGAAAAGTTGTAATATTTAATGTTTTCAGACTTTTCCCATTATTTGTACTGTGAGACCTAGCTTCTTGCCAAATTTCATAATTTTAGGTAAACGGGAAGTACCCTGTAGGTTTTTCATTTTTGAATAAATGTATGGAGATGAGGACATAAAATGCCATATCTTTTGATTGCGTCGTTGTAAAAAATTTTAATTTTCAGATCTTGTGTGGTTCATGGATCCTAATATATGGTATTAATTTCAACCTGATACCTTTACCCGTTCGTGAGATAAAGGGTCTTGACAGACAGACAGACAGACGGACAACAAAGTGATCCTATAAGGGTTCCGTTTTTTTCTTTTGAGGTACGGAACCCTAAAAAAAAGTTGAAAAGATGACTAACTGCGATATCATTGAAGGCAGTCCAAGTTGGTATAGAAAACTATAATAGGTACTTTCCTCAGAATCAATTTCACAAGAATTTCTGTTTCCTTAGAAGGTGCATGGTTGATAGCTAAAATAAACTGCTAGCTTATTCTATTGAAATGATAGCTCAATTAGTCTGTCTACCTACACACCATGTTATTAATACGAGTCCGCATCGTGAACTACTGGTACGTGGTTTGTTGTAGGTAATATGAGCAGGAATATTTTGTAAAAGCATGCTGTGCTTGTTAATTTTTTTTATATGGTATTTTAATTACACAATCAGTAAAAAAAAAGAGACACAGGCAAATAGAGAACTAGGATACAATCCACCGAGAGTTGGAAATTGGCTAAAAAATTAAACTAGCAATGTTCACCCAACCGCATATTGGTCAATCAAGCAAATAAACTTCAACAGAAGTGCGATAGTAGACCACATTTTTTACTGACTGTACAGAATTTTCAGATTTTATCCCAAGATAAAATATTCCAAACAAGTAAAACTCTGCTATTTCAACGATAAAAATACAATGAAAATAGCATAAAGCAAAACTCAGTATGAGATATAACAAAAATATTATTAGAAAACTCACTTGAAATTATAAAACCCCCGTAGTGAAAATAAAATGGATTCGCTAAGAAAATATTTGCTCGTAGTGAAGCTAAGCCGCCATGTTTTTCTATGATAAGCGCTCGCGGCTCGAATAAAAAGCGTTAACTTAATAGGTATTTCAAATATGTAACTGTACAGTCAACGACAGGTCAAGCTTGACACTCGCAGTGCGATTCTAGCCCGTGCGTATATTGAAATAAGAACGATACTAAGTTCAATGTGTCTCTTCTTGCACGTGCTTTTGACTGTACCGTTTTTACTGAAACATGGAGTAAATCTTTATGTATAGTTAAAATGAAACCGTTATAATTACTGACTGATCTATCAACGCGCAGCCCAAAGTCAAGAAACTTTCAATTGTGCACATAACATTACAGAGATTCCGAACAAAATAACATTCACCGTCATATCGTGTGGGTTGCAAGGTCGATGACCGACCTCACAAACCCTGGTGTCAGAGTTTTTGAGCCACCAAATTCCTCTGACATGGCTTATTAACGGCTACATCCGTAGATAGTAGTCGAGACCAACGGCTTGACGTGCCTTTCGAAGCGCGGAATCATCTAACTTTTCAGACAATCAGGTGATCGTCCGAACCAAACTGGGGACGTTGCACAAAGGGGTTTTGTTTGACAGATACATTCTTCAATGAATCTACGTAAACTCACGCGCAACTACAATTTCTCGTGTATTATGATAGTTTCTGGTCAAGTAGTGTGATGTTATATTGTATCTGTCGCACCATTCTCAACATAACGCAGGGTAAAAACCTGAAATTAGTCAAAATTACCTCCTTTTCTAACACAGGGCAAAATGCGCGTGCTAAAACCTTGGAGGTTAGAACAGAGCGGATTCGCGATGTTTTTGGTTTTCCGCAATTTTTTCTCAAATCTATACCTACGCCATATGCATAATATAGATAAATGGGTACTTGAGATAAAATTATTGAAAGTGACGTTGCAGAGGAATCTTTGGTATTTTTTTGGCGTATACAATATATTTAATTGTGTTTCAGAGTGCTGACTCTTCACATGACATCTTCTTTTGTGTGTAAATGTTTTGTATAAATATTGTGGGCGTAACATTTATTCTACTTAACACTTTATAACGTAAGGTGAAAATCCTTCAATCTGAAGATAATTTCGGTTCTAACATTCAACGTGTTTGTCTACCCAAAATCTTTATACAAATATCTATTCAAACATCCAATTCACCAATCCCTGCACGTAACCCTATTTCGCGGTTGTCACTCTAGCTAATATAACAAACACTCATGCGCACCCTTTCAACAATAATGGCGCCAACAAGGACCTTTGAATCTACATATCACACAACCCATTTCCCGCTTCATCCGCGCAAAAACTTCAATACACAGTATCGACACGTGTTTGCAACAAAAAACTCCGCAAAGGGCTCGTAAAGTTTGGTAATAAAGAGCAAAACCCCAGGAAATAGAGACGTGAGCCCGCACGCTAGGGTTGCCTGCCATGCGTTATTTCCCTTCTGATATTAGACACCGCAGTAAAAAGACGGATACAAAACGGATTCGATAGTCGTAATCCGCAAAAAGTCAGCCATATTGAAACTCGTATCCGTAGTGATTTCTTTACGATTGTGTTTAGACATTTATTGGAATTTTGATGTATTTTTCTGGAGCCGGTCGAATCCATATTCAGCCGAAATAAATTGCTTTTCCGAATATTGTATACAGCTTTGCGATGATTTTGTGTAATCTAATCAATGGAAAATCCATTTCGTCTGAAAGGTTTTCTTACTAGAGCAAAACTAAAGCCTTTTTATTGTAACCTTTTTTGGGTTTCGTACATTAATGGAAAAAACATAAATCTTATTTTTTGTGAA
The DNA here is from genome assembly GCA_947532105.1 of Athrips mouffetella. Classification (NCBI taxonomy): domain Eukaryota; kingdom Metazoa; phylum Arthropoda; class Insecta; order Lepidoptera; family Gelechiidae; genus Athrips; species Athrips mouffetella. The sequence goes on from OX383958.1 coordinate 1,296,764, forward strand.
ATTAAAACGCTAAACTGACAAAAGTGTGAATGCAAAGATGAATTATAAAAATACAGAAAATATTCTAAAAACTATAACTAACATAACTGGAAAGTCGCATGCAAATTCCATGAAAATGTGAAACGTTAACCCGTTAGACGGTACCGGGGCATCAAGCCACCGCGACCGGTTAACCGGGTCTCACAGACCTGCCGGTATTCCCACGCGGGTACGGGCGTGACCCGTAATGAGCGTCAGTCACGCCACGCGCTTTGTGTCGTTCGGATTCTCATTTCCACGGTTTAGCGGCTGTCACCCTAATGTACCCAAATTATTTACTACGCCTTCCTTATTATTACGGCGCAATGTTAAACGTAACCTGACGAGGCGAGGCTTGTTTTGTTCTTGTATTTAAATTAAAGGAATGTCACGAGAGTTACGTAATGTAGATTTCTGAGGCGAAGGTTTTGTTGCTTTTGTCAACGTCGGGAATAAAATAAAATTATTATCGCGAAATCGCGTGTGCGGATTTCACAAAATAAATTACATTTTCAGGACGTATACAAAAAGTTTGTTTTTTATTGAGGTTTATGATATTAATTTTGTATTTAGTTGTTTTATTCTTATTTTAGCCAAACTTGAAACAAAGCTTTTATTTTTGTACATAATTATATTGATGTCCAAACCTTATAATAATTGACACAGTAAAAGCATTAAAGTATATATCGAAACCTAGGGTTGAGAATCTTAAGAGGTGATCTCAAATTCCACCTAGAAATTACGTTTTAATCGTTTACATTCTAAAACCTGTGAAGCATGATAAGTTAATGTAAATTTATTGGGTTTTTTGTCTATTTAAATAAGGCGCATTAAATTTAAAATGTATATTTCACCGGAAAGTTACAAGAATCGTTTCAATTTCTAGGAAATTCATAAATCCATAGATAAGGCAAACACAACTTAACCGTTCCTGAATAGGATCAGTTAGGTTATGTTAGGTTCCTTCTCGACCAAATGCACGAGTCGAGCGAACGAAGCGAGCGTGCTGTGGCAGCAACAGGCGAGTGCAAGAAGCGAATTCAGTACAGTTTTTTATTTTTCGAAAGTTGATCAACTTACTAGCAAATTGATCAATTTACGATTCCGTATTATTTTCCGGTGACATAAAGATTTCATTCTCTGTACGCTATTTCCTCTGATTTTTTGGGTATCTCCTCTTAAAATTCGAAGCTGTAATGCTAGCTCACTAAATAGTTTTATGGATTAAACTCTATTTATTTTTACGACATGTTGATGATTTGTCATATTAAATGTAGTAAAATGTATAATCATTGGATAAATGTCCCACACGATAAGTTCCAGGCAAAAATATATTTTATTTGGAATGTTTTTAAGTCTTTTGTCATTTTGCAATATTTTATTAATCATGGCTTTGTAGATCATTCACTTCAAGTAAAAGGTGAATAAAATATAAAAACCTTGGATATATTTGAACTGTGATACTGTAACTAGGAGTGAGGTAAAGGTGTTTCCGGTAAAATGATGCTATTTTTATTTGGCACGTGCTTCAATTTACATAACCCCATGAGCGGCGACCGCCACAAATCACGCCGATCCTGTTTTCATACACCCGACGAGTGACATATTGCCCGGGTAAGAGGCCCGCCGTGACCAAGAGCTATAACTTCAAATATAATATAAACTTATATGTACAGAAATTTCATGTATAAATTCCTTGCATAGTAGTTAGAATATTTATACAAAAATAATACTTACTTTGGACAAAAATAACGAATATATATTTTTTTTATTTAAGGAACTAGACTCAGTACTCCAATACAAAAAAAAAAAAATTTAAACGTACGTAACGTATGTTATTTGTTGGCTAAAGAAACTGTAGCTTCTAATCAGAAAAATTACATTAAGATTAAATAATTTTGCGCCAACGATAACGAATATTACGATGCGGAAAAACTTAGCGGTGTCGGAAAAACGTTGTGCGAAATGATACAATGATGGATGGCCTCCTTTCCTCTGGGGGGTCGTTTGGGCCCCCACCTCCCTATCATAATGACGGTGACGGAGCCGAATCGAGTGGACAGGAATTCATTGGGGTACATGCCAGTGATTAGAGCTTACAGCTCGTTACACATTCGACGCGTGTCCAAGTGTTGATTTGACAATTTGAATGAGTTTTGAGGACTGTTTAGAACTCAATTTGCATCATTTAGATAGATGTTGCTTTTGGCAGTGAAAGCTGGGTATGGCAGAAGAAGCATGAAAGTAGAATTAATGCAGTAGAAATGAGAGCGTTGAGGAGTATGATTGGTGTGAAATTGAGTGACAAGATTAGAAATAGTGTGATAAGAGAACGGTGTGGCGTAAAAGAAGACATAGTGACCAAAATCGAGAAAGGGATGCTGAGATGGTTTGGTCATGTAGAGAGGATGAATGAACGAAGATTGAGGGAAGAGATCTACCAGGCGAGAGTGAATGGAAACGTTGGAAGGGGAAGGCCTAGGAGAACGTACCAGGACCAAATTCAGGACGTTCTCAACAAAGCCAGGTTAAAAGTACCCTAAACCGACGAGCATGTATGAAAGGATTGATGAAAGTACAGGAAGCAAGGGAAGTATGTCAAGATCGTAGCAGGTGGAGGACTGTGGTCTCTGCCTACCCCGGCGGGAAAGAGGCGTGATGTTATGTATGTATGTATGTTGCTTTTGACGAAATGAAAAATTTGTGGAATAAATATAAAATGTGTATCGCGTATGTAGAGATGTCTCCTAAAACTCTAAATATATTACGTAAAAGTGCATTTTTAGGGAAAGACAATATTTTTTTAATGTATTTCAACCCATAAAACTTGGAGAAAACTGTCCAGTTTCATGGTTTATATTATCTTAAGATATCTCTCAGAGCCTTCGAGCTGCAGATTTGTACGACAGACCGTGTTGCTCGAAGTTCTGAGTCCGAAGTTTATGTTTTTCGAAAATGTATGTTTAAGACAGTACTTATAATGAGCGAGAAATTGATATCAGTTGAATTTAACTTTATAATATGGGTGTTGAGACAAATTTTGTTGAAATTTAAGTTTAGAAATGTATAAAAGTCACATAAATAAAATAAACTTACCGAAATGAGAGAGTCGTCAGCGGCCGATATGACTTGTGGCTGTTAGGGTCAGACATAGGCGTGCCCCAGAAGTCATTCCGAAACAAACTGAGCACAGGGTTAACACCGTTCACATCACTATTCGACACTATCGCGGGTATGTCATCGTGCACGAATTCGCCACTCAAACTATTGGCGTACGTAAGACCACCGACCAACGATACCAAAGTATACAACGCGAAATCACTCTCACAAACGCTCCGCCATGACTTCGCATGCGAGTTCTCTTCGCGAACCGGTGGTAGAGTCCTTCGTCGCATCTTATTTTAATTTCACCCGAACTGAACCAAATTTTAAAACCAAATTATGCCCTCGATAACAAAAGGTTCGTAAGCGGTATATCGAGGAAAAGTGGGTGCCGTCTGTTTGTCCGGTTATCCGGGTGATGGATCGCCGGCGCCGCATAAATCAACATCGTGGGCCAGCGGCGTCCGTTGATGTCATATTCATGAGACCGCGCGCTGCGGTGCCGCCCGGTTGCCCGGCTGCCCGGTATCCCGCTCCGGGTGAACCGGGTAAACGATAGTCTCGGGAAGAACGATGGCCGTGCGTTTTTCTTATTTATTTTTACTCAACTTTTGCTTCAGTTCGGGTTCCGTTAACAGTTTCCGTAATTTATATCTTATTTTTCTCGCTTTATTGCGACCTGAAACAAAAGAAATGCATTATTAAAACATTGTTTTTGAACCAAGTTTTTGGGTAACGTATGGATGTTATTGAGGCAACAAAGTTTTGTAGTAGTTGGGCAGGGTGGTTTAATCAAGGTTTACAAAGTAGGTAACTAGCTAAGTAACCTCGTTTAATCCTGCTGATTTGCTCGCCTTAGTCGTCCGTATAACTAAAGTGCCCCTTTCCGAATGCGCTAAGTTAATTAAGCTATAAGCTGAGCGAATTGAACTTACTGAACGAACTAAAAAAGCTTCTTATATTTATGTATGTGACCCTAATGAAGCAGAGAAGGGAATGTCTTGTCAAATTGTTAAAAAATAAAAAGGGTGTAAGGGACATCTAAAGCTAGAAGGGTATGATCAGTCAACGTAACTGAACAACTTTCATTAAATAAAACTTTCGGGTAATGAAAAAAATTGGCTTCTCCAGACAAACTGTAAAATCAAGTTTACAATTTTGAATGGAGAAGCCGATTTTTTTTCATTCAAAGAAAGTTTTATTTACTGAAAGTTGTTCAGTTAATTTGACTGATTATGCCCTTTCAGTTTTCTTAAACCTGTCCTTTACACCCTCCATATATTTTTTTTATTCCAGTATCTTTGCCAACATTTAGGCGTTTTGAATAAAGAAATTTGGGGATACAAATCTATTGTGTCTACTCACGTTACATTGGGTGAGAAACGTGTTTTGCCTGTCTAGTTAGTATAAAAGCAATCGGAATGTGTAAAAATAATTGCTATAGGAGAAGATTGATGAACAAAATCTGGCATTCCAAAAAGGAACTTATGGTTACGGTGAACCTTTTAACACGCTCTATATTCTCTCTAAGGTCTCGTTTGCCTAAAACACTTAGTTAAGACTTAACATAACTTTTGAGGCAAACGTTTTTGTTTTGGTAATGTCGTTGTAATTACCTCGATCACCCTGCTGGAACTTAACAAGTAATAAATGAATCGTTACGTTTGGCCGCTATACAAAGTCCACGAAAGGATTAAATTAATTAGATAAAGCTCTGTATGTAACCTGTTGACTGCCACACGTTCGTCGACTCCCAGATTAGACCCAACTTTGTCCAGCTGCTAGTTGAAAATGCAAATAACGGTTAATTGTATTACAACATCGTTTGCTGGATGTGTGCCGTATATCTTTACGCTGTATGGTGCGGTATTGCTTTGTTAAGGTGTCAACGTACCGATTTGTTCGAATTTAACTGTGAAGTACTACCATCTTTAGTACCGAATACGAGTAGCAGGGTAAAAGTCAAACTCTATTCAAACTAGGTACTTCTAGAGACGTATCACCCTCTTCCTATGACACAGACTCCGAGGACTGCATGTACGTCATCGATAATTTGTAGTACAACCATATCCAACAACGTTCGTGATTCGACTAGTGAGACTGCCAAGAGGATGTAAGGTAGGGGTTTAATTTTTACTTATATGATGACCTTCTTTTACTACGTACAGGTTTCATTCATGTACTCTATAACGTAACCACTTTTCTCTCCCACTGTACCGAACCTGCCAGGTTGCGCATTGGCAGACCAACGTAGTGTTGGTCTAATTAGCCACTTACATCTCTCACTACAAAGTTGCAAATTTCTTGTACTCGATGACGTAAAATAACGTCTTGCAGTGCCCTAAGAGTCTACTATTTCTGTCACAATGTGACGGTGTTTGCTGTATTCCGATTACAAGGATTCTCGGCACATTTATTATTTCTTTAAAAAAAATCAAATTCAATATCTTTTAGTAGGCAACCTATGGCCCGTTTGTGGGTAAATGGAGTCATGCCACCAAAGTACAAAAAAGAGTTTTTTAATTATAGGTGTTTAGCATTGCAAATCCAATTGAAAACATAATTTGTTAAAAATATGCTTGTATTATAAGCGGTAGGTGCTAAACATAACAAACAAAATTAGGTGTCCGTGGTGAGTAAAGCCACTTACATATTTATTATCGTCACATAACGACGCAACTCTTAGTCACATTTACTTAAAAACATTACATTACGTCTTTTTTCCGTCGGGGTAGGCAGAGACCACAGCCCTCCACATGTTACAATATTTTTGACTCTGAGGGCACCACAGACTATCTTACGTCATCGAGTGCAAGATATTTTGCTACTTTGTAGCGAGTGTAGTGGCTTCTTAGAATCATATTACGTTGATCTGCCAACGAGCAACCTGGCAGGTTTGAAACAGTAGGTGTGAAAAGTGGTTACGTCTAGAGTACATGAATGAAACCAGTTAGTATTAATAGAAGATACCTAAACCACAAAAAACAACAGGTATGCTTTTCATCCTCTTGGCAAAAGTGGTCAGATGTGGTTGGACGAAACTGCCAAGAGGATGAAAGGTCTGCCTTTGTTAAAAATATTAGGATTTATTTCTTGTATTTATATTCATATTACCAGTAGAAAGTTGCCGGTTAGAAGTTTTCGGTCACACACGACAAGTCTAGTAGTACCTTGAGTGTGCGGTGAAGTGATCCAGAGAGTTAAAATTTAAAGGCACATTAGCATTGCATATGGCTGCGGTTCTCGTATCTACATACATTGTTGTTGTTGAATATGTTAGAGACAGTGTCTTCATCATGTGTATTACTACAATACGGCGTTTTCCAGCACCTTTTTATAGTTCAACTGGATGGATTCATATTTGGGAAAATGTGAAACGAAAACACTAATACTAAACGGTCACCCAGTTTGAAAATGATAGATAGATAGATAGAACACTTTATTGCTCACATAACAACAAAAAAAAACAAATGTACATGGAGATTTTAACCTAATGTGGGCAAAGGCGGCCCTATCGCTGCAAGCGATCTCTTACAGGCAACCTTTGATGTTAGGGATACATAAACAGAGCTCTGCAAGTATTCATGCGATCACAAGTGCCATGAAATACAAAAGGCATAAAAAGTAAGTACCTAATTAATATTAACACTACAATGCCATATAATAATCTCTTAAACAATTACATGAATAACATAAACTACATAAGATAAAACATACACATACATAAGTAAGTATAATACATTAAAATAAATAAATAAATAATCATAATAATAAATATAATAAACAAATATATATATATATGTCGAAGACACGAACTGGGGGCGGAAGAGGGATGGCACTATGTGGGCAAGGGATATACATCAGGAATAGCAGAGAACACGATATCGGCCGAACTTTTGGTAGTGGACATCGATAACATCTTTGACAATCGCCTAATTCAATCGAGTGTGACTTACTTGCATAACGATCATTCATCCTGACTTGCCATTGACCTCTCATACGGTATTCTCTTCTATCACGTCGTCGGTAACCACAGCGGTATGCAGGTTTCGTCGTCCCACCTGTTGTTTTATTTTAAGATTAACTAAGTGCAACAATCCTGCAAACCCCAAACGTTGGAGGCTTATTCTAAGATTCTATTCACATGTTAAACTACAGCAAACTCACAGTGCACCGTGTTTTACTATCACAAAAGGTATTCGCGTATCATAACCTAAAATCTCACAGTTTAAAGCAGACAAGACTATAAACACTTAGCTGTCGTTAAAGGGTCGCTCCTGTCATCGCAGAATTGCCACGGCTCATCTGCCAGCGGCTGCAGGCTTCATCTCGCGACCAACTATCACTTTAGAACTTGACGTGGTAAAATCTCGAACAAGAATGAGCTGTTGAAAATGGCGGCCTCGTCTTCACTTTGCTACGTGTTGGCTAAACTGACACAAATCACGCCCCTTCACGCGCCATTAGTTGTAGTAGTACCAACCTCACGATCTAAAGCCATCATTGCCAACATCATCGTCCAACATTGACAATCTACACTTGTACGGAAATTCAGTACTAATTTGACGTTTGGCGTAGCTTCGCCGTGCTTGGGCCACTGCATGGGTGCTGCTGGCACAAACGTTTGTCTTTGAAAATACCGCGGGAAATTCGAAATGAGAGTCGCACTACGACACGGCCGTCCTGACCTGCGACCGTCCTCGGGCGCTTCATTTTGCAGTCCTGTAACAATCACGAAAACACCTATAGCTCGGCTCGTAAACTTATCCGCTCGTCCAACCTGACATGATAAATGTCAATGCAACAATCAAATACCTCTTTCTGTCTCTCTCTTGTAAATAAAGTCACATCGATAACCATAGCATCACAGAAAGCGTGTGTCCCTTCGACCACGAATGGACCGGACGGCACGTTTCTTCGAAACACCATAGGATCACTGAAAGCGTGTGTCCCTTCGACCACGAATGGACCGGACGGCACGTTTCTTCGAAACACCATAGCATCACTGAAAGCGTGTGTCCCTTCGACCACGAATGGACCGGACGGCACGTTCCTTCGAAACACCATAGCATCACTGAAAGCGTGTGTCCCTTCGACCACAAATGGACTGGACGGCACGTTTCTCCGAAACACCATAACATCACTGAAAGCGTGTGTCCCTTCGACCACGAATGGACCGGACGGCACGTTTCTTCGAAACACCATAGCATCACTGAAAGCGTGTGTCCCTTCGACCACGAATGGACCGGACGGCACGTTCCTTCGAAACACCATAGGATCACTGAAAGCGTGTGTCCCTTCGACCACGAATGGACCGGACGGCACGTTTCTTCGATTACACGCAGTTTCTAACTAGGTAGTATGTCCTTACGACCAACCATTACGGTCTGGCCCGGCACGATACTCCAGGTAGTTCAACTAACCTCACTGGACCGAACGAGTGTGTCCTTTCAACCAGCCACACGTGCTTGGCCCGGACGACACTGTCCCTTCGACCAGTATACATCACCTCAAGTCATAAGCCTGGACCGGACGGATGTGTCCTTCCGACCAGCTACGTTTGCCTGGCCCGGACGACATTGTCCCTTCGACCAGCTCCGACCGCTCATATACAACACAACTCTAATAGGCACTCTCTCAAAGATACAAAGACACAAATTCTAAAGTACACACACACACATCACACATATTACACATACCTAATAGTTATGGACTGTCTTGCTCAGCGTGAATTTGGACTTTGTGTACGATCATTTCATGGTCAGAGTTAATGCTTGAAGTATCTGATCCTATTGTGATTGTGTCCGATTCAGCTGTAATGGTATCTGAATCTGCGGTCAACGTATCGCTACTACTAGCACTTGAAAGTTACTGTTCCTTTTTTTAAAATAATCATTATGGTTTTAGTAATCACTTGATCAAAATCACTAAAGCACTTGTGTACGCTTTTATCACGTTATTGTAAAACATTTTGAACTTCATCTCGAAATCACTTTAGTTAGGTTATGTTATGAACGCATTCTTTACTGAAAGTTTTCTACACTGCCTAACAACTAAAATCATTATTCCGGTACCTAAAAATATTGTAAATGTCATGGCACGATCAAGATTAACGAGTCACTTCCTATGGTTTGTACTTACGTGGGCGCAATGTCAAATATCGTGTTAAGTAAACAAGAAATCACATCAAAAACACTATGAAAATCGTAGCACTATTACAAAAGCAACATTTACAATGCTTTTTTCGTTTCAGCCTGGTTTCAGCACTACATTTTACTTATCGTAACAGTTAACCGCAATATCATAACTATTTTAGGTAACTAAACGTCACGTCTCATGTAGGTAGACGTTGCCTATCGTCGAGCAAAACATTTAAACTATTGTAGGTACACTAACGCGGTTCAGAACTGTCCCGAGTCAACTATAAACAAACTAATTATTTTCCTACCGCCAACTTTGAACCTTTTTTTTCAGACTACTGTGCATGACTGTAGGTTACCTACCTACACCATCCAAAAAAAATATCATAAACGCTTTACCACTATGCTAAAAAAACCTGTTACACTTCACTACTATTCCAACAAAACCGTAAAGGTCACACTACACTACTCGTATCATCAGAATTCGTGGGTGTTGGATTACATCCCACTTCTGATGTCGAAGACACGAACTGGGGGCGGAAGAGGGATGGCACTATGTGGGCAAGGGATATACATCAGGAATAGCAGAGAACACGATATCGGCCGAACTTTTGGTAGTGGACATCGATAACATCTTTGACAATCGCCTAATTCAATCGAGTGTGACTTACTTGCATAACGATCATTCATCCTGACTTGCCATTGACCTCTCATACGGTATTCTCTTCTATCACGTCGTCGGTAACCACAGCGGTATGCAGGTTTCGTCGTCCCACCTGTTGTTTTATTTTAAGATTAACTAAGTGCAACAATCCTGCAAACCCCAAACGTTGGAGGCTTATTCTAAGATTCTATTCACATGTTAAACTACAGCAAACTCACAGTGCACCGTGTTTTACTATCACAAAAGGTATTCGCGTATCATAACCTAAAATCTCACAGTTTAAAGCAGACAAGACTATAAACACTTAGCTGTCGTTAAAGGGTCGCTCCTGTCATCGCAGAATTGCCACGGCTCATCCGCCAGCGGCTGCAGGCTTCATCTCGCGACCAACTATCACTTTAGAACTTGACGTGGTAAAATCTCGAACAAGAATGAGCTGTTGAAAATGGCGGCCTCGTCTTCACTTTGCTACGTGTTGGCTAAACTGACACAAACCACGCCCCTTCACGCGCCATTAGTTGTAGTAGTACCAACCTCACGATCTAAAGCCATCATTGCCAACATCATCGTCCAACATTGACAATCTACACTTGTACGGAAATTCAGTACTAATTTGACGTTTGGCGTAGCTTCGCCGTGCTTGGGCCACTGCATGGGTGCTGCTGGCACAAACGTTTGTCTTTGAAAATACCGCGGGAAATTCGAAATGAGAGTCGCACTACGACATATATATAATATTAAACAATAAACGGATAATCAAATGGTTTCGCTGATGAGATGGGAACGCAACTTGGTTTTAAAGACAGCGAGTGACTGAGAGTGGCGTATCTCTCGCGGAAGATCATTCCATAGCTGAGTAGCCCTTACTGTGAAAGAATCTTTATAGTAGCCAGACCGTGTGAAAGGGGGCTGCAAGATGTTGTCTGACTTACAGCGCAGTGCTAGTCCATGGTTGGGCCCAGGTACTGGAAGCACTCCTTCAGGTAAGGAGGAGAACGAGGGTCGTACAGCACGTTATAGAGGAGAATCAGGACATGTAAATCCCTTCGTTGCCTGATAGGAAGCCATCCCAGTTTTTTCCGATATTCGGACACGTGGTCAAACTTGCGCAATCCAAAAATGAATCTTATACAGACGTTTTGAAGACGTTCAAGTTTGTTAAGGAAATCTTCATTGAGGTCTATCAGACAAACGTCTGCGTAGTCCAAGATAGGAAGAAGAAGCGATTGCGCAAGCTCAACCTTGGTCCTCACCGGAAGCAGGTTCTTCCACCTCCTAAGCGACCCTACCGCCGCGAAGAGTTTCCTACTCACTTGGGAGATATGATGGGACCAGGATAACGTGAATAAGTCAGATGTTTGTTACATATTTTCTTTGCTACTGTCAAATGTTTGTTATATATTTTCTTGTAAAAAGACATATTGTTACAAAAAAAAAAAAAAATACCAACATGAGCGTGCCACCTATCGACACTTTAAGAATCGTAGTCCACAAACGTCATAGAAATTTTCCTATTGATAATATTCTTTATTTCAATCTTTATACGAAAGTCTTTGTTGGTTTTATTTTCTCCAAGCAGCAACGGAGAAAACGACAGATGTTATTTTTAACAATGATAGTCTTCATTGACTGAAGAGTAATTCCTAGTTTTAATCTAAGAAAGAAGAAGTATTTACGGTAAAAAGGCTATGAAAGAGTTCTACGTAGGCAACATACTAGCGAATTGTTTAGTAAATGATACATACAAACAACCTCCATCGTCTAGTGCTTAGAGTATTCATTTCTCGATCCGGAAGTTCTGGGTTCGATCCCCGACGGAGACACCATCAAACAAAATCGTGAGACTAGTTTGTACACGATATTGCGGGTTGAATTATCTGATTGTTTTAAAAGTAAGATGACTCCGTGCTTAGGCTTGTTGCCTAAAAAAAATTTTTTTTTTCGCCGTTTAAATGAGCCATGTCAGAGGCCTTTGGCAGCTCAACTGATTCAGATAATTTTATTCAATGTAGATTCTTTACAGAATACTTATTGAATGTACGAACGATTTTTGAAGGTGGTAGGGCTTTTGTGCAAAGTCCTTCTGGGGAAGTACCACCCCCTTGCCTATTTCTGCCGTGAAATAGCAGTGTTTGCACTGCTGTGTTTTGGTTTGAAGGGTGAGAGAGCCAGCGAAAATACTGGCACACGAGACACACCACTCTTAGTTCTCGGGGTGGGTTACGTGCTTTGCTGTCTTATTAGTGTCAAGTCATGCCACTAATAAGACAGCGGGCTCCATGGGCGGTGGTGACCACTTTCCATTCCTGCTCGTTTGCTCACTTGTCACATTAAAAAAAAATTACATCCAGAATACGATGCATATAGAGCTAGTCTACAACTCTGACAATAAGGTTTCAATAAGGTCCTGTGTGGTGCCGGCAAAGAATAGTACCAACCCATACATACCCGTGGGTGTCGTAAGAGGCGGCTAAGGGTTAACAGGAGGATGAATGAATGAATGAATGAATATATTTATTTGCTTTGAACAGGTGTACAATTTTGGTCTTATGTGTCTAATATAAGTATCTCTATTCAGCCATAATACAAAATAGCATGCAAATTACATTCTTAATTCTAAATATTCATTTAAGCTATAAAAGTTTTTATCTAAGAGCCACTTGAAAAGTTTTGAACACATCTGACTAAAGTTAAGTTCTCTAATATCTTTTGGTAGGTTATTATATATCTGAATACATTTATAATAGCAAGAGTTGAGGAACAGTGTCGTTTTAGGAGTGAAATCCATAGCAAGCTTATCTAGATTTACATCAATAGTTGATTTAAACGAACATTTATTTTGCTTTACAAATTTGCAAACTTCATAAATATACATGCTGGGTAGCGTCAGTAAGCCCAAGCGTTTAAATACGGGCTTACAAGAGTCTTGGGGACCAATTCCAGCGATAGCACGAACACATTTTTTTTGAGCTATGTAAGCTCTCTTTATGTACGAGCCATTGCCCCAAATTAATAAACCGTACCTTAATACTGAGGCTACGTACCCATGGTAGGCAGTCATGGCAATTCTTTGAGATGTTATACACCTTAATCTTCTGAGAGCATATACGAATTTATTTACTTTAGAGCTCACTTTGTCAATTTGAGAGGTAAAGTTAAGATTTTTATCAATGGGCAGCAGCATCCTCCTTTGTATCTTACATCTTACTTACTGCGGTCACCTACAACCGCGGTCCATGGTGCCAGCCGTAACGCTGACAAGCGAGGTGACTATGGTACTTCCCCTCCACATTTTTCCAGCATTAGCTAGAATTCTGGAGGAAGCTCCCTGTCCAGTAGTGGACGGTTTTTTTTTTCCATGGGATATTATGATGAGGTCGGTTATCGATCTCACAACACACACAATGAAATGATAATGGTAAATAGTTCGTAATTCCAAATCCCTAGATGAAAACCAGACAACGATAGTTTGGAATATGCGGAAGTAAGTAACAGTACACGTCATTAATCAAAGCTCAAATTACGGAGCCCATGCCGACAAATATTGGATTATGTATGATTGATTGGACCCAAGCTAGCGGACGGCTGGTAATTGACAGCCTGAGCTAAGAATAAGAGCAACGAATTCCAATCATTTATAACACAAATCCACATTACCCAAGAGTTCCCTGCGGCTTTTCTTTACATACTAAAAGAAAAACCGCAGTCCTGAATAATCATTTCAAGATCAGAAAATAGCAGGTACACCAAAAACCTGATGGTAGCAGGTCTCCACCGCCTATAGCACATACTATCCTAATAGTGGTACCACAGAGTGGCACACTTTGACACTACTAAAACAGAAAAGCGCATTGCTCACTCTGGGAACGAATAGAGCTCATGTGCCGGCTATTTTACTGAGTCCCTTGGTCTTTGGGCCGACCAACAGCAGTGCAAACACCAATTCTAGGCAGAAATAAATAAAGATTGGTACTTCCTCAGATGAACTTTACACAAAAGTCCAACCACTTCCTAAACTGACAATCGAGTCAGTATTGAGGGTCTAAAAGGATTTTTCTACGTTCACACGAAAATAACGAGAGAAAAACAGGATAGAAAACGTATAGTAAAGTGCTTACCTGGGTGCGTATTCCGAAGTTTTATCGGAGCTCCGATATGAACAGATTGACAACAACAATTACTTTCGGAAATTTACTTTGTATGGGAATTTCTTTGTTTGTTGTCAAAGACGAATTATCGGCGCGATATTATCGTAGTTTCACTTCGGAATACGTTAGCTGGTTTAGGCTGACAACTTTCACTAGTTCAGATTTTAACATAAACAAGGGCTTAGATGATAAAATATGCCATAAATCTGTAGTGAGACAAAACAATCTTATTTGAAATATTTCGTTTATTATTCTAGAAGCTTAAAATAAATTAAAATAAGACCCAAAAGCAATCACCGCATTCTGTCTAACCAACTTCCGGAAGATTGTTTTTAATACGACGCTTATTAAGACGAAGTTCGCAAAAATCCCAAATTGGATGGAAAAACTTGTGTCTCCCAGGAAAAACGGACGCGGCTTGAAAATATGTCTATTTCATTACAGCAGCAAAACTTAATTTGGAGAAAGTGGAAAATTGACTGGGAAACTTGAAGGACCACCACTCCGGGACCGAATTGTAATTAGATATGTTTTGAATATTGTCCTTCAGACTTTGCTGTAAATAAACTTGATTTATTACTGTTTACGCTGGAAACGTGGGTTACACGAGTTAGAAGCACGTAATATGTACACTTCTTATATTTTCATTAGATTGAATTTAAGTAGACAAGGCTGATGATGCAGAGATAAAAAACAGCGTGATTTTGAAATGTCTGACTGTATAGTCAGACAAAGTTTCATGTCCTTAGTAGTATTACTAGATCGTCTTCAGAACCTTTGCATCAGGTTTATCTTTAGGCTGCGGAAATATGACCATGTGTCATCTTTTAGAGCGCAGTTAAAATGGCTGCCCATTCGCCATCGAAGAGATTGTCATATCCTTTCCCTTCTGTATTCTGTCTTATTCATACCCACTACCCCCTCCTATCTCAAAGAAAGATTCCAGTTCCATCCCTCTCACGTCGACCGTACACTCCGTTCCTCTCTTGACCTATCCCTCTCTTTACCTTCCCATTCCACAAACTTCTATCACGACTCTTTCACAGTAAGAGCTATAAGACTCTGGAACGCACTTCCCACCATGTTGAGGCAAGCTCCTTCACTCGACACATTCAAAATCAATGTTAAAGCTCACTTCCTCTCACTCTCTGGCTAACCTTATTTTATTTTCTTATTTTTTTCTCTCTTTCACGTCCCGTGATCTGATATTGGTTGTTGTTCTTTGTTTCCACTTGCTTGTTTATGTGTTTTATTTTTTATGTATGTATATTGTATGTAGTATATATGTATGTAGTATATTAATATTAGGTGTATGTATGTATGTCTATTATAATACTATGTATGTACCCAATATTTATTCAGTTTATGGTTTCTTTGTGCACCGTCCTCGTATTACAATTATTTTGTTTCCTGCACCCGAAGGTTGCCTGGAAGAAATTGCTTTTTAGCAATAAGGCCGCCTATTGTGCTCCGTATTTCATTTTGTATTTTTTTTTTCTTTTGTACATTTTGTATTTCTGTGTGCAATAAAGAGTATTGTATTATATTGTATTGTATTGTATTGTATTGTATTGTATTGTATTGTATTGTATTGTATTGTATTGTATTGTATTGTATTGTATTGTATTGTATTGTATTGTATTGTATTGTATTGTATTGTATTGTATTGTATTGTATTGTATTGTATTGTATTGTATTGTATTGTATTGTATTGTATTGTATTGTATTGTATTGTATTGTATTGTATTACTTAGGACATGAAACTGAACAACTTTCCCCAAGAAACATAGGTCGAAAAATTAAATAACTTTTTTGCTTCGCCATACAAACCTTGCCCTGTCAACACTGGAATTTGTATGGAATGACCAAAAACAAATCTCGATTTTCAACCTGTTTCTTGGGGAAAGTTATTCAGTTTCATGTCCAAGTATAGTCAGACATTTCAAAATCACGCTGTATAAAAAGATATATTCTTGAAATATTTTACGGTTCGAGTTTGAATAGAGGACGAATAATGCATATTTTTAAATACAATTTATTTGATTCTGTAAAACAAATATTTCATATATTTTCTTATCTTTTACAAAAACATACGCAGTTAAAAGATACAGGGTGTAAGGGAAAGTACCGATTTCCTTTTAACCACATGTTGTGGAAGTAGAATAAAGTACATAGAACATATTAATTATAAAAATATAACATAAAAATTAAAAACTTCCTATGAAAAAAAAAGTTCAGGTTGCCAACCCTACTCTAAGAATCGAAACGCGCCCCGCCCACCTATTCAATAAAGAACTTCATTCGCAAGCGTGCAACAGAGATAGGAGATAGAAAACTACGTAAGGACAACACTTGAGGCAATACTCACGCTTATCGGTGCGATAGTTTTGATTCTGGTAAGGGGTGACTCAATTAAATTTTAATATACATTTTTAAAATCTGTTATTTTTTATTCTTTTTTTATTGTAAAAACATGGTTATTGTTCTTTATCCTACGAACAGAACATGTGGTTAAAAGGAAATCGGTACTTTTCTTTACACCTTGTACTAATAGTACATTAAGATACAAGTGCGTTGCACTATTTTGCTCATTACAGGAGAGGCTCAGGAATTGCAACCCGAGCCGCAGGCGAGGGCGTAATGGAGCCGAGAGTGTAATGACAATATGCGCACATGCGTCTAACGACGTTGAACAACATATTTGCGAGTAGATAAATACTAAAATAAGCTAGTCTTATTTCAACCGAACGTCTACATTTTGATTTGTACAACCTCCAAACTTGTGTTTCGTGTATAAGTATTGTAGACAATACATAAGTATTTTTTTTTTATTTGTAGTAGTCGGCACTTTTAGAAATAATCACAATAATAAACATCGCGCATTATTTCTTTTTCAACGGGCACAGATTATACGCGTGTTTGAAAAGCACAGACTCAACTGCCAAACAGCCTTTTCCTTGAAACTTGAAATAAATTATCAACAATTGAATATCATGTCACGTAAATGACTTTATTGTTAATTAGTTAATTAATATAAACTATTTCATACCACCAATTTTAATATACCATATGTCTTCGAATACAGCTTTATTTTATGAAAATTTTACTAACGTAATAAGCATAAAAACTTCTTGCTCAGTGCCGCGATAAAAAAAAAAAACGCTAGTGCGCTAATAAAATGAAAAAGCACAGTATTTTATGAGCAAATATGTTGAAAAAATATTAAAAAGAAGAAAATTTTCAAATGCATTATTGTTGCACATACGGGCGCAAGTCTGTGGAGACTTTGACTTTGAGCGGGTCTCTGGTTTCGAGCGTTTGTAGAGCAGCGCTGGTTCAGCTTGTAATGGTTGTGTTTCCACTTGCTTGCTGCCGTGCGTACCCATACATATCCTTAAACCACTTGTCAATAACAGTAGTTGAGACTATTAAGTCAAAGTCAAAATCGTTTATTCATTGTTGGATATTAAAATATCTTAATGACGTCAGCTAAACTACATCGCTTCACAGACAATGTGGCGAAATAGTGGGAAAAAAAGAAGCGACAATAAAAACCCACGCGCTCTTTTAAATATGTTTTGATATACAACATAGGTCAGTTTTAATTTTGAATTAGCCTGTAAGAACCGTAGCCTAATCCCATGCATTATTCTCTTCTAGGTAATCTGATATTTTATAATAACCCTTCTTATACAATTTCTGCTTGATAACAGTTTTGAATTTATCTAACGGTAAACTTTCAATATCAGTGGGTACCTTATTATAGAAGCGTATACATTGACCTTTGTATGTTTTACAAATTTTGTGAACACGGCTGACATGAGAAGCAAGTTGATTCCTGTTTCTTATGTTGACACTGTGCCTGTCACAATTTTTCTCAAAAATATGTATATTCCGTTTAACATATTAAATTCTCATAAATGTATTGCGACACAAAAGTCAAAATGTTGATTTCTTTAAATTTATTTCGAAGAGATTCTCTAGGCTTCATTTTATAAATTATTAGGTATACTGTTATTATTTTAAGAGAAGTGTCAATTACAAGAGAAGAGCCTTTGAAATATGAGGAAAATAAGAGTGGAGTGATCAATTTAGGTAAGTTGAATGTCTATCCTGACCACGCTAAAGGAAGCTTTTTAGGGTTTCGTAGTCAACGAGGAACCCTTATTCGTCATGTCCGTCTGTCTGTCTGTCCGCGGATTAGCTCAGAGACCCTTTGTTCTATTCATATTATTCATACTCATATTTAATATTATATTACATATATAATAATTGCGGTAAATAACGTGAATTTTCAAAAGTTTTGGTCCCGAAGCTCAAAGATTGTACTCATAATTACGAGCAACTTTGAACTTTCGCAAAGAAAAAAAATTTTTACTCGGTGAAAGTAAAGTGGTCAAGTGATCGACTCATTTTGTAAAATTGCTTGTACTAAATAGTAGAATCACTGGGCTTCAGGAAGCAAACCAATGAATTCACGCTGTATGCAGGATGTAACAAAAAGTATATACCAATCCTGAAGTATGTGACCTTTCCCAAGGAACATAGAATGAACGAGATATGAAATATTATTTTTGACCTCCCATAGAAACTACATCAACTGATAGCACATTTTTATATGGAAGGTAATTTTTATTTTTAGTATTTCGACTTACCTATATTTCTTAGGAAAAGTTATTTACACTACCTATGCTCGCTTGTCCCTTCTACAGTTTGTTTAATTTTCTTGCAATTTTGTCTTCAAATTTGAATTTAAATGTTTGAGCGCATCTAACCCATACATAACAATTGCGACATAATCGACCATTCCACAATGTTAACTTTTAAAAGTCAGCCACTACACCTCGAAGTTTGAGCCGTAAAGCCACGAAACACCACTAATTCGATTAAACGCGCTAACTTCAGCCTTAAATTATGTTTTCACGTTCAATTTCGAATTTCCAATGGGGCGGTCACGCGAATATCGTTTCTACAAAGTAAGTTTGAACGTAATGTAAATAAAATAATGTGTAAGTACCATAAAGTACTTATATTGAGGTGTTTCGATGTTTCACCTAGCTACAATATTGCTAAACAATTTTTAAAATATATGTCATAAAAACCAGACCAAACTATCTACAGAAATAGAATTCATAGAAATATAAGTTAAAGTAAAATGTGAACGTTGTTCCATATAAATGCAGACCGTACTTTCAGTATTAACATTTAAAGTGGTGATCGCTTTCTATTTCATTTCATCATTATTAATAAAGTCCATTGATGGGTCCACTACTGGACAAAAAACTTCATTTACTTCAGAACCTCAAAGACAATGTGTGTGGTTATTTTGTAGAGAAACCACCATAGTCATATGCTCAAAGCTTGACAGGGTTGCGGCTGGTACCATGGACCGCGGTTGTTGGTGACCGCAGTTTGTAAGATAGTTTGATAGAAGGACACTGCTGCCCTTCGTCTGGTTCATAATCCTTTAGTCACATTTTATGACATACGCGGCAAATAATAGCTCCTGTAGGTTAAAATGGGACGGTGTTACTTAGCTAACATTACACGGTCTAGGCAGACATTGTTTAAAATATATATAATGTTACAGTCAAAACCCTTAACCCAGTCAAAAACCTTATTGACCGGTAAAATTAGTCAACAAGGTTATTTACTAAGGGTGCCGGTCAAAACCCTTGTTGAGTGACACCCTAGTATTTTAAGTTCGTTAGGTTGGGTTAGCACGAGACGATCGAGCAAAGCGAGCGTGCCGCGCGACCAACCGGCGAGTGACAGAAACGAAATCAGTCAATAAGGGTTTTTACCGACACTTAGTCAATAACCTTACTGACTAATTTTACCGGTCAATAAGGTTTTTGACTGGTTAAAGGTTTTGACTGTAACATATACATGCACGCTTACATAAATAAAATCGCGCCTCTTTTCCGTCAGGGTAGGCAGAGACTACAGGCATCCGCCTGCTTCAATCTTGACGTATTTTTCACGCTTCCTCTACTTTTATTAACCCTTTGATACACGCTCGACGGTTTAGGGTACTTTCAACCTGGCCTTTATTTAAAAATATGCTCAATAATAATAGTGTATATCCTATAATAAACATGTATTTTCGTTTACCTATTGTATAAAAAGCTATTATAACTTAAAGGCCAAATCAAATTATAACATCCAGCTACCGCAACTGCGTAACAACATAGTTTGATAATTATCGGCCCCAGAAATAGTCAGTAATTACTAGTTGGTAAAGTAATTAAACAGGAGTGATTTCAGTTTGGTAAGGGGCGCAAGCCAGCAGACTAACTCAGGTCGAACAAAACTTCTGAATGGAAAATTTATAAGACTACATTCATACTTTACTTGTATCAGTCTAGAACGTCCTTAGGAATGAAACTAAAAGCCGAAGAATATTTCAGAAACTAAAACTTGGATGTGCAAGTTTCATCATAATCATAATCGGTTTCATTAAAATCAATTCAGTAAATCTAAAATTCGACGCAAATCTCAGGAATTAAAAGTCAGATTGTAATATTTATTTTTTTAATTGTACTAGTTGTTATTAACTTGTTACAATGGATTTCTTATTAAAATCGGTTCAGTAAAACTACAAAAACCAAATAAAATGATTGACTGAAGGCATTCAAACAAAACAATTTACTTGAATGTAGTTTTAATTACAGCTAAAATAAAAATCATGCAGAAACAAAAATAATCAAAACAACTAAACCAACTTCTTGTCTAAAAGTATGGACAAATAAAAGGGAGAAATATTTTTTTTAAGGTCGGTGCCAGCCTGAATATTAGGAATAAAACACGTATTACACGTTTGCGTGTTTTATTCCTCCCTTTCTGTTTTCACGTGTTTTATTTCTCCCTTTAGTCTAGAAGTTGTTCGAATTTTTACATATTTTTTTATTTATTCACTATTTTAAATTAATTATAATCTTAAGAAGACCAACAGTAAGTACCCCAAGATAGTTCCTAAAATAAAATATGTAAGCACACTTAGAACAGGCGTCGTTGGAGTGTATCCTCTGTACCTCACTCTTCTAAGTATTTTGTGAACGAGATCATATTTAGGCCGCGGGAAGTTATTATTTTTCAATCCCACATTTCCCTCTGAATGTTTATACTTCCTTTGACTTGCCGGCGAAAGAGAATTTTCTCTATTGGCGTTACCTTGAGTTCGTTACTAAGCTGCTTAGAGCCTATACTAAGTTGATGTATAAGATATTTAGTAGGTTTCTAAATAAAAGTCCTTTTTGCTTAGATTTGTAAACGTTCTTTCATGTTGAATAATATAATGTTACACATTGAATTTGTTAATGTCTGAAATATTTACATAATTGTAAAATAAGTTAAAAGGAAATTGATTATGCCTAAACATTCACGTTTCCGCATTTTTGGGTTCCATTATATTTATTCCTGTTAGAGATTTTCGCAACTCGTATCGGACAAAGAAGAAAAAGCCCCCTATCGCAACTGGTTACAAAAATCTGGTTTTAACTTTTTTGAATTACTTTAGTTTTTACGATTAGTAAAAATCGGCTCGACAAAATAAACATCCAAAGTTGCCTCTTCAATTTTCATTATTTCCTCTTTTTGTGGAATCTGAGGTGTTATAAGCAGTGAAATTAAGTAGACAGACAGGTATTCGTAGTTGCTATGCCCAACTTAAAATTTAATTTTTTTTTTAAGTTTTTAGTCGATATTTTATATCTGGCGCTTACGTCATTTAGTTTTGGTAACACGCACAGTAGATCTGTCGCAATCTAATGCGTTGCGGATGGCGCACTTTATCCATTTCTTTCAAGCGAAAAGACTGCGCCCCCTGTCAAATATCTATCTTTAAATAAATATCCTTTCCTGTGTTTTTAAATATTTTTAAAACAAAAAAACCGGCCAAGTGCGAGTCGGACTCGCGCCTAAGGGTTCCGTACCTATCTACCATATGATATACTAAAAGCTTTTGCTTTTTTATTTTAAAAACTCCACGACCATCCAACTTGACCCCTGTTTTATAGAAAAGTTCTTGAAACGGGAGCACACCTTAATTGGTTACTATTAGTTGTGAAAAAAATTGCAATATTTAATGATTTTAAACATTTCCCTTTATTTGTACTATGAGACTTAGCTTCTTGCCAAATTTCATAATTTTAGGTCAACGGGAACTACCCTGTAGGTTTTGCTTTTTTGCATAAATTTATGGAGATGAGAACATAAAAATTTTTATTTTCAGATCTTGTGTGGTTTATGGACCTTAACATTCGTTATCAATGTCAACCTGATACCTCTTCTCGTTGGTGAGAATAAGGGTCTTGACAGACAGACAGACAGACCGACAGACAGACGGACAACAAAGTGATCCTGTAAGGGTTCCATTTTTTATTTTGAGGTACGGAACCCTAAAAATACAGTAGGTAGGTCAATCTTCTTTTTACGCTTTAGCTGTTTGGGAGTCCTCCTTAATTTTTAATTTTTAGTATTTGTTGTTGTAGCGGCAACAGATATACATAATTTGTGAAAAATTCAAATTTCTACCTATTACGGTCCATGAGATACAGCCCGCTGGCAGAAAGACAGACAGACATCGGAGGCATATCAATAGGGTCCCGTTTTTCACCCTTTGGGTACAGAATCCTAAAAAGACAGAGGAGACACATTTTCCCAGACCAGGGCTATAGGGCAGGGGGGAATAATAATAATAATCATAATCAGTGTACTTGGCATAAGCCCGTACCTGACTGAAAACCACCGACCCCTGGTCGAGTTTCAAAATATCTTTAGAAATAATAATAATATAATTAATCATATAACATCCCATACAACACTCACTGCAGGACAGCTCCTTTCCTTTTTATAATTATATAATATAATTTTTAACTAAAACGCGTGGTACTTTGTATAAAAATTACCATAGTCACCACGCTTATAATATGGGTTGCGGCTGGCGACCGCTGTTGTTGGTGACTGCAGTATGTAAGATGGTATGATAGACAGAAAGATGCTTTTGCCCATCCTCCACTTAATAAGCTCTTAGTCGCCTCTTATTACACCCATGGGCAGAGATGGGTTGATACTATATTTTGCCAGCACCACATGGATAAATAATATAAGCATAATTATATTTAAAAAGAAATATTGCTCGTTTCTTGGTAAAGGATTTGTCTGCCCCCGAGTTGTAAAATGGCAGGGGCTTATTACGGCGGATCATTTATTTACGTCGGTATTTTGCGTAATGAGATGAAACTCCAATCATATTACAGAGGCAAGATTTGATTCGGTACCTAATGTGAAAACGTTGTTAGAATTAAATTTCAGTATGATTCTGGAATGTTCTTAAACAGGGTTACAAATTAAGAGGTTGAAACTTTTTTAGTTTCTATTTTGTATCGGTGCAATATTTGTCAGTTTTTTCGTAACAGTTATTACCTACGTGTTGACATGGCATATCCATTATGGAACATTTTGCTTGAACAAAGTGTTTAATATTTTAAATACACAAACCATACTTCGGTAAAGCTCCTGATTTTTGCGTCAAAAACAACCATTAAACATTACGTTTGGTGAATTTATTTGGCAGCATGGCATTGTTAATTTATGTTTTTTTACAACTCAAAGCTGCTCTTTACGAGTATTCACCAAACATGATTATTTTGTCGTCAAGTTCAGGGATTTGTACGGAAAATTGGTCTCAATTTTCCCAGCTTTTCCGCAATAAAAGCTTGTTTTTCACAGAACGTTTCTATCATCGAGCTAAAAACAAACTATAAATAATTTACCGTTTACACAAAATAAATATTACTAAAAACTTGACAAATATTGCGCCTATACAATATAGTTAGAAACAAAAATGTTGTATACCTCTTAATTGGCCAACCTTGTTGGGGTTTGGTTGGGGTTTGTAGTACGCCAGTCCTACAAACTAAAATTAAATTGATGTGTGGTGCCGGTATAGAATAGTACCGACCCATCTCAACACGTGGGTGTCGTAAGAGGCGACTAAGGGCTTATGAACCGGAGAATGAGCAGCAGCATCTTTCTGTGTATCTTACCATACTGCGGTCACCAACAACAGCGGTCGCCAGCCGCAACGCTTACAAGCGTGGTGACTATGGTAAATCCCCTCCTATAAGTACCACGCATTTTTGCTGAAGTTCTGGAGGGAGTTCCCTGTCCTGCAGTGGACATGGGTTGATACGATATTAAATTAAACACTAACTGACGCAGCTGCAATAAGATCCCTTAGATAATTGCCTTTTACCTGCAATCAAGACTTTGGAAAGACTAAAAACACATAAATGAATGCCAGAACAAAATGAGCAGAAACTTGTCACTATAATGGACTTCATTAACCACTCGCATACAACATCATTAATTTAAACGATGGAACCTGATGCCATAATTTAACCACCCGTGCTAAAGTACACATTCATGCAATATTCCTTTACATAAAACTGTGGAATTATTTCGAACCTTAACATCATTAGGTTTTCTTCTCTCAGCTTCACAAAATTTAAATTCATCTGTTTGAGCATTACTTTGAAATTTTGCATGAAACTTTTGTTATTTTTCCTGGCTTGGAACTCTACATTTTCGATGGGGTTTTCGACATACTGCGCATAATATATATTTTTTTGTATATACGTACCTATCCAACCATTTAGTAGCGCACTCCCACAATGATGCCAAGAAGTGCTTTTTCTCCTGATTTGATTTAAAAATTATTATAATTTTCTCAGCTAGATTTTAGGACAATAAAGCTGAATCGCTTTATTTTACTTTGTTAGTTCCCTGCCTGTAGGTAGACAATGGGGGACATTTAACATGAAAACATGTCATTCCAATGTAGGTAAAGCCATACATGACAGACAACCAGACACAGGGTCGAATCCATGAACTACGGTTTTACCAATACGCCAAGCAACAGGCCAGTCGAAAAATAGAAGAATATTTCTAATTCCACTTGACATTTCTTTGGCATGAACAGCAATTAAGATTTGATGTTATGTCCCGGAGAAGGGTAATTTTACGTTTCGTTGACTCCAAGTTATTACCCAGGCTCTTGTGAGTTGTAAGGCGCGATAGCGACCCTAGTCTTCTACACCGTAGGTATGGTTCGATCTTCGCCCAAGACAAATATTTTTTATACCATTTTCCCTCTAAAAAGATAATTTTATTTACTGAATTCAGGGTATAAAAAGCACGTTGAATATCACTATTTTGGTGTTTGAATTTCGAACACACCAAAATATTAGACCTACATCTCAACGCTATACAACCTCCTTAAATGTATATTTTCGCTTAAATCTTTCTTTTTCTCGTAGTCATGGCATAAAGTATAGTACATAAAGTATAGTACATGGCATAAATTATAGTACTCATGAAGAAAAGGGATTCAAATCGAGGGCCATGAATCACTCGCGTCACTCAGGATTCTAAAAATTGAATACCTTCTCCTCTACTCCCTGTGGTCGTGATTCAGTCGTTAGAATCCTTCACTTGCTCGTGATTCATATCTGGCCCTCGCTTTAAATCCGTCTTTTATTCACTAATTGCATTACATACTGTTTGTGAGTTGCAGGGTGTTCTTTGTCTATTTATATATTTCTGATTCTTGTAGTACAGGATTTACCCTTGTGTGAAATGTCATCCATATTTTATTTATTTATCACATTAGAATTAGGCAAATTTTATTGCCCTCCTAGGAACTGAGCTAGAAATTCTCTGTTTTTCTGACCTATAACTTTATTCTTAGGGTTGCACGTAAAAATTCTAATTCGATTATTTAATGTTGATTAATTTCATAATGGGTACAGAAGAAGAAACTCCCGCAGAACGGTCTACTGAGTAGGTTTAGTACAGTCAAGAGCATGTCTAGCTTTACTCGTTGCTTCGAGATAGAGATAGAGAAAGAGATAAATTTATTGGTAATTAAACATTACAAGTCATGATAAAATAAAATAATAATATTAAAATCTCACTACAAAGGTGTGTAGTTGTTTATAATTTACAAATTCTTTATAACTATAGAATGCCTGCTCGACTAGCCAGGCTTTGAGCTTGGCTTTAAAAGTATTTTTACTAGAGGCATATTTTATTGTATCTGGTAATTTGTTAAACACATTTGGCCCCATGATATGTGTTGTCCGGGCAGTTTTTTCCAGCGTGTGCTTCACGACATCAAGCGCACTAGAGTTGCGTACGTTTATGCGCCTGTTTCCTCGAACCGTATATAAATGTATGTTATCCCACACGTATAAGGCCACATGGTAGATAAGAAGACAAGGTACTGTCATTATTTTATCATTACTTCAAAACAAACAGTCGATATCTATTGAAGTGGCCTACATTGCGGCGCGGTGCGAATGGTGATTCGCTACAATATTAGCGCGGAACGCTTTGAAATTGCATTCGATTTGAATCGCCTACTTAGGACATGGCTTTAGTCAAAGAGATTTTAACCCGTAGAGTCAGTGTCAAACTTAACCTTCCTTAGACTGTACAGTTTAGTGTCCTATTTTACGTTGTTAATATAAAAAAAAAACTTTTTAAGTAGTCATTTACTTTATAATGAGCTTTGCTTTGCTTTGAATCGCGTATGTAGGACATTGCCTTAGTCAGCGTAAAGACAGTGTCAAGCTTAACCTGCATCCGACTGTATAATGTGCTGTCCCGTTTTACGCTGTTTATTTACTTTAAAAAACCTTTCAAATTGTCATTTACTTTATGATAAGCTTTGTACATTTCATTTATTAACATTTAACAAGTAAAAAATTCAAAGTCATTATTATCTATCTATAAAACAGCTACAAAGTGAACTTTTGTTGTGAAATAGTTGTTTTTAGTTACAAAGGTATTCGAAACAGAAAACAAAGAGCGGTACATTCGTATCATTGACGTTTGAGCGCATCCGACGCCCGGGGCACAACGCTGGGCCGGATTAAGGTGTTATGGACATTAAAGCTGTTATTAGTTGTGGCATCTGTTGATCATCATAACATCCCATGAACGTCCACTACAGGACATCCAGCTCCCTCCGGAATTCTAGCTTTTGCTGGAAAAATGTGGAGGGGAAGTACCATAGTCACCTCGCTTGTTAGCGTTACGGCTGGCACTATGGACCGCGGTAGTAGGTGACCGCAGTAAGTAAGATGTTAGATACAAAGGAGGATGCTGCTGCCCATCCTCCAGTTAACCCTTAGTCGCCTCTTACGACACCCGCGGGTATGTATGGGTTGGCACTATTCTTTGCCGCCACCACACGGGACATCTGTTGATATTAACCCTTTTTAGGATTCTCAACCAAAATGGTAAAAAAAGATCCCATATGGTGCGACTTCGTCTGTGTTTGTCTGTCGGTCACCACTCATGCTATCGACTTGAAATTTGGAATAGTTTTAGAATATGATTGCCCAACTCTATTGCAAATAAAATAATTAAAAATATTATAATTTTTATTGTTAAGGGGTCCAATTAGGGGGGTAAAATTTTTAACTGTCGTTATCAAACGGAACATATGAAACGGGTTCAATTTAATATTCCAAAATAGTTTTTTTATTAACGACTCTTCCTATTCAAGATGTGATGAAAAATTACAATAAACTCCGAAGTTAGCGAAATGAAAAATGTGAATTAATTACAATCAATAGAAGTTTGAGTAAATAAAAAAAAATTAAGCATATTTCCAAGGTGTACAGTTTTTAAGAAATCTGCAAAAAATCCTTTAAAAACAAATATATTCACGCAGTCCTAAAAGTTGAACCCTCGGCGCACGTCTCCAATTCGCACTTGACTAATTTTATTTTTTATTAATTGGCTCTAGTTTTTTTTGTTTACTAAATTTTGTTTTTCACTACGCTAAGCTTGCAATCTTTTTTCGCACATAAATAACATTTAACTAATAGTCCTACGTGAACCTGAATTGGTCCCTGAGGATGTAGGGTGCGGATGCATAAAATGCAGCTCGGTACAGGAGCCGGGTACCACCAAGGGGTGGGGGGCGACCGGCGGGCAAAGTAGCCGAATTCCGGCGCAGTTTTGCAATTCAGACCCCGTCTCATATCGGTTTACGGTCGAACGGCTCGCCAACTGCCCGGGGTGGGGCGCAAGTTGCAAGAACTCTTTATACTTAACGCGACGGGCTTCAACTTTTTCTCTCATGGATAGTATGGAAAATCTGAAAATTGCCATATCCATCATTAATGTCAACATTTTGCTAGAGAATTGAAGCTTACTATGACCTGTTTTGTTGGCTTTAGGATTTTTTTGAAGTTTGCAGATTTAAACCCCGCCTAGTGTCCTAGACTACACGAAAGTGATGAATTTAGATGTTGTTTCTTTATTGATTTACTATCAGTACATCAGTCTCTTATACCTAGGCTTTTAGTTTGAAGTCATGATCTTATGTGAGAATTCCCCTACTTATATTAAAACTTACTTTTGTACGCATGGTAGTGTTTAAATTTTTTTTAGAGGTCATCAAAGACATCCTTAAAAATATTAGAAGTAGATACTTTAGAAGAGCAACCAGAGTAATTAGTTAGGCACTTGGTTTGCATTTCCTTTACAAATTACGGTTATTGTTATGCTCTAATAACCCAGTAAGTGTGCAGTTAACAAATTAAGGGTCGTATTGATAAAGCCCTCTCAAGTCTGCGATTGCACTTAAGATGTATAATTTGTTTTTGAAAAGTACATCTTGAGAGTTGGATTATCAGATTATGACTTAAGTTGGATTTATCAATACAACCTTAGACTATAAAGATGTCTACATTATAAGCGAGGAGTGTTATTTTTGTATGTTATTCAGAACATAAAACAGAGCAACAAAAAAAAAATACTTATCAAAAACATCACAAATACACAGTATCACACAAAAAATTTGGTCATTTCAAAAAAACTCAAAAAGCAAGGTTTGTAATAGGAAGCCAAAAATTTTTTTTTTTTTTGAAAATGTCTTCACCTACAGCCTACAGGTATTTTGAGATCAGTGAACGCCACATCAGATTTAAAGTCTTACGTGATTCCTTGTTTGATAATGATAACTAGTTACAAAAGTTTTTAAATGAAACAAAAATGTCTTCAAAACAAGAGATTGTTATGATTTTTCGCTTGTATTGTGTACCACGGATCGCGAATAGCTTTCTGATACAGTGGGCACGCAAATATTTGTGTTGGCGCCTCGCAGAACACAGCTAACAATAGTATTTTTATTATAATGCTAGCTCCTAGCAACAACAGTCTCACTATGACCGCAAATCCCGCAAAGTTTTGAAACGGTCTATTCATTTTTATAATTTCAAAGAAAAATTTTGTGTTCAGTGACATTAGTATATGAAATAAAAAAATTGTAGTTTCAAATTTCCTTAGTCCTTTTCCCATTTCCTTATAGTCGAACCGGATGCCAAACCGTTTTTCGAGACTTTCTTTTTATCTCCTAAGTGAGCCAACAGCATGTGGGCCACCTAATGGATCAACGCCGTCAATAGCAACTACTGTGTCTTATTAGTGGCAAAGTTTGACACTTATAAGACAGCAAAGCGCATTGCACACTCTATCTGTGCATAAATGCCGGCAATAGCAACTGGCTCCTTTTCCTTTCAAACCAATAAAAATAAACTCTACTGCTTTATGGCAAAAATTGGCAAGGATTTGGTTCTTCCCAAGACGGACTTTGAACAAAAGCCTTGCCACTAACAATCCGTTTTCTATACAAACCCACGATCATCTTAATAATACTATTGTACTCGTAATTTAGAGCTAAATCTAGCATTTTTTTTTTGCAAAACGCTAGATTACAAGAATATACTAATAGAATAATACTAGCCCCGTGGGTGTCATAAAAGGCGACTTAGAGGGTTGCAGCATCCTTCAGTGTAACGCACTGTCTTACTTATTGCATTCACTAAAAACCGCGGTCGGGATCATGTGCCAACCACAACGCTAACTAGCGTGATGACTATCGCAATATGGTATTTCTTCTCCAATACTACCACGCGTCTTTCTTACAATTCTAGAGGGAGTTCCTTATCCTGCAGAGGACGTTTCGGAATACATCAGCAAAATTCTAAAAAGCTACGATTCAACTACGCCGTAGCTACATGCTACAGCTCGTAGCAAAAGCGTAGCAAGTATTTCTTGAAAGTATCGCGTCAAAATTAATTATGAAACAAACAATAATTTTAAGTATCGCTCCAAGGAACGACGAGCTACAAGGGAAACGGCATCTAAACCTCTTACGGCCCGCACTTAATTACGCCAATTCAATGATAAAATATTATGACAGACGTCTCCCCCTCACTCCATTTCTTTTTCTCCCTTCGTGTACACAGTTTATTTTTATCTGCTGCTACTCGTACTGTGATGGAAATATTCTAATTTGGATATTTTAAATTTGTCTGTTTGAGAAAGAATCATGATAAGTAATAAGACATGTTAGAGGCTTTGTGAAGTAGGTGATTGATCTTACAACCTACACGATATGACGATAAAGTAATGTTTAACCAACAGTCATAGAAAAGCGATACAGGCGTAGAATTCCCATTGTTTCATGATGTGATAAATAATGACAAAATGTTGTGAAATTGTATAGATTATAGAATATCAGCCAAGTAGGCAGTGCATCTGGAAGCGATACAGGCATATAATTCCCATTGTTTTATGATGTGACAAATAATGACTAAATTTTGTGTAATTGTATAGATTATAGAATATCAACCAAGTAGGCAGTGCATCTGGCCTCCCAATTGAACGAATAGGATAGCAGATCAATTTAACATTACCTATTGGCACAATTACCGTACTACAATTCCTAAAAGGCGGGAAAGTTTACATTTGTAGGCTAGTCTAAGATTTTCAGAATACAAGCTTTTTTTCACCAAAGAACTTTTTGAACGATAGATTCAAAGTCCAGATTTTGAAATACAATTTCATGCCTAAAAGCTCGAGTCTGAAAACAGCTGTTACAGACTTGTTTCCGAAATTAGCTGTCAGATTGAATGTACTTGTTTTGACGTTGAACAGGCAATTTCTTAATTTTCAGGGCCTGATAAGATTATGAGTACTTTTAGAGATTTAAAGTAGAAAAACAGTAGATAAACGAAAAATAACATGTGCTTTATTGAAGCTATTGACACAGAGAGAACGACGTATGTCATTAGAAAAATAATAAGCTCATATGAAACATGCAGCCAGTATCAAGAGAGCATTCCACCTCTTTAAAAGTGTTGCATTTATATTTAGCATAGACCGATTGTAAAATTAAAACAAAATATAAATTCTTACAAGAGTATCCATTCTCTCTTGACAAGTAATTCCAACGAGTCAATGAATCCCTCCAAAATTATGCCCCAAATTACAAGTATGCTTCGCAAATAACTCAATTTCGAAAGATTAAATTTCGAATCCCCAAGGCAGTGGGCGGTGGAAAAACCGCAGAATGTTGTCAACAAGATAAAGAGAAATTATAAAGGGAAGTTTGTTCCTATTAGTCGGTTTGGGCCGTATTTTGGCTTCCTGTCCGGAAGTGTGGGAAAAGAGAGTCCCTGCAAATGAGTGCTGCGAACAAATGATATCGCGACGTGAATGTAGAGGACGCATATTACAGTGCGAAACGGGTATTTTGGCAGTTGAATGACGTTTGCTGTCATATTTTTTGCTCGGTTAATGTCAAAATCTCTTTTTAGCTCGGATGATGCTTTGTAGTTGCTTTAGTTCCGATTTTATCTACCTACCAAAATACTCGGATACCAAAATAATGTGTTGCAATGTAACGTTCAGAGCGGGTCGGGATTACTTCGCGGCGCTTTTTTTACAGACAAAAAACCAGTCTAGTGCGGACTCACGCGCCGAGGGTTACGCTATACTTTTAGTATTTTATAAAGCGCAGAACTAAATTTTTTGTAAAGGTATTTTGCAGATTTCTAAAAAACGGTGCTGTATGTATAGCGAGATCGTTTTTTTTTTGTAATATTTACGTAAGTGTCTTTTGGCTATAATTAATTCAGATTTATCCTATTAGAAACTTTGGAGGGAATAGTATTTTTTTTACATTTTCATAATAGTTTGAAAACTAAGAGCACAAAAAAATACAAAAATTAAATTAATTTTAGGATGTACCATTAAATAATTTTCATATGATACCCCACGCGACCTAGTAACGACAATTAAAAATTTGCCCCCAACCCCCCCCTCCCTTTATTTTTTTTTAATTCTTTTACTTGCATTTAAGTTGAGCAATCATATTCTAAAACTATTCCAATTTTCTAGTCGATAGCATGAGTGATTACTAAGATATACAGATGTTACAGACAGACAGACGAAGTCGCACCATAATGGTTCCGTTTTTACTGTTTTGGTTTTGAACCCTGAAAACGTCACAGGGGTGGAGCCGAAGATGGAACCTCAATTTGGACATGCTGTTAGGGTTCCGTAGTCAACAAGAAACTCTTTAGGTTACCTATGACACATTTTTTTTTTCAATAAACAAAAGCTTTCTGTACTTTAGGAACAGAGAAAAAGCAGGTACCCAGGTAAACCAGTGTACCTCACAAGACTCTTAATATCCCGAAGGATACAGGAAAATTTTTACATAGACCTGTATGTCAATTTTCCATAGAGTTCCCAGAAAATGGAAAATTCATGAAAAATTTATTGCAATTTATGCGAAATTATGCCTTATCGCGTAAATAACTACGTTTTCATTTCGATTCCTGCGAATTTTGACATGGGGCTTGAGAGGTTAATTTAAGCTATTAGCTACCAAACAAAAAAGTTGCATTAAAGTTTTTTCAGTAGTTTTGGTAATGCTTGAAAAAATAAACGTATAAATAAGCGGCATTAAAATAGCATAGAACATCATAATTTTTGAAGTGAAAACTTCTTCAGCGGCGCTTGGCAGTTTTTTAGGTGGGTAAAAAATGTTAAACTCACGTCAGATGTCGCGTCAGATGTGACGTCAGATGTCGCGTCAGATCTCGCGTCAGATGTCTAAGTTTGGAAGTGAAAACTTTTTTGGCGGCGCGTCAGATCTGACAAAGATTGTCTATATTGTAATATAAATTGTCATGTTTGTCTACGATAGCGCAAGAAATGAATATTGTATGTACTTTTATACTGATAAATAAAACAATTCGTGCGAAATTATTCCCTAACCATTGCAAAATATTCAAAAATGCACAACGATGATGTTTAAGTTTTCACTTCTGCCGGCACTCCCGGACTGCAACCCGTCCTTGTTTTTACAGTTTAACGTACAAACAAAATAACTAACCATTTTATAAAAATAGAAATGAAGATAGATAGATGGATACCGACAAAAGAAGTACAGACAAAAAAATTGCTAAAATAAAATCAATACCTCCCTCTGGCTTTACGGAGTTGGATAAAACGGACGAACCTCATACGTATCGACGGCTCACATTGTAACTCCTTTGAATGTAGCTGTTAAGGCGATTCATGACGCGTGGTACAGATAAAACCAGGCCTTTTCTATTATATTAGACTTTTATGCCGTTTTAACAATAGGTGCTTAAATCATTGAAACTATTAGGTCTATACGGAGCAAAGAAATAGGTTTTCGAATAAAGGGTTTGGAACGATATTGGAGCATTTTAAGAGCTTGTAATAAAGCAATGAATACATAGAAAAGATACGTGTAGCTAGGAAATAGATTTAATATGTGCATTTTGTTATTTAATAAGCTTCCTGACAATTTTAAATTTATGACCAAAGATGCAGTGAAGAATAATTTTACAAAATGTATATTAAAACATTGCTTTTACAGTGTGTAAGAATTTCCAGATTTTAAATTTGATGAATCAATTTTGACATAATTTAAAATTAGAAATAGTTTATTAAAATAGTTTAAATTGCATTCTTTTTTTAACTCAAGATCTTCTACTACTGTTTTCTTGCGAATAAAGATATTTGTATTTTATGTTGCGGCTTGTCAGTGAGCGTTTTTTTTTCATTACCCTATCTATACAACGTTGCGTGTGTGCGTAATAGTTGAAACTCAATACTCAGTGACAGTGGGCCGTATGGTATACGGGTATAGAATAGTACCAGCCTATCTCTACCCGTGGGTGTCGTAAGAGGCGACTAAGGGATTATGAACCGGACCAGCAGCATCCTTCTGCGTATCGTACCGTCTTACATACTGTGTTCACCAACAACCGCAGTCCATGGTGCCGACGCTAACAAGCGTGGTGACTATGTTACATTTTCCAACAAAAGCTGGAATTCTTTAAGGAGTTTTCTATCCTGCAGTGAAAGTTCTATGTAATGTTATGATTATGACAATACTCAGTTTACTGGAAAAACGCTTATCGCTGAACAAAACGCGCGTAGTCGTGGCCAAGTTGTGTTAAAACATTTATAACAAAGCAGCTTTCTTCAACTTTGTTATTACACACTTATAGAGTGACTTTTAATTAGTTCTTGATAGAAAAAAGTATGAATGTACTCTTAATACTGACCAACTTTTACGAAAATCAAGTTTTGGACTCCCATAGAAACTGCATCAGCTGATAGCGCATTTTGTACGGGAGGAAGTCAAATTTGGTTTTTCGTATTTCGACCTATTAGTCTAGGCAACGAAGCGAATAGAAAAAAAAATACAAAAATACAAAAAAAATACAAAATAAAAAAAATACAAAAATTACAAAAAATGTATGAAATTTTTTTTTGTGTTTTTTTTTTGATATTTTGAATTTAATGAAAATGAAAATGAAAATTTATTCTATAACAATTGTTATAAGTCAATATAAAATTTGAGATATACAAAATAATAATGATAATTGGTAAAATACAATTATTTATAATAAGAATAAGCGTTTAAGACTCATCTACTTTAAAAAAGTCATGATATTCGTAAAATTGTCTATCTAGTAGCCATTTTTTAAGGCTGTTCTTAAAAGCCGGCATGGAAGTTGCATTTCGCACTTTGTCCGGCAGCCGGTTGTACACCGTCGGACCGACAACGTACACCGACTGCTCGGATCTTACTAATTTATGATTGGGAGCGATCAGCTGGTTGTGGCGTTTATTGCTACGAAGGGAGTATGTA
Source organism: Athrips mouffetella (assembly GCA_947532105.1). Classification (NCBI taxonomy): domain Eukaryota; kingdom Metazoa; phylum Arthropoda; class Insecta; order Lepidoptera; family Gelechiidae; genus Athrips; species Athrips mouffetella. The sequence goes on from OX383958.1 coordinate 1,331,900, forward strand.
GAGTTTGTTCCTCTTCGTTTATAAGATTCTAAGTGTGTAAACACAAATACTGCGACGCTGTACACCCACAGGCAAGGAAGAGGCAGTATATGAAGGTTTTTAAAATGTTCGCGCGCAGATTCGTCGTCAGGGACCGAGGCCACCGCACGCACGGCTCGCTTTTGCATGACAAAGACGCGGCGCCAGTCACCCGCGCGCGCCCACAATTCCGTGCCGTACGTCAACACCGAGTGCACGGTGGCGAAGTAGCAGCTCCTGACGACGTCTCTGGACGCGGTAGATGCCAACCGTCGTAACGCATAACAACTCCGTCCCAACCGTTTGCACATCTCTTCGACGTGTGTGTTCCACACGAGAGCACTGTCGATGTGGAAACCGAGAAGTCGGGTAGTAGTTACCTGTTGAATGGGTGTGTTGGCGGCGAGTACTGTCATTGATTTTGGTCTGTGCCCATTTAGACTTACACCCATAAAACAGGTTTTGTCAATGTTTAATGCCAGCCCGTTCGAACCGAACCACATATGAAGCACCTGAACAGTTCTGTTGAGCCTCTCTTCGAGCTCCGAAGCGGAAGGAGCGACGACTACTGCCGTAACGTCGTCCGCGTACATGAAAACTTCCACGTCGCGGAGGGCGCCGGGAAGGTCATTTAGCAAAATGCTAAACAACGTGTTCGAGAGGCACGAGCCTTGAGGTACGCCCATGACGTTCGTCATCTGGGTAGATCTCACGTTGCCTCTATCGCCGACCACTACCTGCACCCTCCCCGACATGAAGGACATGACTAGCGAGAGGGCCGGCCCCGCGATGCCATAGTGCGCCAGCTTGCGGGCGATAAGATTGTGGTCGGCGGTATCGAAGGCGCGCGAGAGGTCGCAGCAGACCACAGCGACGTGTTGCCCGGCCTCGCGCGCGCCCAGCACGCACCGCACCACCTCGCGCACCAAGTCGGTCGTGCTGCGCCCCGCGCGATACGCGTATTGGCGCTCCGAGAGCACATTACGAGGACTCCAGAAGGACAATAGTCTGTTATTCAGTCCCACCTCAAATACCTTGCTGATACATGGCACCAGCGATATCGGGCGATAGGACCTAGCCACAGACTTCTTTCCTTTTCCTTTGTAGAGCGGTGCAATTTTCACTCTTTTAAGCGCATCGGGGTACACGCCGCTACGTATGCATTCATTATATAGATGGGACAGCGCGGGGCTAACTGCTGCGCCGACGTCTCGAAGAATGCTGGCTGACAAATCGTACAGGTCGAGACTAGCTTTAGGAGCTATATTCCTTCGCAATATCTGTTCTACTTCGTAGGGTGTGAATCTGCGGATCCGTGCGCACTCGTCACTAGCCGGCACAGACGTCGCCAGCGCAGCCACCGAGGACGTAGCATTGGCGACGGGGGCTCCGGCCAGCAGGGCCGCGCTCACAAACTTCTCATTCAACGCATCTACCAACAATGTTTTGGAGGCATATGGTTGGCCATTTTCGTCTAATAACAACTCCGTGAAGTCAACACGATCTCGAGTCTTCCTACCTAGCTCGGTGTTAACTACCTGCCACATGCCTTTACTCTTGTTCGAACTATTATTTATTTTAGAGTTAAAATATTCTGTTCTCTTGTCTTTTAATTTAAAATAATATTGAGTTGCTAACTCGTCAGATATTTTGTGTAAATTGGCAGCCATAGGATACTTATTTGATAATTCTTTAAAGTCGAATAGTAATAATTTTAGATTAATAATTTCCTCATCGATCCATGGTGTGGTGTTATTGCTAATCTTACATTTTCGGTTAGGGCAATAAAAATTTAATTTAGTTGTCAATATTTTTAAAATAGATTCTGCTAATAATTTACAGTCTTTGGAACCAGAAATGACCTCTGACCAGTCAACGGCTAAAAGAGCGTTGTTGTAGTTGGAAATATTATTGCGTGTTAACGCGCGTCGAAAAGTATATGGGACTTGTCTGTTGTTAGGGTACTCTATTTGTACCTTTTGTGCCAAATGGTCGGTCACATACCCCTGCACATTGATTGACGAAACACGGTCGTCTGGATCTATATTTACATAAACGTGGTCAATCAATGATTTCTTATTTTTATCTATACGAGTGGCAGACGTAACTTTTTGTTCGAACCCGTAACTATTTAATATATCGTATAGTTTTCGGTTGCAAGGACTACCTACTAGCAGGTCTATATTAATATCGCCAGTTATAATTGCGTCGATACCTTCATCTGTTATTTTACCTACTAATTTTTCAAATAACTTTAAGTATTCGATATCGCTAGTTAAGTTGGAATGGTAGATACCAACAACCAAAAGCTTCTCGTCCGTTAATTGAACTGCGCATACATCAAATACTTGTTGGACTGAAAGATCGCAGTAATCTTTTCTGCTAATTACATTGATATTCTTTTTTGCATAAATGCAACTTCCGCCATGTTGTATTGTTGGCCTAGAGTAATAAGATATGAGATCATAGTTATTTAAAGTTACGCTAGATATCTCGCCATCGGTAAGCCAATGTTCAGTTAGCACTAAGATATCACACTTTAATTCATTAGTCAAAAGGACCTCTAGTTGTTTAGTCTTTGAATTTATACATCTAATATTCTGGTGAACTATCGTTAAAGATCTATACTTAGTGTCATTATTAGTTTTCGTTGGTGGCGGCTGAGGGCTTTGCGGTGCTATTGGGGGCGGTTCTCGCTGCTGCGGAGTGGGGCGGCTCGGACCTGTTGGAGAGTCCTCGTGCCGAAGGCGCGCGCGTCGCACGCCTTGCGCTCCTTGGAAACCACGCACTAATTTCTATACCTGGTGGCCAGTTTGCGCCCGACATGAAGAACTCGTACTTGCTAGCCGGCACAGTGATAGCGAACGATGCGTAATAGTTGTGCCGAAGTTTAAGCGGCTCTACTTTGTATTCAGCGGCGGATTTTTTCAACATGTAATGCTTTACTGCGTCGGGCGCGGTGCCAGACTTGAAAAAACAGGCGTGAATTTTTTTCGTTCTTTCCATTGTGAAAAGAGAGTCATCGGTCGGTCCAGTTCCGGCAACTGCCACGCGGCGCGGCCGTCGGTTTTTATGTTTTCGAGTAACTGTTTGCCATTCCTCATCGTCGCAGTCGTCCGTTCGATCGCCGGTGGTAGTTATACGACTGTTTGTAATTTTTGCAGGTTGCGCAGGCGGCGGTGGCGACGTTGACTGGAGCGGAGTAAAAGATTTATTTTTTGAAGTTGTCCTTGAAGTTGGCACATTAGACTGGATTCCTATAGTCTTATAGACCCTTTTGGTAGGCGACGGCTCATGAATACTAGATGCTAGTAATTTATTTATCTCATCTCGTAGTGACTTAATTTCTAACTCTTTCACTTCATTTAATTTAATTATCTCGCTCTTCATGCTTCTCATTTCCCTTTCTAATTCTTTTATACGTCTATCCTTATTAGTCGCAATGTCAGAAAATTCTTTTCTGAAGGACAATAATTCTGTAAGGATTAAATTCATCACTCCGTGGCTCTCGGGACGACTAGCGCTCCCGCTATTAATCATGGATTCACTTGATGACTTAGCGTCATTTGAAGGGTAAACAAAGAGATTATCACTATTGTCGTTCGGCACTGTTTGAGTAGGTTCTTCTGTTGTGTATGGCGGCATAAATTTATTTACTGTTCTATGTGACTCAGTATTTACTATTGATATGAGCTCGGCAGTGACGTTTCCAATTTCGGTATGAGTTTCTATCGTATCAACCGGTATTTTTGAGGTTTCGATAACGACTGTCCTGTTATTGTTCGGCGCACCGCTGCCAGTGTGTGATAGGTCCAGAAATTCATCAAAATCAGTCACATTTAGCCCGGCCCCGCCGCGTGTCTTACAGACATAGTCATCGTTTTGAAATACTGGTGTTACGTCTGAAATATCTAGGGATACCTCGAGTTTTTTGTGCTTAGGGAGTGCAAAAGATTCCGGTTGAGGATTGTTTGGTAAAATCTGAGCTGCCTTGCGAGCTGGGGTGTCGTCATTTCTGATCACGCGTCTGTTTCGTAAGCATTCGGGACAAACCCACAAACGATCGAGATCGTGTCTCTCGGCTTACATTTAATTCATGATTCTTTATCATCCTGTCAAATAAAATCTGCCTGAGAAATTTATGCTAGGGTCAACTGCTTCGTTGCCTAGTTGTTCGGTGTCATGAGTACATGCGTCTCTTTTGCTATCTAATTAAATTAAACGTCACGTCATATAATGAATAAAAAAGAGAAATGTTACGCATTTAGTTTCACTGGGGCCCAGTATAAATACAAGAAAATTCTGAATACTTTCCAATTGAATATTCCACAAAAAGGTCAGAGAACAATCCGTAGCAGTTAAAAACACCTACAAGTAAAATACGTTAACGTGACGGGAGAAACTTTGAGGTGAAAGTCGTGGATACCTACTCGAATTGATGACTTTGCCGTGTTGAATATTTGATAAAGACAGCCCGGCCTCAACTCGACGTGTCCCAAAATAGTTCGGAAACCTAAACTCGTTTTGTAGGACGCCTCCCTAATCGGGAACCCTTTGAGGTAGTTATCTTACAAAAGCCAGGCTCTCTCTTTGTACGTCAAAATTATATGTAAATTGAAAGTTCCAGTATTTTTGCAGACTAAAATTTGAATATAAAAGCTATCTTTTTGACTTAATGGGTTTGCTCTTGACCTGAGGACAGAGATGAGGTTGACAATGGAACGAGGTAGGCCAAAGAAACCTATATCATTCAAGACTAGATCGAGGTGAAGAGCATCTATATTATTTTCGTTCTATCTTTTGCAGCTGCTTATTAACATCTACTGCTGGAGGCAAATTCCGCCTCAAAAGATTATCATTAAAGTGTGATTTATATTGACGGGACTCACCGTAGTCGCCACGCTTGTTTTCCATCACGGCTGGTGACCACAAAAGGTCGTTTAAGAAGATTTTTAAAAACCCTTTGGATGTTTGTCCACCACCACTGAGACGATACAAAGAATAAAAATAAAATACAAAACTATTTTTTTTAGGTTAGATATATCATTTATTTGCAGTAAAAAACATTACTAGTGGTATGCAAATCAATTTACACATAAACATAATTCATTACATTTCAGGGCAATAGGATCCATAGTTTAGTTTACAATGCATACAAAGCATAGGAATTCAAATTAAATTCATATTTAAATTTTAGATTTAAAAATTTTAGTTATTAATTAATTGTTTTTTAATTTAAATTTTTGATTTCTGATTTTAAAATAAAAATAAAAATTTAAAATAATAATTCATACCTAATATTTCAAATAAAAATTCATAAATTCCAACTGCATGTGGCAACCCTTATTGTATGACTGCGATATCTGTGCAGTTGAGAGCGTCGTTAGTCGTGTAGATTTTATGTAAACTCTTTGAAAATACACCATTAAAAAATTTTGTTTCAATTTTGACCACCTGAATAGACATCGCGGTCATTTATAGATAGAAGATTGACTACTTCAAATCCACAAATTTGTCCACAATGTCACATTAAACCATTACACGTAAAAACTTCTGTCGTAATAAGAATCAAGTTACGAGTTAGAATCCCACTTATATGCGTATAAGCTTCCCTTTCATAAGACGGGGAAGCAAAAGTTTAACACAATGGCCTATTACTCACCTCATCTATTATTCTCGACGATTTTCGTCGCTGTGTACGCGTCGGAGACTAAAGTTTCCATTCCTTTTCTAAATAAAGGAATTGCGTGTGTGTATGTAACATGATCTTTGCAACTTGTCCTTACACACACACATTACGGGAGATGTGGTCGGTCATATTTGTTTGAGCTAGTTATTTTTAATAGCTGTGATAGAAGATTAAGGGCCCGTCTCAACGATTGCTGCTAAACTTCCCGATAGTAAGCTGACAGATGAAATATCTGTCAGGTGATTTTAGATGTCAAATTTTTGCCTGTGTTTATCTGTCAGTTAGAGCAATCAGGAACTTGTGAAACAAAACATATTCACTATCTGACAGAACTAACTAGCAGAAGGGCTATCTGGAATCTCTAAAACAAAATACCTGACAATATAGTGCAATTACCTGAGAGAAAGTTTAAAGAATGTGTAAAGCAAACATTATGTAAAAAGCTTACTATAGATTACATGACTATATCAATGACAAGGAGGTATGGTGCTTTGATATTCCAGCGAAACACAAGAAACACATTGTAAAAAGCCGACTCTTAAAGTAGGCCGTGCTGCAGTGGTTTCTTGCCGTTTCTTTTACTCTGCAATAGCACGATCCGAAACGGCGTAGACTCGCTCTATTTGCATTGTATTCTGCATGACATTCAATAAGTATTCTGTAAAGAATCTACATTGAATAAAATTATCTGAATCTGAATCTAAAGATTATTCGTAAAGATTGTAAAATGCTAATTAAAAACAAATACAAAACCTTGTGAACAGGAGAGAAATATTTTTGTTTGTGTTTATTTCGTTTACGAGTATAATTTCAATGTCCGACTTTTAACATAAATTTGCTTTGATGATGATATTTGTTCTTCTATAAGTACGTGTAGAGAAAAGCCAGTTTATATTTATAGTATCGTTTGAATGTAACTTAAATATCCAGTGAAGATGTCGGAAGAATCTTTTATGCCGACCTTTCGCAAATAGCAAGCTTGACCTAATTCTTGGGCGCTTGCTGTGTGGCCTTACTGGCATTTTAGACTAGAATATAAGTACCCAGTTAAGAACTTCATACACTGCTTTGTCTTTACAAAACTGTGAAAAGTCCTCCTTGAAAGCAAGCAATGTACTGAATACAGGAAATATAATGTGAGCCAACTTGAAAGCGTCCTGTTCTGCATATTAAATCGAATGAACGGTAACTGGTTCTGAGATCGCTTTTAGTGTCTAGTTTCGTTCCACTGTTTGAACACTCCAATGTGAGCTCCTCCTATGTTCTCTTCGTAAATAGAATACGAGATTTCCGTACACATATTGTAGTTAATAAAATGAATTCCACGTCTTCAAAGGAGCGGAATTGACTGAAGGGAAAATGGAATGAAAGAACTGTAAATTAATGATGTACCTTCAGGATTCCGATTCATTCATTCAATGTTATTCAAAGACGAGAATTTATTTACTGAAGAAATACTTACTTAATATCCTTACTATAGTACAAGTTTTAAATGAAATACTAAAATCTTATACTCTGCTCGGCTTATAATCTGGCTTATAAATCGTCGTGAAATCTGGCTTAAAAATCGCACTAGAAAATACAACTTTATGTCATTCTTCGAATAGAAGAACATATAACATGAGCACCCTTCTGTTCATTTTACAACTTTATTGGACCATTTTGCATATTCAAAAATAATAACACAAATTTATGAACATTTATAACGAAACCTAAAATTGCGTTTTTAAGAATATTAGATTTTTTTCATGCATGCTCGTGCATGAAAGGATTGATGAAAGTACAGGAAGCGAGGGAAGTATGTCAAGGTCGTAGCAGGTGGAGGACTGTGGTCTCTGCCTACCCCGACGGGAAATAGGCGTGATGTTATGTATGTATGTATGTATGTAAGATTTTTTTCGGGTAGCCTTTTTGTGTTGTGACGTTTTTTGTCGTTTTACTGCAGGATCTTTGCTGTAAGTATGTTAATATACCTCTTGTACAATCAACGATAGGTCAAGTTTGACACTCGCAGTACGACTCTAGCCCGTACGTCTATCAAAATAAGAACGGTACAAAGTCTAATGTGTCAAGCTTGATGTGCTCTTGACTGTACAAAGCTAAGGATTAGAACCGTTATAGATTCACAAGTATAGCATAGTATAAAATTTCCTTTGGCTTCTAAGGAGATTATAAGCGGAGAAGATTGGCTGTCGGAACCAAAACACGCATGTTCTTGTTTCTTTTGATCTCGTTAATAGCTCCACTCTACATGTTTAACAGTGTGTAATTTCCTTATAAAAAATAAAATCACGTTAGATAATTTTATTTAAAAAGAAACAGATGTCTTTTTGATATTATTATACAACCGGAAGTGTGTGATAATATTGAAGGGCGTGTGGCGGAGCCTTGATTTAGCCTTCGTAATAATAGGCCTTCTGGCTTTTTTCCCCCATACTATTACACCTTGTATAAAAGGTGGAGGAAAGGTGTACTGAAAACTGAAAGGGCGTGCTCAGTCAACGAAACTGAACAACTTTCCTAAAAATAATTTTTAGGAAATAAAAAAATCACTCTCAATCACTCTGATCAGATTCAGATTCAGATAATTTTATTCAATGTAGATTCTTTACATAATACTTATTGAATGTCATGCAGAATACAATGCAAATAGAGCGAGTCTACGCCGTTTCGGATCGTGCTATGGCAGCGTAAAAGAAACGGCAAGAAACCACTGCAGCACGGCCTACTTTAAGAGTCGGCTTTTTACAATGTGTTTCTTGTGTTTCGCTGGAATATCAGAGCACCATACCTCTTTGTCATTTATATAGTCATCCAATCTATATATAGTAAGCTTTTTTACATAACGTTTGCTTTACACATTCTTTAAACTTTCTCTCAGGTAATTGCAATATATTGTCAGGTATTTTGTTGTAGTATCGTATACACAGACCAACGAAAGATGTATTGACTTTAGTTAATCTGGTATATGGTTGATCAATTTTATGCTTATTTCTAGTATTAAAATTATGCCTGTCACAAATTTTAGGTAATTGATGAATGTTCTTTCTAGCATACATTATATTTTCATAGATATACTGGCATGGCACTGTCATAATGTTGATTTCCTTGAACAGTTCTCTCAGGGAATCACGAGTCTTCAGGCAATAAATTGCTCTTATAGCCCTCTTTTGTAAAACGAATATTGAATGTATATCAGCTGCTCGGCCCCAAAGCAGTATGCCATAAGACATAATGCTATGGAAGTAGCTAAAGTAAACCAGCCTTGCAGTAGTTACATCAGTAAGTTGTCTGATTTTTTTAACAGCATATGCAGCCGAGCTCAATCGACCAGAAAGAGCCGTTATATGAGGGCCCCATTGAAGTTTAGAGTCTAGTGTCAACCCTAAGAAAACTGTACTATTTACAAAATCTAATGGTTCATTATTCAATACTATGTTATGTGCAGTAGACCTTACATTTGGTAGTGCAAATTTAATACATTTAGTTTTTTTGGCGTTTAGGACTAGATCGAACAAGTGTGGTTTTATTTTTAGATTTCCCAAAAATATTTTTTTGGGAAAGCTATTCAGTTTCGTTGATTGAGCACGCCCTTTAAATTTTCGGTACATCGTCCCTTACACCCTGTAGTATTTGCAAAAATATTACTTTACATAAAACCTGAAAAATGACCTTCAAGCTTAACAATGCTATTCAAGTTCAAAAAGTAATCATTTCAGAAACATTTACCTTTTAAACAAGTAATCAAAAGTTCTCATCATAAAAGAGTAGGTAACATCGTTCGCGAACTCCGCAACTCATTCGCGGGCAGTTTTAGTACTCATTTACGTAAATTGTTCGTATTATGGATCCTCATCACTCTCACGCAGTTTTCGCGTGGGTTTGCTACATTGCTGTTTAGTAATAATTAGTACTTATTTGTCCTGTGTGGTGCCGGCAAAGAATAGTACCAACCCATACATACCCGTGGGTGTCGTAAGAGGCGACTAAGGGTTACAAACTGGAGGATGGGCAGCAGCATCCTCCTTTGTATCTTACATCTTACTTACTGCGATCACCAACAACCGCGGTCCATGGTGCCAGCCGTAACGCTGACAAGCGAGGTGACTATGGTACTTCCCCTCTACATTTTTCTAGCAAAAGCTAGAATTCTAGAGGAAGCTCCCTGTCCTGTAGTGGACGTTTCTTGGGATGTTATGATGATGATGAAGAATTAGTACTTACCCATTTCTACACGCAGGTGTTGTGATCGTTATATTGTGTGGGTTGCAAGGTCGATGACCGACCTTACAATTCCTGGTATCAGCGTTGTTGATCCGCATTTACGACTACATCCGTGGACAGTTTAGTCGACACCAACGGCATTCATCAAACTTTTCGGACAATCAGGTCTTTCATCCCACAATGTCCTAACTGGGGAGGTCACACAAAGAGATTTTTGTTTGAATAACAGTCTATATTCTCCTGCCATTATCATTAGTTTCACTGTAGTACATATTTTGATGCCATTTGGGGGACGTATAGACAAAGAGCAACGAATAAAAATGTTCTTTACTTTGGAAAATCTGCTTGAATTGGCGAGCTATAAAATCGGCATAAAGATACTCTTGTTCATCTGTTTAATTTCCTTTAGTCAAATACAGACATCCACGGAAACAGATGGGATGGTATTAATTTTAGCCAGTACAAGGGTGACGTTGTCACAATTAGGTTGTCTTTGGCTTGATGGGAGATGCGTCGTGAGTTCTTAAAGTTTCTGGAGCAATTCAAGTCGCGAGTGAAAAGCTTCTTCTGAGCGAACTCGTTCCATCGTCGACCTCATCCCGTCTATCCTCTGGGCTCGATCGAGGTTAAGACTAAGCCCATTGAATGTTAAAATAGGTTGATGGATGATGCAGGAATGCAAGGAAACATAGTTAGACTCCCCGTCTATTTATGTATTATTATTCGAAATAATTCAGAAAAACCAAGATAATAAATCGGTAAAATGAAGAATTTCGTAAACTCATGGTGATAAATTGATTCCGATTTCGAAATCGGAGTAATATGAAAAACGCTAAAAATCTTTATTTTTGCAATAAATAATCGGGATCAATTTAAGTTCAGACAGAAGAAAGTGATGAGCAAACGCATCGTTATAACTTAAGAAGAAACATCGATGTACAGCCCTTGCGTAGAATCCAGTGAGCCACTTTAAAATAAGCGACGTGACGAAAGTCACGGAAAGAGTTTCAACTTCCTCACCGACTTGATATCAGATTTGTATTCCAGCTTCGTAAAAATCATTACGGCATCGAAGGAAAGAAAAGTTGAAGTTGTTTTGACACTTTCATTGTAATAGGTAAAATCTTAAGCTACCGACCAAGGCCGGTATTTCACTGGGACACTGGTAGCGCGACTGGTAGCGCGACTGGTTGCGCCACTGGTGTCCGTAACAAGACACCAGTAAAGACACCAGAATCGCTACACCCTGCGGCCACAGTATTAAGGGCTATATTTTACTGGGAGTGGTAGCGCGACTGGTAGCGCGACTGTTTGCGCCACTGGTGTCCGTAACTAGACACCAGCTCGGCTGCTGGTCGCGCTACCACTCCCAGTGAAATATAGCCCTTAATACTGAGGTCGCAGGGTGTAGCGACTCTGGTGTCTAGACCATGGTAAAATACCGGCCTAACTGTCGCGTATTTGAAGACTAACTGCTAATGGTCAATATAATATGTCACTTTTATAAAATACTAAAAGAAGCGAATTTCTCCGGATATATTTCCTAGCTGGATCGAATTTATGATAAGATACTCGTAAGTCATTTATTTGCTAGAATACAGTATGCTTGAGAATATACACAAATGGCTCAAAATTTCCCAGATATATTACCTAGCTGGATAAATTTTATGCTTCGAATATACACAAATGGCTCAAGTTTTTCCAGATATATTACCTAGCTGGATCGACTTTAAGCTTCCGAATACACAAAAATATGGTTCGTTTAATTGTTAATGAAACATGGAACTATGGATGCAGCGTGATAATGAAACATATGACTATACTTTAGTATGATACTTACGACATGAAAGTGAATAACTTTTCCCAGAAATATACGTCGAAAACGTAAATTTTTTGATCGCCCAAAATTTTGACAAATTCCAGTATTGAAGCCGCAAGGTTTGTATAAGGAAGCCAAAAATTGATTTCAAGTTTCGATCCTCGTTTCATGGGGAAAGTTGTTCAGTTTCATGTCCTAAATACCATATTCAAGAAAAGTCAGACATTTCACTATCCCGCTTTACCTCTATATGTATATCTAGTAATGATAAGATTTACAAAAATAAATAATATTTGCTCGCACACTGCATCAGTTATGTTGCTTGAATTTCCCGCTTAGATTGAGACTTGTGTTTACTTTACGTTGGGTTAAAGTTTCTCAGAAGTTGTATCAAACGCCGAGTAAACATATAACTTTGGACATATCACTCATGTTCCACATCTAACTTAGTGTTCTAGAGTCGTAAGGAGTTAAATGCACGTAAAGACACTGTATCTCTTCAGAGTCCACTAATAAGTTGTAGACACACTTGCGAACTTTCTGCTGTAAATCTGTAAGGTCTTTGGGTCAAAACATAAAACAAGCAAGATGTCAAACCACATCGTATTTTGTGGTTTTATTTTCATGAAATCGAAGAAACATTAAGAAAATGTACATATACTCGTAGCTAAAATGTTGGCAAAACTTGTTATAATTGCCATGCACATGGAACCCTTCGTAATATAATAAAAAGTTTAATCATTGTCTATTAAATCCATCGGTCGTTAGTGAATAGGCTACTTCTAGGCAAGCACATCTCTGTCTTTATTTATTTGTTTATTTATTTATTTTATTATTCTATATAATTGTAACATAACAGAAAATCCAAAAGCGTTACAATAAGCTCTTAACAACTTTATAAATCAATTACTAATTGTGCTCACAGGCATCATAGGCCAGCCATATGTTACATTCGAAATTGCAATAATTGCGGTAAACTTGCATTTTTGGTATGTTATTTGGGTTCACCTAGATAGTATTTACTCAGGATTGCAGCAGTTTGAAATTCACGAGCGCCGAGTTATTGCTGAAAAACCGCCATTTTTTTCCCTTTTTTTAGTTTTGTGCAAAAAAAATGACAAAGGAAGGCTCTTACGAGAAAGATTGCAAACTTTTTTAAAATATACATAATTCCTGACAGTTTGAGCCCTGATCCAATTTTCTAGATCTAATAGCTCTCAAGATACAGGGCCCTCAATGTTCTCCATTTTTCCCAAAAAGTTAAAAAATGGGAAATGGCTAATTTTGACCAAAATATCAGTTATCATGAGGTATCTACGGGGAATTAATGGGAAATGAAGTTGTAGCAAATTGAATTACGTTTATCTTGAGGCTGAAGGTACGTCCGTAGGCGTGATAGTTGGTTCAATGACGACCATAAACCAAACAAACCTAAAATCAAGTGTTAAGGGGAAGTTATAATAAAATTACTAGGATACTTATCTCCCCCTCCTCTTCTTCTCCCGGCCTTGTCCCATTTTTAGCTGGGGTCGGCTCTCCTAATCTTTACTAGGATACTTATCTATTTGTTTATTATCTATTATCTAGTTTCATATAATGCTAATCTAACCAATAGGGCCCAAGAGTATCAATACCAACTTCGACAAGGGGGTCACTCAAAATGATGATCTTGTCGAGAACTATCATATTATGTCCCTACAAACTAGTAGCTTAGGATTGCTAGTTTCTAAGATATGACAGTTTTTGTTTTGACAGCTGTCACTCGAAATGAAGATCTTGTCGAGACCTATTGTTTGTCCCTACAAACTAGTAGTCTAGGATAGCTAGTTTCCAAGATATGACCGTTTTCGTTTTGACAGCTGTCACTCAAAATGAATATCTTGTCGAGAACTATCATTTGTCCCTACAAACTAGTAGCCTAGGATTGCTAGTTTCTAAGATATGACAGTTTTTGTTTTGTCAGCTGTCACTCGAAATGAAGATCTTGTTGAGACCTATTATTTGTCCTTACAGACTAGTCGTCTAGGATGGCTAGTTTCCGAGATATGACCATTTTCGTTTTGATAGCTGTCACTCAAAATGAAGATCTTGTCGAAACCTATCATCCAAATATATATTTTCTGTTTGCCACCTCGCAGGGCAGTAAAGCCAGCAGCTCACGGTTGAACATCAACCCCCTCAACACCTGCACCACATACTCGGCTAGTGCGAAGCACCGCCGTGCCTCCAGATTGGTGGATCCCACCATGCCCGAATCCAGGATATAGCACGGCCGCCACCCACATTATACTAGTCTTATATTTACAAACAGATTACAAGGTTCCCTGTTTGAAAGTTACAGGCACGACCCGTTCATGCCCCGTGCTTTATGAATGGAAGCTTGGAAGTGATGCTGTCTAATCGAAGTCGAATTCATATCTCTAATTTCTCAGCGTTCTGGAACATGGGCTGACAGTGCATCTAAAAGCCTTGCAACTCAAGAAAAAGCTACTCTAGTCTTCAGCATAGAATAACCTTTACTCACCTACTGCGAGGTCTTCAGTCTGAAATCTACAACTACTAAAAAGGGCCTGGTCCGAGGCCGAGTTGACCCCAGGATGCCTTCTCAACATTTTCTGGCTTTCCTTCAAGTTCTTCACATCAAAGCTACCTTCTTTGCACACCGTCAGTTGGCTGGGCCTCCGCCTTTATTCGCCCGCCAATGACTCCAGCTCTTCATCATGCTACGTCACCACCTACGCCTCAAAGACTGGAAGACAGAAGACCGTCTAGCTTAAGGCAAACCCGCGGCTAGGTAGGGCCATGCTAGGTCAATAGGTTAATAGGAACCCTCTTTTGCCCTTTTTTATAATAAACCCTCTATTCCCTCTTTTATCTCTTTATTCGAGGTTCGTAGCGACCCTAAGGGCGTTACGTGACACCCGTAGATACCTAATATTTTGGTCAACTTTTTGAAAAAATGGAGAACATTGGGAGCCCTGTGTCTTGGGACCCATTAGACCTAGAAAATTGGATCAGGGCTTAAACTCTCAGGAATTTTGTACACTTTAAAAAAGTGATAGTGACCTTTCTCGTAAGAGCCTTCCTATGTCGTTTTTTCTGCACAAAACTAAAAAAAGTGAAAAAAATGGCGGTTTTTCAGCAATAACTCACCGCCCGTGCATTTAAAACTGCTGCAAATCCGGGTAAATACTAGATAGTATTGGTGGATCCCACCATGCCCGAATCCAGGATATAGCACGGCCGCCACCCACATTATACTAGTCTTATATTTACAAACAGATTACAAGGTTCCCTGTTTGAAAGTTACAGGCACGACCCGTTCATGCCCCGTGCTTTATGAATGGAAGCTTGGAAGTGATGCTGTCTAATCGAAGTCGAATTCATATCTCTAATTTCTCAGCGTTCTGGAACATGGGCTGACAGTGCATCTAAAAGCCTTGCAACTCAAGAAAAAGCTACTCTAGTCTTCAGCATAGAATAACCTTTACTCACCTACTGCGAGGTCTTCAGTCTGAAATCTACAACTACTAAAAAGGGCCTGGTCCGAGGCCGAGTTGACCCCAGGATGCCTTCTCAACATTTTCTGGCTTTCCTTCAAGTTCTTCACATCAAAGCTACCTTCTTTGCACACCGTCAGTTGGCTGGGCCTCCGCCTTTATTCGCCCGCCAATGACTCCAGCTCTTCATCATGCTACGTCACCACCTACGCCTCAAAGACTGGAAGACAGAAGACCGTCTAGCTTAAGGCAAACCCGCGGCTAGGTAGGGCCATGCTAGGTCAATAGGTTAATAGGAACCCTCTTTTGCCCTTTTTTATAATAAACCCTCTATTCCCTCTTTTATCTCTTTATTCGAGGTTCGTAGCGACCCTAAGGGCGTTACGTGACACCCGTAGATACCTAATATTTTGGTCAACTTTTTGAAAAAATGGAGAACATTGGGAGCCCTGTGTCTTGGGACCCATTAGACCTAGAAAATTGGATCAGGGCTTAAACTCTCAGGAATTTTGTACACTTTAAAAAAGTGATAGTGCCCTTTCTCGTAAGAGCCTTCCTATGTCGTTTTTTCTGCACAAAACTAAAAAAAGTGAAAAAAATGGCGGTTTTTCAGCAATAACTCACCGCCCGTGCATTTAAAACTGCTGCAAATCCGGGTAAATACTATCTAGATGGACCCAAACAACATACCAAAAATGCAGCTTTACCGCAATTATTGCAATTTCAGCGTTTTTCTCTGTAAGATATGGCCAGCCTATCAATATTTGAAAACATTTTGTACACGCATTCATCATACAATTTATGTTACTATGGAATAAATCACATTGTGGTACATAATTGATTGCAGAATTAAGAAGCGTGATGGCACGCAAAACTGGTGAATTTTATGCGCAACTGTGCTGGAACTTGGAAGAGCTAGTAGATCCTGACGCCTTCCCCTCCGATACGAGTTATGCACAGACAGACACAGAAAACGCTGCAATAAGTAGCCACTATTGATTTTATTCCTAATAATATTTATAACATGCTAGTGCTAAGTCCTTGTAAAAAAGAGTGGGATACATGAATGGATAATATCCATACTGTTTTTTGTATGTATGCCTCACGAATCTTGTTAAGGCTAGGTAAAGCTATTTTTTCCCAGTAAACAATCAAAAGTATGCTAGCTGTTGGCTGAGACTGTGTAATTTTTCGGACACTTCAATAACGGGCGTAAAATTACCACCTCATTTGCGCGGAAGTGAGGTGATGGAAATGGAGTGGGGCGAGGAATGTATTTTTTCTAAGATAACATTATTCGATGACAGTGTTAGCGTGCTGTCGAAGTTATTTTTGAAGGTCGTAAGGCTTTTGTTCAAACTCCATCTGGGGAAGTAGTACCACAACACAACTTATTTCTGAGGTGAATCAGAAGTGCATAAACCACTGTGTTTCGGTTTGAAGGTGGAGAAGCCTGTGATATTACTCGTACATGAGAAATACTAGTTCTCAGGGTGTGCAACGCGGTGTCAATGTATGTGACAAATTTTATGACAAACACCTTCAGGTGGCTCACCTGCAAGTTTGTTCTCTTGTAACATAAATACAAATCCCATATCCCAAATTTTATTGAAAGGAGTATTCGCAAGTGTGCACTCTGGACGCTAGTTAATCTATGAGACACGTGTTGCTCAGCCATAATACACGTTACATCTTTCAGATAGTATAAAGACGGGAATAACCCCTTGAATATCGCTCTAAATTACAAGATACAATCTGAAACTAAGAGTAAAGACTAAACATGGAGTGATATTCAGTGAAAAATATATAAGAGAGGATCTTTGTTTTTTGTTTTGCGGTACCGGCAAAGAATAATACCGACCCATCTCTACCCGTGGGTGTTGCAAGAGGCGACTAAAAGCATGTAAAGCTAACACGCTTGGTTACTATGGTACTTCCCCTCCACATTGTTTAAGCGAAAGCCGGAATTTTGGAGGGAGTTCTCTGTCTTGTAGTGGACGTTTCATAGGATGTCATGATGACACTTGCATTAGTTCCTATGCACTCTGAGGTATTATAAAGTGTCTGAATACGTCTTTTCATATTTATTTATATAATAGACCTGTACAGATTCAGATTAATTAATTCAATGTAGATTCTTTTGGCAGCGTTCGGGAAGCTCCGCAACATCCTCTAGTCCAAAATACCGCAGTGTGTCAAGACGGAAGTCTTTGACCAGTGTGTGTTGCCAGTGATGACATATGGAACCGAGACGTGGCCGCTCACGATGGGCCTTATTAGGAAGCTCAAGGTCACCCAAAGAGCTATGGAAAGAGCTATGCTCGGAGTCTCTCTGCGAGATCGAATCAGAAATGAGGAGATCCGCAGAAGAACAAAAGTAACTGACATAGCTCTGAGAGTCGCTAAACTAAAGTGGCAATGGGCAGGGCACATCGCAAGAAGAACCGATGGCCGATGGGGCGTAAGGGTTCTAGAGTGGCGACCACGTACCGGAAGACGAAGCGTTGGCAGCGTGGACCGAAGATCTGGTCAAGGTAGCGGGAAGCCGCTGGATGCGAGCAGCGCAGGACCGGTCGTCATGGAGATCTTTAGGGGAGGCCAATGTCCAGCAGTGGACGTCTTTCGGCTGATATGATGATGATGATGAGATTCTTTACAGAATGCTTATTGAATGTCATACAGAATGCTATGCAAATAGAGCGGGTCTACTTCCGTTTCGTGCTATGGCAGCGTAAAAGAAACGGCAAGAAACCCGAGCACAACCCGGACATACATCAAGCGCCAATTTAAAATTTGTGATTGGAAGGTCGCGTAGGCTCGCATATTCAGTACAAAAGATCCTCAGAAAGACCACGAAAATCGTACTTTTACTTTATTCTGTGACCCGAGCAAGAAACCAGTGCAGCACGGCACACAATAATAATAAAATACCTATCAATTTAAGCTCCTTTCGTGACAAGGTAAGTAATTGTGATGAACAACGTTTTCACATTACGCTGTCTTTAAAATTTTGTTTCTATAATATGATTTGAACTCCATCTCATTACGCAATAGACAGACGTTAATAAATGATCCGCTTATAATATAACGAGAGTCCACCATTTCACAAGTCAAGAACGAGAAGATAATTATTCTACAATAAAAACGAGATCCAATTAAAGTGTCTTTCGCTTGTAAAGTGTCATTTTAGATTTATTTTTATACTATTTAATTTTAAATTTATTTATTTTACAATACTTTCGACCAACGTGAGTTGAGTGGAGAAAATATGGGAAAATCGGACCATCTATCGCAACACGAAAGTGAAACTCATGCGTTTCCTAGATTTCTCTATTTTCTTATATGCATCGGAACCATGGACTCTGAAAGCTTGATTAAGATCAAGAATAGATGCGTTTGAAATGTGGTGCTGGCGCAAAATGCTAGGTGTCACATGGACTGCGCGCCGCACTAACGTCTCTATTCTTTAGGAGCTCAAAATCACTACCCGCTTATCAACAATATGCCTCCAAAGGTCACTCTCTTTCTTATGTAACGTTGCCCGCCGGAAGCCGGTAAATCTGGAGAAGCTAATACTAGTTGGGCACCTGGAGGGGAGAAGGAGTAGAGGAAGAGCGCCTACCCGGTGGACAGATGCCATCTTGGAGTCCACCAACTGCAACACCCAGGGGGCAATCCACCTAGCCCAAAACAAAATGATTGGAGAGCCCAAACCCGTAGGGCTACTTTTGGAAGTCACGACCCTCAGCCATGAGGAAACGACGAAGAAGAAGATTTGAGTCTATGGCATGTTTCTTAAAACCCTACCTTCCTTTAAAATGTAATTTATTCTGTTTTCAATGTTTCGTCATAAAATAATAAAAATTCTAAATTTCTGAAATTATTCACCTTGATGCCAAGAAACAACATGTTTGTTTCTGGATGTCATACTATTATAAGGCGACTAAGGGATTTCAAACAGGAGGGTACGCAACAGCTTACCGTACTTACGTATAGGCATTACCACGGGCGGTCACTCATTACCACGCTCTGTTTTTTTTTATAAGCATGGTGACTACGTTACATCCTCTACCCATAAAGTGGAACCCATAAAGTGGAACGACACACTTTATGGGTTCTCGAATTTACAAGTAAACCCCGACTGAAATCTGAAATTGACCATTAATTACTTTTATTTCTTATTATTCTGTAGAGGAAGTTTTTAGTGTGTTATAGAACACAAATTATCATTACGTATGTAACATTTATTTTTGACGATGATATGAACAAATTGTCGGACAAAAGTTTTCCACGAATTAAGTCTTAAAATAAATGAAATTACTTCAAACGTGCTTCATAAATTTAATGAATACTCATTTCCTCATGTTAAAGGCCTTGCTAAAGCTATAAAGAACCTTTCACACACATCAAAGTATTTATTAATTTTAAGCAGCTTAGAAACGAAATCAAGGTAACAGCCAATAGAAATAGTCTATTTACCCATAGGCTAAAGAAAATATCAGGAGTTCCTTCGGGATGAAGAAATAAAAAGACTTGTGGCTTGAATGTGATCTTGATGAAGCTTCAGTGATTTGTGTTATGAGGAACTCCAATTAAGGTAGAGAGGGTATCAACTGCAGACATGGACTGAGAGTACTAAAAGTAATAACGCTCCAATACACAAAAACCTATCAAATTCCGTACATAAATGAATGAGTAACGGTTTATTGTACATTAAAGAAGAAATCATTTATAAAATGTACGTAATTAAATGTGGATAAAAGGTGCCCTTTATCACTATAAGTGTTCTCTTCTAGACCACATTTTGATCAATATAGGTAGTGCACCTTAACATAATGTATCATTTAGGTACATTACAGATGGCGTACACGATTGAGTGTTGCTGACAAAATTGGTTTTTATTTATTTATATTTATTTATTTATTTATATTCGGAAGATTAACAGATACATTTCATTTATAAGTATTGCATATACATAAAATCAGTACTAATAATAAATCTTCACCTTTAGAAAATAAATCTTCACCTGAACGTTACCCTAAATCTTCACTTTTTGAGAGGGCGCTACTGTCCGCATGTAAACAGTGGATCTGTATTTAAATTTCGATAAAATGTTTTACGTACATCAATTAACAAAGTGACTATTTAAATATATTTATCTTCTATCAATTAACGAGTGATAACGTTGGTGTAAAATATTCTGCTCCTAAAGAAGATTTATAGAGGGTTTTATGTACCCTAGCCGTTGACTGTGTTTTTATAGCTATTTCATCATAAACCACTGACAGGACAAATTTAAAACGTGTTGGTAAACGTCCTTTGTGTATATAAACTATAATAGTGAGCTATTTTAAAACGTTAAGTGAATTATTACAAAAATCATAACCTAAAACAAACGTTAACAATTCAAACACAAAGTTGACCTTTGGACCCAGTGAACTTCGTATACAGAATCAGATCAGCTGATACACAGCTGTCTACTTACTTTAGTGGATACTGATCATTAATTTCAACATCAAGTTATCGTCCACTGTGGTGTAGTGGTTTGTGTGTTAGAGTATCTTTTGTATTCGTACGCACGAATACAGGAGGGTCGGGTTCGAACCCGAGCTCCGGACAACAAAATATTAGTGTTTTCGTCATATAATTTAAGCGAACGACATCTACAGTTTATCAGTCAAATTTTATGAAATTATAGATACACGAAAGTGAAGTGATTGTGGACACTGATTAATTGGATCAATCAATTCACAACTACATTCCTAACTCAATATTCATGCCGACTACTTCATCTCAAGATATAAATAAAATAATAAGATTACTAAAGAACACAAATAGCACAGGTAATGACGGTATAGCAACTGGGATAGTTAAAGAAGTGTCGGAAGTTATTTCTCCTGTACTTAGTCATATATTTAATCTGTGTATTGAGCAAGGTAAATTCCCGACAGCATTAAAGCTTTCTATAATTAAACCTATTTTTAAAAAAGGTAAAAAGTCTGATATGAATTGCTATAGACCTATTGCCATTATTTCTATATTTGCCAAAATCTTCGAAAAATATATTTATGGGTCTTTGTATGGTTTTTTTGAGGCAAATAAAATATTAACTCCAAGACAGTATGGTTTCAGGAAAGACAAAAATATAAACTTGGCTATTTTTGATTTTTTTAAAACTGTATTTGATGGTATGGATAATCGACTGACTACGATAGCTTTATATATGGATATGTCCAAAGCTTTTGACTGCGTCGATCATAATATTTTACTGCAAAAATTGTACTCATATGGTGTAAGAGGCAATGTCTATAACCTACTAAAGTCATACCTTACCGATCGCAAACATGTCACTGAAATTAATAAAATATGTCCGTTTACAAAATGTGAAGTAACATATTCGTCTAAAACTAAACTAGTCAAATTTGGAGTTCCGCAAGGCAGTGTGCTGGGACCTTTACTTTTTTTGATTTATATTAATGACCTGCCTTCCATAACGAATCACCATATAACGCTATTTGCTGACGATAGTACTTTACTTTTCATTGGTGAAAATGTAAATGTTGTAGAGACTAGTATAAACCAAACACTGACTTGTATCATAGACTGGCTTAGTATAAACAATCTTAAAATAAACCTTGACAAGACAAAAATAATGAATTTTAAGCAAAGACGACTCACTAACAAATTGAATATATGTTATGCAGGTACTCAAATTAGTGAAATTGAAGTCACTAAATTTTTAGGTCTCTATATTGACAATAAAGTAAACTGGGAAGCTCACATTGAAGAGGTTATCAAAAAAGTTAGTCAGTCTTCTTATGCTTTGCGCAAATTAAGTAAAGTTGTTGATAGGAAAAGCGTTCTATCAGCATATCATGGATATGTAGCCTCTATCCTTAGATACGGTCTGATCTTTTGGGGAAACGCCACTGACGTTTTGTCTGTATTTAGAGCACAGAAGCGCTGTATAAGGTCAATTTGTAACTTGAGAAAAATCGAATCCTGTAAACCATTTTTTCAAGAAATGAAAATTCTAACTCTAAGTTGTATGTACATTTATGAATGCTGTGTCTTTGCTAAATCAAATCTAGGATTATTTGAATTTCATGATCGAGAACGGATTAGGGACAGAATGAGGCTTCAAAAATGTAACACAGCACTTGTGCACAAAAGTGTGTACTGTAGAACTCCAAACATTTTTAATAGATTGCCGAAGTCACTGCGAGACTGTGATAAGCTTAGTGTGTTTAAGGTAAATCTACATGACATTTTGGTGGACAAATGCTATTATAGCCTTAATGAATATTTTAATGATAATACTTTGTTTTAAATAATTGTAGTAATAATATTTTTTAAGTACTTGACATATAAATTATTTGGAGACATATATTTTACATGACATAACTTTAATCTTTTAGTAATTTTTGTATGCCTTAATGGCGGGACATAGCTGGAACTATTTAAAATTTTATTGTAACACCTCAATGACCTATGATCCACAAAATAAAATTTCATTTCAAATTTCATTTCATTTAGAAAGATGTTATCTTAGGAAAGGGTTAACCTTCTGTCATACCATCTCGGCTACTAGTATATGTTTGATAGGAGCCCTGTAATTATAAATTGTAGGCTCTGACAAACAGGCTGATGACTTTTTTACGATTTGTTTTTTAGGGTTCCGTACCTCAAAATAAAAAACGGAACCCTTATAGGATCACTTTGTTGTCCGTCCGCAATTAAAAGATATGGCTTTTTATGTCCTCATCTCCATACATTTATGCAAAAAACCAATACCTACAGGGTACTTCCCGTTGACCTAAAATTATGAAATTTGGCAAGAAGCTAGGTCTCACAGTAAAAATAAAGGGAAAAGTCTAAAATCATTAAATATTGCAATTTTTCTCACAACTAATAGTAAAAAATTAAGGTGAGCTGCCGTTTCAAGAACTTTTCTATAAAAGAGGGGTCAAGTTGGATGGTCGCGGAGTTTTTAAAATCAAAGAGCAAAAGCTTTTGTATATCATATGGTAGATAGGTACGGAACCCTAAGGGCGCGAGTCCGACTCGCACATGGCCGGTTTTTTCTCTCAGTTTCAAATAAAAATACAGACAAAATGTCTCAAGTTTTTAAATAAAAGCATGTTACACTCGTTTTTTGTATTTCTCTCTTGGTGCTTAGAGTAAGAACTGGCTGAACCATGAGATACTGTAATTATTTTGACATCTTCCTACCATGGGTTCTAGCAAATAAATAAATTTCATTTCATTTCAAGATAAATAAAATACGTAAAAGAAGAAGAAGAAGATCCTTTAGGATCGAAATTTGTCGGTCCTATGCGGTCAATTATAAAACGTGAGTTTATTCGTCGAAGTACATAATTATACGTAACAGAAGGTCTAAATCGTCTTTATTCTGTGACAAAATGTATCTCTTTCTTTCGTCTTAAGTATAAGCACGTATATATAAGTCCTTCGCAATATCTATGAGCATTGGACCGAGATCACTACTTGAGAGAGCAATAATAACACAAGCTACAGAGCTAAGCAAGCGCAGCCACTTGTCGCAGAGACGAGATCTTCTCTGATACAAAATATTACATGGACATATAACTATATAGGGTGACTTTTTATTAGTTCTTGATAGAAAAAGATATGAATGTACTCATGATACTAAACAACTGTCCCCAAGGAACATAGGTCGAAATACGAAAATCAAGTTTTGACTTCCCATAGAAACTGCATAAGCTGATAGCGCATTTTGTATGGGAGGTCAAATTTGGTTTTTCGTATTTCGACCTATGTTCCTTGGGAAAAGTTGTTCAGTATCATGGGTACATGCATATCTTTTGCTATCAAGAACTAATTAAAAGTCATCCTACATTAAAAAAACAAATAAACACCCTCTTTTTTATACCGATTCGAACGCTTTAAGAAAATAATTATCTGGTGAAAAAAGACTACAGTTTGTTCATGAAATAGTTTTTAAAAACATAATTGTATTGCATTCACGGATTGTATTGTATATTTATTTAATGGCATCACATTTCATTACAAAACGTATTTCGCCAGTGTCAAAGTAAAGGAATTGTTACAAAATTATGGCGACACGCCAGTGTCCAGTGAAAGATAGATTTCCACAGGAATCCACATCTCGAAGATCGACGACGAGGAAAGCCTGTGCACCACGATGACTCCGATAAGTTGATACGGAAAATTATTGAAGTCACGAAGAAGTCCGCTTCTCTCCATCCAAAAATCTCGATAAATGCATGTATTCCAATCTTCTAATAGATGTTCACTTTGAAAACATAATTTAGTGCCTCAAAAATTCGCTGCTAAGTCAAGAACACGTCAAGCTTGACACATTGGACAGTCGCGCTGTAACTGCCAAGGGTCAAATGCTCTTGACTGTACCATAAATGTACCTAAAACCTACAAAGAACGTTCGAAAATTAAAGGGCCCCATCACAGGTTCACGGTAAATGGCCTTAAGCCTCCTCCCCACCCCACGCTACCTTCAACGATGACGTATGAATATTCCGTCGCCAAGAGAATATAAACGCTGGAAGGGACAAGTAGGCACTGTCGAAATGCCCATTATGAAGTTTGGGGGTATTATGATATGATAAAGAATAAAA
The DNA here is from genome assembly GCA_947532105.1 of Athrips mouffetella. NCBI lineage: Eukaryota > Metazoa > Arthropoda > Insecta > Lepidoptera > Gelechiidae > Athrips > Athrips mouffetella. The sequence continues at coordinate 1,356,788 of OX383958.1, forward strand.
ATAGCTCAGGGTGAAATGAGAGGGCACTTCGAAAGGGATGAGTCAAAGCAAGGTTAGTTACCTGAGCAGATGTATTCGTTACGAGCAGTGCAGCTGGTAGAGGACTCGGCACCAATGGGTTCTCACAGGCTCCATCTAAAATGTTTATACAACAATGCCATCTCCATCTCTTATACATCAATCCTAAGGGGGAAGGGTCGTACCGTGGTACGACGCTTCTCCCTTTTCTCGGATCGAAACCAATATTGTTACACAAGCAGAGATGAGAAGTTAGCAAATAGTCAAATCATGATAAATACAATATGTGATGTATGGTGTAATACTGCCTCGTGTTTAACCTTGTTCAGAGTATTCGTGTAAGATGATGATATGTGACTACATAGAAGTATTCGCCGGTGCCTCATTAGTGTATATCTAAGTCCACCTGAATGATTCTCTCCTCCCTACCAATTAAGTAAGTCTACGTTCGGTAATGGTAGTAACCGATGACGAAGTTGGACATCCATGGGCGTCAATCCTGGATTCCTTAGGTTGCCGTTACCCCGACCACGGACCTCATGTCCCGGCCAGACGTAAAGACACTATATTATTATTATTATTAGTATAGGACTTTCGTGAAGCCTTCATATAAACAGCGCGTCCACACTGGACTGCATATCTCTCAATCAAATATAAGCTAGCAATAATGAAATAAACTCACAGGGAGTTTCGAGCTCGTATCAAATAAATAGTGGGTAATTCCACAAATCTTATTATCTCAGGCCTGAGAGACGCATATCATTATATTAACATATTATCCTATCAAATCGATAGTGTGTCTTCCGTAACCTCATGTACTGGTCTAGGTTCGTATTCAAGATAGTTTAAATGGAGTCAAACATGATGATGTCTGGTGTAGGTGGGTAAGTAAGGCACATGGTAAAATAGATAACGCGACAAATTGAGAATTGTTAGAACCAACATACAAAAAATGGAGATGACTTAACTTCATTACTTCGGCCGTCCTCAGGAACTGGCTTGCTCCTTCACTAATTGTTACTGGAACTTCTTTGCCGGTTTGCTGGGAGAATGTAGTCGTCTGACGCTAGCTCGCATAATGGATGCATGAAGCAGGGCGGAAATCACTATCTCTATCTTTAAGTTGGCTGTTATGTACTTCCGGTGTTACCCGTTGCAAATTGACTATTTACATTTTGTACAAATGCAGTTCGCGAACGCTCGTCGCGACACTGCCGGGGCGACTAGAATAAGGTCAACAAACTTCGAGTCCACTGCCTTATTTTCTCTAAGGCCTTGGTGGCTGCTGCTCGCCGTTGCTTCTGATCAACTTCTTCATTTCCATTTTCAATATCTACTTCTTGTTCTAGTTCACTGTCTGTTACATTCTCTTTCATGTGTAAATCGCTTATATTGTCAGGAATTTCCATTGTATCAGGAGTTGTGTCTTCTTCTATGGTTTCAATATCCATTAATTCTTCTTCTAGAGTTTGTAAGGGTTTTTTTTGTTCACTTAATGGTTGAATGACTGTGTCTTCTATGTTAACTTCGGCTTCGTCTTCAACTTCAAGAGGATATAGATGTGTTATGGATCGGGTGAATTCTTTGTTATCTACTTTGACTTTAGCCGTTCTAGTCTCACCATCATTGCTAGGGATTAATGTAGTGATTCTTCCAACCTTCCACGTCTCTCGGTTTTTTATGTCATCTTTGATCTGTACGACGTCTCCAACCTTGGGAATTCTGGTGGATTTGACCCTAGGTTCCCTATGTGAATGTTGGTACCTTTCTCTTAAGCTACTTAGATATTGCCCTAGGAACATTCTTTTAAATTCCCCCAGTATTCGTTGTCCTCGTTTCCAGCTGTCGATAAGATTTTCTTTGGTAATGGTTCCTCCGGGAATAGCATGTTGAAGAGATGGGGTAATCAAGATGTTCTTTCCAAATGTTAGAAAATCTGAGGGTTTCAAGACGTATTCGATGTCAGATCCTACATAGGTTAGGGGTCTGGTATTGACTACTGCTTCCATCTCTTTGATAATGGTGTTTAATTGAGAAGTTGACAATAGATGTTTTTCGATGGACCTTTTTAGGCAGTTTTTTACGATGCCGATTAGTCTTTCATAAAATCCACCATTCCATGGTCTTAATTCAGGTATGAATTTCCATCTTATCTTGTTATCTATACAATATGGGTTCGTCAATACCTCTGCGGTTAATTTAAATTGAGATGCATTATCTGTTAAGATTGTTTCAGGTATTCCTCTGGATGAGATGAATCTCCTCAGGGAGAGAAGACATTCCTCTGCTGTCAAATTCTTGACTACTTCCATGTGAATAGCTCTAACGGCTAAGCATGTGTACAAACATATCCATACTTTCTCTTCTCTACCTTCGTCATTCACAAACATTGGTCCGAAATAATCCATGCCTGTATAGGTGAAAGGTGCGCTGTAATTCGCTCGTTCTTTAGGTAAAGCTGGTGTCGGTGGAAGACGGTATGGACCTCCTCCGTGTTTGACGCATCGCGGACATTTCTTTATTATCCTCTGGACTTTTGCTTTTCCTTGGGGTATCCAATAGTTTTGACGGATTATACTAAGAGTATGTGAAGCTCCCACGTGATGGTTTTTTCCATGTACTTCTCTTATTAGTTCATCTGTAAACTCGCTGTCTCTAGGGATGAGGATAGGATGTTTTAAATCATAAGGGCATGTAGTATTCATTAAACGTCCCTTGCATCTGAGTAGACCGTCGATGTCACGAAAGAGTCCTAAATTTCTTGTTAGGTGTGTTTCTTTACCTTCTATTTCTTCTGGAAAGTATGATTGTTGCAAGCTTTGTAGTTGACTTATGAGATCCTTCGGGAGAACCTCCCCGGCGAAAAGGGATGACGTCGTCGGTAGCTCTGTTTCTAGAAGAAATTGAGGGCCAGTTAACCATTTGGTTTTTTCCTCTTTTGTGCTCTCTGGTCTTGTTGCTACATCTGCAGGATTTAATGCTGATGATATGTGTTTCATCGTGAGTTCTTTGTTCTTTTTTATTTCTTCTACTCTTCTTGAAACAAAGGGCGGTAATAGTTTCTTGGAGTTGCACCATTCTATTGCTATTTGGCTATCTGTCCATAGCGTCTGTTTTATTATCGCTGGTTGCAAGAATTTTAAAGTGTATTGGATGAGTCTGCAACCTATCAAAATGCCGAGAAGTTCTAATCTCGGAATTGTCAGTTTGTCTTTATCCTTTATCGGAACGAGTTTTGATTTGCCTATAATAAAGCTTATCTCTTTTCCATTGGTTAAGTATACAACTGCAGCATAGGCTTTGAGGGATGCATCCGTAAAGCAATGTAGATGATAGTCATTTCGTTGGGGATTCTCGAAATAACGTCTTGGTATTATTAGTTTCTCTATGTCGATGAGATCTTTAGTAATCGTTTCCCATTTGTTTGTTATTTCTTGAGGTAGTGTTGTGTCCCAAGCAGCTTTTATCATACATGTTTCTTGTAGGAGTAATTTAGCAGATAACAATGATGGGATTGTGAATCCACAAGGATCATACACTGATGCTATAATTTGTAGCATCTCTCTTTTGGTTTTGGGTTGTATGTTCGGCATTTTAAATCTTAGTTGTAAACTGTCTTCTTTAATATTCCAGTTAAGTCCTAATACTTTTACGGTATCTTCTCGATAACTATCGGGAATTTTTTCCATCAGATGTTTAGAGTTTGAACTCCATTCTCGTAGATTCATAGACATTTCTTTGAATACTCTTTTGGCTGTTTGATATAGTTCAATTGCTTCATGATCTGTTTCTACTCCAGTGACTAGATTATCTACATATATGTCACTAGCTATTTTGTTGACTTCTTTCTTGTTTGATTTCTTCAGATGATGTTTAATGGTAGCGTTGAGTAGAAATGGACTGGATATCACTCCAAATGGCATTCTTTGGAATCGTAAGTGTAGGAGATTATCTTCTGTTATTGGCTTATTTATATCTTTGACCCATAAGAATCTGGTAACATCACGATCTTGGTCATGAAGGCCAATTTGAAGAAATGCCTTTTCTACGTCGGCGCATATGCCTATGTTGTGATATCGGAACTTCAGTAGCAGGCCAGTGAGTTCTTCTAACATGATTGGTCCACGGAATAAGCATTCGTTCAGGGATTTGTTGTTTCCTGTCGTCGATGACCCATCGTATACAATTCGGAGTTGTTTATTCTGGCACTTGACTCCGTGATGAGGCAAATAATGTGTAATATGATTAGACGTATCTCTCCTTTGCTGAGCAGGTACTTCCTCGATAATTTCCTTTTGTATTTGTTCTCTAATCATCTGGTCGTATTGTTGTAGTGTAGAAGTGTCAAGGCGTTTCAGGAGACTAGATAGACGTCCGAATGCTAATCCCTGATTTTGGTTAAGAGCTGGTGGATATTCGATCCATGGCCATGATACATAGTATCGATTCGCGATTAATTTTGTAGTATCATTGAAGTGTTTTAGTGCTTCTTCTTGACGGTCTTCTTTAGGTGAGTCCGTTATTCCGATTGATTCAAGGCTCCATAGGTCCTTAACGTTATAGTCATTTATAGGTAGATCCGGTTGGTTGAGATTAACTTCTAAGTTCGTTTGGAAGTATGTGATCATGGCTAAGTTATTTGTTGGTTTTGATTCAGTTTTTCCACTCAAAATCCAACCTAAATCGGATTTAATCAAATATAGATTTTGTTCAATCTTTATCTTTTCCGTAGAGATTAGAGTGAAATAGTAATCATTTCCGACAAGAATATCTACTTGATCTTGAAGTGATCCATCATCAGCTAAGTCAGATTTGAACATCTTTTCAACTTTTATATTAGGGTATGGTACACTATTTGTTATTTTCGGAACGACGTTGGCTTCCATGGTCATGAATTGACCGGTTTTCAATAAAACTTGAATTTGCACAAGTGGGCTTTCAATTACTTGCGGTGTTTCAGCTCCGAATGTAAATATAGTTAGTTTGGTGTCTTCTTTCACTTCTAGGTGCAAGTCTTCGGCTACTCTTTTCGTGATGTACGTCCTCTGACTTCCAGAATCTAGGAGGATGCGATAGGTTGAATGACGTTTGCTGTTTTTGTTCTTCTTGATCTTAGCGATAGCTGTTTGTAGGATGGTTGCATTTCTTTCGTTGATGTGAAACGTTTTAGACTGAGTTTCTCTTTTTACACCTCGTGTAGGACATAATGCTCTGTTATGTTTCCCATAAATTTTACAGTGATAACAATTGGTTTTCTTTCGGCATTGAGTAATGGTATGACCCAATCTGAGGCATGAAAAACATCTATTGATCAAGCGTGATTGTCTTTGAGTGATTGTCTTATATTTTTCACAATTTTCGTTGAAGTGATTACCATTGCAAAAGATGCATTGAAATAATTTTCTTCTTTTAGGCTCGGGTCCTTCTTTATTCTCCCTTTCAGTGGTTTTTTGGGTTCCATTGGCGTTTTCGTATCTCCTTTTCTGCGATCCTTGGTTAAAGTGATTTCTCCTGTAGTCATTAGCTTGTCCTGGATTAAAGGAGAATCGTCCTGTCAGTCTAGCTGCCCCTGGTTGGAATGAGAGCCGTCTATTGTTGTTTGAAGATTCGTGATTAAAGAAGGCTCTTCTATTATCATGTGAAGTTCGCTGGTTGTGGAAGGTGGGTTGATTTTCACAGGATTGTCCTTGATTAGAAAAGAATTGTCCTGTATTGTTAGTTATTCTTCGATATCTGTAGGGGTTTGGATTGAAATTAAATAGTCTTTTCCTATTTCCAGTGGATTGCTGTGGTTGATTGCGTTCTTCCTTGGATGCAGTTTCACTCTGTTTATTGCTGACATGAAGTGCTTCTGTTGTGTAATTTCCATTCTGGTTGTTCTGGTTTTTATGCGTAGCTCGGTTGGCTTCTTCCCTAGCTGAAATGATGTTTTGCAACTCCTTTCGAATGTCATCGACAGTATTTTCCCTGATTTTCATCTTCATTTCATAGACTAAGTCCTCGGGAAATTTTTCTAATATGAGAAAACGAAGGTAGCTGTGTGTGGTATCTTCTCCTAAAGAGGCCAATATTCTCAAATGGCGGTCTATATCATCGAGGGCTCGACGGCACGTAGTAATATCCTTTCCTGCTGGTGGTATTTTATTGAGTGCAGAATAATGGGCGTCGATTAATTTACTAAGGCTTCCATAACGTTCTTTTAAGGAAGATATGGCTATATCATAATTGGCGTTGGTTGATTCTAATCCTTCTATTACTTGAAGTGCTGTACCTTGAAGAACAGTCTTGAGGTATAAGAGTTTGTTAACATTAGACAGATTTCTGTTGTGAACATTGGATTCAAATTGGTCCCAGAATTGGTACCATTGCAGGATGTTTCCATCAAAGGTGGGTAGAGACAGTTTGGGTAATTTTCCAGATACTACTTTGTCATCTTCCTTGTTCATGGTGGGTCTCTTAATCTTAAACTTCGCTTCACAGAGTACTTCTTCTGCTTCTAGTTGAATTGCAGAAATTTCCGAAACTTCATCAGGATCAGGGTTATTCACATATTTGAAATAATTGTTAAGATCTTCTTTCAATTTCCCCAGATAACTCTCTAGTTTAGCAGTAGAAGTCTCGTATTCTAATAAATTGTCTTCGGATGGACCTCGAAATTTGTCGACCAAATCAGATTTTAGTTCGTTTATTTTAATTACAGTTAAGTGCAGAACTCGCAAGAGGCATTCCTCCATCTTGGGGTGTCCTGTAAAGATGCAAAAAATTCCTAAATGAATATGAAATCAACCAACTGACATTGATGGTTTATCATGAAAATGTCAGCAAGTTGGTCCAAACATTCATTTATATTCAGCATCCTTGATGATACAAAGGTTGTGTAGGTAATTGTTTAGATTATCTAGATTAATAAAGGGAATTAAATGTTTGAATCGCTATTCAAAAGAATTTTTTCCAAATATAGTTAGGTATGAGTAACCACTTCATAATGTTGTTCCGCTTCGCTATACATATCATAGTTAAGAAAAAAAAATAAAAGGGGGATGAGTGAAATAAAGGAAAACAGGGTTTTTTATTATTCAACACATTCAAGAAAAGAAAATTTTTTCAGAAGGATAATTGACCTGGCAACACTGTACTAAAGGTCCTTCAACTTTATTTCAGTACATATGTAACTCCGAATATTATTTCACAATTTTTATTTAATGATACTTGTATTATTTTAGATGTTGGTGCGCGTAGACCGGAGGCAGGAGTGTTGTGTTGGATCTGCTTCGCTAAATCTTCATGAAATGAGAGTCCTCCGTCCACTTCACTGATGTTCGATAGGGCGCGGTGACAAATATAGTCGAGTGGTACATGTGGTGTTTCAAGACCGTACCTTGCAGGGTTGCGCATCACTGGGTTGAGCATTTTTCGAGATGCGTGTGGATGCGTTGCGTTATACTGGGTTGAACATTTCTCGTTTGCACATTAATAGGTAAAACATTACAAAATGATACATTCATAATCACAATTTACTAACAAAAACATAATCTTCATGTAATCAGATCACTAAGAATTTAGTATTGTGAACTGAATCACATTCATTTTTTATTTACACAGCACTAAGTATTTGATACACTGACCACTGCACAAGTTTACCACCTCTACTCGTCACTAATTTAAAAGAAACTTTTCAAATCATGAGTGTATAGGTCAAGTAAAATAAATAGACCTACATTGGTATAATAGTATAAATTGGTATAATGATGTGTATCACCGCACAACAAAAAAAAATAAAAGGAAAAGTTTGCTTCACAGGAAAATGTTTCAAACTGTATTTATAAATTGTTTCACCTGCACCTGAATTTATTTTGTTTTATTTGGTATTATTACCCTTTATAAAGAACAACATTATGAAGCTAGAAAATTGAAGTAAAAGTTTAAAATAATTTTATAAGAGTAGATGACAAACAATTAAAATTTAATTGTAATGTGATCGCTTTCTTCACTCGCATTGTAAATTATACAAGAGTAAAGTACAATATATTTTTGTATTATAATTCTGATTCAAAGATAAATTATGATTTGAGATAAGGTTAATTACAATACAAGGTTGGAAATGTTTGTTGTTTAATTGGTTTTGTTGGTAAATTAATGTTTTTTAATGTTTATTTGTTGGTCATTTCACAAAAATCACTAAAGGTTAGTTTACTATCATTTAATTTGTGGCTAAAGGGTCACCTAGCAATAGGATATTGATAAGGTTAGGCGATTAAATAAAAACAAATAGTTATTATGTGGCAGTTGTCTCTCTTGCTCTGCCCGAGTAAAACTTTAGCTCATGAAGATCCTTTTGTCTTGCCATCTATGAGCGTCCGATGAATTGAGTTTTTCTAGTGTAAATGGGAGTAGAACAATATTAATCAGATGAAAGTTTGCTTTCCTAGTTTTAAAGAGAGAAAAGGAATGAGAGAAAGCAAGAAAGAAATTTGAAATTAACTATTGAAGAAATTCTCTGATAATAGTATTCTTTCTGCTGGCTCTATGGACTTTTATTTCAAAATTTTACTGAGAATTTTCTTGTCAAACTGATCATATCAAATTGTAAATTCAAAGACCTATTATCTATTGGTTTCAAAGGGAAATTGTTGAAGAAAGTGATGACTGTGTCTCCATAGGTGTATGGTGAAATTATGATTAAGTTTTCTGCTCCCTTTCCTTGTTGTTGGGGGAAAGTAGAACCAAATAAGTAACTAGTCGGTATAGAGATCTCTTTTCTTAGATAATTCATAGGAAGGCAAGAGAGACTGTGCCGTTTTCTAACAGAGAGAGTACTTCAATGCTTGATATTTGTCTATCCGGTATTTGGGCACGGAAAGTGTTCAACAAGTGTTCACCGAGGTTTGTATAGATGGGAAAGTTGTAAACCTCTTTGTTGTGATTCATAACGCACGTCCCTGACGTTTTTACTTCTTAATAGTCTCATTTTTGTACTCCACCTTTTAACTAACTAAATAGAACGAATAAAGTTGTTGTACATACCAAATAGGTTTACACCGCTATCTAAATGGATCAATTACACTTTCACACACCACCGAATGAATGCACCGAATGTTTTTAATTACTAGGAGAAGAGTTTTCTAGTTTTTTCAGTAATCTTTAGTATAAATTACAACTCACGACGCCATTTGTGGAAAAAAGGGTACTGCCAACATGACGACACGAATGACAGCCAAACTTCATTATTTTACTTGTGATCCGTCTTGCCTTGCAATAAGGTTCACAGGTATAAGAAATGGCGGGAACTACTATCACTGCGTGTATGATTGAGTATCTTATTCGCGATAATATTAAGAATTATTGATTTGTTGCTAAGAAATTTCACGAAAAATTAATTTTCCTTCTTTTACAGGTTTTGTTCACTAGTTATCTGATAAAATGGACTTCCTTTGAAAACAAGCTATGCACGACATGTACTTATTACCGGCTTGCGAATTATTGCAAATGGCGGCTGGAGTCCTTTCACCCCGACCGCGCACCATTTCCTAAATTATGTTATCACATTAATTTGGAAGCGGTTTTTTGATGAATTTGACACGATATTGGTTTAAAAATAATCATTTAGTCCTTCGGGAGGATAGATCACGTACCATCTAGCAATAATATGGATGTGTCTTCATCTCATTGAGAATAAAAGTGTATCTTAACGCCATCTATCTTTGAATGTTTGAATATGCGCTTTCTTAGGTTATGTATCAGAAAGAAAAAGTTTGATAGCTATCTGTTTGAATAACATTCTAGGATTCTTTTTAAATATCGAACAGGTTAATTTGAATATAAATTTGTAGATAAGACTGTAATCATGATGTGGTTTTAATATTCCATTGTTTTTCAACTTCCTTTCAAAGCAAAAAGGAAACGAAACATACTTATAAAACGTTGCTTGTTTCTATGATGAATATTAACTACACAGCCAAAGTAGGGTGTGCTGACTAGTTTGTTGATGCAATAAATGATGATAAATTTCATTTCTTTGGTGTTGTCTTGTAAATAGTATTTCTGTTCTGTATGATTTATGTGTTTTAAGTAGAATGATGAATATCACGTTTAAATAAATAGATAACATTTATGAACACCCATCGATGCCCATCCTGTACCCAACTTTACTTTGCTCTGCTGAAAGTCTAGATCATTTCTCAGCTATCTTCACCATGTCGAATTGCCCATTATGAAGTTTGGGGGTATTATGATATGATAAAGAATAAAAATAGCTCAGGGTGAAATGAGAGGGCACTTCGAAAGGGATGAGTCAAAGCAAGGTTAGTTACCTGAGCAGATGTATTCGTTACGAGCAGTGCAGCTGGTAGAGGACTCGGCACCAATGGGTTCTCACAGGCTCCATCTAAAATGTTTATACAACAATGCCATCTCCATCTCTTATACATCAATCCTAAGGGGGAAGGGTCGTACCGTGGTACGACGCTTCTCCCTTTTCTCGGATCGAAACCAATATTGTTACACAAGCAGAGATGAGAAGTTAGCAAATAGTCAAATCATGATAAATACAATATGTGATGTATGGTGTAATACTGCCTCGTGTTTAACCTTGTTCAGAGTATTCGTGTAAGATGATGATATGTGACTACATAGAAGTATTCGCCGGTGCCTCATTAGTGTATATCTAAGTCCACCTGAATGATTCTCTCCTCCCTACCAATTAAGTAAGTCTACGTTCGGTAATGGTAGTAACCGATGACGAAGTTGGACATCCATGGGCGTCAATCCTGGATTCCTTAGGTTGCCGTTACCCCGACCACGGACCTCATGTCCCGGCCAGACGTAAAGACACTATATTATTATTATTATTAGTATAGGACTTTCGTGAAGCCTTCATATAAACAGCGCGTCCACACTGGACTGCATATCTCTCAATCAAATATAAGCTAGCAATAATGAAATAAACTCACAGGGAGTTTCGAGCTCGTATCAAATAAATAGTGGGTAATTCCACAAATCTTATTATCTCAGGCCTGAGAGACGCATATCATTATATTAACATATTATCCTATCAAATCGATAGTGTGTCTTCCGTAACCTCATGTACTGGTCTAGGTTCGTATTCAAGATAGTTTAAATGGAGTCAAACATGATGATGTCTGGTGTAGGTGGGTAAGTAAGGCACATGGTAAAATAGATAACGCGACAAATTGAGAATTGTTAGAACCAACATACAAAAAATGGAGATGACTTAACTTCATTACTTCGGCCGTCCTCAGGAACTGGCTTGCTCCTTCACTAATTGTTACTGGAACTTCTTTGCCGGTTTGCTGGGAGAATGTAGTCGTCTGACGCTAGCTCGCATAATGGATGCATGAAGCAGGGCGGAAATCACTATCTCTATCTTTAAGTTGGCTGTTATGTACTTCCGGTGTTACCCGTTGCAAATTGACTATTTACATTTTGTACAAATGCAGTTCGCGAACGCTCGTCGCGACAGGCACATAACAGGCGAGCGGAGATGGCATAATTATGCTATTTAATAAGTGGTGCCAACTTAAGGGGCTACCCGCCGCCGTCCACTAGCGACCCATCAGTTAACAAAATATTACTCACTGCATACAAAACTTATCGAAAATCCGAAAAGACAGATTGAAGTAAAGATGCACATGTTTTTTTAGAACCTATCAACTCTGTAAAAAAAGTTAACTGTAGTTACAGATACAAAAACTGCTAAAAGTGGCCGTTTTCGCACTTTTTATACCTATTTTTGACAAAATTGATAGTTTCCAATAAAACTAGAGTACCTTTCCTTCAATCTGTCTTTCCAAATTTTCGATTAGTTTTGTATTTTGAGAGTAATATTTTTTGACGGATGGGGGCGCTAGTTGACGGCGGATAGCCTCTTTAATGTCACTCATATACAGTGTGTTAATTTAATTGCGTGCCATAGCTTAGGGGGTGTTTCAGTAACGATAAAGGAACACAAAAAAATATTTAAAAAAATCCTACTTAAAAAAACTAAAACTTCATTAAAACTTAACTAACGCGGAGGGCGGAGCACTGCGCTATCACCGAGCCAACGCGCGAGTATAATGTAGACACATATCTTTCGCGCGCTTTTGATAGCGCGGTGTGCCGGGTCATTGCCCTCCGCGTTAGTTTAGTTACAATAAAGTTTTAATTTTTTTAAGCAGGTTTTTTTTATATTTTTTTTGTGTTCCTTTATCGTAACTGAAACACCCCCTAAGCTATGGCATGCAATTAAATTAACACTCTGTATACTAGTGCCACTTATTAAAGAGATACGAGTATAAGTGAAATTCACATAAAATTACTGTATAAGTGATTGCGTTGCTGGAAGGCTATTCTCGCGTCCTTCGTTAAAATATCGACAGTGCAGTAAAAGAGTATTGCGACAGTGGAAACAATTTAGCGTGATTACAATGACAGCAAGATAGAGCTGTGACGAGAGCAGGACAGAGCGTTACGTGTCTTCGTCGCTCTTATATCTTACGCATCTCTCTGTCCTGCTTCTCACTGCTGCTATTCTAGTATCACATCGTTGTCACATACACTCGTTTTGGTCAAATTATTTTTTCTAAATCTGTGGCTATTCTATTGGAGATTGAAATGTCGATCATGTGAAAATAGCGAAATCCTGTGCAAATTACTTTCTTTAAGTGAACAAATTCGTTAACATTGTTGAAATATTGTCAATTTCGATCCAATTTTGGTCAAAAATACTCTATGATTTGTAGAGGGCATATGTGAAACTTTTTGTATGTATGACATTGTTACAAAGATTAAATTTGAACTATTTTATAATTTTGCTTTCACTTATTTTTATTCCAACACAATCATTTTTTATTGCTTTCTTGCGGACCACAATCTCACTTTTAATTTATATTTAATTGGCGACAATAATTTTACATAAAATATATTTATAAGGCAAGGCTTTTCTCTAGTGATAATCCACGCATTCTCCCCTCACTCAGTATTTCAACGAGGTGGAACAGCTTTGATGACATTACGGCGTTTTTGATTACTCATTGCTGTTTTCCTTTCAGTGGTTTCTTTTAAGATGGCTCTCTATTCATTTCCGCCATATTACAATGGGTTAAGGTTATCTATGGCTTTGAGTTGCGAGGGGAAGAACGGTTTAATATTTTCCTCACGTTTTATTATACATAAAAGGGCGATTCATTGGAAACCATACAAAAATATTTCTAAGAAATAAAATAATGTTCGAGATCTCATAAGAATTTTTTTGAAATACTTTTTGTGTAGTAGGTAGTTAAGTCGATGTTTTCAAAGAAAGATGTCCTAGATGTTTTTCTTAGAATAGATCTTGCGTATCTTTTTCCTTACTCGCTAAATATTGTTTTAACTATTTTCCCTTAATATTGCGGGCAGAAAATTTGTTTCACCGAATTTAGTAAATCTTCTGTACTCATTGTGTTTGAGGCCTTAAGCCTGCTCTGGTGCCTGTCTAAGCCGAGATATCCACACAACAATGACCGAGGCGCAGCTTATAATTTGGTAAGCTGTATTTATGTGGACCTTCCTTAAGCTTAATAACTCCTCGACATGAGTGATGGTGCTCCCTTCAGAAGCAGGTCCACTGTCTTCAAGGGTCTTTTTTCTCGAGTCGGTGAAGGGTCGCGGTCGCACACTCGCTATTTATCAAACGTTTCCTTATTTCGTGGTGCTTTATTTTAGCCCTCCGAAATAACATAATATTTGGTTTCCTTTTCATGGTTGCTGTTTTGAAAACTATGACTTCAAATCTGCAAATCTAATAAGATTTAATTGAAAGATACAATTTGAGTGGGCATAATAAAATAGATAGTCATTTTACGTTAAGGGTGTAGTTAGGTCTCATCTTCTCGAATTTGAATCTTATATGAGGCAAATATCTTGATTGACGTGTATGGATTTCGAGCCAGGGATATTTATTTATGTTTTATATAGTACTATGCTTACCCCTTACTCGTACTACAGTGAGATTAACTAGGGGCTAAGTTGATGAGTTGTGAAAAGTCGGAATATTATCTACATGTCTATAATATTTGTGAAATAAATTAACAAAAAACCACTTATATATTTGACTGACAGATAATTTTAATATCTGTTATTAATGATTTCAATCTAGTTCATTGAACTTTGCCGTAGAGAGGGGTCGTTAAAAAAAAATTGGCGTACATTTATCATGTTGCGGGTTCTGGTATAAACATAAAGTTCATTAATCAGCGGCGAACCGCTAACTCATCTCTCCATTGGACGAAATATATAAGTGGTCAAAATTATGTTGTGATGTGTACTTGGTCTCATTTTTGTACGTTACTCAGATAAGGAAACTGAACAACTTTCCATGGGTCAAAAAATTAAAAAAGATCTAATAAAAATTAAACTATTGCCGGTTGCAAGCAAGCAACAAGCAAGGTTTGATTGTGAAAGCCAAACAAAAATCTCGTGTTTCAGGTTTAATTCCATGTTTTTTTGGGAAAGTTGTTTTTGTGTCCTGAGTAATTAAAATTTAGTTAGGGGTCCAAAAGCCTGATATACCTACTGCGTACAAAATAACTTTGTCCGTGAACGTTAATGCGCAGAAGTAAAAAAAAACCGGCCAAGTGCGAGTCGGACTCGCGCACTAAGGGTTCCGTACCACCACATAAACATAATTGTATTAGTTGAAATTTCAGTAAGTTAATGTGCTAGATTTTTTGAGACCGACACGCGCTTGACCAAATTTTCTTATTTGTTGTTATTTTATAGCTTATGCACTATAAACATATCAATTTTCAAGTTTGTAAGTGTTCCCGTTTTTTTAAATAGAACTAAAACAAAAATCGCCTCAACGACCATCCAACTTGACCCCTCTCTTATATGAATGTTCTTGAAACGGGAGCTCACCACAATTGGTTACCATTAGTTGTGAGAAAAGTTGTAATATTTAATGATTTCAGACTTTACCCATTATTTGTACTGTGAGACCTAGCTTCTTGCCAAATTTCATAATTTTAGGTCAACGGGAAGTACCCTGTAGGTTTTGCATTTTTGAATAAATGTATGGAGATGAGGACATAAAATGCAATATTTTTTTATTGCGTCGTTGCAAAAAATTGAAATTTTCAGATCTTGTGTGGTTCATGGACTTTAATATTCATTATCAATTTCAACCCGATACCTTTTCTCGTTCGTGAGAAAAAGGGTCTTGACAGACAGACAGACAGACAGACAGACAGACAGACGGACAACAAAGTGATCCTATAAGGGTTCCGTTTTTTTTCTTTTGAGGTTCGGAACCCTAAAAATGAGTCACGGGGTGAGCGCGGCTCCCGCCAGGGGGCGAGCGAATCGTTCATTGGCTCTCCGCCTGTCACCCATGCGCGGAAAATAACCGTCATGGACAAATTTGTTTTGAACGCGCTGTACTGTACACATCTACGGCAATTTTGCAACGGAATGGTCTATGACGCAACAAGCAAGGTTTGTGAGAAAGCCAAACAAAAATGTCGTGTTTCAAGTTTCAACCCATATTTCTTTGTCAAAGTTGTTTAAATTTGTGTCCTTATAAAAATTTAGTTAGGGGTCCAAAAGTCTGATACTGTAAAAGTCTGACATAGTGTTCACACCTACACGGTAATTCCGCAACGGTACGATCTGTGACGGATCTTACCGACAAGAACAGACCTACGAGAACAGTATTTCCATGGAACTTACCGCAAGGTCTTGTCACTTGCGACATTTGCTTTGTGGTTAGGTTGCAGATCGTTCCATTACGGAAATTCCGCAAGCGTGTCGCTATTGTTTGAGCTTTTTTGGTAATCTAATTAGAATCGAATAAAATTTTAACCATGAAAATGAAAAAGGCGATCTTATGTGAAAATTTGAAGTCCTAATTGTGAAAACTCGACACATACAAAGAAGCAGGCCACATAGTGAAATTAATCTAATACACCTACCGCGAAACTCCCACACAATAATATTTTGCTTTTAACGATAATTTAGTTTATTATGTATTGATTACGTCTCACTCAGCCCGTATTAATGGAATATCTTTCGTATCGTGTTAGCAAACTAGTAATTGATTGAATTAATCAAGATATATTGCTGGCTGTATATAACACTAAATATCTTTACCTTTATTAAGTTTGTGGAAAGCTCGTGGCTATGTGATAAAGCCACACCCACAAAACAAGCGGAATAAAGTAGGGGTAACGTAGTTTAGGTCCGTTCAGATTTTTCCGTAACACCAACACATATGATTCATTTTTCTTTGCAGTTCATAATTTTTCATACCTGCTGTATCAACGGAACTATTGCGATGGTATTCCTTTAATTTGGCTACATACACTCTCACAAGCTCCTTGTTAGTATGCGTGAGTCATTATAGGTACAGCGGATGAGAGTGAAAGAGACAAATATTAGTTACTCTGTGCCGACTGCGGGATGTATGCCTCAGAATTTACCCTCGAGTGCGAGCAGGCAGAGATAAACTTTATGCTAGCGGAGGCGGAGAAATTCCCTTCCTTACGGTCACTTTTGTATCTGGACCTTAGTCCAACTATTATAATAATAATAATCATCATCATGTTATCCCATGAAACGTCCACTACAGGACAGGGAACTCTCTCGAGAATTCTAGCTTTTGCTGAAAAAATGTAGAGGGGAAGTACCATAGTCACCTCGCTTGTTAGAGTTACGGCTGGCACCATGGACCGCAGTTGTAGGTGACCGCAGTAAATAAGATGTAAGATACAAAGGAGGATGCTGCTGCCCATCCTCCAGTTTATAACCCTTAGTCACCTCTTACGACACCAACGGGTATGTATGGGTTGGTACTATTCTTTGCAGGCACCACAAAGGGCTACGGGCACCACGGGTTGTAATAATACTGAAGAAAAATTACTCCTTGACGGCGAAATTGTTTTCCGTAAACAATTTATTCTTTCAAAGATTAGTCTTTACATTATCATTATTTTGCCATGCACTCCACCGATTACGGAATTAAAATTAAATAAACTAAAGATAGAGGATAAAGAATAACTGATAGGACAAAAACATGATATATGTTCCACAAAATTTGGTTACCATGAATTTTGTAAGGTAATTTGAAGCACCTGAACATTTTTTCCCTTATTTTTCCTCTAGACCCCATTAATCGCCAGGCTCATCCGTTAACCGGTCGCACATACATCACGCCACCCGAGGGAGCCAACTTTAGTTAATACCAACCCTGTTTCTCTGCTAACTTCTTGGATAAGTAAGATAATTAAAACTCCGAAAATACAAGCTTTTTCTACAGATTTACACTCCCTGGGGCTTATTCTTTTAGATCCAAGCAGAGATAGTCACTTTAAGACCGCAGAACATTGTCAGATCAAACTAAGGTATTTTAAATGAAGTCGTTTGAAATCATGGGAAGAATACTTTGATTCAGTATACAAGCAGTTATTTTTACTCAAATTTGTTTTGTTTGTTAGATAATATTTCAGCAACTACGGACTCGCACTTGTCCGATTTTTCTTCAAAACAGATTTATTACGGGATCACTAACTATGGAAGAAAATGTCAAGAAAATTGTGAAGAATCCAGGACATTAATAAAAAAATTGTAATATTACAAGACAAAATTCAGAATTAACACTTAAAAACATCATACAATTTTTCCTTTCAGCTAATTTCTCTTCTCCCTGGTACTAGTCGTAATTTCCGTGATCATGAGAACTCCATTTCAAACACTTCTATGTTTGACAAGCTCCTTGTTTGCTTGGTAGTGAGGCTGCCTTTCACGCGTTGGGCCGCACGTTCGATCCCCACCCAGGGCAAAATTTGTGTGATGAACTTGTGTTCGTGTTCTGTGTCTGGATGTAATTTATCTATTTGTGTATGAATAACAGTCTCTGGTCCCCATAGCACAAGCTTGGCCTAGTTTGGGATCAGATGACCTTGTGTGAAATTTCTCCCTATTTTGTAAAAGAGGATACCGCACGGTGAAAGTCATTGACCTTTAGCACTATTGATCATTCGTAACAACCCATTCATATTTGTGATTGGCAAACAAAATGTGATAACGTCTTCGATGTTATTGCCCTCTAAACCGAGTGCCTTCTCAATAAAATAGGTAATCATAAATATCTATATTCTCTACTTTTTCAAGAGTGAGGTAGATAAAAAGCCAGGTATTCTCAATGACACCAAAAAGGCGGGCCTCGTCCATTGTCCAGCGAGGGAACTAGAGTATCTATCAATTGGTAGGAAATAGCCCTCACTTTTTGTACGGTCATCCTATTTGATCCACCCTGATGTGCACGGTGATGCTTACCTGAAAAAAAAAAGATATATTTGGTTAGATTTTGTCAGAGAAATATAAGGAGCAAGGAGTCCGAATTCTTTGGATATTGTATAAAAATAAATGTATTATGCTAAAGGGACACATTCACTTTAGACCGATTTTGTCCAATCCAAATTTTTAATCAAGACGGCCTAAATGCCTCGGTTCTATGGCTCAAAATTAGTTTGGCTAAAGTTGTTCTGTTTCATGGAAAGAACCACATCATCAGGGTTGATAGTTTGAGGTCTCTCTCGCAGCACTCGTTTAACTCGTATACTGATATATTATTACCACTTGACCTCTGCCGTGTGTACCAGATTTATGACAACGTTTCGAGATGGATGACCTGATGACCTGAAATACTGGCTTCGTCCAATATCAGGCATCAGTCCTCCACAATTTACAAATAAACATAACCTAATCCTAATAATATAATTTAGCACTGTTGTAACTACTTGATCATAATTTTTTTAAATTTTTGTTTTCAAATAAATATTATTATTAATATATATATACACTTTCTGTTACACCTTGTATAGTCCAAGGAAAAATACAAAATCCTAGACGTCACAAGTTTACGGGGAGTCGTAAATGTTTAACTCCATTCAATTCCAAACAAATTCTATTAACCTCTGCTTCCATCAGCTATGACCACAAAGAAAATCCCAATCATCTTTTCACGCACCACTGACTTTAACCCTCCATATAAAAGTCAATAATAAAAGTATATTATGTGCCATCCAGTTTCATCCGATTATATCTCGTTCTATCCGGTAGCTCGATGCAAAATACCGTGTACCCTTCGACGAGAGCATTAGCCGCTTATCGGCCCATAACCAGGAGATTTGATTCCTTATTGAATACGTAAAATAAAACTAATCCTCCACGTGTTTGAATACACAGTCTGAGAGCCCAGCCCATGAAAAATATATCATAGACAATTTCTTCCTTCAAGCTTACTGAGCAGTGCAAAAGAATGTAAATTAATGAATAACTCGGTTCGGTTGGGCTGTCTGGATTATCAGAGGCCAGAGACGCTTTTGACATTGGGACGCCCTACAATGCAAAAAGGCACAGCAATCATTGATTAACCTGGCTACAGATGATGTGGATCGCGCACGGCTTCTAGCGGTATTTGAGAGAGAACCAGGCCTGTGGTTGAACGCCCTTCCTTCCCCTAACGTGGGAACCTTGCTTGAAGACCGTACACTCTCTCTTGCAGTAAGCCTCCGTCTGGGTGTAAGAACTTTCGAACCCCATCGCTGTAGGTGTGGCGAAGTGGTTTCCGAGTTGGGTCATCATGGTCTGTCGCGCCAGCGAAGCGCGGGTTGCGGCGAGACCATGGGTTGTTGGGGTCCCCAAACCAAATTATTATTAATAGACTTGTCGTCTCGCCTCGCCGAGGCTACTGTGGATCGGCGGGCTAGCAGCTTTTTGGCTCAAAAGTTGAGCCTCTGTATTCAACGGGGTAATGCAGCCAGCCTTCTAGGTACCACGCCCCTCGGCGATGCATTAGACGAGGTTTTTTATATTTAGTTACTTTTTTTGACATGTAATTTTATTGTAAAATTATGTACTAAAGTTAATAAAAGAATTGTCAGAAAAATGAATAACTCTATATTGCACACAGTGGGAAATAAAAATTATAAGCCCGGACAATTGCGACACGGGCCACGCGCAGTATAGGGTTCCGCAGTTTCTTAAGGATTTTTTACCGTAAAGCAGGTTTTGATTAAGTATTTCATATCGTTCATAACATAAATTATTACCTCCCAATGCTTAACGAGGTCCTAGCGCCTGATTGCTATGGCTATTTTTATTATTTTATGTTTTTCGACTAAAGCTCATTGACCTTTAAAGCTTTCGTAGCTCTGATATGTTTTTTTTAATTACATCATATAGGGTGACTTTAATAAGTTCTTGATAGCAAAAGATATGCATTTACTCACGATGCTGAACATTTTTTTCCCAGGGAACAGAGGTCGAAATACGAAAAACCAAATTTGACCTCCCATACAAAATGCGCTATCAGCTGATGCAGTTTCTATGGGAAGTCAAAACTTGATTTTCGTATTTCGACCTATGTTCCTTGGGGAAAGTTGTTCAGTATCATTAGTACATTCATACCTTTTTCTATCAAGAACTAATTAAAAGTCATCCTATATACCTTCTACTGTGATTTTTTTCACATTTCCAGTAATAAATTGGCAGGAAGGAGGAGACACTTGAATCCAACCACAGACATATAAAGGGGGGTTTATATGTCTGTGGTTCCAACAAAAAATTGTGCTTTCAAGCAAAATATTTGCAAACGAATTTCAAAATCAAAATGTGTTATTTGCAGTCTCATATTATTTTTAAAGACCTATCTAGGGATTTCATACATAGTGGGGTAGACAAGAAAATAAATCATCCTCACTTTACTGGTAGAGGAGGTACCTTAAATATTTTTTTATTCTAGATTTTATTTTACTACTTTGTTGGCATATATAATATGTATATCCGTACGAAATTAAAGCTTTTTAGTTCTAAGGGTCTGTAAGCTAAGCCGCGGACAGACAGCCAGACAAACAGACAGACATGACGAAACTACAAGAGTTCCTTGTTGACTACGGAACCTTAAAACTACGAGTTTACAATAAGTGGGCAAAAGGCGGTCTAAGACCTCGTCCACCTGAGACCTGCAATAAAACATATTATAAGAGTTTTAATAGAACTAGACACCATCCTAACAACGTACACGATAAAAAAAGCACAATAATAAAAGCAAATATAAAACGCATGACTATACTGCGACAAGTTCAAAGCTTCACTTCCTGAAGTATCAACGCAAGGGGATGTGAGGTGATAGCTAGTGAGGTATCGGCTGCTCCGTGGGTATCGGTATATAAGGTGACATATTGCATGCTGTTTTAAAATAGGGTACACATGTGAAAATGACTATAACCAATTTAAAAACTGTGCAACTACCATGTCTATAGCAAATAAGTCCTACTAATATTATAAACGCGATAGTTTTTAAGTATGGATGGATGGATGGATGTTTCTTACTCTTTCACGGAAAAACTTCTGAATGGATTGTAATGAAACTTTAGAATAATATTGCTTATACGTCAGCAAGGCTACAATTTATAATCCTGCGCAGACAGCTTACCAGCTAGTATCTTTATCTTTATGTACTTGCACGTGATTCCTCTGCCCGTTGTACCAACGGCCCTCGAAAAATTCTGGTTATATAGCGCCCACAAATGTTTCACTCCACAGGAGGATTGCGAGCAAACTTTACGGACTATAAATAGCACTTCAGTTGAAACATTTTGACCTTAACAAAGATTATATGCGGTTGACCGAACGAACCACAAGTTATGTTCAGCTTCTTAAATAATCCAGGCAAGTATTGTATAGGGAGCCCTTAAGAAAAGATACTGTTACGAGCGCCATCTTTCAATAGGCTTTATCTGGCCCTCCCAGACCTCATGTAAGTCCTCTATAATAACTCATTGCCTGCACGATTAGGCTCTGATAAATTGCAGAAAACTTGCGTTTTTTTTTTATACGAAGCTGGTGGGTAAAAAAGTCCTTATTAATCAGAATACAATTTCGAACTAATTAAGCTGACTTAGGTTATTGTGTTGGCCTTCTAGTACTGAACAAAAACTGCAAAAATCCTAACATTACATACTATTTCTTCAATATTGGTTGGCTCAACTCTGACTCTGATATGGTTTATCAAAGATAAATTGCCATGTACCGCATTATGCTAATGTTGACTTCCAATTGTTTTCCTGAAAGAGCTTCTCATGCTGCTTGTATCAGTTTGCTCTTATGCAACATCAGTAAAAGAAAATACTGCCCCCATGCCTATTTTTGCAGCAGTGAGCGCCTCATTTCGAAGGATAACGGAGCCAGTAAAATAACCGGCAAATGAGTTATTTCTATATAGTTTTAAAAAAAAAACCTACTTTGCTCTTTATTAGTGTAAAAGTATAACACAAGTAAATTTTATGAGAGGTGGTGACCACTTACCACCAAGTGAGTCAACTTGGCTATTTTTGTATAAAAGCCTATTGTTAACATTCATATATGACACTAATCTCTAAGGCTCAACGCAAACTCACACAAGTACCGGCCATTTGACATTGACATACGACATGTAAGAGAATTAGAGCCGAAGAGCGAGCACACCAAACGAATCGGCGGTGCCCGCATCGTTTGTCAATCTGTGATCCCCTTGGGTAGAAACAGACGAACTGCACCTGAACGTCATCAACCGAACACACCCTTTTTGCCTTAGCGTAGCTTGTTTCGCTGGTTTTTCTTTTCTTTATTTTCAACACCGAAAGATTATTAAGAAAGATAGGCAAATATCGTCCTGCTTGAGCTCTAGATGGGGTAACGCTACACTGGTCTGAGTGTTCAGTAAAGGCAAGTTAATTCACTGCAAACCAGCCTGCCAGTGCTCATAAGCTATTCATAACATTAGGATATTATCTACAAAGTAGAAAATCGCAAAATTTCACAACCACAGGCAGGATTCGAACCTGCGTCTTCTGCGTCAGTACCGCAGACGCTTTACCAACTAGGCTACTGTGGTCCTGCCTGATGTTGACGCCTACAATGACGCCTGATGTTGTTGCTGATGTCTACTTAGTAGATTTATCCGAACACTGGAAGTGTTAAAATAAAATAATTAGGATATTATTTCTCAAAAAAACTATTAAAAAATATGACATTCAAATTAGGACAGCGTCGCTTGGTCGCCCGCGTCCGAATTTCCTAAGAATATTTTCTTAATTTTTTTCTTTACGTTGCTAGGTTTGGGTTTTGTTTTAGTGAATTAAGTACCTATTTCAGAAGGACCTACCTACGGTACCTTTTTCAGATTCTAAATCAGGCTTTGCCAATGCAGCCAATGAGCTTGAAGGTTTTTATAATCTATCGATAACCTATTCTGTTTCAGTACTTTAAAAAAGAAATTACACTAAGTACATAACATTCAAATGAGATTATTTTCAGCCAATCCTTTGAGGGGAGGGCTTAAAATTATTAAGGCTGCTTTGAAAAATTATGCCCGGCAACGACGGCAAGCAAACAGCTTCAGTTACCACGTCATCAACAAAGTGCCGCCCGTCTGACTACATCCTCCTCCCTCCTACGATATTACTGAAAACCCCTCTCTCTCACACACGTAACAAAATTAATGCCTTGGATTGCGCTAACGTATCTTTTTAATGGATATTTCTCAAATTGAAACTGGTGATCGATTGCGACTTTAAAAAAGATCCGTTCGATTATTTATAGCTTAGGTTTTTATTTTTAAAAGTACAAATCCCAAACCTGACATGTAATTATTAAAGTTAGGTAAGTATTTTGCCAGTACAAAATGTTGGAAAATATGCAAAATAATAATATTTTCTACCAAATCATTTTTACACACCGACGACAAAAAATGCGACAATTTTGAGGAAAAGGTCAAAATGTACTAGAATATTTTTCTGTAGAGTTTCAGTCTCTAGTGTGGATGACAAGGAAAAAGTATTCCTGAGTAACTCTTCCATACTATCCAAACACAAACTTTCCATCATAAACCTGAGCTCCTCATTCATTGGAATAGTTTGCAGCGATAATACTAGTAGTAAAACAATGTCGCACTCACTGACCAAAGTAAGCGTTAGGAGTGAGGATTGCGACCGCAGAACAACCGCAGAGTGCTATAAATGGAAACGGAATGACCCGCCTCACCGCTCGTCGGCATTAGGTGGTCAAGGCTGCTAATGGCATTTAATCACGGAATTATGTAAAAATAGACAGATATGTTATGTAAGTACTACGGATTTGAATATAGGAAACATAATTTAAATTTTATATTAAACTAAATATAAAATAACCGTTTTTAAAAGTGTTGTATACAGATAGAACTATTTATTACATTAATTGTTCAGTATCTTGGTGACCAAGCTTTGCTCAGGACACGGAACTATCTTTCCCTAAAATATTACTTAAGTTTACTATAACCTTTATCGAAATCATAAGAGCAGTTTTCTATAATCTCGGTGGTAGAATAAAGGATAGAGGACGAAATTTCCATATTTCTTTACCGAAGACATTTTTAAAAGGAATAATCATAAACTCTCTATGAGAGTTTATCACTCTGGATTTCTGGAGTGAATAAAATATTATTCTAATGTTTGCACCCCTATCGTAAACAAGTTAAGATTCCCTTTGATCTTGGAAAATGCCGCCTCTTTATATACCTAAACATAGCTTGCTCAAGCAAAATTGCACCTTAACTCTACGAGTCAGGGCCCTATTTGCAATGCAGTTTGATACACCGAGTCGACGACTCCAGAGTCAGCCACAATTATTGTATATAACTACCTATTTTATTTCATTTATTCGTCAAACTAAAATTTATTATAATAATATGCTGCTAGATTTGTACAGTCAAAAGCACGCCAAGCTTGACACATTATTGTCAAACAACCTCAAATTTTCACCCCTATGCCGGTATAAAGGGGTAACGTAATTTTTTTACCCTGCACCGGTTAGTTCCTGTAATGTACCTATACATGTTGTTAACGTGACTGCAGTTTGACGTGGTTCAAAAGCCTACTTCACCGTAACTCGCGCGCTGGCAATGCGCTCTCCAATTAGGGTTTATTGCTCTATGCAAATGTTGTGTTTTGTGTGTTAAAGCCACATTTTGTACTCCCGAATCGTAAAGACCTTATAGAGGTAAGTATATTAAGTTATTGCGAACTAATGAAGTTACGTGTACATGTTTTGGGAATATCGTGCACATAAAACTAAAGTTAGTTTGTGTTTATAATTATCGGGTAACTTTATATTTTTACATTAACTTACATACTGCATGGACAAATATTGATTGCGGTTCCGTGTGGTTCCGGCAAAGAATAGTCTACCCGTGGGAGTCGTAAGAGGCGACTAAGGGATTATGAACTGGAGGGTGGCAGCAGCGTCCTTCTGTATATCGCACCATCTTACATACTGCAGTCAAAAGCAACCGCAGTCCATGGTGCCAGCCGCAATGCTAACCGGCGTGATGATTATGGTACTTCCCCTCCAAATTTCACCAAGCGTTTTTGCTGTAATTCTGGAGGGAGCTTCCCCTTTCCTGCAGTGGACGTCTCTTGGGATGTTACGATGATGATGATCATACTACATCATACATACATACATACATAACATCACGCCTCTTTACAGTTGGGGTAGGCATAGACCACAGTCCTCCACCTGCTACGATCTTGACAT
Organism: Athrips mouffetella; assembly: GCA_947532105.1. NCBI lineage: Eukaryota > Metazoa > Arthropoda > Insecta > Lepidoptera > Gelechiidae > Athrips > Athrips mouffetella. Next base: position 1,382,396 of record OX383958.1, read on the forward strand.
ACTTCCCTTGCTTCCAGTACTTTCATCAATCCTTTCATACATGCTCGTCGGTTTAGGGTACTTTTAACCTGACCTTTATTCAGAACGTCCTGAATTTGGTCTCGGTCCATACGACATCATTAATAACTTACTCGTATGTAAACATAAGTTTTAAACATAAGTAGAGAAAGGTATGGAAAGCTCAATTACGTCTACAATCATTGGGTGTCAATTTGTTTAAAAAAAAGTTTAAGAAAAACCTCAGATAAAGGACTAAAAGCAAGTGAGGTTTGGGAAAAACAAACACACTAATCGCCAAAATTAAAGCTTTTTGTAAAAGTGTCAACAAATTTCAAGAAAGTAATTTTTATTTATCTAGCCTATACCCGCGGCTTCGTCCGCATATTACTAAAAATTATTCTAGTGTTTAAGTCACACTATTAGCTATCAAGCAAAAAAAGTTTCATTGAAATCGGTTCAGTAGTTTTTGCGTGATGCTCGAACAAATAAATTCAGATTCAGTTAATTTTATTCAATGTAGATTCTTACAGAATACTTATTTAATGTCATGCAGAATACAATGCAAATAGTCTACGCTAAACATACAAGCTAACTAACTAAAAGATTTGGATACAGAGGTATCGAAATTGCATAACGTGATATTTTTTTTATGAATATCTTGAATGTACAGAAAAGATTAATTTACAATTTTAAAATAGCATAGATAACTCATTCCCCCCTCTCCTCTGCTCATCAACTATACCATTGTCCATAGAAAATGGGCTTATTGGAAAAGCATTAGCCCAGACCAATAGGTGTGTGTGATCTATGGTGTGATATAATCCGCTGGAATCATGAAAATGATGAAAATGTATTATAGCCATTTGCTATTCACCAAGTGTTGTCAACTGTTGTTCGTATAGTCTTGTCAGACCAGTTTTTTTTGCAGTTTCATGACTCAGCAACCCTGATTTGAATATGTCCGTGAAAGTTATACAACTTTTTAAAGGAACTTAGGTCGAGATACGATTTTTTTTACTCTTAAACAAAAGGCGCTGTCAGAGGATCCAGTTTCTGTGGAAAGATTTTGTTTTCGTATTTCGACCTATATTTCTTGAAAAAAGTCGTTTAGTTGGACCAAAGATTTTGGAAACTACACGAAGTGGAGTGTTATTCTCACGTCAATGAGTTGGGCAGATTCCCTTCATTTAGGGTATTATAGCTTTTATGTGACGAAAAGCCAATTTATACTGTCCTATGCCAGTGTAACGAATGGATACAAGTCCAATGGGTCGCAGGTCACAGTTTTGGATAAAGGGGGGCAATTCTTGAAATTCACCGGGTGATTTTCGAGATTTTTAAAATTAAAAAAGCCACAATAAACTAATAAAACTCAAATTATTATGATAGTAATTTTTAAACTGAACATTATTTTATAATTAACAAATATTGATCCTTACTTTTGAGAAGTTTAACAGGGCTTATTTTAATTTTAAAAATTTAATATATTCGTTATACAGGCTGTCCCAGGAAACACTGTCAAGCGGTGGACCACCCCTTGGGCTACCCGAATCCCCCCACGTATGTTCCGCGATTATTTGTAGTTTTCGAGTTATAAATTATTATTATTTTTTAATTTTCTGCCGAAGGAAATTGAAAAATTTATATATATTTTTTTAATGAATATTTTTCCAATTTTCTATTTGTGTCATAATTGCCTTGAACGTTACTTTCATACATAAAATAATAAACCTCCTAACATTTCTTTTTGTTACTCAAAAAGTATGGTAAATAAAATTTTCGAATAATTTAATGGGCCGATTAAAATTTTGATCATCAATTTAAAAATACAAAAAGGATGTTCCATAGATTGTAGTTGATTTCAAAAACTTTTAAGGTCTCTAGTCTACTTAAAACATAAAAAAAAATTTGGTGCCTAATGAGGTATTTTTCGCTGAAATTGGCGTTAAAAAGTTGAGAGGGAAAAACCCCTGAATGTTAATTTAGGCTCCAAATAAGTAATTTGCCTGTTTTAGTGATTCCTATTGCAAATTAAGATAGTGGTTAGGCTTCTTACCTAACCTAAATTAAGATTCGTATTTTTCTCTAACATGTTTTGAATGCCAATTTAAGCGATAAATCAATAGATAGATAGATAGAGAGATAGAACACTTTATTGCTCACATAACAACAAAAATACCATTAGAAGTATCAAAATACTTTCAAAATACCCTATCAATTAGTCATTCTTACGGAAAAAACAACCAAATCCTGAAGGCCCACCCTAAGAAATAAAATAGAATCGCTCATGTGCCTGAAATTTTAACAGCTGTCTTAAAACTTCTACCGAAACACAATAGTGCAAACACTGCTGTTATACGATAGTAACAAGCAAAAGGTGGTACTTTTCCAGACGTACTTTTTACAGAAGCCCTTCCACTATCATAATTTGCAAAAGGAATCACCGAAATAGGCAAACTATTTATTTGGAGCCTAAATTAACATTCAGGGTTTTTTCCCTCTCAACTTTTAAACGCCAATTTCAGCAAAAAATACCCTCTTAAGTACCATTTTTTTAATGTTTTGGGTAGCCTAGAGATCTGAAAAGTTTTTGAAATCAACTGATTTCTATGGAACATCCCTTTTGTATTTTTAAATTGGTGATCAAAATTTGAATAGGCCCATTAAATTGTTCGAAAATTTTATTTACCATACCTTTTGAGTTACAAGTAGGAATGTTAGGAGTTTTATTATGTTATGTATGAAAGTAACGTTCAAGGCAATCATGACACAAAAAGAAAATTTGAAAAATGTTCAGTAAAAAAAAAGATATAAAGTTTTGAATTTCCTTCGGCAGAAATTTTTTAAAATTAATAACATAATTTATAACTCGAAAACTACAAATAATCGCGGAACATACATGGGGGTGATTCGGGTAGCCCAAGGGGTGGTCCACCTCTGGACCACCGCTTGACAGTGTTTCCTGGGACATCCTGTATACAGAGCGTAAAAAAATTAAGAAGGTTCTTTTAAGTGCTAACTTAGAACAAGAAGGGTTTCCTGAATGAACTTAAGAATGAATAACTTCGTAACCACTTTTTACATTAAATACAGCATTTATCTTATTAGAAAAAAAAATAGTAGTAACAAACAAGATACGAGTATGAGAAGTGATGTGGTCGTGTGGTGAAGAAAAATAAATCTAAAATGACCCCTATTTTGTCCATATTTTCCCATTTGTAACCATTTTACTGCTACATTTTTTATCACAAATATACTATTTTAGACAAAACAATATTTAATGATGTGGTCGTTACACATTTTTGATATTTTTGAAATAACATAGAAAAAAATACTTTTCTCTCATTTTTGTGAATTTCGGAGTCACCGATGGTTGTAACAGCCACGTTGCAAGGCACGCTTATGTGAACGTTATCGACGTGTATGACGTGAGGTCGAAATTAACATTAACGAGTAGCCTTGAACAACTCTTTCAAAGAAATGGCGATCGAAAATTGCATTAAATATTGCCTCTCGCAATGAGGACTTTTCTATGACGTTTATCTACGTTTTTTAATGGTCGATGGGAGGTACGCTGATCACTGTTGGAAATTTTAATTGTTTTGAGATTTAGTAATATTAATTAAGTTCTTAGATTATGAATATGCGGCAGCTTAGATGAAATCTCTTAAGAAGAAAATGTATGCAACAAACATTTGGCAGCTGCCAGTAACCAAACTGACTTAATAATTTTCATACTAAATGACTGATTAGTATTTAGTGTTTCCATTTTCCAATCAGCAGCACCGTCTAGTTGATCTTTTAGTTGGAAAACTCCCTATTGTCACTGTGACCGAGATGGTTTTTTTTTTTGAAAAATTCAATCACTCTTTCGTTTTACGACCTACATTTCTTTGAGAAAGTTAAATTGTTTCATATTTTGAGTCACACTTTATAAGCTTTGAGTTTCACTTTTTAAGACCCTGTATAGAAATAGGGAAATTTGTGTTCGGACACGGAAGCGATATGGGTATAGCATGACAAGCGACATCCATTGGTCGAGCGCTGATGTATCGCTCGATGTCAGTTCACGGTGCACTGAAAGCCGCACATTTAGGACGCCCCATTGCTCTCTGACGAATTGCATGACGCTATGCAAGGGCTATGTCTATATTTGTATCATTTACATATAGGATACCCATTTATTGTTATTTACGCGTATTATTATCGTAAAGAACGGTTTTTTAACAGCGTATTGTAGGCGGGAAATACATTGTGACCCACTAAGATGCTTAAAGTGCCGTTTTAACATTCTTTAACATCAATAAACACAGTTAATTTCCTTTGCTTATCATACGTTTAAAAACTGTTATCGCAGATGACGCAGGTTCAAATCCTGCCTGTAGTTGTGAAATTTTTAGATTTTCTACTTTGTAGATGTTAACAGCCTCCGTAGTCTAGCGGTTAGACCGCTCGGCTCTCGATCCAGGGGTCCTGAGTTCGATTCCCGGTGGGGACACTGTCAAACAAAATCCCTTTTTGCGACCTTCCCAGTTTTGTGAGGACATTACAGGATGAACCACCTGATTGTCGGAATACTTCGTTTCTGTGCTTCGGAAGTGTAGTGTATAGCTGTATTGGGCGTTTATGCTGTCTTACTCTCGCTCTGATACCCAGCGATTTCCGTATAGGGACGTAGGCGAGATAACAGGTGTGTGCAAGATATGCATACAAATCCAATGAACCCTACAGGCAGGGACGTTAAGCCGTTGGTCCCGACTATTATGTACAGATGTAGTTGTTAATGAGCCATGTGTGAGGCCTTTGGCGGCTGAACAACTCTGGCACGAGGGTTTCTGAGGTCAGTCATCGACCTTGCAACCCACACGATTAATGATGATGACAGTTGTTAAAGGGCTTCTTACGATGGCCTAACTTTAGTGGTTTATTAGAGTTCCGTACCCGAATGGTCCAAACATAGCCCTGTTACCACATTGTATAACACTATACTATAGTATGCAATAGTCTGTAGTTATTCACATCAGCGTAAGCAGTACCTTATATATTTTAGTGCTATAACTGAGTATGATGTTTTTCGAGTTCAAATTAATGACTTAAAATGCCTGAATCGATTAACCACTAAAATATATAACAAAGTGCTGTTCGAGTTGGTCGTGGCTAAGTTGATCGCGTCAAATTACCTACCGACATGAAAAGGGAATATCTTCGTGGAAGCGGTTTATATTCCAATTCGAGTCATTCCGTAAAACATGCAGAAAATACTCAGTTTCTTGGAAAAGATACTTTGACATGAAGATATAGTTAAAAAAATAACTTTCTTTTTTTAGGTAATACATTTGCAAAAATAAATATAAATATGCACGGACACCACGAGAAGGCTTCGTAGGTGTTTTAAGACTGTTGAATGCATGCCCAAAACTTTAGTTAATAAGGACATAGGAAGGCACAAAAGGAATCACATTGACTCTTTCTGGGGTTCCTATGCTTATCCTTCTTTCAAGTCCAAGATCCATGGATCAGATAAAGCAAAAACAATTCATGCATTGTATTAAAAGTAAAAATACTTGCAAAGTGGATAAACTCATGAAAAATTCTCATCATGAACAGCTTGGCAACTAAAGAGCGAGATGATAATTTAGAATTAAACGAACTTACCTTGTGAAGTTCGATTCTAATTATACGAAGATCACGAACCGAAGATGATTACCTAGTTTACAAGCAGCAGTACGTAGTATGGTGCCGTCCTCGTCACACTTTAAAGCCTTTCTGACAAGAAAACATATATCGCCCTCTCCTTTGCTCATATTCCTGTCTCCTTCCATCCTGTTCTATCTTCATTATTTTTAGAGCTAGTCTGTCCAACAAAAAATTTTTTTGACTTTGAAAGGGGATCTCATTCGGGTAGGGGGGGATGTAGTAATCATCTTCGGTTCGTGATCTTCGTATAATTAGAATCGAACTTCACAAGGTAAGTTCGTTTAATTCTAAATTATACTTCATATCACTCACGAAGATGATTACCTAGTTTACAAGCAGATGTTTAGAGTGTCGAAAAAATTTTCAAAAAAAAAAATATCAAACTAAACAGTTTCAATAAATTTTCCACATTTATTAAAAAGGAAAAAAAAATACTAGAACAACAAAGAAATGATTAAAGTACTCGATCAAATAATGTACTTGCAAAGTTAATATTTTCTGAGGGTTCTATAATCTCCCTATTATAATATTTTTGAAAAACATTGGAATTACTACTCCAGCCCGCGGCCCTACGAACCGCCTGAAGACTGACCCCTGCGCGGTGCGCGGCCGACGTCGCCGCGTGTCGCGTGCTGTGCGCCCCAAACACAGACACATCCACACCGCTCTTTTTTAGGGTGTCTTTAACCCAATGGGATAATGTTTGAGGACCTACTTTTTTATGTGGTTTACGAAAACTTACAAACAGGTTATTAGTATTAACATCTCGAAGGGATCGCGTTTTATCTAGGTATACTTTCAGTGCAATGGCTGGGCAAATATTTGGGTTCTCAATTATAAAAGGCAGTCTAATCAGGGGTTGGTAAGCTCCCGGTCTTGATGTTTTGATTAAATCGGTAATTTTAATTACAATGGAATCATTGTTCACAGTTATATTATTGATATTGATTAAGCTAAGAGTTTGCATTCTCTGCGCTGAGGCAATCGCAATTAACGTAACGGTTTTACATGACAAATCATGTAAATTGACATTATCATAAGGGTAGTAATTACTCAAGTAATTCAGAACTACTGTGATATCCCAAGTGGATTCATATTTCGGAGCAGGAGGGTTTAGCCTAAATGACCCTTTTAATAATCGATTAATATAATCATGTCTCATTATGGAACTACCTAGAACTAGTGACAGAGCAGATCTAGTAGTATTTAGTGTACTAAAGCTAGCGCCAGCATTGTGTCTATCTGTCAGAAATGTTATAATTTCAGTTATGTCAGCATTCCAGTAATTACAATTTCTTTTTTGGCAAAACTCCCACCAAAATTTCAATGCAGAATTATACTGAGATAGTGTTTTCTCAGCAAGTGAAGCCATAAGTAACTCTAATGAGGATGCTGGCACGCCACGTTCAATCAACGACTGCCGGATAATACGGCTGCCACCAGGGTAAGGCTCTCGTGGAGAGGATGAGCTTCTCTGAAAGGAGAATGCAATAACATTTGATTCGGTTCAAAAAACAATTCGTCTGATACAAGGAGTCTACGATATAATGGAAACCATGGCTGTGAGGACCAGTATGGTATCACTAAGATGCCTTTGGCATTATCGTTCAATATTTTGTGAAGTACTTTAGTAATGAGGCAAAATGGTGGAAAGGCGTAGAAACTTATATTTGTCCAACTAAACGTAAAAGCGTCTACTACTTCAGACTCTGGATCAATCTTCCACGATGCATACCTCTCACATTTGTGATTCTGTATGCTCGCGAAGAGATCAAACTGTGGGGTGCCGAATTTAGTACAGATTTTGTTAAACGCGTAATTGGCTAGCTCCCACTCAGTATCAATAGATAATTTTCGTGAAGCGCGATCTGCGTCTACATTATCACTAGATTTAATATAGGATGCAAAGACAAAGATTCTACGCCTCTCACACCATTGCCAGATCTGCCGTGAAAGATCGTTAAGGTGCGTATGTTGTACGCCCCCCATTCTATTAATATAGGCAATAGCTGTTGTATTGTCTATCCGTAGAAGGATATTACAATTATTAAGATGTGAAGCAAATATTTTCAACGCGTAAAAAGCGGCCTTCAACTCCAAGAAGTTAATATGCCTTGTTACGTCTGATTTACTCCAGTTACCACCAGCAGTTTCATTGTTACAATTTACTCCCCATCCTATGCTAGATGCATCGCTGTACATCTCGAGTATATAATCGTTAGTTTGAATAGGTGAATAGCTCGATTCAATATTATCTCTCCACCATTTTAAATCTGGGGTTATGCAATCAGACAAGACCATATGTTTATTGTAATTCTCAGAGTAATTCAAAGCTAAAAATTTTTCGCGTTCAATTAGCTTGGTATAGACCCAACCGTACCGAACGGCGGGGCAAGCTGAAGTCAACAGTCCAAGAAATTCAGCAAGTTGCCTTATTTTACATTTATTGGTATGTATAAATTTTTTTTGCTGCTTCTTTAATACGTTTTTTCTTATCATCTGGTAAAAATATGGTCATGTCTGTAGTATTGAACATAAAGCCTAGAAATTTGCATAATTTGCTAGGGTTGATCTGACTTTTTTCCCAATTAATTAAGAAGCCTAACGATTGTAGTATCTCCCTGGTAGCAGTGATATTTTCTACGCATTCGTCGTATGTTGAACCAATACATAAAAAATCGTCTAAATAATTTACTGATATATGGCCTGCAGAACGTAAGAACTGTAATACTGGTTTTAACAGTTTAGTGAAAACAAAGGGAGCAGTACAAAGGCCAAAGGGCAGAACGTTAAATTCAAAAAGTTGTGAATTCCAATGAAAACGTAATTTTTTGCGATCTTCAATATCGATTGGGACCAGAAAATAGGCATCCTTCAAATCGAGTGTTGCCATGAAATAATTTTGCTCTAAGAGTTTCAGCGCAGTGCGGTAATCCTCCATTTTAAAGTGCTCGGTCTGAATAAATTTGTTTAACCCTTTCAAATTAAGAATAAAACGATGATCACCATTCGGTTTTGGAACTGTGAATATAGGTGATAAAAATTGGTCGTCACAGGGACTACATAAAGATATATATTTGGAATCAAGAAGTTTACTGATACATTCTTGGATTATTTTAGATTCGCAAGGTGAAGTACAGTTACTTTTAAGTAAAATGTCTTGCACTGGTTCCTCTTTAAAAGGGATTTTATAGCCACTGATCCACGACAATATTATTGGATCATTCGTTATGTTACTCCATTGTTTATAAAAGTGTTGCAGTCTGCCAGCAACAATAATATCTACCTCTGGTTCCGAAGTCAGTGCCTCCTCGAGCGGTACCGTTGCGGGTTCCTTGCTACCCTGGTGGAGCTCCGGTCGCGCGGCGGCGGCTGCCTCGGTGACGACTGGGGCGGATACGCTCGCGAGCCGGCAGCAGCACCCCGCGGCGCCCCCCTCGCGTTTAAAGCCCCACGACGTGCCGATGTAGAGGCACCAGCTTGAGGCATGTTCGACATTTTCGCGGCTGGCCGAGTTACAGGCATTGGTTGGCGTAGTTCCATTCCAGATTTCGATATGGCTTTAGATGACTTTAATTGCTCAGCCAATTCCGAACCAAATAGAAAGTTGTCGATTTTCGTATTTTTGATAGTATCTCTAGTTTGTTTGTTAAGAGTATTAATAGCGGCAAATCGTCTTGAAAGCGATTCCTTGTAGTGAATGTCACAAAGTAGTTTCGCTGCATCACTAAGTGGTTTTACTAGATCCTGACAGTTAGGTTTGTTCTTTAAAGCTATGTTAAGCGCTTTGCCAAGTGCAGCTAGGCCACTACCCAGCTGATTCTGGCGACTTTGGCTATAAACGTCTTTCTTATTATTAATCTCCGTGAGAGCAGCCTTGATCTCAAGATTAAGCGCTGGCGCTTTTAAGTTAGAACAATTTTCCGGTGGTAAATATTCATTTATTAAATCTGCTCGCTTTTCTTTAGTCAAACCATTCAGTAATATATGTTTCCACCTTGTTGCAATATGTTTATGCAGGTTTTCCCCGAAGGTTTTATTTGAGGAAGGATCATCACCCAATATATCTAGTACATCAGGCTCGAGCTCAAAATGTTCATCCATATTTTCTTCTACCGTAATATCTTTATCGTTTGCTTCGACATCTGAACTCCGCTCCTCAGGGTTTTCGCCTAAAAACATTGTGTAGTATGTAAATTTTAGCTACAAGTACGTAGGCAGCTAAGCAGTAAACAGAATAGTTTGAAGAGTTCATTATCAAAATTTAGGAAGGTACCTATATGCACAAAAGTAAAGGAAGGTATATTTAAATTTTATTTTATTTATTTATTTTTTAAATTCTACCACACAAAGTTCTTGAATACCCTCACGTTTCACGTGGGCATGTAACATTTTGTAACGCTCGAACAGTAAGTATATAAACGCTCAAACACAATTTACGTGGAGCAATGAAAATAAATCAATAAAGTAGGTAGGTGACACTCAACGCGATTTACGCGGAGCAATGAAAATAACTCGATGAGGTAGGTAGGTAACGCTCAAACGCGATTTACGCGGAGCAAAAATGTAGATAAGTATATATCGCTCGAACACGATTTACGTGGAGCAAAGAATTACCTAGTTTTAACGATTTAGGTACATCTGTTAAATAAGATTTTGGTACATAACGCTCAACACTGTAGTGGAGCCACCAGTATGCTTGCGTACGATTTACGTAAACAAGCAACATGAAGTGGTAACAGGCACGTCAGGGTGGCGCCATGCGCCAGCCCGGCGGCGGCGCGCGCGCATCGCATCACGTATGAGGGTGGTCAAGATTCGCGCCACGTTTTTTGTGATAGCATCGTGAGATAAGTGAATTTGAAAAGCCAATCATGTAGGTACTCACTGTCAATAAATTCCATTTGATCACTTTCCGATGATGTGGATGGCAATCTCATTCGCGACCTTTTCTTCTTAACTTTTTCTTCTAATTTTTTTAGTTTTTTGAGAATTCCTTCGTAATCACTCTCTTTAGATCGCGATCTCTTCTTGCCACCCATGGTAGATTTTTATTTTCACAATAAAATGAATAAAGTTTTATGACGGTATTTGGTTAGCTATTTGAAATAAATATGACGTGTGTCTCGGACAGCACAAAGAAACGTAATGAAGATAGAACAGGATGGAAGGAGACAGGAATATGAGCAAAGGAGAGGGCGATATATGTTTTCTTGTCAGAAAGGCTTTAAAGTGTGACGAGGACGGCACCATACTACGTACTGCTGCTTGTAAACTAGGTAATCATCTTCGTGAGTGATATGAAGTATAATATATCATAACCACAAGAAGTACAACCAAAGCGCACTCGTGCATTACTGCATGTGTTTAACAATAATAACCAAAGAAACAAAACAGAAAGAACGTCCAATGAAACTGGAACGCAACCCACATATCAAAAATGCGCTGATGTGCAAAGAAATAGCGAACAAAACTATGCGAATGAGATAACTTGTAGCACGCCCCGGCCAGTGTTGCGTTTGCGTTCTTTTGTGTGTTATGCATGTGTGGGTTTTACTGTCGGGCTATTGCAGTTTTATTGACTACTATGTGTCGCAGGTGATAGATTATATTTCGTAAGCTTCATTCGAAGATATAATTAACCCAGTAGTCCCAATTCTAGCCCGCGGCAACTAATCGCACATACTTTAGAGATTTTTTAAAGGTTTTGAACCAGTTTTGTTCATATCGTTTGAAAAAAGCGCGCCAACACAACACGCCACCTGGCAACCCGGGCGGCACTTTTACTCATTCTTTTTCTGTGCGTGGCAACGAAAGCACATAACGCGCTCTCAATTTTCAATATTTAATATTAGTTTTATTTTAATTATTATTATATGCTTAAATCAAGTTTAAATTCGTGTAAATTAAGTGTGGAAAGAAGTGCATTTTAGTGAAAAATAGCAATCGAAAAAAGCATACAATGATGTAAGGTGAGTAAAAAGCACGTGGCTAGCCTCCAAATTTTGGAGTGCTGGGATCTTCAGAACGTAATTCAGGTGGGTCAAAGCTGCTACTTTATTTTCATATTATTCAAAGTGTTAGTACGGATTTAGTGTGGTTCAGAAAGGCAGTAATTGTTCTATCTGGGAGGTTGGATGTAGTCCAACACGAAGGAAAATTCCGTCTGGAGGGTAACCGTGTGTTATCACGAAGACAAATTCGGTCTGGAGGCCAACCGCGTGTTGACACGACGACAAATTCGGTCTTGAGGCAAACCGTGTGTTAGCACAGACCTATAAATTGTATTGAGTTATGCAGGTTAGTGATCGATTGTATATAGGTACACATGCATACTCAAGTTAAACCTGTCTTATTTATGTATTTTTTACAAAGTTATCCTCATTTTGAAAAACAATAATAAATAACCACAATCCGTCTGGAACAATTTTATACTACCTCAAAATGGTACTTGGTGATTCTTATAAAATGTGCAATTCGGAAAGTTGGACATGAGCCAACACGACCGTAGATACGTAATAATCATACAATTACAGGGTCCGGAGGGTAACCGTGTGTTATCACAGGGACTTAACGGAATTTTAGTTCGTAGCTGAGAGTTTACTCATAAACTATGTATAAACTAGACAATTACCTACCCACACAATAATAAAATTATACAGACTCATTTCATCATTCGTCAAGTTCTACCCACAAAAAGAAAAACAGATTTCATTCCGAAATCATTTAAAACAGCTTACTGACAACCCACGAGCGATGTGTACTGGCCAATTGGTTTACGATTGTTTTAGTCGGTGACCCTATGAAAACGTTTGATTTGATTTACTATAAAACAGATAGATGTGTTCCGTAACCAAATACAAAACGGACAAGCCAGATAGACCCATTACACACTTCAGAAGTCGTTCGAAGGGAAATAAATGAGTAAATAATTACTTTTGAATTTTAACTGGTGTACGGTAATCTCTCAAGCGAACTACCTACATATGCCAAAAATATGTAAACACACAAGTTTTTAGCTCTCATAGCTTAAATAAGATACATATTACGCATCAGAAGTCCGTAGACCATAATAACTTTGAAAATATTATAAATTTAACAGGGCACTGACAAATTCTAGCCAAAATATGGCTGCTGTTATCGATTTTGAAATAAAAACTTAAATAGTCTGGAGGCTAACCGCGTGTTAGCACGTGGACGTGTTATTATTAAATTGACGTTCAAGCATCGTTCAACAACAATGTTCCTATTTCTATACGGCCATTGACATATCCATCTTGCTTGCTGGATAAATAAATGTACCTGTTAGAAGAAACTGAATCTTTTAAAATCTTTATTTAATATCAATCAACGTTAAGGCCAGACTTTGAGAAGTCGTTTCTAAATGTTTTACTTGTTTAATATGGTAAATAAATGCCTACCTTTCATATGTAATGAATGATGCATCAAAAGAGAGGTTCTACTTGCAGCGTAAAAAGATTTTTCTTCATAAAATATTTCTACATCACCGTTCCTAAAATTGACGTAATCTAGCAAGATTGGTAGCAACCAGGGAAGTCTGGACAGCCTCCCCTCAATTTCACCAATAGCTGGAAAGAAAGGGGGGGGGGGAAGCACACAGGGCCCCCTTCGTGAGCAACGGAGGATTTCATATGGTCAAAAACCAGAATCATTCAAGTCGTGTATGCATCAACTCTATGGCGACTGAGCTCGTGACTTGTCCCATAGACGACATGATCCTGTTCTGCTGGCCGTCCTCTATTTATTCTATGCATAAATGTATACATTAAACAAACATACATTATTGTACACATTAAATGAAAATAAAGACTGATCCAGATATAGCAATGAACCATGAGTATTGAGTAGCTCTAATTTGGTTCATTACATTCATTTTGACGGCCAGCTAAGTGCTATCTGTCGCAAACTACCCCGTTATAATCCTATAGCTAAGGATTGCTTTCTATGAATTTTTTGCTGTGGCAAGCCAAGACCTTAGTGGGAGCAAGTCTATTCAAAACTTGCGCAAATGGAAGGCTATCGGGCTACTACTAATGCGATAGCTTAAGACTGTTTTATGATCGCACACTACTTCAATCTAAGAAGTTAACGTGTTCTCTTCATTGAAAGTGTAATAATAGTATGATGACTTGGGGTAGTAAACATAAATTATTATATTATTTTATTGTCATAATGTACACTCGGCCGCACGCCAGTGGAAACACTTGGACCTTGAGCAAATATCTGCTTTCGGGTGTTTGTAGCGAGCGTAGCGCTAGTTCAGCTTAAGCTGGTTTTGTTTCAACTTCCATGCTGAAGGGTGTATGACCTTTGAGAAGCCGCAAATATTTCACTAACCGATAAGCCTTAAATCACGCTTGCTGCTGACTTCACATTCACGTCAAATATCTGGGCTGTATAATACTAATACTAGGTAACCGTACCTTCGTAACTTATGTGATTAATTTTTTTTTGCTTTGTCATGCTCTTTTATGCGCGCATCTGCGCATCCCATACTTCATCATAGTTAATCGCGATACCGAATAACTTTTAAAAACAAACTAGCGAAGAAAAACGTTGTACGACCTAAAAAACCATACCGATTTTTAGGCTTCATTTCGCTATATGTAAAGCCTTGCAAAAAACTGCTCAATTTATAGCACTTTTTTCTCCTAAAATTAAGAGTGATTCATTGTTGCGCATTGTCCATTTTATGGCCATCAACAGGTTATTTGATCGGATAATAACAGAAATATAAAATTCATTCAATAGAATGACTTGACCAAAACAATGCGGAATCGATACAATGAGAATTGGTGTAGCTTTTTAATCGGTTAAAAAGATATGAGTAACTAACAAAGATTACAAGAATTTTAATCCTAAGTTTTTGCTGATACTCCTATGAGTACTACAAAAGCCCTCTTGTCTCTTACACCAATACTGAAGGTACGTGCACGTAAGTGTCAGTTTACTATTGTCTAATGTGCGGTAGTACCTACGTTACGTATACGCAATCGATGATTCCATCTAAATTCGAAGTTAGTTGATTTCAACGTATTTTTTTTTCTTATTCCCATAACCCTGAACAAAAACTTTATTCATAAAATATAGTTATTTGCAGCCAAGCTTTAGCTACTTTGGAATTTCTTTCCTGACCGTGGCAGAGCAGACCTAACTTCCCTTGATTTTAAATTCAACGGAAGTTGTAAGTAAACTTTTGTTATGTTTGGTAAGTAAACTGAAAGGTCATAATATCCTTCTTCTTGTAGTGTTATACCCTGGCAGCGATGCCACTTTCCAGGTTTTACTGGTTTAAAAGGAACATTAATAGCGACAAATCACTTAACGATGATTAAACATTTATTTCATACACGTAAGTTTACCTTTTTCGGTCCCAGCGTCCCCAATAGGAGATATTTGTTATAAATAAAACTTATGGTTTTATTGTATCTTATAGTACATAATAGAACTGTCAAAATTCTGCGCTGGGTTTGACGAGACTATAAGTCTCGTGTGACATGGATTGTTTTAAATTTCTACGAAGTCGAAAGCGTGATCGATTTTATGTAAAAACAACAAAATTTAGGTCTTATGTGCCTCTGTTCTTGTAACATTATATCTGTTGTTTAATACTCTCATAAACAGCAGTTACTGTTCATTAACTATTCTCCCTTCTTTAAGTAGGCAGAAAAGACACTTAAGTAGAGACCAGATACATTCGATTTTCTACCAGAAGGGTTCTCCGAAACTTAAGTTTGCATTTGGTACTTATACAAAGTTATAAACAATAATCATAAAGAAATGTGCCAAACCAAGCACAATTTTACAGCATTGTGGCTCAGAGAATAGAAACGTTATCTCATAATAAATATTAAATATCAAATGAATGCTCTTTATCTAGAGAAATTATATGATATTAATTACCAGGGCAGTGCAGAGCAAAGATTTATTTATATATTTAAAGATACATTAGGGACACAGACAGACCTCGGCCAAAGGCCTTGATCTGATAATTTTTCCAGTTACTCTTCTAGATTTCATACACTAATGTAACTGAGTTATACTCAGGAGAAATAACATTTTGCTCTGACTGTGTAAAAGTTCATAATCAGTTCATATTAGCTCTGGATACATTTGATCTCGATATATAATCTGATTCTTGGTACAAGTTACCTAACTTATACTCTCGTGACAAGAAACACCGGCACAATTCAAACAACAGTAAGCCGGACAAAAACATTCAAAACGAATTGTATTCCTTCTAAAATGTTTTGTAGTTGCTTTATAATTTTAACTGTCTATCTCATCAGCTTACACTGGCTCACAGCATTCATATGCATCCTTTTGTGAACCTTATGATAAATTTAACCAATTTGAAATTGAAATTTTTGATATTTTTGCACTTAAATATTTTATAATGTATTTTGTTATACTTTTAAAAACGTGTAAAAGTATTTAATGTGTAATAAAGTACGAAACTTCCTGCTCTAAACATCTACTGGGTTAATTATATCTTCGAATGAAGCTTACGAAATATAATATATGATCAAACGAACTTCTTGAATGAAGTTCGATCAATATTATATGAGTAAGCTTCATTCGAAGATATAAGGTCCCACCCCTCCCAACCCCGGAATAGGAAGTTTCGAAAGCTCTACAATCTCTAAATAATGAGTAAAAGTGCCGCCCGGGTTGCCAGGTGGCGTGTTGTGTTGGCGCGCTTTTTTCAAACGATATGAACAAAACTGGTTCAAAACCTTTAAAAAATCTCTAAAGTATGTGCGATTAGTTGCCGCGGGCTAGAATTGGGACTACTGGGTTAATTATATCTTCGAATGAAGCTTACTCATATAATATTGATCGAACTTCATTCAAGAAGTTCGTTTGATCATATATTATAATACCTGAAAATATGTCTAAAAATATTGCTAAATGGCTAAATTGTATTTCAGAGATAATAGATAGTTAGGAGTAATAAATTTTATTGTAATAGTATTGATTTCATCTCTTTCCTAACGGAAGTTGTAGAATGTAATTAACTAAAGTATTGTATTAAGTAAAATCATAAAAATGACATGTGTTGCAAGGTTTATAATGTGTTCAAAATATTGTATTAATATTGTTATCGATTCATCTAGTAAAATATACCAAATCGTATGTAAAAGTAGTAATTTTGATGCTGTTCAATGTAGCTCATTGGCTAATGTAACTAGAATGATTTGTATTGGTTAATATGTGGCTAATATCACTCACCTCATTCCTGATTGGATAATTGTATTGCTCACTACCTGTACAAACTTCATTTCATATTGTATGATAAAAAGCTCCATCAGAGCATCGCTCTTATATTAGTGTCGGTGAAACTGGAAGTATCCCTAGTCCTGAGTTAAGTAATTTTCTTTAATATTTAAAATATGTTGTTGTAATAGAAGTAAATCTCATTGTAAACGTGTTATTTTCTTGTCTTTAAATGTAGATAACTGTATTTTCAACTCTGCTTGGATTAGTAACTGTTTTACTGCTGTTTCTTTGAATAATCAAGTACATTTATAACTACCATTTATTTCGTTTATCATATGTTCTAAAATTCCCTTCCTATGTAGCTATAATCCACGAAAAGGCGTGGTTAATTTAGGTAGGTAGTACAAGACAGCTTGGCTGTATCCTCGTATTTTAGAGCACAATAGGTAATTCACTCAAGACCTAGTATTCCTTTAATAGAAAACTCATATTAAAAAGCTTATTTGTAACTGCACATGTCTCTATCCTTAAAATTCTAACATCAGAAGTGCGATTCTACCCAGCACTGCAGTTAAAATATTTTTCTGTAAACAATTCCAGGATGGATGCGGCTGCCTAGCGACCTCTTCAAAGCGATCAACGATGCTGCGCCTGATGTCCGGCCAGGGGAAAGATGATCCAATCCAACTACAAGCAACTGCTGCGCAGAGTAACTACTGGTCCACCAACATCGAGGCACATCAGAAAATCATTTGGAGCAGCATCGTTATTGTTGCTAAGACAGGTAAGGCCCCAACAAGGCCTGCTTAACTTTAGTTAAAAACCTGAAAATTTAAAAGTGAATTTATATCTAGAAGTGAGAAATATTTCGTGTACCTAAAATGTCTGATTCAAAACAATATTCAGCGTTCCTAACTAACATTTTTGCAAGCTCATATAGCTAAAAGTGGTCTTTCAAATATTAAATGTATTTAAACCGTCATTTAAAAGTAAAAAGTTAAAGAAAATTTTGACTGTGACGATTGATAAAATTTACTAGTCACCCTTTTCTTTTTTTTTTACGACCTACATGTAACCTGTTTGATCTAGTTAAAAACTTGTGCAGAAACCGAATTTTATTCGGTTAATTTAGTGTACCTACATAAAATTTTTGTTTTCTATCTTTCATCATCTTATCGTGGGTGTTGTAATGTAAGATCAATGACCTAACTTCTACAAAATCTGGACTATACCTGTCTACTTACGTTTCTTTAAATGTTGTTTGTCTGGTTCCCTAACTCAGATACGGTTTTGTAGATAACTAAATTCTCTCTCCAACATTCAAAATTTGGGCTACAAAACATCGGTCACAGTGGCATGTCCTGTATTTGCATTTCATTTTTGTTTAAAAGTAACATTTTTGTTTAAAAGTAACGTAAGAAACGAATAAAACTTGGTCAATTTATGCAATAAATACACATATATTCAATAATGAGTGTGTTCGACACTAAAAGTTCACACAATATTTCCTCTCACTACACGAAAACCGAAAATTTTGGGTGGGTAGATTAGACTTCTAGTTATTTTGCGACAACTATTTGTCTTTTCAAAATAAGCCTAAAGGCTTTGCAATTGCAACACTGTATTTTGCTCAGTGTGACCGTCTTTTGAATTTAAATCAATTTTTTTTTTTATATTTACTTTGTGCATACAAAAAAGTATGAAGTTTACTTCTTTATCGATGAATACTTAAAAATATATATACCGTCGTTCATTAAATCTAAACAACCGTGCGGCCTTAAAAGTGTGAGTCGGACTCTCGTACTAAGGGTTCCATACCTGTCCAGGACCACTACAGCAGCTGTAATAAGGCTGTCCCGTCTCTAATGTAAATGGACTTGAAATAAATGATAGCCTACTTGAAATTGGTTAAATTTGGTTGTGAGAATACTTGCAATATTTGATGAATATTCGATTTTTATGGTGCTAGTTTTTCTTGCCTTTCATGATTTTGGATCAATGGAAAATACCCCATAGGTTTTAGTTTGGTTCATAAATGTATGAAGATGGGTACATAATTTGTGGCCGTACCTTTTGATTGTGTTGACGACGTGAAACAAAAAAAAATCGCATCTCTATATCCGTGAGAACAATGATTGACAGACTGAGGACAAAGAGATCCTTTATGGGTTCAGTTTATTTTCCTTTTGAATTACGGAACCCTAAAATATAACCACTGTTTTTGTTGAACTTTTTTTTTAAGTACTACCTACTTTTGAGATTTTTTTCTTTTTATTTCGTTGTTACGATAAACAGCGAACTGGTGCCGATTTTTGCAAATACCTACCCAACTCGAAAATAATAAATTATTTGTAGTTTTGATGATACTGCTCATCTAAAGGACTTATGATGATGCCAATTAATTTATACTAAACAATCCTGGCTAATGATTGATATTACAAAATATCAACAAGAATACGTTTTAACGTCAAATTGTTCAAATATATTTATAATTCTGCCTTCAATATACATCAAGATCCTTAAACCAAGTAACGTTTATCTAGTACGAGTATTTTACAAGTATGGAAAACTATTTCGATTGCAAAGGTAAAACTCTCTCATTGTGATGAACACTGAAATGTGTTAGGTACAGTATATGAAGTAAGAAAATGCTAACATTATAGTAAGAGGCAAACTGACCTAAGTATAAAAATTCAGTGTTATGGAGGATTTACAAAATAATGACATTATAACGAAAAAATACATTATTTGCCGGAAGATGTTATTACTCCTATCAAGAGATTATTAAGAGGCTTAACAGGTGTTTTTTTTTTAATTTTTGACGTGGACATGAAATAACCAATTGGAATATTATATTGTGTAGTGAATAAAAAGCGTTTTGAGCCTTTTTTATTGTGTTGATGTCATATGTTTTAGTGGGTACTTTAATAAATTGCATGTTCAGCAATATATCTTTTTAAATACATTAAAATAACGAGTAAGTTTTTAATAATAATAGTAAATTAATTAATTTCTCTCGGAAATATCAATAAACATACATTAGTTTACATGCAATTTTAAAAGAAAACACTAATTAGGCTAGCAAGAAATTTAGCTTGTGAAGAGACTGGAGCCTTTACTAGGTTCTGCATCTGTAACTTAGGTGTCCAGGACCTGAATGTAATGGTAAACTATAATGGAAATCATAATGAAATTAAATTCCTAGGGGTAACACTTGGGTTGGAGATCACATATTGATAATATAAATACAAAAATAAGTAAATATGTGTTAAAACAATCACAAAACCAGAATCTCGAAAAACTGTACTTTGTGCATATAATGCGTATGTGGTTTCCAATTTTAGATATGGTATATTGCACTGGGGAAACGTGGCAAAGGTTCATATTTTACTATTATTTAGAACACAAAAAATGTGTAAGAGCCATGTGTGGCATAGGACAAAGAAAAAGTTCCCCATTTTAAAAAGCCAAATTAGAAAAAAAAAACTCTGTTGAACTGGCAGAGACTAGGCATCCGTAAAGCAGAAATAAGACCACCTGAGCACCCGAACTTGTTATTCTATAGTAACTGTAATGGTATGGCTCGAAAACTATATAATACGATAAAGGATCTACCATTGCACCAATTCAGAACAAATTTACATGCTTTGCTTACTGATGGATGTTACTATAATTTTAATGCCTTTTTAATTGATGATGACGTTAATAGTACTATTTTGTGACTGTTATTTAATACTTTCTGTTCGGACATTGTAACTTAGATTTGATATTTAATAACTTTGTGACATACCTACCTAATCTAATTGGAACACTGTTGTATGTATATTGCATGCTGACACAGTAAGATACAGTGAAACTTTATATAAATTTAAACACTTTATGTACCTGTTTCTGACAATAAATGAACTATGAATTGTGACCGCTTTAGCAAATAGTACAAATTGATACTATTTTAAACTATTGAGGTGGTTAGTTTATAATGTGTACATTTAGAGGTCAATAAAAATGTATTGTTCGTTCATACTCTTTAGTGCACAAAATATTTACAGTAAAATCATAACTTAACGACATACACAAAGGCGGAAATCATATCTAATGAAATTTCTTTTGTGGAAATATTTCAAATATATTGTTTAATCTTTGTCATGTTGCAAAAATTTGTTTGATAAAATTTTTCTTTTTATTGCGAATATCAATTTATTTTTGTTAGCATTAAGATTCAGATTGGCCGAACAGATAGTGGAAAAATACTGTGACGAATGAAATAGAAAAAAACGTTGTTGTGTTATATGCATTTGTTATAAATTGTTGACGTTGTTTCATGTACTGGAGATACGCTGGTCGGCCTTATACATGGTGTCGATCGATCTCACTGGCAGCGGGTGAATGTGACCGACATGTCTATGTATCTGGTAATTCATTATTTATAAAGGGTAACCGCTGGTCGGCCAAACACTTGGTGTCAGTTATCTCACAAGCAGCGGGTAAATGTGACTGGCATGCCTAGGTGTCTGGCATTACCCATCAAATCTTGAAATTTATTTTGTGAAAGCAAGTTCTGCTAGGTAAGATACTTGGTGCCATATATTTCGGTTGGTGAATATGGTTGGCATGTCTATGTATCTGGCATTAACCGTTTTAACTAAGCCCATATCTCAATGGTAACAATAGACGGGGCTAAAATGTAGCAAGCAGCTTTTTAACAAAATCTTTAAGAATGTTGTAAAGGTTTCATCATTATTATTTCAATGTGAGCAGGAGTTTTAAAATAAAACTTGGCCGTAAATTTATTGTGTCTGTGTTAAACTGTTTTTTGTATAATCACAATTTAATTTAGTAAAGTATTTCTAAAGTTATAGATATGTGTACCTACTAGATATTTGTCCTGATAGTACTTCGGGGACGAAGTACTGTCAGTATGGCCGTGATAGATTATAATACCTGAAAATATGTCTAAAAATATTGCTAAATGGCTAAATTGTATTTCAGAGATAATAGATAGTTAGGAGTAATAAATTTTATTGTAATAGTATTGACTTCATCTCTTTCCTAACGGAAGTTGTAGAATGTAATTAACTAAAGTATTGTATTAAGTAAAATCATAAAAATGACATGTGTTGCAAGGTTTATAATGTGTTCAAAATATTGTATTAATATTGTTATCGATTCATCTAGTAAAATATACCAAATCGTATGTAAAAGTAGTAATTTTGATGCTGTTCAATGTAGCTCATTGGCTAATGTAACTAGAATGATTTGTATTGGTTAATATGTGGCTAATATCACTCACCTCATTCCTGATTGGATAATTGTATTGCTCACTACCTGTACAAACTTCATTTCATATTGTATGATAAAAAGCTCCATCAGAGCATTAAATCGCTCTTATATTAGTGTCGGTGAAACTGGAAGTATCCCTAGTCCTGATTTAAGTAATTTTCTTTAATATTTAAAATATGTTGTTGTAATAGAAGTAAATCTCATTGTAAACGTGTTATTTTCTTGTCTTTAAATGTAGATAACTGTATTTTCAACTCTGCTTGGATTAGTAACTGTTTTACTGCTGTTTCTTTGAATAATGAAGTACATTTATAACTACCATTTATTTCGTTTATCATTTGTTCTAAAATTCCCTTCCTATGTAGCTATAATCCACGAAAAGGCGTGGTTAATTTAGGTAGGTAGTACAAGACAGCTTGGCTGTATCCTCGTATTTTAGAGCACAATAGGTAATTCACTCAAGACCTAGTATTCCTTTAATAGAAAACTCATATTAAAAAGCTTTTATTTGTAACTGCACATGTCTCTATCCTTAAAATTCTAACACAGGCATGTTGTAAATCGCCGCTTCACATAATGTTTTGGCATTTTACAAACTGCCGATAATTTTTAAAATTCTTCAGTTTACATAATGCTTTGGCATTTGACATATAATCACGCGTAATTCGTTTCTGGCTACTTGCCGGCCGCTGCCGCGGCACGGTCGCTTCGCTCACTCGGCTTATGAGGTAACCTTACCCATTCCTATCCCATTAGGGATTGGTTAGGTTGGGTCTGTCTTAACTAACTTACATAAAATTCACTATTACTGATCTAACCCCGTTTACAATCTACCGATGCCGTTTTACAATTTGCCGAACGTACGAATTATACGATTTGCCTGCGACATATTCAAAACAGGAAAAAATGAAAGGTTAGCAACTTTGAATTGAAAATTTATGCAACCTCCTAGAATCAGTACAGCGAGACTTTGGCTTGTGTTGATAAACTATATTTAGCGGCTTAGCGTTCTTTTGAAGTATTAGGATCGATTCAGTTCGATCTTATGTTCCTGTTATCGATTCCCCTGGCCTTTTAGAAAAGATTTTTTATAAAGTTCCTATTAAAAGTGTTCGCAGAAGTAACTTTCTGTTTACTGCTGCTACAATTTCTAAGTCAAACTATACTTCAAATGCATTTTTCCATCGCTGTCTCGCACTTTATAACAAAGAAATGTCCCACATAGATCCCTTTCACATGAATATTTTGAAATTTAAAAACAGTCTCATTAGCCACCTAAACTCTCAAATTAAGCACCCAAAAAATAATTAGCAGTACACTAAATTCTTTATCCTAAGTTTAATGATAAGTTTTCTACCTATTTGTTAGTTTATAATTGGAGTCATATATTTCTTACTATGCTTTATTATTAAGTTATTCTTATTGTTATCCGCACGTCACTCTCTCTGTTTTGATATCCTTATAATATGCTAAGAACGCACTTTTGGGCACTCAAGGTTTTTCTTTAACTCATAAGAAATTGTATAAATATTTATGTACACAACTGTTTGTTGCCAAAATAAAATAAAATAAAATAAAATAAAATAAAATAAAATAAAATAAAATAAAATAAAATAAAATTAGGATGAGCGACCATTGCTTTTTATAAGACTGTGTTTTATGGAATTACAGCTCATGTTGTTTGAGAGTGTTTCGTTCACTAACACTGTAATGATAACACTATGACAGGTTCTTTTAAAATTCAATCTTAAACTTAGGGATTAAAATACAATACGATGATAATGATAAAGATCCCATAACACCCCGTATCGTGGTATAAGAACCCGTTAGTAGATAGATTAGTTTCACCTAGTAGAGTGAACCTTGAATCCCATAGTTTATGACCTAGGTTAACTTCAATAGCGAAAATTTAATTGGTCTTCGAGAAACATTAATCGAAACTTACAACTATAAGGAAACTTAAAAATCATGTTTTTTTAAATATAATACACTGAAGTACTTCAAGCTCTGCCCATTCAATTTGATGCCATCATGCAAAATTCAAAACACACGCACGCAAAAATTATTCCCTTTCATTAGCCTTTTATTCAAAAGAATTTCATTCTTTTATTGTTGCAGGATATTGCGATGGCGGCTGAAACTGGTACGGTCAGCTACATATTAATTTAAACGCTTGCATGCTGAGTATCAGCCCTACCTGCAACCTTATCAAGGCGGTCAAAGGGTTACAGCATTATAACCGACGTGTAACTGACTGCACTTGAATAGAAAACTATCGGGGCGTTGCGTGTTTGAGCGTCCATTGATTGCACATAACTTCGATTGTACTAGGCGTAGTGGTATTGTCGGAGCGAAAATTGATATTCTCTTCTTTCATTGTCCATTTTAAAACTTGCGAGGAAGAACTAAGTTTTTTATACGACGCAAACTGATAGCTTTACAATCTAAAAATTTATTGCCATCTACATTTCAGAAATTAAGCTAGTTTTATCGTAAATAAACATAACCTGTGCAACAAAGATTTTTTTCAACTTACTAGCTTGGAAAACTTTGCTTTATCGGTTGCAAAATCAGCATGCAAGTCTTTTTTGGCCGCTAACGTGTTAAAGGTTTCTAATAGAAAGTGATGATGAACTATGGTACAAGATATTGGCGCTATATTAGAGGTAAAAAATTATGTCTTTCGGTCGGCATAAAACTTATTTCGCATCCCGTGCCATGAAACCCTCGAGTTTCTTCTTTTGAACCATTTGCTTCGGTCGTGCGTGGCTCAATCCTAAAATCCTTGGTTTTCTCGAGTTTCAGTGCGAGGCATTAGCTCCAAATTATAATTTTTCTGCCTTGCATTCATTCATAACATCCATGAAATATCCACTGTAGGACAGGGAGCTCCATCCAGAACTTCAGCAAAAACGGTAATTTGAAGGGGATTTACCATAGTCACCACGCTTGTAAGCGTTGCGGTTGGCGACCGCAGAATGTAAGCAATACACAGAAAGATGCAGCTGCCCATCTTCCGGTTCATAGACCCTTAGTCACCTCTTACGACACCCACGGGTAAAGATGTGTTTGTACTATTCTTTGCCGGTGCCACAAAGAGCCTTGCATAACATCACTATTTCCAACATCAAAAACCAGCAACAGCAAAGTCCGTAAAATTTGAAAAGTTTAGAGCAAAACTTTTTAAGTAAAAATGCAGACATAATAAAAAGGCAATTTTGATACAAGTGGAACGAGCCATCCCAAGAATAATGTAATACAATTTGATGAGACTCATCAGCGATATTCTACTTTTTATTCGCCAGTAAACCCGGCCAATCATTTCACTTATTTCAATAAAGTCTAGAGGAGTTTATACAATAATGAACCGAATTTCTATATTTATCACTACGATGAACCCCGATTTAAGAAGATTTTTTTAAAATATGTCGCAAATATACTTACTACCTAAATTTGGTTAAAAGTTAGTTATAAGTTAAGTTGTATGACAGTCGTTTAGTGTTTAAAATATTGGGTAATCGGCAGATTATTGAGATCAAAGGCTATTGATGTGTCCACGTTTTGGGCTAAGATTCTGTAGTCACTTTTTGCCGTCGACTCGAAAAGAAGAAGTATGTAACTACCAACAGGTCTGCCTGGCATTCTCCTCGCAGTTTCGTTTGTTTCGACCATAAATGTGGTCGGATCTGGTCGGACTACGCTCGCTACAAAGTTGCGAATTCCTTGTACTAGACGACTTAAGATAACTTGTGGTGCTTTCGGAGTCTTGTAATTTCTATATGATAACTTAGTATCAATATCTTTAAGATTATTAGATTTCCAAGTGTACAGTGCCTCTTATCTTGCTGCTGCAAGGCATAAAGGTTTTACAATCGGATTTAATAGTGATTGGTCCTCTAGATAGCTTATTAGCGTTTTACGACCGATGCTGATCGTGATTGCCCTGATTTTATCGGCCCCATCTCGGCCACGATTATCTTTTTCAGCTGGACCAAGATACTACGACACAAAAAATTAGTCTATTTCGGTAGTTGAGAAATAAGCTGCGTTGTATTATTTGTATCATTCGGTTCTTTCGCTTGTTTAGGGTTCCGTACCTCAAAAGGATAAAAAGCGGAACCCTTATAGGATCACTTTGTTGACTTTGTTGTCCGTCTGTCTGTCTTTTGGTCTGTCAGTCTGTCAAGACCCTTTTTCTCACAAACAGGAAATGCTATGAAGTTAAATTTGATACCAAATTTTAAGGTTTTAGAACAACACAACCAAAAGATATCGCCATCTAGGTCGCAATTTCCATACATTTATAAACGAAACCAAAACCTGTAGACTACTTTTCGTTGACCTTACTTACTTACTTCGCTGGCTCAGCGACCCGAAGTGGATCTTGGCCTCCGACATTAAAGTACGCCATTCGTCTCTATTTTGTGCCAAATTTAACCAGATAGGCACTTTGAAGTAAAACGACTGTACTACTGTGTAGCTAGTTTATTACTGTCGTACAATATCGGCCGGTGAGGCGGCGAATACATACCATTCCTCCCGCATTATTTACAAAACCTGGTGACAAACAATATATAAATTACAATAAATACAACTTGTTATAATTAGGTACGTACGCACGGCAGCAAGCACGCAGAAATAAAACCAGCGCAAGCTGAGCCAGCGCTACTCTAAAAAACCCGGATCCAGAGACCCGCTTAAGGTCTAAGTGTTTCCACCAACGTGCGGCCGTGTGTACTAGTAAAACTGCCTATAGTCTACCTTGCGTCTAGTAGATCTAACGGGTCGAGCCTGGGGTTGCGCGGGCGCAGCAGCGCAGCCCCGTTCCACTTCCCTCTCATTATTTTGCACACAATCGTTACTTTGCTGCGACACCGGCTGAGGCTCTGATGTCTCAGATAAATTATCACCGGCTGAGCAAGCTACTGGTGATGGTGCCCGTGGAGGCGGTGTTTCCTGCTGGCGAGGCTCCGATATCACCGGGCATGGCCGCGGTGTTACAATTTCAGGAGGGGCTACTACCGGATTGCCATCGAATGCCTTTTCATGAATATTTTTAAAAATCTGATCTAGATGTCTTTTACATTCTACCTTATAATCAATAAAATATATCATAAACATTCTGTTTCCGATAATTTTTGTTATTTTTCCCTTCGACCAAATACTTTTTCTTGCAATGAACCACTTAGCGAATACAGCATCACCTACTTTAAAACATCTACTTCTTTTCCGTTGTTCCACTGAATTACCATCATTATTATTTTGTATTTTATTTGGCGGCAATACCAAATCAAGACGAGATCTCAATTTCCTACCAAACATTGCCTCGGCCGGAGTTATGCCAGTGGAACAATGGACCGTATTTCTATATTCGAACAAGAATCCTAGTAAGTTTTCTTCTCTTTCCTGTTGAGTTTTAATTGTAGTATCATACAAAATACATTTGATCATTTTCTTACAGGTTTTTACTGAGTTTTCCGCCTGTCCGTTACTAGACGGGTGATAAATGGGAGAATTTATATAATGTATGCCATTGTTAGAACAGAATTCCTGAAATTCTTTGGAACAAATTTTCACGTCATTGTCTGAGACTATAGTGTTCGGTAAACCAAAACGCGAAAAAACTTGCTTTAATTTTGCAATAAGCGCTCGCGTGCTCGTTCCCTGTTCCATTTTCAGACATTCCAACCATTTACTGTATGCATCAATAACTACCAAATAATCAGCTTGTGCTATTGACAGATAGTCAATGTGTAGTCGGTACCAAGCGTGTGGCGGGTGCGGCCAGGGTGCGGGCTCACTGCGCGGGGGGGAGGCGCGCGTTGCTGCGCACGCGTCGCACGCGCTCACCCAGCGCTCGATGTCGTCGTCGATCCCGGGCC
The DNA here is from genome assembly GCA_947532105.1 of Athrips mouffetella. NCBI lineage: Eukaryota > Metazoa > Arthropoda > Insecta > Lepidoptera > Gelechiidae > Athrips > Athrips mouffetella. The sequence continues at coordinate 1,410,496 of OX383958.1, forward strand.
ACCACATCCTGCTACGCGCTGCACTTTTCGTTTTTACTACACCAAAGTGCGCTGAGTGTAGTTCCCGCAATAATCTCTCCCGTAAAACTTCTGGTACGACTATCCTATGACCCCGAAATAAAACACCATTATTTACCTCTAAATCTAATTTACACAAGTGATATGGTTTGACCAAAGCACAATTAATTTTTCGTGGCCAGCCGCGCTGCATATATTTCATAACAGTACACAAAACCTTATCAGTGGAGGTTGCATTCCTTACTTCATCGAAGGAAACCGGTTTTGTGTTCGCATCTAAGAAGAATACTGCACGACTATAGCTGTCTTCTTCACTCTCGTTGTCTGTTTCCGGCAAGGGAGCGCGCGAAAAAAAATCTGCAATAACATTATCTTTACTACTTATGTACTGTACTTGGTAATTGTATGCGGACAATATTACTGCATATCTTTGAAGTCGTAAGGCGGCCGTGATAGATATGCCGTTTTTCTTGCCGAAAATAGACAACAACGGCCTGTGATCCGTTTTCAATATGAAGGGCGTTTGGACACCGAATAAATATTGGTGGAATTTTTTAACACCAAAAATAATAGCGGTAGCCTCCTTATGAATTTGGCTATAGTTGTGTTCGCTAGCCGACAGCGACCTAGAGGCGAAAGCTACGGGACGTTCCGTTCCGTCCGCGGAGAGCTGGCATAGCACACAGCCGAGGCCAGCGGGCCCCGCGTCTACACTCAGCGACAGCCGCGCGCCCGGCTCGAAGTGCGCCAGCACGCGGCCCGACGACAGCTCGCTCTTCACCGCCTGCACCGCGCGCCGCTGAGGCTCGCCCCACTCCCACGGGGCCTCGGCGCGGAGTAATTTGTGCAACGGACTCATTACCGCTGACGCGTTAGGAATAAAATTCCTGTAGTAATTTACGATACCGATAAATCTTTTCACTTCGGTTACATTTTGAGGTTCTGGTGCTTCTACGATAGCCCTGACCTTCTCCGGACATGTATGTAACCCGCCTTGGTCGATCACGTAGCCCAAATATGTTACGCTCCTTTTGAAAAATTCACATTTTTCATGTTGCAATCTAAGCCCTGCGTCTCTTAACCTACTTAACACCTCCCGCAACCTGTTTAAATGTGTGACGTCATCGGGGCCCGTGAGACATATATCGTCTAACCAACAACTTACCCCATCTATCCCGGCTAAGAGAATTTCCATCGACTTTTGAAATATGGCAGGGGCGTTTGCCAAACCGTATACCAATCGGGTATATTTAAATAAACCTTTTGAAGTATTAATCGTCGTCAAGTCCTGTGAAGCTTCATCTAGAATAAATTGGTTGTATGCGTTCTTAAGATCGATTTTACTATATGATTTCCCCCCACCTAGCTTGGCGAAAACCTCTTCAATCCTAGGCAATGGGTATTTATCAATGACAAGGTCCTTATTCAAGGTAATAGAGTAGTCACCAGCGATCTTAACTTTCCCATTTTCCTTTAAAACCGGTACTATGGGAGTTGCATATTCTGAGTGGTTAACCGGAATCAAAATTCCTGAATTCACAAGCCTATCTAACTCGTCTTCGACCTTTTTCTTAAGCGCAAATGGAACAGAGCGAGCTTTAAAAAATTTTGGCGTAGAACCGTCTTTTATATGTAATTTGACTTTAAATTTATTAAAAGCCCCTAACTCGTCTCGCCATAACTCAGGAAACTGTTCTAACAATTTATTTACATCGGGAACAGAATGGACTACATTGTTCACCTGTACAGACAAACTCACATCAAATGCAGTCATAAAATCTCGACCGAGAAGTGGCGGACCGCCATTTTTAACGACAAATAATTTTATCGTTTCCGTCCGACCGCTATAGGTAATGTTTATATCGAAAAATCCCATCGGCGAGATCTTATGCCCGTCGTAAAAACACATTTTAATATTAGAACTACTTAATTTAAAATCGGAAAATAGGTTACTGTATAACTGTTCTGAAATAACCGACGTTCCCGAGCCTGAATCCAGTTCCATAGTCAAAGGCCGCCTCCCCAAAAGTACGTCAACAGTAATAGGTTTATCGCACACATACCTCAAATTAAAATTTTGACACTCTTCACAGCAAGCCGCTTCATCGGAGCTATCCTCTTCCTGCGTTATATTATTCACACGCGAATTTTTACGATTGTGATCGCACACTTTTTTTAAATGCCCCTTTTGACCGCAACGTTGGCATTTATAGCCCTTGTAACGACACTTGTCACTAAAATGCCCTTTTAAGCCGCACACTGAACAGCGCGAGGAAACGCCGGTAGACGAATAGTCGCGAGCCGGCCCGGCCCGGCCTGCTGGCGCGCTCGGCCCAGCCGCACCCGCGCGCCATCCGCTGCTTGCGCCTGCGCCGCGTCCACCTCCTGCTTCGCGTCCCAGCGATGCCCGGTACATAGGTTCGACTTTGATCTCGGAAGCCATCCTGACTTCCCTGGCGCACGCTGCTTGCTCTGCTATCTCTAGCGCTCGGTCAATTTTCAAGGTGCTGGGTGATTGTTCAAACAATTTTTCGCGTTCTGGTCCGGGTCCTAAACCGAGGATGAAACGATCCGTCAGTATCGTGTCTAGAGCGGTACCGAAATCGCAATAACTCGCGAGTCCACGTAGTCGTGCCGCCCATTCTCCCAAGGTCTCGCCCGATCCTCTCACCGCCTCGTAGAACTTCGCCCTGTTCGCAAAAGAGCACTTCCTAGGCTTGAAATGGGTGTCGAGTAACTGCACTATCTCCTTATACGTTTTCGAGTCGCAATCGTCGGGATAAGCCAGGTTCCGAATCAGACGGTAGGAGTCATCCGAAAGATGAGTTATAAGGATACCGGCCTTATTTTCTTCAACGACCTCATTAATTTTAAGGAATTGGGTCAATCTTCCTTTGAAAATAGCCCACTCACACGTTTTATAGTCGAAAATTGGTAATTTTCCTAAGTAAGACATGATTTATTATTTACGCAGTGGGTGAATCGAAAACTCTCGCGCCAATGAAGTAAAACGACTGTACTACTGTGTAGCTAGTTTATTACTGTCGTACAATATCGGCCGGTGAGGCGGCGAATACATACCACACTTCCAGCTCTTTCAGGTCTTTGGTGACTTCATCCTTCCAGCGGTATCTTGGACGCCCCACCGGACGACGCCCAGAAGGTTGGCCAAGATAAGCTTTCTTTGCGGCTCGATCTTCTCCCATCCTCTCCACATGTCCTAGCCAGCGAAGTCGGGAGGATTTATTTCTCCGATGATGATGATTTTATTTCTTCGTTGACCTAGAATCATGAAATTTGGCAAGAAGCTGGTATAGCCACAGATTAAATAATAGTAAACTAACGTATAGCTTCTTCGTTATCGAAAAAATCGTCCGAGAGATTAATGATATTTGTCCAACCCCTTGCTAGTTCCTTCCTACAACCTCTCAAGGCAATATATTCCATTTTGTTTGCGACAGACGGACGTAATATTATTTGAAACAACCGTTTATTATTTATCATGGAGCAACATGGATCTTTAGGCAGATGGATAAAGTTATTTCACTTCATTTATAAAAAAAACATCCAACTAAATCGCACTTGGCCGGGTTTTTTTAAATATCAAACTTATTACTCCTGCAAAGGTTCAAATTCAACCAAAACTTAAACGCCTGTGGCATACAGTAAATAGATAGACTTTCCGTAGCAAAGCTCGTAGCTACTTCGTAGCAGTGCATCCTCATGTTTTGTAGTTTGTATGTTATGGTATTTAATGCACTAGAATTTTCCAAGAAAAGAGAGTTCTGTTAATAATAGCGTAGTAGGTACGTTATAGTGGATATTACCGCGTTGCCACGTTCAGTGCTCGGCTTGGGTGCAGGTGGGGCCGCCATCGCTGAGACAAATCGTTGCAGCGGCACTTGCGGTGAGCCCCTTATAGTTTGAGAGCTAAAGAGTCGTTTAAATTGGCAACATTAAAATATTTTTTAAATCTTGACTCGTATCTTGCTTCCGTTTTATAAATCTGGATGAAACCGGAATTAATGCAGCTGCCCTGGAAATTTGTCATTCTACGAGCAAGAAAAATATTTAAAAAAACGAAATTCCCGACTGTGTAGAAAAATTTTACTGAAAACAGAAAAAACAAGTTTTAAAAATTTCATGTGGTATTGCAGGCGATGACAAAAAAAACTACAAAATATATTTGATGTTGAAAAACACTTAATTTTAGACCGCCCCGGTTTATCCCTGCCTGAAATAAATACCTCATGAAATTTTTGGAACTTTTTTTACTCTTTTCAGTTCATATTTTTCTAAACAGTCGAGTTATTTGTTTTTTGAAATATTTTTTTTTTCATTTAGTACTTTTTAGTTTCATTAATGTGGCTTGATGTAGGTATATCTTATGTATGATTGTGCCACCTGCAAGGATTTGTTCGTTATTAGTGTTTTCTCAGCACTTTCTAATTTTATGAGCTGCGGACTACAAATTTATCAAAGGTTTATTTATATTTTGTACGGCTGCCTATTTAAATTTAAATACATAAATCGAATGATCAATAACTATAAGTAGGTATGTTAAACTTTGTAGCATCGCCGTTTTCAGGTTTATTGTTGATGAAACTGTTCTAATTCATTCGTCAGCGGGAGCTAGTGACGTAAGCACGTATTCGCCGTTACTAATCGCGTTTATCAAGTATCGTCAATATGGTTCAATGTGATAAGTGTAATAAAAATATTACTAAAACAAAACCAGGAGTCGAATGCAATCGATGTGAAAAGCTGGTGCATCTCATTACAAGTTGCACTGGTTTGACCAACAAGCAGATAACTGCGCTTCGTGGTGCCGACACGCTGGAGTGGACCTGCCAGGAATGCCGTGACCAGTCCCATAAGCGGTCATCTATCATTATTCCAGACGAGGATGAAGACGAGATCCACGAAGATATCCCTGTTGGTAACCTTCAAATCGATGTGAAGCAATTGCTTAAAGATATCGCAAAGGAAATGGAAAAGACTTTAAAAAAAGAAATGAAAGATGTACAACAATCTTTACAATTCCACACGGAGAAAGTAGAGGAAGTAATGGAGAAAATTGATGCCTTTCAAGAAACAATTATGGAACTCAAGAAGAGAAATGTGGAATTGACCAACAAGAATAAACATTTGGAAACGAGGGTAGGTGCCCTTGAGCAACGGCTGCAAGATATGGAACAAGATAAGCTTTCGAAATATATAGAAATAATAAACGTAGTACCAACCACAGATGAAAATCCTCTAACTGTCGCCCAGAATATTGCAGGTAAATTAAACCAACCCACTGATGACATCATAAGCGTGGTGCGTATGCCGGGAAAGAAGGAACGCTGGTCAACTCGTCAAGATCCCTACGTAACTTTCACAGCCAAAACAACCGAAACACATCTGGGAAAACACAAGATACTGTCTACATCAAAGAAGCTCTGACAGCCTATAATAAACATCTCCTCTGGTACACCAAACAAGAACTCGGTGCTACCTACACCTACATATGGATTAAAAAAGGAGTGTTGCGTGTACGTAAAAATGGAGAAAATGACAAACCTGTAATCATTCGCTCAGTTCAAGACGTAAACAACCTAAAGAACACCAAATAAATATGTAGGTAATCGTAATATTCTTTAAAATCTTATCATAAACATCATGGATACTTTACCTGAAGACATATTAGAAATCCAAGACTGTCCAAATATTCAAAATTTCATAGATCTTATACCAAAAAATGTTAATCTAAAATGCTTTCATACAAACATACGTTCACTAATCAAAAACTTCGCCGCATTAGAAGAATGTATATTTTCCTGCTCGCAAACTATAGACATTGTTATTGTGACCGAGGCAAATATTTCACCATCACTTAGTAGCCTATATCAGCTGGACGGTTACAACATGTTTACAGAACTGCGGAAAACACGTAAGGGCGGAGGGATTATAATTTATGTTAAAAAACAACATAAATTTACGATGCGAAAGAAAAGAACACAGTATTGTGAATGCTTAATAGGACAAATCACCACACAAACAAATTATTCCGCATCTATAATCGCTGTATACCGCCCACCTGATCATAGCAAGCACTTATTTATCGAAGAATTAGACAGTTTGCTTGGGCACATTGATAAAGCGCAAGACGTTTACTTGCTCGGCGATTTAAACATAGATTTAAAAATCGATAACCCTGTGAAACATAAATATATCACTGCCCTGTATAACCACGGTTTGGTGTGTGGGATCACGCAATACACAAGAATAGAAACTAGAGATAACAAAGTAAGTAAATCTTCTATAGATCACATATTTGCGCGATCCCACACCCAAAGTGTGTTCACGGGAGCGCTTGGAATCAAACTATCCGATCACCGCGCAATCATGTTAGCCTGCGTCGGCGCTGCATCGACAAATATGCAGGGTCCTAGATATAAAATGATATATGACAATAAACAAATTAATAAATATATACGTGAAATTGACTGGAAAACCACAGAGAGCATTATATGCCCTTCCAAATTGTATTCCCTAATTATAAAAAATATAAATACCTGTTACGAAAAATGTCAAATTAAAATAAAATATAATAATGCTCGATCAAGAAATAAATGGATAAATAAAAGAATTATAAAAGCATGCAATTTTAGAGATAACCTATTCGTACAGTGGATTAAGGATACAACAAATCATATTTTAAAACTACAATACAATAAAGCTAGAAACTTTGCAAATCTAATTATATATAAAACCAAAAATGAACATATAAGATCTCAAATCATTAAAAACAAAAATAACCCTCGTACTCTCTGGAAGATTTTAAATGAAATTGCTGGCAGAATCCAAAATTCTCTTGACGATGTAATATTAAATGCCCTAGAGTCAAGCACGATCAAAATTGCTGATATCACGAACAATTTCGCCACTACATTTAGGAATAGTGTAAAGTCCATCATACCGCAGTGCAGCACTAAACTTTTAGACGAAAATAGTTACCGACGGCCCATCAATATATCAATGAACTTAAAATCAGCTACATCAGTGTCTGTTCAAAAACTTATTAAAAATCTAAGTAGCGAAAAAGCACCAGGCTTCGACAAAATAAGAGCAGTGGATCTCAAAACTATAAGTGATAGCATTGCCCCCATCATAGCAAAATTCATCAATCTCTCTATACACAATGGACTTTACCCTTCTGAACTAAAAACAGGAATTGTGCGACCAATCTTCAAAAAAGGTAGCCAAAAAGATTATGAAAATTACCGCCCCATCACAATACTACCTGCAATTGACAAAATATTTGAAAAACACATAAGCTCACAAATTTTAAATTCCTACCGTAGTAATAATATCTTGTCAGAAAAACAATTTGGATTTCAGACTCAAAAAGTACAACCCAACTATTAAGTAACTTTACGGACTCTATATGTGACCATTTAAATAATCGAAGGCACGTGTTAGTAGTCTTTATTGACTACAGCAAGGCATTCGACACACTGCGGCATGACACACTTCTTTAGAAACTTGACGATTGTGGTATTCGTGGTCCTCTGAAAACATGGTTTAAATACTATCTTTCTAATAGATCCTTCTTTGTCAAAGTCGGAGAATCCCTAAGTGACAAAGTGACAGTTACAGAAGGTACAGCCCAAGGATCGGTGCTAGGGCCGTTACACTATTTGACTTATGTTAACGACATGGCAAATGTAATTAACAGTTGCGAAGTCTACCAATTCGCGGACGACACTTGTTTACTTTCCGCAGACAAAGACATAGATTATGGCATGCACAGACTGCAAGAAAATTTTACGCAACTCATCAAGTGGTCTCACGATGCTGGTCTGGTGCTGAATGCTGGCAAAACTAAAATTATGTATATTAGTTCTAGTCAGAACAGATTAAAAACAGTGCCACAACTGATCGCACACGACCACGCATGCCTGCACTCCAATAACACTACGTGCACATGTAAACCCGTTGAACTTGTAGACACACAGAAATATCTAGGACTAACTATCGATAGCAGATTCAAGTGGACTGCTCATATTTCCAGCGTCTGCGATAAGTTACGAGCAATACTGGCCAAATTCTCTTTAATTAAAGCTAAAGTACCTGTTTCAATACTACTGTACCTTTACAAAGCGCTAGCAGAGTCAATCATATCATATGGACTTAGTAGTTATGGACGAACTTACAAGTCACACCTCGACAACATTTATCAACTACAACTCCGTATCTTAAAAACGATCGCCCCTACAAACATTAAAACCAAATATAAAGATAATTATAACGAATTATTTGATTACTTCAAAATTATGCCCATTTACAAAAAAAATAAATATACGTTATTAATAGAACAATTTTTTAACCAAACAATTCAACACTTTGTCTCCCATAAGCCGGTCACACGAAGCGTCACCCAATCCTTACTAATAGTGCCACGAGTCCAAAACGACTATGGTAAACAATGTTTAAAGTATATTTTACCTAAATTAATAAATGAACTTCCTATAAATCTGAAAAATAAAATTACTAGTAATAATATTAAAACCATATTAAAAAAATACCTTTTACAAATTAAATCAAGCTAGTTATTTATTTATTACGTTTATGTATTTATGTATCTATATCTATCTTTAGTATATGTACAAATAAAAATAAAAAGTAGGCAACCTTTATAAATAGCTAACAACACCCGATGAAGCTTAAAACATAGTCTGATAGGTAATATAAATAAACAATTTTTCTGCTGGGACCCTGTATACGTCGATCCACAACCGGTTTACCTTGATACATCGTACGACGAATGACGTGAATAGCAAACGATTGGTACCAAGCGCTCTGCTGACTGAATGACGGTGCACGGATAAATCTAAATAGGTTTTTGTTGCACCGTTTAGTATATAAATTTGTATTTTTAATGTTATAATAATAAATAAAATAAAATAAATAATTCAAACTTGTCGAAACAGACCGCTAGCTTCCCGACTATATGTCGTGTGGGCGATACAAATTACAACCTCGCACGGAGGAGTCAGCTGCGATATTATACGTTGATGACGCGAGAACGTAGCGTGTACCACCGGGAAATAGGAGCATTTGCCTCCGACCGAGATGGCAAGACGTTATTCAGTTTTGGGCTGTAGCACGCCAGGTCAAGTCACCACACAATAAGCAAATGTTAAAGAACAATCCGACAAAGAAAAAAAACAAAAAAAAAACATCCTATACAACAAACGCAAGGTTGGTAAAAAAGCGCGTTTTTTCAAGCCATGTTCTGTTAAGAAACTTGTAGATATTTGTATTACTATTGGGGCCAAAAACGACTCATTACTTCATATTTGTGTTACTTAAAATATCATAAGTCAGTTGAGGATTCCATTGCTAACAACAACATGAAGGTATTTTGGTCCTTTATCAATGCGAAACGTAAGTCTAATAGTATTATTCCTAATAAAATGACTCTTCAAGGCAGTACTTTCTCCGATCCCTCGAGCATATGTAATGGGTTCGCTAAACAGTTCCGCTCAGTTTACTCGTCTTCTAGTCACATTAACACTGATTTTACATCATCTCAGCCTGATCATTTCAGCATAAGCAATTATTCCACTGTTAGTTTAAATTATATTCCTATAACTCAAGAAGCTGTTACAAAATCTTTATCAAATCTGGGTAGAAAAAAAGGAGCCGGCCCTGACAAAATACCAGCTGTCTTACTTGCAAATTGTGCAAAAACTCTTTCGTTGCCACTAAGCATCATTTTTAATCGCTCTTTGAATACCGGTATATTCCCCCAAGCTTGGAAAACGGCAAACGTAGTTCCAATTCCGAAAGGCGGTAATGCCTCTGATATACAAAATTATAGGCCTATTTCTTTATTAAGTACCTGCAGTAAAGTTTTTGAATCCCTTATTTGTCCTTACCTTTCCAGCCATTTAAAGCCTCTATTAACACCTCATCAGCATGGTTTCCGAGAGAAAATGTCTACTACTTCAAATCTTGCTGTCTATACCACATATCTTGCAGAAACAGTTGATAAAGGTCTCCAAATCGACGCTATCTATACGGATATCAGCAAGGCGTTTGATAGGGTAGATCACGGCTTACTGATTCGTAAGTTATACCAGTTAGGGATTCATGGAAGCCTGTTGAAGTGGTTTGCGTCTTATCTGCACTCAAGATTTCAAAAAGTGACTGTATGCGGTTACGAGTCTGACCCCTATGTAGTAACGTCAGGTGTACCTCAAGGGTCTCACCTAGGTCCAGTATTATTTCTGGCTTTCATCAACGACATGTCAGATGTTATACTACATTCTCAATATTCTTTTTTCGCTGACGACCTAAAAATTTTTCAGGTAATTAAGAGTCCCGACGATGCAGCCTTGTTGCAAAAGGACCTTGATCAGGTAGTTAAATGGTCCAAAGACAATAATTTACCTCTGAACGCTCAAAAATGTAAACACATAAAATTCACCAAGAAAAGAGTACCCATTAAAACATCTTATCATCTAGACAGTGTCGATCTGGAAGAAGTCGATCGTATAAAAGATCTAGGTGTTATATTTGATGGAAAAATTACATTTAAATATCATATTGATAACATTGTCAACAGATCGTATAAAATGTTAGGGTTTTTATGGAGAACCTGCAAAACTTTCAGAGGTAATGCTGCTTTGAAGTCTGTTTACTTCGCTTTAGTTCGTTCAATTTTAGAGTACTGTTCAAATGTATGGAGTCCGCACTATAGAGTTCACATCGATAGGATCGAAAGGATTCAAAAGCAGTTTCTATTCTTTTTGACTGTGCATGAAAAAAAACTTGCCACTTTTAATTCATATAGCATCAGGCTTAAATATTTTAACTTTATTACTCTTGAGGATCGCCGCTGGATATCGGACCAAATCCTTTTATACAAAATTTTAAGAGGACTCGTGGATTGCCCTAGTTTGTTGGCGCAAATAAGATTAGTGGTCCCTAGACCTAATGCTAGGCTCGTCAATTATAGACCTTTTGATGTTAAGATTTCTAGAACCAATTTGGGATTTAACAGCTTGCTGCAAAGAATATGCCGCGAACACAATAAACTATGTAATACTTGTCAGCCTATCATTGACTTGGATATTTTTAATATGTCTTTTTATAGATTTAAAAAATCTTTGTACACCTTTAAGACACAATCTACATAAACACCATTAATATAATCTTAAGAGTGAAATTATACTTTGCTTTTTTGTACGCTTGCTGTGTTTGCCTGTAATTGGGTCTACTTCTCTGCATTACCATTTATGTATGCTAGTTATTAAGTTCAGATGTAAACCTGTTGGCAAACCTATTAAATAAATATAAAATATCATCCCATGAAACGTCCACTACCGGACATGGAGCTAGCTCCCTCTTGAACTCCAGCAAGATTGCGTGGTACTTAAGAAGGGATCTACCTTAGTCACCGCGCGTGTTAGCGTTGCGGTTGGCGACCACTGTTGTTGGTTGTTGATGACCGTAGTATTTAAGACGGTACGATACACAGAAAGATGCTGCTGCCTATCCTCCGGTATACATGCTCTTAGTCGCCTCTTGCAACACCCACGGGTAGAGATGGGTTGGTACTATTCTTTGCCGGCACTACATAGACGCGAAACTCCGCAAATGAATATTTAAGGACAAAATAACGTATAATGTAAGGTTATATTAACGTAGCTACTGAGCTTTTGAGAAATGTAATTATTTCAAAGTTTTGCTGTCACTATCACTACCATTATAAATAATTACAATATAATTGGATAAAATGATAAAGCAAAAAAGGCATTTAAATGAATCTTAAACAGAAAAACGGTCGTATTTTTCTTTCTTCTTTGTATAGTTCTCAGTTATTTGTTTCGTTTTAGTTTGTTTATTTTTTTAAGCATAAAGCAAATACTCCCAAAACTTGCCTACAACTATTGCTAAACGAGTCAAATAGATCTTGTATAGTACAAGTAGCAGGGCACTGCGGACATGAACATTTTGAGATGGAGCTCCACAAATCGTTGTAGCTCGTTTTTATCCTCCATAAGGATACTGGTAATTTAAGTTAGTAACAAGTCTGTTTAAGTAACTTAGTGGACGAAAGGCCGAAAGAAGCCAACTTTTGGTTTATTGTGAAAATACAATAAAAGAATTCGCACCCGAACGCTCAATTGGACCTCAATTCTGATAACGTAATCCGCGGCTCAAATAACACGATATTCAGAAGGTTCGGGAATTTGCGCCGGGACAAAACATTGGAATATATTCGGTCCTGGTACATTAGGGAGGGACGGGATCGGGATGTGGGGCAAGAACGCGATCACCAAGTGTAGGCTTATTGGAAACCGAACGCGATTAGATCAATTTTGTAAGTTTATTTCTTTCTTTTATTGAATAGTTTGTATCTAGACAACAAAAACGTCTTATTGTTAGTAATGCAACATTATTTTTCGTAGCAGAAAAAATTATGAGACTCATATTTTTGTTTCGTTCTTGATTGGGTCTAGTTACCATCTTTCTAATTCCTTATTTTACTTATTGAAAAAATAGCACCATGGGTTGTTAAGGCTAGACTAAGATACAAATAATAACGATTTCCTTGCAAAATCAGAATCTCTTCTCTGTTTAAGTACTGCTTCTCAAACACCCACAGAAAGCGATTAAAGACTGCACACAGTAATTTCGGGAAAGGGATATCAGATATCGAGCCGATCCCGGCCCAGCTCATAATTGTACAAGATGGGAATCGCGACCGAATCAATTTGTCAAATTGCGGCCCGAATGTGCCCAATAAAGGACAGTCGTAACAAGCCCGGGCGTATTCTGGAAAGATTCCCGCTAATGAAGTTATCCAATGATTTGACGAATAATTTGTGAAAAATATTTAAATAACCTTTAAAACAAAACAGTTCAAGCCAAACAACACAATTGTTTTATTATTCGATGTTGACATTATTAACCGAACTACAGAACAAGTATCAGTAGTCGGGTTTACATTGACAACCAAACTAATGAGACTAAAAAAAGCTGAGTAGTTTTAGTTTAAAATAGATTCGCCTTCTGTTACCCTTTTTATTTATGATTCATTAAAATAATCTTGTGATATAATTTTGAAAATTATTGTCTGTTTTTAAGCCTATGTTTATCATGTTACTGTTTCGACAATGAACAAATTACAATTTTTACTATATTTATTACTAATCTAATTGTTGAGTGTCAGTGTCCCTGATACTTTGACTTTCAAAATGATAATTAAAAAACAACGACACTCACAAATAACATTATATGCTGCGGCATTTTTTTAGCCTTGGTCTGATTTGAACAATTTGCCAAAGGATCTGTTAGACAAAATTTAAAATAAAAACGCCAACCAAATTAAAACTATTAACTTAGGGAAACCTGTTATAGGCTCATGTACCATTAATATATAAGCAAACTATTCTTTTTGTAAACAGCTGTTGGTTTTTTTTCTAAATAAATAAATAAATATTCTTAAATGGCACTTTGTTCGACAGTACGGGAAAGATGTGCCTCCGGCCCATAAAATGTAATCCATGTGATTTTATTGTTAAAATAATTTAAATATTGTTTCCGTGTATGTAATTTTTCAAACTGCGCGCGCATTTATTTTAAACTCCTCCAGCGCACATAATCTTTCATTACTAATAAGATTAAGCGCTTGGTGCATGTAATTTTTCATAAAATTTTAATTTGAAATAAACAGTTTTAATTTTTTTTAATTATTTTTTTTTATTTCACTTTTAAAAGTAGGTACATAAGTACAAGTAAGTCTTCTTGTATCAATGTTTTTTTCTGTTAATGTTATTCTGTATATTAATTAACAGTTTTTGTATGTATTTCTTTCTTTGATATAAGACATATACTGTCACATTTCTTAGTATTTTTCTTATTAATATTTCGTATCTTTTTTATATATTACAAGTGAGCAAACGAGCAGGTGGGCGACCTGATGGTAAGTTGGTCACCACCGCCCATAGCACCCACTGTCTTATTAATGGCATATTTTGACACTAATAAGACAGCAAAGCGCGTTGCTCACTTTGAGAACTAAGATGGTATCTCTCATGTGGCAGTAATTTCACTGGCTCCCTTGCCCTTCAAACCGAAACACAGCAGTGCAAACACTGCTGCTTCACGGAAGAAAAAAGCAAGGGGGTGGTACTTCCCCAGACGGACTTTCCACAAAAGCCCTAACACCTTCGTTTATGTATCAATATGTGTCTCTCGAAATCAAATCTTGAGGAACAGAATCCGGATCCCTGCGACACATGTCGAACAGGCGGCGCCCAATAAAATGACCAAAATTGCCACTCCCAACTTCCATAGTGGGAATTACCACTTCGGAACTTGCTGCGGCCCCGCGCCGATGTTCCAGTGGTAAAATATTGATAATCCAGCGCCCGAGGGTTCCGCATGGGTCTAATCTACCCCCTCCTTCAATATTTGTAAGACGTTGGTTGTCGGCATAGATTTGGGACATCTTCAATCTTGATTGTTTTATTAAAGATGTTAGTTCCATTGTCTTTGGTTGAGAAATACGAGTAAGTTGTATTTCTCTGGGAATCATAAAAAGGCATAATTGAAGATATCTTTACATATTGGTTGTTGACACAGCATCAACTTAGTTGTAGCACCCCTAGGGATATCTGAGTCTAAGTGTGTGGTTTCCGCACTTAATCCTGTGTGGACTATTGTGTGTGGTGGACCACTAGGGAATTTTTTTTATATCTTAGTTTTACGCCCAAATAAGTTTAAAGTCTCCTAACTAATAATAAATGAACTAACGGCCCTGAATACAAACTGCAGAGAAGCTAGTGTATTTTATTTTGTCAATAACTTGCTTACACTTTGCTCCGTGTCTGTGTAGGGTTGGAAAGATATGCTTCTATTATTATAAAAACGCTCTCCGCTCCTTTAGTAGCTCCAAGTAGCTGGTGCCAGCAGTTGATTTCATCAAGTACTTAGCCAAAATGTTTAACAAAATAATCTAAGAGACGGGTTGGTATATATTTCTTTAAAGGGCATGATAAGTAAACGTAACTAAACAACTTTGAGTGAATTAAACTTGAAAATTAATCGGCCTCTCCATACAAACTGTCCAATCAAGTTTGCTATGTGGTATGGAGAGACCGATATCTTTATCATTTCTTGAAAGTTTTGTTCACTAAAAGTGGTTCTGTAACGTTGACTGATCATGCCCTTTCACTATTGCCAATGTACCCCTTATACCCTGTATAATTGTTTTGTTAGTTTTGTCCGTGTGCTTCTATAAAAATAGTGGCACGTTATTTCTTACAGGTTCTTAACCAAAGAATAAGCAGCAGTATCCTCTTGTGTATCATAACATAATAACTACCAAGGCTTTACAAAATAAATCACTTTTTTGTAATGAAAAATGCTAAGGGTAGACGTATTGTGGAATTTTAGGGGTTTAAGAGAAAATATTACATAGAAAGAGTTATCTGATTTTTATTTATTTATCGTATGGCATATTATATCTCTACTTATATTTAAGGTACGCTACTGCTTCTGTTGATAGCTACAGTAGATCCTCACAGACAGAAAGAGGGCAGTAAGAGGGCAGTTGCACGGTCTGCTCAGAGCACCCGCACTGGCACGCCGCCGACTCACACCAGCCCCACCTGTGCCACAGGGCAGCACAGTTGCCAACTCCCATCCTGATCCTGTTAAGCAGACACCATACTCGCCGGTGTTCATCGAAACTTGGCGGTCTTTGCTTGATATCAAGCTTAAATAATTCACTAGGATGGGATTTGAGTTTGATCTCATCAGAACAAGCTTCGTGCATCATCTTTTCACTCCATCTTATCAAAATCGTTAATGAAAGATTCTCAACACCGCTGTAAATTACCTTTTATATAAGTTATTATTTCACCGAATGGAAAACAAACATCTTGTTCAATATAGATTAGTCCTGACATGAAAATTAATATCGTAGGGCGTCGGGTGAGGTCGCTCCCTCTGGGGTTTTTGGTACGAAGGCCTTAACTGGATAATATAGTATATAAAGTATATATATATATATATACCTTTTCAGCTTTCTTGACCCAGAGATTATTAAACACGAATCACATATTTTTAAAAATTTTATAAAAACATTTTACATGGCTAAATTGATTTTTTTAGGGTTCCGTACCTCAAAAGAAAAAACGAAACCCTTATAGGATCACTTTGTTGTCCGTCTGTCTGTCTGTCTGTCTGTCGAGACCCTTTATCTCACGAACGGGTAAAGGTGTCAGGTTGAAATTAATACCATATATTAGGATCCATGAACCACACAAGATCTGAAAATTTAATTTTTTTTCAACGACGCAATCAAAAGATATGGCATTTTATGTCCTCATCTCCATACATTTATTCAAAAATGCAAAACCTACAGGGTACTTCTCGTTGAACTAAAATTATGAAATTTGGCAAGAAGCTATGTCTCACAGTACAAATAATGGGAAAAGTCTGAAATCATAAAAAATTACAACTTTTCTCACAACTAATGGTAACCAATTGCGGTGAGCTCCCGTTTCAAGAACATTCATATAAGAGAGGGGTCAAGTTGGATGGTCGCTGAGGCGATTTTTGTTTTAGTTCTATTTAAAAACGGGAACACTTACAAACTTGAAAATTGGTATGTTTATAGTGCATAAGCTATAAAATAACAACAAATAATAAAATTTGGTCAAGCGCGTGTCGGAATAAAAAAATCTAGCACATTAACTTACTGAAATTTCAACTAATACAATCATGTTTATGTGGTGGGCCGGAACCCTCAGTGCGCGAGTCCGACTCGCACTTGGCCGGTTTTTTTAGTTTTGTTAGTGTTTAATATTGTGAAAATTAAACATTTCAGGAAACTTAATTTACAAGGAAATCCATATAAAACGAACTAAACAAAATTCATGGGAGTATTTTTGTCTCTCACTTTTCTATGCTATAAAGCGAGAGAGAAGACGCTTTCTGCCCTGCGATGCGTCATTGTCATGTGTAAGCATATGCTCTATAAATAGTCCATTTTTCCTTTTATACCAACACATTTTGCAGCCATGACACTAAAACCAGAGAATATTAGACGGAAAGAATAATAGTAGATTAGTAGCCAAGGGCCGTAAGGCATCAATTGCAGCCCGAGATATTTAGGCGCACGAGCGCAGCGAGGGCGCCTATAGTTCGAGGGTGCAATTGATGCTTACACCCGAGCTAACTACTCTGCTTTACATCTCGATTGTGAGGTAAGTAGTTCCTTTTTTCCACCAAATTGTAGGTGACCAATTAGCGCTCTAGGGTAATAATGTAGCTAGAAAAGCCCTATGGCGGTAAGTAATTAAAAAAAAAACACTTCACTCTTTCAAAACTCAATTACTTACCGCCCTAGGGATTTTCTAGCTACATTATTACCCTAGAGCGCTAATTGGTCACCTACAAGCCCCATTTGGGGGTAATAAGGACTTACTTCCCGAATATGAGAGATGTAAAGTTGTTTTACAATCTAGTTTTTTGTAACAGCTTTAGCCGATTGCTTTTGACGTAACTTCAAAATGTGTTGGTAGGCATTAATAAACGAACAAATGGATCATACCTAAATCGGGACATATTTAATATTAAGATTAAAGCTACAATTTTCACTGAAATCATTATGTAAATGAATACGAAAGAGCGTCCAACAGCTGGCGAACATTTAATGACGCGTATTAGCACATCGGTAACATATTCGCAGCCGGTTGCGGCCCGTCCCCGCAGATCGGAGTTTGAGACATTCGGGATCCGGGAAAGTTAAATTTTATTGCTCTTAACGACTCACCCCCCCCCTTCTTCCTCTTCCATTACCCCTATTTCTTCAATACCCTTCTTAGGGATGTGACAGTGTTATTTTAGAATTTTGTGAAGTATTCGTTTTAAGCGTTTTATGACAATGTTGTGTTGTTAGGCTAAGTGAATCTGTAATTAGACTAAGTTTTATAAAGAAATTAATTTATCTTATCTTATCTTGTTGTGGTGGATGGCGTGACAGCATTAGGTTTATTGTAAAAGTAAAATAAGGGATGAGAATATAGAGAGAAAGACATATAAATAAGTTGCAAATGACATTGGATTCTATAATTGACTACAGGTATTTTAGTAAAAATATGATTATACACACTACAGGCTCAATAATATTGTCTTAATATGTTAAGATTACATAAACTTCCTTTTCGTCCATCGTACTTCGTCGACCTCATCTCTGTCCCTCAAGACTAGATCGAGGTCAAGAATAAGCCCAAGGATAAAAAAAAAACGTTTACACGTCCTGTTTTTGAGTAGGTCACAACTACATGATTCAAACCTGCATCATCCTGCATGTACCAAAGACGTAAAAAAACTGACCTATGTCATAGTCCTGTCTTTATTTCTATTTTCTACTTTGGAAATTCATGAAGTTACTTTACAACTAGTTGGTAATAAGAGAGATGTCGTTAGTTATATCCATCCAGCCTGCTCCAGTCCCGGAAATCCTCAGTTTCCTATAAACTAACGCCAGGGTGGTGCCGGCTAAGAATTGTACCAACCCTTACATACCCGTGGGTGTCGTAAGAGGCGACTAAGGGTTATATTTCATTTATTTACCATTTACAGATTGTATACTTAAAACTAGTTTACAATCCACCTCTATGAGGCACACATGGCATTTATAACATTATTAAATTAAAATTAAATTATTATCATAAATTAAATTATTAAAATTATTTAAATTATTATTAACTTACAATTAATCACTAATCAATTTCATTATTAAATTTGTCACATAGGTATTCGTTGATATTATAGTACGCTTTTTTAATTAATAAATCTTTTAATGTAGTTTTAAATTTGTTCTCTTGAAGGTCTCGTATATACTTAGGCAGATGGTTATATATTTTAATAGCCATGTAGTAGCAACCTTTGCTGTACATGGTAAGGCGCGGAGCGGGGGGCTGTAATTGTTCGTCTCGTCGGGTTTTGTATAAAGTGGAGGATGGGCAGCAGCATCCTCCTTTGTATCTAACATCTTACTAATTGCGGTCACCTACAACCGCGGTCCATGGTGCCAGCCGTAACGCTAACAAGCAAGGTGACTATGGTACTTCCCCTCTACATTTTTTCAGCATAAGCTAGAATTCTAGAGGGAGTTCCCTGTCCTGTAGTGGACGTTTCATGGGATGTTATTGAGTATCTATAATAAAAAGCTTATTGTCAAATACGTGAGTTCGATAATTTATTTCAAACAGGGTCAGGGACAAAGCTGGGTAAGAGCCCAGTCCTGTATTTAATATTCTTTAAGAAGGAAATCTTAAGTACTTTCTCTGAAACGTAATGAATAAATTATTATTATGAATATTTTAGTTCGAATTGATCTGATGTCCTTATTATCCCCTGTTAAAGTTTAAAAAAAAATTGTTTCAAACATTTAAATACAACGACTCTCGGTCTACGACTTTTTGAAATTGTTCTGAAAGGTTTTTAAACAGGTTTATTAAATGCTGTGTACATATTCAAACCTTACGTTTCTTAATTCTTAGAAACAGGCATATCAATATGCCGTTGAGTTGAGCCTGAGCTTAAGATTGGTCTTTGATGTATCCTGAGTAAATACGCGCGCGGAATGAATCCGGACGCGATCGACCATGTAAGGTTTTGTTTGAAATACAGTCGAAGGCACAATGAAGTGCCTACTTCAGCAATTTCATTGTGCTTCTTCTTTTATATCTTTGCCTGGAGGGAAATACGACTTTCGGATATCGGGCTTCTTGTGATGAAAATATTATGTGTATGCTGAATCAGTGATGGTCGAGCTTCTATACTTTTCTTTATATTATTTATTATACTTAGAACCAAGTATTTGAGAAGGGGTTTTGATAACGTTTTTATAAAAGGAAATATTTATGGTCGAAACAATTACTTAAGCCTTAGAAACTACGAGAAATTCAATAAATATGTAAATAGGATCTTTTCCGCTGTACGTGCTGTTTGCAATTTTATAAGGAAACCAGCGAAGTACGAGTTGGACTCGTGCACTTAGGGTTCCTTACCACTAAGGTAAAAATACCGTCACATGGAAAAGCAGTCGCGTAGAAGTGTATGGAATGTGTGCGAGTGCGAGTCTGATTCACACTTGACCAGTTTTTAGTACTTATTAGCTTATTATGCACTCTACACGGATAAAAAGGATTTCTCGGACCAAGAAAATATATTTTCTTGAAATATTTCGTAAAACTGATAAAATATGTCTCTGTCCAAGAAGTATTAATTTAATTAAAGAGTACGACGTTCTTAAAACAATAATAAAATTTACTTGACATATTTGTTCCAACCAAAGAAACCAACCTTCAACTAAACGAAAAGTGTCTTAATCTAAGAACACCAATATTTCTTATATCAACTTATTATAAATCTTAATCTGACACAAGATATTCTCTAAATTAATAAGAAATGTTCTTATGTCAAGAAAATTTTATCTTCTTAGCTACCAAGAAAAAAAATTCTCATTCAAAGAAAATTCTCTTTCAATATAATGTAAACGTATCTCAGTTGAATTTGAATATCTTTCTTATTTTATAATGTGATTTTACTTTATGAGAGAAAAAAATGAGTTATATTTACTTTTTTTTCATTTAAAATAAGTAAATATTTTTACGGTAAAGCAATATTTATTTACGGGCATCACCAATGAACGACGCTTAAATTACAAAAAGTTCTCTGAGAGAGTACTACGAGAGATGTAAAACGTATTCAAAATGTGGATGTTTTCTGTGTGGGTTTTCCTGTGTGTTGTTACAAAACGTACCTCGTGTAATCTTCTTCTCTCTGTCTGTAATCCTCGGGTTTTCTTAACCGAAAAATGTTGTAAGATATTTGTAAGAATAAGGCTGTAAGATTTGTAAGTAATGTTGTAAGATTTATTATTTTTTATCATTGGAGCTGATAAAATAATGTTAAAAGATGATAAATACATAATTTCTAAAAACAAATATTATCTCGTAATGACATTTACACTATCTTGATATTAATTCGTGGTTTCTTAAATTAAGAAAATACAATTTTATGAAAAGTTACATTAACTCTTATTACAAATCAATATTTTCTTGAACGAAGAAATTATTAACTCTTGTATTAAGAGAACTGGGTTACTTGGGACTAGAAAACAAATTATTCTTGATGATAGATACATTGTCTCTGATCAAGTCTCAATTGTCTTAATTCAAAAGAAAATGATTTTCAATTCAAGTAAATATTTTTCTTACAGCAAGTAAATATTAGTTTCACTATATATGAGAGCACCATGTTCTTGGTTCAATGCAATTTACCTTGGTACAAGATAACGTGTCTTATTTTGAGAAATCGTTTTTATCCGTGTAAACATGCCAATTTTCACGCTTGTAAGTGTTCTCATTTTTACGATAGAGCTAAAAAAAACACCAAAAAAACATTTTTCTTGAAAGGGGACCCCCCTAATTTTTAAGATTTTTATTGCTTTTGTTATTTGATAGGCAATATTCTATTATAACACATTAGTGCGGTCAGTTAGCTGTTTCACGAAGACACGATTTACAATTTCACCAAATTTTTTCCAGGTACTAGTTAGGTACATAGCTCTCAATTTTTTATAGGAGCCAATTCATGAATTAAAAAAAAATCCATAGAAAATTCAAGAATTGGCTCCTATCAAGAATTAAGAGCTATGTACCTAACTAGTACCTAGAAAAAAATTGGTGCAATTTGGTGAATTTGGCGATATGAGACTATAAGGGACCGGACTACATATTCTGTGAAAAATTACAACTATAAAATTACTACGGTTCAAAAGATACAGCCCTCGGACTGACATACGAACAAACACACCGACTACGTAGCCTTAGGAATAGGCCTATGTTTGGCCTCTTCGGGTACGGAACCCTAAAATAAACTGTGACCAAATTCATGATAGCTGAGTAAGAAAATAAACAACATGATGCTTATCGCCGCTTGCAGAGCAATCCCATTAAGGCGCTCCGTGATTGCGACCCAAATTACTAATAATTTTACTTATGGGCTCCGTGCCGGGGAGGTACACATGAGATAGACATAAGTAACGTACACACAGCCGCACATTGATGGAAACACTTTGACCTAGAGCGGGTCTCTGGTTTCTGGCATTTGTAGCGAAGCGCTGGTTCATCTTATACTGGTTTTGTTTTTGCGTGCTTGCTGGCGTGCGGCGTGCGTACATAACAAAGCTTAAAGTTTACTACTGTATAATCCGTGCTAAAACTTATTTTTGTCATGATAACACTTATACACTGCTGCACAAAGGGTGTCCTTAACGGTACTCCTTACTGAATGACGTTGAGACTGAGTAACTACTTCGTAACCACTTTTTACATTAAATATGGAATTTATCAAAACAGAAAAAAAAAACGTAAAAACAAACAAGATACGAGAAGTGATGTGGTCGAGATAGAATTTTAATTTAATTTGTATAACTGAAAAAAATATATACAGGGTGTTAATTTAATTGCGTGCCATAGCTTAAGGGGTGTTTCAGTTGCGATAAAGGAACACAAAAAAAATATAAAAAAAATCTTCTGAAAAAAAAAACTTAAATTGCATTGAAACTTAACTAACGCGGAGCAACGTCACTAGCGCGCGAGTATCAGTGAATAAGGTAGGCACATCATCGTCATATCAGCCGAAAGACGTCCACTGCTGGACATAGGCCTCCCCTAAAGATCTCTATGACGACTACATAACTAAAACTCTTTCGCGCGCTTTTGATAGCGCGCCCATTTGCGCCGTCATTGCCCTCCGCGTTAGTTTAGTTTCAATGGAGTTTTAATTTTTTTTTGGTAAGATTTTTTTTATAATTTTTTTGAGTTTCTTTATCGTTACTGAACCACCCCTTAAGCTATGGCACGCAATCAAATTAACACCCTGTATAAAATTACCCTTATTTTGTTCATTCCCATTTGTAACCATTTTACTGCCACATTTTTTTTCAAACATACATGAAAAGTGACAATATTTTTGACAAAACAATATCTGATAATGTGGCCGTTTTAATTTATGCAATAACAAAGAAAAAATACTTTTCTCTTTGTGTATTTCAGGGTCACAGTTGGTCGTAACAGCCAATGTGGCTTCTATCTGATTTGAAGATCTTAGAAGGAGAAAGTTTACATAAAATGACAAAAAGTCCAAGAATAAATATGATCATCAAAACGGGCCAGGTTTGAGTCGGTCTCGCTCACAAAGAGTTCCGTACCTATCCATCATATATTATGACACTACAAGATTTTGCCCTTTATTTATTTATTTAATTTGAAAATACCCTGCATCTACTCAAACTTAACCCCTATTTACTATTAATTCACCTTAAGTGGTTATAATGGGCCGTTTAAAAAAAATCGTTTTAATTTTGTTGATAGATAGCGTCGTTTTAGAAAACTTTTACTGTCAATTTCTTTTTCCTATCTGTTGTCTAAGTAAGTTTACTTTACGCTTCAGCTTTAAATACTCTGTTGACACTTAACTGTGAAAATAGCTCATTGATTATAAGAAAAGTTGAATTATTGAAAAGTCTACAATCATCTGTATGTGCGTGCATGTGTGTGTGTGCATCTTCTATGTGTTATAAGACCTACGTTCTTACCCAATTTAATGTTTCTGGGTCAAAGGAAAATACCCTTTAGGTTTAAGTTTGGTTTTAGGTCGTTTCTTGTGATTGTGTTTTAGAAGCTTGATACTTTTACTTGCCTGTACCCATGGAGTTTACTATTTTGCTATTAAATTCGTCTTGATACCTTTAACCGTTCGTAAAAAAAAACAGACAGACAGACAACAAAGTGATCCTAGAAGGGTTTAGTTTTTTTTCCTTTTGAGTTACGGATCCCTAAAACTAATCTAGATAAAATAAAGTATGATAATATAAATAACAAATAAGATGTTTCTTAATAATTCACCACACAAAAAGCAAATAAATAAAGCCTTGAGCAAGTAATGCAAGTAATTTACTGCGGACAAATGGATGGCCGCCGCCATGATTGCCAACCCAAATAACTCTAATTTTACTTATAGCATAGACACAGACATGCGTCCCCGGGGGTTAACCATGCACGGAACACTTCAAATTACTTTATGGTTGTATGATATCACATGAACAGGATATAAATAAATTTCTTTTTCAACACATTTTCTCGAAAAACTGTTATTTGTACTGCATTGAGGTCCATAATCCAGCTTATTGAACACGCGAGCTTGTTTCATTGTATTACTGCACTAGTGCTTTATTTTTATTTTTTTTATCTCGTCATCTGCTAGGAGATTTTATGCTTATTACAACAGGAAAATGGTGATGCGATTAAGCTAAATAAATGAAAATTAATATTGTGAATTATTTATTACATTTAAATAAGAAGATATTATTTTTTTGGTAAATTACCAAGGTTTAAGGAATAGGCTGTTTGGCACATAGTCTGTGCCTCTCAAATACGAGTATAATCTGTGCCCGCTGAATAAGAAATAATGCGCGCCATATTTGCAAATATTTGTGTTGTTTATTACTGTAATTATTTCTAAAAGTATCGACTTCTACAAAGAAAAACTGTGATTTAAGTAATTCCTACACCGTCTAAAATACTAAGACACGAAATACAAGTTTGGAAGTTGTAAGCATCAAACGAAAACACCAACATATGCAGCCTACAAAATGTTCTAGTGGACGTGCGGTGGACATAAGGTTAGTAAATTTTTCTATTTTCGCACTCGCAAATGTGTTGAAAACATCTTGAGATGCACGTGCGCATTGTCATTGCCCTCTCGGCTCCATTACGCCCTCGGCTGCGGCTCGGGCTGCAATTCGTGGGCCCCGGGTGTAATGAGCAAAATAGCAAAATAGCGCACTTGCATCTTAATGTACTATTGAAATTATCAAGGCATAGTTGCAAATGCGACAACGTTAGTTATACGAATTTCCGAACTTACACTAAATCAAGATAACAAGTGCATTATAAGGGAAGTCTGACTTTTTTCGAAGTTGTTTCAATAATAACAAATGTAGCTATTAGCTATCAATATATAAATTTATTTAAATGCTACGAGTTTTAGCCCGCGACTTTGTCTGCAAGTACCGAATTTGAGTTCCATTTTGTCGTTTATTTCTACACATTTTGCAACCATGCCACTTAAACCAGATGACTGTTTTGTTTAGCCGATTGCTTTTGACATAGCAACAAAATGTATTGGCAATAGAGTCCAGTTTTACAACCGCAAAACTAAATTTGGTTGTAAAGGTTTTCTGCATATTTAAAAAAAACTATGCTATTTAGAGAGATTGTTTTATTTTTCCTGTAATATTTACGTAAACGTGAAATTGAAATTGGCCCACATGCGAAGCTGAGGCAAAACCATTCATTATTTTTAAATGGCTTTAAAAAAATTGTTAGGCGCTTTGATGCAACTTTTGATTGTTAGGTGTTGATGTCCAGAGGTTTAGGATCACAATATTATTAGTATGTCTTTAAGAAACATAGGTACAAATAATTCAACATTCATTCGTTTTAAATGCTATGTATGTTTGCGTTACGGCTGGTACCATGTACCGCGGTTGTTGGTGACCGCAGAATATAAGATAATACGATACACAGAAGGAGTGTTTAAGCAAAAGCTGGAATTTTGGAGGGAGTTCCTGTCCTGTAGTGGACGTTTCATGGGATGTCATGAATTGCAATCCGCTGTGACTTTTTAAGTGTGGTAAGTAAAGTATACGAGTACATTACAAAATTTTTTCTTTACATATCAAAAGTCTAATAATTTATAACTTTATAAACTCACATTACAATAAACTTATTTTGTTGATAAATAAAACAACATGTAGATAATGTTGTAAAGATACATAAGTTAAGTAATTTCCTATCTGAAATCCGAAGTTGAGAACTTACTTTCCCCTTGAAAACAACTTCCATTAGTCCCAAACAGTCCGCCCACCCAGAAACCATTAACAACTTGTTTCCTAAAGAATTATCCAATGTAATGAAGTTATTCCTACCAAGTGCCTTTCTGAGCAGTAATGTACAGTTAAAAGTTGTGTCCCCTAGCGGCTAAGAAGTTGAAAAGTCGCGGGTAACTCATATTTACGGGACGTTTTGCGGAACGATGCGACGAGGGATGGTTTAAATGCCAAAGTTAGCGACTGACTGTTCAATGGGTTGTGACTCGCCCACCAGTTTTCTCGAGGCGACCACTCGCCAAACAATTTTACCAAGTTAGGGCTTTCTCAAAGAAAACTAAGTTTGAAAGCAAGACGTTTAACATAGGGTTTGTTCTTCGATCCTGAAAAGAGTAGAAACAAAACCAGTATAAGCTGAACCAGCACTACGCTGCAGACGCCCGAAACCAGAGACCTGTTCAACGACCTGTGTTGTGTGTACCTATGACGACCTTTAGGATGGTTCAGCCAAATACCAACCAGCCACACTTAAACTGGAAAAGCACAGAGCTAAGAAGCTTACTGGTGCTTGTAAATGGAATTTCCTGGCTGTTATCCCAAGTTTCCACTTCGCCCAGCGCTCTCATAGTCGAAATAATGTAGGTAGCTTGATAAATACCGGGTTTCGGAACGGGAAATAGTTACCCTTTTCTCCAACATGCTTGAAAATTCAATCATTATTTTGACAATCTTCTTCGAGATCAAAATAGCTGTACCTACTGGTTAAATACTCGCGAGCAGCTGCCGGCAAAGTTACTCGTAGTCAAAAATCCAAATTACTATGAAAACTCATATCATAAAAGTGGAATGTACAAATGCATGACTAAGGAGGTAACTTATAAAAGCGTCAGAACAAAGGAGGTAACTTATCAAAGATATTGTTTAAATTTCGAACTGGCTTGCAAAAAGAAAGCTATAAATTGTAAACAAAAATTATGCAAACCATGTTCAAACACAGATTAAATAAAATAACAAAATGAAAAACTGCGATGTAAAAAAAAATATTGGTAAGTCGAAAGTTTTCAAAGTTTGTTTGGATTAAACTTACTTTGAATTTCGCGCATTAATTGAGAAAAGTACACTTGGCCGAAATTAGGTATTGAACGACTTACGCATGTGGGCCTCGGCTTCGCCTCGAGACACGGGGAATAAGCCTTATCACGTTCGTCCTTCAACACAATTGATAGCCGTCTGTCCCGTGGTCTCGACCACACATATAGACGTCAAATGAAGCTATCCTGCTGTCATATGACAGCTGCAGGACAGAGCTGTGCGTAAAAGCAGGATGGAGCGATAAGTGTCTCTGTCACACCAATATCCTACACACATAGATTTATTACTTCGCGCTTGGCGCTTTTAACCAGATTGCGCTCTTCCAAAAATTATGCGAGCAGAGTAGGACGTAAGAGGAGAGGAAACTGTCCCTTTCTAATAGATTTTGCATGACATTTTGTTTATGTTGCCATGACAACATCAACAAAATGTCGTGCAAAAACTTTGTTAAAAAAATCAAGATAAATCAAAAGAAAATGATTTTCTGCATTTATCAATATTTAATGAAAACTGTGAGAGAAGTTTATACTTTGCACGTTGAAAATTATTCAAATAAGTATTTAAAAATACGTATAAATAAAAATTTGTGGATATAAAACTTAACTTTTTGCACGGAAATTGTGCAAACTTCATTAGTATGGCAATAATTAGAAAGGGACGAAGTACATCGGCTATGATGTCTTGCTCTGCTCGTTTTGCCTCTGTAAAAATTGTTAAGAGTACGCTATCATGGTATATGTAAGGTCATTGCCTACACATCGCTCCGACCCGCTGTTATTTATATCAAACTACATTATTTCAAACGTAATTCATCGCGCGATTAGATTATAAAAAAAATTGTGGTAGGATGAAAGCAATATTTATTTTAGTAATGTTAAAATCGATAAGCGGGCTGTAAATAGGTACTTTAACATCGGTAGACGAAGAGAGACTTTTATTTTATGACAGAGAATTGGATAATTAAAATTACCACCAAATCGTGTAGACTGCAATATTAATAACCTTGGAATCAACATTAAAAATATTTTGAAATTTGTAAATCATACAAACTGTGAGTTGCTATAGCTCAAAAGACGAACGCAGTCATCAAATTAGTCCTCCTTGATCACGTTTATTGTGAAGCAATTTGAATCTGTTCAAAATGAATCTTTGAGTAAAACATGATTTTAGTCTTGGCTTGTTAGCTGGAGAGGCCCTTTCAATTACGGATCGGCCTCTGGATATTCTGGAGAATATCCAATTAGTGTCTTAGTTAGTAGATAATTATTATTTGGTCTCATCCTTGTTAAGATATCTTCGACCGAGCCTCGCTCTATAATAGCCGCCTTATCATTAAAATATCATCGGGTGAGTAAGCTACCCGCTGACAGATGGCGCTGTAGGTTTTTGTCTAAGACACGGAACTTAAAAATTGAGACCTAGCTAGATCGATTTTTCGCCCCAAAAAACCCCCGTATAGTAAATATCATCGAAATCGTTAGACCCGTTTTCGAGAAACCGATTGCAAATTTATATACAAATATTGAAATTTTGAATCGTTCTAAAATATAATTGCCCAACTTTATTGCAAGTGAAAGAATCGTAAAAATATTATTACTATTATTGTAAAAGGGGCCCAAGGGGTTAGTATTCCAAAATAGGTTTTTAATTTTTTTACGACTTAGTTTTCATCACGTTATATTTAAATACCATTCCCCCCCTTATCTCCGAAGTTTGCGATGAGTAAAATCGGTATTAATTACAGTCGATAGACGTTGATGTACATTATTACGAAAAAAAACGACTTCTCTAAGTTGCTCCGTTTTATAGAAATCTCCAAAAAAGTCCCAAAAATGGACTTTATTGATTCTAATAACTACAGGTATATCGGAACCCTCGGTGCGCGACTCCGACTTCCACTTGACCGGCTTTTTTGTTTTAGGGCTCCCGCACACGACCGAGAATCGGTGGGCGATTATCGGCCAGGACAAGGACGGAAGATTCAGGCTATAACACGTCAGAGCGGGATGCCGACAAAAAATCGGTCACCGATTCTCGGTCGTGTGCGGGATCCCTTAGCTCTGTCGTAAAAACGAGTACAATTACAAGCGTGAAACACTTATAGAGCACAAGCTAAAGAATAACAAAAAATAATAACAAAATGTTCAAGTGCATGTTAGACTCGCGCAAATTTAATATACTTCTGCGTGACTGCGCGTCGTAAAAGGCGACTAAAAGATGTTGAACCAGATGATAAGCAGCAGCGTCTTCTGCGTATCGTAGGTACCACTATTCCTCGGTCACGAACAACAGCGGTAATTTGTTCCAGCCCCACTGCCAACAAGCGTGGTGACTTTGGTTTATCCCCGCAAAATATGTACACTCAACAGCACATCAGTAGAAACACTTTTGGACCTTATGGCGCGGTAATAGAGTTGAAAAAGTTTCTACCGATGAGCGGTTGACCGTACACTTCATTTCTGTAGACATTTTAGGGGAATTCCATGTCCATGAGACATAAGCCTTTTATTGTCGTGTTTTCTAATCTTGAAACTCGCTGCAAGAAATTCAGTAGAGCAGAAATGATAATTTTTTATTTATTTATTTACCATCTTAGTAAAATTTATAGCAAAACATTTCCTGTGCTAGAAAAATGTAATATGATGTAATAGGCATACCTGAGATAACTAGCTTCTACCTCCTAAAACATAAAATCCACGAGCTAAATATGTATGGTGTGTCGGACATACGAGTATTATATTATAACATAACCCTTAGTTAGCCCCCGCCCGTATACCGGCTCTTTATGACTATGCCGCCTTTGCCTAAAATATGAAAACGCAAAAAACCACTTAAGCTTTACACCAACCTTCGTTATTTCCGAGAATTAAAAAGTAAATTTCAAATCTATTTGCTTACTTGCGTTACACAGACCAAATTATGACAAAAAACATTGCCTTGTTTTCCTAAAAAAATATTACGAGCATCTACGGAGCAAAATTAAATACGTGACCAGAAATCTTACCTCAATAAACTATTATCTTCTACCACAGAGAATATTGAAAAGTTTTTTATTGATAAGTCCACAAAAACACTTGCACATAACTTTTATGTCAGTTTTTGATTTGAATTTCAAATCTGTTCGATTGCGGAGTTCGATTAAGCAGGCGCGGTTAGACGGCTCGAAAGCGCCTACTCCCGTCGGTAGTTGAAGGCCTACTGCGGAAGGTTGAATTGGATCCTTTGGATATCCCGCATCAAGGAAGGGCTGTGCGCGTGCGTGGAACAAGTCGGGACATAGTCAGCAGTCAGCTGATGTGATAAGGTCACTGTGTCACCTCATCACGAACTCTTATCTCAAGGTACAGAGTACAGAACAATTTCACGGTTATGAGTTCAAGAAATTTGAACGACGAGAATTTGGGAAATTAAGTCGTCGAAATGAAAGTGCCTCAGGTGGCATTGCATCAGTTTTATTGCAAAATTTATGAGTCTTCTCTCTAAATGTACGAACAGACAGAACGTGAAATCGTATTCATTTGTTTAAGATGGAAAACAAAAGCACAAGGAGGACGGAAAAGCAATAAGCACAAATTTATTTCAATATTTGTTTATTTCAAAAATAAAAATTAATTTTAAAGTTAAAATGTTCACTAAAAACATTCGTGGTATGAGATATCTAAACAAGGGAAAACTCTGGTGTGAAAAAAGCATGAAAAAATAAAAAGTTTAAACTAAAGGGTTTTTGTGGACTTTTTGACGTCTGAAAGTCTGGGCGTTTACTCTAAATTTTCGATATATCGATACGATACTACTTCGATACAGGGTGTCTACTCTCAAAGTCCGATATATCGAAACGATACTACTCGAAACATGCAAATGCAAAACTTCGCCCCTTGACAATAGAGTAGAATATTGGTTGGATGAATTTTCAAACTGCATCCAACCAATATTCTACTCTATTGTCAAGGGACGAAGTTTTGAATTTGCATGTTTCGAGTAGTATCGTTTCGATATATCGGACTTTGAGAGTAGACACCCAGACAAATTCATAACTTCGTTCACTGACAATAGAGTAGAATATTGGTTTGATGAATTGTCAACTTGGTAGTGATTAGCGTCCAAAGATTTCGGATTTTCGGGTATTAAATTGAGCTGTAGAAGGAAAAGGCAATTACTTTGGAATTATAGAAAAAAACCCACTACACGTAATCTAAATATGTTTAAAGCAGTTTACAACCGTTTAAAGAAAATACTCATATTGACACGAAAAATAAGAAACGAATCAACAATCAAAAATGCAGCTAATAAGGGTAAAGCGACTTGGAGAATTATTAATGAATCTAAATATGAACAACCTAAAGAATTTATAACGAAATTAAAATTAGACGATAAAATTATCACAGATCCGTTAGACATAGCAAATGCGTTCAATACTTTTTATGGTAGTCAAGCTAAAACAAGTACTAATCCTACACCTACTATGCCCCTGACCACTATATCGAATTCGGTATTCCTGAAACCTGTTACACCTCAAGACGTTTTTACTACAATCACCTCTTTAAAAAACTCGAACAGTACTGGCTATGATGATATTGCAACTCCAATTTTAAAAAAGGTTGCTTGTTACATTGCTGACGTTCTCAGTTACACTATTAACCTCAGCCTACAATTCGGTATCTTTCCTGATACACTAAAGGTATCAATTATCAAACCGATATTCAAAAAAGAAAACCGAGAGATCATGAGTAATTATAGACCAATAGCATTGATTACTATCTTTTCAAAAGTATATGAAAAAATTGTACATAACAGCCTATATCTCTTTTTCGAACGTTTCAACTTATTGGCGAAGGAACAAATCGGTTTTGGAAAAGGCAAATGTACGAATCAAGCAATATTTAATTTCTTACTACGAGTTATGTCCGATGTCGATGCTAGAGTGCCAGTGTGTGCTCTATTTATGGATCTAACCAAAGCATTTGACCACGTGGATCACTCGATTTTGTTAAAAAAGTTATATGCTCTTGGTGTACGAGGTAACGCTTTAGAATTGATCAAATCATATTTAACAAATAGAATTCAGGCAACTGAAATAGAATGTTTGTGCGCAAGAAATAAAACCGAAATAAAGCATCGCTCCGAGTACAGACCAATGTCTGTTGGTGTGCCGCAGGGAAGCATTCTCGGCCCACTATTATTCGTGATATATATCAATGACTTTCCCGCAACCATTAGACATGATATAGTACTCTATGCGGACGATAGCACAGTAGTCTTTTCAGATAAAAATGATAAGGTGCTCGAGGCTGACATCAACGACACAATAGTCAAAATAATTACCTGGTTGAAAGATAATAATCTTCACCTTAATCTGGGAAAAACCAAATATATGCGCTTCTATAATAAAATACCACCAAAAACTAAATTAAATATTGAATATGGCAATGAAACACTTGAAGAACTTGATACTAATAGATTTTTGGGCGTTCAATTAGGTTCACAGCTCAAATTTAAAGAACATGTCAAAAGTGTATGTGGCCGCTTAAATCAGTTTTCATATGCACTTTACCAACTCTCAAAAGTTGCTAACAGATCTACACTTTTAACTTCATACCGGGCACATGCTGAATCAATATTGAGATACGGTTTGATCTTCTGGGGAAATTCTACGGATGTACAAGATGCTTTTATTGCACAAAAAAAATGTATCAGATCTGTATGTGGCTTGAAACATTGGGAATCTTGTGAGCCTTACTTTAAAAGCCAGAACCTTCTTACATTGCCATGTCTATATATTTTAGAAGTTTCTGTTTTCGTCAAAACTAATCTCTCTTTGTTTGTATCGCATCGTAGTGAACGTCACAAAACTAAAATTCATTTGCCATGTAGCTACAAAACTGCATTATTTCAAAAAAGCATACTGAACATGTGTGCAAAGATATACAATAAGCTACCCTTGCGTGTGGTTCAAATTGAGAGTATGAGCATATTTAAACGCGAACTTTATAAAATCTTGGCATGTAAATGTTATTATAATGTTAATTCATATTTAAATGACAAATTTTAACTTAATTATTAATTTTTAGATTTTGACACTTCATTGTATTATGTAACATTATTATTTGATCATGACAAGTTGACATCCTATATTTTGATAATTTTGACTTCTGGATTTATTTTGTATTGTTAATATTTGTATGCCGAATGGCTGAACATGTTGAGCTGTATTACCTAACTATTAAGATCCTATTATACACATGTTTCACAAATAAATGAATTGAATTGAACTGAACCTCCTTGCTTCGCTCGTAATAGATACCTTGCTAATATTATTTTGCACGAATACGTAGAAATGCCGACTGTAACGGAAGAAATAGAGTGGTGCAAACAGAAGCAAGAGAAACACCTGGCTCAGCACCCAAATCCACTTGCTAACTCACTCCTGACAAGTGCTACTACAAAAAGATTAAAGCGTACTTATGTACTTGCTGAATAACAAGGATTAATGACAATGGTCATGCTACCTCATTTAAAGTCAATTAAATGAGAACAAATCTGATTATAGTCTGGCGACTGATGGACTAAATACGAGAAAAATAAATACTATGGGATGACATCTGCCAACATGTCCCAAATTTTTACGTCAAATCATCAATGATCACTAGGAAATATTCATGGTTGTTCCCCCTTACAACGACCGATTGCCAAAATTAAAAGTGAAGTGAAAATAACCCGTCAAATCCATGGAATGACGACGCCTTCATTGCCTTCTGACGAATTATTTCTTTAATCCTCCTTCTAATTTCCTTATTTTTCTGTGTTAGCGTTCAAACAATATCCTACTCTATCATCACTGTACATGCATGTTTCGAATAGTATCCTAGGTATCGATATACAGGGTGTTAGGTACAGCCTTCCAAATACTGAAGGGGCATGATCAGTCAACGACACTGAACAACTTTGAGTGAACAAAACATTCAGAAAACGAAACAAAATCGGCTTCTCCATACAATCTGCCCGATCAAATTTACAATTTAGTATGGAGACACGCATTTTTTTATTCGTTTCCTGAAATTTTTGTTCACTGAAAGTTGTTCAGTGTAGTTGACTGATCATGCCCCTTCAGTATTCGGAAGGCTGTCCGTAACATCCCATATTGAAAACTAGCTGTTGCTCGCGGCTTTGCTCGCGTGGATTTCGTATTTATTTTATTACCGGTTTTCCGAAGCAATGAGATATTTTCCCGTCATTTCGGGGTAATTTTAAATTAAGGAAAAACAGGACTAACCCTGCGCAAATCAATGAGTAAAATTCAAGATCCAGCTGAATTTTATCTATATATATAAAAGAAGAAGGTGACTGACTGACTGACTGACTGACTGACTGACTGACTGACTGACATATCAACGCACAGCCCAAACCGCTGGGTCTAGAGATTCCATATTTGGCATGTAAGTTCCTTATGAAGCCTAGGGGTGCACTAAGAAAGGGTTTTACAAAATTCCACCCCTAAGGGGGTAAAATAGGGGATGAAAGTTTGTATGAAAGTCCGTCAGTTTTGAAGTTAGGATCTTTAAAATTTGTATTTAGGCTGACGACTAAACATTAATAATTACGTGTCTCAGGGTTTTTGAAAATTCGACACCCTTAAGGGTGAAAAGGGGGATGAAGTTGAAAATTCTTTATTTTTATAGTAAAATCCACATTATTTATTATTTAGGCATTAATGATGTAATTCTATGCAACGTTTATCACTGTTATTGAAATTCCACCCCAAATTCAACCCCTAAAAAAGGGAAATGGGGTAAAAAAGTCTAAAAACCAATATGGGTATCGTTTGTATGGTTTATCGGGTCGCTGATTACGAAAACTACAACAATTTTGAAATCCAACGTGGTGGACGTTAAATACCATCATCCCCCTGGGGATGGAGTTGGGGTGCGATAGGGTTGAAATGTGAATATGGGTGTCGTTTGTATGGTTTATCGGGTCGCTGATTACGAAAGCTACAACAACTATGAAATCCATCGTGGTGGACGTGAAATACCATCATCCCCTGGGGATGGGGTTGGGGTGCGATAGGTTTGAAATGTCTAAAATAAATATGGGTGTCGTTTCTATGTTAGAGATAGCGGTTAAATTGGCGTTAGGGGTAGAGATAGGGAGAGGTAGAGATAGAGAGGTAGAGAGGTAGAGAGGTAGATATATAGAGAGGTAGAGACCTAGAGAGGTAGAGGTACAGGTACAGGTAAAGTAGAGGGATAGGGAGAGGGAGAAGGAGGGGAAGGGGGAGAGGGAGGGAGACAGGGAGGGGGAGGGGGTGAGGGAGAAGGAGGGGGAGAGGAAGGGGGAGAGGGAGGAGGGGGAGAGAGAGAGAGGGAGAGAGTTTTAGTTTTTCTCAAATACTTCTGCAAATTGGCTCTGTTTTGAAATATTACATAAAGGTATCTCT
Source organism: Athrips mouffetella (assembly GCA_947532105.1). Lineage (NCBI taxonomy): Eukaryota > Metazoa > Arthropoda > Insecta > Lepidoptera > Gelechiidae > Athrips > Athrips mouffetella. The sequence goes on from OX383958.1 coordinate 1,446,021, forward strand.
CATATCTCTCTTTACATTTGTTAGGATACTGCTGCTAAGTTCCTCTGTTCTGAGTAACTTATGAGTAACGTCTGTATATTATATAAAATTCAGCTGGATCTTGATTTATACTCATTGATTTGCGCAGGGTTAGTCCAATTTTTCCTTAGTTTAAAATTACCCCGAAATGACGGGAAAATATCTCATTGCTTCGGAAAACCGGTTACAACCTAAATACGAAATTCACGACAGCGAAGCCGCGGGCAACAGCTAGTATAATATACAGACGTTACTCATAAATTACTCATAACAGAGGAACTTAGCAGCAGTATCCTAACAAAAGTAAAGCGAGAGATGAGAGACACCTTTATGTAATATTTCAAAACAGAGCCAATTCGCAGAAGTAATTGAGAAAAACTAAAACCTTCTCCCTCTCTCTCCCTCTCCCCCTCCTCCCTCTCCCCCTGCCCCTCCCTCTCGATCTCCCTCACCCCCCCTCCCTCTCCCCCTTACCCTCCTCCCTCTCCCTCTCCCTCCACCTGTACCTCTACCTCTCTACGTCTCTACCTCTCTACGTCTCTACCTCTCTACGTCTCTACCTCTCTACGTCTCTAGCTCTCTACCTCTTTACCTCTCTACCTCTCTACCTCTACCTCTCCCTATCCCTGCCCCTATCCCTACCCCTAACGCCAATTTAACCGCTATCCCTAACATAGAAACGACACCAATATTTATTTTTAGACATTTCAGACCTATCGCACCCCAACCCCTTCCCCAGGGAAGATAGAAGAGAAAATTGAAAGACTGGAGAAAAAGGAGTGTGCGTCCAGTATTGAAATCCGAAATCTACCTACCAAAACAAATGAAACTGTCGGGGACCTGTGCAACTCGATGATACGTATCGGGGATCTTCTCTCTGTACCAATCGATGAAACACAGATTAAAAACATATATAGAATGCACAAAGAAGACAAGAGCAAACCTGTAGTAGTGGAATTTACGTCTGAACTTCTTAAAAACAAGTTAATAACGTCGGTAATCGATCTTGGCAAGCAAAAAAATCTCAAAAAATTAAATTCAGTCAACCTGGGGCTAGCGGGCCCCGAGTCTCAAATCTATTTCGGAGTTGAAGACCTACAAAACTAGAAGATTATTTTATCTTGCCAGAGAAATCGCTAAGGATAATAATCTTCCCAAACCGTGGACCTCGCGTGGAATTGTTTACCTACGACTGAACCAAAACAGCAAACCATTCCGCATACACTGTGAAAAAGATCTCAAAGATATTTTACAGAACACTAAGTGACTAGTTTTAATATGTGTTTTTTATATCGCATGTTACTTATTTTATATTCCTATGTTGTTTTTTCCCTATCTGAAATTTAACATCGAATGCAACATTAACTCACACACACAACAAGCATTACACCAACTCACTCACACTTATAAACATACTGTAAGAATCGTCATCATGCAAAAAAATTACTGTACGCCTTTAATAAATAGCCCCATATGTATAAATATGCTAACCCCAAAGATTGATTCTCTTGTATTAAATTTCCTTAAGATTCGCGTTTATTAATGACCTAATAAATGATATTGATCAATTCCAAGTTTCAGTCCCTGTTTCATGTTGCCCTAAAGAATGTACTTCTAGATTAAAACGTCCTAATAATTATCTTAAAGTTTTGCAACAGAACATACGTAGCATAAACTGTAATTTCGATAGTTTCTGTACCACGTTAGCCAGCCTTAAATTTAAGTGTGACGTTATTATTTTGACGGAGTGTTGGTTGTCTCTAGTCTCTAAGTTACCATACCTACAGGGCTACACTTCTTTTAAAACAAGCAAAAACTATAATCAAAATGACGGCGTGGTCGCATATGTAAGTAATAAATTAAGATTTAAAATTGAGGAGCCTAATATTGTAGATGCCAATTGCTTGTTCATATCCTTTGCTACAGATACCCTAATAATAGCTATTTATAGACCACCGGCTTTTAATGACTTACGTAATTTTCTAAATTCATTGCACTTATTACTTGGAAAATCCACAAATTTTAAAAATATTATAATAACTGGTGATATAAATATAGATCTTCTAAATTACAACATTGACACCTTATCCTACCTAGACTTAGTTTCATATTATGGACTGATGCCGGCTCATACATATCCCACTAGGGGACGTAGCTGTCTAGATCATGCAATATTAAAATCTAAACTTAGATCTTATACTTTTAGGTTAGAAACTACAGTTACCGACCATATGTCCGTACTTATTTGCTTATGTACGAAGAATATAAAAAATCACTTGAGTAATAAACTTACAAAGAAGGTTAATTATGAAGGCATATACTCCGACTGTATTAATGTTGATTTTTCCCCTGTCTATAATGAAAGTAACCTTAATAATGCTGCGTCTTCTCTGGTGGAGATATTATCGGGACTGGTTATCAGAAATACTGTTATATACAAAACGCCTTGCTCGAAAGTCATACTAAAGCCCTGGATTACGATTGGTATGTTGCGCTGTATCCGTAATAGAGATAACATGCATAAAAGATTGAAGGCCGAACCCGATAATACTACACTTGCCCTTACGTACAAAAGATATCGAAATTACTGTAATAATCTGTTGAAAAAATTGAAACACAAACACTATAATAACCAGCTAACCTTAAATAGAAATAACTCCAAAAAAACATGGGAAACGATTAATAAAATCTCTAGTAGTCACAAAAGTCAAGATCTGCCCCATGAGCTCCTCCATGCTAGGGACTCTCCGCGTGATGCAGTGAATTACGTCAATACCTTTTTCGCAAATGTTGGTAGGAATCTTGCTGAGAAAATCCCGTTGAATATTGCAGCTTTTATTGATCCAGCTATTAATAATACCTTGCAATTGAATTCTTTCGTTATATTGGAAACTGACCATGCGGAAGTTGAAAGAATCGTAATGAACATAAAAACCAACTGCTCCCCAGGCTATGACTTCATATCATCAAAGGTGCTTACGCTTTTTCCTGAATTTGTAACTCCTGTGCTTACCGATCTTCTCAACAGATGTCTTGAACAGGGTACGTTCCCTAACGTGTTTAAAAAGTCTGTTCTTTTTCCTTTTTACAAGGATGGGGACAGAGACAGTGTAAATAATTATCGTCCTATTTCCATTTTTACCTCTCTCTCCAAAGTGTTTGAGCGCATTATCAATTCTAGACTTATCAACTATTTAGAAAATAACTCGCTTCTTTCTGAGTCACAATATGGCTTCAGAGCCAATAAGTCTACAGACGATGCTGTTCACGCGTTTGTGGAACATGTGTCGAGAGGTTTGGATGGAAATAAAAAGTGCCTAACGATATTTCTTGACTTAGCTAAAGCTTTTGACACTGTTTCAGTTCCCAACTTGATAGATAGGTTACTAAGACTTGGTATTAGAGGGACACAATTGGATCCCCTGATTACTTAACAAATAGATACCAATGTGTGAGGATAGGTGAGCACATCAGTGATGAACTTATGGTCACATATGGAGTACCCCAGGGGAGTATACTTGGCCCAACTTTATTTTTATGTTATATAATTGGCTTATGTCAACTTCAACTAGCAAAATGTAAAATTATTTCGTACGCGGATGACACAATATTAACTTTTATGGGGGACTCCTGGGAAGAAGTTTACTCACTTGCTCAGCGAGGTTTCGATACTGTCTGTCACTGGCTAGCGGTTAACTATTTGACGTTGAATTCGGACAAAACCAATTTTATAACTTTCTCCATTCGCAACCATCCTAATGACACGAGCAAGCATGGCACAATATTTGCTCATAAATGTTGTTTTCCTCCTGAATCTGGATGTAACTGCCCTAGCACATCACAAACACAATGTATCAAGTACCTAGGTGTTTCTATAGACCATAATCTTACTTTTGGGAATCACATACAAAATCTTGTCCAAAGAACGCGTAAACTTACGTATGTATTCAAATGCCTGAGATTCGTTGCTGATAATAAAACTATAAGAATGGTCTACACTGCACTTGTCCAATCAATCTTAAACTATTGAAGAATTTGGCGCCACAGTCGCGCGGTTAAGATTATGCAGATACAAAATTATTGATTTTAATTGTATTTCTTCACGGATTGAGTGGTATTCAGTGTATCTGGAATTTATAAGTGACAATTCACAGGAGAAAGTGTTATCTTACAACAAAACGCGAAGAAACTAGTTCATTACCGTTTTATTGATAGTGAAATCAAGATCAAAACAGTGGTGATAAACGTACTTACAATCTATTGGTGTTGTGGAAAATACTTATTTAACAGTTCTATACTAGTGGATTGTACAATTGTCAGCCTAAAAATACTGCTAATTACCAAGGAAATTGCCACTTAAGGTTTTCATCATTTTGACTTGAGGGTGTTTATAAATCAACTGCTCATCAACTGACCGATGACAGCGGATCTACCCACCAATCTACGCACCGCACCGCAACTGTCTTTCAACAACGCGCGTGGCTCGGTATTTCGTTATCCGTCTACCTACTTGGTGTAATGGTCAAGATTGCCAACATAGATCTGTGCGGCTGAGGTTCGATTCTGCGTAAGACTGTTATTGTTTTGTAAATTTTTTCTCCATTTATTTATTTATTTTAATATTAATTATTTTTTGTTCTCCCTAATCAGACTATTTTGGACGATTTAGATACTTAGTTTTATTTTCTATTGAATAGTAATAGTTTTCCTTGATGATTTTATACCTTTGTAATTGTTAATTGTAGTACTTTGGAGATTAGTTTTAACAATTCGAATCATATTGAATATTTCTTTTATTTTTGTTTGTTTTTAGTCGGAATTTAATTATGTATTGTAAATGTGTAATCTATTGACCATATTCAATGGATAATTTGAGAACATTATGTCCACATTGCCCCTCTGGCTCCACACGAACTTTCACTAAAAGAGGTCTGGCTATTCACATCCGTTGCAAGCACCATACACCCTTGCCTATACCCGAGAGTGCACAGGGTTCAGTCACCCAATCACAGCCGCTTATTGATAGCCAATCACTGAATGCATCTACTGCATCCATTTCAGCATTATCGAATTTGTCCTTCCTTAAGACCAATGTGCGAGTGCTTAAGCACATACCAAAAGGTGCAAGATGTGCAGCAGCGGGGAGACTGACCTCTGTTGTGGATAAGTGCGTGGAGTCTAACGGCGTCGATGATTGGTATGATTTGCTTACGTTTGCTTTCTCAGCTCTCCGGGTTCCTGATCATGGGGGTAAGGAGTCTTTAACAGCAAAAGTCAAGAAAAATGTAGAGGTGCCTTTGTTATGCGAAAATCATGGTTCTTCGGTACATAGGTCACCCTCTATATATAAGAGGATTGAAACTAAAGTCTATGATGGGGACTTGAAGGGCGCAGTGAGACTACTTACCTCTGAGAGTAGTCTGGCCCCGTCAGACTCAAGCACTGTCGCCGCCCTGCAAGAAAAACATCCTGCTCCCGGGAAACCAGTATCAGTGCTGCCTTTGCCGGATGACATGGTGGCAAGTCTTACAGTATCTCCCGAGGACGTTTTAGGGGCCCTGGGTGCCTTTCATGTTACTTCGGCGGCAGGGATGGATGGTTTGCGGCCGCAGCATTTAAAAGAACTCGTTTCGCAATCAGCTGGAGACAACGGTCAACGTCTCTTGATGTCCCTTACTCAGCTATGCAATTTTCTTCTTGAGGGAAAGCTAAACCCGGTCGTATGTCCTTATCTGTACGGTGCCTCGCTCTGCGCACTTACTAAAAAAGATGGAGGCATACGGCCAATAGCTGTCGGTTCGGCAATACGCCGGTTGGTGGCGAAACTAGGTTGCCGTGCAGTGAAGCAACAGATGGCAGAAGTCCTTCAACCGCACCAATTGGGTTTTGGGACTCCTTTAGGGTGCGAGGCCGCCATTCATGCAACCCGCACATTTGCTATGGACCCCGCACACGCCTGTGATGTTATTCTCAAAGTTGACATAAAGAATGCATTTAATTCGGTTGAGAGGGACGTGATGCTGACGGAGGCGATGGATAACATACCTTCTTTACATCCCTTCCTACGTCAGTGTTACGCAACGCCTTCTCACCTTTTCTTTAACGAACAGAGGATAGCATCACAGGTAGGTGCACAGCAGGGTGACCCTCTGGGCCCCCTTATATTCAGTTTGGCCATAAATAAAGTGGTGCGGGCTGTGAAGGTACCTTTGAACTCATGGTACCTTGACGATGGCACAATTGGAGGTTCTCCTAAAGTAGTGGCTGATTGTATGCGCACCTTAATACCCAAATTAAATGAAATTGGCCTTGTTGTGAACATCAGTAAGTGCGAGCTGTTCCCATGCAGCGAGGCTGCACTTGGTGGCGTCACTGAAATCGAAGAGACAATCCCTGGAATTAAAGTTCTAAGCCGGGAGACTTTCACCCTGCTAGGGGGACCAGTTTTTCAGGATGCAATCCCAGATACGTTGCAAAGAAAACGGGCAATGTCGCTGCAAGTAAAACAACATCTGCAACAACTTCCGGCCCATGTAGCCCTAACTCTTTTTAGAAGCTGTTTTGCCATACCTAAAATGATGTATATCTTGAGAACTTCACCCACATGGCTTTATCGAGAGATAACTCATCTGGATAATGATATGAGGGATATTTTGGGGTGTATACTCAACGTTCACCTTGACGACCTGCAGTGGCAGCAAGCATCGTTGCCAGTACGCCATGCGGGCCTTGGTGTTGGGAGAGTGCGTGAGATTGGTATCTCGGCCTTTTTGACCTCTTCTTTTGGGGTTGTCGATTTAGTCACTAAATTACTTTTTTTTTTTTTTTATTTATTTTTCGTAAGCATACAATTCTAAACAAAAATTACTGATTTCTCCCAAACTTCGTAGAAGTTTATCGGGAGAGTTGCTGCGCACAGTTTTTCATGTATACTTAATCCTTAAGTGCATATAGAATTAATTAGAATAAATATTTAACAGCTTACATTACTGGTTTTTATACAATATGTGTAGCAGATCTAGAAGATTGATAAGGAGAGAAGCTAACCTGACTATAAGTTATCATTATCTAACAAATATTTTTTCATTTTTCCCTTAACTATACTTATAGATCCTACGATGTTTCTTAATTCTAGTGGTAATTTATTAAATATATTAGGAATTATGTAATGTTTTGTCCTTCTACCATATACGTTATTTGTTCTACACACTTCTAACAGCTGCAGCATTGCAGATCTTACAGTATGACTGCATTGCCTAGGTACTTTAAATTCATCACTAGAGTATTCCTGGATCGCATGGTAAAACACATATTTTTTCTCTATGGGCAAAATATTAAATTTTTTGAACAATGCTTCATAGTTGTTAGCAAGTTTACATTCCCGGCGCAATTTTTTATCAGCTAATATTTTTAAGAAACGTATCTGTAAATTTTTAATGTTCTGCAAATATGTAGCATATGTTGTACCATACGTACCCACTCCATAGTTGATAATGGATTCTATCAGTGCATGATAAACTAATAACAAAATCCCTCTAGGCGTCCTGTAGGATAATAATTTAAACATGGCCAGCGCTTGTCTTAGTCTAGTGCATAAGACATCTATGTGTGTCGACCAACTAAAGCGCTCATCTACTGTCAGTCCCACATACCTGTAAGTATTAACCTGCTCTATAGCAGGGCAGGCACACACAGAAGTCCCATGCAGGCAATCGAACGAGTGACCTTTTATAATTAGTGGATCCGTTATTTTCGCTTTATTGCGACTAGACCTTAAATACATAAATTTAGTTTTGGTAATATTTAGTATGATGCCATTATCATGTGCCCATCTACTCAGGTTGTTGAAATCTTCTTGGATGTTTCCTATCAAATTGTGAATATCTTTACCAGCAGTCATTATACATGTGTCATCCGCAAACATATAACAATTACACTTCTTTATAACGTTTGGCATACTATTGACATGTAAGATATAGCACATTGGACCAGTCACTGAGCCTTGGGCCACCCCAAATATTACATTTTTAGGTGTACTATAGGTGTTATTTACCTTAACCGTAAATGCCCGATTCTGTAGGTAATTTTTGAACCAGTTCAAAAGTTTACCAGGTAACCCATTGCTTTGCATAGATTTCAGAAGGGTATAATGATCCAACGTATCAAACGCTTTACGAAAATCAATAAATAAAACAATAACATGATTTCTACTATCTAAACTTTTATTAATATCATTACAAAACTTTGACAATAACGTATCCGTTCCTATACCCTTCTGAAATCCATACTGAGCTTTATTAATAATATTATTTTTACCCAAGTACTCAGTCACCTGCCCTACGACAGCTCGCTCAACTATTTTATTAATTGATGGCAAAATGGCAATAGGCCTATAATTCCCTGGGTCATTAACCCTTCCGCTTTTAAAGATTGGACGAACTATCGATACTTTTAGGCTATTAGGGTATATTCCCTGCTCTACAGATAAATTTATAAATTTTGCTAGAACATGACTTATTTCCTTTCTTATATATTTAAGGTCACTCATTCGAATGCCATCAAACCCAGGTGACTTGCTACTATTTAATGAGTTAATTATTTTTTCGACTGAATTAGATTTAATTCGTTTAAATAGCATAGTCCTGTCCTGTTTATTAGTATAGCTGTCGCGCTGAATTAAGCTTATATTACAATGGTGCTTAATTGTCTCTATTTCTTCAGAGAAATTACAAGCGAATTCGTCACATATTTGCTGACAGCTAATGCTTGTGCCCATGTTTCGCATTATACTATCGTCCAAACTTAAGTAATTTTTTCCGATCCATCCATTCATAGTTTTCCAAATTTTTCTAGAATCTGTACCAGCTTGCATTATTTCATCTTTTTTATTACTATTTATGGCTTTATTTATACATTTATGGGTTTTATTTCTCCATCTAGTATAATCCAATCTAAATATTTTATTATTTGGATTTTCCTTCCATCGTTTAAATAATCTATCTTTATGTATTATCATATCTGTAAGTTTTTTATCTATCCAAGGGCAATTAGATCTTTTGTTTACTTTTACTTTTATTTTTTTCGTATTCTTAAAATAGATGTCTCGAAAAATCTGGACAATACTATCATGCATTTTTATGGGGCAGTTTAGTTCGAGTAATTTACTCCAATCTATTCCTAGAAGCATCTCACAGATTAGCTTATTGTCTAAAATAGTAATAGTTTTATATATAGTACAATTCCTACTAAATCGTTCCATCACTAAACCTATAGGGTAATGATCTGCAAGTTTGTTTGTTATTATGCCGGATTTTATGTTACACTTGTTACTTTTAACGTAGAAATGATCAATACAGGTTTGTGACAAAACGTCGTTACGTATCTCTTCACGCGTATAACCATAAATATAACGCTCGAACTCGTAATCGCCTAGAAGCGTCTCGTATTCTATTACAAACTTATTGCTTCGTTTCATTAAGTCAAGATTCATATCTCCGACTAGAATAGACTCAGTGCGGGCGCTTTCTGTCGGCTGACGAAGTATATCCATGAGATCTGATAAGAACAGCTGCATGTCGGTGCTTGGTGACCTATATACAACATGTAGGTATATCTCTCGCGTTGATGTTTTTATAATGCCGGACATAGATTCCGTTGTTCTAGTCGGTGTATTCGGCAGACGGCTAAAGAGACATGTTTTTGAAATATAGGTTGTTCGAGTAACTTATAATTTTTACTACTTAAAATGTTCGATAGATGGCGTTGTTAGTATTTGAAACTCGCTATCGACATGTCTTCGGTAAAATACTTAAGGTTTTGTAACTTTTCAAGTTTTGATGTTCTGCGGGGTTGAATAAACACCTCATTTCCGAATTCGTTCGTTTTATTTTTGGGAGGACCTCACAGTAGGCGGTTCATGGTCCTCCCGAGCCGGATCGCGTTATAGTCAGGTAGTTGTAGGACTCGTAGTATACAAGTACGTTTCAGTGTGTGTGTATGAGTAAAGTGTAGTGTAAACAGTGTACACAAACAATCTCAAGTGACATTAGCTGTCAGATCCAAAGTGACGTTTAGCTGTCAAAATCAATTGACGTCAGCTGTCAATTCTAGTGACGTTTCAGTTGTCAAAATCATTAGACAATAGCTGTCAAAACTAGTGACGTTTAGTTGTCAATATCAAGTGACATTAGCTTTCAAAAATCTAATTGAAGTGAAGTTAGCTTTTAGTTATCAGAACATTAACTATAGTGTCGCCAGTGCAAAAATTTATGGAAATTAGTTATTTTTGGACTTAGAAAATTTTGACTCTTTAAAAATGGATAGTGAAGAATATGAACAATTAGTTAATCTGCAATCTGCTTTACAAACACAAATAGAAAAATCCCTTAGCAATTTCAAGAAAACACCTAAGGATCGTCTTTCATGGGATTACGTAGATATGAAAATAAAATTACTTGATAGTTTATAGAATAAATATCAGGAAAACTATCTAAAGATTATAGAGAGTTGTAAGCCGCTGGATGAAACCGTTTGCGATAAATATTGTGAAGTTGAAGATGAATATGTACATTCTAAGGACCTTATGCTAAAAAAGCAGTGTGAATATCCACACCCAACTCAGCAAAGGGAAAATCCTGAAAACATAGAAGTATCGTCACAACAGATAAAGCTTCCTCCTATACAAATTTCTACCTTTGATGGAAATTATAGTGAATGGATACCATTTCATGATCAATTTGTTTCTCTCGTACATAACAATAAAACTCTTAGTAAAGTCAACAAATTACACTTGCTAAAACAAAACCTGAAGGGAGAAGCAGCAACATTACTGAAACATATACCTATTACTGAAAACAATTACGATGCTGCTTGGTTAAAATTAAAAGAAAGATACAGCAACAAAAGAGTTATAATAAATTCATACTTGCAACGGTTGATGACACTGAAAAATGTTACAAATGAAAATGCAACTCCTATTAAGAATTTGTTGGATACAACTACTGAATGTTTGAGTGGATTAAAGAGTATTGGAATAGATACAAGTTCCTGGGATCCTATCATTCTCTATTTACTGACAAGTAATTAGACAGTGAGTCTTTGAAATGTTGGGAACAAGAGATAAGTAAACAAGAGAACGAGACCCTTCCAACGTTTGAAGATCTTACAAAATACTTAGAATCTAGATTCAGAGCCCTAGAACGAATACAATCAACAAACCCACGCACACCAACGAGACCTACGACTACGAATACAGAAAAAAGAGTGTTTTACAATACGCCTAAAGAGGGTTGTGTGCTATGTAACGAAGATCACTACATCTACAGATGTCAAAGGTTTATACAAATGCCCATCCAGGATAAGAAGGCATTCATTGAGAAAAACAAACTCTGTTTCAATTGCTTGATACCTAACCATGGAGTAAAACAATGCAAACAGAAGTCAAAATGTCGCATTTGTGGAAAACGTCATCATTCACTTATTCATACTGAGTATAGCACCAACAAAACTCCTGAAAATAATGAACAACGAGACAGTTCGACCCAAGAGCACAGATCTCCAGATAATCCAGAGAAAGAGAATAAGGAAAACATATCAGCACATTACGCGATGGAATCCAATGTCCCACAACACACAACTAACATCTTGTTAGCCACGGCACTTGTCAAAGTGACCGCCGAGAACGGACGTACACTACAATTTCGTGCATTGATCGATCAAGGATCTGAAGGATCATTCATAACAGAGAAAGCTACACAAATCCTTGGTCTCAAGAAACATACAATCAATGGCACAATCAGCGGGTTAGGCAACAACATTGTGATGAACACCAAACATTTGGTAACACTGGATCTGCAATCAGATTGTGACAAAACATTCAAACTTCCAGTAAGAGCATACGTGCTTAGGACTTTAACACGACTACTACCCTCAAGACAGATAAACGTGAGAAGAGAACATATACAAGGCTTACAATTAGCTGATCCAAACTATGACACACCAGCTGCAATAGATCTTCTTCTGGGAGCTGATGTGTATAGTCACATTGTGATGGAGGGTGTGAAACTTGGATCTTATGATTCACCATTGGCACAAAGAACTAAATTGGGATGGATTTTATCCGGAGAAGTTAACTCAACTAATTCAATAAATGCACGACACAATGTCCTAAACATGCACATATCAACACAAGAAGGAGAAAACGACATTTTACAAAGATTTTGGGAGCTTGAATCTGGAGAAACGCACAAGAATAGAAAACTGTTAACAGAAGAAGAACAGCTATGTGAGAAATTGTTTGAAACAACCTATACGAGAGACAGTGAAGGAAGATACATAGTAGAAATTCCATTCAAACAAAGAAACCTGGATTATGGTAACACAAAACCAATAGCAGAAAAAAGACTAGAACAATTGGAGAAGAAACTTGACAGAAACAAAGAGTTGAAGACAGAATACACAAGGGTTTTAACGGAGTACATTGAACTTAATCATATGGAAGAAATAACAAATCATGACGACGAGAATACACACAATTCCTTTTACATGCCACACCACGCTGTGATAAAACCAGAGAAAACAACTTCGCAAGTAAGAATTGTCTTTGACGCCTCATGCAAAGGTCCGAACGGTAAATCTCTCAATGACAACATGTTAGTTGGGCCCAAATTACAACCAGATCTAAGATACATAGTCATGAGATGGCGCAGACATGAGATTACCTTTACGGCAGATTGTGTTAAAATGTACCGGCAGATAAAAGTCACCGAGGAAAGTGCCAACTATCAAAAAATTCTGTGGAGAGTTAACGGAGAATTAAAAGAATTTCGTCTAACTAGAGTTACATTTGGCACAGCTAGCGCACCTTATCTAGCTACAAAAACTCTTCAACAACTTGCTGTAGATGAGGCACAACATTTCCCTATAGCTGCTCGAATTGCAAAAACAGACTTTTATATGGACGATCTACTTTCTGGAGCTGATAGTTTCGAAGACGCTTTAATAATACACGCTCAAATGACGAAGATGATGAAGGCTGGAGGTTTCCAATTGCAAAAGTGGGCGAGTAACAACACACAGTTTGAAACACATGTAGAAAATGGCAATTCCAATTCAGATGAGACATACGCACTAAAATCAGAGGCTATCATCAAAACTTTGGGAATTCGGTGGAATAAGGCCACAGACCAATTTCAATATGATATTAATATGAGACCTTCAACTAAACCCTTCACAAAAAGATTCATTCTCGGCGAAATATCCCGACTCTTTGACCCGATGGGTTGGCTGGCTCCGGTTATAGTTGTAGCAAAAATAATTATACAAAAACTATGGCTGGCTAGAGTGGCATGGGACGAAGAAGTTTCAAATGTTATTGAGACGGAATGGACTACCTTCTGCAATGACCTGAAACAAGCAAAAAATATATACATTGACCGATGGTTAAACACAAACAACAATGATCAAAAGATAGAACTTCATGGATATAGTGACGCATCACAGGTGGCTTATGCAGCAGTCGTCTATCTTAGAGTTGTCAAAACTGACGGAACTATACATGCTAATCTCATCACAGCTAAAACTCGAGTCGCTCCAATCAAGACAGTTTCCATTCCAAGGCTCGAATTATGTGGAGCTGTGCTTCTGGCAAAACTACTTCAAGAAACAGCTGAATGCTTCGGTATAGCTCAGACTGACATACATGCTTACACTGATTCGACAATAGTATTGGCGTGGCTACAGTGCCATCCTTCAAAATGGAAGACGTTCATAGCAAACCGAACCTCTGAGATACTAACAATCTTACCTGCAAGATGCTGGAGTCACGTAGATTCAACTAAAAATCCTGCAGACGTGGCTTCTCGAGGAGCTTCTCCAAGTCAGCTATTACAATCTGACTTATGGTGGACTGGACCTGACAAACTTCTGAAAGAAATAATTACTTACAAACAGTTAAAGGACAACACAACAGACCTGGAAAAGAAAAAGGAAAAGATTAATGTTTTCAAAAACATAATAACAGAAAATGATGAATTTGGATTACTAAAGAGATATTCAAATTTAACGAAACTACTTCGAGTGACAGCATACGCTTTACGATTCATGAAAAAAGAGAAACCAAAGGAGATACATCTAACGGGAATAGAAATGAATGAAGCAAGAGAAGTATGTATAAAATTATGTCAAAAGGAAATGTTTGGAGAAGAGATAGAAAGAATTACTATGAATAAGAACGTTAAAAAAGACAGTAAACTTCGTAGTCTAAACATATTTCTAGATGAGAAGGGAATCTTAAGAGTAGGAGGCAGACTACAGAAAAGTGATTTACCAAATTTCACCAAACATCAGATAATCCTACCAGGAAATCATCCATTTACCGAACTGATACTTACCGACTACCATATACGTACCTTACACGGCGGTCCAACGATGCTTTTGAGTAACTTACGCAGAAGATACTGGATAGTTCACGCTAAGAGCCTCGTCCGTCAAGTTGTTCATCAATGTACGACATGTGCTAGATTCCGAACAAGCACTGGAAATCAGATGATGGGGACCCTTCCCAATGTTCGTGTAACACCTTGTAAACCCTTCTTAAACAGTGGTGTGGACTTTGCAGGACCGATTGATCTGAGACTCTCGAAAGGTAGAGGTTGCAAAACACAAAAAGGCTACATTGCGATATTCATATGCATGGTCACCAAGGCCATACATATTGAGATTGTCACATCCTTGAATACTCAGGATTTTATCGCCGCATTTAAACGCTTCGTTGCTAGGCGAGGACACTGTGCTAATATGTGGAGCGATAATGGTACCAATCTAACCGCTGGTAACAAAGAACTTAAGATAATGTTTGAAAGAAGTACCCAAAATTTACAAACAGAGATTAAGAACCTCCTGGCCAATGATGGGACAACATGGCACCATATCCCACCTTCATCACCACATTTCGGGGGACTATGGGAAGCAGGTGTGAAGTCGATCAAATTCCACCTCAAACGGATTCTTGGTAATACCACATTAACATACGAAGAGATGTCTACGGTGACCTCACAGATCGAGGCCTGTTTAAACTCTCGACCGATATCTCCAATCAGCGACGATCCCAATGATTTTTCGCCGTTGACACCTGTGTAGTGTATAGCCTTTGTCTCGAGCGGGCATACTCAGTCTGCAACCGACCGTACAGCGAGTAGGATGTGCAACGTGGTGTGTGCGTTGGCGAGCCAAATAAAGAGCTTAACAACTAACATCGGCGACGCTACAGTTGGCGACGAGGATTAAAAGTGAGTACTTGCTTAGAAAATAATAAAACAGAAAAAAAAGGAAAGGAATTACTTAATTTCACCGAATAGTTGTGGAAAAAAAAATTTTGGCCTGATGTAAACAAACATAGTTATTGTCGGCCGGCTATAAATAGAACAGGTTTGAACGGACAAAGGATGCGTGTTAGCCCATCCAGATTTTGCATTATATTTAAAGATTTCCTTGGCTGTGGTTTGAGTATTTTAACCAAAGAAATCGGAACGGATAGAAGTCAATACGTAGGTAGTTGGGTCAAGCCAATCAAAATAAGGAGGATTTAAGGATTTAAGGAAACTTGAAAATAACCTATAGGGTTCCTGTAGGTTTCGCCGAACAGTGGTTCGGTCGGTCGTTGACAACTTGTCACGGCAAGAATTATTTTTGATGAATATACCTATGAACTACCTACACAAACTTATTTACTTTACTATTAAAAGGGCTGAACCCTCATAATTGACCCACCGTGTGGCATATTACGGGGTTACCAGTACAGTAGATACTAATACTTTGATACATATTTACCATTGGTTTTGATAGCACCACCCATGTAATAATATTTGGACTGCTACTTCGAATAACGTATAAAACTAGAACGCAAGGATATTACATGAGATAAAACGATACACTTCGTAGCGCAGACGCAGATAGAATGACTGAAAAAATGTTCGATGAAACTCGATTCAAAAATAAGGTTATTTTTTAGAGTATACGTCGTTGAGTTTTTAGGGCCGCTGCTAGAAAACTCCACTGAACCCAAAAAACTAACTAGCTGGATGCTAACTCAGCGCAGGTTATTTGTGCTGTTTTTACTACTATTTATAGAATAATTTACTTACCTTGGATCCAACGAACCAGCCACGAGTTAGTTTTAATGATCCTAATTATTTTATATCCCGTGTAGTGCCGGCAAGAATGGTACCAACCCATACATACTCGTGGGTGTCGTAATAGGCGACTATGGCTCATAAACGGGAGGAGGTAACTGACATGCCAATTTTTATTTATCAATAAATTTTGAATTGTATTGATGGGTTATCCTCCTGTGTGCCTTACCATATTACATACTGCGGTCACCTACAACCCGGTTCCATGGTGTTAGCCGTAGCGCTGACAGGCGAGGTTCCCCTCCTCACTTTATACAGAAAAAGCTAGAATTCTGGAGGGAACTCAGCGTCCTGTAGTCAGCTTCCATTTCCTTTTGTTTAATATGTAGGCATATGGAAAAAATGTGTAATTATTAGACAAAAATGATAGTAAATCGTATGTTCATATTTGTTGCATCAATAATATTATGAAACTCAAAGAATAGCCACGCATAAACAAAATATAAAGAGAATAAGGGAGTCTAGATACGATAGCACAGTGGTCTATGCATTGGATTCGTGCTGCTTCTGATGTTTGTTGTATGTAAATACAATTCATGCTTGGTCCGTTCCAAAGGTGCGGGTTTAAATCTAGCTCGCGTCTTAAAATATTTCTCATATATTTTCAGAAAGGTTATATGCGTGGGCGAATGACATGTGTTGTTTTGAGCCATGGTATTAAAGAGTGCAAGGAAAGTCCGGGTGGATAATGGATAATGATATGATACGATTCGGGAACCGATTAGTGTGAATTATAAATAACAAAATGCTTCCTTGTTTAGTTGAAAAGAAGTAACAAATGGATTTCAGATTCACACACATTGTTTGACAGTCAAGTCATCTTTATAAGGACATATGGTGACAATTTTATTTTGTCCCTAAATTCAGTTTAAACATGCTGAGTGTTTGGAAAAGGTATGATAAAAAGTACCAACCTACAGTTTCAAATTTAAATAGTTTGATACCTACCTTACAGTTTTCAATACCACTGGTGTAGTTAGGGAGCAGGTAAATTCTGGCACTTGTAGCGAGAGTACCCATTACTGTACATTTCCTACTATAATTAATAAATACCCACGAAAAGTCAAATTATTCTGGAAGGGTTTATTTAATGATCATGTCCCTATTTCATTATGTTTAACATACGTACTTTGTACAACGATGCTATAGCAAAAAAAAAAAAACTTTTGTACATCGGCGTGTAGCTAGTATATTGTATTGAACGATTTCACTTAAATTGGAAGGACCGGTACATAGACAATATGCGTACTTAATACATCTTAAATTTATATTGATTCTCCTCTATGGGCCAAGACAACCACAAATAATACCTACCAACCTATTTCAAGTGCCTAAATCAAGACATTGGGATCAAGGATTATTTCTTCTTCTTGTCGTGTTAATCAATAAATAAATAAAGCTCAAGAAGCAATCGATTTTAAAGATAAATAAGTAAATAATTTTACAATGTTTGAAATAAATTATGTGGTTTGTCCATTTACAACGATAAAAAAAAAAACTAACCTATCATTCTTAATAGGTACCTATTTAAAATTAGTGCATACTCAAATATACTTTGGTTGGTAAATAGCTTGGTTCCTGTGAAAGGCTACAGAAAGTGGAATAATAATCCGGTCACCTAGTAGGATTTTTGTGGTAAATAAGCCTCGCAGGTAACTATTGAAAAGCAGTTTTAATTTAGGTTTTCTTATGTAACTTTACTGTAAAGCAACAAAATACTCTTTAAAAGCGTTGTAAAAATAAAGATACCTATGAACTTACGAAAACGTAATTAGGTATATTTGCTTAAATAAATGAATAGTTCTGTCTGAATAATGAGTGCCAATGAATTAAAAATTTAATGGAAAAGTTGATTTGTCGACATACACGGTACAGGTAAGATAATAAAATCAACAAAGTGGACAAGCAGCAATTCCACAAGAAATTTGTGAGCAAAGGTTTTAAGAGATTAGAAAAAAAAAATAAACGTGGTATAAAAAAGGGGTGCTGTTCTTTTGTGCAGCGGCAAATGTATAAATAATTCATTTACAAAATTGATACAACTGAAAGAAGTCTTAAAAATAAAAATAAACAATAATAATAATTCCTTAAATTTGACAATAAGGTTTGAAAATTGATCAGTAACATAAAAAATAGTTTTCGACAAACATTTCGAGTTTAATTCTGGTGAGATTAGATTGAAAAATAACTTCATTTGATATCGCCATCTTATTAATTTATGTCAAATTGTGACGAAGCACTTTATTGCGATCAGGACAACTTTAGTTTCCTTTTTATATGGGAAAAACACGATGGTAAACAGAGATCATTCACCTGAAAGCTATCATTAGCCTATCTATATTATAAATGATTGATGTCATAATTGCCACCGTGCTAACAGAAATAATATAGTACAATAATAGTTTAAAATACTTATTCTTATCATAATAGTCTTGGAAGATGTGTTGGACGCTCGATCCAGACGTGGTGGGTTGGAGTTCAGCAGGTACGTGTAGAGTAATGAGCCGAATTGATAGATCGACTTTCTGAGGAGTTCCTGGTTTGAAACAGCCAGTTTGTATCATCACCACACATTTCGATGACATAGGTGTGCACCGTATAAATATGTACTTTGAAGAGTGCGTTTTGTATGTCTGGGTATAGATCATGATTTTAAAAGGTGTAATTAGAACACCAAGAATTCGTTGACCCTGCAAACCATACGAAAAAAAAAAGAAAAGAAATTATATACCTATAATAAATAGCTGAAGAACTTGTTATTGTTCTGGATTAGTTGTAATATTTAAAACCTTCATTTAATTTGAATAGTCTTTCTATTTTTCTTTGTTTATCACCTGCAAACCTATGGAAACCAGTAGTGTGAAATAAAAATATTAAGAAAAAAGGTAGAGGAAAGACAGGTAGTGGTGTTTCTCACTCTTGCCTTCCTCTCAAGGCTTTAAAGTAACACAGGGCTTAAAAGTAAGGTCCTCCTGGAGTTTCTGGGTTGGCTGCTGTAGGCAAGCTTCATTGGTCAATAGTTGTTGTAAGTCCAGAACAAGGAGACGGGGCAGATAAGAAGAAACGTAGTACATTTGAAGAATATACAAGGAGACTGGAAAGTATTAGACATAAAGAATAATTTGGGAAAAGATAACATTTGCAACAGTAGTGGAGAGGAGGAGTAACTAAGGAAACTATGAAAAACTATTTTGTAGAAGGTACCGCTAGAAGCGTATTATGATTTGATAATTTCCGATTCAAATGTAATTTATTATTTTAATTAGGTAATTCATGAACGATATAAAAATCTAATTAAAATAGGGAAGGGATGTAGTGTATAGCCTTTGTCTCGAGCGGGCATACTCAGTCTGCAACCGACCGTACAGCGAGTAGGATGTGCAACGTGGTGTGTGCGTTGGCGAGCCAAATAAAGAGCTTAACAACTAACATCGGCGACGCTACAACCTGGACACTTTCTTCTAGGAGAATCTCCAACTATTGTACCTGAGGAGAGCTATTTAGATTCAAACATAAACCACTTGACTCGATGGCAGCTAACACAAAGAATGATTCAGAATTTTTGGAAGAGATGGTCGAGTGAATATTTATCTCGCTTACAGCAGCGTCCGAAATGGTTGAACAAACAATCAAATCTCAAGGAGGGAGATTTAGTTTTACTGAAAGACGAAAATCTGCCACCGTCCAAATGGCATCTTGGGAGAGTGACAGAAACACATCCCGGGACAGACAATTTAGTGAGAGTGATATCTGTGAAGTGCAAAAACTCTATTGTTAAGAGACCAATTACTAAAGTATGTCGCCTTCCAGATTGAACTTTATAATAGTTTTACATTTTTTTATTATTTGCTTTATGTTTTTGATGTAAAATCCTTTCATTAAGGACATCACGATGTCCTTGGCGGGCGATATGTTCGAGTAACTTATAATCTTTACTACATAAAATGTTCGATAGATGGCGTTGTTAGTATCTGAAACTCGCTATCGTCATGTCTTCGGTAAACTACTTAAGGTTTTGTAACTTTTCAAGTTTTGATGTTCTGCGGGGTTGAATAAACACCTCATTTCCGAATTCGTTCGTTTTATTTTTGGGAGGACCTCACAGTAGGCGGTTCATTATATTATTCCTCCGCATCTTTTGTAACTTCGTAGGTTTGTGTACATCTCAAAATTAGGTATTTGGAAACAGTTTATAAGGTCATCTTGAATATCTACATCTGTCAAGATCAGCACGTCAAGTTTGCTCGTATCAGTTAAAAACATTAATTCAGCAAAATATTTTCGTAGCGATCTAATGTTAATGTGTAATAATATTAAGTCGTTTTGTGTATTATTTACGCTTTTTTGCCAGCTAGCTATATCATTGTATCTTTCTGTAAGTGGAAGAGGGTCCATGGAATGGAATCAGTTTAACAATTACACACTATTAGGCAGTTAGGTATACGAGTATAAGGCACTAATTAAGGTAGGTACCTACTTACTTATTTCATACTATCCAGGTAGGTTTGGATGTCCGCGGGACAGTTAAGAACACGAGTACGTGTCTGGTCATCTTTTTTACACAAAACTCGACCATTTTTTACCCACACGTATTTAAGTAGGTTTTCCTTCTTTTTCTGTTTCGCTTGCCAGAGTAAATCACGGTTGTATTTCGTTAGATCTTCATTTAAGTAGATCGGCAATTCCGATGGCCCATTAGGAAAAATATCCTTGTTGTTTTTTACGTTTTTCCGTTTAGATATCCATTCATCTTTGACCGCTTCTGTGCGTAACTTGACAATGATAGGGCAGTCTGTTTGGAGTGATTTGTCGCCAGATTTCCTGCTGCTGAAGTTCCGGAGCCGCCAGGCACGCTCGATGCCGGTAGTACCCACTTCTAGTTTCTCTGCTATCGTATTAACGATTTCTTTCAGGTTTTCTTGGTCTTTTTGTTGTACTCCAACAATTTCTATGTTCTTGTTCCTCTCTGCCTGCTCAAGCGCTCGTACTCGGGACTCCAGGGCTCCATTCACAGTTTCCAAATGGGTGTATCGATTTTGTAGGTCCCGTAGTTTATCGTTAGTATTCTTTAAGGTATTCAGTACTTCTTGATGGCAAGTTAGAAGCAAATCATACTTCTCGGCATAAAATTGGGTGTTAGTTTCGATATTGCGGACTATCTCCAGCTTCTCGTTAATTTTCTTCAGCGTATTTTCCATAGTTTGTTGATCGAACTTATTCGGCGTCTCTTTCCCAGCATAAGATTGGTTGCTCCCTGTAGGCTCGGTGCAGAACCCGCATTCGTTAGTGCCTAAACTTTTTTCTAGATTAGGTAAACAGGCTTTATGATAAACACCACAACAAGCACCTTTACAAGTAAAAGAATTCGTTGATCTCGCTGCCATAAATTGCTTACACTTTTTGCACTGCATATTAAAAGCGCAATAGATATTTTAATTGCGTGATAGTTATGTTTCGCACTTAAGCAAATCCAGGTAGCACCTAATTACGCACGCACGAGTGCAACGACCGATCGCGATAGCTGCGCGCTAGCAACTCATCTCAATCAACTTAAAATTGATGGCGGCGAAGTTGACATACCCTTTTTGAATGAGGCTTTAGGTGCTTGGTCACAGCTCTGTCCAGATTCAACTCACCCCAATAATCCCTCTGTGCAACGCCAATGGCACGACGTAGTGTGTAAGGCTGAACTGGCAAAGCTCGTGGGCTCCGCTACTGGCTCTGATGTAGCACGATTAAAAGCCGCATCTCGTTCAGAGTCGGGTGCGTGGCTCCATGCTCTCCCTTCTCCGCATTTGGGAACGGTGCTAGACGACGGCTCACTTAGGGTCGCTGTGGCTTTGAGGCTCGGCTGCCAGGTGTGCGAACCACACTTGTGCAAGTGTGGCACTGGAGTCGACGCCAATGGTGACCATGGTTTAAGCTGCAGTAAGTGCGCTGGTAGATTCCCACGGCACCATAACTTGAATGAAATCATCCGTTGGGCCATAATATCTGCGGAAGTTCCCTGCAGCTTAGAGCCGCCAGGGCTGAGCAGAGATGACGGAAAGCGCCCGGACCGATTGACTTTGGTGCCGTGGATTAAGGGAAGGAGCTTAATTTGGGATGCAACGTGCGTCAGCACTTTTGCCGCCACGCACTTGCTGCGGTGCACCAGGGAGGCAGGAGCGGCTGCGGAGTGGGCCGCTTCACATAAAGAAATTAAATATGGTAACCTGGCAGACGCATATATTTTCCTCCCTTTTTCCGTGGAAGTGACGGGTGTGTGGTGCAAACAGGCCATCAGTTTCGTGAGGGAGCTGGGGCGGCGTTTGCGAAGAAAGGGTGCCGATCCCCGTGCTGAATCGTACCTGGTGCAGCACATCTCACTGGCCATCCAACGCGGTAACGCAGCCAGTGTGATGGGCACATTCCCACCGGGTACGATTCGGGGCGGGCTCTTTGACTAAAGATTTTAGTTTAGATTGTGACATTTTGACTACTACAGTTGTTGTATTGTATTTTATTATAATTTGACTTTTGTGTGTTGATATGAATTACCAATAAATTTTATTTAACTTTCACTTGTATCACATCATGGGGTGGGGCGGTAAAGACTAAACTTCTACCTCTTGAGAGAGCTCAAAGACTCATTCTCAAAGTGAGCTATCACAAACCTCGTCTTTACCCAACCACTGACTTATACAGGGATATCGAAGTATTGACTATCCGACAGCTATTTATACTAGCATGCATTCTTAAACAACGCTCGAATCTTAATTCTTTTCGAACTGATAGCACTAATACTAGGAGACATTCTACAGTATGTAATACTAACTGGGCTAGAACAAGTTTTGCTCAGCGATTTTTATTTTTCATTGGTGCTAGACTTTACAACATTATCAATAAAGAAGCAAGTATTTTCGGACTCAGCAGATATGAATGTAAACATAAAACTACAAAATGGCTACTTGGGCTTGACTATTCTAGAACTGAAAAGCTTCTGCAGTTTCAATCATAGTTTAATACTAAAATACTTGCTAACTCTCTTATTTGTTGATGGTTAAGACGAGTCTCTCCCCAATAAATTACCAAACTAATGCATATACACACACACTCTCACACACTTACACGCTACACACACACACATAACCCTTAAATGCGTCATGTTGTAGTTCTGCTACACTTTAATTTTTTGGCACAAAATATTCCATAATGAATGTTTTCCTATTATATTAAAATAATGTGGTAGTAAAAATACTACTCAACATACAAGCAACATTGTTTTATCTGTAACTTGTAATATTTTTATTTTTTGAGGGTAGTTTTTACGAATCACCTGACTATCGATTTACATGAACATTTGATCGAGATTTTTTATTGAAAAACCTCAAGGTAAGACTTTCATAAAAATCATACATACAACAAACACACTAAAATTTGAGGTTATTATATAATATATAATAATTGATGTATAAATCAATGTAAAATTGGTATAAAATTGACTGTTGCAGAAATGCAACATTGCGCAATGCATACATAAAAAATATGTGTTTGTTTACTGCAAGAGCCGCCTGTCTGAGAATCAGATTGAGACATATTTATGTCGTCTAGAAGCTGAAATAATGTCTGAATATGATTTAGAAGAAAGTGGTTGTAAACATGAAGAGGACCAGGAGACATTTTATGAAAATCTTGATGCAATTGCGCGAGATCTTCAAGATGATATCATCTAAGATGAAGAGGAGCAAGAGGACGATGATTCAGATCCACCACCTTTACCAGATAATATTGAAAATGATCACTTTTGGTACCTATTTAAGCAGGCACTAGAGCAAGACACACAGAGAAATACAATGCAAAAAAGGGAGGAGTAGATTTGATGGATCGTTTCATAGGACGCTACAGAATAAGAACAAAGGGTGGTAAAGCTATTTTATCGCATGATTTATATGTCAATTATAAATGTTTGAATATTGTCAAGAAAGGTAGACACTCTAAACGGTCACAACAATCTTAGACTTGCCGCGTTCAGACTGGCCTTAGCAGATACTCTATGTGAGTTAGATGATGTTTCAGCAACTACTTCAGGTACTTCGCCCCCAACGCCCAAGCGTGGCAAACGAAGCAGTGCTTCTTTATAAAAAGCGATTCAAGAAATAAAAAGAAGAAAAGTTTCAGGACAAATAGCACCAAGTAAAGATGTTCACTTAGACAATGTTGCCCATTGGCCAGTGTGGTTTGACCGTGGGAGGTGTAAGTATCCTTCTCGCAAGGACTACACTCAATGTGAATAAAATGTAGTGTTTTCTTATATTTCAATAAAAAAAAACAATTGATTTTATAAGTATCATATTACAAATTAAAAATAGTAAATAAAAATATTGTTTTATGCATGATTACAATTTTTAGGTAATGTGTAAAAAAAACAACCTTTTCTATGCACTTATTGCGCCATGTTGTAGTTCTGCAACACTTTGTTTTTGGTCTAAAAATACATTAAAATATAACAAAATATTTTTTTTGTTATTTTTCTCTCAAAATATGAGGGGGAATACATATGATAAATTAAAATCAATGGAATCCAAAAATTGGCGCATTTAAGGGATAAAATACTCTTACACACTCAAATTTGTTATTGTTAATTAATTAAATATATTCGTACCTATTTTAAATATAAATAGATTGTACTTTTCTATCTTCTATGTCAAAATTAGTAATTTATGTCCGATTATTTATCATAACTACCTGTATACATACATGTTCCCAGGTTATCCGAGATGGGGGTCCTGGTGACCTAAAACACAGGCCACGGCTTAGCTTAGGCGCCAGTTCTCCCACAAATAATTAGTAATTGTACTAATTTTATTCTATTTCCTCAATATTGTTTGTGACTAATTGTTTGTGGATGGAAAATAAACGATTTTATTATTATACTAGCGGTTCGCCCCGGCTTCGCACGGGTAGATATAGGTTCTTGTTGCATCGGGGGTTACTAAAGAAACCAGCCAAGCGCTAGTTGGACTCCCACCGAGGGTTCCGTACCACTAAGGTAAAAATACTGTCCTAGTTATTGGCAGTCATACCGTCCACTACAGGACAGGGAGCTCCCTCCAGAATTCGAGCCCTTGCTAGAAGAATGTGGAGGGGAAGTATCTTAGTCACCACGCTTGTTAGCATTAAGGCTGGCACCATGGACCGCGGTTGTTGGTGACCGCAGTATGTAAGATGGTGCGATACACGGAAAGATGTCGCTGCCCATCTTCCGGTTTGTAAACCCTTAGTCGCCTCTTACGACACCTACAGGTTGAGATGGGTTGGCACTATTCTTTGCCGCTACCACACGGAACGACACGCATTTGACCAGTCAAATTTTTCGTGTCTATTTTCTGTTGTAGATAAAACCATTACAGTCACTTAGGGCGCTGTTTCTTTAATTTCAATTTTGATAACGATTACACTCATGATAACTTTTGAATGGTATGTCCAATTTGAATAATACAAAAAGTTATTTATAGGTACTGATATAGCCTTGAATACGAAGTCATTTATTTGGATAAGGATTAATAGGTACGAATAATGTGGCCTATATAGTTTGTACCGGCGTTACTATTACATATTTTAATATGAAAAAGTAGTTATTGTGACATAACTGTAATAGTTAGACATATGGTTACGAGGACTTTTTTGTAGATATTGATGGCTTCTATAATTCTGTAGTACATTACTTTGCTCTATTGTTAATAGTTTCGGCAGCGTACTCGATATAAGGATGCCATTTAGTATTTTTTTCACACCATGGGTTACATTATCGAAGTTTTCATACGGAACCCTAACTTTTTTAAAAATATTTTATAGCCTATATTCATCCCGGATAATACAGGTTTCTAATGGTAAAAGAATTTTTCAAATCGGTCCAGTAGTTTCGGAGCCTATTCATTACAAACATACAAAAATAGGTACAAAACTTTCCTCTTTATAATATTAGTGTAGAATATTATTATTATTATAGGGATGATGGTATTTCACGTCCACCACGTTGGATTTCAAAGTAGTTGTAGCTTACGTAGTCAGCGACCCGATAAACCATACAAACGACACCCATATTGATTTATAGACATTTCAAACGTATCGCACCCCAACTCCATCCCCAAGGGGATGATGGTATTTCACGTCCACCACGTTGGATTTTAAAATTGTTGTAGTTTTCGTAATCAGCGACCGGATAAACCATACAAACGACACCCATATTCACATTTCAACCCTATCGCACCCCAACCCCATCCCTAGGCAATGATGGTATTTAACGTCCACCACGTTGGATTTCAAAATTGTTGTAGTTTTCGTAATCAGCGACCCGATAAACCATACAAACGATACCCATATTGGTTATTAGACTTTTTCACCCCATTTCCCCTTTTTAGGGGTTGAATTTGGAGTGGAATTTCAATAACAGTGATAAACGATGCATAGAAATACATCATTCATGCCTAAATAATAAATTATGTGGATTTTACTTTAAAAATAAAGAATTTCCAACTTCATCCCCCTTTTCACCCTTAAGGGTGTCGAATTTCCAAAAACCCTGAGACATGTAAATATTTATTTTTAGTCGTCAGCCTAAATACAAATCTTGAAGATCCTAACTTCAAAACTGACGGACTTTCATACAAACTTTCTTCCCCTATTTTACCCCCTTAGGGGTAGAATTTTGTAAAACCCTTTCTTAGTGCAACCCTAGGCCTCATAAGGAACCGACATGCCAAATTTGGAATCTCTAGACCCAGCGGTTTGGGCTGTGCGTTGATATGTCAGTCAGTCAGTCACCTTCTTCTTTTATATATTGTATAGATTGAGAGTAGACAAAAATCCTAAATAGTGCAGCAGTCTACGGTACAACT
This sequence comes from Athrips mouffetella, assembly GCA_947532105.1. NCBI lineage: Eukaryota > Metazoa > Arthropoda > Insecta > Lepidoptera > Gelechiidae > Athrips > Athrips mouffetella. The sequence continues at coordinate 1,473,109 of OX383958.1, forward strand.
CGATACTCAGACAAAAGCTGCAAATGGTGTTAATAGCATAACAATCAGAAAGATTGATCTTTAGGCCATATGAAACATAATAAATGGTACAGCAGCACTGCACTTACTTTCTCGCGTATACGAGAGTCATCATTCGACAGTGTCCCCACCGGGAATCGAACCCAGAACTTCCGGATCAAGAGCCGAAAGGACCAAGTGCAAACTTAAGTTTGTAATTTCATATAAATAATATTTAAATACAAACTTACCTATACTAGATTTATGTAAAAATGTTAAAATGAAATATGCGGTCAGGTCCATAACCAATTTATAATTCCAATTTGAAGCATTAAAATAAGCTCAATGAAACCGATTTTGATTAAATCACATTTTTAAATTTTAGTAGTAAGGGAACACCCCTTATATGAACTTTCACAGACCAATGGATACTGCCGAAAGATACCTTGCATGGAGAGTCTTGGTCATGCAAAATTTCATCATGATCGTTTGAGCCGTTTTTGAGCAAATCGAAATTTTTCATTTCAATTGTATGACAGCTACCCTCAAAAAGAGAGCCAGCAAGAAACCACTCAGTATCCTTCGATGAATTTACAAGAAAAACTTAAATTTAAAATATGGTGTCAATTAGACTATTCGTTTAGCCAAAGCGTGACGGACAGACCGACGCCGACGTACCGACCGACCGACCGAAGGACGGACATTTTTGGGAGACTTTCTTTTTATGATGTATAAGTAATATATAACACATTTTTGAGAATATAAGAAAAACTTTTTTTTTTCAAGAATACAATACCTGTCTCGCTCCGCTCGAAATAAAAGGAAGCAAAGCAGGGCAAGGGACAGATTGGCGAAAACTGAAAGAGCAAGATCATTCGTTGAAAATGAACAACATTCTCCAGAAACATATCATAACATATGGCTAAAGAGTGGAATTCTCTGCCTGCATCTGTATTCCCGAGTTCATATAACCCGAATCTATTCAAGTCGCGAGTGGATAGGCTTCTTCTGGGCAAGCTCGTTTCCTCGTCAACCTCATTTCTGTCTTCAAGACTAGATCGAGGTCAAGAGTAACTGTAAGCCCATTGACAATAAAAAAAAATATCACTGGAAATTTTCATTTCCGGTGATATTTATCGTATTTTGTTGGAAAGTTTGTGTAGAGGCAGATTTTTTTATCCAGTGATATGTTTCGTGGTGAAATTTCTACAGTTACATCGATTGATCATGCAAGAAACAGGAGGTTCTTACACCCTGTATATAGGGTGACTTTTAATTAGTTCTTGATAGGTCAAAAATTGATTTTCGTATATATCAAATAGTTTTCACGATTTATTTGTATTAATTTGTTTAAATTTTTATTCCATAAACAAAACTAGTTTCATTTTTTAACATCACCAAAAAATTTTCAAGAAAATTTAAACTACCATATCACGCAGGGTTTTGTCAAAAAAAAAACGAAATGAAAACTCGCTTAGCTTATAAATCAAACGTTCCAATTGTCTTGCTTTTAACCATTTCCATTACTTTTTTGGCATATGTACCACTATCATTAAAAACTAAATTAGCTTAACTCTTGTTCCACAAAGCCAATTCGTCAGAAATAGCTTTTTTTCTGCGCTTGTATCAAAATATCACAATCTTAGAGCAGATTTTGCGCTGATCCGTGTGTTGAAGGACAAGGTTTGCGGAATTCTTGACCAACTGCATGAAACCATTTGTTGGCAACTGTAAAAAAAATATACCGATAAAAATAAAAATATTTTAACGTTTTTGTTTTTAAAAAATTTTGTAAATTAAGTAATATGCAATTTTTAATTGAAATTACCAATTGAATTTTCAAACTTGAATCAAGCTGATAAAACCTGAAGCTACAGAGCACGTCTATAAGAGGCAGGGACAAGATAAGTACTATATAGGTCCAAGATAGGTCCTCCGCTGGACATTGCTCCTGACCTCAATGCAGCCCAAAGAATAGAAATGAGGTCGATAATGGAATAGAATTGGCATAAATAGGCCTAATCATTCAAGACTTGAATGGATTCTTGTTGTAGGTAAGAACTAAGGTTTACAAACACAAATAATAAATTCCGCTTATGAGCTATGATTCACCTATAAATATCGTTTCCAAACCACAGTTCAAACTGCTTATTCAACCTTAATCTAAAACTTTTCTGTCGTAATTGTCTACAGAGTTTCAAGAAATATTCTACGCTAACTGCCATTCTGAGTGCTAGGCTAAGACTTTGGTCTTTTCGCATTACTTTCATATCGACGCCGAGGGTCCCACAAGGTTGACCGCGGCTATTATAGAGCGGAGCTCGGTCGCCCAGGTACTATTTATTTCATCTTCATCATCATCATATCACCCGAAAGATGTCCACAGCTGGACATAGGCCTCCCCTAAAGAACTCCATGACGACCGGTCCTGCGCTGCATGCAACCAGTGGCTTCCCGCGACCTTGACCAGATCGTCGATCAACCTTGGTTGGGGGCCTGCTGACGCCTGAAAGTTATTAGCCCTTACCCCATTTGGATCCTCGCAGTACTGGGCAAGCGCCATGTCTGGTCCTCAAGTCTGGCTCCCCGGAAGAATTTAGGCTCTGGAAGTATATCGCGGAGTTTTTGATCGGGAACACAGTGAGGCCGAATTCCGTGAATACCGTTCCTCCTCCCAGCTCGACGTCACTCAACTATACAACGAAAAAAAAACAACAGTACCGTAAAATCCGGTTATAACGACACTCAATGTGATATTTGGTGACAAGAACAAAAAATACTTACGTAAAAAAGTACTGTTCCTATTCTGTCCCCTTCTTTCAGTCCATGGTCAACCTTTAAATAAAATCTGTATATTATTAATTACATGCTCTGGCTCCTATGACCCTTATTCTAGCCTCTGTTTATAAGCTACTAGCAGTCTGCCCCGACTTTGCACGAAAAGCACCGTAATATTATTAACTAGGTCGACAAAGTAGTTTTTAAAACATTTAGCTTAAAATTCTAATTTTTATAGTCAAGTGCCATTACCGATCAGATATTTTTTTTCTTATGAAAAGACATCGATATTTTTACCAAAGCTAGAATAGAATATCACATTATACACAAATTCATTAGAATACTTACGGATTATTGACATGAAAAGTCATCTTTTTTTACAGTACTTGCAATGTATGTATGTAAGAACTATGTTCGAGTGAAATCTTGCAACTCAATTTTGAAGCAGATATTTTCAACCGATTGAGCCAAAATTTTGTATACACGTTTAGTTTGGATGACAATGCATAGTTAGCTGTGTGACGTCATTATAAATCCAACATGGCGGAAAATTCAAGATGGTGGATTAGTTATTTTTATTGCACCTTTACCATATGGGTATCAAATGAAAGGGTTTGCTTTAAGTAACTCGAAAAATGGTTTGACGTCATTATAAATCCAAAATGGCGAAAAATCGAAGATGGTGGACTAGTTATTTTTATTGCAGCCCTACAATATGGGTATCAAATGAAAGGGCTTGCTGTAAATAACTCGAAAAATTTAGTGTCGTCATTCTAAATCCAAAATAGCGGAAAATCCAAGATTCTGGAAAATTACACCGAGACATAGAAAAAACGCTTGTGTCTATCACACAAAATATGTTTGCCTTGGGCGGGGATCCCAAACTAGCCAAAACCTGCACTATGGATACCAGGGACTGATATACATGCATAACTAGATATGTTACACCGAGACTTAGAAAAAACACTTGTGTCTATCACACAAAATATGTTTGCCTTGGACGGAGATCCCAAACTAGCCATAGTCTGTACTATGGCTGATATACATACATAACTAGATAAATTACACCGAGACTTAGAAAAAACACTTGTGTCTATCACACAAAATATGTTTGCCTTGGACGGAGATCCCAAACTAGCCATAGTCTGTACTATGGGTACCAGGGACTGATATACATACATAAACAGATAAATTACACCGAGACATAAAAAAGTGTCTATCACACAAAATATGTTTGCCTTAGGCGGGTATCGAACCCATGGCGGCGTGAAAGACAGATCCACTACCGACTACATTAACGGGCTTGTTGTATTATTTAGGCTTATACTCGTATACTTACGCCAAAAAAGTCAAAATGTGGGTTATAATGTCCACCTATGCCGTAGTTAGCAACCTGAATAGGCTCTGCTGTTTCCACACTCAGCTCAGTAAAGTCTGCCATTCTCTGCGTCAGACGAGCCACTACGGGTGAATGTTTATCTCCAAAAAATGCAGATTTGCAGATTCGGTATAACGTCGGTATTAATTTCTTATTATCAACAACGGCCGCTCGGTTTAGCTGCAATATGCAATATAGCAATGGTTAAAAACATGCATTTAGCGGAAAGAGTTATTTGTTACGTGAGGCCACAAAGTTATTAAGTGGCTTGTATGAAAATCGAGTAAACGATTTGCTCTTGGTTCAAAAAACGATCAACAAAACGATCGATAACGATCTTGGTTGATAAACGTTTTGATTTGATTTTGAGTATGAAAAATATAACCCTGAGCGTAGCTAGGGTTTCTAGGCATGAGACGCAAAATAACTATGCTACCTAGCAAAACAAAAAATCATTCACCTCACTCACTACATCGAGGAAGATGTTAGATGATAAATTCGTCATCACTGCTGGACTCGATTACCTTATAATAATAATAACTTTTTAGGGTACAAAAGTGATTATACATAAATTCGCATGTCCTCATTCTAGGATTCCCTGTATCGTGAGGGCTAGGTTCTTTATCATTTTACAAAAAGCAAACAAGACAGGTAAGGATTAAAGGGTCACCTGACACAGGTTTATTTTAACTTAATAGGTTGACCCTGGCCTTAGCCATTTGTCAAAAGTATGTTTTGAGAGAAAAAAACTATTTTTTTTTTTTTTTTTTTTATAAATAAAGGTATAATAAGACTTACAACTAATGAAAAATATGCAGAGGTGTGTATGTGTTTGATTTTGTGCCTGTACGTCTGTTTATGAAGGTATATTTGTGCGTTACAGTGTGCAATAAATGAAATATAATTGTTAATGTGTGTGTACGAATGTAAGTTTGAATGTGAGTGTGTGTGTGTATAAGTGTGTGTGTTTATTTGTGAGTGGTATTTGTCATGTATAATGTGTAGGTATGATATCATGAGGTCATATTTGGTAGAGTGGAAAGGGATAATAATGTGAAAGTATGTTTGCTGGTTCTTCACTTGGTAAGAAGGCAATAGATGACAATGGCAACTGTGTATAGATAAGTATTATGAGACAGATAAATATTAATATGACATGGGTGAGGTCCCAGGATGATGAGCGAATTGTAAATTAAAATCAAATTAGTAGGTACATAACGTTATTGAATAGGTACTAGTAGGCTTTCGGTTTCGTCGTAACTGAGATTATTTAGCCAATGAGACACAACTTTTTAGACTTATATTTAGTAAGATTTAAAATATTTAATTTAAGATTGACCTTATCGTAAGGGCCGAGAAATCTGAAGAATTTTCGAGCTCTACTAGTTCTTATGGATGGAATTTGCCATTTTGACGTCGCGTTCTACAACGGTGGTTAGGGCAGTTTTAGGGTCATATTATCACCTTTGAGTTTATCACAAAACAACCGAAACAATTTAAAACTGTCAAGGCTACTGAATATGAGCAATGAGTGAAAAATAAGTACAAAAACCGAGCAGAGAATTTAAAATCCTTTAAGTAACGTCCAGTGCCATAGCATGGAGCTTTGCCATACATTTGTTCGAACTTCAAAAACTCGCTTACGACCAAAAAGCACGTTTGCCTTTCCCTGCTAGTGAGATAAAAATTATGTAATTTAAGGACGTCCGCTACGTTACACGGGAGTACGCGGCGGGCTGGCATATATTGAGTGCTTCTCTTAATTCCAACCAATATGATTGCTCCATTTTCATAGCTTGTCAAATGTACTGTCAAATGAAGCATTCTTATTGGTTTGAATTTTCCAGCTCCCAGCTTAACTAGCTCGCACAGCTCTTGAGTAAAACCATTCTAGTTATCAAACATTACGTGGTGCTGTTTGACACGCAGCTTAATCCAAAAAATGCAGCCGCCTGATATTAACATATGCAGAAACTGAAGACTTATTTAATTTAATTAATTACATTACAATAGTTTCACTACTTTCACACACACTTCTCACTCGCACAGTCTCACACTCATTGTAGTACAATACACAACCACAGACACACTGACACACACTCACCATACACATACTGACACACACTTCACACACAACACTCGCCACACACATGCATAAACCGCACAGCTGTTCGCTCCTGTGTTATGGGTTGGAGCTGTGACCTGCGCTGTGCGCTGTGTGCGTAGCCTAGCTCGGGCACCAGCTCACCACAACTCAAACTTAAACCTGAAAAAATTATTGTGCACAATTATTTAATTTTATTTTTAAGTTTACTTTGTGGTGAAAATATTTTTTTTTATTATAATAATTTTATGTCGTTATTACGTGATTAGACATAAGGGATAGTCTTAAATGGCTGTAAAGGCTTACTCTTCAATTACCAACACATCGCGTCTCATCTCATTGTAGTCAGACTTGCGTATTTCTCCTGATGGTTCATATCAGCCCCACACTATTTTCTAATGTCCAGTACAAGTCAGCCCAAGTAACTTGCTCGGCTGCCGCTTGTAGACTGATCCAAAAATGGAAGCAGGGGAAGGGCGCGCACTCACAGTCACACAAGTCTGAAGTTAGTTGCCTTTCAAATAAGTATACCCGACACATATAATCACACCGCCCGATGGAAGGCCTAAATTTACTGTAACTGCCTACCTTTTTCTTCGACAACTCCATCAAAATTAATATTTCGTGGTCGCTGATGACGCCATGGAACAACATCACTTCAGGGCTGGCGTACAACTGCTCGGATCTTATCCTCGCTAGTTTCAAGAACGGCTCCGGACCTGACTTGTAAAAACAATGCAGGCTGAAATAAAAACATGTGTAGTAAGTAGATGTTTATAGCTTAGAGAAGTAAAACTACGATTTCAAGATTTTGTAGTTGTAGTAATCAGCATATAAGTATTTGATAACGTCTTTCAAAAGCAGAGGAATCTTCTATATTTTTTTTGTTTGATACCTAAGTAATAGTTTGATAATCTACTATTTGGTTGATCAAGTTCATTCTTATTAATTACGTACGAATGTTAGAATTTTTAGGTAATTTATTAATAGAAAGAGATAGGGTGACTTTTAAAACGTTCTACACAGCAAAATATGGAGTGTAAGGGACAAACTTTCATATACTGAAAGAGCAAAATCTGGCAACGAAACTGAACAACTTTCTTAAAAAAACATCGGCGTCTCTACACAAAATTGCAAACTTGATTAGACAGTTTGTATAGAGAGGCCAATTTATTTTTCGTTTCCTGAAAGAATGTTGTTCAGTTACGTTGACTGATCATGCCCTTTTAGTATTCGAAAGGCTGTCCCTTACACCCTGTAGTATGTATTCATGTATTTTTGATTGCAAACAATGTTCTAAAAAAAATTAAAACTGAAACCTAGAATTTTCTTGGCCTTTTCGTACAGTATGGAAAAAATTTCTTCCGTTTTTCGAACCATATATCTTTAGGAACGTTATTTGTTACATTACATGCATGCATCGAGATCTTAAAAATTAAAGTCACCCTATATACAGAATGTATATAAAAGTACGATGATTCTCCTAAGGGTGGGAGATTGATTCTAATTCACTAAAAAATTGTATAAAATATTTAAAAAAATATATTTTTTTCTTTAAAAAAGTAGTTTTAGCCCAAGAAGAAGGAAACGCCTGGAGGGTTAAATGTTTTTGTAATAATAATAATATCCAGTCACTAATAAGTACCTATCCATTTCAATAAATTACTGTAATGTTATTCGAAGGATACTCTAATTTCATGATCACCCAAAATAATATTTTTTTTGAAAATGTATTAGTGTACAATCACCCCTTAGAAGGACCATCGTACTTTTTTTACACCCTGTATAAGCAGTTTTCTTAGGGAATCATGACTCTTAATACTGCTAGGTTTTCAATGAACAACAGAACTATGAATAATACTATGGATTTTGGCTTCAAAGTTTCCAGCGGTTCCAGAGGGAATGGTGGAATGAACATACCTTTTGGTCACAATGTGGGGCAACTGCTTCTCACCTCTGCAGAGCGCATGATATAAGTTAATTGTAATATCCTGCAAAAAATAATCAACCTAAAGACCTGTATACAAAGGGTATATCATCATCATCATATCATAACATTCCATGAAACGCGTGGTGGAGGGGAAGTACTATAGTCACTACGCTTGTAAGCGTTGCAGCTGGAGCCATGGACCGCGGTTGACCACAGTATGACGCTGAAGGATGCTGTTGCCCATCCTCATGTTAGGTATGAATTCAATTTATTATAGTTTGTCAGAAAAGCTTTTTTGGTCCAATCTTAATAGTAGGATCACTAAGGCTAAGCTTGTATGGGGTACCTTGCACCTAAACCTGCTGGGATGAAACTTGGCAGGAGTTAAGTACATACCCATAGGTAACATATTAGAAGTGGTGTTCCCGCAGGATGCGACTGAGATGCACAGTGGGGCACAATGTCGAAAATGTGTAGTTCTTTACTAGGTTGAAAATTGTATCTGTTGTTAACAGTCCCTTAGTCGCCTCCTCCGACACTCTCGGGTAGGAAGTGGGTGGGTACTATTCTTTGCCGGCACCACACGGGACCTCACCAATCAGTACCAAAGAGTATGTACAGGATCCTATTTCCAAGCCTAGGATGTCTTTCTATGCGTCCGATCTTTAGTATATTTGTGAAAGTACCTACAGATCCACCAATTTTTCGGTTCAGGCGGATAAATGTTGAACAAGCTACGCCACCACTACCAACTGACACCAAAGTTACCTAAACCATGGACGAACAATAAGAAGGACTGACCATCCCCTTTTAGAAATCGTAAACCAGAAAAGTATAAAACTAGATGACGCTAATAAATAGTCCGGGAAGTTATTATGATTTATCGAGTATTCTGTTAAAAAAATAAACCGAATTTCAATGTTAGCGTTTCTTTACATTGTAACTATGTTGAAATTTTGAATGATTTTTATTAAGAATACTCGGTAGACCATAATTTATTTCCAGATTATTTGAAAGCGCCATCTAGTTTCCATGAGTTTTATGCCTTTCCGGGTTACGTTTTTTAGTATAGGGATTATCAGTCTTATTATTATTCGTCCATGCCCAAAGCGATGGAAGGCAGGTGGAATCATGGTGGAAGACAGTAACACCACCACCTGGACAGAGAAGTCGGTGGCAACCAATTTGCTTTTATCACCCGACTGCGCAAAGAAGGGTTATGAGTTTGACAGTCTATGTTTTATAAAGCAACCCAACATGACAAACGAGGAGATCAGAATAAGAGCAAAAGTACCTGACAAAGCCCTGAAAACCGCTAAAGTGGCAGTGGGAAGAATACATCAACAGAAGAACCGATGGTACTCGTAAAGTGAAAAGATTCTAGAGTGGCGGAACCCGTAAACATAAGGTGTTGTTAGCCCTCCATCAAATGGACCAAAGATCTAATTAAGTTGCGGGCAGCCTCTGGATGCGAGCTACGCAAGACTGGTAGAGATGTTCAGGGAAGGCTTATATCCAGCAGTGGACGTCTTTCAGGTGATATGATGATGAATAACCAGATTCCTAGAGCTGAAAATACATACTTTATCTTGATAAGTAGCCGCAGGTTGTTTTTTAAGTTTTCCCAATTCAATTAATTTTTGTTTGGCGTCTTTGTTTCGAGGTTTTAGAGTCAACAGTCTCTTTGTCCATATTGTCGCGTTTTCTATGTCACCTAAAATGTAAAGACAAATTTTCAGTTATGCACAAAGGCACGCCGAATAATTTCCCTGATTTATTCAAGTTTTATTGCTTCGGAAAGAGACCTATAGCTACTATCGTATATAATGGTCGTTAAGCCATGCTAGAGATGTATGTATATTAAGGTTTGCAACTGGAATACCTACACGATAACTGACTTTAAAAAAGTGTGTTATTGTATTACTACAATAGCTAATACAACCTAAAATCCCAGCCAACTTGCAGCGCCTCATCAACAAGCCACCAATAATATGCTAAATATTTTAGTCAAGTTGGAAGAAAATATAACAGTAGTATTTTGCTCATATTTCGCCAATCAATTAAAATGCAAGATATTATTTATCAATTTATCGGTAATAACTATAAATAAAATAAAAAATACAAATTAGGCCCGCAGAAATCGACATGATGTAGTTCTTATTTTTTTTTATTTTAAATCGACCAGTTATGGTAGTGTTAATCCAAATTTGAAAGTTCAATAACTATTGCTCGCTACGCTCGTTTTTCGACAAAATTCAATAAATTTTTCATAATTAATTTCGCATAAATTTAAGCCTAACTGCAGCTCTTTAAACGCTATAGGGACGTAGCCTGGCTCGTTGGCGTGGTTGATAGCTTAAATCCTCCCAGGTTGATAGTGAGCCTACCTTCTACGCCACCGTGGGCCGCGGGTTCGATCCCCGCCCAGGGCAAACATTTTGTGTGATGAACACAAGTGTGTGTGTTCTGTGTCTGGGTGTTATTTATCTATTTATGTATGTATATCAGTTTCTGGTACCCATAGTATAGGCACAGATTAAATAATAGTAAACTGACGTTTACAGATCCGTCACTCGGGGCGGGGTGCCGACAAATTTCAACCTTACTGTCCAAGCATAAATTTGATACTTCCAGTGTACCGCTTAAGACACGTTTTTAATCGCGGGTAATCGCGAACAGGTGGGCTAAGGCGATGATTTTGTCACTTTATGAGATACTGAGCGAGATGCAAAAGTAGGTTTGTAATATTGTTCAATCAAACATGCAAATACTTACTTACCTATTTTGCCGCCATGAGATTCAGATGACATTAAGAAAAGTAAAATCGACTGCCTCACCCAGTCGACTTCTAGCGCTGCGTTGCATACCTAGAGTGCGGAGTGTCACAGGCCTGGTATAGGTTGTGCTTAGCTTGGGATCACATGACTTAGTGTGAATTATCAAAAAAAACCTCCACCAAAGAGCCACCTTGTATAATTTGGTGGTTCGGTGAATCGGGGCGTAATTTTTAGGTTAGAGAAACTTAATAAAATAACAACGCACCCAAATTGTAATACGCAGTCCTTATCCAATCAACAATTGTACTTCCACCTTTCCCAAAATTTTTAATTTCATTGTAGGGTTTTGATTTTAATTTGTTTAGTGCTTCTATTAACCACGTTACCGAGTTTCCATAATCATTTTCTAAATATGCTCTTGTGCCTATTTCGAAGATGTCATTAGGTTGTAACGGTGACCTGAAAGTTACTCAGATAAATAAGGGTCGGACCAGCCGCAGCGAGACTATGACAAAGACATAAAATATGTTTTGGTCTTTATCACACTTTAGAACTTTTGTTTATATGCAGCCTGCTCAAACTTGGTATGATTAGGTATGATCATTTGCAAATCCATGTCTATCTTCATCGAGATCTGAAGATCTGACGCGAATTTCTCATTTTTTCCCCATCTATAAATGTGCCAAGCGCCGCTAAAGAAGTTTTCACTTCAAAAATATCCAATGAATTCAATTTGAATTAAACGTCTCCAAGTAAAACAAATATAGTAGATTTTATTATATAAACATTTTCAAAAGTGCACTTTCCCCAGGACCATAAGAGACATAACTGCCGCTCAGTGGCACCTCGACCAGTCAAACAAATATTACTTCTCAAGTACACTCGACAGCACGTCAGTAGAAACACTTTTGGACCTTACGGCGTGATAATATAGTTGAAAAAGTTTCTACCGACGAGCGGTTGACCGTACCTATAATAATGTATGGAAAAACTGGGAAAATACATAGATACCGTAAATACCTACTTTGGTAACTTTTAATAATTTTAAAGACAAGATGGCTGTAGGCAGGTAGGTGATAGTAACAAAAAATTCAATTTTATTTTTAAATTATATTTCTTGGACACGCTCTTGTCTACAGTACTTTTATTTTTATGTATCTGCCCAGCTTTTTGATAAATTACAGCATGCAGACAGTAATATTATGTTATAAAGATCAATTAATATTTAAGATCTAGCTAAAATAAATAGATAATTAAGCTAAAATTGTAGTTTAAGATACAGGGGCCGTAAGTAGGGTTATGACAAACTCGTGCCGACGGTAAAAACTCGACTTCGTCTCGGGTTTACAAAACGTCAACTCGTTACGGCCTTACGGCCGTGTATCTTACGACGTTTTACAATACATTTGTGAGAAAACAGGTATAAGTAATCACTTGCTAAAGAAACCAACCATGGGTACTGTCAGCCTCTTGTCGATTTATGTTCTCCTGGTACTCTCCATTTTATTTTAAATATAGGCAGGCAGTCGTCACCCAAGTAAAAAGTCACCACTGTAGTATTTAAAAAAAAATTATGTTGAGAGTGTAAAAACTCCTTGGTAGCATACTTTTTTTTACTTACCGCACTAATTCGGTAAGTAACTACTTACGAGCAATGTTTGCGTCCTTGTTAGTACGTTTTTCGAGCAAATGTATTGAAAAGTACTAAACTTACGTTCGCTCATAATAAGGTTCATTTCCTTGTCTGAAACAATTTTTTTTGTAAGGTTAGGTTTAAAGCCAAAATAATGCTATCCAACCGTTTTAAGCAAGGAGGTTTAAGTAGCAGCTCTTTATGCTAAGGAGGGAGCCATAAGCGTACTTTCTTGCTGGACAAATTACGGCAAAGTCTATGTATGCGAAACAGAACAATCCCCAATTATTTTGATCGCTAGTGAAAATCAGGTACACCGCCTTATGAATAAGGAGTGACTATATTATTACTACCTAATGGACCAACTTACTACCCCTGAATACTGTTCTGTGAATAACATTAACAGTCTAGGTTGTTCTCTGTATAACAGTCTTACATCTCTGTGCCTAAGTCACTATATAAAATGGTTATCACTCACACCAACTGAATACATAAACACTCCCGTCTACTCACACACACTCACTTTCACACATTTGTATATTCCAACTTTGAATCAAATCCTCACACACACTTGTATAAACACACATACACATTCTCCTCTACACATTATTACGAAATCAAACACACTCACCAACAAATACATCAACGCACAAACATATTTATACACAAATATATCTCATATAAATTATACTAACATTAAATATGTCAGTCATGTAGAAAATATTTTGTCCACTTTTTATATTGACTTGTTTCCACACTGCCAGCCACATAAAACAATACAAGACATAGATTGCATTGAAATCTCACACTCATTTGAGTGTGACATTAGTGAACTTAATAAACATATCCACGTAAATAAAAATGACTTTACCTTAATTTCCCAAAATATTAGAAGCATTTATTGCAATTTTGATGATTTTTTGGCTAATTTATCTAATCTCAGGTTTGAAACAGATTTACTAATACTAACTGAATGTAGGCTTAGCACTAATAAACCTCTTCCTGTCCTGCCTAATTACGAATCATATCATACAAACTACCATCTAAATCAAAATGACGGCGTGGTTATATATGTCAAAAGAAACCTAAGACACAAAGTCAGAGAAATTAAGTTAGAACAGGCATCTTGCTTGAGCCTCGATATACTTAACAATACTGTGTTATGTATATATAGATCACCCTTTAATAATAATGCTGAAACTTTTGTTGATTCGTTATCCCAACACCTTGAAACAGTGAAGGCAAAAAATAAAAGTATTATATAATCGCAGGTGATATAAATATCAATATAGCCCTCAAATCTAATAAACCCTATCACGAACATAAAAACAGAATTACCTATTTAAATATGTTATCCATTTACGGAATATTACCTGGCCATAACATACCGACAAGGGAAAAAAACTGTCTCGATCATATAATGCTAAAGATAAATACTAAGAAACTTGTTGCTAGTACTGCAGTGTTACGTACAACTGTTACAGACCACCTAACTACTTTTTTATCCTAAGCTAAAATGAAAAAATCTCACCCTATTAGTAAAAGTAAAACAACTATTAATTTTGAAAATGCTCTAGAAGAGCTAAAAACAGAGAACCTTGCTGAACTGCTTCACTGTGGTGATCCGGATGAAGTCATAAACCGTCTTATATATACCTTAACTTACATTTAAAAAAATAATACTTCTGTTAGTAATATACCATCCAAATTCAGAATAATTAAGCCCTGGATTACGCCTGGAATACTACGATGTATCAGGAATCGTAACAAGCTACAGGAGCAACTGCGTAGGGACCCAGACAATGAACTAAAGAAACTAATATATACCAGGTACAGGAATCATTGTAACAAACTTATAAAAAAAATGAAAAGAACATATGAAAGGAAATTGTTAGCTAAAAAACCGGCCAAGTGCGAGTCGGACTCGCGCACCGAGGGTTCCGTACCACTACATAATCATAATTGTATTAGTTGAAATTTCAGTAAGTTAATGTGCTAGATTTTTTGAGTCCGACACGCGCTTGACCAAATTTTATTATTTGTTGTTATTTTATAGCTTATGAACTATAAACATACCAATTTTCAAGTTTGTAAGTGTTCCAGTTTTTAAAATAGAACTAAAACAAAAATCGCCTCAGTGACCATCCAACTTGACCCCTCTCTTATATGAATGTTCTTATAACGGGAGCTCACCACAATTGGTTACCATTAGTTGTGAGAAAAGTTGTAAAATTGAATGATTTCAGACTTTTCTCATTATTTGTACTGTGAGACCTACCTTCTTGCCAAATTTCATAATTTTATGTCAACGGGAAGTACCCTGTAGGTTTTGCATTTTTGAATAAATGTATGGAGATTAGGACATAAAATGCCATATCTTCTGAATGCGTCATTGTAAAAAAATGAAATTTTCAGATCTTGTGTGGTTCATAGATCCTAATATATGTATGTTATTAATTTCAACCTGATACCTTTACCCATTCGTGAGATAAAGGGTCTTGACAGACAGACAGACAGACAGACAGACAGACAGACGGACAACAAAGTGATCCTATAAGGGTTCCGTTTTTTTCTTTTGAGGTACGGAACCCTAAAAATACAAAAAATAACAAATTTTTATGGAAGAACATTAAGAAAATAACATATACTAATTCAGTTAGAAATAGCACCAATGTGGAATTAATCAACCTTAAACCAACACCTCTGGAATCAGCCGAATTCATCAACAAATTTTTTGTTAACATAGGAAAAGAACTTGCACAAAAAATTGTGCCCATGACGAATACGTTAAATTCTTTTTCACAAACACTGGCGACTCAACTAAACTCGTTTGTTCTCCTACCTACAGATTTAGAACAGGTGTGCAATGTTTTGATGAATATTAAGTCGGACAGTGCTCCCGGATGGGATAACATCCCCACCACTTTTTTAAAACTCGCTAAATCCGACTTGGTTTCTATTCTTACACACATTGCTAACCTGTGTTTTGAAAAAGGTGTATATCCTACCTCACTTAAACTATCTATTATTACGCCTGTGTATAAGAATGGGGACAGAGACGTAGTCAGTAATTACAGACCTATATCAGTGTGGCCCGCCTTGTCGAAAATGCTAGAAAGGCTACTTAATAAACGATTAATTAATTATCTTAATAAATTTAGATTACTCTCAAATAGTCAATTTGGCATTCGACAACGCAGGTCAACAGAGGATGCAGTGACTTAAGTTCTTTAGTTGTTGAACAACTTGATCAACGTAAAAAATGCATTTCAGTATTTCTAGACCTCAAAAAGGCATTCGACACGGTCTCTCTCCCCATTCTCATACACAAACTTGAATTGATAGGCATAAGGGGTACGCCTCTCCTTCTTTTTAAAGATTATTTGATGAATAGGAGACAAAAGGTAAAACTAGGTGATTTTACCAGTGAATGCGAGGCTGTGTCGTACGGCGTGCCACAGGGTAGCATTCTGGGCCCAACATTATTTCTAATCTATATAAATGATCTCTGTGATATGCAGGTCCAGAATGCTAAAATCTTTTCATACGCGGACGACACAGCAATTGTGTTTACTGGGGACTCATGGGATAGCGTCAAGTGCAGTGCTGAGTTTGGTCTCAGGCAAATAAATAAGTGGCTAATGAATAATATTCTTACGCTGAACGCTGAAAAAACCAACTATATATGTTTCAGTATATCTAATGATACCCAGCCTAGTAATGATTTTAATTTACAAATTCATAGCTGCAATAAAAACGTTGATTCGGACCAATGCACCTGTCCTATCATAGAGAAAGTCTCTCAAACAAAGTACCTAGGTGTTTTGTTGGATCAGCGGCTCTCTTGGCATCCACATCTCGAATACGTTATGCTTAGATTAAGAAAACTTAGTTGGATTTTTAAAACGCTAAGACATGTGGTGCCAAGAGCAGTGGCTGATTCCAGTACAAAAAACAAGATCTACTTAAAGAAATATACCTGACCCTTGTACAGTCAATCCTGGTATATTGCATTACTATTTGGGGCGGTGCAACAAAAACAATTTTATTGAAGTTGAACGAGCTCAACGCTCGTTAATTAAGGTCATGTACTTCAAAAAAAGAAGGTTCCCTACGGATAGTTTATACAAACTCTGTAAGCTACTCACAGTAAGAAAATTATACATTACCAGTACTGTATTAAAAAACATAAAATCCTCCCTTACGATCCCAGTATATTAAATAAAAGAAGGAAAGATATAGTCGCAACGATACCAAAAACAAGAACCACATTTGCTAGCAGGCAGTATACGAAGCGCTCAGCAAAATTATATAACGTTTTAAACAAAGAATTAGATATATACTCTAAAACTTTATGTGAGTGTAAGACATTTATACACAAATGGCTTGAAGATGAATCCTACGATGAAGTAGAGGAATTACTTACTGAATAATTAATAACTTAACTGAACTAATACCTTGTATACACACTCCCATACATACATACATAAACTTATACATACATAAATATACACAATTCTATACACATTGACTTACATTAGGACCAGCACACACCCACATGTATAAGCACTCATACGTACAAATACGCACATACATATTACATTTACACTCACTCACACGCACAGTCACAAACACACACAATATATTGATATTTAGATCTAGATCTGTCTTATAATCAGTATGCAACCTGAATTCTTTGTTTTGTTCAAAACTACTTCGTTTGTTATGAAGAGCGGTGTCTCCAAACACAGGCGATAAACCTAACTGGAGACACCGGCCCCAAGCATTATAATGTACCGTTTTTAAAATAAAGAATATTTGTATTTGCAAGGGGC
The DNA here is from genome assembly GCA_947532105.1 of Athrips mouffetella. Classification (NCBI taxonomy): domain Eukaryota; kingdom Metazoa; phylum Arthropoda; class Insecta; order Lepidoptera; family Gelechiidae; genus Athrips; species Athrips mouffetella. Next base: position 1,490,541 of record OX383958.1, read on the forward strand.
CTCTATACTAAAACGTATGGATTTTTATCAAATCCTAAAAACTTATTTTTTTTATCTTTCTCTTTCAGAAATATTTTACATGGGACTAATAAATATTACTACCACAGTTTTTCTGGTGAAAACACTTACCATTCAGGAAAAAAACGGTGTTATAAATCACGCATAAAATGGCTATAACGGATTATTTACGCTTCCGTTCTTAGTATTAATCATCAATTCACATGTAAGAAAAGATATATTTTCACTTTCGCAAACAAAGTTTATATTAAAACATTATATTTTTAAAGATTTCTTGATTTTTGTAAAACTTAACTGAGTTTTTTGATCGACTACGTTTTTTACTCTGAGGTTTTAAGTATGCGCATGACATTTGACAGTTGTCAATGTCGATGGCACGTCGCTTCTTGGTAACTAGGGAAGCGCGGAATGAAGGGGGGGTAAATGGTACATCTGTCATGCGCCTTGTTAGCTAGCCACAGAACAACGATAGGGCCACTCCGCCTGCGCGCGCAGCCCCCCATAGAAGCGAAGAGAGTAAAAAAAATTGGTTCCTTATTGACTAGGTATACTATCCAATTTATGTAAGCGCTTATTATGAATGCACATCATAAACATATTCGTTGCCATAGAGACGCTGTCACTGGTTTTTTGCATCTTACTCTCTCGCAATAATGATACTATGTTTATCGCACTCAAATGACGCTAGTAGTGTGGGTGCGGAAAGCGTGTTAGTTTTAGTAATTGGGGACACTGATTGATTTGTATTGAATGGAATAAAGAATTCGTCTCTAGATGCAGAGCAAGACGCATGGACTTCAGAGCTCTGTGTTAGGTAGCGGTGGGATAGTAAAAAAGAATTCGGACTCTTTGCACCGCTCGGAATAGAAGAAATATTATTTTATTTTACTATGGGATGACATCTGCCATTTTGTCCAAGTTGAAATGTCCAATCATCAAACGTGATTTGACATCCTCATACAAAATGTACAGAACGACGCCTATGCCGTGTTTACAATGACTGACTGAATGTCAGAACACCTTGTGATACATATTTTCATTAATCTTCCTATATTACTCTAATATTTCTATGGATAGTACAGTGCGACACGAGTATTTTAGCAAGTGGGTAACGTTGTGTGGAGGGCGCTGTTGTCACATATTTTGCTCGTTGAAAGTCAAAATCCCTTTGCAGTCCCTTTAGTTCCGATTTTATTCACATGCTTAAATAATCGTATCGCACTGTAGGTTGATTAGAATGACAGAAGGGTGACAGCAGGAGCGACACAGACTTATATCGCTCTATCCTGTTCTCACACTCTGTATTGCCATAATTCAAATTATATATGTTACAGGCCGTAAGAGACGATGTACTGGAAACTGAAAGGCGTTAATTAGTATACAAAACTAAACTTTCCTAAGAAACATGTATTAGGGAAGTGAAAAATTGTTCCGACTTTTCTATACAGCTGTTTGAACCACAGAGTAAAGTAAATTCCGTCATATTCATAGTCTGTACGAGCTAGTGAAGTGTAAAGCGTCTCCTAGTCGACTATTACAAGTCGGTGAAAAAACTCGGTAAGTTTTTACAAAAGTCAAGAAATCTTTAAAAATCTAATGTTTTAGCTAAACTTTGTTTGCAAAAGTGAAAAATTATCTTTTTTTCATATAAGTGTATTTAACATTAATACTAAGAAGGGAAGCGTAAACGATCCGAAACAGCCATTTTATGCGTGATTTTTAACACCGTTTTTTTTTTCAGAATGGTAAGTATTTTCACCAGAAAAACTGTAGAAATAACATTTATTAGTCCAAAACACATATTTCTCAGAGAGAAAGATAAAAAAATTACGTTTTTAGGATTTGATAAAGACCCATACATTTTAGTATGGAGGTCCCTCGCAAGAAATGGATACACTTATAGCGCCATCCTTAGCAGTAAGTGCTGCTACTTAAACATCCTTGGTTTGAACGAAGCGGCAATTTGGTATGGATAGAACAATTTTTTTTCCCATTAAATGTTTCGTAGAGAAAGTTGTTCAGTTTAGTCTAATCAGCAAGCCCTTCCAGAAACATAAAATTCTCTAAACGATGACTGACTGACGGCATAAGCCTCCTAAAATTTCATAGGGGTCAAAAGAGAGCCTTCAAGCCTTACTTGTAAGTGCCGCGTAGAATTCCCTGAGCAAGTTGGCCCACGTTCAGATTGTACGTTTTTTGAACTCGCAGGAGGGCAGTCCCAGCCCCTTCAAAGTCCTCTTTAGTAGGGAGAGACATCTGAGGTACCTTATGGTAAGCTAAAAAATAAATCAAAGCTCATTTCCTCTGACAAAATTAATCACTTGCAATCTTTAAGTAGTATAGGCTTGCTACGAGTATAGGTATGTTCCTCGAACCTAAAAAAATCGGCCAAGTAGGATGTTCGACGCTCCCAATGTTCTCCATTTTTTCAATAAAGTTGACCAAAATATTAGGTATCTACCGGTGTCACGTAACGCCCTTAGGGTCGCTACGAACGTCGAGTAAAGAGATAAAAGAGGGAATAGAGGGTTTATTATAATAAATAAATAAATAAAATTCATTTATTTCAAGCTTCATAAGCTCATAGTTACATCTAGTTACAAATTGGCACCATCATAAAATATTAAAATATCTACTTAATACACAAATCTAAAACATGAAAAATTAAGATTCAGAAAATTATTAAATTTTGTCAAAAAAAAATTAAAAGATAATTTCACTTTCAAAATAATAACAAAAAGTTAAATAATAAAAAAAATAATATTAAAATAGGTCAATAAAAAATTTAAATTACAGTTGTCAAAAAAAAAAATTCCAAATAATTCAAAAATAAAATGTTACACGCTCATGTGTGCACCTATCTGGTCCACAATTGGAACACTGGGGCATGAAGTGCCTGCCAATGCCTCATAAACGGTCCGTCCAAACTGCTGGCGACCTGGAGGAGGCTATTGCTGCTGGCCCGCACCCTACCCGCTATCGCGGAGGCTCGCTTGCGCATGGTGGCATAGAAACAGTCCACGCTCACAGCGGCGAACATCCCCGACGCGCTGCTTATAAAAAAACCGGCCAAGTGCGAGTCGGACTCGCGCACTCAGGGTTCCGTACCACCACATAAACATAATTGTATTAGTTGAAATTTCAGTAAGTTACTCTGCTAGATTTTTTAGTCCGACACGCGCTTGAAAAAGTTTCATTTTTTGTTGTTATTTTATAAATTATGCACTATAAACGTACCAATTTTCACGTTTGTAAATGTTCCCGTTTTTAAGATAGAGCTAAAACAAAAATCGTCAAAAAAAACAGGTCTTTAGTATGGGAGCCCCCTTAATTTATTACTTGTTTTATTTTTAGTATTTGTTGTTATAGCGGCAACAAAAATACATTATCTGTGAAAATTGTAACTGTCTAGCTATTATTGTTCATGAGATACACAAACAAAATTTTGTTAGAGACTGACTTTGTTGGCATCTTATTCCCTTGTTTTTAAATATTTTTAAAAACAAAAATTGAATGTTTATCTACTCAATAAGTTCTAAACAACAATACCCCACTCGATAGGGTAGGTCAAACTTTTTTTAACGCCCCCCCTTTAGCTGTTTGGGAGCCCCCCTTAATTTTTCACTTTTTTAATTTTTAGTATTTGTTGTTGTAGCAGCAACAGATATACACAATTTGTGAAAGTTTCAAATTTATACCTATTACGGTTCATGAGATATAGCCCGCTGACAGACAGACACACAGACAGACAGACATCGAAGGCATATCAATAGGGTCCCGTTTTTCACCCTTTGGGTACGGAACCCTAAAAACTGAACAGGAACATAATATAAAAAACTCAATATACCATAGAAAATCATCATCTTCTAAATATATATTCTTACTTGTATGGACAGAAGTGATATAATATTCCGCTATTTCTAAGTCTAAAGTCAACCTTTTTATCAAAAGGAAAGCGTTCAGCGGATTTTCGTTGTAATTACGCTCTGCTACCATCTTGTTATGCTCCTTTTTGTAATTTTCTAAGACACTGTAACATGCGAGACAAGATGTCATAAAGAATATTTTTATTTTCACATCAGTCTAGTTGTTTGTGTTCACTAAAACTTTAAACTCCAAAGACAAAAATCGTGGGCACAGCTATCAAAAATAACAGTGGTAATAGTACTGTAGCCCGTGGACATTTAAATTACGAAAAAGGTTACCGCTTGTCTTTATGAAATTATTATAGATTTCACCGTTTCACATATTAATAGCGACGTCTTAAAGATCGTAACCCGCCGTAACCATATATAGTGACAAGTAATGTAGTCCGGCCATATTGACAATCATTTACGTTTTGAATTACCGTTTCAAATTTATACATCTGTTAATAGACCCCCTGAACAAACCCTACACCTATTTCAGGACTGTTACTGTGGTTGGTTTAGATTTTAAGACTCATTTGGTCTGAAATTTGTTTTTGCCAACTTTCCATAGTCTTACTATTACGTATGGTAATTCAACCAATCTGTACAACATAACAATTACGAAACAATGCGGTAACCTAGAAAGGTATTTATCTAACATATATAGAGATTATAGTTTTGTCACTATATATGGTTACGGCGGGTTACGATCTTTAAGACGTCGCTATTAGTATGTGAAATGGCAAAATCTATATATAACAATTTTACAAAGACAAACGGTAACCTTTTTCGTAATTTGAATGTCCACGGGCTGCAGTTAGGCGCATGAAAGGTATACCCCTTGAACCAGTTTCATCCCCGCGCTCCCCTTGTGACTAAGTAGTGACGTTCCGTAGACACTGTCAAATGTCAATTGTCATGCGCCTAATTGCAGCGGTCGGCTAGTACTTACCATAGTTATTTTTACTAGCTGTACCCACGACTTTTGTCCAGAGAGATTATAGTATTCTTTGCTTTTGTCTTGTCTGTGGAGTTTAAAGTTTTAGTAAACACAAACAACTAGACTGATATGACTTATTTTCGTGCAAAATAAGTTTTATTCCATCAAAATGTACACAAATGCAAAGTGCATATCTTGCCCTTGAATTTCTTGCCCTAGAATTCATTTTCGATCAGCGCAGTATGTCCATTGCTATATCTTTAAGTTCTATTGTTTAATTATTGAGTAATAGAAAACTAGTTAAGTTTAATGGGTAGAACTCCGAGGTGGATTGATGAACAGTTGCAGAAAGCATCTTCAATGATAAAGCTTTCTTTTGATTCTCTGTTTAGGGCACTACACATCAAAGTAGCCGACCCGTCGATATAATGTTTGCAACTTTTTGCCGGGCTATGTTGGCGACTTCACTCATTGCAAGTTGGAACTTTGTCGGTGACATGTCGGCCTCCCGAAATAAGGAACACCACTACACATTGGGTGTCGCCGGGCAATTGAGCGATTGCGTGGGTATAGTTGACGAAATATTATTTGGCCCGATAAATGTCATCATTAAAAGACTACCATACAAAAGATAAATGAAACTACCGACACCTGTAATAGCAAAAAATATGAGCGTTTATAAGACTGGCACACGCCTCGAGCGGATTACTCATCTTTTGTTCTATTGTTCTCTGGTAGACAAGAGTTAAGCCAAATCAAGCACAGGAAAATTTGGTTTTGATTCGCACATTTAAAATTACTAAACGGGGCCTTTTGTAATAATGTTCGGACACCTTCCAGGATGACGCTCAAAAAAGTATCAGGATAGCGGGAAAATCCTGGAAAAACTGGAGCGTGCCTAAAATCGTCATAAATAACGCATATTTGTTTAAACACAAGATATCTGAGATTTTAAATTTATTATCTCGTACATTCTAGTGTCAAAAAACCTGGAAAAACTGGAATTTTCCTGGAAATTGCCGGAAAAAGCTAGTCGACTTGTTTCGAGCAATAGCAGGACACCGTTTTTAATACTAAACGACTTTCTATTTTTCTTAGTAATGTTGACGTTAAATATTTTCAGTTCTAGGATTCCAGGGCACCTGGAAATTACCTTGGAGCGAGCTTAAAGTAGTTATAGAAAAGATACTTTGATTACTTTTTTCCATTCTCATGTTTTATTTATTATTATTATATATATTATTATATATTTATTATTATATGAGGGGGACCTGCCCCTCTCACACAAACGCAAACTCGTCGACATGTGTATTCTGCCCGTCCTAACCTATGGTGCACAAACTTGGTCCCTTACGGAGAGTCACAAGTCCAAACTCAAGGTTTGTCAGAGAGCAATGGAACGCAGTATTCGTGGTATCAAACGGATCGACCGAGTACGGAATACTACGCTGCGTTACAAGACAGGAATAGCTGACGTGGGTCGGAAGACAGCAAGGCTCAAGTGGGACTGGGCTGGGCACGTGAGTCGAATGCATCCGCGACGGTGGGCGAAAGTTGTCACACAATGGAAACCCCACGATGGCCAACGCCGTCGGGGTAGACCACGAAAAAGATGGCGTGACGACTTAGACTTGTACCGACGTGGTTGGTGGGAATTCGCTCAGGACCGCGATGGTTGGAGGGACGAGGTGAGGCCGTTGCCCAGCAGTGGGACAGTACAGGCTAGAGAAAAAAAAAAAGGTTTTATTTGCGCTCTACGCAACCATTGCCTCTATACTACTCAGATTCAAGCCCATGCGTATTGCAGTACTGGATTCCTGGAAATTCTTTTTTGTCATGTTCATAAAATTTTCATATTACAGGTATTAATTTTAAAATTGGTCTGAAATTCCTGAGGTAGCCTACCGTGTACTTTCTGGGTAGAGCCTTCCACTCCCCACCCACCCGGTGCAGCTGTGAGCTGTGACAGCCAATAAAGCTAACAGCGAGGTCATATAAAAAACCGGTCAAGTGCGAGTCGGACTATTTTTGAAAGCAATAAAGTCCATATGATTTATACTTGCGATTGTCGGCGCTTGGTGAAACTCCATATTCAGTATTTGTATTAAAACACTTGTACACTGGTTCACGATTTTTTTATTTTTCTCATTTTAATTTTTTTTTCTCAATTTTTTATTTTTCTCTATTTAATAATTTATTCGTATTCTCCTGAAGATGCTTAACAGCGAAACCGGTTGAGAAAAATAAAAAGAATCGTGAACCAGTGTACAAGTGTTTTAATACAAATACTGAATGAAGTCCATTATTAGAACCGCAGAACTAAATTTGTTTGTAAAGGTTTTTTGCAGATTTCTAAAAAACTGTGCAATTAAGAAACATTGTTTTATTTTTGCTGTAATATTTACATAAAATTATATCGACTATAATTAATTCAGATTTTTCCTTCCTCAAACTTCGGAGATAAGGGGGGAAATACGACGGTATTTTTTTTTTTTACATTTTGCATCGAATAACTTCATAAGTTAAGAGATGTAAAAAAATACAAAAATATATTTTAGTATATACAAGTAAAGGCCTTTCATATGATACCCCATGTAACCTAGTAACCCCACAATTTGAAAATCCCGCCCCCCTATTCGGGCCCCCTTCACATTAATAATCCTCATTCTTTTTTAACTCTTTCATATTCATTTAAGTTGGGCAACCATATTCTAAAACTATTGCAAATTTCAAGTCGATGAGTGGTTGATGAGAAAAACGGGTGTGACAGACAGACAGACAAAGCGGCACCATACGGGTACCTTTTTTACCATTTTGGGATCGGAGTACTAAAAAAAAAACCGGCCAAGTGCGAGTCGGACTCGCGCACTGAGGGTTCCGTACCACCACATAAACATTGTATTAGTTGAAATTTCAGTAAGTTAATGTGCTAGATTTTTTGAGTCCTACACGCGCTTGACCGAATTTTATTATTTGTTATTATTTTATAGCCTATGCCCTATAAACATACCAATTTTCAAGTCTGTAAGTGTTCCCGTTTTCAAATAGAACTAAAACAAAAATCGCCTCAGTGACCATCCAACTTGACCCCTCTCTTATATGAATGTTCTTGAAACGGGAGCTCACCACAATTGGTTACTATTAGTTGTGAGAAAAGTTGTAATATTTAATGATTTCAGACTTTTCCCATTATTTGTACTGTGAGACCTAGCTTCTTGCCAAATTTCATAATTTTAGGTCAACGGGAAGTACCCTGTAGGTTTTTCATTTTTGAATAAATGTATGGAGATGAGGACATAAAATGCCATATCTTTTGATTGCGTCGTTGTAAAAAATTGAAATTTTCAGATCTTGTGTGGTTCATGGATCCTAATATATGGTATTAATTTCAACCTGATACCTTTACCCGTTCGTGAGATAAAGGGTCTTGACAGACAGACAGACAGACAGACGAACAGACAGACAGACAGACAGACGGACAACAAAGTGATCCTATAAGGGTTCCGTTTTTTTCTTTTGAGGTACGGAACCCTAAAAAGAGCTAAATAATACTTCGTCAACTATATGCAAGTCTACCTAACATATCGGCGGGCTATGTCGACGAGTTTGGTGTGTATTGCCCTTTTGACACACTTTGTAAGAAACATTAAAGACACTTTCTTGATCTGGCTTCATGCTTTTAAGTGGTGCCCAAAAATACTTACCTTTTAATTATTTTCAATCTCTGTTCCTCGTTGGTTAAGTAATCCTGAATATTCTCAATAACTGTACCATGGGTTTCCAAAAGAGAGTTAAGTTCCGTAACAGCTGAAAAGAATTCAGCTTCCACTCCTTGGAGAATTAATATAGTGCTAGCAAGTACAAACATGAGTGATATCCTAAGTATCGTTCTAGAGAATATGAAATATAAGTTTGCTATAAAAAACCAACTCATTTTCAGGCTATAAAACAACCTAACTTTAGTACTCGTATATTGTTTTAAACGTATTCAAGCAGCAGTTTTCATTCCTAAATTCCATAAAATTGACTGTCACCATAATATTACAATTTCGCGATTAATCACTAATTACGATTGCACTCAAACTCTTCGGCGCGTAAATTGAATATGTGCACATTTAAGATTTGACCGTTGCGCTGGTATGTTTTGTACAATTAAATAAACGTATAACAAATTTCACGTCATTGGCGTAACGCGTGTAGCTAATTTCACGGTGTTGACTAAAACCCATGTAGATAAATAGAAATTTAATAGATTTCTTAAAACAAGCAGCATACAGCAGGTAGGTGCCTTTGTACTGAAACTGAAAGACTGTAAGACCTAGGATTTTATTTATTAAATTATTTATTTTATTTTATTCGTAAATAAAATATTTTGTGTTCGAATAAAAATGTTACAAACAATCACAAATTACAATAAAATAATAACATAAGAATAATTTAAAATCTAATCTAATAAAAAAATTGCTGTGGGTCTGCTGCTCGACATGAGTAAAGCGTATGACAGAGTCAATTATAAAATTCTGCTCGACAAGCTTTATGGTCTTGGGATTCGAGGAATTGCCTTTAAATGGTTCAAATCTTATCTAGAAAACCGATGTCAATACGTGGAAATAGAAAATATTAACTTTAGTGTCGGAACTATTGAACGTATAAGGTCTGAGCAAGTTAACATTACTGGCTCTGTCCCACAGGGAAGCGTGTTGGGATGTGTTCTCTTCCTTGTTTATATTAACGACCTCCCCCAGCTATTGCAGCAAAACTCTATATCTTGAGTTTGTTTTGCGGATGACCTGTCAGTGGTAGTTTCTTGTAACAATACAACAGAACTAGAAAATAAAATGAATATTGTTCTTGAAAAATTTTTAAACTGGCTCGATTGTAATAACTTAGAACTTAACTTAAAAAAAACTAAACTAATTCAATTTAGACCGTACCAAAAAGCTGCATTGCAAATAAATTATAAATATAAATCTAACGAATTAGAAACTGTAAACTCTGCAACACTATTAGGGATAGAAATTGACTCTCATGTTAACTGGAAGTCTTACATAGAAAAGCTATCAAATAAACTGTCTTCGTTTATATACGCTCTCCGTCAACTAAAACGGGTCAGAAACTTAAATACCGCACTCTCAGCGTACTACGCATACGCTCATTCAAGGCTGTCTTATGGCATCATTCTATGGGGAAACTGTTGCAATATACAAGAAATATTTGTACTCCAAAAAAAAATGCGTTAGAATACTGGTGAACATCGATCAAATTGACTCCTGCAAACCCTACTTTATCAAACTGAGCATACTGACTATAACAGGTATTTATATTTTTGAAGCTTGTAAATTCGTACAAAAACACCCACAATTGTATTCTCCTGAAAAAACGATAAAGCGCAACAATCGCCACCTAAATAAACTTCAACGACCCTTCTCCAAATTAGAATTATACACATCCGCTCCTCACTCTATGATGATTAAAATATGGAATCACATTCCGAACTATATTAAAAACATAACTAAAACCGCAACGTTTGAAAACCAACTAAAAGAATTTCTAGTCAAAAAAAGTTACTACAGCATAACTGATTTTTTTACTGACAAATTAGAATAAAGTATAATAAAATTAAGTAAATAAATACACAATCTTATAAATAAATATTCTAATATTTTAAAATAAATAATTTAATAACAAATGAATAAATTATGATAATAACTATGAATGGGTAATAATATTATAAAATAAATACAAAGAAATAATGACGTAGATAATTTTATGATTGTATTGTTAAATTATTATAATAATTTTTTTATGAAGTTAAATTATTGCGTACTAACATTCACTAATATAATATAGGTACTTAACATATACTAATAAATACTAACGTACATAAATTTTATTTTTATTGTGGCAACTAGTCCTCTCATGTTTGCTGTGCCCTTGCAGGGTGTCACCTGTACTTATTTTATAATTTTAACATCTTTTATACCTGTGACTGCATTAAATAAAATATGAAATATGAAATAAATAAATACGCGCTCAACTCAAAACTTAAAATTTAGCCAACTTCATCAGTTATAAAATTATCATTAAATAAAAAAAAAACCTATGTCAACCTAAATTACCGTATAATTTTAAAATCATCAATGGAGTATATGGTTAAAAAACTGTGAACTGTTAAAAAAAAGGACTAGGTATTGTTCTACTTGTAAAGATATATTATGTTAGTTCAGACGCTTTTTACCTAGTTTTCTTTTTGATTCCGTTGCACAGGACAGGACGTTATGAAATTTTTCATTAAGCCTAATGTCAACTAGCAATGTCCCCAGAGTTCACATCGTTTGCTCAGGGCCGGATTGAGTGACCCACTACTACAGAGTATAATCCCGTCATGTTGAAGTTTCGGATGTTTGTGCATAGGATGAAGCAAAGTATGCACAAGCTTAGTAATATCACTTCTGACATGCACTGTTCATACATATTATTCCGTGTGATATTGATTCAGGCTTTGTCCTTATAGGGTACTTCTCCAGTCATAATAGTAAACAGGTGAACCTAATATATTTGAGGAGACCAAATTAGCCTGACTTCGCTGGCTTGGCTACGTAGAGAGGATGGAAAAAGATCGTGCAGTCAAAAGAGCGTATCTAGGACGACCGATGGGATAATGGCCGGTCAGACGTTCCAGGTGCCGCTGGAGTGACGAAGTGCAAAAGGACCTTAACGCTCTCCAGAGACCCTATTAATATGAGTAGGTGCAAAAAAGGGACGACTTGCGGCTTTTGGTGTTGGAGGCCAAGATCCTCTTTGAGTCCCTGAGCCAGCGAAACTAAGTAAACAAGAAGTTTGTTCAAACTGGCAAGCCTCAAATTACTTAAAAATAACATTTGACAAATCAGCGAAGAAATAAATCATTATGTTATGGTAGAGTTTTCGCATCATACAGCAAAATAATTTGAAATAAATTTACTTATTTGAGTGGTAGATGCAACGACCTCACAGACCCCCCGTTAAAGCTTCCCCTAATCCTCGCCGGTATTGTTGGAGTTTTCATTAGCACGCCGTTCCGCGCGTTAGTGGTCGTAAGCCTTTATTGTGGATGCGACACTTTAGTGTTATTGTGTACCCCGCTTTCAGCCCCTGCCGCTTGCCCTGCCCAATGAGCCTGTTATCATAGATTACTTAATCTATACCAGGCACGGATACTGCACTACAGTACTGAGGAAAAAACACGAAAACTATATAAATTGTTTGGTAACTGCAACACATGTAGTGCTTTACTGCTGGTAGGGCTTTTGTGCAAAGTCCGTCTGGGAAAGTACCACCCCCTCACCTTTTCCTGCCGTAAAGCAGCAGTGTTTGCACTGCTGTATTTCGGTTTGCAGGTTTAGGGCGCCAGTGAAATTACCGGCACATGAGACATGCCATTTTAGTTCTAAGGTTGGGTGACGGGCTTTGCTGTCTTATAAGTGTCAAATTATTTCACTAATAAGACAGTGGGCGTCTTGGGCGGTGGTGACCACTTACGTTTAGTCACTTGTTATACAAAAAAATAATTAATTCACCACTCATTCTTTCATCCCCGGCTTGAAGGGTTCGGTATCCAATCTTACTCCATCTTAGTTCTCGGAGAGCGCAACGCAATTTTCTCTCATTGGTGTCAAACTTTAACACAAATAAGTGGGCGGGTGGTAGTGATCCTATCCACCATTGCATTAGCACTTCGGTGGTAGCACCTTAGACTCTATGGCTGGTAATAGAGTAACAGTTGTTTCTGCTGATGTCCAGTTGACTGTACAGGGCCTGTCTTGTTTTCCCCATTTTTTTGTTGTTTGTTATTAGTGCGCATTGTTGTTTTCAATTGTCCACTTCTATATGGGGGGGGGGGCTAGTTTTGACTTAATATACAGGTTAGATCATGTAAATATTACCTAAAATTGAAATTTATAGTGGAATTTATGTTCGATGATGAGTTAAATATATATTCTTAAAATAACTGATTTATAGAGTTCCCTACCGTTTGGTACCGGCAAAGAATAGTACCAACCCATCTCTATCCGTGGGTGTCGTAAGAGGTGACTAAGAGCTTATTAACTGGAGGATAGGCAGCAGCATCTTTCTGTGTATTGTACCATCTAATATACTGCGGTCACAAACAACACCTGTCGCCAGATGCAACGCTTAACAACGTGGTGACTATGGTAAATCCCCTCCAAAGTAGGTACCACGCGTTTTTGCTGGATTTCTAGAGAAAGAAAGAAAGAAAGAAATAATATTTATTTAGCATGCAAAAGAAAAACATAAACATAAGTGTAAACACATTAAAAAAACAGCTAAATATTCCTCCAGCTCAGCACATGCCAAAGCCAAAGGCTAAGGCGCTGATTTTCAGCTGGAACCATTTTTAGAGTCCAGATGAACAAAAACATATGGATGGCTACATTATAATTTGTTAACACAAAACAAAATTATACTTAATTATAAAATAAAGGGAGGGGTGCTCCCTGACCTGCAGTGGACATTTTCCGGCATGTTATGAGAGTTCCCTGTACACCAACTTTAAGCAATGTGTCGTAATATCTGATAAATAAATCAAGATAATAATTATATCATCATCCAAATTCGACGTCTGCGATACTGAATTTCGACGTTAATTTTATTAATTAAGTTTGGAAATTGATACACTGAGCGAAAAACTAACAAAAATACATTAATTTTTACTAAAATATTACTAAATCCGAGGACAACAAATGCCCTGTAATATCCATGAATTCATTTTTGTTGATGCAGTTAGTAAATATTACATGTAACATTTTTGTAATTTCAAGAATGTGTTAGTAATTTACGATGTTCAATACAAATACTGTTTTGCAATTATAAGGGTGCAATAGTAAAATCGAAAATGGGGCCCTCATAGGTAATACTAAATGTTTTGTAATTTTAGGAGTACTGTAATAATATCGGAAATGATGACGTCATAGGTAAATACTAATTTTTTGTTTATTTTACTGTTCATTTTGTAATTTTAATTAAAGTGTTTTAGTTTTAGTAAGTAGGTATAAGCAAAAACCCGTACAGACTGGCTGTAGTAGACGCATCGCAAGAGATTTTGGGGATGATTCTAAGTTATTTTGCTCATGATAACAGATAGAATCGACTCGTAAAATCTCCTCGTACACCTCCGCCACAGCAAGCACGGGTTTTTTAATACCAACAACACAAATTACCAAAACTGAAACACTTTAAAAAAATAAGTTTTCAATGAAAAACTCATTTAACTTTTATTAATTATTTTTTTATTAATAAAGCTTATTCAAGTACACAAAGTTACACAAATAGAAATATCTTAAATATGGTAATATCTTAAAGATGGAAGGAACATCATCTGATGAATTTGAAAATCGATTTAACCACATCACACACTTCCACTGGCAATCGGCCGTGCCGGCGCCGTCTGAAGACACTGTTTCCTCGGTTCACTTCACAGTCATTAAGGAAAACAATCAAAAACCTAGATCTCAATCAAAACTTAGAGCTTCGTCGTTTTTTACAAGACAACTAGCTTGCAGCGCGTCTACACTCAAAATGGCAGATGCCAAGCGCGTCGCATGAGACGCAAACGCAGCACAAGCAAAACTCACACTAGATTTTAAAAATGGTTGCTTGAAATTACAAAAACGATTTAGTAATATTACTATAAGAATATTTTAGTAATTTCAAGCAAATTGTCTGTCAATACAAGGACGTTGTCATTAAAAAATACTAAAGTTTGTAATGTTGCCTTGTACTAAAACCACTTGCTGATAATAAAAAACGAATTTTCTAGAAATACTAAGCAGATTTGCAGGAATTACTAAACTTTAACAACATTTACTATGATTTGCGATAATCATTAAAATTTGTAATATTTTACATTTACTAAAACTGTATAATAGAAATTACATTTAGTAATACTAAGCCTTTGATAAAAAATAGTAATTATTGCAATAACAGCAAAACTTTTATAAGTAATACTAAAACTGTGTTTTTCCCTCTATTACAAGACAGTTTTGTAATTTCTGGTGGAGTTTTTTTTCTCCGTGTACACAAGCTGCCGATGGAGAAACGTTGGTGTAGGTAGATTCTCTTAAAGGCTCATTCTGGAGTCAAAATGCATGTTTTCGTTTTATAACTTTTTGTAATTAGATTTAAAAAATCCTGTATTAATTGGACCACCCCCAAAAAGTAAACTTTCGCTAAGGAATATACTCGTAGGTCAAAATAAGAAAAAGAAATTTAGACCTCCCATACAAAATGCGCTATCAGCTAGTGCAGCTTGTATGGGATGTTGTATTTTGTTTTTCGTATTTCAATCAATGTTCTTTATGGAAAGTTGTTCAGATTCATGGGTAGAGCAACTAGAGCAACTACCTGAAAGGTGTTACGGAAAGGTGTGATAATACTGAAGGGTTTTAATCTGCCCATGAAACTGAACAACTTTTTCCAAGTAACATAGGTCGAAATACGAAAAAATAAATTTGACCTCACATACAAAATGCACTATCAGCTGATGCAGTTTCTATGGGAAGTTAAAAATTTATTTTGTTTTATGACCTATGTTTCTTGAGAAAAGTTGTTTACTTTTATGTCCAAGGCAGTTTCACACCCTTTTCATTACATGCTGAATTATGGATTGACAGCATAGAATATCGTTTTAAGTAAAATTTATTCAGGGAAGCCATTACCCCCTGCAGCCAGCCTCCTTCAGACAGATGCAGCTAATAGCCAGACCGAATGTCTGCTACAAATTACTATCGAAATTGAAACAAGGGTGAGTGGAAACATTAAAGAAAATGGTTCCTTTTAAACGTAAAATCTACTGCGGGGCTGAAATCCACCATCCCCCTTCTACCATCGGGAGTCCAGACGCACTGCAGGATATCACCCATACTTGGTTCATATTCCACACATTCGCACAAAGCGCTTTGAAACATTTTTTATCATGCGCACGGCTGAAGAGTGGAATTCTCTGCCTAGGTCTATGTTCCCGAGTTCAAATAACCCGAATCTATTCAAGTCGTGAGTGAATAGGCTTCTTCTGGGCAAGTTTGTCCCGTCGTCGACCTCATTTATATCTTCAAGACTAGATCGAGTTCAGGAGTAAGCCCATTGACAATAAAAAAAATGCGACTGGGCATAGTATCATCTCCTGCATAGAGTAACCACAATATAATAGGTCTTTACCTATGAAATTTCCAAAATTTTCTTACAGATTAATTAGATCATAATTCCTATAATTCTAATGCTGTTTTTTTCATTTGATTTATATTTGAAAGTTGACTTCAAGGTTATCAATTTACGCATAAAATAAAGTTTTTATTTTTAGTTTGATATATAAAATTATAGGTTTGAAAATTGTTCGTCTTAAATGTCGTCCGATTTCATCATTAAATTTGTTATATTTTTTTACCGATAATATTTTTCGAAAATTTAATTTAAGCTTCTGTTACCTTAATGTCTTCCCAATAATGCTCAAAAAAAAAAATGGATTTATAATTCCTAAGCAAAATGCAAAAATGTTAGTACTGAAAATTGAGTTTACCTAAAATTCGCCATACAAAACGGCAATTTCATAGGTAAAGACCTAATAATAGGCCGGAAGTCTAGCTTATATCGCCAAATTCACCAAATTGCACCAATTTTTTTCCAGGTTCTAGTTAGGTATAAACCTCTCAATTTTTGATAGGAACCAATTCTTGAATTTTCGATGGATTAAAAAAAAAATACAGAATTGGCTCCTATCAAAAATTTAGAGCTATGTACCTAACTAACACCTGGAAAAAATTTGGTGAGATTGTAATTCGTGTCTACGTGAAACAGTTAACTGACCGCACTATAAGTATTATCTGTTAGTATGCAATTCAAATGAGAATCACAGTAGTTTGTAGCTAACTTCACAGTGGTTTCCAGTGGTTGTGCTAAACTGAATCGAAACAGAGTGAAATTAGACAGCTACTACTTAATAATATGATTGCGGTCGCAAATATAATAGGCTCAGTTCAGTTCTCATTTGAAACGCATAGTAAATACTTAAAATAATATCTAAGGCCAAATATCATTTCTTGACTTTTCATGTATGTCATTTTTCTCGCGCGAGTGAATGAAATGCGTTTATCCAGGAGCTCGTGCTACCGCGACAGCCGAGACTTTTGCACAGCATTGATATACCTCAAAATAAATTATTGCTTTTTTATAGGAAAACTAATAAATACAATTAAATAGCTGTGGGAGATATAATTGAGCAAAGACTTCCCCCTATTCCTTTAACTGGTCTCTACTATAAGCCTCCTTGTGACAGCTTTTTCAGAAAGCGTCGAGTTCAACGCGTCATATGAGACGTTGAGCTTTACACCAACTGTCCCTTGATGGTTGCCTGGTAGTTGTCTTGGCCCAGAGTTCCAGTAACATAGGCCCGTGGCCCGTTTATAAGTCCCATTCAAATCGTTTGCGACTGCTACATCAGTTGCTTGGGTTTCAGAGAGCAGTAGGTATATTTTTTCTGAATGGAGTCAGCTTAAGACCTAGGATTCTGGGCTTAGTAGATAGCTGGTAAACTACGAGCCAAGACTACGAGTCGTGGCTTGAGGCACGAATTTGAGGCTTATAGGTAGGAATCGGACGAATGTATAAGACCATAAGTTTGTGTCGTGTCTTTCGTATACCAATAGCTACTCCTGGTGCTGCATTAATTATTACGTCCATGTGGTTCCGGAAAAGAATTGTACCAACACATCTCCAGTCGTGGGTGTCGTAAAATCAATAGGACAACCCAATTGGTCAAGTAGGAATAAACGGTAAGGGCTTATGAACTGGAGGATGGGCAGTAGCATCTTTCTGTGTATCGTACCATCTTACAAACTGCAGTCACCAACAATAGCCTCCAAAGCACCGTGTTTTTTGGGGTTATGGAGTTATCTCCCTGACCTGCAATGGACCTTTCATGAGATGTTATGATGATACCTCTCCTAGTTAGTTCATCCCTCCTTTGCCATAAGGAATCCTAATAAAGGCAGAGCTGGACAAAGGCGCGCGTAATGGAACTCGAATGGAATGGAAAATTCCAGACCATTGTTATTTTGCGCCTTTTTGCGTCATTTGTACTCCGCCTCGTTTCCTTTCACTGCGTTCCGTTTTGGCTTCAGTGGTGTCCAAGGTGGTTTTTTTTTTTTGGGAAACGAACTACACAACGCATGAACTGAACTTTAGTTTAAAGACTTTTGGAAATTACAATTTAAAAAATCGATTCTCCATACAAAGTAAAAATTTGATCCGGTCAATTGGTATGGACCAATTTTTTTTTGAATTTTCAGGAAGTTGTAAAACAAAAGTTGTACCTTTCTAAATTAGCCATGTACTATCATGAAATTAGCCCGAGTTTGATGAAAAACTTATGTCAGTTTCGTTCATGAATAATCATTTTTTACATTTTTGCCGTCGTCACTTGCACTAGAATCTTAGAAAAGAAGAATGTTGAATTACAGGTAGTCAACAAGATAGAGAAAGGTTAAAAGCATTCGAGATGTGGTGTTGGAGGAGGATGGAGAAAATCAGCTGGACAGAAAAGAAAACTAATGAAGAGGTGTTAAACATGGTTAATGAAAGAAGAAGCATATTAAATACTATTGAAAATAGACGAGGGAACATGTTGGGACATCTGATACGACACGACAAATTTTTAAAAACTATCATAGAAGGAAAGGTTGAGGGAAGGAGAGGTAGAGGAAGGCCAAGTCGTTGCTACATGGACCAGATTAAGGAAAAAATAAATGTCGTGTCGTATCAGAAAGTCAGACAAGTTGCAGAAGATAGGAAGGCGTGGAAGTTGCTCCACCGACAAGAGCGTAGCTCTTAAATAAGAAGAAGAAGAAGAAGAACAGTAATTGCATCATGTTAACAGTGATCTCTATATGCTAAGTGCTCGGTGGGTAACGATTTGAAAAACGTAAGTACTGCATTTCACACGTAATTTACTATTTCACACGATTACGTTCTAAGGATCTTTCCACACTGGCGTGGGTTGAAGTGCGGCTTGTTACCTGCCTTTGGGAAAAATCATTGAGTTAATATGCACTAGAATCGCATGGTGTCACCCTAGAAACGAACTGTCAAATTGTCTTCCCATGATTGTCATAAGAAGCAAGTAGAACTGCGAATGAGGAGCAACGAATCCATAGATTTAACGGTTTGCTGTGACACATTGTGAAAATTAAGAGGACGTCAGCTTTTTGAGGCACAGCAGACTAAGGGGTTATGAAAAAGAAGATGGGCAGCAGCATCTTTCTCTGTACTATCTTACATACTGCGCTCACTAACAAACACTAGCGAAGTTAGGCTAAAGGCTGGTTAATAAATAAAATTAATTTTTCGTTGCTATACCTCAGTGTTAAAGCCAGTTAAACGGGCACCTGAGACTCCTCAACACAACTTGACAATGTGTTCAGCTGCAATTTGCCAACCAGCGTTCAACTACGGGTCATTTCTTAGCGAAAATGTTGTATGTATTGTTTGAGCGGAGGGGCATCCTACAATATATTTTTTTCTTTTGATGAAATCAAGTTTGTTGATAGAAGCGCGGATGTACCGTGGGCAATGCCTGAGAAGTGGTTTGTAGATCAAAGTATTTTTGACTGACAGGTTATTGAAAGTCAAGTGTTTCATTTGGACTATAAATTTACATGGAGTAGTAATCCACCACTTATACCATTAATAATAAGTGAAACACAAACAAAAAAGTTGTTTTCGAAATAAAAGGCCAGAATCCTTTACACACATAACACCACATACGCAGAACACCACATACGCAAAACACCACATACGCAAAACACCACATACGCAAAACACCAACCTCGCAAAATACCACTTACGCAAAATACCAACTACGCGTAACACCAACTTTCATTTAAGCAAAACACCAACTCAAGCTATTTCCCACACATGACCGTCAGTCAGGTCAGAGTCTAGTGCCCCGGTAGAGAAAAAAATTGTGTTTCGGGGAATGCCCCAACACGCGAACCTGTATTTCTTTTTACATAGCACGCTTTAACTTAAGCCACTAGCATTTTAGTTCCGCATAAATTGCAAGTCGTTTAAATTTGTTTGAAAAATTGGTGCATCATTATAACTGTTAACTAAATTATTTTATTATATTGATATATTATATATTGTCAATTGATAAATCTTTTACGTGAAAAATTTAAATTTAGGAAAAAACTCATTAAGTATAATAATAATCCGTTAGACCGATTAGCATTTGATAAAACGATATTTGCAGAGGTTAGAATCTACTATTGCGTCTAATCCTAAGCTCTTATGGTCATTCATTAAAAGTAAAAAAGTAAATTAAAGTACATACCCATCTCAGATGTATCTTGATAGTAGAATTGCGTCAAATGGTCCAGATGTTTGTTCCCTTTTTGCTGATCAATTCTCGTCGGTCTTCGCTCTCAGCCCTAATGCTACATCTGCAACCTCACATTCTCCTCCTTTAAGTAAAGAGAGAAGTACTGCTTCTCTAGGGCAAATAGCACTTACTGTTTGGGACGTCCGTAAGGCGTTAAAAAGACTTGATCCGTACAAGGTTGCCGGCCCTGATGGTATCCCGTCAGTTTTTGCTGTCCGTTGTGCTCAAGCGCTTGCTTATCCATTGTCTATTATCTATTATAAAACGCTTTCTATAGGAACTTTTCCTTCTTTTTGGAAAAGAGCTAATATTGTGCCAGTCTTTAAGAATGGGGACGAAAAGCTGGTGACAAATTACAGGCCAATTTCTATTCTCTCTGTCTTTGCAAAGCTATTTGAGAAACTTATCTGCCCCACCATCGAATGGCACTTTAAAGAAGTTATCACCCCACATCAGCACGGCTTTATTAAAGCGCGCTCTACTGCCACCCATTTGATTTCCTTGATCGAGCATCTGTCTGGTGAGGTGGATTCTAAACATCCGTTAGATATTTTATATACTGACTTTAGTAAAGCTTTTGACAAAGTCGATCACATTATCTTAATTCAGAAGCTTTCGCGCTACGGAGTCTACGGAAGTTTACTTAACTGGTTCAGTTCTTACCTTCGTGACAGGGAATCTTCGGTGGTGGTAAATGGTTACTCTTCAGGATCATACGTCTTCCTATCTGGGGTACCACAGGGTAGTCACTTAGGGTCTTTGTTGTTTAACGTTTTTATAAACAATATAACTGATTGCTTTACTAACTCAAATTGCTATCTATTTGCCGATCACAGGAAGCTGAGCTTCTACAAAGCGACCTGAATAAACTTGTTTCTTGGTGTGACGCAAACAAGATGTGCCTGAATGCAAAAAAAATGTTTTGTGATTCGGTTTACCAGAGAAAAGAAGCGCATGATCCGTTCTTATTCGATTAATGGTGAAACTTTGGACGAAGTGGAATGTGTACGTGACTTAGGAGTATTATTGGATAGCAAGCTGCGGTTTCACACACATATTGATAAGATCTGTAAAAAAAGTTTCCGAGTCCTTCCCGAGACTAATTTTAACACATCCTTAAAATTAGTCTCATGTCTTAAAAGTCACCCTGTATTTGTCTTAGAATGCCAAAAACATTTCATCGAAATAAAATCACGCAATTTTTCAAAATGTAAAATGACGGCAATGATTCATGCGTAATTTGGTCTGAAGGCAACTACTTAACGAATCTTTGTCCCTAAACTACGCGGGTGCTGCGAACTCCACGCAAACAGGCCTAAACACACGGACCACACAAACACACCTGTCGGCTACCGATTAGGGTTGTTACATACTTATCACAACGGCCTTTAAATTTCCACCACTGGTCTAGGCACCTCCCGCCCAAAGCATAGAGGACTAATCAACTAATCAATCATACGGAATGGAAACTCTCTACCCTCTGCTGTTATTTCATCCTTTTGCGTGCACAAATACATCATCATCATAACATCCTATGAAACGTCAACTGCAGGACTGGGACCACCCTGTTTGCATGGGAAAGTCAAAAATAATCTCGTATTGTGATCCATATTTCTTTGTGAAAGTTGTTCAGAATCGTGTCCTGAGTAACAATATGCCCAAAAGCAGGCCTAAGATGCGCCATCAATATGTCATCACCACTTATGACACAAAAGCATTGGTCTTAATTATGAATCTCTTGATTATACTTTTAGCCCTACGAGAATGTGGATTTATAAATAAAATTTTATAATCACGTCAATTGATTTGTTTTGCTAGCCACCCAATGTTGACAACTTTCAAGACTTCAACTTCCTACCTAGATGAAGTAGAATTTAAGATCGATACAGATATTTATATTCGATTTGATACCTTTTTGGGCTGATTTTCGCAAATCGACGTCAATGCGCCTATTTCGCGTGTAGGTGAGACAGCAAACTATTCCTCTAGCTAGGGGTCTAAATACAGTGTCCAGAAAATAGAAGACATGCCAAAATATAGCCTGATAAAATGTTGTAAGGTTTTTGAGTAAGCGTCTGCGGTACTTACGCAGAAGACGCAGGTTCGAATCCTGCCTGTGGTTGTGAAATTTTGCGATTTTCTACTTTGTAGATTTATCCGAACACAGGAAGTGTTAAAATAAAAAATCATTATATTATTGTACCTACAAATTTACCAGTGTACCCCAATCTTAAAAAGACTCAACATGTTTGTGCTCCGATTATCCCTCTCTTGAGTTACTGTTATAAAGGACTCGGTAATGTGTCCCGACTCCCGAGCCTAACTCCCTCCAACAAATTATACGGTCTAAGTAAATAATTCCACGAAGGAAACATTGAAAACTAAGCATTTATTTCAGTTTCACATTTGTAATGGGTATATCCACTTCTCAAAAAGTCTTTATTATCTGAGCTCGCTACTAAGTCACATGAAAGTACTGTAAATGAATTAATGAACGTACATAAATGAATGAAAACCTTTTTCAGTTCAGGCAATTTCTCGCTAGATGCACAGCAGCAAGCAGCAGGGTCCTGCCTTTTTTATCGATAAATCAAATTGCTGAAGTCACCGCAAACTTAAATTAAAAAAATATTAGTTAAAAATGTTCTTTGAACAAGCTTTTATTAGATGAAGACAAAGAAAAACGTTATCACATTCTCAGGTTTTCAAATAAAAGCGTGTTATACCTACGCTCATTTTTATTTCTCTTTTGCTGTTTTTTAATGTAACACGCTTTTATTTAAAAACCTGAGACTGTGATAACGTTTTTCGTTGTCATCATCATCAACTAATACTAATATTTCTTATTTATTTTAACTAATATTTTATATTTTACTTTTTAGTATTTATAATCTCATTACTAAAAAATAACTTTCTACAGACCCTAGAATCAGACGAGCCAAGACTTATGATATTTTTCTACGTACATACGTAAGGAAATAAATGGTACAGCAGCACTGCACTTACTTTCTCGCAATACTCAAAGAAAAACTATCAACCGCAAACTTAAATTTGTAATGCCATACACATAGTATGGAAACACAAACTTTTATTTGCGTTTTTCCAAAATAATTGATCAATTCAGAATTCAAATTGTCAAACATTAAAACAAACAAGCCCCAAACGATTTCGAGTAAATGACATGTTTAACTTTTGGTAGTACTGGAACACCCTAAATAAATTTTCACAGATCAATGGATACTACCGTAGGATACTTGCATGGAGATTTTGTTAATTTTCCAACACATGTTCCTTATGGATAATTGTTCAGTTTAGTCTACTGAGCAAGCCCTTTCAGTTTTTGGTACACCCTGTGTACTAAATTTTATTTAAATAAATCATAAAGAATATCCAGTCAGGTAGACAACCAATCCAGGATTGATATTATAGAAAATTTTAATAAACACAATGGAACCAATTTTGGGTAAATCACATATTTACAATTTGGTGGTACAGGAACACCCCTTATATGAAATTACACAGATCAATTGATACTGGCGCAAGATATCTTACATGAAGACGCTTAGTCATGCAAAGTTTCACCAAGATTCTATTAGCCGTTTTTGAGAAAATTTCAATTTTTAATTTTTGTTGTATGACAGCTACCCTCAAAATGAGAGCCAGCAAGAAACCACTTAGAACCCTATGACGGATTTTCATAAAACTTCTAAATTCAAAATATGGTGTCAATCGGGCTATTCGTTTAGCCGCTAGGCCAAAGCGTGACGGACAGACCGACCGACGGACCGACCGACCGACCGACCGACCGACCGACGGACGGACATTTTTGGGAGACTTGTTTTTAATGATGTATAAGTGATATAGAACACATTTTTGAGAAAATTAGAAAAACTTTTATGTTCACGAATACAATACCTTTCTCGCTCCGCTCGAAAGTAAAAAGAGCGCCTTTAGTATGGGAGTAGAAAAACTACAATGTCATACAAAAGTCATTGTTGCATCTTGCGCGGTCGTTGCTTTGTACATACATAAAAACTTAGAGATTTTTTCCCATAATGCCTAGCTAAACCTAAATATTTTATAAAGAAACCTCTAAAAGTTGTTTTAACATTAAAGTATTACCAGGTGAGCAGGCCATGCTGTCTACTAACAGATGGCACTGCAGGATTTCTAAAACGCGGTATTTTCTAAACTGCATCATCAGATCAGCTCCAATTCCATCTCCATCAGGTCCATTCGTTATACGCGAATGATAATGCAATAATATTATTCGGAAACAGGGAAGTGGGTCAACTTTTACTTTCAAGATTTACAGACAGACAGACACCGCGACAGGTGAAACTAAATAATAGCTTTTTAAACTTACAGACTGTTTACCACTTTTATTTTATTAAAAAACTTTATAGATCAAGTAAATATTTTACTGTTTTACGAGTACTTACTAGTTAAATCAACTTAGGTGAAACTAAATAAAACTTTTTATAACTTACAGACTGTTTACCACTTTTATTTCATTAAAAAGCTTAATAGATAAAGTAAATATTTTACTGTATTAATTACTAGTGGACTAGTTAAATCAACTTAGGTGAAACTAAATAAAAGCTTTTTATAACTTACAGACTGTTTACCACTTTAATTTTATTAAAAAGCTTAATAGGTAAATTAATTATTATACTGTATTACTTACTAGTGGACTAGTTAAATCAACTTAAAACTAATTACTTCTCGTGTTTTAGAGTACAAGGTCTGTGGAATTCTCGACCAACTAAACGAAGCCATTTGTTAGCAGCTGCAAAAGATATGTTAAAAATTAACAGCAACCACATTATCATATCAAAAATCAAAACTAAATCTATTTATTCCAAAAAAATCTAACTATTCCAATGATAAAAAAAAGATTAGCTTATTCGTTTTCAGGATTTTTGAAAAATCGTCCCCTAAGGAGGTGGATTGCGGTAAATATTTGGAGCACGCAGAGTAAGTAGGTACTCAAATCAAATCAAATCAAAATCGTTTATTCATTGTTGGATATTAAAATCTCTTAATGACGTCAGCTAAACTACATCGCTTCACAAACAATGTGGCGCCATTGTTGGAAAAAAAAGAAGCGACAATAAAAACCCACGCGCTCTTTTAAATATGTTTGAATGTCCAAGGTTGATATACAACATACATAGGTCAGTTTTAATTTTGAATTAGCCTGTTAGAACCGTAGTCTAATCCCATGGATTTTTCTCTTCTAGATAATCTGATATTTTATAATAACCCTTCTTACATAATTGCTGCTTGATTACAGTTTAGAATTTATCTAACGGTAAACTTACAATATCAGTGGGTACCTTATTATAGAAGCGTATACATTGACCTTTATATGTTTTACTAATTTTGTGAATACGGCTGACATGAGAAGCAAGTCGATTCTTGTTTCTGATGTTGACACTGTGCCTGTCACAATTTTTATCAAAAATATGTATATTCCGTTTAGCATATATTAAATTCTCATAAATGTATTGCGACACAAAAGTCAAAATGTTGATTTCTTTAAATTTATTTCGAAGAGATTCTCTAGGCTTCATTTTATAAATTGCACGAACAGCTCGCTTTTGTAGTATAAAAATGCTGTTTGCATTCGCAGCATGACCCCATAACAAAGGCCATATGACATGAGACTATGGAAATAACTGAAGTAGACTAACCTCGCGATGTCCACATCCATCAGAGCTCTTATTTTTTTCACTGCGTATGCTGCAGAACTGAGTCTGTTCGATAATTTATTAATATGCGGTCCCCATTGTAATTTGTTGTCTAAGGTAATACCTAGGAACACAGCTGATTCCACAAGACTCAATTTATCGTTTTTCACTAATAGGCTTGTAGCAGTTGGCTTTACATTAGGCAAAACAAATTTAACACACTTAGTTTTCTTTTCGTTAAGTAAAATATTATTTACGGTGAACCACTCAACTACATTAGAGATTGTACTATTTACGTGGTCAAAATTTGATTGTTGTCTTTTGACTTTAAAAATCAAAGACGTATCATCTGCAAATAGTACTATCTTATTATTGTCCTTTACAAGGTTTGGAAAATCGTTAATGTAGACAATGAACAGGAATGGTCCCAGGATTGAGCTTTGTGGAACGCCCATACAAATTTTTGATCCTAGTGACCTTTTCCCATTTACATCAACCTTCTGGATCCTTTCACTTACATACGACTCCAGAAGGCGTAGAGCTTGGTCTCTAATTCCATAATAGTGTAATTTCCTGATAAGAATATCATGATGTACACAATCGAAAGCCTTGGACAAGTCACAGAAAACGCCAATGGCATCACTTGACTCCTCCCAGGCGTCAAATATACTTTGAATAAGCTCAACACCTGCATCAACTGTTGAGCGACCCCTGGTAAAACCGAACTGTTTTAGGTTCATCAAGTTGTTGCGATAAAAGTGGCTCTGAACCTTTAAAAATACCTACTTCAAGTGTAAGTGTTTGAAGTATTAAGTAAGTGTTATTGTATATGAAAATAATAGACAATTACATTAATTCCTACAAGAAAAGAAATTCTACGCGTACGAAAAAGGCTAGTATTAGGATATTCGATATAGCACCTTATGTCGTGTCACTTGATTTTTATTCTACTTCTAGAAAAAACCGGTCAAGAGCGCCTCAGACTCGCGCGCCGGGGGTATGCCTGTCTGGTTATATTTTGCTATCGACTATATTTAATTCAGATTTTTCCTTTAACAAACTTCAGTGATAAGGGGGGGGGGAACGGAATAACCTGTTTTGGAATGTAAAGTAAAACCGTAAAACCTTACAAGTAAAGCCTTTTCATATGATACCCTAACCTAATTGACCTACTAACGACCATTCCTTGGTTTCTTTGACTGTACAATAAAATTTGTTATTTTGTATGGAGACTGTTTTCCTTTTAGTTTGTGCCAACCTGTCTCTTACACCTTGCAAACAAAATATCACCTGACACGAATTTATCTTTCGGTATGTACAGTGCTGCACTCAAAATTTCAAGCTTGTAGTGTTCACGTTTTTATGATGGACCTAAAAAAATAATGGAGCACAAATCGCCTAAAAAATATCGTTTTAAGTATTTGTTGATACATCCGCAACAGAAATACATAATGTGTGAAAATTTCAACGGTCTACCTATTACGGTTCATGAGATACAGCCCGCTAACAGACAGACACAAGGTCCCGTTTTCACCCTTTGGGTACGGAACCCTAAAAATAGAAGACATAAACAAATTAAAGTGAAAACTAGAGGACACAGAGAGATAGAGACAGCTACACCGAAAAAGCTATCTTATCCTATATTATTAAACGAGCAATCTTAGATTAATCCGCGCGCTCGGAGCCCTATCAATAATCTAAGCGAGCTAGAGTCTGGCCAACGAAAGCTGTCTATACAAAAACGCGGAAAATTAAAAAATAACAAGTTTTAATCCCTGAAAATACTGCAAAATAACAATTTGATACATTTATTTGGTTTTCAGGTAGTAACTTGTAGTCTTGAAAACCAACTAAAAGTATCAAATTGTTATTTTGCAGTATTTTCAGTGTTTAAAACTTGTTATTTTTAAATTTCCCGCGGTTTTGTATGGACAACTTTCCAGACTCTATATTTGTTTATATATATATATATATATATATATATGAATAAATTTGCAATCGGTTTCTCAAAAACGGCTCTAACGATATCGGCAAAATTTATCATACTCGTACAAGGGCTTCAGAAGCAAAAAATCGATCAAGATCTCATGCCTAAGAAAATTTGATTTCAACGTTTTTTTTTACATTTCTTGGAAACTGCGTTTCAGAGACCCTACAGCGCCATGTGTTAGTTGGCTTTAGTTAAGATTATCTACGAAAAAACCTCCAAGAAGTAGATATCAGTAAAGTAGGGCAACGTAAGAAGTTCATTTTGCAGTTTTCTTATCACCAACACACAGGGTGCATTTTTCTTTGCAGGCCGTTATTTTTCATACGTTGGCAGCTGTCAAAATGGACCTATTACGATGACCTTACTTACAATTTGGTCCCGTTGTGGGGGGCCTACAAGTTTCGTAGCAAATACACTTTCTTCAAATTTTGTTTTGAGACTGATATGTTTTTCCATCCAGTTTATGTTATGTTATACTACGTTTGTTTTTCCATCTAGTTTATGATTTTTAATGATGAATTAACAGGTGTAAGAACAAGTGGTAATAAATACAGGATTATCTTAGAAACCCTAGCCAAATTTTAGTATGTTACTCAGAATACAAATTTGAACAACTTTCCCAAAGAAACATGGGTCGAAAACGAATTTTGTTTTTGGTTCTCCCATACAAACCTTGCACCAGCAACAATGGAATTTGCATGGGACAACAAAAAAAATTCTCGTTTTTCGATCCATGTTTCTTTGGAAAAGTTGCTCAGGTCCAAAAATAACCTTGTATTGTTAAAATTAGCTAGTTCCACAGATTCGGTTTAATAACTCACTGCTGACAGGTCGCCAGACAAAGGTATGAGAACTCTCAAAAATCCAATAACAATGACAAAAGAATTTCCTTTCACGCCGTCATAATATATTTACAGCGACGTCGTTTCACCAGGGCAAGTGGCCCTCATCTGGGCCGAGATGGCCCCGACAGAGGCTGGGTGGCCCTGATGCCCCGATGGCCCTTGACGCTATCAGTCGGGCTCTAATTATGTCGAGGACATCCACTGCCTCCCTTCCCGCGTCCTAGCCTATTTCCTCATTCTCGAAAATGTCTTCATGATTGATATAAGAGGCTTTTAACTAGTGCAAAAATCCACATTAGGCGTTGTCAAAATATTTAAAACAAAAATATTTTTTATACATATAAATGGTGTAAGGGACAGGTATCCAAAAACTGAAAGGGCAAGATCAATCAACGTAATTGAACAATTTTCTGCGAGTAAAACTTGCAAGAAATGAAAATAAAATCGGCCTGTTATCTCCATACAAACTAACGAACCAAGTTTGCAATTTCGTATAGAGAGGCCGATATTTTTTTAATTTCCTGAAAGTTTTAGTCACTAAAAGTTGTTCAGTTACTTTGTTGACTGATCATGCCCTTTCAGTTTTCGGAAACCTGTCCCTTATATTTGCCCATTAAATTACCCATGTCAAAAAATTGTTCAGTATTTTTTAAATATTTTTATATATGATAATTTAGACTATTTTAAGTAACTAATTTGAAGAAAGAATATCATTTAAATCTTTAAATATTTTATACAGCGATTTTAAGTTTGCGACCGTTAGACGTCATAATTATGCTCACAAGCTACTCGAGAAACATTACAATTATATTATTACTAGCTGTTGCCCGCGGCTTCGCTCGCGTGGATTTCGTATTTATGTTGTTACCGGTTTTCCGAAGCAATGAGATATTTTCCCGTCATTTCGGAGTAATTTTAAACTAAGGAAAAACAGAACTAACCCTGCGCAAATCAATGAGTATAATTCAAGATCCAGCTGAAGTTTATATAATATACAGACGTTACTCATAAATTACTCAGAACAGAGGAACTTAGCAGCAGTATCCTAACAAATGTAAAGAGAGAGATGAGAGACACCTTTATGTAATATATCAAAACAGAGCCAATTCGCAGAAGTAATTGAGAAAAACTGAAACCCTCTCCCTCTCCCCCCTTCCTCTCCCCCTGCCCCTCCCTCTCCCCCTCCCTCTCCCTTTTCATCACCCCGTCCCCCTCTCCCACTCCCTCCCTCTCCCCCTTCCCCTCCTTCTTCCTCTCCCTCTACCTGTACCTGTACCCCTCTACCTCTCTACCTCTCTACCTCTCTACCTCTCTACCTCTCTACCTCTCTACCTCTCTACCTCTCTACCTCTCTACCTCTGTACCTCTCTACCTCTCTACCTCTCGACCTCTCTACGTCTCTACGTCTCTACATCTCTACCTCTCTACCTCTCTACCTCTCTACCTCTCTACCTCTCTACCTCTCTACCTCTCTACCTCTCTACCTCTCTACCTCTCTACCTCTCTACCTCTCTACCTCTCTACCTCTCTACCTCTCTACCTCTCTACCTCTCTACCTCTCTACCTCTCTACCTCTCTACCTCTCTACCTCTCTACCTCTCTACCTCTCTTCCTCTCTACCTCTCTACCTCTCTACCTCTCTACCTCTCTACCTCTCTACCTCTCTACCTCTCTACCTCTCTACCTCTCTACCTCTCTACCTCTCTACCTCTCTACCTCTCTACCTCTCTACCTCTCTACCTCTCTACCTCTCTACCTCTCTACCTCTCTACCTCTCTACCTCTCTAACTCTCTACCTCTCTACCTCTCTACCTCTCTACCTCTCTACCTCTCTACCTCTCTACCTCTCTACCTCTCTACCTCTCTACCTCTCTACCTCTCTACCTCTCTACCTCTCTACCTCTCTACCTCTCTACCTCTCTACCTCTCTACCTCTCTACCTCTCTACCTCTCTACCTCTCTACCTCTCTACCTCTCTACCTCTCTACCTCTCTACCTCTCTTCCTCTCTACCTCTCTACCTCTCTACCTCTCTACCTCTCTACCTCTCTACCTCTCTACCTCTCTACCTCTCTACCTCTCTACCTCTCTACCTCTCTACCTCTCTACCTCTCTACCTCTCTACCTCTCTACCTCTCTACCTCTCTACCTCTCTACCTCTCTAACTCTCTACCACTCTACCACTCTACCTCTCTACCTGTCTACCTCTCTACCTCTCTACCTCTCTACCTCTCTACCTCTCTACCTCTACCTCTACCTGTCCCTATCCCTACCCCTTACGCCAATTTAACCGCTATCCCTAACATAGAAATGACACCCATATTTATTTTTAGACATTTCAAACCTATCGCACCCCAACCCCATCCCCAGGGGACGATGGTATTTCACGTCCACCACGTTGGATTTCAAAGTTGTTGTAGCTTTTGTAATCAGCGACCCGATAAACCATACAAACGACACCCATATTGATTTTTAGACATTTCAAACCTATCGCACCCCAACTCCATCCCCAGGGGGATGATGGTATTTCACGTCCACCACGTTGGATTTCAAAATTGTTGTAGTTTTCGTAATCAGCGACCCGATAAACCATACAAACGACACCCATATTGATTTTTAAACATTTCAAACCTATCGCAACCCAACTCCATCCCCAGGGGGATGATGGTATTTCACGTCCACCACGTTGGATTTCAAAATTGTTGTAGTTTTCGTAATCAGCGACCCGATAAACCATACAAACGACACCCATACTGATTTTTAGACATTTCAAACCTATCGCACTCCAACTCCATCCCCAGGGGGATGATGGTATTTCACGTCCACCACGTTTGATTTCAAAATTGTTGTAGTTTTCGTAATCGGCGACCCGATAAACCATACAAACGACACCCATATTGGTTTTTAGACTTTTTCACCCCATTTTCCTTTTTTAGGGGTTGAATTTGGGGTGGAATTTCAAAACCAGTGATGATCGTTGCATAGAATTACATCATTAATGCCTAAATAATAAATTATGTGGATTTTACTTTAAGAATAAAGAATTTTCAACTTCATCCCCCTTTTCACCCTTAAGGGTGTCGAATTTTCAAAAACCCTGAGACAAGTAACTATTAATTTTTAGTCGTCAGCCTAAATACAAACTTTGAAGATCCTAACTTCAAAACTGACGGACTTTCATACAAACTTTCATCCCCTATTTTACCCCCTTAGGGGTGGAATTTTGTAAAACCCTTTCTTAGTGCACCCCTAGGCCTCATAAGGAACCTACATGCCAAATTTGGAATATCTTGACCCAGTGGTTTGGGCTGTGCGTTGATATGTCAGTCAGTCAGTCAGTCAGTCAGTCAGTCAGTCAGTCAGTCACCTTCTTCTTTTATATATATATAGATTGTAGTCTCTGGCTGGAGTTCACGCGACAGTATGATAGACGTGATAAGCAATTACGTGTGTTCATAGTCTATAGAGCATTTTGTTTCATAGATATCAATTTATTTGTAAGAACTTGAGCATGTGACGTCACAGGGCTGCAAACTTAAAATCGTTATATTAAAATGACTGACTAATGATCTAAATGTTAAAACCTTCAAATTACTTTCTTAGAATAGTCTAAATTGTCATTTAAAATGTAAAAAATACCGACAGTATTTTTAGCATGGCCAATTCGCATAGGAAACGTATGTGTTAGGTACCTCGAAACTTGGCTCATAGACAGGGATAAAAATAAAAAATATGATTTTTTTTCGGTTGCAAATAATAAAGTTAAAAAATAATTTAGTTTTTGTCAA
Source organism: Athrips mouffetella (assembly GCA_947532105.1). Classification (NCBI taxonomy): domain Eukaryota; kingdom Metazoa; phylum Arthropoda; class Insecta; order Lepidoptera; family Gelechiidae; genus Athrips; species Athrips mouffetella. The sequence goes on from OX383958.1 coordinate 1,523,155, forward strand.
ATATCGATTAGCCGTATGGCAGAATGAAACGAAGTTTAGTTTTTGGCTAGGCCAGACCTAAAAAAAAACTGACACTGTTCTAAGTCTGTAGTCGGTTTATACAGCTGTTAGTTTTTTTTTTATGATAGGCAATGACTACTCATCACATTCTGCCATACGACCTATCGATATTTGACGAAAACGATTTTTATTAAAACTTCGTCATTTATGGCCGAAAAAAATTGGTATTTTTTTATTTATCTTTAATGATCCTATTCCTGTTTATAAGCCAAGTTTCAAGCTACCTTACATATAAGTTTCCTTTGAGAATTTGCCGTTTTGTATGTCGAATTTTAGGTAAGCGCAATTTTCAGTACTAATATTTTTTGCATTTCTTTTTTAATTACATTGACATCATTATAGCTTTATATGACGTCCATACGTGTAGTCGACACAGACTGCTGTCAAAGGGTAGAGTTATTCGGGGTAAAAGTACGCACGGGGTAAAAGTAGTAAGCCCGAGAAAAGTGGGTGAGGAAGTTTGTTTGATAAGATGGGTTGCGAATGGGCCGCCTTTTTGTTGCAGCTCCTGCTGAGCAGTGCGCTTCGCAATTCACGAGATACGAAGTAATATATGAAATCAGTGAAAATATTGCAGATTTTTTGTCCAAAGAACAATTTATCCCCCAAAAAAAATTTTGCCCTGCTTTATTTATTTTAGAGTGCTTGCATTTAAATTGATTAACAGTCAAATAGGATAAAAGTACGACGCAATAGTACGCATGCGAACTCGTACTTGTAACGCCCGTAGGGGCAATACGGAATTCTAATAATAGAATGAAAAGAGGGTAAAGAAAGAGGGAAATATGTATAACATAATTGCTTAAATAATATAATAGCCTAACCGACCGAATTTTTTTTAATAACCATCAATGATTTAATTATTTTGAGTCGAGTTTGACCTATCCCCATCAGCCTTGATGACGTGACTAGCTAGGGCATTGATGCGAGTAAATGCCCTAGCTAGAAAAGTCGAGTGCTCTTGATGTCGTGACTCTGTAGACTTGCAGGGCTTCCACTGCGGTGATTTTAATAATTTTTTCTGCAATATACAGTATGTCCTTTCAACCCGTATGCAACTCACAAGTCGGGGCAAACGTACGCACTCTGACCTCGTATTTTTTTTTATAAAATGAAAAACCTTTTAAATATCGTCCAAATCATTTTGTAAATTTAGTGTTTATTCAATGTATGTAGTACAGAAAAAGCTAATTAACGATCATTATATCCAGAGACTTTCAACTCAGTAAAGCATGGACTGCAAAAGTGCGTACTTTTACCCCGCATGACTCTTATTGTTACACTTTACTTTGTCTGTACCAAACGGTCTCTTAGTTGGTAAACATGGCACATCGCAAAAAAGTATAGTCGAAACGTTGCCAATAGTAGGTAGAGATCGTGGCGACTCATCAACAAGGATTGAAACACGGTTTGTTACCTATAAATTCATAAATGTAAATTCTCTCAGTATCAATAATTAAAAAAGCCAAGAAAGCTTTTGAGGGCCGCCCGATAGGACGCCGTCGGGTTGGCCGCCCGAGATACCGGTGGGCCGATGTAGTTGGTGCAGCCTTGCGCGAGCTACGGGCTGACGACTGGCAGGCTGCGGCACAGGATCGGGACCAGTGGCAAATTCTCGTATCGGAGGCCAAGATTCACTTTGGGTCGTTGCGCCAGAGGAGTAAGTAAGTATCAATAATTAATTTTATTGTTTAACTAGGATTTTATATCATGCAATCATAGACCTGTAATACTTGAGAGCTGATAAATAAAAGTCAAAATTTAGAGGCGCTCAGACGAGTACAGACTGCGTGACGCCACAGGTGTAAAGACCATTCTAAATACTTGTCGGTCTCTCAAATTACTTCCCACCTATCTAATATACTTAACCCTATATTACTAGTGAGATCATATAACCCTACAGAAATAGTGAACATAATTTTAGCATGTTACTTAGATCATGAAACTGAACTACTTTTCCTTAGAAACATAGGCCAAAATACGAAAATCATTTTTTTACCTCCCATACAAAATGCGCTATTAGCTGAAGCAGTTTCTATGGGAGGATAATTATTTTTTTCTGATTTCGACCGAAGTTCCTTGGGAAAAGTTGTTCAGTTTCATGGTCTTAGCAACATGCTAAAATTTGGTTTACTATTTCTTTAGGACCCTATGCATTGGGAATTTGTATTGGTTTCGCTGGTTTCGCTCCTGAAGCCCAGTGATTCTACTCATGAAAACAAGCAACTTTTCCAAAGAAAAAAATTTTTTACTCGTAAATTTTTTTTTGCCTCTCCATAGTGGTCACGTGATCGACTTATTTTTAATGGGAAGGCGAAATTTTTTTTTCAAATATTTTTTTTTCTTCGGGCATGTTGCTTGTTATCATGAGTAGAATCACTTGGCTTCGGGAGCGAAACCAATACAAATTCACGCTGTATAAATAATACCAAGAACTGGCGTAATATAGCTAACTAAACTGGAACATAGCCGTTAACAAGCAAATTTTCCGGTTCGCTGCGTACAGTGCAGTTGAACTCCCAGCGGTGCTGAACAACGGGAAGCCTTGGCTAGAACTACTGACTGCGGCGAGCTATCTGGTTCATGCGAACACGTAACTTACACTAAGTACTAGATTAAGTAATCCTTAATCCTATTTCGTTTACGGATCCTTACCTTATCCTTATCATGCGTTTTAAGTCGCCAAGTTGTAAAGAAAGCTCATATGATTCAAAGATTTTAGAAACTGACACGCACAGGCGTAGTTATTATTACTTAGTGACCGGACTTACGATTGGATTCATTTCTTTTTTGGATTTTAAAGAATCGTAGAACGAAAAGTTAAGACAATTTATGCTTTAGAAAACTATAACTTTCCTCATCATCTCTATAAGTTATGTTATGTAACAGAACCATTAAAAAACTAATTGGCCGTAATATATTGCAGAATTTAATCCAAAGGAACTTGCTCTCCGCTGTATGTGGTGGTATGGAAACAAACTATAACTAATTAGATTTCTGGATGAGAAACCGCGCAAAAAAACTACTGTAACACGGACGTATATCACCCATTCTTGGTTGACATTCCGCACATTCGCACAAAGCGCTTTGAAACATCTTTTATAATGCGCACCGCTAAAGAGTGGAATTGTCTGTCTGCGTCTGTGCTCCCGAGTTCATATAACCCGAACCTATTCAAGTCGCGAGTGAATAGGCTTCTTCTGGGTAAGCTCGTTCCATCGTCGACCTCATCTCTGTCTTCAAGACTAGATCGAGGTCAAGAGCAAGCCCATTTTCAATAAAAAAAAAAGAAAAAAGTATAACGGAAAGGTGTGTAGCGACAGAGTTGCATAGTTAGCAAATCAAGCCCTGCGGCCCGGCGCCCGCAGTCACTACAGAACCGTAGAACGCGACGGACAGGTACCTCTCTTGTAACCTTGTGACGTCACAATACAGTCTTAACAGTTTTCGGTAGTTTTCTTAAATCAACCCCTAACCTTAGTGATCAACATAGAGTCTAGAGCCAATAGATAACATCCCCCCGGGGCCTCCTTACACTGGTGACCTAAATATTTCCGATTTTTGAACACGTGCATCGAAATTTTACACCGCGCAGTGAAGTGACTCAAATAACTTACCTGTCCGTTCGCTATCGCGTAGTAGGTACATACATTCCTTATCCCGAAGTTACGTGCTTTTTGGACTCTTGTAATATACGTACCATACCATGACCGACGGAGGTAACACCGGCGGTAACACCGGCTCTGGCTCCGGAAGTGGCTCCGGAGGTGGCTCCAACTCAGGTTCTGGATCTGGAACAGAGAACCTCAACGCAGTATCACTCACCACCAGGATGTCCGACTTCTGGCCGACGCGCCCGAGACTTTGGTTTCAGTATACAGAAAATATTTTAGCACCGCAACGACTCACAGATGAAGCGAAGTTTAACATCATCATTCACAAACTGGGACCAGACGTAGTTCAACATGTTTCCGATCTTCTCATCAAACCGCCCACTTCAGGTAAATACGATGCCCTTAAAGAACGTTTGCTTTATATTTATGAAGAAAGTGAAAACAGGCAGATACAGAAACTTATCAGCGAATTAGAGCTAGGGGACCAACGACCATCACAGCTATTACGCAGGATGCGTGAGCTTGCCCGTGACAAGATCACCGACGACGCCCTATCTATTCTATGGCAGGGACACTTACCTTCTCCAGTTCGCGCTGTTCTCGCTGTCGCCGATATAAAAAATTTAGATTCTTTAGCAGCAGTGGCCGACAAGGTCATGGAAAACACAAAACCAGTTTTCATATCAGAAATTACTGAAAGAAAAACAGACGACATGGCAGACCTACGACGAGAAATAGCCCAGATACATCAAGAGCTGAAGACCTTGCGTAATCCAGTTCAGTCTCGTTCACGTTCGCGTTCACGTAGCCAGTTTAATCAGCGAAATCGTAGCCGCACGGCTACACCCTCAAGTTTCAGGTCTAATGGAAAAAGAAGATCACCATCCGATGCTGACTGGCTTTGCTTCTACCACTACAAGTTCAAGGCAGATGCGAAAAAGTGCGCTGAACCCTGCGCTTGGAAGAAGCAACAGCAGCAGCACAAGGGAAACTGAGCGTCCATGAAACGACGGCGGGCGTTTCCATGGTCACGTCTAATCACCGCCTTTCAGTAAGTTGCAACAACACAAGTTTAAATTTTCTCGTGGACACAGGTGCTAACGTATCAGTGATACCCAAGTGTCGTAAAATTCGTGATATTAGTACGGAACCCAAATTTTCCTTGTACGCCGCAAACGGCACACAAATAAAGACTTTTGGAGTGAAAACTTTAACATTAGATATAAAGTTACGACGTTCATTTAAATGGACTTTTATTGTCGCTGACGTGCGTCAACCAATTTTGGGTGCAGATTTTTTGAAACATTACAACCTGTTAGTTGATTTAAATAAACGTCGATTAATAGATAATACTACTCATTTAAATACTAAGGGATTAGTTGTTAAGCATTCTTTTAACCAATCGGTAAAGACAATTGATGAAAATCACTCTTATCACGACGTAATTCAGAAATACCCTGATATTACTCGACCAGCTTCGTTCAAAGACACGCCTAAGCACTCCGTAGTACACCACATCGAGACAACTGGCCCTCCTGTTCACGCTCGCGCTCGACCTTTGCCACCTGATAGGTATTCTAAAATTAAAGAAGAGTTCAGAATAATGCAGGAGATGGGCATATGTAGACCATCAAACAGCCCGTGGTCGAGCCCCCTTCATGTGGTTCCTAAAAAAGATGGCCAGCCGCGTCCATGTGGAGACTATCGAGCGCTTAACGCTATCACAGTACCTGATAGATATCCTATACCTAGAATTCATGATTTCACGTACCTTTTGGCTCACAAAAAAGTTTTTTCTCACATCGATGTCAATAGGGCATACCATTGCATTAGCGTAGCTCAAGAGGACATAGAAAAAACGGCAATTATTACCCCTTTTGGTTTATACGAATGTCCAAGGTTAAGTTTCGGACTACGTAATGCGGCTCAGAGCTTTCAACGCTTTATGGATCACACTGTACTAAAAAGCCTTAATTTCGTTTTCTGTTACATTGACGATATCCTTATCGCAAGTGCAGACGAAGTCGAGCACAAACAACATTTAGACCAAGTTTTCGAACGTTTTGACAAATTAGGACTTACCATTAACCTAACAAAAAGCGAATTTGGAAAAAGCAGTATCAATTTTCTCGGTTTTGAGGTCAGCGTCAACGGAATCCAACCGTTGCCAGAGAAAGTACAAGCAATCAGTAACTACCCAAAACCCAAAACAGTAGACGAATTACGCAGATTTCTAGGCATGATTAATTTTTACCGTGCACACATTCCAGAAGGTGTCACATATCAAATTCCGTTAAACAAAATGCTACCCAAGAGCAAGAAAAGGGACAGAACGATATTACAATGGGACTCACACGCTAACGAAGCATTCGACAAATGTAAACTTAGCTTACAGAACGCCGCTTGCTTAGCGTATCCGGTGGCCGATGCCCAGCTAGCAATTATGGCCGACGCTTCATGTAACCGGATAGCTGGCGTTTTGCAACAGTATAAAAATGACACATGGCAACCTTTAGCATACTATTCTAAAAAGTTGAGTTCAATACAAGAAAAATATAGTACCTATGACAGGGAACTTTTAGCAATTTACGAGTCAGTCAGATACTTCAGGAATCTTATCGAAGGTCGAAATTTAATTTTGTATACTGACCACAAACCCTTAACTTTCGCGTTTACCAAGCTTTTAAACGATAAAGAAACCCCACGTAGAATACGTCAGTTACTATACATTAGTGAATTCACAACGGACATACGATATGTTAACGGATCCGATAACGTCGTGGCCGACGCTTTATCGCGTATTGAAACAATAACGTGTCCAACAATGCTCGATTATTCAAAGTTAGCTAAAGCTCAAGAAACTGATCCGACATTATTGGAACTTTTAAACAAAGAAGATAGTAAATTTACCTTCAAAAAGTATTTAATACCAGGCTCCGAAACTGCAGTATATTGTGAGACATCATCTGACAAAATCAGGCCGTACCTACCTGAATCTTTTCGTCGTAGCGCTTTCAATAGCGTACACAATTTAAGTCATCCTGGAATCCGCACCTCTCGTAAACTGATGAAGGAAAGATTTTTCTGGGATGGAATCAACAAGGACGTAAGTAACTGGACCAAAACTTGTTTGCAATGTCAGAAATCAAAGGTACATAGACACACTTCGTCGAAATTAGGAAATTTCCCACAGGCATCACGCTTCGAACACATTTATGTCGATATTGTAGGCCCACTACCTATCTCAGAGGATGGTTACAGGTACTTACTCACGATTATCGACAGAAACACTGGATGGCCGGAAGCTCACCCAATTAAGGAGATCAGTGCTGAAACAGTAAGTAAAGTCATTTACGAAGTATGGATATCACGTTTCGGTTGCCCAAGCAGAATCACATCAGATCAAGGAAGACAATTTGAAAGTAACGTATTCACTAATTTAGCTAAAATGTTAGGCATAGAGAAATGCAGAACCACTCCGTACCACCCACAGGCCAATGGAGCTGTTGAACGGTTTCACCGAACCCTCAAAGCTGCACTTATGGCCAAACTGGACCACGGAGGCTGGGTTAACGAGCTACCAACAGCCATGTTAGGTTTACGAGCAGCGACACGCGCAGACACAGGTATAAGCGCAGCAGAACTAACCTACGGACAAGTCTTGAGATTACCAGGAGACTTCTATGATTCTTCTGATAAGCCAATTAATGATACTTACGATTTCGCTACGAAACTTAGAGAAACAATTAGAAACTTGAAACCTAGACCTAACGCTCAAAAAAGTAACCGAACTATATTCGTGCATAAAGATCTTAATACTTGCACTCACGTTTTTGTTCGCACTGATTTAGTTAAACAGTCATTGCAACAACCCTATGCAGGACCCTATAAAGTCTTAGACAGAAAAGATAAAGTATTTTTAATTCAGTTACCCAACAGACAAAGTAGAATTTCTATAGACAGACTAAAACCAGCCTATTTAATTACTGACGATGAAAATGAAGGTTTAAATAATACAAACGATAGTAACTCGCATGCACAAATTAAAAATACTCACGTTCCAAATCGCAAAACAGTCAGGTTTAACGTTAATCAGACTAATAGCAAAGTCGATCATGAGCGGAGCGGAATCGCTACGCGAGGTATAATAAATGAGCAACCTTATACCACGCGTAGCGGCCGCGTTGTCCAACGACCTAAGCGATTTTTTTAGGTCAAACTGAATCAACTTAATTTCGAAGCCGTAAAATTTTACTTTACTACCATCGTTATAGCAGTACGTACATTCAAATAATATATTTGTCTAAAATGGGAAACCCGTCAAGCAAAGTCGAAAACAAGCCAGCAGTTACTGCACAGGCAGAAGTTAAAATTTCCGGAATAGAAGATAGACTCAACTACGCCTACATCTTAATAATTTTGATGGCGACCATACTACTCCTGCTCATGCTATATTTTCTATACAGGAAGTGTAACGATCGATTGGACAAACTTTTGATAAAACGTGTACGGAAATTAGCGGGAAAACCGGCGAGCAAGCTGGAAGAACCTACTATAGTGATCGGGTGACAAATAGTGAAATTCATCAATTGCCACGTTTTTAATTTTTGTGACCTAATTCTAAGCAACTTGAGATTCTGTGTTGTGATGTGTACATCTGGCTGCAAAGTTTTCCTTAAAACTAAATTTTGTTACTAAAAATGTTTTTTTTTCTCAAAAATGTGATGAAATGTAACCTTAGTTTCAGAAATAAAACAAATTGTCTAGATACAACTTTATTGTCAAATTTATTTTAACTTACTATAAATATATTATGTACCTAGCTAACTTATACTACTTACCTAAGTTTTAAATGTAATGTAATCTTACACCTTGTTATCGTTTCAAGTCCGTTCGTGTTTCGTAGGCATGCATGTAACCTTTGTCTTCTGTTTGTACTTTTGAATTGTGAATTAGTTTTCAGTAGAAATTGTAGTTCAGTATTCTTGGGGTAAAAATTGAATTTTTTTAAAAAGGGGGGGAATAGTGTAGCGACAGAGTTGCATAGTTAGCAAATCAAGCCCTGCGGCCCGGCGCCCGCAGTCACTACAGAACCGTAGAACGCGACGGACAGGTACCTCTCTTGTAACCTTGTGACGTCACAATACAGTCTTAACAGTTTTCGGTAGTTTTCTTAAATCAACCCCTAACCTTAGTGATCAACATAGAGTCTAGAGCCAATAGATAACATCCCCCCGGGGCCTCCTTACAGGTGTGATAATACTGAAGGGTGTGTATCTGCCCATAAAACTGAACAACTTTTCCCAAGGAACATAGGACAAAATACGAAAAACCAAATTTGACCTCTCATACAAAATGCGCTATCAGCTGATGCAGTTTCTATGGGAGGTCAGAAATTGAGTTTCATATTTCGACCTATGTTCCTTGGGAAAAGTTGTTCAGTTTAGTGGGTAGATTCACTGCTTTCCGTTACACGTAGTAGAGTCAGCTTTGTTTGTACAATGGATTTTTTTTATCACGTTCAAAATTAAAAGGACTATATCCTATTATTATAGTACGGCTTCTATTTTTAGGGTTCCGTACCTGAAACGAATAAAAAACAGAACCGTTAGGATCACTTTGCTGAATGTCTGGATCCTTTTTCTCACGAATGGGTAAAGGTTTAAACTTAGAATTAATACCAAATATTAAGGTTTATGAACTCTAAAAGGTGTGAAAACCTTAAGCTTCTATAACAACACAATCAAAAGATACAGCCATTTATGTCCCCTTGACTATACATTTGTAAACCAAACCAAAACTTATAGGGTACTTCCCGTTAACCTAGAATCATGAAATTTGGCAGTCTTATAACACAATCAATAACTAATATAAAATAACCAATTACCGTGAGCTCCCGTTTCAAGTACCTACTTATACTACTTATACAGTGTGAAATGGACAGGTGTGTGACACTGACAGAACGGTGGAAAGTCACGCCATGCGCCAGAGATGTTCGTGGTTTCGAAAGGCTCTGAAGTTGCAGATTGATCAGGAGGACTTACAGTTATTTTATTGATATTTACAAGGTATTTATAATATAGGTTGTTGACACCTGAAATCACATACAAGGCTTTAGAGATCACAGACAATTTTGATAATTATCAAAACCTTCTTGCTATCTGTTTATAAAAATAATACATCTTTTTACAATCCTTTAACTAGAATGTGTCGCCTTTACAATGATTTGACGAAAGATAACAAAGAATTAGATATTTTTGATCGCAGACCTGATTTATTCAAAAAATCTGTTGAGAATGACCTCAACAACAATATCCCAAACTAGTTTGCTTTGTTTTGTCTCTTAGTTATTTAATTTTTTTCTTTATCTGACCTTATTTAAAGTAATTTTTATACAAGTTGATTATATCTGTTAGTTATGTTTTATTTAGTCTAGGGTCCTAGCAAATTATATATCGTTGTTTTTATTGAATCTCAGTTTTTCTGTTACTGTAGATTACCTACCTACTAAATAAAACATGATTTGTATTTGTTTTTAGGGTTCCGATACAAAAATAGTAAAAAAAGGAACCCTTATGGTGCCGCTCTGTATGTCTGTCCGTCTGTCTGTCACACTTCTATATCTCAGCAACCACTTATGCCTTCGACCTGAAATTTGGAATAGTTTTAGAAAATAGTTGTCCAACTTAATTGCACATGAATTCTTTTTGAAAAAAGTATGATTATTAATGTAAAGGGGGCCAAAATAGGGGGGGGGGGCAAATTTCAAATTGTCGCTACTAAGTTGATTGGGGTATCATATGAAAGGGCTTTACTTGAACATTTTAAAATATATTTTTGTATTTTTTTAAGTTTCTTAGTTTTCAAGTTATGATGAAAAATGTTTAAAAAAATGCCATTCCCCCGCCCTTATCTCCGAAGTTTGAGTAAGGAAAAACCTGAGTTAATTACAGTAGACAGAGGTTTATGTAAACTTTACAGCAAAAATAAAACGATCTTTCTAAGTTGCACAGTTTTTCAGAAATCTGCAAAAAACCTGTACAAACAAATTTAGTTTTGCGGTTCTGAAAATGGACTTTATTGCTTCCAAAAATACTATAGGTATATCGGAACCCTCGGCGCGCGAGTCCGACTCGCACTTGACCGTTTTATTTTAATTGTTAGTAATAGCTGTGCTCAGCTGAGCTTTTGTTAACTCATGCTGTACGTACACATTTTTGGGCAACAATCTGGATCTAAGTGTTAAACAGTTTGCCTATATCTGTTGTGTTCGTCTTTTCAATAAATAAATAAATTATCCTAAAGATAAACGAAGTGATAAATAAGCACTTACCAATTACTGGTGCCTACAAACGTTTATAATTCGATATTACAAATAAAAACTTTATCGATCTATGAACGATCGATCGATATGAAGTGATGAAAAACGTCAAAACATTGCGAACCAAATTTGGTTTTTCATATTTCGACCTATGTTCCTTGGAAAAAAATGTTCTGTTTTATGGGGAGTCCACCATCAGTATTATCACAGCTTTCCATAACATGTTGTTTATTAAAAATCGGGCAGGTTTGAGTGAACTCAGAGTTTTTGAAATCAAAGGTTTTTTAACTTCTTAGTATATCATAATAATATGGTGGACAGGTAAGAACTGGCCGGATTTTTACAGTTCTTTTGATTTCGGTGACAAATAATCTTAGATTATGAATAACGGCAGCTTCAAATAATAGTGTTTTATTGAAATGAAAAAAAAAAAAAAAAAAATGACATGAATGAAAAGCTCCCGTTTCAAGTAAGTAAGTACTTTCATATTAAAGAAAGGTCAGGTTTGAGTGGCCGAAAAGTTTTAAAAATCAAAGGGCAAGCAAAAAGGGTATACCAACCCTGAAGGATGTGAATCTGTGCATGAAACTGAGCAACTTTTCCTAAAAAAAAAATTGACCTCTAATAGAAACTGAATCAGCTGATTTTGTATGGGAGGTCAAAAAAAGTTTTTTTTTCGTCTTGTTTACGACCTATGTTCCTTAGGGAAAGTTGTTCAGTTTCATGGGCAGAATCACATCCTTCAGTGTTGATATACTCTTTCTGTTACACCTTGTATGTCATAATACGAGTATGGTGGACATATACCCGTCCGAGTCGCACTTTGTCGGATATTTACAGTTGTTATGATTTCAGTGACAAATAAATGATTATGATTATAAAGATCGTATTTTATTTATTTAACTTCATGCACAAAGGTACATAGGCGGACTTAACGCACACGCATTTAGTTACACAAATGTAATAAACTGCGACAAGCAAGTGCGACACATTTTGAAAGACAAGGACGGCTACATGTATTAGTGTGTAAAGCTATCTCTGTCTAAAATATCAAAAACGTAATTTGTGGATTAGCTAAACATTTTCCTCCACTGACATTTACTCGTATTCGCGCTTGGAGGTGATAGATTAGATGACATAACTCCCCAATAAAATTGACATTTCTCCGAGATAAATTTTCTCTCGGGGAGCGTGCTAAGCAGGCTGAAAGTGCGCCGCGAACCAAAAAAGTTTCGGAACCCCTGCGCTACACATTGGAGCGACAGAGTCAAGTATCGATCCGACCTGCTCTCGCGCACAGTTATTCCTCCTGTGTGTATTTCGACTGAATTCAGCGCCGAGTGAAGTGAGGCAAAATCAAATCATCAAGTACCTTAATAATTAATTACCTGTACTTAATATTTTTCTTACAAAAATGCAAAGACCAAAAGGTTTAAAATTCTTGTCATAGTTTATTTATTAAACAATGTTTAAAACGTAGTTCTACATCAACATATGCCTTAATTATTATTATTTCATGGTAACAGTTCAAAATATTTTCCACCTTTTGACCAGACACGGACGTACTGTGCGTACATTGCACAAAGTTCCAAAATTGTGTCAAAAATAACACCCACTTAAGGAAACACTGTTCTGGATTAATCTATGCACTTACTTCTCGTATTCTAAAGTACAAGGTCTGCGAAATTCTTGGCCAACAATGTGGATCCATTTGTTAGCAGCTGCAAAAGATAAATTAGCAGTAAGCACACGTTAATACTGTAACTTAATTTACGAGGTAATTAATAATAGTTTATCTTTTTTTACAATTTCTTGATTAAAAAAAAAATTTACAAATAAATAAAGAGCATTGTATCTTTTTCAAGGAAAATGCATGTTTGAATACAAATGCATGACCGAACCTTAAGGAGTAAAAATGTCGGTATTTGGACGAATAATATAACAGACTCTCGTACGCGCTACAGATAGATAGTCCGTTATCTTAAACTGTATAGGTATTCAATATTTTTTTATTTTTGAAATTAAGACGTGTCTCTTCACAAATTGATTTATGCTCTACTGGTTATTTTCATCATCCCAAGTTGTCGATTTTCCTTATACGTGACATGCATTTTTTTTGTTTGAGTTTTAGATTCAATGAGAATTCCCTTACCCCACTTGGTTCCTCGCAGCACAGGGCAAGCGCCATGTTTGGTCTTCCTATCTGGTTCCCCAGAAGGATGCAAGTTAAGCCAGTAAATGGCGGAATTCTTGATCGGAAATACAGAAAGACCAAGATCCACGAATGCCGTAGCTCCTCCTTGTTCCACGTTACTCATCTGAGGAATCAAGATTAAGGCATATGGGTTTATGCTTAATAAGGCTTTAACAAACTTAATAACAGACATTCTGGTGTGACAGGATCAGGTACTGTTTCTACACCTCTCTCTGTTTCACCCTGAAACAGAAACTTACCCGTACCGGATTTTTGTAAATTTATTGCAAAACGTAACGCATCACATCAAAAAAAATTCTTGAAAATCCTTACGTAAAATAGCACCGTCGCGACTCTGTTCCCTATGTCAGCTTTGACTTTATCTGGCTGAAATCAAAAAGTGAAGTATGATATTATTATTAACCCCGAGGCGATACCAGCGTACATTAAATATTGTTACCACCATATACAACAGGGTAATTTTGACTTCATCGTTCAATCTTCATAAATATAAAGACTCGCATTAAACAAATGCTTTGATATTTTCTTAGCTAGATATTAAACTTTTAGTAATTTGCGTATAATAATAAGACAATTCTAGGATTGTGACGAATGAATTGAGGTTGGAGTTCCTCCTGCGTGGTTGTTTTAGTCAGGCTGCACACTTTGAAGAAACTGATTCAGTAGAATAACTAGATTGACCAACAACATGATCCCTTACTTCAAAAAAGTCAAAATGGTAGTCATAGTGTCCACCGATCCCGTAGTTAGCTATTTGAAGAGATTCCGCTGTTTCAATACTCAGATCAGTGAAGTCTTCAACTCTCTGCGACAAACGCGCAACTACCGCTGAATCTGTGTCTGCGAACCAGCCAGTTTTGCTGACGCGGGTAGACACTGCAGTTGGGGTTCCATCAACATCGACTACAGTCGCTCGATCAAGCTGCAATATTTTTAAGACTATTAAGACTTTTCAAATCAATCAATACTCTGTATGGATACATGCATGGGCAAATAGGCTTAGTATAATTCAATAGTTTTTTTTTGTTACAAGTATATTAAATAATCATCATATTTTTTAACTTTTTGCTTTTATTGTTACGGTTTTTTCTTAAAAATTGGATTAACATTGCAATTTCTTTTCCTGGAACTACATGAATTTCAAATACAGATTTTGTTAGATTAGTATGTAATGTACAAACTACGCTATTTTGTTTCTGTCCCACGTAAAATTATGGTGCCGATATGATCCTCGCAACCGCCAAGCTAAAGTGGGATCGGGATGGTCACATAAGTAGCATGCAGCTGGAACTCTGGGCTAAGACCGCTATTTCTGGCAACCGCCGAGAGAGAGACAGACGACGTCGAGGCCGACCACGACGGAGAAGGCGCAATAAACTCGACGATTTTTTTGAAGACTCGCAACAAGAGGCTCAGAGTAGAGACCAATGGAAGGAATGGAGGCTGGTCTTTGCCCAGAAGTGGGAAAATCATGGCTAATAAATTAAGAAGTTGAGTTTTAGAGCTATGCTCGGAGGTGCCTGAGGTACATGCGGAAAGCGTTGATATGACTTTGATACCCTGCGGCAACTTATATCGAAAATTTGAATTTTACCTTTTCTTTAGCCTTGTCCTTTAATAATAAGATCTCGTCGTCACTGATGACGTCATGGAACAACATCACTTCAGGGCTGGCGTACAACTGCTCAGACTTGATCCTTGCTAGTTTCAAGAACGGCTCTGGACCTGACTTGTAAAAACAATTCAGGCTGAAATCAAACCCGTCAAGTGATTGTAACTGAAACTATTTCTTTTTTCAAGTATAGAGAGGTATCTATAAAATATGTATGTGATTTAACAGAATGGGTATATTCAACAACCCTGAAGGATGTGAATTTGCCCATAATACTGAAAAACTTTTGATGTTGCAAATTTTATGAAAAATCGAAATCTTTCATTTTGTTATCCACGGGGATATTTGATAAGTTTTTTATGCCTATATCGTATTCGCAAGTCTGAGTCTGTGAGTGTGAGTTTTGGACTAACGCATACTTTTTAGTCAGGTTGTGGGGTAACTGATGATCACCTCTGCAAAGTACGTGATAGAAGCTATCTTTGTATCGGGCGGCTGGTGGTTGTCTTGCTTTAAGAGACAACTGACTTGTTTTCTGAAGAAAAAAAAAATACTGAGTATAGATAATCAGAATAATATTAAATTTTTTTTAGAGAAACTACAAAAGGATTTACACATTTTCGAGAAAAATAGTGACAAGCTTAGTATCACCATAAGAAAAAAAAAACCGAATCAACTTTCTTCTCATTCATATGAGAAGTTGATACTTGTTTCTTGCCTGTCACTACATTGCTATAGACTAGCCTTGTTCTCAAAATAAGTAAGAATTTTAAAGGTCAATAAATACGCTTCTATAGTAAGGTACCCACAGACATTGAAAGTATACCATTAGATGAATTCAAAACTGTTACGAAGCAATAATTGTATAAGAAAGGTTATTATAAAATATCAGATTACCTAGAAGAGAAAAATCCATGAGATTAAGCTAGGGTTCTAAGTGTTCTAACAGGTTAACTTAAAATTCAAATGGACTTATGTTTATTGTGTCAACCCTGTACTTTCAAATTTATTTAAAAGAGCGCATGGGTTTGATTGTTGCATCTTTTTTTCCCACTATGGCGCGACTTTGTGAAGCGATGTAGTTTAGCTGGCGTCATTAAGAGATTTTAATATCCAACAATGATTAAATGATTGTTACTTTGAGTGTGATTTAAAATTTGTTACCTGATGGTCTTCATCAACTTGATGTTGAAATAACTGGTTTCTCCATTCAATCAATGTCTCTTCAGCATCTTTATGATCAGGATTCAGGATAAGTAGTCTCTCAGTCCATGATATTGCATTTTTTAAATCACCTGAAATGTATGAAAATATGTTTCCTGACTTTCAGCAAAATTCATCACTTATTTAGACCACTCATAAAGACAAAATGTTGATAACTTGACTTTTAATGAATACCAACACTCTAATAATGTCACATTGCATATGGCATATTTTTGTTTCATTTGTTTATATCTCTCACAAGGATTTAGATGTTATCTTACCCAACCCGCGGTGTGCCTTTCGAATCCAATCCACTATATTTGCTTCCCCAAAATTAACAATTTCGTTATCAGAGTTTGTTTTAAATTTGTTTAGAGCTTCCGTTAGCCAAACAATCGCATTTTCGAAGTCATATTCTAAATAAGCTCTTCGACCTATTTCGAATAGATCGCTTGACGTTAAAGGCAAGCTGAAAATGTTTTAGTTAAGTTAGTTTAATATATATTTCAGCGAAATCTGCTTCAGGAGCTAAAATTTGCATGTCATTATCTTCTTCTTAATATCCTTAAAAACATTATCTGCAGGACACCTATGCTCACCATAATCCAACAATAACTTTTGCATGAGTTTTATTCATAGTTTATGTTTAGTTAATAACAAATAGTATTATTTTGTAGCATTAGCCATTAAAACAATTCCAAACAAAAAACATAAAAAACTTACGATTTCTCTGCATAGTTTTTCTTTCCATGGCTGAAAAATATATAATTCATTTTGTCGCTTAAAGTTAGATTAAATCAACATGCAGTTATTTTGATATCAAAGGTCTAAAGAAGTCTCATTCACAATTGACCAACTAAACACAAGGAAACTAAATAATTTGGAACTTCGCTCGTTAAACAAAGCACGGTCGTTTGTTATTATTGCTTATTGCTTACCTATGTATTGTGCGTGTGTATGCACATCATTGGAATTAAATGAATAGTTCATATTTTTCGCAATTTATTTCTGTCTTAATGTTTTCAAATGCTGACGCATCAAAGATGTTGTGATTCGGTTATTTTGTAATTCGGAACGAATTTGTCTATCCTGGCAATTCAGATTGGCACTATTTGAACGAAACGATATTTTTTATTTTTATTCAGAATTGCTGATTAGAGCTAGGTTAATTAGGTACACGGGTTTTTGATGTCGAACCTTACCTGTAATTACCGTGTAATATACCTTGAGACAGTAGGCTAACATTCAAATTGTACGTATTTTGCAATCGTAGTAGAGCCGTCCCAGCGCCTTCGAGATCCACGTTAGTTGGGAGAGATACATTGAATTCCTTCTGGAATGCTGTGCAAATAAAGTATCTATGTAACACGATTAGAAACAATTTTTTGTATGTACAGAAAGAAGCATATGAAAAAAACTTATTTAATATCTGTAGATTAGTGTAGATCTGTCTGTAGTAGTAAAAGTGTTCAATATTTCTGATCCTCGAAATGAGTCATTTACCTTTGTGGAAACAAGATGTAATAGTAGTTTCAATTCAATTCAATTAATTTATTGATAAAATATTACACTGTACAAGTCAGCAAATTATATACAAAAATTATAATAGAAATGGAAATGGAATCAACATATTATTAAATTTCATTCAAAATTAAAAATTATTTGCCACATTTGTCATAATTTCCTTTAGAGTTTGGGTTAGCAAATTCGCAGGTTTACAGTCAAATTCGCGGATTGAGTAGTATGCTTCCAACGTTAGCATGCTTTTAAGTTTATTAACAAACGAGACATCGGTCTTACTGTTTTTTATTTCACTTGGGATTTTATTATAAAGTTTAGGGCCCATTATATGTAGGCATTTCATTGATTTAGTAAGCCGAGAAGAGGGCAGGCGCAGATCGTGATGTCGCCTCGTGTTATAGTTTGAGGTATCACCGACCGTAGGGAACTGTTGGATGTTACGACGCATGTACTTAGCTATCTCTAGTATGTAGACACAGGGTAATGTTAAGATTTTATGTTTGATGAATAGTTCCCTCGCTGGGTGATCCCTAGCCACACCTGAAAGTATGCATATAGCTCGTTTCTGTAGCTTGAAGACTCTATCCCTATCTGCGGCGTTTCCCGACAGGTCTATTCCGTAAGTCATCAGTGAGTTAAAATAGCCATAATATGCTTTTCTGAGAGTTTAAGATACAAGTTCCGTAAGTAGGGTTATTACAAACGAGTTGACGTTTTGTAAGCCCGAGACGAAGTCGAGGGTATTACCATCGGCACGAGTTTGTCATAACCCTTACGGACGTGTATCTTACGACGTTTTTCAATACATTTGTGAGAAAACAGGTATAAGTAGGTAATACACTTGGTAACGGAACCAACCATGGGTACTGTCAGCCTCTTGTCGATTTATGTTCTCTTGGTACTCTCCATTTTGTTTTAAATATAGGTAGGCAGTCGTCACCCAAGTAAAAAGTCACCACTGTAGTATTTTTACAAAATAATTTAATGATCAGAGTGTAAAAACTCCTTGGTATTATACTTTTTTTACTTACCGCACTAGTTCGGTAAGTAACTACTTACGAGCAATGTTTACGTCCTTGTAAGTACGTTTTTCGAGCAAATGTATTGAAGAAATCATTACCGAAATTTAATATATAGATTCCTGGGTCGAGTCTAAATAAAGCGCCGTTTAATAAAAACAAACATAATGAAATGTATGAGATGAAATTTGACACAAAATGTCATCCCATACATAATGACACGTTGTTAGACTCCCAGGCCATAAAAGTGAACAACGAACAAATTTTACTTCTGACTGCCAAGAAATTCTCCTGTCAAGTTTCCGCTGAGGGAGTCACTTAAAAGTATATTAATACTCGTCCTACTTTTAAACATTTTGCTTTGTTGTTACGGTATTTTCTTAAAAATTGGAATAACATTGCAATTTTCTTTCTCCTGGCACTACATCTATTTCAAATACAGCTTTTATTAGATTTGTATGTAATGTACAAACTACGCTATTGTTGTTCCTGTCCCACATAAAATTAAAGTGCCGATGTGACTCACGCAACCGCCCAGCTATAACAAGGATTGGGATGGTCACGTAAGTCGCATGCCGCTACTACTTTCTCAATTGCGTGCCAAGAAATTCTCCCGTCAAGTCTTCGCTGACGGAGTCACTTACATTATTTAAATATCCTATTAGTTATTCAAATGCTATCTTACGTTTGTGTGCAAAATTTGCATAATATACGAAAATATCCAAGTCCGAAGTCAACCTTTTAATCAAAGAGAACGCATTCAGTGGATTTCCAATGTAATCGACTTCTGAAACCATCTTTTTATGCTCACTTTTGTAATGTTCTAAGAAACTGTAACGGAATTAAGTTACCAATAAGATAAAATGACACGGTGTTTGTAAAAATCCCTCCAGGGGTTTGTATTGTAAATAATTGAATCAAATTCTTTAGTATTTCATGAATAACTTACGATTTTAATGTTTCCAATCTACGTTCTTCATTGCGCAAAAAGTTTTGCATATTGTCAATAACACCACCATGCGTATTAAAGAGAGGTTGAATATCGACTATGGCTGAATACACCTCGGCTCCTACATCTGTCAGAAGCTGCATGGCACTAGCGAGTATAATGGTGTAAAGATTCATTGCACAATATCTTGGCTGTTTTCTTGCGATTGCAAGCTCTGTAACATAATCACTATTTAATTTAGTTACTTGTTACCTCGTTTTGCAAGTACTACAACTAGTAGGTAGAAATTGTAATCTTTTTAGGGTTCCGTAGCCAAAAAGAACCACCAGGACTTATTCTCCTGTATCCCTGATAGACTTTTACATTGCTCAATCAATTGAACGCAGAAACAGTTCACATAGTCTCTGTTACTATTTAATTGAACTTACCTACAATTTTATCACTTAACTACTTTAATTGATTGATAATAAAATCATACCAATAAAGAAATTATAATAGTTTTAAAAACACAGCTAACACTTAGAAAATTTTTGCTAAAAGAAAAGAAAATATATATTTATACATTTATAAAAGGTAATAATTCCTTCAAGTCGTGACTGAGATTGTGTATAATCAACCATAAAACAACAATTTAATTTTTATTAACATAGTCGCGATTGAAACAATCGTGACGAATGTATAAAATACTATTATTGCCTTCGTGTGGTGAAAGATTCTCTTCGCATACCCTGGCCCTTCTGGGGATCTTCTACCTCAGATTCTTTGCAGAATACAATGCAAATAGAGCAAGTCTATGCCGTTTCAGATCGTGCTATGGCAAGAAACCACTGCAGCACGGCCTACTTTAAGAGTTGGCTTTTTACAATGTTTTTCTTGTGTTTCGCTGGAATATCAGAGTAACCTCCTAGTCATTGATATAGTCATCTAACCTAGAGTAAGCTTTTTACATAACGTTTGCTTTACACATTCTTTAAACTTTCTCTCTTGCACTATATTGTCAGGTATTTTGTTGTAGTATCGTACACCCAGACCAACGAAAGATGTATTGACTTTAGTTAATCAAGATCAATTTTGTACTTATTTCTAAGATTAAAATTACGCCACTATCTGCAGTTTTTCTTGCAAAGATCTAAGGGGGCTCCATGGGCTATTCTGTGTACCCCCAAATTTTCAAAAATCATTTGAGGCATTCAAAGCTTATCGAAAATAGAAAAATAATTGGAATCAAAATTCAATTTGCCTGTAATTCATATATTTAATTGGCCACGCTCTATTTTTTTGGCTTGTAGTCTTGCTCTATTTAGCATAACAATATATTTATTGGACATCTCTGTAGGTGGTAGGGCTTTTGTGCAAAGTCCGTCTGGGGAAGTACCACCCCCTTACCTATTTCTGCCGTAAAGCAGTAGTGCTTGCACTGCTGTGTTTCGGTTCGAAGAAGAAGGGAGCCAGTGAAATTACTGGCACATGAGACATAACATCTTAGATCTCAGGGTGGACAACGCGCTTTGCTGTCTTATAAGCGTCAAAGTATGTCATTGATAAGACAGTGGGTGCTATGGGCAGTGGAGACCACTTACTATCAGGTGGCCCACCTGCTCGTTTGCTCACTTATAAACTTATAACATGAGAAAAAATAGCCTATGGTTATGTCGTGCTTGTCTCCCATTTGTTGTTTGTCGATTTTAGTTTTGTTCCACCGCTTTACGAGGGTTTGGTGATGCTGAGGGGCGCGGATCTATCCTTAGAGCTGAGCAACCTTTCCCGGGGGAGCATGGGCCGGGATGTGGGTGGGGAGATTTGGCCATCCATACAAAGTGTACCACGATGCATTTTCTATGGACGGTGGGGCGTCTACTCGTGTTTCGGCCTATGTTCGTGGTGGGAACTTGTTGGCTGTTGGATGGGGTCGCGTCCTGCAGTGTTGCTGTATGCCTTTTACGTTTTTATACTGTATACAGTATGGGAACCTCTCACACGGCTAAGTGTGCATGGTATCCACTTAGAAAAGCTATGCTGCGCTTTCGTCTCCGCTTCTTCACACCACAACAGCGTTTTATTTAATTTTTTTATTTAATATTAGCTAGCATTTATATCATTAATGTATGTATGTATGTAAAGTACTGCTTTTTATATTCATTTATTCTCAATATATACTATGTTTATTTACTGTAGGTATATATGTAAGTAGGATATGTATAATACAAATTAACAATTAGGTAGGTGTCTTTTTTTAACAACAAATTCTCACACTCTCACTTATACTGCTCTCAACAATGAATTGTAAACTTAAGTGGATAACTATTATTGACTCACATTTGTACTTATATAAATCTATATCATAAGGTAAAGTAAAGCTGTTGTTATCCTAAATTAATAAAAATAAAAAAATAAATAAAAAAAAATCTCTGCTTAAATGACAATAAACTGTACGATAATTTTACAGTACATTAAGATAGAATTTTGGTGCCGGCAAAGAATAGTATTAACTCATCTATACCTGTGGGTGTCGTAAGAGGCGTACCATCTTATATACTTATACACCTGATCTGCCACTGTGATGCACTAACTCACAGTAGAAGTCGGGAAACGGGAGGACACATACTATATGAAGATGCTCGAACTCTCAATCCTAGGCAGATTGTCAGCTTCTTTGAGGCTGTCGGTGTGGCCGAGGAAATGTAACATAAAGGGTTGGCTTCAATAGATCTGCACAGGTCGCAGTGGCCGTCGGGAATTAGGAGCCCAGCCCCTTTACCCTCAAAACATAAACATAAACATCTTATATACTGCGGTCACCAATCACAACGATCACCAGCCGGTGGTGACTATGGTAAATCCTCTCCTAAGTACCACGCGTTTTTGCGGGAGTTCTGGAGGGAGTTCCCTGTCCTGCAGTGGACGTTTCATGGTATGTTATGATAATGATGAAGATGCAAGTGCGCTATTTTAATACTTACAGTCGAGGCTCAGGAATTACAGCCCTAGCCGCAGGCGAGGGCGTAATAGAGCCGAGAGTGTAATGACAATGCGCACGTGCATCTTACGATGTTTTTCAACACATTTGCGAGTAAAAATACAAACATTTTCTAACCATATTATGTTAACCGTACGTTCACCGGTACATTTTGTAGGCTGCATATAGTGGTGATTTCCCTTGATTTTTACAACCTCCAAGCATGTATTTCGTGTCTAAGTATTTTATTTGGTCCAAGAAATACATAAATTGCAGTTTTTTAATGTTAAGAAGTCGATTTTTTTTTTAAATTACAATAATTAACACCACAAATATTTATTAAAATGGCGCGCATTTAGTTATTTATTTTTCAGCGGGCACAGATTATACGCATATTTGTGAGCTTATAAAACAGCCTATACCTTGAACCTTGAAATTAACTATCAAAAATTTTATGTCTTGTTACTAGTTAATTTACATAAATAATTTCATAAAATTAATATCTATCTATATATATCACATTTTCTCGAACACAGCTTAATTTTCAGAGGAATGTTACTAACATAATAAGCATAGAAACTCCTTGCTCCTTGCCGAGATAAAAAAAAAACTAAAATAAAACACTAGTGCGGTTATATATGAAAAAAGCATGCGTGTTTAATAAGCAGGATAATTACTTTAAAACAGTGCAAATAGAGCTGTTTTTGAGCAAATGTGGTGAAAACCGTAAATCAGTGCAAATAGAGCTGTTTTTGAGCAAATGTGGTGAAAATTAATTTACTGTATTTATCATCATTAGCAGCGGACTCTTGTCTTACATGACTCGTGAGTGTTGCCACAGAATATATAATAGTAAACAAGTTGTTTTACATCAGCTCCAAGTCATCCGATTCAAATACGTATGCAAAATTTCATCTCAATCTGAAACCGGGAATTGGCTCAAATTCTACTTGCAAGATTTGGTTACAGACAGACACCACGACAGGTGAAACTATAAATAAAAGCTTTAAAAAAAAACACAATTTAAAGACATCGGCCAAAACATTTATACGACATTATGAAATTTTTTGACAGAGAAGATTCGATATCAATTCGTATGCGCAACCTGGAAACTGGAAACAGTAGAAGAAAATTGTAATGTCATTGACCTATGAATTCTAGAAAGAAAAGAAAGAGATAACTGTAGAAAGAGAGCTAAGTTCTAGAAAAAATAAACAAACTTCTGAAATAAAAAATGAATCAATGGTTGGGAACGAGTAGCATGGGTATAAGGCAGGGTGAAGGTGGGCCACCGAGCGGGCTACGCCGTAGTTCAGTAAAAAGCGATCTAAAGAGAAGAACACGAAGAGGAAATCCCAAGGAAGAGGAAATCCCAAGGAAGAGGAAATCCCAAGGAAGAGGAAACCTCAGAGCTAATCCAAGAGCGAGCGGAGAGAAGAGTCTGAAGAGGAGGTGCTGGAGTTTAAGAGTGATCAGAGGGAAGAGTGCTCTCGGAGGGAAATCTTTAGAAGCGGTCCCAGAGGGAAGACTCTACGAGAAGGCTCTGAGAGAGGAAAATCTTAGGTTGTATATACAGGGTGACTTTTAATTAGTTCTTGATAGCAAAAGATATGCATGTACTCATGATACTGAACAACTTTTGCCAAGGAACATAGGTCGAAATACGAAAAACCTAATTTGACCTCCCATACAAAATGCGCTATCTAGATTTTCGTATTTCGAACTATGTTCCTTGGGGAAAGTTGTTCAGTATCATGAGTACAAGCATACATTTTTACCCGACTACGGCAAAGCAAAAGGAGGGTTATGATTTTGACAGGCTATGTATATATGTATGTATGTATGTTCATCTGTTCCATCATAACTTCTAAACTACTTATCATATTTTGACAAATGAGATGTCGTTAGAAGCGTCTTAATTATCCGCTGGTTAAAGGATACAAGAAATTTCGTTTAATTGTATGTGGCGCCCTCTAGAGAAGATTAAGTCAAGGACTAATAAAAAAAAAATTTAACCGTACCGTGTTAGGTATCAAATGAAAGGGCTTAGTGAGCACATTTCAAAAATATATATATTGTTAGATTTTTTATGTATTTACAACCCCAAAATAATTGAAATAAAAAATCAGTTCAAAAACTAAAACCCGACTACTGGCAAATCTTGCTATAAAAAGTATGAAACAAGAAAATATTGTCATCTGAAATTGTTATGTACAAACTATGGTATTTAATAAATATTCATACCGATGTTCAGATAATAGCCGTGGTCATGTTATGCCACCTATCCGAAAAAAGCGATCATAAACTTCAGGGCAAAGAGGCATAACAATATGACCACGGCTATTATCTGAACATCGGTATGAATATTTATTAAATACCATAGTTTGTACATAACAATTTCAGATGACAATATTTTCTTGTTTCATACTTTTTATAGCAAGATTTGCCAGTGGTCGGGTTTTAGTTTTTGAACTGATTTTTTCTATCAAGAACTTATTAAAACTCACCGTATATAAGTCCTTATAAACTGAGAAACCCACATTAGCGTTTCACTCTGTAACGCCTGCCATTTTGTCTTTATTACTTCGTTAAACGCTCGAGCATTTTGTTTAATTTGAACAGGAGTTCGATCCGCGTCTGGGTGTCTACTCTCAAAGTCCGATATATCGAAACGATACTACTCGAAACATGCAAATGCAAAACTTCGTCCCTTGACAATAGAGTAGAATATTTGTTAGATGCAGTTTGAAAATTCATCCAACCAATATTCTACTCTATTGTCAAAGGACAAAGTTTTGCATTTGCATGTCTCGAGTTGTATCATTTCGATATATCGGACTTTAAGAGTAGACACCCTGTTCGGCAACAGCTTTCGCGCGCCTCTGCGCATTCACTAGAATTATGTTCATGTTTCTTAAGAGCCAAAGGCCACTGCAACCTGCATAGTTCTATTTGTAGCCAACCCTTTACTACATATCCTCGGCCACACCAAAAACCGTATTCGTAACCGTATTTCGTATAAGCCCATTCTGTTTAGGTACTTGCACCATCTTCAATGCACTAGAATTACCAGGCCATGTCTGCCCGCGGTTCGGATATCTTATCTACAAAAGCTTCTTGTTTACTATAAATACAAATATTGAACCCCAAATCGAGTGAGTGTTGCAATTTTATTAGCTTTGTTATAAATATCTGTTGCTAAGGCACTATGACTGTGGAGCTCCATCTCAGAACATGGCGCACTTGCTCTCTTGTCCACTGTGCCCCTCCACCCCTCGACCTCCACTGGCGAGGACCTGCGTGAGGCGTCGGATAAAGCCGTATAAGTGGCAAGGTTTTGGAAGGAAAGTATTTGATCCAACGCGATGGTATTTGTACATTGACACGAAGAAGATTAGCTTTATTGCTGTGTATTAGCTGTAAGTTAACGACCTCAACGCGTCGTAACGTTTTTTTACTGCTGTGCTATTTTTTTACTGCTGTGCTATTTTTTTACTGCTGTGCTATTTTGTTTCAATCATTTCTTTGCTGATTTTACTTCTAATTCTTGACTTTACTTCTGCGTGACTGCACGTCTATAACTAGGACGGTATTTTCACCTTAGTGCTACGGAACCCTTGGTGCGCGAGTCCGACTCGCACTTGGCCTGTTTTTCACTATTACAACCTACTTGATTTTGCGGTCGAATGTGTAGCACAGAAGGGATGCGAGCAGCTGCACGCCACTAGTATGGAACCCTAAATATGCTAAGCCCGACACACAACTAGGCCGATTTTTATTTATTTATTCCTGTGGGAAAACATAATTAAGCTTTGCAATGTGTATACGTTTTTGAACTTGTAGTTGTAAAATGTGCGTACCTATACGTTTTTGTACACCTTTATTGTGTAAATATTTCATTGGAAAATATGCTAAAATAGCTTTTTTTAGCGAAGAGGCGAAATTCTAGTTTTACTTGAAAACTCTATGATATTATATTATTTTTGGAGGTCTCCTTAACTAAATCTATCACGCCATTACTACCTAGTCTGTCGATATAAATCTGGAATTTGTCTACTAAGATCTACATAAATTAATATGACCGAAATTCCTAAAAATATATAAAATTACCTTTTTATACCTCAGAAAATGAGAAAACTCTTGACGATATAAGCCAAACACGAGTCGGTAAGGGTTTAAAATGGAAAGCCCTCGACCTCTGTTATTAATGAGGTTCAGTTGACCCCTACCTACCCCGCACTGATGAAAGAATTGCGAGGAGGTTATATAGGTATATGTATATAAAGGAGGGTATATTAGGGCAACACGGATTATGCTCGTCGCGGTATTTATAATAATTTAATTTAAATCTTGAATTTTGAAAACATTGAATAAAAGAAAATGAAGATTGGTGCAGTGATAGTGTTTAGGCAATATAAGCCTCTATTTCTCTCTAAAATAAGACTCAAAAAGTAAATATTAATTTAATTTACATCTCTTTGGCCTCACTAGCTCGGCAAATGTAGCTTTTTATTTCAAAATCGGCGTGAAATATTATTCACTTGCTGAGGTTTCAATAGAAGCCACTATCACCAAATAACAACTTTTTATACCTGCATAATAAATAACTATTAATTTTATCCAAAAATAAATACAGAACACATTTATCAGAACATATCTTACCGTTCATTCGTTATTTTTCAAACAGAAGTAAAAAAATAAACAGGCTGGCAGTCAAAATACAGTACGAATTTTTAAAAGTTCTATTCAAATACAGTTTGTTTACGTTTAAATTTTAGTTTGTTTACTATAAAATATTGTTGCAAACTATATTTTTCGTCAAAAACATTTTATTGTTTTTCTATGGCCATTCGTACGTTACCTCCAAGTTGTTAAGCTTTCTAAATTTTTTATTGTTTTAATGCAAATTATATATTTTTTTATTACACAGGCTCATTTTTAGAGTTCCGTAACCAAAGGGTGAAAAACGGGACCCTATTCATATGCCTCCGTTATCTGACTCTCAGTCAGTCAGCGGGCTGTATCTCATGAACCGTAATGGTAGATAGTTGAAATGATCACAGATTAAGTATTTTGGTTGTCGCTATAACAAAAAATAATGAAAATAAAAAAAATATAAATTAAGGGGGCTTTTCTACTAAAAACGTGAATTTTTGGGCGAATTTAGCTTGATTTTGGTTTATCTCTACCGTAAAATGGAAACATGGTGCATAAGCTACAAAATAACAATATTTATTACAACTGGTTAAATGCGTGTCAGACTCGCGCGCATTTGATACACTTCTGCGTGACTGCGCGTCCATAACTAAGTCGGTATTTTTACCTTAGTGGTACGGAACCCTTGGTGCGCGAGTCCGACTCGCACTTGGCCGATTTTTTATTAATACGATATAATATTACGTTTCGCAGTGACAGTTGGTGGCTTATTTAGATAACTTATTTTCTTCGTCAAGCAAATTAAGCCCTTTATAACTTGACTCTATGTTAATCCGATACCATTTGATAGTTAATAAAATCTGAGTTAGTTAGGCTTATGTAACGCCTGAAGTTGCCAATACAAATAACTAAAGTCGGGCCAACGTAAGAAGTCCGTTTTGACGTTTTCTTTTCACCAACACAGGGTTCATTTTTGTTTGCAGGTTGTAATTTTTCATAAGTTTGACAGATGTCAAAATGGACCTATTACGATACCTTACCATAGATTATGAATAACGGCAGCGTACCTTACATTCATTATTGCAACGTTTACTTACTTCTAAATAGGCGTTTATCTACATTGTTTACTAGATACTTGTTTTCGTCATTTTCTCTGTTTAACTTTTCAAATAACATCCAGAAAATTCTCCATTTTAGGATGGTGTCACGAGGAAATAAAATTAAAATACTAGTCAAGTGTAAGTTATAATATAAGTAATATATATATATTTTTATTAATTTACACATATTTAAAAGGTAATTTTATTGGGGTTCCAAAAACGCTGTGCCAAATTTTATAAGTCCAACTATAGTCTTTTATCACGGGTGCACATGCAATACAAACACATCAAGTTTTACGCTTATAGTGGTTTTATCACGGGTGCACATGCAATACAAACACATCAAGTTTTACGCTTGTGTATACAGGGTGTTAATTTAGTTGCGTGCCATAGCTTAAGGGGTGGTTCAGTAACGATAAAGGAACTCAAAAAAAAAAATATAAAAAAAAATCCTACTTAAAAAAAATTAAACTCCATTGATACTAAACTAACGCGGAGAGCAATGACCTTGAGCACCGCGCTATCAAAAGCGCGCGAAAGAGTTTCAGTTATGTATGTGCCTACCTTATACACTGATACTGCGTACCACTGGGTGGGTTTTTATTGTCGCTTCTTTTTTACCCACAATGGCGCCACATTGTTTGTGAAGCGATTTAGTTTAGCTGACGTCATTAAGAGATTTTTATATCCAACAATGAATAAATGATTTTGACTTTGACTTTGACTGGTGCTCCGTCCGGGTCATTACCCTCCTCGTTAGTTAAGTTTCAATGGAGTTTAGTATTTTTTTAATTTTTTTTTGTGTTCCTTTATCGTTACTGAAACACCCCTTAAGCTATGGCACGCAATTAAATTAACAGCCTGTATTTCTGCTTATACGATATTAGATATGAGCGCCGCGCCGGCGCGCCGCCGCCGCCGAACAAATTTCCTGCGCCGCCGCCGCCGCAGATGGCCACGGCGCGCCGAGCGAGGAAAGAGTTATTAAATCCATACTTTTTAAGCACTGATTCAAATTCTCTTCGCTTTCTTCTCTTACTCGCTATAATTAAGATATTGATCCTACCTGCTAGATACCTAATTTGTAGCATGATTCTTAGAGAGCCCCGATTACTGAATGGTTTCAGCAATATTTTTGAAGATTACCTACGTGCAATTTTTTGTGAAATGAGGATAAGCTAACAAAACTTGTGTTTGAAAACCTGACTAAAATTAAACATTTGTTTATTTATCCTTAAAAGTATAAGAATATTAGTACAGTCTGTTGTACGTACAGTCAGTAATGTTAATAGTTAAAATAATTTCTTCAGATTTGTTTTCATATGCCACTTTTTTTTTCTTTATCACATGTAACTCATAGACATGAAAAAGCTATGTCTTACTCGCACATTTCTTAAAAAAATATAGCAAAATTCGATTACTTTGACCTCTATCTAGCCCTGAAGACAAGAGATGAAGTAAACGATGGAATGGACTTTACCAGAAAAAGAAACGCTTTTTTATTTTGTCAATGGGCTCTACAGTTTCTCTGTTTCGACAAGAGTCTCATCACCAATGAGCTTCCTAGTACGTTTGTCGATTGCAGTAAGATTGGCCAGCTGGTATTCTGCAGACTCATCAGTACTCCATACCGGACTTCTGTTTGAAGCACAAGCACAAGTCTGATAGGGTAGAAATGGCTGTAGAAGCTGTCCCAGTGTGATGTACCACCTGGCGTTGGAGAGTATGCCAAGATTCTTAGCTGCAGATTTGGCCAAGGACTCAATAAAATGCCAAAAGTACAGGTTGGACGATAAGTGCATCATACCAAGGAGCTCGAGGTGGTCTGATATCGGTACAAATACATTTCGGAACTCTGGAGTCAGATTGAAGGGACTTCGTTTGACTGTAAAGAAACACGCCTATGTTTTGGCCGCCACAGTCGGACACTGAGTGAAGGGCCAGAAATAAACGTTCAACCATGGTCTATCGACCGACAAGATGGTATTTGTGCCACACTGGCTTTTGCATTAGGTATGTATCTATCCGTAACTGTGCTGTCGTCTGCATACCCAAAGATTCCAGGCACCAGTTTATGTGCATCAGGAATAGAGTTGCGGACAGAACGGATCCTTGAGTAACTCCGTCATTGATAGCCCTCTGATCAGACTAGCAATCTTCCAAGACCACTTGATTCAATCGTACACTCAATAAGTTTAATATCCAATTGCAAAGGCCAGGTATTTCATACGATGGAAGATTGTCTGCTTGTATGATTTCTGTCGTAAAGTAACAGTGTTTACACCGTTGTGTTTCGGTTTGTAGGTTAAACGAGCTACTGAAATTACCAACACATGAGATGTACCGCCTTAGTTCTCAATATGGGCAACGCGTTTTGCTGTTTTATTAGTGTCAATTATGTCACTCATAAGACAGTGTATGCTGTGGGTGGTGGTGACCATTCACCATCAGTTGGCCCACCTGCTCGTTTACCCTCTTGTGACATAAAAATAAAGTCATTAGCTTCAAGTTATGTCACGACTTCGTTATTAAATACTCGCTCCATGGTCTTGCAGAGTATGGAGATTTCTACCGGCCTGTTCCATCACTATCAGGACATTTTTTAACCATTTAAACCATTTATTTTTGCCACAACACATATAAGGTTAAAATATTCAAAATTTTCAAATTACAATATTCAGTATTTTTGAGAACCATTTTAATTTCTTTTGGTACATATTTCCAAATTTTAAAAGAAAGTAGGGAATTAAGTATTTTTGTGCCAACCCTATATGGTTTTTACGATTTCCGGTCATTTCTTACAAAAAAATGCTTTAGAGGTCACGCCGCCGATTTCGCCGCCGCCGCCGACCCTAAAAAGTCGGAGCGCCGCCGCCGACCTTATAGCCATCGGCGCTCATATCTATACGATATATAAAAAAAAACCGGCCAAGTGCGAGTCAGACTCGCGCACCGAGGGTTCCGTACCACCACATAATCATAATTGTATAGTTGAAATTTCAGTAAGTTAATGTGCTAGATTTTTTGAGTCCGTCACGCGCTTGACCAAATTTTATTATTAGTTGTTATTTTATAGCTTATGCACTAAAAACATACCAATTTCCAAGTTTGTAAGTGTTCCCGTTTTTAAAATAGAACTAAAACAAAAATCGCCTCCGCGACCATCCAACTTGACCCCTCTCTTATATGAATGTTCTTGAAACGGGAGCTCACCACAATTGGTTACCATTAGTTGTGAGAAAAGTTGTAATATTTAATGATTTCAGACTTTTCCCATTATTTGTACTGTGAGACCTAGCTTCTTGCCAAATTTCATAATTTTACGTCAACGGGAAGTACCCTGTAGGTTTTGCATTTTTGAATAAATGTATGGAGATGAGGTCATAAAATGCCATATCTTTTGAGTGCGTCATTGCAAAAAAAAAAAATTTTCAGATCTTGTGTGGTTCATAGATCCTAATATATGGTATTAATTTCAACCTGATACCTTTACCCGTTCGTGAGATAAAGGGTCTTGACAGACAGACAGACGGACAACAAAGTGATCCTATAAGGGTTCCGATTTTTTCTTTTGAGGTACGGAACCCTAAAAAAGAATAAAAAAATAGTTTCCATGTAAGTAAGTACTATGTTTTTATTACGCATACTGTTCATATTAAAATTTCAACTGTATTTCACTGAGCAGGGAACCACGTATACAGGGTGTAAGAGACAGGTTGGCAAATACTGAAAGGGCATGATCAGTCAACGTATCTGAACAACTTTCAGCGAACAAAACTTTCAGGAAATAAAAAAAAATTCGGCCTCTCTATACAAAATTGCAAACTTGATTGGACAGTTTGTATGGAGAAGCCGATTTTTTTTTCATTTCCTGAAAGTTTTGTTCGCTGAAAGTTGTTCAGTTACGTTGACTGATCATGCCCTTTCAGTATTTGCCAACCTGTCCCTTACACCCTGTATGTATAGTTCAAATGATACTGCCCTGTAAAATGTCTGATAGACGGACAGACTTGGTAATAGGGTTGTGTACGATACTTGGGCCCTTTTAGGTACGATACCCTAAAAATTTCTAAAATGCTTTCGATGTCGCTTTACCGAGAAATTAATACCTTTATAAGAGTGGAAAGGCGTAACTTTTGATGGAAAAAGTTATTCAGCCCTCGTTAATACAGTAAGGCAGGCCACTCGATTGGGTGGAAAGTTTTTTTTTATTTAACTCAATAAAAAAGAGTGTTACAAGTTCGTAATTCTGAATGAATTTGAAACCGATGATGAATTTAAAAACAAAAAACTGTTTATGATGATTGTTTCGAATATTGTATTTATTTATTCAGCGAAACACAAGAAAAACATTGTAGAAAATTGACTCCTAAAATAGGCCGTGCTGCAGCGGTTTATTTATTGCTATTTCTTTCACGCTGCCATAGCACGATCCTAGTGGACTCGCTCTATTTGCATTGTATTCTGCATGTTATGAATGACACTCTATAACTATTCTGTAAGAAATCTACATTGAATAAATTATTCTTAATCTGAATGACTAAAGAATTTATTCTACTAATCTTTAACTTTACTAATCCAACAACTGGCCCGATTCAAACAGAATTTTCAAAAACGTATTTGGCTTTCTTCCATGTTATAAGTTTTGTTTCATTTCACTCGGCTTTGCCACTTGAAACTTTGTACTCACATATTTTCTGTTTGAGTGAAGCGATTGCAATGAAACTAAGCTTATATGTTGCTCGGAGCTAGTCAAATACGTTGTTAAAAACTCTGTTTTAACCAGATTAGTAGTTTGTCAGTTATTTGTGCCGCCGCTTGAAATTTTGCACGAAAATAATCCGAACACGTTATTGAAAGCCCCGTTTGAATCGGTTTACTCGTAGTAGTTTAGTTAGGTAGGTAGGTTTAGTTATTGTCACACAGGCAGCTTGATACTTTACATTAGTGTAGATTCTGATTGAGTGAACTGATTAAAAAAAAACATAGCCTATATTATGTTGCTCGGAGCTAAGCTTAATCTATTTGTGAAAGCCGCAATATAATCCGTTCAGTAGTTTTGGAGATTAGCGCAAACAGGCAGAAAGCCAGACCGACACAGAAAATTTCAAAAAAAACCTGTGCCTGTGTTTCTAGTAGTTACGGTCAACCGCTTGTCGGTAGAAACTTTTTCAACTCTATTACCACGCCATAAGGTCCAAAAGTGTTTCTACTGATGTGCGGCCGTGTGTACTAAGGGTGACAGACGGACAAAACGGAACTATAATGGTAGAGGAGCCGAGAAGGATTTTTCACGTGATAATCAGGGCAACTTAGAGATGTCTCAGTAGATGGGGCTATATGAGAGGATCATGAAAAACTATATAAGAAGTTCCGGACCGGAGCCCGGTGTTCATGAGGCCATTGTCTGGAAATGAAAAGGAACAGAAAAACGTGATCTTCAGCAAAAAAAATTCTCATTCCAAAAGATGAGGGCTGATGAATAGTGATACAAAAACTTTGACCAGACACTGGTGTGCCAAAAGTCTGAAGACTGTTGGCAAACCAGACCATTAAATTATTTTCTATGAGTACCCGATAAAATTTAACGCGATAATCAAGGCGAAAAAGAGATTTCTCAATAGAAGATGCTTTATGAGAGGATCACGAAAAACTATGTAAGAAGTTCTAGACCGGAGCCTGGTGTTCAGGAAGGCATTGTCTGGAAATGAAAAGCATTTTTTTTCACAACATCGGGCAGGACCACAGTAGCCTAGTTGGTAAAGCGTCTGCGGTACTTACGCAGAAGACGCAGGTTCGAATCCTGCCTGTGGTTGTGAAATTTTGCGATTTTCTACTTTGTAGATTTATCCGAACACAGGAAGTGTTAAAATAAAAATCATTTGCAATATCCTTACTTCAAAGAGCAATGTATGCCGAATTAGTCGTTCAATTCAGGTAGGTGTGATCGTGGCTTTAGCTGTATGATGTAACCCCATGACGATAATGTATGAAAAAAAAATTTTAGTGTACAGTAAACAGTAAATCAGAATAACAAAACGTTTTAACAAAATCCCAGCCATTGATCATTCGAGGAACAGCAGACGGCAGACAAAAAAACGCTCCGCTTTCAAGTTTCCAAAATCTTTAGTTTGCAAGGAAAACAGCTTGAGTTGTTCAGTTCAAAGTATTATTTAGTCGAAAAGGTTGTTCAGATAGAGTTTTATTTATTTTAAAACGTAGGAAAATTTGAAAAGTTTGAATTTTATTTTGATAAAAACTATAATTTTCGCAATACCGGCCAAAATGGCGGGCAAAGTCCATGACTGTCCATGTTTGCCCGGCTGTCGTCTGCTGAGCTTCGAAAGTCTTGATTAGGCATGTTATCGCTTTTATTTTTCACATGTCAGCATAATATGTCCGTGACTTTATAGCGAAATTCTAACGTGAGTCATTAAAACTATGTTTACTTCTTGAAAATTACCAACTTATATCTTAACATTTTTGACGGGCCGCGTGATCAATTGGTGTGCTGTCTGTTCTGTACCAGCTATCAGTTTTTATATTGATGTTATAATTAAACAACTGATTAAACTTTGGTACGTATTTCACGCATTCGTAGTTCTGAATGTTTGTCATTGGCAGCCGACAGGAATGAACTGATTCCATCGGCATTAAGCTGGTTATTGGCGGATTACACGCGTCCCCGCGCCGTGTTTATTATCCGAACCATCGACCAAATACAAAGATAATATTATATTCACAAACAGGTATATTTTTATTGACATAAATTGCGTGTGTCTTTTCCTTGGTCGAGCTTGTTAGCCTAGGTCTTCTTTTTATCATGTCTATCAATAGCTTTGTGTACTACATATTTTCACTTTGCCACACGCACTGCATTCTCAGTGGCCCGAATTGTGTCCTCACCCGTGCAGATGTCTGGACATGCGGATCAAGAAGTCCATCGTTTGCGGGGAGACAGCGTACTTACATTCATTGTTAGAACTCTTAGTGACTTCCTACCTACATATATCGTCTGTTTGCATAGGTGATGCTCGTTCACATAAGTAGTATGCCTGGTCAAATTAAATATATTTTCGACCATGCCATTATTATTGTCGACGCCTGTAACTGAAAAAACCCTAGCAAAATGGAAAATGATGAATTGAAAAATAAATAGGATATTGAGAATCTATCTGTGGGCCAAAATCACCACCACCTGGCAGCCGCAGAGCGACAGGAGGCGTCGAGGCCGATCAAGGCTTCGATGGCGCGATGAACTTGACGTCTTTTGTACAAACTGGCAAGAGCAGGCTCTCAATAGGGACGAATGGAGGAAAAATAGGGAGGCCTTTTCCCAGCAGTGGGACAGCAACGGCTAACTCGATCTAGCCCTGACGACAAAGATGAGGTCAACGATGGTACGAGTTTGCCAAAAGGAACCTAACCACTCGCAACTTGAATAGATTCGGGTTAACGAACTCGGGAACACAGACGCAGGCAAAGAACTCCACTCTTCAGCTCTGCGCATTAAAACAAATAGCAAAGCACTTTGTGCGAATGAGTGGCATATCAACCAAGTGTGGGATATCTTGCGGAGATTCTAGATTCTCGATGGTTGGGGCTGGCGTAAAAAGGTCATAGAGCTCTTGCGCATAATCAGCTGTCAAGCTCATTTTTTGATTCCAGATTTTTCAGGCTGCTAACTATCGAGACAACTTTTCTGGTAGTTACCACCGCCTGAAAGTACTTTCTGAAGCAAAAGGCAATATAATTTACTAAGGTACTGAGGCCTAGGTACTTTGTTTGGCTACATTTTTGTAAACATAAAGCTCAATTTCAATTGAAAACGGATCCGCTCATCATTCGCGAATCAACTGGTATAAGCTTCAATCTCAATAGGCTGAAGGTTGTCACGTTTTGTGAAGGCAATTTTTTGTTACCTCCGTCAAATCCAAGGAGTGGAAATAATTCGAGGGTACAGGTGTGAGACGACCTGATAAGGCTCTTTTATACAGGGTGTGACAATTTTTTGTGATGTGGTAGGGCTTTTGTGCAAAGTCCATATGGGGAAGTTGACTATTTCTGCAGTAAAGCAGCAGTGTTTGCACTGCCGTGTTTCGGTTCGAAAGGTAAGGTAGCCAGTGAAATTACCGGCACCGGAGACATGCCATCTTAGTTCTCGAGGTGAGCAACGCGCTTTGCTGTCTTATAAGTGACAAAGTATGCCACTAATAAGACAGTTGGTGCTATGGGCGGTAGTGACCACTTACCAGCAGGTGGCCCACCTGCTCGTTTGCTCACTTGTAACATAATAAAAATTGTACAGCTTGTAACCTTTAACATTATGTTCTACGACTTTTTAGGGTGTCGAACCAAAATGGCAAAAAATGGTGCGACTTCGTCTGTCAGTCTGTCACACCTTTTTGTCTCAGCAACTAACTACTCACGCTATTAACTTAAAATTTGGAATAGTTTTAAAGCAGGATTGGCCAACTGTATTGCAAACAGAAAAAAATTAAAAAGTATATTTTTTATTTTAAATGCGGCCCAAATAGGAGGGGGGGGGCAATTTTTTTTATTGTCGTTACAAGATCGAGTAGATATTATGTAAAATGTCTAAAAATACCATTCCCCCCCCTTATCTCCAAAGTTTAGAAACGAAAAATCTGAATTGATTATTGTAGATAGATATTTATGCAAATATTACAGGCAAAATAAAATTATTTTTTCAGAATAGCACAGTTTTTAAAAAATCTGCAAAAATTCTTTACAAACGAACTTAGCTTAACTTAGCTTCTTTACTTAACAAGGCTTTGCGGTCCTAAAAAACTGGACCCAAATGGACTGGTCCTAAATTGACTTTGTTGCTTCCAAAAATACTAAAAGTGTGTCGGAGCCTCCGGCGCGCGAGGCCGACTAGCGCTTGACCGGTAATTTCAACAGGACTTTAAAACAACTTACACGACAACCAACTATGGCAGCCTATACAAAATTAAACGTGACTTAAAAAAAAATTCGCCCAAGTGTCTTCATTCTTGAGTACGATAACAAGAAATCATCATCATCCTAACACCCAATCAACTGCAGAGCTGGAAGCTCAATCCAGAATTTCGCAGCATAGTCACCACTCTCGTTAGCGTTGCGGCTGGCACCATGGACCGCAGTCACTATGTGTAAGTTGGTAGCTGTTGTTAGTGACCACGTTATGTAAAATGGTAGCACGATACGCAAAAGGTGCTGCTCATCTTTCAGTTCTAAATCCCTTGGTCGCCTTTGATGACACCCATGGGTAACGGTAAGTTGACACTCTTAGCCGGCATCACACAGACAAAAACATCACAAAATTACACAAATGTATGAATACTCGTAATATGTAAAAAAACTCGACTAGGAGGCAAATATAAACTATTGCCCCAGTTTAGTGAAAAACTAAACTAACTTACGTTGTAACTTCAATGTTAGTTCATTAAAATGTGCCGCTCAAGTTTAAAATGAGTTTAGGACGCGGCGCGCAAGTTTTTCTTTGAGTTGCGCAAGAGTTCGGAACTAATCTGCATGCGTAATGCCGTAAATAGGATTGGAAGAGTACACTGAAATTTTAAAGGAACTCGGCGAGACCTGAATTTGATTTAACTACACGCAGTGGCACGATAAATGGACCACTACAAGATAAGTCAAATTTGTGTTTAAACATTTTGAAGGCTTTAGGGCTGTATGTAAAAATAACATTAAACTAGTCTTTCAAACGAGCACAACTTAACTTATAATCATGCATTGGGGGCGATTCTAGCGTGGCTGCTAAATTTATGATTAAAATTTGACAGGTCTAAAAGTGATGCTGTAATTTTTCGGCCTATAGGCAGTAACAAAGATAGCAACATTTTTTTTAGCCTTTAAATTATAGCTTAAAATTTAGCGGTCACGCTAGAATTGCCCCCATTATTAAGTACATAATTTAGCTGTGCGACAAATTCTGATACGTACTAATTAAAATTTTAACCTTCTGCTATTAAAGAATTCGTGAATGGTTAGCCAACCGTGCTTTTCAGCTGGGCTTTGGCAGCGACTAAAACCGGAAGACGTATTTTGGACAGGACCGTGAGAGTGACTTTCTAGAGCTGTGTTACGTAGTTGGCATGTGAACTAGAAAATTGCTCCATTTTAAAGTGCAGTTCTAAGCAAGGAAAATGGAGCAATCCTATTGGTTAAAATAAATTTCGACTTTTCCATGCTAGCCACCTGATCAAATTGGTTATTTCGTAAAGAGAGGTTGTCTACCTTTACGTGGAGGCATTCATCGAGCCCTAAGAGTCATTTGTCGAGCAGTGGATGTCATCCGGCTCATACAGCATGTGTAACGAAAACTGAAAGGACTTGCTCAGTGAACAGAACTTACAGGGAAATTATAAGCATAATATTAAGTACATTTGATTAAAAACTGTTTTTTTTTAGTACAGTTCAGAAACGAATAAAATATAATAATTATATATATATATAATACAAAATATCCAATGATTCTCAAATTTTGCCTTCATGTGTATCAAAGAAATAAGTTTATTTGTAGGATAAACTCGGTGCAATGTAGTTACCTATGTTATTGTCAGTCTGTCTGTCTGTTGTACAACTACATTAGCCTCAGATGACTCAGCAGGGTTACTTTTCAATTTGTGTCCAGCCCGAAAGCCCAAGAAGTTTTCCCATGTTTTTATAAAAGTTTGTTTTTCATTTAAAGTTTGCAACAGAGTTTTGTATAGTATAAAATTAAGAAACCGCTTGGAATTTTATTAGCATTATTTACAGTTTAAAGTTCAGAAATCGCTTCATTTCTGCGATGTGCTTAACTACTGTTTAATTTTTTATGTAAATGTGTCGAAATATGATTGATGAAGATTTTATAATGGTCTCCTAGAATTAAAGATTTTTCTTAATTAAATAAAGACTACCAAGATAACGAGTGAAGACTACTTCCCTTAACGCGTTCGCATAAAAGAAAATATGGGCCATCTCATAGAAGGTTATTGTAAAGTCAAGAGCGCAGATCAAACTTGACTCTCGTAGAGCGATTTACGTATCTATGCTGAGTAAAATAAGTGCGGTACAAAGTCCAAGCTTGACAGTACGTGTGTGTGAGTATCGAAGACTGGTATGTGGATCCAATATACAGGGTGTAAATGCAAAACCGAGCGGCAACTCAAGGGTGTGCTCAGACCACGAAACTCAACAACCTTTCCAAAGAAACATGGGTCAAAAGTGGAGATATTTTTTTGGCTTCTCCATTCAAACCTTCAACAGTGGACAGTGCATTTTATATGGAGAAGCCATAAAAATTCTCCGATTTCGACCCATATTTCTTTGGAAAAGTTATTCAGTTTTATGGTCTGAGTACAGGTTTTGCATTTACAGCCTGTATAAGTAATACACAGGTACCAAACAATCACCTATCTTCACTATACAAATATTTTTTCTAGGTGAGGAGATTAAACCCGCAACTTATGAAAGATTTACACGAAGGCAAAAATTATGGGGCCCAAACGTAGGCATGGCATAGCCACGACAAATGCGTGTCATGTAAAGCCATGCCTATTTTGTCGTGCCTACTGATATGCCTGATTTTGAGCGCCAAAGTTTTGCCTTCGTATATCTGCGATTATAGCGCAAAAATCAGACTACAAACCGCGCAAACAGGACAATCAATAGTTCCATAACGCGTCAATTTGCTGTTTTATTTGATAGGACGCAAAACTTTTCTTTACACCCTGTAATTTCCCTACGTTTGAAATAAACTTTCGTTCAAAGTCACGAACCAAAGCTAGTTCCTCGCAATAATTACACGCCTCTCCGCTTATCTTTCACTTTTCAAAACGAAAGCGCTGACAAAGTACTCAATCTGCGAAAACGCGTCAAATTACTCGACTCGACATTACGCTGTTTTAACAAGACGATCCCTTCACACCAATTTAGATTGTCAGAGAAGAGGACGAGAAGACGGTAAATGCTTATGATGGAACTTGTGCTGTAAGATTATTTTTCACAGGTTCATTATTTTTAATTTCTTTAGAGTGTTTTTATTCGAGTCCAAAAGCATCGAATTTTACCACTCCCACAGAATTAAAAACAATCGCCCTATTTATATTATTTTTCGCATGTTTTATTTTGTTATTTTAAATTACATATCATTAAAATTATTGAATACTAGCTGGTGCCCGCGACTTTGTATGCGCAGGTTTATAAATTGTAGCCTATGTGTTATTCTTATGTATAATGCTGGTTTTGTTTTCACTCATTAATTTCAATCACTGGAAGCTGTTTAGTTTTGATCATGCCTTTTCAGTTTTCGCAAAGCCCCCTTACACGCTTCCCTTACACCTTGTTTAATATTACTATAACGTTGCACAACATTGCTTCATAAAAATAACATTATTTGCATACACCTGAAGATTAAAACTCTGGCTCTACCCCTCTCGCTTACACTCGCTCAGCGTACGTAAATCAAGAGAACTAATTATGAGTCGGCGCTATTCAAGCAGCTAATGAATTAATCTGGCGTCGGAAAACAACTTCACACTAGCACCATGCCATCTTTAACCCATGCGAGTTAACTGGCAAGTTAGGAAAACAACTATCATGATGTTTTAATTTAGAAAATCCTATTATACACCTTGTAAGTTAACAAGTGAAATGGGGGATTAAGTATTAGCCTATTTCTAGTTTGGGATGCAATGCAAGTATATAAATTATTTTATTATTTGGGTAAACAACTATCATGATGTAAAATTTAAATTTAAACTCTGTTAGTTATATGTATATACCCTGTGAGTTAACGAGTGAGATAGGGATAAGTATTTCCAGTGTGGACTGCTATGTAAGTAAATAAATTAGTTCCAGATAACCCTAAAATAGAACAAAGAGTCATTCGAAATCACAAATTGTAGACATATTCTAGTGTTATTCATTTAGTATATAATAAAAGTAGATGTGTCATACAGAAATTCCTCTGTACATACGAGTACAAGTCTGTGTACAAACATAATCAGGCCAGTTAGTTCTTCTAGCCGCTAGCAGCTA
This sequence comes from Athrips mouffetella, assembly GCA_947532105.1. Lineage (NCBI taxonomy): Eukaryota > Metazoa > Arthropoda > Insecta > Lepidoptera > Gelechiidae > Athrips > Athrips mouffetella. The sequence continues at coordinate 1,564,428 of OX383958.1, forward strand.
ACATAGTAGTGTAAATAATGTATCAGGTACCATTAGCGGTACGTCAGTGGTACGACTATGACCTTGGTAGAGTCTTAGGTTTCTTGTGTTTGAAACCTAGCCCTGGTTCTGCTTATAAAAGTTTTGTCACTACCTATTCGCAGCCTCTCAGTAATCAAGTTTGAAGCCAGTACTCCCTGTAACTTGCTGGCAAAATTAATATCAGTATTCAGTAAGCCACTCAATTAACTGGTACGAGTGTACAAATAGCTTGCATGGTGTAAACACTCCATCGCAGAGCGCTTCGAGTAGAGAGCAGAACGTAAGAGGTAGTTTCAGTAATGCTAAGAAGTTTAGTTAAGCATGTACTCGCTCTTAGGAAGCGCAAACATGAACTGAACTTAATTTACGGCACTTTTTATTAAGTATGTTTTACTTTATCTCTTTTTCAAAAAACTCGTACAAGCTTTAAAGCAATTCTGGCATATTGGTGATTGCTTTTTATTTCCGATCATGAGGTAAGCGACCTCAGTGGCTAGGAACCAGATGGGGTACTACCTCTGCTTAGGAAGGCATATTAAGGGTAATCCTTCCTGAATGTCCTTGAGACTGGATAACTTCGTAACCACTTTTTATATTAAATATGGCATTCATCTTAAAAGAAAAAAAACGTAGTACCTAACAAACAAGATATAAGAAGTGATGTGGTCGAGATAGAATTTTAATTCAATTTTTACAACTGAAGAAAATAAAATCTAAAATCTAATTCAATTTGTTTTCCATTGTAACTATTTTACTGCTACATTTTTATCAAAAATATATGAAAATAAACAATATTTTAGACAAAACAATATTTTATGATGTAGTCGTTATTTTTTCGGCATTTTGTAGAAAGCCAAGGCAAACTGTGATATGACGAATTATACGATATGCCTGCGACATATAGACGAGTACAAGAATGTGTACACGATTATTAATATTAAATAATAGTAGGTAACGAAATCAGAACCTAGAATTTTTTGTCACGTTACCTGTATTTTACGTGACGAAAAGTGTGGAGGTAAGATACATAAAAATCCACTCGCTCGTTTCCTCCCGATCTTCCATCTTCACACCGGAGCGTCATCTTAAACAAAGCGTGTTTACGTACTTCCCGAGACAAGAGTGCGTACACAAGAATACACTTTACACCTTATGGCCTTATTACGCTCTCAATCAGACATTTGCTGCTTGTTTCTTTTTTGGCCTATTGACAGGAAGTGCTGTTTTCATAATATTATTATGTTACAGTCAGAACTCAGTCAAAACTACCTTTGACTGCGAAAATCAGTCAGAAGGAATGAATTCCATAAAGAACTTAGGAATTAATAACTTCTAAACATATATTTCAATGCATTCATCTTAAAAAAAAACGTAATAACAAACAAGATATGAGAAGTGATGTAACCGAGATAAAATTTTAATTTAATTTGTATAACTGAAGAAAAAAAATCTTAAGTGATCCTTATTTCGTCCATTTTTAGGGTTCCGATACCAAAATGGTAAAAAAAGGAACCCTTATGGTGCGACTTTGTCAGTCCGTCTTTCTGTCACACCTGTATATCTCAGCAACCACTCATGCTATCGACTTGAAATTTGGAAAAGTTTTAGAATATGATTGCCCAACTTCAATGAAAAAAAAAAAGAATTATAAAAATATTAATATTATTACTGTAAAGGGGGTCCAAATAGGGGGGGCTTCAAAATTGTCGTAACTAAGTCAAGTGGGATATCATATGAAAGGGTTTTAATTGTACATTTCAAAATACATTTTGTATTTATTTGAAACTTTTAGTTTTCAAGTTATATCGAAAAATTTCTAAATAATACCATTGCCCCCCCCCCCCTTATCTTCGAAGTTTGAGAAAGGAAAAATCTGAATAAATTATAGTCGATAGACGTTTACGTAAATATTACAGCATAAATAAAATGATCTCTTTATAAAGATCAGTTTTTTACAAATCTTGAAAAAACCTTTAAAAAACAAATGTAGTTTTGCGGTCCTAAAAATGTACTTTATAGCTTCTACATATAATATAGGTATATCGGAACCCTCGGCGCGCGAGTCCGACTCGCAATTGACCGGTCTTTTCCCATATGTAACCATTTTTCTGCTACATTTTTAATCAAAAATATATGAAAATTTATATATATTATTTAATATCAAAGCACGCTTATGGGAACGTTAGGTTTAAAGTTACTTTATTTCTCATTAAAGACATTAACGTCATTTACATGAGAACAAAAAATAAAAAAATGATCGTTTTGCATCGAGCAGTTACACGCTTTTATGCTCACTTAAAACTTAACTGCCTTTTCACTACCTAAAATCACTTGTAACAATTAAATCTTTACATAAACTTGCTTAGAATATGATGAGCTAATTTAGCTTTAAATGTTATGATGGAATTATTGTTTTTAAGTAAACAGTTGGGCACCCTCATAATTAAGTAAACATTCTATTTTTCTAAAGAGTCGTTATTCACTGTTAAGGGTTTATAGGGAGGTAAAGGCTTATTTTTGGCCTTGAATATTATATAGGAGGTCTTTGCAGCATTGATGGTTAGTAAGTTTGACTGAAGCCAGTTATGCAGGACATTGAGGTCCCTTTGCGCTAGATCGATAATATCGTTGATTGAAGAGGCAAAATAGAAAAGTCAAGTATCATCAGCGTACAAAGTAATATGACCGTGTAGTCCTAGTTCAACGATAGCATTGATGTAGATTGAAAAAAGGAGAGGCCCCAAGATAGAGCCTTCGGGTACACCGAATGATATTTCAAGAGGTTCACTGTGGTGTTCGCCAATGTTGACAATTTACTCTACCTTTTAGATAAGATTGATTGCCAGTGATTCCAATATTCTGGAGTTTAGTTTCAAGAAGTTTGTGACTTACGGTGTCGAACGCTTTTTTCAGGTCAACAAAAATCCCTAATACAATATTTTTGCTGTCTATATTCTATTTAACTTTTATTACTAAGTCAAAGGTTGCTGCTAAGTACAACTTTTTGGTCTGAAACCGATTTATCGCTCATCGAATCTAGGTAGGATTTCAGACGATTGTGTAGCATTCGTTCTAATATCTTTGACAAAACTGGAAGTACTGAGATTGGTCTATAATTCCCGGGATCGGTTTTGTTACCAGATTTGTAAATTGGGCTGACTTTGGCTAGTTTGAGTGAGTTTAGAAACCATCCTCCCTGTAGGAGTTTGTTGATATATAAGGTTAGATTAAGCGCTATACAGGTTTTACGCATTTGAGAGCCTTAGTACTAATACTGTCAAAACCAGTGCTGGAGTTTGGATCAAGGCTGTCAATTATGTTTGTGATTTCATCAACGGAGGCGGATCTTAGGTCAGAAAGATGTGTTGGTGGGTTGCTTAAAGTATTAGGTGAATCATGTTTAGCGTGAATATTGTGAAAATTCGATTTAGATTAGATAGGATTTCTTTAGCTAGTAGGAATCCGATAGTAGCAAAATAATAATTAAATGTGTTGCAAATTTCAGAGGGGTCTGTGATTGTGTTTGTGTTGGTAATGAGCCGGTTTCGCAGCTAAGCGTCAACTGAGTATTCAAATGTGTCGATAGATGGCTCTGAAGACAGTTGCTAAAGAACTTAAAATAAATCAGTCATAGATGTAGCGTGAAGTAAATAAACCTCCTTAGGCAACACTTACAACAGTTAGTCAAAATAAGTTGACAGTAAAATGTTCCTACAACAACGCTATGTAACAATAAAATTAAAACTAGTTTTTATTTTTTTTAAACCGGCTCATTAGTTTATGGGGAGCGCAACTGGGCTTCGGTTTGTTGTCGAAAGGCAATTAATAAGGTTCCACGTCTTTTTGGGATCTTTGACACTCTTAATGAATTTATTATGTAGGAATCTTTAGTTGCCTTAATGAGGCGTACTCGTAGCTGCAAATTTTAGGGAAGGTATAGCCACAGATTAAATAATGGTAAACTAACGTTGTACAGCCTTAGGCTCACTTGGCAGCAAAGTTGACGAACAAAAGTTGTTCAGTTACATGGGTGGAACTACCACCTGAGAGGTTTTGCATATTTAGAATTACACGTTGTATGGATAGTTTTTATTTTGATTCTGATGTTTGCTGACGTTAACAGTTTTCTCAATAAATAATATTTTCTGTGTCACCTCTGATCAAAACTAGCTTTAATCTGCCTCTAGGAACTATAAGTATTCTGTGTTCAAACCACATACTTACGCAGTCTGCGTGTCGTGGTGAGGCTCGCTCGGCACATTTTGGAACAGAGAAGGGAACGTGAATGAAGTACATTGATGCTTGCTGTCTTGTTTGAATTGGAAGTTATATCGATGTGCTTCTAAGCAGGAGCAGTGCATGTGCTTCTATGCTTAGAAGCAGGTGGCGCAGCGCAGGGCTGAACACATCTTCCCTCTCGCTTCATTACGAAGGAAACTGAAGGACGGGAATAGTGTTCTGTGCTACGCTGCGCCATTTGCACTCTTGAATCTTGTGGTACCGGCACCGAATTCCGTCTGTTTTCGTGGGTGGCGTAAAATGAAATTTTTAAGTATGAGCAGAAGCGTACTTCTTTTTTTAGGGTTATAGCATCCCAATAAGTAAAACTGTCAAATTTTGTAAAATTACTTATGAAAACCTATACATACGAGCCTCATAAAGCCGCAGCAATGTACGATCTCTATAATATAAAGTCACTATCAGTTCGAAAGTTTGAATTGGTTTTGCGAACTTTCTAGATTTTACTGCATTTTGATTTGTATGCGTTACAAGCTGGTGCCCGCGACTTCATCTGCGCAGGATAAATTGTAACCTATGTGTTATTCTGATGTATAATTATTGTAAAGTTTCAATAAAATCCATTCGTAGTTTTTACGTGAAAGAGTAACAAACATCCATCCATCCATACTTAGAAACTTTCGCGTTTATAATATTAGTAGGATTGTACAGCGTTTTAGATCTTTCACATTGCGACCGTGTACACGTGTTAGAAGATAGAGCAAGCGGTCGCGGTTTTGTTAATTATGTAAGTCCGGGATCGAGCGTACGTATTTGACAGTCCGTATTAAGCCATGACCTCACCTAACTAATTCGGAATACATTGCTCGTTGAAGTAAGGATACTGCAATTACCATAACCAAGCCTCCCAGCAATGTATGCCGAATTAGTTATAGAATTCAGTTAGGTGTGATCGTGGCTTTAGGCTGTTTGTCCACCGTGACGATTCCCTGCCTATACCGATAATAAGAACAGAGCGCCTTCAAAGTTAAGAGCAAAAAAAAAATACATACAGTGGAACATAGAACCTCCTCCTTTTTTGAAGTCGGTTAAAAAGAGTACTATACCCCATTGTTTTTCGTTTATTCCGTAGGTTTATTCCAACGCTTACCAACACATTTTGCGGCCATACACTAAAACCAGAGTGTATTTGACGGAAAGAATAAAATTGTTTTACAAACTTGTTTGTTTTTTCTGACAGCTTTAGCTGATTGCTTTTGACATAGCTGCAAAATATATTGGTAATCGTTGGAATACAGCGAAAAAATGGTTCATAATTACTACTACTTACTTACTCCTCTGGCGCAACGACCCAAAGTGAATCTTGGCTTCTGATACGAGAATTCGCCACTGGTCTCAATCCTGTGCCGCCTGCTAGTCGTCAGCCTGTAGCTCGCGCAAGTCTGCACCAACTACATCGGCCCACCGGTATATCGGGCGGCCAACCGGACGGCGTCCATAATTAGTTACTCATATTGTTACTTTTGTTTTATCGGTATCGGCTGGACAAACAGCCTAAGGCCTGGATCCGCTCCGAATTTGACCGAAGGCATTTTATAGGCTTCATACATTTTACGGTCCGTCACCGACATCCAGTACTGTAGCCCGTGGACATTTATATTACGAAAAAGGTTACCGTTTACTTTGTGAAATTGTTATAGATTTCACCATTTCACATACTAATAGCGAGGTCTTAAAGATCGTAACCCGCCGTAACCATATATAGTGACGAGTGATGTAGTCCGGCCATATTGACAATAATTTACATTTAAATGTTACCGTTTCAAATTTATACGTCTGTTAATAGACCCTCTGAACAAACCATATACCTATTTTAAGACTGTTTCTGTGGCCGGTTCAGATTTTAAGACTCATTTGGTGTTAAATTGGTTTTTGGCAAATTTCCGTAGTCTTACTATTACGTATGGTAATTCAACAAAGCTGTACAACATGACAATAATGAAACAATGCGGTAACCTACTAATTTATATAACTAACATATATGGAATTATAGTTTGGTCACTATATATGGTTACGGCGGGTTACGATCTTTAAGACTTCGCTTGTAGTATGTGAAATGGCGAAATCTATAACAATTTCACAAAGACAAACGGTAACCTTTTTCGTAATTTAAATGTCCACGGGCTACAGTACTATAGGTGTCGATATTTCAACCGCGAGTCTTTACCGACCAATGAAACGTGTGGATACCGCAAGTTTCCAACCTAGTCAATTGACCCTCTCTTTATTGAAAGTCAAAACAGAAATGTTCCATAGATTATATATGAAGTTTTTGAACGATGACGTCATAATTTCTGCCATCGTTTAGTAACTTTTTAACACTAAATTAATAATTAAAAATGTAAAACTACGTATGCCATTTAAAATTACTTCCTTCTTAGACGCAAACAGGATTACATTTTTTTATTGACCCAGGAAACTTACGGAAATGCGTGGTACCATAGAGTAATATGTGGTACTTAAAGGGGATTACTAGGCAGGTAAGTTAGTAAAGTAGCCAATGTCGACTGTTACTTTATTTAAATTGTACTATTAAGGTCTTGTTAACATATTGCGTCTTTTGTTGTACGACCTTTTGAACTTTACCTACACATGCAGCAATGTAAGTAAAAAGGTCACTTTGCACCTTATCGTGAACAGACAATGGAGTGCGTGACTCCCTCTACGTTGATTTATTGTTGTTCCTACAAAAGAATAACCCTACTCCATAATGCGCACCTTATCATATTTATAGATAGTGACACGCCATTAATTTTAGGATACAATCAAAATTAATGTCTTCACGCTGCGTTACTCGTGTTTTTGAAGGAAAATAATGGTTTTCATTTATTATTTTATTTTTCCGTGCGATATTGTCAGCTTGAATGATTTTATAACTTCTGTTTATCAGTTGTTTCAACTTACTCCTGAGACTACGATATCAGTTTAAAAATGGGTTGTCTAGCGTTCGTAATTATTGCGTAGGTATCACCATGGGCCATGGACTGCCATGGACTTATATTCGTCAATGACCATCCCTACCATCCTACGTAGAAGAAAATCGTTACCCGGAAAACTATACAACTAGATGGCGCTAAATAATTTTATTATCTGTATTGGTCTGTTGAGTATTTTGCTAAAAGAACATACCAAAAAAGGGGTAGTAACATTTTAGTATGGAGCCTGGCAGACCTTTTTAAATCTACCGTTTTAAAAAATTCTAAATCTTTCGCCACTCATGAAATTAGCATCAATCGACACGAAACCTAATTAAAAACACAAGTTATTAATTGTCAAATTGTCGTCAGATGTATTACTTTCAGAGATATAGGGACAAAAAATATTTGAGTAATGAGAACAGTTCAACTTGAACTCCAAACAATTTTTTTTTTTCATTTTGCTGCAAGAGAATGGCTTTTTGTTGAAACTATATTAATATTTTTAACGTTTTTTGTAGCAGATTACTAGGTAGACCATTATTATTTTCCTGATTATTTGTCAGCGAGTGAGTTTAGTGAGTTTTTAGCTTTTTCTTCTTTTCGGTTCTTTTCAATACTCATCCATGGTGTAATAAAAAGTTCTTAGTAGTAATTCTGCCTTTGCTGCTTCTTTTCGCATCAATGACAAAACTAACTTTGTAATCAAGCACAAAATATGCCATATCAATAACCAACAACTAAAGTTTGCCTTCACCCTTTTCCTCTGAATTTTTTTCCCATGTATCATAAAAGGTTGAAATAAAAAAGGTCATTAGGTACAATTTTTTTGAACACTTGTAACACACATAAACGACGTTTGCAATAACTGTTGGTTATTCTATCGAAATACAAATTCTTAGTGCCTTAGTCCGGTCCCTCATAGTCTTATATCGCCAAATTCACCAATTTTTTCCCAGGTACTAGTTAGGTATATAGATCTCAATTTTTGATTCCTATCTGGCTCCTGCCAATTCTTGAATTTTCTATGGAAATTTTTTGAAATTCAAGAATTGGCTCCTATCGAAAATTGAGAGCTATGTACCTACTAACTAGTACCTGGAAAAAAATTGGTGTAATTGTAAGGCGTGTCTACGTGAAACACCTAACTGTCCGAACTACCTTTATTATTTTAATTCTAGAAAGAATTAAGCATAACTGCTCCAAAATGATTATTTTATGAGTAGGCTGGGATAGGAGCGCGTGATATTATTTCAGGTCTGTGTGACCAGCAACGGGCCATGCGGTGTTCGCGGTTAATCTCATGAATATGCACGTCTCTCACTTAGGCCGACAAGAGTTCTTGATACTATTAGTACAGGATGTTCATATCAACAATTGCGAATTGTATAATGAAAAAACCAGCCTAGTGCGAGAAGAAAAAAAAGCTTCAATTTTTACGACCGCAAAACTGACATTGTTTGTAAAGGTTTTTGTGAAAATTTCTAATAAAATGTTGTATTAGAGAGATAGTTTTATTTTTCCTGTTATATTTACACAAACGTCTATCGACTATACTTTATCCAGATTTTTCTTTTAGCACATTTTATAGAAATGGGGGGGAGGGGGAAATGGTAGTTTTTTAGACATTTTTCATAATTTCTTGAAAAATAAGAGTCGTAAAAGATACAATAACATATTTTGGAATGTACCAATGAAGCCTTTTCATACGATACCACACAGCAGACGTAGTAAAGTTTAAGGGTTCTATTTTTACCATTCAACCCTTACCTAGTAAGGCTATCTGATCTCACGCTTGGGAAAGTGATTGCTATAACTGACTAAATCCCCCAATGTAGTCAACCACACCACACTTGGTTGACATTCGACACATTCTCAAAAGGGTCACATATTTTATACTTAATGCGCACAACTTACAGGCTCGGGTTACTACGATCCAGCATAATTGAGACTCAAAACGGAGAATCAAAGTGATTAGTCTGATCAAGTCTATAGCTAGTCCACCCATACATTCTCATTGTTTAGACCTACTACTAACAAACATTTTTGATACTCAAAATATTTTATCTTAATGAAATTCATATCCTGAAGATGTATAAACCTACCTACGAGATATTATCCTAATTATGGATATCCCTAGGCTTTTTTATCAGTAAAATAGTTATATACCTACTTAACCTAACCCAAACCATCCTAGAGATAGGTATAACTAACTATCTTACGGACATAGCAATGTAACAATATCAAATAACCAACAATAATAATAACTTTCCTTAAGTATTCACAAGCTGAATCACGCTTTGTAGAAAACCATAGGTATAGAAATGCTGGAAATTCAAGAAAAAGAATACAAAAAAAGTGGGTTCTAACCTCGCCGTTGGTGAGTATATGTGTTCTGTGGTTCTGGAATTCAAATTACGTTTCATTGTGAAAACTTGTTTATTATTGGCCCTTGGCCGAGGACGGAAAAGCCCTGTGAGAGAAGCAGACGAGTATTGTTTCAGGCGTGATGTGACTGGTCACAGATCGTGAAATGTCGACGATTAAGCTCATGAATATGTAGGTGAGGGTACGAAGGACCGTAGCACCTACGCGATACAGCTATCAAACATTCTTGGTACGGTCAACCGCTTGTCGGTAGAAACTTTTTCAACTCTATTACCACGCCATAAGGTCCAAAAGTGTTTCTACTGATGTGCGGCCGTGTGTACAAAAAGGTGTTCGTCTACCTATTCGAAGAGCTATTATTCTATATCTATTCTATATCATCGTTAAGAACGTACGTACATCCGTAAAAATCTAAACTAATTTTAATTTAGCTTGTTTTCAAAACGTAAGGGTTATTAAAATATACGTAATAAAAAAATATAATCAATAAATTTCAATCAATGGAAAGTTACATATTCTTCGTGACAGAATTTTGTAAAAGGTGACTTTGGTTGCTTATCTTTCCATTGTTTTCTAACATTTTTTAAATCAAAATTCAGTGGTATTCATTTACTTAATAATCTCGAAACAAGGATGGGGTAGGTCAGTGCCCCCCTTAAGCGGTATGGTAGCCTCCCTTAGAAACATTTAAAAATATTATTCGACAATTTGTATGGCTTTCAGTCAAGAAGATAAAAACAACTTAACACACAGGTCTAAATAAACACACTTTTAAATAGGGCCGTGACCATGGAATTGTACTCACGAGTAGTTTAGTGCTAAAATAAAATATTTGTTGACTTTTTGGCGGTAACTCGACGTGGACGTTTGCCTGCTCGATTCAAATCTTAGTTTTTGTGCTATTAGTGATATTGTGGATAATAAATATACTAAAATATGCAGTAAATTGAGTAGGGATTGCACAGCTGATGACGATTTCAATTCTTCTTCTTCTTTCGAGTCGATTCTGGCGTGATTTATATTGTTTTGGACCAAAACTGCGCCACACAGACAGCATTATCGGTGGCATTGTAAAGGTCTTCGTGCGAGCAGGTACGAGTATAGGGGCACGCAGGGCAGGTCAAAAGGTGTGCCATCGTTTGCGGAGAGAAGCCACACGGACAAGCAGGATCCGCACCAAAGCCCCACTTGCCCATGTTTTCGTTACTCCGACCGACTTGGGTCCGGAGTCTGTTTAATGACTTCCAAGTCAGCCAGGGAGGATGGTGTCCAGATTCAATTGATCTCGTGTTTAAGTTCCCTTTGTGCTGTCTCAAAAAGTCACGGACATTTTCCATTGTAAAGTCCACTATCGCTTTACATGGGGAGCATTGTATAATTCTTTTACTCGACACTGACGATTCGCCATATTTTTTACGTCTAAAAACTGAAAAAAAAACTGAAATAAATGTCCCCAAATATTGGTTGACGATTGCCAAATAAAAAAATCTTGTTCGAGCGTAGACAAGTTTTGTCTAAACCAAGTGGTAAAGACTGAAAGCCAACCGACAACATTAAATATTATGCAATTTACCATAATGATATCATGCAAAAAATATAACCATCAAGTGTCAATGACCGTCAATCGCACTTTATTCAGCTGTCGGGGAAAATTGTACAGCAGATTTATGATAATTGATATTATGATGCAAATTTAATATCATTTGAACTCTTAGTTCATATTATGCTTCTATTCCCGTCGGAGATAGATAGTTCTTACTGGGCTAAAACTGGCAAGGCACGTGGGTTGGTGGGCTAGCAGTCACCAATTCTAGTCCTGACCATGATAAAAAAAATAAAATAAATAAAAATAAAATAATTTACTTAGGCATTTCATACAATTTTTTTCAATATAGGGTGAATTTTAATTAGTTCTTGATAACAAAAGATATGCATATACTCCTGATACTGAACAACTTTTCCCAAGGAACATAGGTCGAAATACGAAAAACCAAATTTGACCTTCCATACAAAATGCGCTATCAGCTGATGCAGTTTCTATGGTAGGTCAAAACTTGATTTTCGTATTTCGACCTATGTTCCTTGGGGAAAGTTGTTCAATATCATGAGTACATGCATACCTTTTTATATCAAGAACTAATTAAAAGTCACCCTATATAGTGACTGATGTCTCCCTTTAAGCTTGCAAGTTGCCTGTGTCGGGAGACACCGCTCTTCCTAATAAAACTTACCTAACTCTCATAATCATGAGAAATTGCTATCACTTCTTAGCAACAAGCACTTCAATATGTATAAAGTAAAACATGTACTTAGGACAGTAAAATTAACTGTATAATTTAGCGGTACCTATTTTCCTTTTTACTACAGTTAGATAGTTTTCAATAAACCATGATTGCTTTCTAACTGAAAGTGGTAGCTGACCAAAATAGCAGCTCATCCAAGAGTTCAGATGCTGCTCATATTTGGTATGATTTGGGAAAATCATTTTCCATTTCACAGTAGTTAGATAGGCTTATAAGAATGTCAAGAAGCCATGAGTGTGATCTGAAAGTTGTGGGTACCAGGATAAAGTGACAAACCAATCACAGATGGAAAATGCAGAATTTTACAAAGTCGATTTGTTAACAATTCTGTGCTATTATAATGGCCTTACTGTACAAAGAGATGCAGGTCTAATAATAGACTGAAAAGTCGGGGAGGCTTTTGAAAAATGTATATGTCGCAGGCAAATCGTATAATTCGCCGTTTACAAACTGCCGGGAAATTGTAAACGTTCGACAAATTGTAAAATGGCATTGTCTGATTATAAACAGGTTTAGATCACTACTGCTGCATTTAAGGTTAGTTAGTTAAGGCAAATCCTACCTAGCCGATCCCAAATGGGATTCCGAATGGGTTAGGTTGGGTTAGATTATCTTTTGACCCAAATGAATGAAACGAATTTATGCCAGAAACGAATTTTATTTTAAATGCCGAGGCATCATTTAAAATGACAAAGTAAAAAAAATCTCGTCTTAATGTAAAATACCAAGGCATTATGTGAAGCGGCGGATAGTACAATTTGCCTGCAACATATACATTATTTCCGCGGAGACCCTCTCAAATAACAGAAACACGAAAGTACAAAAGCGACAACTAAGAAGGTTTCACATATTTTCACTGTTGCTTTACAGCGAAGCGAGAATTTGAATTTCGCCTTCATCTTGGTGTAAGAAAAGTTTATGTTACATACCTGATATTTCTAAACCATACAAGATTAATATGTCTCCAGTCTAAAAAGTCCAGTCTTTGTTCATGTCTGTTCTTTTTTCTACCTTTTCCTAATAATTAAAGAATCCCCTTTAAGGAAAGCTAAAGCCAAGATTACGTATCCACCAACAAAAACCGCATAATCTCATCTAGCAAAGCAGACCCACCCAAGCGAAAGCAAACAAAAATATGGCTTTGTAGAAATAACAAAACAACCTCTAAATTATCCCTTTTAATGTAGTCCCGTGAAAAATATCATTATTTCCTTTGCCTTTGTGTAACGACCCAAAGACTCGCATTTTCATACAACGGAAGCAGCCATCCTGGCTCATGCAAAAATTATGCCAGCCCCTTTACTCGTACATAAATTCGAGGAGAAGGCCAACGCTTAAAGCTCATTGTTTTCCACCTCGGGTGATTACTTCTCAGTGGCGATAGAATATTTAACGGTTTAACTACACGTATGGAGAGCTCAACTGGCAGTTGAATACATGATGAAATCGAGGCTCCATTTAAACTTCATTTTTAGGGTTCCGATACCAAAATGGTAAAAAAAAAGGAACCCTTATGGTGCCGCTCTGTCTGTCTGTCCGTCTGTCTGTCACACCTCTATATCTCAGCAACCACTTATGCTATCGACCTGAAATTTGGAATAGTTTTAGAATATAGTTGCCCGACCTAATTGCACATGAAATTTTTTTGAAAAAAGTATGATTATTAATGTAAAGGGGGCCAAAATAGGGGGGGCCAAATTTCAAATTGTCGCTACTAGGTCGAGTGGGGTATCATATGAAAGGGCTTTACTTGTACATTTTAAAATATATTTTGTTATTTTTTTAAGTTTCTTAGTTTTCAAGTTATGATGAAAAATGACAAAAAAAATACCATTCCCCCCCTTATCTCCGAAGTGTGAGTAAGGAAAAATCTGAATTAATTACAGTTGACAGAAGTTCATGTAAAATTTACAGCAAAAATAAAACAATCTTTCTAAGTTGCACAGTTTTTCAGAAATCTGCAAAAAACTTTTACAAACAAATTTAATTTTGCGGTCCTGAAAATGGACTTTATTGGTTCCAAAAATACTATAGGTATATCGGAACCCTCGGCGCGCAAGTCCGACTCGCCCTTGACCGGTTTTTCTTCGGAACATTACCCTTTTTGTAGCACCCAGTAAAAAACAACAGATCTGCCTTACATCTTCTTGGCAGTTTCGATAGTTCGCCCACATCCAACCACATTTGTGTTCCGAGTAGTGAAACTGCCAAGAACCTGCAGACGTAACCGCATTTCTCTCCTACTGTACCGAACCTGCCAGGAGGCGCACTGGCAGACTAACATTTTATGCATCTTGGACCACTACTCTCTCAACAAAGTATGCGAGGGTTGTAAAATCGCGGATAACTTCGTACAATAGTTTCTTAGACCCATAAGAGCGATATCAGCTGGTGCACCAGAAACTCGATTAATGTATGGGATAATTATGACAATAATTTATTGTACGTTTTTTTTTAGAGACCTATAATTTGAGGTGTCCTTCTGGTTGAGCTGTCTATAATCCTATATACAGGTAGCTCTTTACATTTTGGTCACTGGTTTCCTCTAAGCTGCAAATTCGCTTTCTGGTAGGAAATATTAATAGTTAAACATTTAAACAAATTTTCGTTAAATACCCGATTGCTTTACACGTTCTCTAAATTTTCTCTCAGGTAAGTGCATTAGTACATTTTCAGGTATTTTGGTGTAATATACTAGATCATACGACCCGTGTGGTACCGGCAAAGAATAGTACCAATCCATACATACCCGTGGGTGTCGTAAGAGGCGACTAAGGGTTAATTGGAGGATGGGCAGCAGCATCCTCCTTTATATCTTACATCTTACTTACGGCTGTCACCTACAACCGCGGTCCATGGTGCCAGCCGTAACGCTAACAAGCGTGGTGACTATGGTACTTCCCCCCACATTTTTCCAGGAAAAGCGAGAATTCTGGAGGGAGCTCCCTGTCCTGTAGTGGACGTTTCATGGGATGTTATGATGATGATGATGATAGTTTATACACACAGACGACAGATGTTTTGACTTTTGCTTATCTACATAGCACAGTCGCATCGCATTGATTGATAAATTCCTTCCAAGTGTGATATTGTGCTCTTAATGTATTTTGAGTTTTACATTAAATAATAAGCAAAACATGAGTAGCTGACCGAAAGTAAAGAAAGTAACACAGTTACAGCGTACTTAGTTTAAGATCGATATTGAGAGCGATTTACTACTACGAACCTTCGAGCAGCACTGTCTCCCACACAAACTATGCTGTTCAAATCAAACCACATGCATAAAATAAATACTATCCCTAAAGGATATAACGAGTTATTTGGTGTATAATTGGAAAGAATTCAAGAAAAAAGAAGACTTCTGAAAATTATAGAAAATAGAAAGGCAAGATGATTGATGATGGCTGTAATTGTGTGCAATAAAGTGCTTATCTATCTATCTATAATCAGCCACCTCATACGGCATGATTCATTCATTTAAAAAAATCATGGAAGGAAAAGCAGAAAGAAAGACAGGAAGAGGTAGACCAATAATAAGATTGACAAACCAAGTAAAAGAGAAGGCCGGCGTCTTGTCGTATGAGGAGGCGTAGAGGATTGCTGAGAATGAAGAGGCGTGGAGATCGATTCATTTTTAAGAAGTTGCTACAACATCGACAAGAGCCCGTCTCTTAAATTAGATGATGATGAACACCCCGATAAAACCCTCTCAAGTCATATATTGCACTCAAGATGTATAATTTGTATGTAAAAAGTACATCTTGGGAGCAGTATCATACTTGAGAGGGATTTATTAATACTATCCTAAGTGTCGGATTTCGTACTCATCAACCTGTGTACGTGCCATTGACTACTTCTCGGTTTATTTCCTACATTCGTGTGCTCTGGACTGTAACACATTACTGATTCAATCTGTGTTTGTAACTAGTTGGCGTTCCAGGCGCGCCACGCGAATCCTTCTCGATTTTGTTGTGGTTCAAGCGTTTGCCTATTGCGGATTCCAGGAAATTCAAACAAAAAGTCGTCCTTTATCAATAAAAACATAATTTCATTGAAATTTTATAGAATGATTTTCGTTTGATAACTACCTCAACAGGGAAAAAATACAGTACTCCAGGGAAATATTCATCATATCAGCCGAAAGACGTCCACTGCTGGACATAGGCCTCCCCTAAAGATCTCCATGACAACAGGTCCTACGCTGCTCGCATCCAGCGGCTTCCCGCGACCTTGACCAGATCGTCGGTCCACATTGTGGGGGGGCCTGCCAACGCTTCGTCTTCCGGTACGTGGTCGCCACACTAGAACCCTTACGCTCCATCGGCCATCGGTTCTTCTTGCGATGTGCCCTGCCCACTGCCACTTTAGTTTAGCGATTCTCAGGGCTATGTCAGTTACTTTAGTTCTTCTGTGGATCTCCTCGTTTCTGATTCGATCGCGCAGAGAGACTCCAAGCATAGTCCTTTCCGTAGCCTTTTGGGTGACTTTGAGCTTCCTGATAAGGCCCATCGTGAGCGGCCACGTCTCTGTGCCATATGTCATCACTGGCAACACACACTGGTCAAAGACTTTCATCTTGAGACACTGCGGTATTTTGGACGTGAAGATATTGCGGAGCTTCCCGAACGCTGCCCATCCGAGTCAAATTCGACGAGTAACCTCTTTCTCTAAGTTGGATTTACCCAACTTGACTGTTACCCAGGGAAATATTACTGTTGTATTTTTATTGTATATCATTCTAGTAAGGGTGATGAAGGACAAATTTCTATATGATTTGCTCATGTCTGCTTCTTTGACTGATGATAAGGAGCATCCTCTAGAAGTTACAAAAAATATTGGCGGACATCCACACCCCTACGTTTTTGAGGAATTAAGTTTTACTTTTTTTAAAATTTGACAATGAAACGTACACCTGGCAGAATATGACTATTTGATTAAATACAATGTATAAAACCACAGAAAAATGGTCTGCCACCATAATAGCCCTGCGTCGTAAAGTTACAGCGCTTCAAAATGCAAAAATTCAGTACTTCGTCCCATGATAATGCAGAGCCCTGCATGTCTGCCTCTTCGATTTTCTACATCTTCAGAAGTATTTTAAACAGGAGCCACAAAGGCAGCCAAAAATAGCAATATTTAGCATCTTATTTTCATTTTTTTTTGTTTTAACTCAAAAACGCAGCGACGCACAGAAACACTTGTAAGGACCAAATCGATTCGTATTGAGCCGATCTATCATCCCTATTAATATGAATCATGAGCAAATCATATACCCAAATTGCAGCCAGCACCCTAACTATTCGTAATCGATATTGTATTTTTATCTTTCTGTATGTACAGGTATATTTTGCCTCATCTACTAGCCTCTAGTGAACTATACTGCGAGACTGTGTTGCAGTTATCTGCACTAATTACAGCAGCGCTGGAACGCAGAACCAACCGACTACGCGTGCCAAACAATTGCTAACTCATTGAAAAAACTACAATACATCAATCAGCTAATGGATTGATGTATATGTTTTGTAATCGATGTTATATTTTGTGATGTTTATGCATGTACAGATATATTTTGCCTCATCCGCTAACCTCTAGTGACCTATATCGCAAGACTGTGCTGCAGCGATCTGCACTAATTACGGCAGCGAGGGAGCAGCGCTGGAACGCAGAACCGACCGACTACGCGTGCCAAACGATTGCTGCCTCACTGGGGAAAAACTATAGCATGCCTGTAATTCATTGATTTGCTTCAAGCTGCGAGTTTCGAGGTAAAATGTAGTTAATAAAGGGGTATAGGACAATGTTAACAATGAAAATATCCTCAATTTAATACATTTATTTCCCCTGTCATCGTACAAAATTAGTAAGAAGTCGATTTTTGTTTCTAAATAATTGAATTTTCTAATTAAAATTTAATTAATTAAATCCCTATTTCAATAATAATTAGAGTTGGCCAAGGCTGGCTGGTGAGGCTGATGCCTATATAGTAAGGGTGATGAAGGACAAATTTCTATATGATTTGCTCATGTATGCCTCTTTGACTGATGATAAGGAGCATCCTCTAGAAGATACAAAAAATATTGGCGGACATCCACACCCCTGCGTTTTTGAGGAACTAAGTTTTAACTATTTTGAAATTTGACAATGAAACGCCAGGTGCCATGACAGTTGTAGGCAGACTATGACTATCTGATTAAATACAATGTATAAAACCCCAGAAAAATGGTCTGCCACCATAATAGCCCTGCGTCGTAAAGTTACAGCTCTTCAAAATGCAAAAATTCACTACTTCGTCCCGTGATAATGCAGAGACTGCATGTCTGCCTCTTCGATTTTCTACATCTTCAGAAGTATTTTAAACAGGAGCCATAAAGGCAGACCAAAAAAACATTATTTAGTATCTTATTCTTATTTTTTTTGCTTTGATTAAAAAACGCAAAGGACCAAATCGATTCGTATTGAGCTGGTCTATCATCCCTATTAATATTAGTTAGGGTGCTGGCTGCAATTTGGGTATATGATTTGCTCATGATTCATATTAATAGGGATGATAGATCAGCTCAATACGAATCGATTTTGTCCTTACAAGTTTTTCTGTGCGTCGCTGCGTTTTTGAGTTAAAGCAACAAAAATTAAAATAAGATATTAAATAATGTTTTTTTTGTCTGCCTTTGTGGCTCCTGTTTAAAATACTTCTGAAGATGTAGAAAATCGAAGAGGCAGACATGCAGGGCTCTGCATTATCACGGGACGAAGTAGTGAACTTTTGCATTTTGAAGAGCTGTAACTTTACGACGCAGGGCTATTATGGTGGCAGACCATTTTTCTGGGGTTTCATACATTGTATTTAATCAGATAGTCATAGTCTGCCAGGTGTAAGTTTCATTGTCAAATTTCAAAATAGTTAAAACTTAATTCCTCAAAAACGCAGGGGTGTGGATGTCCGCCAATATTTTTTGTATCTTCTAGAGGATGCTCCTTATCATCAGTCAAAGAGGCAGACATGAGCAAATCATATAGAAATTTGTCCTTCATCACCCTTACTATATGAATCATGAGCAAATCATATATCCAAATTGCAGCCAGCACCCTAACTAATAGTGATGCCTTCAAAATTTTCTTATTAAATTTTTCAATTGCTGTGAGATTCTAAGTTTCAAATAAAAAGAAGAAAAATTTTTTGGGCAATAATAAAAATTTTAACCAGCGTTATCAACTCACGCAAGGAATGTACTTTAACTATGATCTGTGTTTTATTAATGAAATTATTGATTATTAAATTCATCAACTGAGTTGGTAGTAATTTTCCATTTCCATTAGGCCACAATCCGAGCGATCAAAACGCGGAAGAAAAGTGGAGTAAATCATTAATAGTTCTACACAATATATTGGATTTGGATTTCCTCACAATAGAACCAGGTACGAGTGTAGCTGATTTACAAGCTGATGTTGTTTGTCATAGGGTTAGCAGTATATAAATATTTAGTTTTAGACACATCTTTCGGCGCACTTGAAGGTTTTAATGGACCCTCTCTAGCTCACAATAATGCATGGTTGAGCAAAAAATATCCGATAATGAAGCTCACTCATTTGCCAACTCTTTGTCTTTTATTATTATTATTATTTATTTATTCAACAAAAACGTAACTTACAGACTAGCCAAAACGTTACATTTTATCAAAGGTAAAAGTTGGTAAATACAATTATTACATAAATCAACGCATAATAGAGAAAATGTCATATCAATTGTCTTCACAAATGTTCAAAACATTCCTTTTTAAATTAGACCAATCATCCACAAACACATCCAATTGAGGTTGACAGATGAGGAGCTCATTCAGAGTTTTGATGGCTCGACTGACTGGAGAGTATTGTCTCGCATAGATACACCCACCAAACGTGCGAGGGCAGACCTAAGCGGTGACTCGAGCCTAAAAGGGGTGGATCCAAAAAAGGCCAAGACCACGGGAGAAGGGTCTGGGTCTTACAAGGATGTGCTTACAGCCGTAAAGCTCGCAGTCATCGCTGAGGACTACCCAGGCACATACCTGGAGAGGGAACACGTCCAACTACTTCACGGACTCACCGGAGACGTGCTGGAGGAGGCACCTGATCCCCTACCGATATTCATGATAGCACCTGTCACCGAGGAGGGCGCTATTAAAGTAACCTGCCACGACGAGAGCGCCGCTGAATGGTTCAGGACCACCATGCTGGGCAGGTCGTTGGGGCCAGTCAAAGTCAGGGTGGTGGAGGCGGCTCATCTGCCGAAACCAGTAAAGATGGCGTTCAGAAGTACGAACACCGCCTCGAGGGACAATACGCGAGCACTGCGATACCTCCAGCGGTACAATCCGTCTTTGAGGACGAGCGAATGGAGGGTGATCAACACAGTAGTGGATGACACCCACATTAGACGCGTCGTTCTCATTGACCGGAAGTCTGCTGGCGTTATCGCAGAAACAGGGTATACGCTCAATACGATTGGCGAGCAGGTGAGGTTCAAACTTTTCGAAGACCCACAAAAGATGGGGGAAGAAAAGGAGGACAAAGAGGAGAGAAGACCTGCTAAGACAACTGAAGCTGAGGGGAAAGTCTCAGTCTCGTTGGGGAGATCATTGGGGAATCGTGCGGCCTCGCCGGCTACGTCGGAGAGAACGGACGATTTGCTGGGTATCCTCGACGAGATGGAGATTACCTCGGAGGTCGGCAACGACGAGAAGAAAGACGAACTGGAGGAGGGAGCCGCTGGGACCCAATAGGGACCAGTAACCCTCATACACCCATCATAAAACCATAAGATGGCGGGACTAAGGTGTGTACAAATCAATTTACATCACTGTAAGGCTGCTACGGCCCTTCTGGCCAGACAGCTCAAAGCAAATAAATTTGATATTGCCCTGATTCAGGAACCGTATTTATATAAGGGGGAGATCAAGGGTTTAAACGGGACAGGGGGTACTATTCTATATCACTGTCTAACAAATAACGCAAGGTCATGCATTTACGTCAGAAATGGCATAAACGCAATGACAATGCGTTCTTTCTGTTATAGGGATCTAACTACAGCTAAGATCCTCGTGGAAGTGGAGCAGGGGAAGAAGACCATCTTAATAGCCTCTGCCTACCTCCCATATGAATTAGAAGAACCAGCGACACCACAACTTAGGAACCTGGTTGAGTATGGCAGCCGTGAAAACATTGAGCTTATCATAGGCTGCGACGTCAATGCGCACAACGTCGCCTGGGGAAGCTCAAACAACAACAGGCGAGGGGAGAAAGTACTGGACTTTGTGGTAAGCACATCCATGCAAATTCTCAATAAAGGAAGTAGACCAACTTTTGTCAATAAACTCAGATCTGAGGTCATTGACATCACGTTAGCTTCAAATAGGACTAGCTCTAAAGTCTCAAATTGGCACGTGTGGAACGAGGTCAGTGGATCGGATCACAGGTACATATGCTTTATGTACGAAACACGTAATTCAGCGAGGTCGTACGGCGCAGGAATCCCAGACACACCGACTTGGGCTCATTTAGAAGGGACCTACAAACACAGCTAGGGAACCTCTCAGGTAAGCTTAATTCTGTACTAGATATCGAATTCGAAGCGGATGAAATTACAAAGGCGCTATCCGTAGCCTGGACTAACAACTGTCCAGAAAATAAAACGGTAGGTAAAAAGGATCCCTGGTGGACCCCGGAGCTTGAAAAGCTACGGCGGGAGACACGACAGGCATTCAACGAAGCGAAAGCCAAGAAGGACTTCTCAATGTATACCAAGAAGTTAACAAGCTATAATCTGGCCATCCGAAAGGCACGAAGGAAATCATGGAGGGGACACTGTGAAATTATAGAATCTCTACCTGAGAGTATGAGAGTCTTCCGTGCCCTATCAACAGTCAAAGCAAACCCACTATCCTGTGTAAGGGATGAAAGTGGGAAGACTACGGATTCTGGAAGGGATACATTAGAAGTAATGTTTAGAACACACTTTCCGGGATCAAAAGAAGTCAGAAATGACGAGGACGAACCCATTAGTCTAGAGGAACAACACTCTCGTACCTCAAGAACCGATTGGTACGTCGCCAAAAAGGTAGTAGATGAAAACAAAATAAAATGGGCTATTAAAGGCTTTCAGCCATTTAAGACTCCAGGCCCTGATGAAATCTACCCCATCCTGCTACAAGAGGGAGCTGATATTATCGCCCCCCACCTGTCAAGGCTCTATAGAGCATGTATTGCCTTTGGGTACATCCCTAAAACCTGGAGGCGAGTAAAAGTAATCCATATACCCAAGCCTGGGAAACCGGACTACGAGGATGCCAAGGCGTTCAGGCCTATTAGTCTATCGTCATTTATTCTTAAGGCACTCGAGAAACTAGTGGACAGGCATATACGAGAGGGACCATTAAAAAGGAGACCTCTTCATGGACTCCAATGTGCTTATCAGCCGGGAAAATCAACAGAGACAACATTACACTTAGTAACAAGTCGAGTGGAAGCTGCCTTAGATACTCAAGAAATATGTATAGGGGCATTTCTCGATGTAGAAGGAGCTTTTGACAAGACCACTTTTGCATCAATTGAGGAGGCCTCATTAGAGCATAGCATCGAGCCTACTCTACGGAGGTGTATCAATGGCATGCTCAAAGGAAGAGTAATAACCTCGACGCTCATGGGAGACACAATCCATGCTAGGACAACCAAAGGTTGCCCACAAGGGGGGGTTCTGTCTCCAATGTTGTGGTGCCTGGTTATAGACTCTCTTATAAAGGAACTCAACACAGGACCATACTACACCGTTGGATACGCGGATGACCTGGTCATATTGGTGAGGGGCAAAGTAGTGAGAACTGTTTCGGAGCTCATGCAAGAAGCCCTCAATAAGGTGGAAAGGTGGTGCACATGACATCACTTGTCCATCAACCCTGGAAAAACTGTTGTGATACCATTTACAAAGAAGAGGAAACTAGAGACCTTAGGCCAGCTCTCTCTATACGGGACGCAACTAAAATGGGCCACGGAGGTTAAATATCTAGGAGTTACACTAGACAAGGAACTATCGTGGAAAACACATGTAGACAACACTGTAAGAAAAGCTCAAAGAGTCTTTGGAATGTGTAGATCTACCTATGGCAAGACATGGGGGCTTAAGCCCAAAATATTACATTGGCTGTACACCATGGTGATCCGACCGATCATCACACATGGCAGTATAGCCTGGTGGCCCAGAACAAAGCAAATTGGGTGCAGACAGGAATTGGCTAAATTCCAAAGAACTGTCTGCATAGCCATATCTGGAGCTTTCAGGACCACCCCCACAGCAGCGCTGGAAAACATTCTTGGTTTGACACCGCTGCATATAGTCGTGGAATTGGAGGCAAGAAGTGCACTCCATAGGTTAAAAACCCATGGACTGTGGAATGACTTGTTATCAAAAACACGACACACAAAATTTGACACAGATAGAGAACTTGACACTATTACATCCATGGGCTGCGATAAAACACAGCCTAGATTCATGTTCAAGAGACTCTATGAGATCCACATACCCTCGAGAGAGGATTGGAATAAAGGATTGAATCCCTCAAGAAAGGACAATCTGACATGGTACACTGACGGATCAAAAATGAAGTCAGGTACAGGGGCGGGTGTTTATATCAAAGGATATGAACACAGTCAAAGCATGGGTATATATGCAACAGTCTTTCAGGCTGAAACATATGCAATAATTGCCTGTGCAAAAGAGAACCTAGACAGAGGCACTACCGGCCAAAATATCTACATTCTCAGTGACAGCCAAGCGGCACTAAAGGCTCTCACATCCTACAAAGTAGACTCCAAAATAGTCCTTGATGCCATCCAAACCCTTAACAGGTTAGGTAGGCACAACACATTACGACTGATTTGGGTCCCAGGACACGTAGGAGTAGAAGGCAATGAAGCGGCTGACAGACTAGCCAGGGAGGGATCAGAGAAACACTTCTGCGGACCTGAACCTTTTATTGAATTATCAGGGAGTACCATCAGAAGCGCACTCAAGGATCATGTCCGGAGAAAGCACTGCACTGAGTGGGCAAACACTGTTGGACTTACTCATTCGAAAACATTTCTAGGGACCACAAAAGTAGGTTACTTTAAACATCTAAGAAACCTAAGCAGGCACCAGACCCGTAATATTGTAGGTGCTTTCACCGGCCACTTTGGCACTAGAGATCATCTACACAAAATAGGTCTGTCGGATACAACTACCTGCAGAGCATGTGGTGAAGAAAGCGAACGCATGGAGCACCTTATGTGCACATGCGACGCTTTGGCTAACAAGCGAATGAAGATTCTGGGTCAGGCTTATCCGACACCAGAAGACTACAGGCTCCTTCCGCTGAAATCTATATCGAAGCTCATAACGAGCATATTCGGAGACAGCGGAAGATCACAAGAGCAATAAGGCAGGGGAAGCACAAAAGATCCCATAGGGTCGAAGTGCTCTGAGGTCCAACAAGGATCTCGGCCCCACGTAATAATATAAGATAAGATTGTCTCGCAACGGTGCGGGCATTAGGTGCAGCAAACAGGCGCAAAGATCCCAAACGAAATCTAGTATATTTATCCGGCACATGGAAACGACATACTTGGTTATGCAGTTCCGGTGCATCGAGGCGGCCACGCAATAGCTTGCAGGCTGTGATAACCTGGTCATAGAGTCGCCTCGTTTCAAGGGAGTTGTACATTAAAGTTCCTTGTAGGAACTTCGTTGGGTACATAAAGGGGTAGTACCCATATCTTTGTTTGTAAACAAAACGCAGGAACCTTTTCTGTACCTTTTCCAATATTAAGGTGTAGGTCTTTTCATGTGGATTCCAGACGCATGCACCAAATTCTAATTATTAAAACCTCCTATCAATTAGCTCAGGGTCTTCAAAACCACGGAGGTCTTTATTCTGAGATCAAAACATAAATTGCAAGGTGGGCCGATAAATGTGTCTAGAAGTGTATATTTATTAACACAAAATTTTTGTATAGAACCAAGCCTCTTTAATTGAAAAAGAAAAACTCATAGTTCTAAAAACTAAATGTTTTGCTAAAAAAACATATTTCAAAAAACAAAATACCCGACTGTGTTGAAAAATATGAACTGAAAAGAGATAAAAGAAGTTCAGTTTATAAAAACATATAACTATACTCGTAACATAAATGGGGGGAGTTCTTCTCATTGCAAAGCCAAGATACGATTTGCGGTTGCTTCCGCTTCCGGGCAACGCGAACTTACGCGACCGACAGTTTGAGCTCATTTGTGTGACTGTTCATCGGGATAACAAGTTCCTATTCCTATGTTGTGTGGCGTATATACCACCTGATGCTAGTGACAGTGACTATATGTACATGTTTCACATTTTAGAGCAATGTTGCGTGAAGTATGATAATGTTGTAGTGGTAGCCGATCTTAATATGTATTCTGCTAGTAAGGATATACAATGTTATTACGAATACTTTGTAACCTTTTGTGAATTCCAACAATGTAATAGTATCACTAATTGTAATAGGCGCCTTCTGGATGTAGTCTTAAGCACGTACAGCAAGGACCAATTAAGTGTAACAGAGGAGAGTGATTACGTAAGTGTAATAGACCCTCATCACCCCCCTTTGAGTGTGTTGATTTATACTGGGGTAGCGTCCCCTAACTCGGCGCAAATTGCCTCCACGGAACAGAAAAAACTAAAGTACCCGCGGTGGAACTTCCATAGGGCAAACTTTCAAGAGTTATATGCAGCTATAGCTGACGTGGATTGGGCACCACTGTATAGGTTAACTAGTACAGATGAAGTGTGCGAGTTTATTTACTATATACTGTAAAAGCGTAGGCTTAAGGAATCGCGGTACTGCTATCCGGAATGGTATACCTCGGAGCTAATAAATACTATAAAGTACAAGGCATTTTGGCATAAAGAGCATAAAGCTTCGGGTTTAGATAGTGATTATAAAATGTTTTCATATTATCGGTCAGTGGTAAAGACTAGTCTGGATGAGGCATATGACGTCTATCAGAGTCGTGTGGAAACACAGTTTCAGAAGGATCCAAAGTCCTTTTGGGGTTTTATTGGCAACAAACGATCTAAGCGACATAAGCCATGTGTCTTGAAAAATGGTGTAGCTATTCCTGAAGGCCAATGTGCCTTGGAATTTGCTAATTATTTCAGTTCAGTTTACGGTAAGGAAGCACCAAAGTTGGACGCTGGGGCTGCCTCGAGTTTCCCGGATGGTGGTTTAATAGTACATGTAGGGCAACTGTCAATGACTGAGATGAAGGCGGCGCTGTCAAGGTTGAAACCTAAGCGTACAGTAGGACCAGATGGAATTCCTCCATTTGTAGTCAAGGATTGCAGGGACGTCTTAGCAAAACCATTACAGTACCTGTTCAATCTCTGTTTAGCCAATTGTAATTATCCAGAGGTTTGGAAACTGACCAGAGTTTCACCCATACCAAAGGGAGGTGGGGGCTCAGATGTAAGTGACTATCGGCCTGTTGCTGTTCTCTCCGCTCTTGCTAAGGTCTTCGAGACTGCATTATGTACAGCTATTTCCGCACAAATTGCTCCGAGTCTCGCTGATTCGCAGCACGGATTTCGTGCTGGACGTAGTACGAACTCGAATCTGATTTGCTTCATAAATTACGCAGCTCCGGTTCTCGATGCATTACCTGGTTCTCAAGTGGACGTTGCATACTTCGATATAAAAAAGGCGTTTGATTGCGTCGACAATGATATCTTGTTGGCTAAACTGGCAAGGATGGGTTTTTCGACGCAATTGTTGCGCTTCTTTGCCTATTACCTCAAAAACAGGAAGCAATATGTGGAGTATGCCGGAAGCGAGTCAGATCCTTATTACACTCTTACAGGCGTTGGTCAGGGAACCAGTTTGGGTCCGCTGGAGTTCATCATCATGATAAACGACTTACCAGAGGTGGTGCAAGATTCTCAGTTATTGCTGTTCGCTGATGATCTCAAACTATACTTGTCGGTTACGAGCAGGGAAGATTGCGAAAATTTGCAAAAAGACATTGATAGGGTAATCAATTGGGCTAAAAACAATAAGCTCCTATTTAATACATCAAAATGCAAAATAATGACCTACAGTAGATCAAATTGCGCAAGACAATTCGAATATGAAATACATGGCGAAGTTATTCCGCGAGTAACTGAGATCTGTGATTTGGGTGTAACAATTAAAAATGACCTAACATTTCGAAAGCATATTGTTACCATCTGTGCTAAAGCATTTCGGAATCTAGGGTTTGTTTTGCGTGAAGCAAAGGATTTTAAAGGAACAGCTGCAGTTCGTGCCCTTTATAATGCGCTGGTTAGAAGTAGACTAGAGAGTGGGAGTATTATTTGGAACCCTCATGAAGCTAAATATCAGCAAATGGAGGAAAAATTGCAGAATAAGTTTCTGAGGTTTGTATACTTAAAGGAATATGGGGTATACCCGTTCTATCCTCTCATGTACCCGACATTGTTTGTCCTTGGTATGGTGGGCTATTATAAATTGGAAGTAAGACGAGACTTGTCGTTGACCAAATATATTTTTTTGTTATTACGGGGAAAATTGTTTAATCCGTCTATCTTAGAGTTGCTTAAATTAGAGGTTCCTAATAGCAGACTGCGGCGGACGCCGAGGATGCAGCTACTGCAGGTTCCATATTGCCGGACCAATCTCTTGAAGTTTGCCCCGGTATCTAAGGCAATAGGAATTATTAACGGTATATCCGATAAAATTGATATTTTTTGTTGTTCATTGTCGGAATTCGAAAGGGTTACTTTATATTATTTATGCTATATATATAAGTCCTAACATTGTTGATTGGGGTTACCTGTAAGAACAATGTAGTGTTGATTGTAAATAAATAAATAAAAAAATAATAAATAAATATATCTTGAATTTCATGAGTATTGCAGGTGGGGACAAACCGGGGCGGGGGCCGTTCAAGTATTACGTAAGCAGATTTTATGCTCTCTCTTCTCATATTTAAGAGCCGCGCTCTTGTCGGTGGAGCAATCTCCATTTCTCTCTGTCCTCTGCCAATGATTTGACATCCTGATAAGACTCGACGTTTACCCTCTCTTTTATCTGATCAAAATAAGTGCGTCTTGGTCTTCCTCTTCCTCTTCTGCCCTCTACTTTTCCTTCAATAATATTCTTTATGAAAGTGTCATGTCTTATCAGGTGTCCGACCATCGTCCCTCTTCTATTTTCGATGGTTCTCAGCAAATTTCTCTTCTCTTTAACCAAATCTAGAACTTCCTCGTTTGTCTTTTTCTCTGTCCAACTGATCCCTTCCATTCTCCTCCAACACCACATCTCAAACGCTTCTAACCTCTCTCTATCTCTTTGTGTTAGAGTCCACGTCTCACAACCATATAATGCAATGCTCCAGATGTACACTTTTATCAGTCGTTTCCGAACACTTCTAGAGATTTTAGCTTTTAAAAGGTGTTTTTTGTTGTTAAAAGCTGTTTTGGCCATTGCAATTCTAGAAACAACTTCAGGAGTGCATCTGGAGTCATTAGTAATTAAACTGCCTAAATATCTGAATTGTTTCACCGATTCTATTGGTACATTATTAAGATGAATTATTGTGTCGTTTGTTGCTGGTTTTTCGAAACTGTTAACTTTTTTGTTTCCTTACTGTTTATTTTAAGCCCAAATTCTTTAAATATCACGTCCATTTCTGTAACTAATTCTTCCAATTGTAATGTGTTCTCAGCTACTGCAGCAATGTCATCAGCAAATTTTTCCCGTTAATTTTGATGCCCCCTTTTTCAGAATCATTTATTTTCTTTATTGCGCATTCTATAAAAATATTGAATATTAGTGGTGAGAGTGGACACCCTTGTCTAACTCCTTGTCGTATCTTAGCTGTACCTTTTTCCTCTCCTACTTCCATTGTTGTTTCTTGTTCTTTATAAAGTTTATATATTATTCTTCTGTCTCTGTAGTCTAGACCTGTCTCTTTTAATATCTTCATCATTCGTTTCCAGTTAACCCTATCGAAAGCCTTTTCTAGATCTACGAAGGCGATATGAGTATCAAGTCCCAAATCCATACGTCTGTCTTCAATAAGTCGCAGTGCTAAAATAGCTTCTCTAGTACCCCTGTTTTGACGAAAGCCGTATTGATCCGGTCCTAACGTTTGTTCGGCTATGGGCCTCAATCTGTTTTGCAAAATTTTCATTAGAATTTTTGATGCCTGAGAAACTAAGCTAAGGGTTCTATGTTCTTCACATTTGAGTGTGTTTAACTTTTTGGGAAGGGTAACGGTTTTAGTTATTTCAAAATCTCTCGGTATATAGCCAGTCAAGTACATGTCCTGAGTTAATTTGAAAATTTCATCTAATAAAATTTCGCACTGGGTATATTTAATCATTTCTATGTGGATTTGATCTTCACCTGCAGCTTTGCCATTTTGTATATGACTAAATGCTTTATCAAATTCTTCTTTTAAGATTGGAGGTCCTAGTTTCTCTTCTTCCACCAGATGTTCGTCTTCTATATCCTCCTCACTCAGTCCTTCTCCGTGATAAAGCTTTTCCATGTACCTTTTCCATCTTGCCAGTATCTCGTTATTGTTCAATAATATTTTACCCTGCTCATCTAAAATAGTTGTACTTCTAGTTTTATGTTTCTTACTTAAATTTCTTATTTCATTGTAAGCTTTATCCATCTGTCCTTTTATCATGTATTCTTCTATTTTGTTGCAAATATTATTGATATCGACTTCTTTTTGGTTTCTACATTTAGTAGTTATTTGGTTTGTAAGAATTCTATATTTATCTATACTATCAAAATCTGTTTTATTCTTAACTAGTCTTCTTTCTAACATCAAATTAATTATCTCTGTGTTTAACCATTTCTTCCTAGGCACAATTTTCTCTAATTGTAGACATTCTTCAGCTGTACTTAATAAGATATCTTTAACGTTAGTCCATCTATAGGTGATATTGTTTTCTGTATTATTACTATTTTTAATTTTATATAACTCTAATTTCTCCCCCACTTTATTACTATATTGCACTCTGCTATTGCTATTTATATCCTTAAGTTTAGTGAGATCAATATATACTCTTTGGTTTAGTTTTTCTTTTTATCATCTTAATTTCTAAATTGCACTTGCTTAATAAAAGGTTATGGTCAGTATTGAGATCAGCTCCAGGCAGTGTTTTGCACGATGAAACTTGGCTACGATATTTCAGTCTTACTATAATATAATCAATCTGATATCTGCCTATATCTCCCGGCATTTTCCAAGTGTAGAGCCTTCTTTTTGGTTGTTGGAAAAGTGTGTTTGTTATAATTAAATTATTTTCTTCACAAAATTGCACCAATCTATCTCCTCTTTTATTTCTTTGACCCAAACCAAACTTGCCCACAATATTATCTTCAGCTTTCTCCCCAACTTTAGAATTAAAATCCCCCATTACAATCAAATTATCCTTTTCTTTAACTGAGTCTAATATGGTATCAATATGATTATACATGTCTTCTATTTCATCGTCACTATGGCTTCCAGTAGGCATATAAACTTGCACTAAAACTGTATCGACTGGTTCAGATCTTATTTTCACTACTGTGATGCGATCATTGTGATGAATTGAGTTTTCCACTAAATTTCCCCATTTTTTATTTAAAACTATAGCTGTACCGTTTGCACCTTGTGTCTCTCCTGAGTATATTATTCTGTAATCTCCATCCCAATAGTCCCCACTTCCCTCCCATCTTGTTTCACATAATCCCAAAATATCAATTTGTAATCTGTCCATCTCTACCTTCAATTGTTCTAGATTTTATGCAATTATTGTTTGTATGTTTTTACAGGCTTAAGGTGCTATATCGCATAAGGTCTTTTATTGGCATAGACTTACGAATTAGGTTGTGTGAAACATTAATACTCTCCAAGCTTAATTACTGTCTTACTGTTTATGGTCCCTGCCTTTATAATAAAACATATACTCTGATCCAAAGAGTTCAGAACGCCTGTGCTAGATATTGCTTCCCTATACCGCCTCGGTCTCACGTGACACCTTTTCTCAATAAGTCAGGCCTCCTCAAAATGAAAAGCCGATTAACGCTCTTTTATGCTTCCTTACTCCACGATATAGTTAACTCTAAGCAGCCGGAATATTTATACAATAAATTGTCATGGCGATACTTGAATCACAGGTACGCTCCTAGATCGGTTTCATTTGTTCTTAATCATCCTAGTCACCGCACTGCAGTGTTTTGTGGAGGTTTCAGATACCGCGCGTCTAAATGCTGGAATGACATTCCACCGCCTCTCCGTAATATTAAATCGAAATGGACCTTTAAGAAACGTTTACGTCAATATTTACTTGATTTACAAAAAGAAATTCCGTAAGATTTGGCGCCGCGCCGGTTGGATTCCTCCTTTATAATATTTTCTTATTAATATTACCTCTGTTTTATATTTGGCACTCCTGATTTATTTGTTTTGTTTATTTGTTCTATTATTTTATTCTAAGTTTTCATCTCAATCGGCATCTCTGACCAAAAACTTATTATATTGATTTGTTATTATTTTTGAATTGTTGTTTTTCTGGGACACTGACTGTACTATTATTAAGTAAACTAATTTATGTTTGCGCGTAATCTCCTGGTGATGGCAGAATACCAGTGTCACAAGTTTCTACCTGGTAGGCTCTTGCGGCAAGATGCTGAGTCATCTCCTTTTCCGGCAGTGTACATAGTTGCCTCACATTAACTGTATCGTTAGGAATAGTGTTATTTATTTGTTTGTTCCGTAAGGTAGCTATGTATTCTGTTATGAATAAATTATTTTTCTTTCTTTCTTTCTTTCTTTATTATAATTTTTTTTTATTAGGCGAAAATAACTTTATTTAAAGCTTATTGCCAGACGTTTTACACGAGTGCCCTATGGACCAGATACACGAAAAAACTCTGGATGCTCTAAGGGTGCAGTATAATAATGGTTTTAGGGTACTGTTGAGGCTGCCGCGTTTTTGTAGTGCGTCTGGGATGTTTGCGGAGGCTAGAACAGATGATTTTTATGCTGTTCTAAGGAAAAGAACCGCATCACTACTACAAAGAACACGTAGCAGTTCCAACAGTATCCTAAAAATGTTGAGTGAAAAATTGGCTGAGCCTATGCTTAGGCAAGTGCCTAACAAAGTTGTTAGTCTCCTGGTTAGACAGGAGCGACTTAGTAAGTAAGTAGTAGGTTTAAGTAGTGTGATGATTAATTACTAACGTAGTTTAAGTTGTGTGTATTTACTCGTACTAACAATGTGGACTGTGATTGTCAGAATAAATAAACTTTATTATTATTATTACCCTACCCCTCCCCCTAGTCAGCAAAAGTAAGCAAAGCTCTTACCCCTCCCCCCATGCTTCCGTAAACATTGGTACAATAAAATTGAGTGATTCATGAGCAGCAGTTATAAGTCTAGAAATAAGGAATAGGTTTGGAATAGACGACTAAACGCACATAATATTTATTAAAATAAACTTTACTGACGCAGTATTCAACATAGAGTAAGTTACAAATATTATAATCTTAAGTAATATTACGAACAAAACAAACTTCCTTTAAATTTTTGGTATACATATTATCATTATCTTTGAGTGAAGAATTTAAGCGTAGAGCTAAATTGACTGGAAGATTGAGAAATTGCCTTCCATCATCTAAGACAGAGTCATCAACTGTTTTTTTTACTTTTACTGGTGGTGGAAGAAACCTGTTCTTTAATATTCTATATCTTGAAGAAACCTGTTCTTTAATATTCTTTATTCTATATCTTTAATATTGACCCTAAACATCAGGAGTATTAATTGTAACTTCTCAGGATTAATGGCACTATTACATAGATCAAAAACAAATTGGGATGTTATAATCTTGACCGAGTGCTGGTTAAAGAAGAACAATTTCAATTTACCTGTTCTGGAGGGGTATAACACATACGCGACAGCTAACAACCTTACACAAAATGAAGGTGTTGTAATTTACTGTAAAGAAAACCTAACAGTTCGAAATGAGGAGGTCATCTTACAAGATGCAAATTGTCTATCAATTTCAATTAGGAACACATTAATATTAGGGATATATCGTCCTCCAGCACAGAATAATATTGACAACTTTCTACAATCGCTGAACACGCATTTAACAAAATATAAATCTTTTAAAAATATTACTCTCACTGGAGATATAAATATAAATATAGTAAACGATACTCAGAATCAACGTGCGCACCCTTATCTTGATCTTTTGGCTTACCATGGCATGCTACCTGCTCACTCATACCCAACTCATGGACGCTCATGTATAGACCATATGTTTCTTAAAACCAGGCTGCCTGCCTTTTGCTACGTCGCTGAATCTTCCATCACGGACCACGATGTGGTGATGCTTTTTATAGAAAGTACTGTTCGTAAAGATAGTTCTCCTAAAAAATCTATGAAAAAAATTGACAAAGTTGGTCTAGGAAAAGACTTAAATAATATTGATTTTAGCTTTTTATACTCTATTTCCGACGTCAATTTAGCTACTAATTTATTCTTAGAATCTTTAACGCGTGCTATAAGTAAAAACACCAAAATTGTTTCTTAACCTAATCGTAAGAGAACTAAAAAGCCTTGGATAACTAATGGACTATTGCGCTGTATAAAGAACCGAGACAAACTTCATGTGAAAGCCAAAAAATACCCAAATAACGCCATAATTCAAACCACCTATAAAAGATATCGCAACTTTTGTAATCAAATTCTGAAGAAAGTTAAGCAAAGTTATGAAAGAAGTCAAATCCAAAAAGCAGGAAAAAATAATAAAAAACTATGGGATTCAATAAAGGAAATCACTTACACAAATAAACAAAAAAATCTACCACTGGAATTAATTGCATCAACTGATCCAAAGAAAGCTTTAAATGACGCTAATCAATATTTCTCTACTGTTGGTGGTAAACTGGCAGAGTCATTATTATCGAAACACCGCAATCATCAGTCACAATCTGATACTAGGAACCTTTCTGACGTAGACTCTTCTAGTAGTGCACAGTCTTTTGGTTTACTCGCAACAAACTCGCTGAAATTGAAACTCTAATTATGAACCTTAAAAATGATTGTGCAGTTGGGATTGATGAAATTTCGAGTTCTTTTCTAAAAGAACACAAAGCGTCTATAATACCCCCACTCACATACATCTGTAACCTATCATTTGATAATGGTGTTTTCCCCCAAGCTTTTAAAAAGTCTCAAATCGTACCTGTATACAAAAGTGGAGACAGAGACCGTATCAACAACTATCGGCCAATTTCAATTCTTCCGAGTCTGTGTAAAATTTTAGAACGTTTGATGAATAACAGATTAGTTAAATACTTGGAAAGTAGAAAGCTTATTAGTGATTCCCAATTCGGTTTCCGAAGAGGAAAATCGACGGTAGATGCGGTGCATAAACTAATTGACTACGTTATTACCAACATGGACAGCGGTAAAAAAGTAATTGCAATTTTCTTGGATTTAGCTAAAGCGTTTGATACGGTCTCTGTCCCACTTTTGATTTATAAGTTGGAGAGACTGGGTGTCAGGGGTCTTCAACTCAAACTATTTGCGGATTACCTCACAAACAGAACGCAAGTCGTTAAAATAGGTAACATGCTCAGTGATGAGCTTCCTGTCACATTTGGGGTCCCACAGGGTAGTATCCTTGGCCCTACGTTGTTCCTAATATATATCAACGATTTATGTAACCTAAAATTACAAAGCGGAAGTATAATAACGTTTGCTGATGATACTGCCCTGTTGTTTAGTGCCGACACCTGGCAGGAGGCTTTTCGCTGTGCGCAGGATGGTTTGAACAAAACTACTTCATGCCTTCACGATAACGTACTTACCTTAAATAGTGATAAAACAAAATACATTACCTTCACATTTAGAGAGCCTAATCAACCACCAAAGGACCAATTCTCTCTAAAAGTGCATTGCTGCGAAAATCGCATAAATACTACATGTAATTGCTCTTTACTTGAAAGAACTGATAAGTTAACATATCTAGGCGTATTTATTGATAGTAATTTAACTTTTAAATATCATATTGATTCAGTAGCCTCTAGGTGCCGAAAACTTATCTTTATCTTTAAAACACTGAGACACGTGGCGGATGTACAAGTTATGAAATCAGTTTACTACGCACTATGTCAATCAAATCTCTCATACTGCATAACTTGTTGGGGCGGAGCAGCAAAGACACACCTAATTAAATTAGAGAGAGCACAAAGGACCATCCTGAAAGTTAGTAATTTCCTGCCTATACGCTATCCCACCACAGATTTATATAAACTATCTAATGTTATGACTGTACGACAACTTTTTATTCATCAAATAATTTTAAAGAAGCACAATGAGTTAACTTTTGATGCTAATAATCTATTAGGTAAACGCAATTCCTCTGCCGTCTGTCCCACGATGTGTCTTAAAACTAAATCCTCAAATAGATTTTACTGCTTCCT
The DNA here is from genome assembly GCA_947532105.1 of Athrips mouffetella. NCBI lineage: Eukaryota > Metazoa > Arthropoda > Insecta > Lepidoptera > Gelechiidae > Athrips > Athrips mouffetella. The sequence goes on from OX383958.1 coordinate 1,599,888, forward strand.
TGGAAATTACCTGTATAATAAAATAAATAAGGTTCTGTCAATATATTCACTTCCGCAGTTTACCTGTAAACATAAAGTATTAGAATGGCTTTTAAGTAAGGATTATGATCAAACTGAAAGTTTGTTGGCAGTCTTATCTTAATATCTTAATTACTTTGTACAAACTTACGAACACACATAAGCACTCACGTACACGCACTATCACCCACACATATATTCACGCACACACACTATCATCCACACATACATTCACGCACACAAACATACACCCATACACACATAACATACACTCATCCACACACTTTACTTACATATTTCTGAAAATTCTAATTACCAGGTTTTGTAAACTAAAATACTGTATGTTATAAGCTATGTTAACTACTTACAGTAGGGGGAGAGCCTGGTGATCTGTCACACAAGGTAACTTAGTATAGACACCAGCTCTCACCACAAAGAATTAGTAATAATATTGTCATAAAAACTGTACTTTGTGATGAGAGAAATAAAGAATTTTATTATTATTATTATATTATTATTATTAATATCTTAACAAAACACGGCGGAAAAAACTTTGAAAATCGAAGAGCGCTTGCTAATCCCCTACTCAGTTCTAAGCGAGTACCAAAACGTATTCATTATTTGTAGGAATCCCCGAAAATGAATTTCGTTGTGTGGATTGCCATATGTGTAAAAAAGTAAATAATTACTGCTGACGTAATCACCATCTAGATCCCCCCACCCTCCATGTCATCAAAAATAAGCAAAGTAAAGACTCTCCCGCCCCCCTATAGTGCTTAAGTAATACTTTAACGGCCCCGCGGACTAAAATTAAGTGTTTGGAGGTGGTTGTTCAACATCAAATATACCTATTTTGTAGTTTTTTTTGTCCCGCCTGCAATACTTACCTCATGAAATTCAAGTTATATTTATTTTATATTAGCTGGTGCCCGCGACTTCGTCTGCGCAGGTTTATAAATTGTAGCTTTTGTGTTATTCTGATGTATAAGTTATATTATTGTAAAGTTTCATTAAAATCCATTCAGTAGTTTTTATATGAAAGAGTAACAAACATCCATCCATACTTACAAACTTTCACGTTTAGCTTACAAACTGGTTACTTACACTAAATTACGAGAAGACGGAGAAATTACTGATTTTTTGACAAACCCAACTCACATTCATACACTAAATACATAGCATACACCCCACTTCACCCATACTTACTAACACTACACACACATACTTACTCCTTTTACACACCGATACACATTAGATAATAGTAATTTGATTGCTAGTTTTTATGCTCCCTTTTATGTGTTTTTCCTTATATCTTTACTTACTTTTTTGGTCAACCCTGTAAACTTATTCCCAAATAACAGTTTTTACTAGTTTGGGAATATGGTTGTCATATAATCTAGCCTAACATCGTGTACCTAACTTGTACTACTGACAAACAAAGAACCAAAGACTAGGTTCTAAGGCCTGAAACTGTCCCTATCACGATACAGATTTACTTCTAGTGTGGTAGGAGCGGAGGACAGTCATGGAACCAATGGTCATTGGGACTTTGTAATAACAACTTAGTTCCAAAAAATGTGTCAACTTAGTTTAAAAACCTGTTTCAAATGTTTAGGCTAAGTTACTGTTACTGTTATAATATTGGTAGGACTTATATTTTTTTTATAAATTTCAGTTGTTTCTTTTTCTTTTCAGTTCATATTTTGGTACTTACCTACTTTAATTTTTTTATACCCTATGACAATCCCACAATGAATACAAATCTAATGACACCTCACATGTTAAAATCTATCAAGCTATTTAGGCTGCAGAGCGCGACAAAGAAATCGACATACATACACTCAAAAAACAATACCCTCCTGTTTTGGGGCAGTCGGTTAAAAATGGTGAGATTTTAAGATCTTTTTCCTGGAACCCACCAAACAAATCAAACAGAGTTTTGATGTTTGGATTGTAGATAAATCACATAATTTAGCTTTTTTTTTTCAACGTCACCTCATTCGCAAGTGTGGTAATTTATTAAATCCAACCCTATCTATCTATCCATCAAAGCGCAAGGAAACATACAGCACATATATTAAAAAAGTGAGTCAGCGAATTTTAATTCGATTTATACCTGAATAATGCGTTTCCGTCCGTAAGGTTGTAGTTGGTATTTATTTACTCTTTACTATCCGTATCCTCTATAATCGAGCAGTCGGCTCTTGATCCGGAGGTTCTGGGTTCGAAACCCGGTGGGAACACTGTTGAATGATGCCTCTAGCTCGTATATCGCGAGAAAATAAATGCAATGCTCTGTACCATTTATTTATTTCTGGTATTCGGTAATACTTAAACTGAACACTGAATCGAGGACGAATTTGATTGAATCACATATAAAACTTATTTCGACTTATGTTCCTTTCATCATCGTATCATGTGGGTTGCAAGGACAATGACCGACCTCACTCTGTTGAGCCGCCAAAGGCCTCTGACATGGTTCATTAACGACTACATCAGTAGATAGTAGTCGGGACCAACGGCTTAACGTGCCTTCTGAAGCACAGAATCATCGAATTTTTCGAACAATCTGGTGATGCATCATTTGGGATAGTTGTTTAGTTCTATATTAATTAGCACTATCACTTCATTCTGTGGTTTCGTGTTCTGAATCCAGAAGAAGGGTCATATTGATAAATTCCTCGCAAGTATGAGAGTGCACTCAATATTGTATAATTTATACAGGGTGCTTCCTAATCAACTCGGACCATAAAACTGAACAACTTTCCCTAAGGAATTAAGGACGAAATACGAAAATAAAAAAAATTACCTCCCATATAAAATGCGCTATCAGCTGATTCAGTTTGTAAGAGAATTTCCTAAGGGAAAGTTGTTTAGTTTTATGGCACAAGTAACATACTGAAAGAAACGTAGTTGATAAGGAAGCACCCTATATGTGCAGAGTATAACCTGAGAGCAATCTCATACCTGAGAGCGATATATATTAATACCACCCTTTCTTAAGAATATGTCTTTATTGTCCTTACAGTTCACACCAACACCAACTTGTGTTCCGCCTGTACTCCAGTTCCAACGCAAATAGTTGTGGAACAAAGCCGAGCGGGTCGTATTTTAATTAAACTCTGTAATTTGTCCACCTATCTGATGATCAACTTTATTCATTAGCTGAGCTCCGCCATTTTGTCCACGCTCGTGACAGCGACAGAGTCGGTAAAAAGTCAGACCATATTTTTATTATACACCAAAAGGCGTCAATGAGGAAGACCTCAAAATAATATTTCTAAATATATAATCCCACGAAACGTCCACTGCAGGACAGGGAGCTAAATAAATTAAATTTATTATTATTATTATATAATTTTTTACACAGTGTTGAAATAGAATCAACCCATCTCTACCCGTGGGTGTCGTAAGAGGCATCAAAGGGCTTACGAAACAGAGGAGGGACAGCAGCATCTTTTAGTGTATCGTACACTCAACAGCACATCAGTAGAAACACATTTGGACCTTATGGCGTGGTAATAGAGTTGAAAAAGTTTCTACCGAGATGCGGTTGACCGTACCATCTTAGGCACATACTGCAGCTACCAACAATAGTGGTCGCCAGCCAGCGTTGCTACAAGCGTGGTGACTATGGTAAATCCCCTTTAAAGTACCACGCGTTCTTGCTGGAGTTCTGGAGGGAGCTCCATGTCCTGCAGTGGCCGTTTCGTTCAGTTTGCTATTATTTAATCTGTGGTTTCGTAGGTTATTGTATGTTGGTATTCTTCTGCGACGACCAGACGCCGGTAAATCATTTTCGTAACATCCCATAAAACGTCCACTACAGGATAGGGAGCTCCCTCCAGCACACCAGCAAAAAGGCGTGGTACTTTGTAGGGGATTTTTCGCTTGTAAGAGTTGCGGCTGGTGACCGCTGTTGTTGGTGACGGCAATATGAATGATGGTGCGATGCACAGAAAGATGCTGCTGCCTATCCTCCAGTTCATAAGCCTTTAGTCGCCTTTTACTATTCTTTGCTGGAACCACACAGACGACGCGGGTAATTACTTATTCTGAATTGATGATAGCGGATTTGGCGAGTATTTCCTACTCTCATGTTTCGATCATTAAGTTCGTTCATTAGATGGATTTTGGCATACTGAGCCAATGCTTGTTCGAATGCCAAATGGCTCTTTGCATTGAGAACGTCGTAAGCGCCATAACAAACAATGGCATGGGTTTTTGTTGTACTGGCTCGATATTATAATTGCCACATGATTACCATTTATCTTAAAACAAATAAACTAGACATCATTTTAACCATGTAAATGCACTTCTGTTCTGTGTACCTACCCTTAGCTGTTCCCTTGATGGTACACACGATCGCACATTAGTAGAAACACTTTTGAACCTTATGGCGTGGTAATAGAGTTGAAAAAGTTTCTACCGACAAGCAGTTGACCGTACAGTGGAAGATATTTTTTTACCGCTGTACCCTTTATCATGTAACTTTAAGAAATGCTTCTTTTCCTGTGTACCAGCAGGTCTTTATTAATTTTTTGTAAAATCTTCCTCTTCCGGGGCCTAATTCACTTATGCCTCAATGGCGACTTTTCGAAAATCACAAAATAATCGACTTTTCATACAAATTGGACGGATCGTCTGATCACTTTGTATGGAGCGCCAATTTTTAGCACAAAGCAGATTTCCAAGAGTTTCAGCAGAAAAGTTGTTGCATTTATCCCCCAGAATTATCCACGAATTTATTAAAACCTTGTATATTGTAGTACGGCTGCTTATTAGTGGTAACAAACTAATCCTAGTTGATCTAGCAAAATCAGGGCTTGAAAACCGGTATTTAAATACAGGTACAATACTCGAAAATATCTATAAATACCTTTATATTTTATAAGTATTTATCTGGCTTATTACAGGACTAGAAAACCAGTATTTAAATACACGTAAAATATCGGTAAATATCTGCAAATACCTATATATTTGATTTTGTGGGTAATTAACTGGATATTTACAGCACTTCGAAACCGGTATTTAAATACAGTTGTCATACCGGTAAATATCTGTAAATACCAGAATTTTGTATGTATTTAGCTGTATTTTAAAGCGCTGTTTACCCGTGGTCCCGCTGGGCATTTACACTTATTTACTGGGATTTTAACTGTTTTTTAAATACCGGTTTTCAAGCCCTTTACATACATACAGTTAAAAAAGTTAAGCTCGAAATGTTGTTTTATACTGTTGTAATGTAATGTTTTTAATATATTTGAACACGTTTTGCTACGTAGAAAGTCTACTCATTAAAATAAAAGTGGTGTTGTCCTCGTTTAAATTTATTCAAGTGAAAATAATTGTGACAATTTTACTTTCTAAACTTTACAGCCTTCTTTTTTTTCTTCTTATTCTTCTTCCCGTCTGATGGATGGCGATCTGTTCTGGTCTTCTGTGGCTGGGCCTTTACGGTCATGTACTGACGATAGCCATACAAAGCCAGCTGAAGCAGTTCCAGTACAGTCAGGATACTCCATCCGAAGAACACGTTCAGTGTGCCTCCTATTTGAGCTGAAAGTAAGTAATAATTTTTTTTATTTTTTTTTTGCTGGGCTAGGCTTATTGTAGCTACCTACATATACAATATTTTTTCTTTTTTAGCTAAAAATAAAAAAAAACCGGTCAAGTGCGAGTCGCACTCGCGCGCCTAGGGTTCCGATATACCTATAGAACTTTTGGAAGCAATGAACTAAATTTGTTTGTAAAGATTTTTTGCAGATTTATGAAAAACTGTGCATTTTAGAAATACCGTTTAATTTTTGCTGTAATGTTTACAAACATTTCTGTCAACTGTAATTAATTCAGATTTTTCCTTACACAAACTTCGGAGATAAGGGGGGGGGGGGGGGGGGAATGGTATTTTTTTTGACATTTTTCATCATAACTTGAAAACTAAGAAACGTAAAAAAATACAAAACGATATTTTAGAATTAAAAACTAAAGCCCTTTCATATCATACCCCACTCGACGTACTAGCGACAATTTGAAATTTGGCCCCCCCTATTTTGGCCCCCTTTACATTAATAATCATATTTTTTTCAAAATCCTCACATGTGCAATTAAGTTGGGCAATTAAATTCTAAAACAGTTCCATATTTCAAGTCGATAGCATGAGTGGTTGCTGAGATATAGAGGTGTGACAGGCAGAAAGACGGACAGACAGACAGACAAAGTTGCACCATAAGGGTTCCTGTTTTTTACCATTTTGGTATCGGAACCCTAAAAAAGGAACCCTAATAGGATCACTTTGTTGTCCGTCTGTCTGTCTGTCCGTTTGTCAAGACCCTTTTTCTCATGAACTGGTAGAGGTATCAGGTTGAAATTGATAACTAAAAAAGCTCCATAAACCACACAAGATCTAAAAATATATTTTTTTACAACGACGCAATAAAAAATATGGCTTTTTATGTCCTCATCTCCATACATTTAGCAAAACCTAGAGGGTACTTCCCGTTGACCTAAAATTATGAAATTTGGCAAGAAGCTAAGTCTCACAGTACAAATAAATGGAAAAGTCTAAAATCATTAAATATTTAAAAAATTCTTACAACTAATAGTAACCAATTAAGGTGAAATCCCGGTTGAAGAACTTTTCTATAAAAGAGGAGTCAAGATAGACGTTCGCGGAGATTTTAAAGTCAAAGAGCAAAAGCTTTTAGTATATCATATGGTAGATAGGTACGGAACTCTTAGGGCGCGAGTCCGAGGTCGACGATGGGACGAGCTTACCCAGAAGAAGCCTATTAACTCGCGACTTGAATAGATTCGAGTTATATGAACTCGGATGGCCATTCATCGCAAAGAAGAGGCTTTTGTCCAGCAGTGGACATCAGCAGCCAAAATTATGTTAATGAAGTATTTAACTTACAGAAAAAGATTATTGCTCTGTAATAAGACCGTCGTGCGTAGAGTTGTCTACTGGCGTCGCGGAGGATGAAAGCTCGCACTACTGTCACTTGAGAGAAATTAAAACCATAGCTGGAAAACAAAATCAACGTCATAATTTACAATAAAAAGAAAACAAATACCCCTTGGCCTAGAGCCAAGTGGCTTTCTACTATCGCAAACGCCAGTAGAATAGAATGAAAATGTATGGGGATTGACATTAGCTAACGAAATGTCACGTGACAGCTAATGTCAAACCCATAGAGTTTTATTCTACTCTATAGCGTTTGCGATAATAGAATGCCACTTGTCTCAGGGCCATGCCTGTACCAAAAACGTGTGAGTGTTCTACTTTCGATTTTAACCATTGACGTAAAAAAAACGCTGTGCTTAGTTTCTAAAATCTTTAGTTTTAACAGGCTAATTCAAATTAACTGATGTTAGTCGTGTCAACCCTTTACATTGTATAAAATTAAACATGTTTTAAAGAGCGCATAGGCTTTATTTGGAGCTTCTTTTTTTTTCAACATGGTGACGCCACTTTGTTTGTGAAGCGACGTAGTTTTAAGAAGTAAGGTGTTTTAATATTCCAAAAAATTATAAGAAACCAATTGAACAAAGCCGACTTTTAAAATAGGCTGTGCTGTAATGGTTTTTTGCCGTGTAAAAATACTGATTTAGCTTCCAAAACGGTAGTAGACTCACTCTATTCGCAATTGTATTGTGCATACTACGACGTTCAATCTACTCTTAAATTGATTAAAATCCGATACAAACAAGACTTACTAAAAATGGTCATTATTATGATCTCCTTGCACCAATTGAAAACTTGTTATAGAGGTGAAGTCGGTTACTGAATCACACGTTAGCGGACAGTCACAAGCATTTGACTCGTAAGGCACTAAAACAAGGAACGCGATATACAGGTTGTCAAAGACTACGTGGCAAAACTGAAATTATATGATCCTCCTAAAGCTTACTGCATTGTGGTGAGAAAACATTACATCACTTGAAATGTCCAATTTCGCAAATAATGGGATTCAATTTTTTTTACATTGAATTGTTTGGATCATCATTATATCAGCCGAAAGACGTCCACTGCTGGACATAGGCCTCCCCTAAAGATCTCCATGACAACCGGTCCAGCGATGCTCGCATCCAGCGGCTTCCCGCGACCGCCACCAGATCTTCGGTCCACCTTGTGAGGGGCCTGCCAACGCTTCGTCTTCCGGTACGTGGTCGCCACTCTAGAACCCTCACGCCCCATCGGCCATCGGTTCTCCTTGCGAGTTAGTTAGTTATAGTTTGGATATAAGAGTTTAAACAACAGAACTCAAAAACTTTCTCCAAGAAAGACATCACTTTTTATCTAAAGTATTGTAAAGTGTACCACTACTAGACAAGCACCTACTTTTCTTTTTTAACATGACTGATCATAGTTAACCAGATCAAGAAAGTCCAAGACTCTACGCCTGCGTGAGAAAAGCTACATCCATACCTGCTGAATTCTTCAAACAAAGCAGTTTATCTGCGTCACAAGTATTCCAGAAAGGTCGACGTGGATACGACAGCTTCACACATAAACAGCGCCTCATTGTTCTGATCATCTCACATTCTATCATGCAGGAACTTCTGGCAAGATAAATAAATGCAAATGGTATTGAATACGGTACCTATTGAAAAATACAAATATTTGGGGACAATTCACACAAAGTCATCTGATCCCTAACTAGGCAAAGCTTGTAAGTACTTAGGGTACCAAAAAGTGATACACATAAATAAATAGACAAATGATACCCACACACAAAACAAATACTCGTGTTCATTACACAAATAGGATCTCCGCCTAGGCTCAGATTAAATAATAGTAAACTAACGTTTACAGATCCGTCACTCCTAGGCGGGATGCCGACAAATTTCAAACTTACGGTATAAGCATAAAGTCGACATTTGCAGTGCACCGCTTATTTAAATCGCGGGTGATCGCGGACAGGTGGGCTAAGGCGGTGATTTTGTCACTTTCTGAGATACTGAGCGAGATGCAAGTACGTATGTAACATTGTTCAATCAAATATGCAAATACTTACTTACCTATGAAAAGTAATATCGACTGCCTTACCCAGACACCCAGTCGACTTCTAGCGCCGCGTTGCATACCTAGAGTGCGGAGTGTCACAGGCCTGGCCTAGGGCAAACCTAGGCGGGGATCGAACCCACGGCTCACGTTGTAGAAGACAGGCTCAATACCAACCACGCAAACGGGCCAGTCAAATATTTTCGCAGTATCTTTAATCCAAATAGTACATACCACCCCATCTAGTCTATCGAATGTTTCTTAGAAAGTAACGGATCATGACTTCCATACCTCGGTTACCAATAAAAGCGGCCCATTTTTAATAGCTGCAACGCCAACGCTTCTCCAAGAGAGAAAACCCCAGTTTAGCAGTATTATATTAAGTGTAGGTAATATGGTATTCAATACCCCTTTTATGTTTACCCTCTGTTATGTTCCGAAGAACAAATTACATAAATTTTAGATAATTATGCCACAAATAGTAGAGATATGCGTATAAAGCACTTATACGTTACGAATTGAAATAAGAGTAATATGGTATTCGATACCTCTTTTGATTTGCACTCTGTTATGTTCCGAAGAACAAATAACATGAACTCTAGACCTTAATGCCACAATAGCCCTGTCTGTTAGGTACTAATAAGAATAAGTCTTACCTGCTGTACTTAGGAAAAAACTGAAGCTTCTCCGTAGACATTCGGCAGCGACGCATCTCCCGACTGAGACCCCTCACGTCTTCATCAAGAAGGAATTTTTTGTTCTTATAAACAGCCCAGTACTCTTTGTTCGGAGATATTGCTGTCCCGTTTTCTCCGACTTCGACAAATTGCTGACCAGATTTTAAATAAAACTAAAAGAATTATACAAATTAGAAAGTCACACCTCGAAAATTAACATAGTGGAACTTTACATACCTACGTTTATTTTTGAAAACCTCCGAACTAATTAAGTAACGCTTATTTTTAACATTTTAATAATAATATGTTACAAACATAATCATCTTATAAATAACTATTGCGTGATTTGTTTTTATGCCCACGAAGCGGCGATTTCCAAAAAAATTAATAACTCACCCACTTATAAGTCAAATCGATGTCGCCGGTCTCCTGACTGCTGTTCACTACAATCATTAAACCAGAATCGTGCCCACTACTGCTCGTGTACAAATCAGGAGGAGAAACCGTCTTTTGAATGCCATGGGCTTGAATTTCTCTAAAATAATTTAATTGATGAATGATATAACACAAGTGAAAGATTAAGATTCAGATTCAGATTATTTATTCAATGTAGATTCTTTACAGAATACTTATTGAATGTCATGCAGAATACAATTCAAATAGAGCGAGTCTACGCCGTTTCGGATCGTGCTGTGGCAGCATAAAAGAAACGGCAAGAAACCACTGCAGCACGGCCTACTTTAAGAGTCGGCTTTTTACAATATGTTTCTTGTGTTTCGCTGGAATATCAGAGCACCATACCTCGTTGTCATTCATATAGTCATCTAATCTATAGTAAGCTTTTTTACACATAAGCGTTTGCTTTACACATTCTTTAAACTTTCTCTCAGGTAATTGCACTATATTGTTAGGTATTTTGTTGTCGTATCGTACACACAGACCAACGAAAGATGTATTGACTTTAGTTAATCTAGTATATGGTTGATCAATTTTGTGCTTATTTCTAGTATTAAAATTATGCCTGTCACAAATTTTAGGTAATTGATGAATGTTCTTTCTAGCATACATAATATTTTCATAGATATACTGGCATGGCACTGTCATTATGTTGATTTCCTTGAACAGTTCTCTCAGGGAATCACGAGTCTTCAGGCAATAAATTGCTCTTACAGCCCTCTTTTATAAAACGAATATTGAATATATATCAGCTGCTCGGCCCCAAAGCAGTATGCCATAAGACATAATGGTGTGGAAGTAGCTAAAGTAAACCAGCCTTGCGGTAGCTACATCAGTAAGTTGTCTGATTTTTCAGACAGCATATGCAGCCGAGCTCAATCGACCAGAAAGAGCCGTTATATGAGGGCCCCATTGAAGTTTTTAGTCTAGTGTTAACCCTAAGAAAACTGTACTATTTACAAAATCTAATGGTTCATTATTCAATACTATGTTATGTGAAGTAGACCTTACATTTGGTAGTGCAAATTTAATTCATTTAGTTTTTTTGGCGTTTAGGACTAAATTGTTAACAGTAAACCATGCATGAATCTGTCCAAGTGCATCATTGACTTCGTTGTAATTTTGTGATTTTCTACTTACATTGAATATTCATGAAGTATCATCAGCAAATAACACAATCTTTGACAGATTCTTCACTACAGTAGGGAGGTCATTAATATAAATAAGGAATAAATATGGCCCTAATATGGACCCTTGAGGTACGCCAATTTTGACAACAGATCCCAGTGATTTCGTTTTGTTTACTTGTACCTTTTGAATCCTGTTTACCAAATATGACTTAAGTAGTTTAAGTGAATTATTCTTAACACCGTAATGTTCAAGTTTTAACAACAATGTGCTATGATCTACGCAATCAAATGCTTTGCATAGATCACAGAAGATACCAATAGCATCTTCAGATTTTTTCCACGCGCCAAAAATGTATTTTAAAAGTGCAGTTCCGGCATCCGTTGTACTGCGCCCTTTCGTAAAACCAAATTGATGGTCATGTAGTAAGTTATTTCTATTAAAGTGCGAAAGTATTTGATTGAGTATGACCTTCTCAAAAATTTTACCAAAGAGACTTGCAAGGCGAGGATGAATGAAAATATTTGAATAAGACCATTGACAAATAATAAAAAGGACTGATAAAACGTAAAGTGGCTAAAAAACATAACCCGGAAGAGCATAAAACTCACTGAAACTATATGACGCAATAATCAAGAAAATAATTGTACCACATAAACGTTAAAAATTTAAACGAAAAGAAACATTTTTGTTGAAATTTAGGTATGTTTTTTAGCAGAGTTTGGTATGTATTAACAGACCGAAATAACTTTCTAGATAATTTTTTAAGCGCCATCTAGTTTTATACTTTTCATAGTTTCGATTTATCTCGAATAATAAATAGGACTGACCACCTCCTTATGAAAAGACTAAGACCACAGAATATATAATAGTCTAAGACCACGACCACGACCAGACCAATACAAGATCATGCCAAGACCAAGAAAAAAGGGCAACACTACCCTAAACCGATTAGGGTTGGGAGAATAGAAGAAGAGAGGGAAGTATGATAGGCTCCTAGCAAGCGGAAGTTTCTACCTAAAAGAGGTCTACCAAAAGAAAAGGAAAAAATGACAATACTAAAAAGTGCTTTCAAGGTAACTCGACAATGCATTCCTTCGAACCAAAAATACAAATACAAAGTGTAGCCTTTTAAGCATCAGAGTGACTGTATCAGGAAGACTCCGCTCCTCCTTCTTGCTTATTTTTAACATTAAACAATACCATCTACGTAACATAGGTACGTAAGATTAAACAAGAAGAACTAACTTGTGTTAGTGTGTGTGTGTATATGATTGTGTGTGCATGTGTGGGCGCGTTAACATATCGTAAACATTTTATTAATCTTTCGAAGTAGCATCTTTTCTATAGCATCACGTCATTATTGCTGATAAAGTTTCTGGTATTAACTGACCTTTTAAGGGATCTTCCGTTTGATACACAGCAGTAGCCAAAACTAGCAAGTTCCAGATGAAACAAACTTGTGCAGTTCACCATCTTACCAAATAAACGACATCTGAAAATTTACAACAGATTTTATAAAGTACCAATTAACACTATAATTCCTACACATATAAAACACTGTTTGGCTGTTTTGTTGATTTTTAACACTCTACCCCTCATATACAGTTCTTAAACCTCTTCATTACAATATGTACTATTGGACTTCAGCTACCTAGTGATGTGAACGTTTCGGCCACCTAGGCAACCGAGTTTTACAACCAGTTGCACAATAGTACATTAAAATGCAAGTGCGCTATTTCGGATATTACAGCCGAGGCCCAGAAATTGCAGCCCGAGCCGCAGGCGAGGGCGTAATGGAGCCGAGGGTGTAATTACCAACGCGCACGAGCTTTTTACGACGTTTTTCAACACATTTGCGAATAAAAACAAATCAAATTGGTTACCTTTAAAATACTAAACTTTGCTAACCTTACGTCCACCGCACGTCCACCGGAACATTTTGTTGGCTGCATATGTTCATGCTTCCCTTTAATTTTACCAAATTTCAAAATTGTATTTCTTGGAGTATTTTAGACGGTTCAGGATCAGTTTTTTATATAATATTGTATGTAGAAGTCACTATTAGACACTATTAGAAATAATTACAATAATAAACATGACAAATATTTGTAAAATGGCGCGCATTCTTTCTTTTTCAGCGGTCACAGATTATACGTCGCGTGAGGAGCCCCCAAAACATTACCATGGTATCTTACACCATCAATCTTTTATCAATTATTAGTCAATCTAGTAACCAAGCTATAAAAAAAAAGTAATTGTCACTCGGTACCCAAACATCCTATTCCATTTACCTTGAAATAACTCTTATATACATTTTATTTAAATATATTGAAAGGTATAAAATTAAATTATGATTCCCCCTTATTTTTTTTTTTTTTTTTCTTTGATCATTTATTTATATGTTTTTATTTTTATCCAGATTATGCTAATTGACCGTCCATTTATCTGGTCATTGTAGTGCCGTGTATTCTCCAACTTCGACACTGGCAAAATTGTCCATGTTGACAGAAGCCATATTACAAATATTTGATTTGATTTGATTTAAATTATCAAAAATTGAATATCTTATTACGTAAATGACAAATTTATTGTTAATTACTAAAAATAATTTCATAAAATCAACATTAATTTATGATATTTTCTCGAAGTCAGCTTGAAAATTTTAGTAACATAATAAGCATAAAAACTCCTTGCTCTTGGCCGATTTAAAAAAAAAACAAAAATGAAACACTATAGTTAAGTAATATTATGACAAAAACACGCGTATTTAATGAGCTAGATTATGGACCTTAATACAGTGCAAATAGAGCTGTTTTATGAGCAAATGTGTTGAAAAAAGATTTTATCTTCTTCCTTGGCAATTAGTTGCGTAAGAAGAATGTTTATTCCTAATTTGCTACCAGTTGCAAGCCAGGAATTTTCCAAAAAGTCTTATATAATTTGTGGTGCAAGCGCAGGTAAAGCTTTCATATAAGCGATTTTATTGTGATGTCTGTGATGGAAGCCCCAACTTAATAGAGGTTTGAGAGAAAAACTTAGATTATAACGGCACCTTAATATAATAATTTTAAATAAATTTTAAAACATGTGAAATACGCGCCCCTTAAGAACACGTACATTTTTGTACCCTTCTCAGTAGAGGTAAGTGGGGTATGGGGCGCTCCATTTTTTGTGGGTCTGCTCATGCTATGTCTTCTGGTTCGTGGAAGGTACTCTGGAATTCTTCCACATTTCTTCTTGATCAATGTAACCGAACCAACACTACTAATGTTTGGATGCTGCTCTGCGGATTTCCACATTTTTTATTCATTCTTTTATTGTGGTCTTCTCAAAAGACTAAGGGGATGTTTGGGGGTCAAAAATCGATGTAGTTAGTTCTTATGTATGGGAAAATTCGTTTACTCGTACTCCTTTTTTTGGGGCACTTATTGAAAATAGTGCGGTCAGAAAAACAACAGCGCCATCTGTTAGCCAAGCTCGGTCGCCCAGGTGCTTTACCTTAAAACTGTTTCTTCACAAGTGGCCGTAAGTCGCCTGGTAGCCGTTTCCACGCCGATCAGGTTAAACTTCAACAGTTCCTCAATTGTTTTTAGGTCTTTGATAGTAAATTCTACGTCAGGAGAATAGAATGCCGCTAGTTGTCGGATTATCGGTCTAATAACACTGATGTTCATACTGGGTGGATATCTGCTGTTGGAAAAATAACTTTATAAACATCTTGTGAATACCTTAATTATGGTAATTATTTACTTAAAGATTAATTGCCTCACTGAGAGACGTCACTTAAAGTAATTTTTTATCAGGTCCCATGCCGTTGATATGATTTTATGAGTACAATCACCGAAGCCCAGTGATTCTATTCATAATAACAAGCATTTGTTTTTTTGTTATATAATTTATTGCACAATTAACATACAGAGAGATACGTACATAGGACATATACTAATCTAACACTTACAGAGTGGCTAAAAACTCGTCTATCTTGTAATACGGGTACAAGACTTCAGGGCAGACAATGACGGAGGGGAACTTATGAGACATGTTGTTAGTTTCTTCAATCACCACATATGTGGGGTTTGTGGTGAACCGAGTGGTGGTGACAGCGATAATACTGCAGGACGCCCAGAAGCTAAGTGCCAGGGCTACGGCCCAATAGCGTCTGGAAATGATTTTAGCATTAAAGAAAACGGGAAACCTGAACTTTAGTCCGACAACTTCATGCATGACCCTCCTGCGGTTGTCAATTGGACTAAAGATGTACGCACGGCAGCAAGTACGTTGAAAAAAAAAAATATTTTTAAAGAATTAAGAAAAATTTTAAATATTAAAAAGTTATTTTAAAAAATAATTATTAAATTAAAATTTATGTCTTTATTAAATTTATTAAAATAATTATCAAATAAAATCTAACATTTATTAATTATATTAAGTAATTTCAATAGGCGCGAAACATTTTTGAATTCATTTATTTTTGAATATTTTTTCAATCCTGACGTTAATAATAATAAAAAAACCGGCCAAGTGCGAGTCGGACTCGCGCACTGAGGGTTCCGTACCACCACATAAACATAATTGTATTAGTTGAAATTTCAGTAAGTTAATGTGCTACATTTTTTGAGTCCGACACGCGCTTGACCAAATTTTATTATTTGTTGTTATTTTATAGCCTATGCCCTATAAACATTCCAATTTTCAAGTTTGTAAGTGTTGCCATTTTTAAAAAGAACTAAAACAAAAATCGCCTCAGCAACCATCCAACTTGACCCCTCTCTTATATGAATGTTCTTGAAACGGGAGCTCACCACAATTGGTTACCATTAGTTGTGAGAAAAGTTGTAATATTTAATGATTTCAGACTTTTCCCATTATTTGTACTGTGAGACCTAGCTTCTTGCCAAATTTCATAATTTTAGGTCAATGGGAAGTACCCTGTAGGTTTTTCATTTTTGAATAAATGTATGGAGATAAGGACATAAAATGCCATATCTTTTGATTGCGTCGTTGTAAAAAATTTAAATTATCAAAACTTGTGTGGTTCATGGATCCTAATATATGGTATTAATTTCAACCTGATACCTTTACCCGTTCGTGAGATAAAGGGTCTTGACAGACAGACAGACAGACAGACAGACGGACAACAAAGTGATCCTATAAGGGTTCCGTTTTTTTCTTTTGAGGTACGGAACCCTAAAAATAATGCATTTCATGCTTTTGAAATCATTAAATTTAAAATTCATGCATTTAAAATATATTTATTCTACACTAGAGGAGCCTTTTCGGGTATCCTCCAACTTTTCTCAAGTTTTATAAAGAAATACCAAGAAAAGCTGAACGCGCGCTACGCTTCAAACGAACGAAACGAGAGACCAACCAACGTGCGGCAGAGTGTATGTTTATAAAAAAGAAAACCTTCGCACTTTTGGGCACTCAAGGTTTTTCTTTAAATCATAAGAAATTGTAATAGTACATTAAGATGCACGTGCGCTATTTTGGATATTACAGCCGAGGCTCAGAAATTGCAGCCCGAGCCGCAGGCGAGGGCGTTATGGAGCCGAGGGTGTAATCACCAAAGCGCACAAGGTTCTTACGACGTTTTTCAACATATTTGCGAATAAAAACGAATCAAATTCGCTTACCTATTTTTCCTAAGGAAGTTTCGTAGACGTTTTCCTCACGATTCTACGTCATCCGATCCGATACACCGGACTTGTGTTTTTTGTTCAAGTATTTTCAACGTTCTACACTTATCACTGTTTTTTTTATTTGTAGAAGTTATTTATTTTTTAATTACATTAAACACATTTCACAACAAGAAATATCCGATTATACATGCGCGCGCAGGAGACAATCAAACAGACTACTTTTCAAATTATTTTAAAATTGAATATTTTGTTACTTTAAAGACAAATTTGTAGTTAGTTGGTTAATTAAAATCAATATTTCCGTTTAATTAACGTTTATTTATCAGATGTTATTGATATAGAAACTCCTTGCACCTTGCCGGTATACAAAACAAAACAAAAATAAAACACTAACCTGCCAAACAGCTTACTCAGCAAGGAGGTCTTTGTTCAGATTCAGATTCAGATTATTTTATTCAATGTAGATTCTTTACAGAATACTTATTGAATGTCATGCAGAATACAATTCAAATAGAGCGAGTCTACGCCGTTTCGGATCGTGCTGTGGCAGCGTAAAAGAAACGGCAAGAAACCACTGCAGCACGGCCTACTTTAAGAGTCGGCTTTTTACAATGTGTTTCTTGTGTTTCGCTGGAATATCAGAGCACCATACCTCTTTGTCATTCATATAGTCATCTAATCTATAGTAAGCTTTTTTACATAACGTTTGCTTTACACATTCTTTAAACTTTCTCTCAGGTAATTGCACTATATTGTCAGGTATTTTGTTGTAGTATCGTACACACAGACCAACGAAAGATGTATTGACTTTAGTTAATCTAGTATATGGTTGATCAATTTAGTGCTTATTTCTAGTATTAAAATTATGCCTGTCACAAATTTTAGGTAATTGATGAATGTTCTTTCTAGCATACATAATATTTTCATAGATATACTGGCATGGCACTGTCATTATGTTGATTTCCTTGAACAGTTCTCTCAGGGAATCACGAGTCTTCAGGCAATAAATTGCTCTTATAGGCTTATAGCTCTCTTTTGTAAAACGAATATTGAATGTATATCAGCTGCTCGGCCCCAAAGCAGTAAGCCATAAGACATAATGCTATGGAAGTAGCTAAAGTAAACCAGCCTTGCGGTAGCTACATCAGTAAGTTGTCTGATTTTTCTGACAGCATATGCAGCCGAGCTCAATCGACCAGAAAGAGCCGTTATATGAGGGCCCCATTGAAGTTTAGAGTCTAGTATTAACCCTAAGAAAACTGTACTATTTACAAAATCTAATGGTTCATTATTCATTATCATGTTATGTGAAGTAGACCTTACATTTGGTAGTGCAAATTTAATACATTTAGTTTTTTTTGCGTTTAGGACTAAATTTTTAACAGTAAACCATGCATGAATCTGTCCAAGTGCATCATTGACTTCGTTATAATTTTGTGATTTTCTACTTACATTGAATATTAATGAAGTATCATCAGCAAATAACACAATCTTTGACAGATTCTTCACTACAGTAGGGAGGTCATTAATATAAATAAGGAATAAAAATGGCCCTAATATGGACCCTTGAGGTACGCCAATTTTGACAACAGATCCCAGTGATTTCGTTTTGTTTACTTGTACCTTTTGAATCCTGTTTTCCAAATATGACTTAAGTAGTTTAAGTGAATTATTCTTAACACCGTAATGTTCAAGTTTTAACAACAATGTGCTATGATCTACGCAATCAAATGCTTTGCATAGATCACAGAAGATACCAATACCATCTTCAAATTTTTCCCACGCGCCAAAAATGTATTTTAAAAGTGCAGTTCCGGCATCCGTTGTACTGCGCCCTTTCGTAAAACCAAATTGATGGTCATGTAGTAAGTTATTTCTATTAAAGTGCGAAAGCATTTGATTGAGTATGACCTTCTCAAAAATTTTACTAAGTACAGGTAAGACTGATATTGGTCTAAAATTACTGGGATCCATTTTGTCACCAGCTTTGAATAATGGAACTACTTTACTTTTTTTCATTAAGTCAGGAAAAGTACCATGATCGACACAATCATTGAATATAACAGCTAAATATGGAGATATAGTATCAATGATCGCACTGCAGACTTTTACTGACATTCCCCATAGGTGAGGACCTATGGGGAATGTCAGTAAAAGTCTGCAGTGCGATCATTGATACTATATCTCCATATTTAGCTGTTATATTCAATGATTGTGTCGATCATGGTACTTTTCCTGACACGATTTACTGAGGAGTAGTTTTCATTTTAATACTTTTGAAGGCTTTAACAATTTCGTTAGGGGTGACATGATTGAACCCAAATTCAGTTTCGCAGGCGTCCACATTCTTTTGAAGTAAACCGCTAGCAAGTGAAGATGATGAATTGAGTGACTCTGTTGTTTTCAAAGGAATATTAGTAAAAAAGGTTACGAATTCTTGAGCCACTTCTACGTTTGAACTAATCGTTCCGCGATTTGTATGAAGTGTGATTTGATTGTCACGCGGTTTCACTTTACCAGTTTCACTGTTTATAACATTCCATACAGCCTTAATTTTGTTATCAGCAGACTGTATTTTTTTTCTGAGGCTCACTCCCTTGAATTATTTAATATTGAATATTTTGTTACTTAAAAGACAAATTTGTAGTGAGTTGGTTGATTAATATAAGTATTTTCATGTTATTAACATCATATTATCGAACACAGTTTACTTATTCATGGAAATATTATGAATGTTATAGATATAGAAACTCCTTGCATCTTGCCGATTGAAAAAAGGCAAAAATTACAACACTAGTGAAGTTATATTAATGAAAAAAGCACGCGTGTTTAATAAGCTTCTTAAAAACGCGTGCTTTTCTCATTATATATTACAGCACTAGTTATATAATTTTTGTTTTTTAGGGTTCCGTACCTCAAAAGAAAAAAAAACCGGTCAAGTGCGAGTCGGACTCGCGCGCCGAGGGTTCCGATATACCTATAGTATTTTTGGAAGCAATAAAGTCCATTTTCAGGACCGCAAAACTAAATTTGTTTGTAAAGGTAAAGGTTTTTTGCAGATTTCTGAAAAACTGTGCAACTTAGAAAGATCGTTTTATTTTTGCTGTAAAGTTTACATAAACCTCTGTCAACTGTAATTAATTCAGATTTTCCCTTACTCAAACTTCGGAGATAAGGGGGGGGGAATGGTATTTTTTTTGACATTTTTCATCATAACTTGAAAACTAAGAAACTTAAAAAAATACAAAAATATATTTTAAAATGTACAAGTAAAGCCCTTTCATATGATACCCCACTCGACCTAGTAGCGACAATTTGAAATTTGGCCCCCCCTATTTTGGCCCCCTTTACATTAATAATCATACTTTTTTCAAAAAATTTTCATGTGCAATTAAGTTGGGCAACTATATTCTAAAACTATTCCAAATTTCAGCTCGATAGCGTAAGTGGTTGCTGAGATATAGAGGTGTGACAGACAGACGGACAGACAGACAGACAGACAGACAGAGCGGCACCATAAGGGTTCCTTTTTTTTACCATTTTGGTATCGGAACCCTAAAAAGAAATGCGCGCGCAACAAGAATTCCGTGCGCCATTTTTCAGAAGTATTTTCATTTGCTTTGATTTTTGTGACTAACTAACAATGTCGTTCGTCGGTTTCAAGCAATGAAGAAGAACTTAATTTAACCCCACAGGAAATAATTACTGGGGCACAAAATGCAAGTGAGAGTCTCCTTCCAGCAAAATCAAAGGAAAAATAGGTACCTACATTCTTGCCTACGAAAACTTCATTGAATGGAAGAACAGCACAAAATGCCAATTCGTTTGCAGAGAATGTGTTTTTGGCTTATTTCAATGAGCTGGCGAATAAGTATAAACTTAGCTCTTTGTGGTGTATTTATTCCATGTTGAAAAGTATTGTGAGAACGAAAAATGGAGGCTCAGGAATTACACGTAAGCGAATTCGATTCGTTTTTATTTGCAAATGTGTTGAAAAACGTCGTAAGAAGCTTGTTCGCTTTGGTGATAACACCCTCGGCTCCATTACGCCCTCGCCTGCGGCTCGGGCTGCAATTTTTGAGCTTCGGCCGTAATATCCAAAATAGCGCACGTGCATCTTAATGTACTATTATGTACACAACTGTTTGTTGCAAAAAAAAAAGCAAACCATTGTTGTAGTCATGATTGGCACATAATTAATCTATTTTATCATCTTTGAGGAGATCCATACGACTTTATTTGATAATTGGTGCACCATTATATTAGACGAGTAATGTTTTTTAATGTTTGTTTTTTCTTACCTCTTAAGGCAATTAAATATAAACCCTACCTAGAGAAGATTAGTTTATTGTAGGTGTTAAGTACGCTTATTTTTAATTATTCAAGCGGTCAGTATCATTTTACAACCGTACCAATCGCCATAAGTACCGAAATAAGACCACTATAAGAGTGTATTAATTTGGATTTCATTCAATTTTGTTTCCCAAGGCAGTGTGTGGGCTCATTTCGGACTTCACTATTAGTTTATTTCATGTAAAATACTCACCTATAGTACCAACCTATACATACCCGTGGGTGTCGTAAGAGGCGACTAAGGGTTATAAACTGGAGGATGGGCAGCAGCAACCTCCTTTGTATCTTACTTACTGCGGTCACCTACAACAGCGGTCCATGATGCCAGCCATTTCATGTATTCTATGGTGCCAGCCGTAACGCTAACAAGCGAGGTGACTATGGGACTTCCCCTCTATATTTTTCCAGCAAAAGCTAGAATTCAGGAGGGAGCTCCCTGTCCTGTAGTGGACGTTTCTTGGGATGTTATGATTGATGGCTCACCTATAATGTTTGCGTTCAGTCAGTCTTCTAGCCCCATGGAATTGGGCTTCGGTTAGCAATTTTCTGAATAAATTCATTTTTTGCCTCGTCTACTCTCCACTACTTCTTGAACACTACTTTGGACAAGATGATCTACTCATACATAAATCATATTAACGAGTCCGATCATATCTGCGATTTAACGCATGTAGATTTCAATTTATTAGACGGTCTGAATATTTAATTTCACTTTTATCTTTGTTGAGTGGATGATTGATTGGTAAACAGTTTACCGTTTCATCCATATCATATATTTAGGTATATATCGAATATTTAGCAATTTAGTGTAAAAGGTAACAAGACTTTGTTTAGCTTTGTCCTGCAGTAGGATACAACAGGCTCACAATAATAATAAATGCAATACGTTTGCTTTACGATTTTCTTCAGTATACCTACCAGGATCAATGGATCAATCTCTACAGAAAAAAAATCGGCCACGTGCGAGTCAGACCCGCGCACCGAGGGTTCCGTACCACCACATAATCATAATTGTATTAGTTGAAATTTCAGTACGTTAATGTACTAGTTTTTTTGAGTCCGACACGCGCCTGACCAAATTTTATTATTTGTTATTATTTCATAAGTTATGTACTATAAACATACCAATTTTCAAGTTTGTATTTCCGCTTTTAAGATAGAACTAAAACAAAAATCGCCTCCGCGACCATCCAACTTGACCCCTCTCTTGTATGAATGTTCTTAAAACGGGAGCTCACCTCAATTGGTTATCATTAGTTGTGAGAAGTGGTAATATTTAATGAATTTAGACTTTTCCCTTTATTTGTACTGTGACACCTAGCTTCTTGCCAAATTTCATAATTTTAGGTCAACGGGAATTACCCTATAGGTTTTGCTTTAGTACATAAATGTATGGAGATGAGGACATAAAATGCCATATCTTTTGATTCCGACTTTCTAAAAAGTATAAATTTTCAGATCTCGTGTGGTTCATCGACCCTCATATATGTTATTAATTTCAACGTAATACCTTTACCCGTTCGTGAGATAAAGGGTCTTGACAGACAGACGGACAACAAAGTGATCCTATAAGGGTTCCGTATTTTTATTTTGAGGTACGGAACCCTAAAAATTAAGAAATGATTCTGCCCATGAAACTGAACAATTTTTCCCAAGGAACATAGGTCGTTATACGAAAAACCAAATTTGACCTCCCATACAAAATGCTCTATGAGCTGATGCAGTTTCTATAGGAGATCAAAAATTTATTTTCGTATTTCGACCTATGTTCCGTGGGAAAAGTTGTTCAGTTTCATGGGCAGAATCAGGGCTTAATTATTTTCTGGTGAATCAAAAATCACGCTGTATAGTCAGTCAAGTCAATCTACGATATGAGATTGCATTGAATGCACATTTAGAGAATTTAATTTTAAATAGTAATAGAAACTATTTGAAGCTGTAAATAATCAAATCCGTCAATTACGTGAAAACACATTTTTTTTGTAAAAGTACCAGTATAAGCTGATGGTAAATATTATACAGATTGAGTTCACCTTATACTGGATTAAAGAATATCAACGTTATGTTGGGGATTGCTGTAGTTTGAAAATTATCCCCTAAAGTGCATTTAACGCAAACCTCTCCATACACGCTCTCGTAGATTGACTGGACTACTACTAATTTATTGAAACGTAATATATACTTACTACTGCCAAGTTGGCCACAATCCTGGAGAAGCCATGTCTAAGATTGGGTTTGGATTGTCCTCTGGGTTACGAATGTCAGATGGCAGTCGCTCTGTGTAAAAACCAGTGCCTCAGTGAAATTCCCTGGGTTAAGTAGCCAACTCCATAAAAAAACATTTGCAAAAACGAAATAAGGCTACTGTAACAGTTCGACCTAGCTGCAAGCCTGACTTGCCATCATGGCTCACAGCACAAACTGAGACTTTCCTACCTAACTAACTCGTCCTAACTTGCTAAGCGAACACGGCCTAACCTGACTTAATTTTTTTTGTTTTATCTTTTAATTTTAACCAAACACATAGAATAAGGAGATAGCATTACCTGAAAATTGATCCCAACTAATAAACCCTGTTATCTATACATATAATAAAAGAGTAGAAACCGCGTGTCTGTACTTTTGATAAATTTATAAAAAAATTAGTGTGGGCGATAAGAAACGACTAATAGAACTCAAAAATATGTTTTCTGAACTTTTTGTCTGTCTGTCTGTCTGTCTGTATGTTTTCGATAAACTCCGAAACTACTGAACGGATTTTCTCGCAGTTTTCACAAATAGGTTAAGCTTAGCTCTGAGCAACATAAAGGCTATGTTTCATTCAAATCGGTTCACTCAATCAGAAGGTACACTAATGTAAAGTATCAAATTGCCTGTACGATAATAACTCACAAACCGATTCAAACTGAGTTTTCAATTACGAGTTTGGCTTACTTTTGTGCAACATGAAAGTTTAGTTTCATTGCAATCGGTTCACTCAGACAGAAGGTACGCTAAGTTTCATGCGGCGGCGCAAATAACTCACAAACTGTTGAACGGATTCAAACGGGGTTTTCAATAAACTGTTAAGCTTACTTCTTTGCAACATATTAGCTTACTTCCATTGAAAACGGCTCACTCAGACAGGTGCACGAAATTTCCAGCGAAGGCGCCAATATCTCACAAACAACTGAACCAATTAAAGCAAGGTTTTCAGTAACGTATTTGGCTTACTCTATGCAACATGTATGCTTAGTTTCATTGCAAACGGTTCACTCAGACATAAAATACACTAATTATCAAGCAGCGGCACCAATAACTCACAAACTACTAAACGGATTTAAACGGGGTTTTTAATAACGTGTTTAGCTTAATTCTTTGCAATGTATTAGCTTACTTTCATTGAAAACGGTCCACTCAGACAGAAAATGCCCGAAGTTTCAATAGGCGGCGCCAATAGCGAACAAACTACTCTACCGACTCCAACTGGCATTTCCATGACGTGCTTGGATTAGGTACTTCCGTGCAACATATAAGCTTAGGTTAGTTGAAAACGGTTCACTCAGATAGAAGTTACGCAAAGTTTCAAGCGAAGGCGCGAATAATTCAAAAACTTTTGAGCAGATTCAAACGTGGCTTTCAACAACGCGTTTGTCTTACTCCTGTGCAATAAATAAGCTTAGTTTCATTGCGATAGGCAGGTTCACTCTGACAGAAGATACACAAAGTTTCAAGCAGCAGAACCAAGAACTCATCTACTGAACTGGTTCAAAGTCAAACGAGGTTTTCAATGACGCGTTGGGCTTCTTTCTGTGCAACATATAAGCTTTGTTTCATTGCAAACGGTTCACTCAGACAGAAGGTTCGTGAAATTTTAAGCGGCCGCACCAATACCTCACAAACTACTTGAACGACTTAAACGGGGTTTTCAATAACGTATTTGGGTTGCTTTCGTGCAATATTTGAACTTTTTTTTATTGCCATCAGTTCATTCAAACAGATAAAAGGCGAGTTCAAAGTTTCAAGCTGTGAAGCCGAGCTGAAATCAAAAAAAGCTTATAATTTTGTACGGAAGAAAGCCAAATACGTTGTTGAAAATTCCGTTTGATCCGGTCCAGTTGTTTGTGTAAAAGTCGTGGGTACAGCTAAAGATTGGTAAAATCTAGATTTAGTTTTATTGTAAAAATAATAATAAAAAAATTCCTGTTTCGCCATGGCGGTGCAACAAATATAAAAAAAATTATGAAACTTCTAAAGTTTTGAAAACTTAGGAAGTAGGTACTTATAAACGAAATACTTCAAAAAATAAAGAGAGAAGTGAATAATTGTTTTTTTAAGGAATTGTCTTTTAAGGGAAGAGATAAGTTACAAAGATTGTACGGAAGTGAAGTCCAACAGTTTTGAGTTTTGTATGTAGGTACATGTAGAGTTAAAAGCATGTGAAGCTAGACACGTTGGACTTTGTACCGCTCTTTTTTTCAGTAGCCACAGAAGCTAAAGTGACTGAGCCTCAGATTTAGTTAGGCTTTGTTTTGTATAAGAAATAACGAAACCCGTATCATAGTTACTCCGCGTGGAATTCGACTATGATTTTACACTTACGATGATAGTGGGCGACCTAACAGTCCACACGTAAACAAGAGGTGTTTAATTACAAAAATTCGTATTATCGGTACTCTGTATACCTAATAATATAAAGGCGAGAACTGCACTGTCTGTCTGTCTGTCTGTCTGACTGTCTGTTACGCTTTTATGACTAATCCGATAAACCGATTGTGATCAAAACTTGGTACGAAGATAGTTTGAACCATGGGAAAAGTCATAAGCTACTTTTTCTGAACCCCACGCGGACGGAGTCGCGGGCAACAGCTAGTAATAAATAATTTGGCCCGAGATCGAACTAGTGGCTTAAGACGTAACGCTATGAGACAAGAGCAGCCAGAACCATGGAAGAGAATATGATTTGTTTCTGCCTAACCTCTAAGGTCTACCTATCTTAGTCTAGGCCTACGCCTCAACATCTGGAGAGTTTGCAGCAATATGAATGTGATAAGAAGAACATGGAGTAAGTATGTATAATAGGTAAGGATGTGCGTTAGATAATTAGAATATGAAGTTATGTAACCGAGAATACCTGTAAGGAAATAATACCTGTAAACTATGGCTGACTTCAGGGAAAACTAAGAGTAATTACATTGTATAGGAAGAAGAGATGATTTAGTAGGTTGGTAGGTTTAGGGGTTTAGTTTAGGGGGTAGAGGTCCCACTCACTCCCCGTGGTCCTCCGTGAGCCTCAACTAGCCAAACTGGACGGCCCCCCGCCTTTACCTATCTCTCCGTTTACTAAAGCTACTCTACTGCTTCAAAATCAAACAAAAGAATGGGTAGTTAATTTTACTCAATCAGTCCTTGTTTGTCTGTTGGTTTGTGGTTACATTATGTCTTCAAAAGTGTCGACTGGAGGGTACAAAAGGTATCCAAGCTTGTTCCAGCTACTTGGATTGCATATAAATATATACATATTTATTTATTTTATGTATATACAATTGCATGCCCTTACAGTCTAGCCAATACAGCAAGCAAGTAAAATAAACATTATGTGTTAGTCAATATATTTAAAACTAAATTTGCGAACTTAGTCAAACAACAATTGGACAAGTCAGTCCGTTTTGCTACCTCATTAAGAGTATTGACAGGCCTTGATAACGGGCAATACTTAACTAGGTTCGTACGAGCAGATGGCACCTCATACATCCTTTGTCTTGGCCCTATCCTAAGCCGGGAATTTGGGACTTCTAAGGCAAGCGAATCTAACACTTCTTTATTAAATGTTTGGCCAATCAATAGCTTGAAGAAATACCTAGCCAGTGCTAAGTTCCTCCTGACTTCCAACTTATTGTATCCAACCATACCCATCACAAATAGGGTTGGATACATAAGTGGGTAAAAAGGGTATACCCCATATTGCTTGAAATATAGAAAACGCAGAAATGTATTCTGAATTCTCTCAAGCATCTGGGTGTACTTGATTTCATGCGGATTCCACACCATAGCAGCGTATTTCAGTCTACTTCTAACTAGTGCATTGTAGAGTGCTCTCACGGCCGTGGTATTTTTGAACCCACTTGTTTGGCGAATAATGAATCCCAAGTTTCGGAACGCTTTTTTGCAAACATCTACAATATGATCGTTAAACCTTAAGTCACTCTTGACCTTAACACCAAGATCTCTAGCAGATTCAACCCTCGTCATCTGTTCATTATCAATGCGATAAAGACAGTGCAGTGGTTGCTGTGCACGTGTGCAAGACATTACATTACACTTGGCGCTATTAAAAAAAAGCAGGTTCTTATTACTCCATGCCACTACACAATCTATATCTGCTTGCAAACGATCACAGTCCTCTTTTTTGTCAATGTTCAGGAATAATTTTAGATCATCTGTGAATAATAATGCTTTTGCATATTTGACTACCTGGGGAAGGTCATTTATCATGATGTTAAAGCCAAGAGGACCCAAGTTGCTACCTTGGCTAACCCCCGAGTATGTATGGTATGGCTCAGATACACAACCCATGCATTCAACATATTGCTTCCTGTTACGCAAGTAGTCCGAAAAGAAACAAAGCAGATTCTCTGAGAACCCCATTGCAGCGAATTTTGACAGCAAGACGTCGTTATCGACCGTGTCGAATGCTTTACGAAAATCAAAGTAGGCTACGTCAACTTGACCACCTATCGTTCGATCGACATTCGGTATGACGTAATTCATAAAGGACAAAAGGTTACTCTCTGTGCTCCGTCCTTTCCGGAAACCATGTTGGCATTCACTCAGTTGTGAGTTTACTTGGTCATAAATTTTAGAGTGGATGACCAGTTTGAAAACTTTGGCAAATGCTTACAAGATTGCTATGGATCGGTGCTCGCTCACTTCACTGCTAGACCCCTTGGGGACAGGGACAACACGAGTGGTTTTCCAGCGTTCCGGGAAAGTAGCTGAATCAAGACACAAGTTAAAAATATACGTTAGGGGTTTCTCTAATGCGTCTCTGCAATCCTTTACCAAGAAGGGTGGAATACCGTCCGGCCCAACTGAATGCTTGGCTGGAAGGCGCTTAAGAGCTGCACGGACCTCTTCAATCTGTACGGTCGAGATACTCACTTGGGGTACATCCTCACTATTTGTTAACCGACCTACACTTTCGAGGGCTTCCTTTACGTTGAGCTTTGGGGGATTTTTGCATAGACTGAGTGGAAATACTCAGCAAACTCTTGTGCACGCCTAGTTACTGGTACTTCATTCGCGTCCTTAGTAATCACAGTTGGATTACGTTTTGACCGTTTAGACCTCATATAAGTCCAGAATGATAATGGGTCGCAACAGAATTTCGCTTCTAATTTCTCCCTAAATTCTTCATAGTCTGAAAGGGCTTTCTCTTTAACTAGTGCTCGGTAGAAAGAGAACTTTTCATAGTCTGCCTGTACCCCCAAGCGTTTATATTGTTTATGCCACTCAGCTTTGACTTTTAAGTGACTTTTTAGTTCAGCTGAGTACCATTCAGGGTATGTATATTTTTGAGGACCTGATGGCCGATCAGATTTAGTAGGTGTGTTGGCCTTAATTAGCTGATTTAGGACTTCATATAAATGGGAGATTGCTTTTTCATGCCTATAATTGATCCCTTATCTCTCAT
Source organism: Athrips mouffetella (assembly GCA_947532105.1). Taxonomy (NCBI): domain Eukaryota; kingdom Metazoa; phylum Arthropoda; class Insecta; order Lepidoptera; family Gelechiidae; genus Athrips; species Athrips mouffetella. The sequence continues at coordinate 1,628,844 of OX383958.1, forward strand.
GATTTCAATTACGCCTGATAGAAATATGGAAGCAAATCTCTCCCCTTTTTTTTGCGACTGCATTCGCACCTGTCGCTATTTCGAACATTAGATATTTTGGTTAATTTGTAACGTTTTGGTTACGGACCAACCCCTGGACCGTCACACTACTAAACATACAAGCAGAGTCGCACTAAGTAAAAGTTTTATAAATTCTTAAGCAGCTCTACGTTTATTTTTTACGTTCATGACAATTCATTTTTTTTTTAGTTTTACTAGTTTCTTATTCTATTTATGTTGGTGGTGCTTGCCATTAATAAAGAAAATCAAAAATCAAGAAGTCACCACTCTTGCAATATAACAACTTTATCTTCTTCTAGAATCTTCTTCTTCAAGGAGATCTTCTTTTCTATCGCAGGGAGAATTAACTCTGGCTTCCTGTTGATGACCTTCAACTCCTTATACTCCAAGTAGCCGTGCCAGATCAGCTGGATTACTTCGATTATCGTGAGGACGCTGCAACCGAAGAACACGCTGAATATGTTTCCTATTTGAGCTGAAAATAATTAATGTCTTTCAATCACCTATTTTCCAAAATGTCACACCAAAATACGTTGTATGTTTAAGATGAGAAATATTTGTAAGCGCAGTGGCTGCTTACTTAGACCATGGTTGTTGGTAAGCGTTAAATTTGCTTTACAAGAAGTAGTTTTGCAATAGACTTGTATTATTTTATTTGAGTTTACTATAGGTAAATCAATAAATTTTTTATGAAATTGCAAACTTAACGAATGAGTGTGAACTGTGCAATTAAATTTCATGGCAACGGCCTAAATAATATACCGGATTTACGTGTACGAGGATCACATGACAAGATCGGTCATGGAAATTGAGCATCTCAAAACAACTATTATTATTATATTATTATTACTTAAACCGGAAATGACACAAAAACACTCAGAATGGCGAAATAGGACTAGGAGGGCTGACTCCAAGAGACATAGGAAACAGGCTCGGAAGAAGAAGACAGACCTGCAAAAATTTACGCTTTTTAAGTATATAAGAAAGACATATAAACTTACAGAAGAGATTTAGTGCTGTGAAGAAGGGTCGTCGAGAATAAAGCTTGGTCTCCTGTATGAGCAGGTATGCGCGCACGACCGTTACTTTTGACAAATTCAATCCGTGGCTGCATAACAACATAGATTTATATTATTTTATCCAATGTAAGTAAATTTATTTATTTATTTAATAGGTTTGCCAATAGGTTTACATCTGAACTTAATAACTAGCATACATAAATGGTAATGCAGAGAAGTAGACATAAATAGACGTTCTGAATAAAAGCCAGGTTAAAAGTACCCTAAACCGACGAGTATGTATGCGAAAGGATTGATGAAAGTACAGGAAGCAAGGGAAGTATGTCAAGATCGTAGCAGGTGGAGGACTGTGGTCTCTGCCTACCCCGACGGGAAAGAGGCGTGATGTTATGTATGTAAGTAAATTCTTTACAAAAATGTCATAGCATGCAGTAAACAATTCAAAAGTAGCGAGTATACTACCTAAAAGAAACAATGATATTACAATTATATAACCGAGGTAGATACGTTATGAGTGCTTCAAAAATGAAGCTCATAAGTTGCTACAATTGTAGCAAATGCCCTCAGTCACAGTAAATATATATATTTACTGTGCCTCAGTCGCTCTCGAACAAGAAACTATGTGCACGTCCTGTCATATTTCAGACATTGTTTACTTTTTTTATTATTTACACAAAATGCCAACGTGTGTAGTGCGTAAATGTAAAAATAGATGGGAAAAAAGAAAAAAGTCGACGGGATCACATATCACAGGTAAGTTAGACAAAATTGTTAAATTTTGTGTGGTTTATTATTTTATTTTAAAAAATAAGACGCCATAATGACGTAGTAGAGGTAACATGAAAGACAAAGATAACCATATTCCTTTCGAAACTGGAGTGATAGGGACATAAAACATCAACATAGATCAACTAACAGAAGCGCCATTCTTATTACCTTCGAAAAATTTTTCGATACCAGTGTTACGCTAAAATATAAAACCAAATACTCGCTCATGGTCATAGTGTCACCATTATCGTGCGGCCAACTGTAACAAACGGCAGCAATGACAGCTTTATAATTAGGTTAAATCTATCCACTTGTTACCTACCTGGGTCAGACAAATATCTACAAAAATTTTTTTGTTAATTTTCTAATATTGTTACTGTTTTAGATTTCCATGTGATATGCTGCTTAGACAAAAATGAACCACTAGTTCGAGAAGAGAGAAGTAAAGAAGATTGGAGTCCGTCAAATGGCAGCACTATTTTCTCCGAACATATCGTTGCTGACAAAGGACAATATATTCCTTAAAAAGCGGCCGTTCCTATGTTTCTATGGAAAATGTTATTTCCAAAAGTTTTAGAACAAATGCCGTTCCATAAGTGGAACGTTAGTAGAGTGTCATGTTGTAGTTGTTAATATTTTTTTATAGTGTTTTTCGTTTATAGGTGTCAACTATATGAGACTATTAGCAAATTTTTACTTAAGACAGTAAACGATAAAACGTTGATTCCATGAAAATGTTTTTTTTAAAGAGTTATAAAACTTACATAACGTAAAATATGGATTCCGAATATTTCTCGATATAAACGTAGATGGTTTCTGTTTTTTTTTGCATTGCGTAAAATCGGAGCGCCAAACGCTTTGCAACATTATAGTACGCACAACACAACCAATGCCTTCCCTGCTTATGTATTTCTAGTTCATATACTCGTAACTACCCAGAATCTATTCGAGTCGCAAATACATAGGCTTTTCCGGAGTAAGCTTATTGCAATGTCAACTTTTTTGTCCTTAGAGGTGGACTGAGGTCAAGAGCAAGCTCATTGAAAGTAAAAAAGGTTTAAGGTAATTTACGTACAACAACCAATTCATCTTTCCCAAGTATTTTTTCTCCAATGCCAAAGTAAAATGGTCTGCTCTATAAGAAGTTAGGTAGTTTAGGTCATGAAAATGTGTTTTAGGTATTTAATGTCTCTTCTGTTTATTCCATAGTTAAACTATGTTAAGTCAGTCATATTGAAGTTTAGTATGTATGTGTCAAAGCGACGCAATATTTTAAGCTGCATAGTATGAAGGTAACTTATCTTTATTAAAACATCTTTGAAAAGAAATAGAAGGAAACAATTGCTACACTGCCTATAACTGCAAGAATCTGCTTTGTAGGTACAACATGCCTGTTTGTCATTGATGTAGTCATTTAATCTGTGATAAGCTTTTTTACAAATGTTTGCCTTCGGAGAGACTTCTTTGTTCTCAGCAGTCATGTTCACCTCCTCGTACGGCATGACGCCGCACTGTAGGTTTTAGAACCCAAATAAGTGACATGCCGATTAGTCATTTGTATCCCTTGACTAGAATTCTCGTGTGCCAAATACGTGTAGTTTAATAAGTGTCGTCTAGGCGTGTTTAAAAATGCGAATTTTTTTATTATTTCCAATGGCCTTACTCTTCTTTTGCTCATAAACGAAAGGAAGTCCTACATTGCTACTAAATGGTAGGAGCAATTGGAAATCTGATAGCATATCAGTCCTACTCTCAGCACTTTAGGCTTCCCGCACACGACCGAGAATCGGTGACCGATTTTTTGTCGGCATCCCGCTCTGACGTGTTATCACCTGGATCTTCCGTCCTTGTCCTGGGCGATAATCGGCCACCGATTCTCGGTCGTGTGCGGGAGCCCTTAAGTTAAAGAAATAAATATTTTCTTTTTGTAGTTCAAATATTCATGTTCTTTTTTTTGCAATTTTTTAAGTCATATTGGGATAAGTTGTAAACAACAAAGTGTAGCCGAAACTATGCTTTACATGCACATATTTTTTCGATTCCATAACGGCGTAACAGCGGAGATATATCAGATTTTGGTATAAACTCGGCATGTAAATTTTTTGGGTTCTAAAATCTACTGTGCACCGGCCTTCTCTTTTACTTGCTGGCCTTGCTATACACATTGTATAAACTTTGTCTCAGATAATTACCGCAGAGCCTATTGGAAAGGTAAGAGTTGCTTATAAAATTCTAAATAAAGGCCGGAGTAAAGTACGTTCAACCGCACGTCGGTAGAAACTTTTTCAACTATATTACCACGCCTTAAAGTTCAAAAGTGTTTCTACTGACGTGCCTTAAACTGACAAGCGTGTATAGACGGGTAGAAATATAGGAAGCGTGGGAAGTTTAATATTTTTTTAATATTCTTTTTTTTTGTATTTATTATTAGTCGTATGTATATATATGTATGTATTATAAATGTATGTATGATATATATTAATATAGTATATATAACATATATATTTGTGTATTCTGTATTTATCTGTAGTTAGGTATTTTAGTTTTAAGGATATCATTTTAGGTTAAGTTAATCACTTGTGTTGTGCACTTTTGCCCGCTGCTGTATCGTATAGGTACTAGCTTTTTCTGTTTTTTGGTTAGCTGGTAGAAAACTCAGTTTTGAGTTAAGCTCGCCTTTGTTATATGTTTTCACTTGTGTTTGTCTTGTAAATGTTTTCGTGTACAATAAAGAATAAAGAAGAAGTAAGTCAAAAACTCAAGATCGTAGCAGGGGACATAGGTGATGATTTTGACAGTGGGCGCTATGAGCGGTAGTGACCACTTATCCTCAGGTGGCCCACTAGCACGTTTGCTCTCTTAGGTACATAAAAAAGTTACTATGGTGCTTCAAAAGCAAATGACGCTTGTCTCTTAGGTACTTGGACTGGTCTGTTGATGCGGTTGTTGGTTTCCTTTCGTGACGTTGGTTTTGGGTTCAGTCCTTGCCCATTGTATGTGTCTCGATGTTATTTATCTAATACAAACGTATTTATCAGCCTTTTAGAAAATGTTAACCTTATAAATGACAAATAAAAATAGTTTAAAAAAATTACATACATACATAATATCATGCCTCTTTCCCTCTTTACCTAGGTACTCTGATTTTTTTACCTATATGTGGGTGGTTTTCTTTTCTACCAGTGCGGTGTGGGGGAGTTCAGTTGTGAGCTGGAAAATTCTTAACAATATGATTGCCAAATGAAGCAATCCCATAGTGTGAAGAAAAATAATAATCAAAGCTTACTAGAAATTATCCGTAGTGAAATTGGAGCTAGAAAGTGGGTAGCTTTGGACTACGGTGACTTCCACCTCTGAATCGCAAGTGGGAGGACAATCACACATACTGGTGGTGACTGAAAAGATGTAGTCAAATTAGTGGTAGGTACTTAAGGCAGCAAGGTAGTGGAAACAAAACCAGTGTAAGCTGAACTAGAACTACGCTACCAACGCCCAAACCAGAGGTCAAAGTGCTTTCACTGACGAGCGGTCGTTTGTACCATAGCTTAGCTGAATAAATAAGATTGGTAGACGTTCACTGATACATAAAAGTATTTCCTAAACAGGGTGTAAAGAAAAGTACCGATTTCCTTTTAACCACTAGTGTGTAAGTAGAATAAAGTACATAGAACATATTAATTATAAAAAATAACATAAAAATAAAATACTTCCTACGAAAAAAAAAGTTAAAGTTGCCAACCCTATTCTAAGAATCACAACGAGCTCCTCCCACCCGGTGCGGCGCACCAATTGAAAACAAGAAAAATAGGTACCTTCATGCGCGCTGCGACTCTGGCGAGGGTTGACGCAATTAAATTTTAATGTAATTTTTTATTTCTGTTTTTTTATATTCTTTTTTTGTTGTTCAAACATGCTTATTGTTCTATATTCTACTTATAGAACATGTGGTTAAAAGGAAATCGGTACTTTTCTTTACACCCTGAATATCTCAAGAACGATCAATATTTATTTATTTAAAACAATAAATAGTTCAAGTTCCATGCTCATCAGTATCATATCCTGTGAGTTGTAAGACCGATGACTGACGTCTCCAATCCTGGTGTCAGAGCTGCCAAAGGCTACATGACGCATTACCTACGTTGTACACACGGCCGCTCGTCGGTGGAAACACTTTGACCTTTGACGCTGGTTCAGCTTACACTGGTAATGTTTCCGCTTGCTTGCTGCCATGCGTACTTTAGTAGATATGTTAGAAACTATTTTTTTATCGTCGATGGGCCCACTCTTGACCTCCATCTAGCCCTGAGGTCAGAGATAAGTTAGATAGAGAAGCATACTCACTCGCGACTACACGGTGAAATCCAATTAATTCGACAAATTTTTAGGGTGAGTTCAGACCATTAAAATGAACAACTTTCCCCCAAAGAACATGGGTCCGGAAACGAAAAAAAATTTTCGACCTCCCATACTAAGTGAGCTTATCCAAGCGCGCATTCAGCAGCAGGTCGAAAAAATTTTTTCGTTTCTGGACCCATGTTTCTTGGGAAAAATTGTTCATTTTCATGGTCTGAACTCACCCTAAAACTTTGTCGAATGATTTCGATTACACCCTGTAGAATACATTCGGGTTATACGGACTCTGGAACACAGACGTGTGCAAAGAATTCCACTTTTTAGCTGTACAATAGACTAACAGCTTAACGTGCCTTCCGAAACCCGGAATCATCTTACTTTTAGGACAAACAGGTGATCCATCCTGCAATGTCTTAACTCAGACTGGGGAGGACTCTCAAAATGATCTTTGTTTTAAAGTGTCCCCAGCGGAAATCGAATCTAGAATATAACCTCTGGATCAAGAGGCAATCGCTATATACAAACAAAGGCTTTTCGCATCTGTGACAACGAGATATGAGTTAATCTTACTATCTTCGTACAACTAATTAGGTCTGAATGCAAAGTACATCTGGAGAATAGCAGCAGTATTTTTACTAGTACATGTGGTTTGTTTTAAACTTTTGTACTTTCCATACATGTTTATTTTATTCCGGATCTTAGCCCGATACTTATAATTAGGCACAATAAATTACCTTACTTTTCCCGATGTTTTGGCTGAATTGCACACATTGTCGCGCTAAGATCCGAAATAAAATAAATAAAAAAAATAAGCACACCTACTACACTGTGTTTTCTATACTGTGTTTAAACTTCGAAAGGCAAGAAAGCCAGTGCAATTATCGGCACAAGAGACGCGCTATTGTTGTCTTATTAGAATTAAAGTATTGCACAAATAAGACATTTAAGTGCTACAGACAAAAGTGACCATTTATAACCAGATCGTCTGACAGATAATTTTGCTGGTTTGCTCACCACATATTAACAGATTGAAAAAATAAGTTATCAAGCTATGGAATGGCTTTATATATGAATATGAAATTAATGGAATAAGCGAAACCCTCATACACCGTTTCGGTGGTTTCGCTGAATACCTGCTGAGTTCTCAGCACACAACAGACTCTGTACTCTACAATGCGGCACATTTAGTGGCCGTGGATGATTCGTTCTCCTACAATCGCAGCGATCTATCGTATGCTCTATCTGACACTCCAACATACATTGTTTCCTGAAAAAATAAATCGTAATGGTTAGATTCAGATAAATTTATTCTATGTAGATTCTTTACAGACTACTTATTGAATGTCATGCAGATTGCAATGCAAATAGAGCGAGTTTACGCCGTTTCGGATCATGCTATGGCAGCGTAAAAGAAACGGCAAGAAACCACTGCAGCACGGCTTACTGTAAGAGTCGGCTTTTTACACTGTGTTTCTTGTGTTTCGCTGGAATATCAGAGCACAATAAGTACCACTTTGTCATTCATATAGTCATCTACCTTAAGTAAGCTTTTAAAATGGCTTAGCTATTAAAATGGTGGACAATAATAAGTTCAAGTGTTAAATTTATGTTCAAGTGTTAAACTGCCACGTTAAACTATTGGGAGAGCGCGGAAGCTATGGTGAGAAAACGGTGCTGCGAATCCTGTAGTTTAATCCACATCGTATCAGCCGAAAAACCTCCACTGCTGGACCTACCTCTAAAGATCTTCACAACAACCATTATCGGGTTTCTCGCGAGCAGTTCTTTGTCCTACCAAATGTGAGGATGTTACGTCGTACAGCTTGATTTCAGCGCTTTATGTTCTGTTTTGTATGTTCTTTTTTAGGGTTCCGTACCTCAAAAGAAAAAAACGGAACCCTTATAGGATCACTTTGTTGTCCGTCTGTCTGTCTGTCTGTCTGTCTGTCTGTCTGTCTGTCTGTCTGTCTGTCTGTCTGTCTGTCTGTCTGTCTGTCTGTCAAGACCCTTTATCTCACGAACGGGTAAAGGTATCAGGTTGAAATTAATAACATATATTAGGATCCATGAACCACACAAGATCTGGGGGTCTACTCTTAAAGTTCGATATCGATGTATTCGTTGTCGTTATCGTATCGTTGCCAACTCTAAACACTATCGATTCGACAATTCATCCGACCGATAATCGATAGATTTCCATCGTGCAAAATGCTACTCTAACACAAATGTCAATCTTCGAACATTTGAATTTGACACTTGTGGAAAACGACAATTGTTACGACAGCTCTAAAGGTATCGTTCAAAGTTTCGAAATTGGATAATTTGCGGCTTTTTCCCTGTATAATTAAATTTTTATTGTGTTTATAGTAAAAGAGCAAGTTTAAGAGGTAAGCGCAAGTTGTTTTGAATGTTTTTATTGAGAAAAATGAGTAAGAAATAGCTGTACTTTTGTAAAATATTTTGGTAAATTTTTCTCTTCTATTTTATACATTTTTCCTTCTAAATCATATAATTCCTCTAAAACAGCCATTTCCTTTTCAGATTAGTGATGCAGAAAATTATATTTTAAATGTGGATGCACAGTATGGAGGTCATTCTCAAACTCAGGAGGGGCAACTCACTATGTTTTTATTTGGAACAATTCAATGATAAAAAGCCATTTTGAAAGCATTTCTCAAAATGAAACTGCATATATTCTGAGTGAGCATGTTATGAATTTTATTGTGTCTTTAGTCTGGTCGCTGAGAGAATTGCATTATCTACTGAAATTTTCTGAACTCATAGTGATAGGGCCCAGTTTTCCATGCATGTATCAATTTTATTGTGTATGCATTCTCTGAGCGACCAAAGCCACAGATTTAAATAACTACTTCAAGGCAAATAAATTAGCACATGATATTTTTTCTATTTAATTTTCAGGGGACTCCGGTACCAACTTAGAACAATTGAAATGAACCTCAGAACGAATGTTTTAATAAAGTGCAGAAATGTGCCTGTTCTACTATTGAACGCACATTTGGAATGTTGAAACAGCTGCCTCTTGTCCACACACAAGCTGGATTTCTTGCCAGAAAAAACAGGAAAAATTGTAGAAGTAGCATGCTACGTATAGCACAACATGTGTGTTCGTGCTGGAGTTGAAGGGCTAGATCTGACGTTAGAGCAGCTGCGCCAAGAGAGGCGGAAAAGAAATAACATCAACCAACAGCCATTTGCTAAGTCGCCTACTACAGATGAATAGGACAAAGCTCCATAATGCATGCAGTAGGCACAATAACAGGACACATTGCTCTCAATAAACATTACAACACTTTAGGCATAACAGACAGCCCTCTATGCAGGGCCTGTATGGAAAGGGACGAAACCATCGAACACATTATTCTGGAGTGCGAAGTAATCAACACTATCAGAGAAAACACGCTTGGAGCAGACATATCTTTGGATCAACTACCAAACAAACTGGACAAACTGACTGAGTTCTGGCAACAGTTGGGGTGGCTAAATTGATGGCTAAATAAGCCCACGCACAATGGTCCATATATGACGAAGTGCGGAAACCACACACTTAATTTAGAACTTAGAGAGGCGGAGACAGCCACCAACATCTGCGAAGAGGGCAAAGGCTGAAAGAAAACTTAGTGAGAATGCTGGAGAGCAAACAAAAAATTTATTTTAGGTATTTTTTACTGTTATCTTACACATTGGCAATAAAAACCCCGAGAATCTTTATACCATCGAGGGCAAAGTAGTGACTAGCGCGTCCTGTCAGAAGGATCTAGGCATTACTGTTACTCAAAACTTGAAGTGGGAAGAACACATTACGAGTATTAGTATCACAAAAAGAGCAAATTCTCTACTATACATTATAAGGAAGGCATTTTTCCACATTGACAAAGAACTTTTCCTAAAGATATACAAAATCTATGTTCGTCCCTTGCTAGAGTACGGATATCAAATATGGAGTCCATATTTTCAAAAGGACATCGACCTTCCAGAAACAGTACCTACAGCAAAGAGAAAATGGTAACCTGCCTTTAAAACCTGTACTACGAGCAACGCTTAGCATCACTAGGCCTTACCACATTAGAAGAGAGAAGAAGAAACATATAAGATACTAACTAGTTGCTACAATGAGCCAAAGATGGAAAAATCTTTGTCATGATTAAAAACAAAGAAACGTTCACACTCCTCGAGTGCAAGCAAACCTCGGTACTATTTCCTACCAAACCGTGTAGTCAAGAACGCCTCAGATGCATTTAAAAACAGATTAGATAAACATTTGACACAAGTGCAGTGATATACACGCATCAGCACCATGTGCTGCTAGTGTAATATGTGTAAATGTAATAGTAATCTTACTTAATTTTCATGTCAGTCGTTTGATTGGAAATAAAGTAAAATTTGGTTGAGGTGAATAAATATATTAATAATATAGACTCGCTCTATTTGAATTGTATTCTGCATGTTATGACTAAATAAATGATACTGAATATACAGGGTGTAAGGGACGGTGTACCGAAAACTGAAAGGGCGTGCTCAGTCAACGAAACTGAACAACTTTCCCAAAGAAACTTTCCTGGGAAATGAAAAAAAAATTGACCTCTCCATACAAACTGTTCGAGCAGAGTGAGAAATTTGTACGGAGAGGTCAAAAAAATTTTACATTTCCCAAACATGTTTCTTTGGGAAAGTTGTTCAGTTTCGTTGGCTGAGCACGCCCTTTCAGTTTTCGGTACACCATCCCTTAAACCTTTTAGATAATTAAGATTATTAAAAAAGAAATAAGAATATTACTTACCGACTGTATCTGTTTCAGATTGAAAGTTTTTAATTTTAGTTAATGTAGGCATTGAAATATTCTATAATCTAAATAAAAACAATGCACCTATGTAATTATTTTCATTTTTAACTTAAAAAAAAAAACGGTCTAGTGCGAATTGGACTCGCGCGCCGAGGGTTCCGATATACCTTTAGTATTTCTGGAAGCAATAAAGTCCATTTTTAGGACCGCAAAACTAAATTTGTTTGTAAAGGGTTTTTGCATATTTCTAAAAAACTGTTTAATTTAGAAAGATCGTTATATTTTTGCTGTAATATTTACATAAAATTCTATCGACTGTAATTAATTCTTCCATTAACTTAATAAGGAAAAATTAAACTTAATTTTTCCATTCACAAACTTCGGAGATAAGAGGGGGGGGAACAGTATTTTTTTTTTTTATCATAACTTAAAAACTAAGAGTTCTAAAAAATACAAAAATATAGTTTAGAATGTACAAGTAAAGTCCTTGCATATCATACCCCACTCAAACTAGTACCGACAATTTGAAATTTAGGGCCACCTTTACATCAATAATGATAATTTTTTCTTAATTCTTTTACATGCAATTAAGTTGGACAACCATATTCCAAATTACAAGTCAATAGCATGAGTGGTTGCTGAGATATACAGGTGTGACAGACAGACAAAGCGGCACCATAAGGGTTCCTTTTTTTTACCATTTTCGTATCGGAACCCTAAAAGTATCAATAAAAGATGTTTATTTTTTTATCAAATATATTAAAAATTAACAATATATATCAACAAATTTTGATGATTGGGATCGATAACAGTCACCCTATGATTCCCTCTCACTGGAAATGTTATTTAGCAAGGTGCACAAGATCTGTTTCTTCTCATATACGTCTCAGCTCGGCTAATTCTTCTGGTTCATTAGTAAGTCTGTTCAGTTCGAGACGGTAAAGACTTTCTTGAATGCAAGGCCTTCGTCTGGCTTCTTCTTCTATCGTGTCGATGGCAACACTCACACTTTTTTAGACCAGTATTCGGCAACGCAGATGGCATTTGGTCTGGCCTTGTACAGATCCTTTAGCGAGAATATTGTGGGGCTTGATGCGCATGCTGTGAGGTGAGACAAACGAGTAGTTTGTGGCATCACACCGCAGTTGCAGATGTTTTTGCTAGCTTCTATGTAGCCCCATCAGCTCAGGTTCTCTGCATCTCCCAACCTCGGTGCGCAGTCTATTTAGGGCCTTCCAGGTTGGCCAGGGAAGTTTATGTCAGGGGGTAGTTTTTCTGCAGGTGGGACAAAGTTGGGCAGGGAGAACTTGTTACTCCATAAGTCTACCCTGGATTTTGAGGCCTCATCCATGCAGGTGGTCACTGAGTCCAAGAAACTAGAGCGGCTTTTCAACCTCTTTACATGTGGGGTCTGGTTTTACATTGGGTGCCTCAGGTCGGTCTCCTGTTTTAGTTTTTCAATGGCACAAGCTACCTCTCTGCCAACGGCTGGGGAGCAATGCCTGCCAGTGGATATAGCATCTTCATCGGAGTCTTCATCTGGCTGTAAATAATAAATAACATTTTGAAATTAATAAATAACTTGCTCCGTGTCGTGCTGGCAAAGAATAATACCAACCCATCTCTACGTATGGATGTCGTAAGAGGCGACTAAGGGTTAATGAACCAGACAATGGACAGCAGCATCCTTCTGTGTATCATATCATCTTTCATTCTGCAGTTACCAACAACGGTCCATGGTGCCAGCCGTTATGTTAACAAGCGTGGTGACTATGGTACATCCCCTCCTCATTGTTTCTGCACAAGCTGGAATTTTGGAGGGAGTCCCCTGTCCTGTAGTGGATGTTTCATGGGATTTCTTGATGATATTTAACTTCTTAATTTCTTATTTATAGATTTTATTTCTGACTGTTTCCTTCGTTAATACCTAATCTTTATTAACTATATATTTTTTTTATGTTACAAGAGAGCAAATGAGCAGGTGGGCCACCTGATGGTAAGTGGTCACCGCCCATAGCACCCACTGACTTATTAATGGCATATTTTGACACTAATAAGACAGCAAAGCGCGTTGCTCACTTTGAGAACTAAGCTGGTATGTCTCATGTGCCCGGAATTTCACTGGCTCCCTTGCCCCTCAAACCGAGACACAGCAGTGCAAACAGCTGCTTCACGGCAGAAAAAAACAAGGGGGTGGTACTTCCCCAGACGGACTTGGCTGCTGTACGGCTCGAAAGAGCCTCACAGCAAAAATTCGCCGCAAGATAAATAGGTTATCTGATTGTTAATAATGAAAATATATTTACTTACTTTTTACCACTGTTGGACAAATTTTCACTGCCTCCTAATGAATTGAGCTCTTGGGTGAGTTGATCCTACAACTTTTTGGCCTTGGCCCTTCCATTTTAACTTGAAAATTTCAACTTCAACTTATATTAGCAGTCGGAAGAATTTTAGCAGCATATGTCAACGTCAAGTCGAGGCGCGTGGTGAAATGACATTTGTAGGTTTTTTAAAGTGCCGCTTTTATATCTGCGGTTTAATTATATTTTAAGTAATATACATATGCTTTACACACAAGTTGGCAGTTGTATTTATTCTTTTAAATTAAAACTACACTTAAAGTACAAAAATACAATAAAATAACTGTTTAAAATAATGTTTTTAAGTAATTTATTAAAAACCGGTAAAATGCCTTGAAAACAACCTTTTCATTCAATCAACCCTCAATCACGGACATCCCTATCTGGAATTGTCAATGGTTACGAGAAAAATAAAACTGTTATTGTCTATGCTTCGATAATGCGTTCGTCTTTCGACAGTACAATAGAGTACCATTTTATCGATAAATCGAAATAGTATCGTATCGATCCGATTGTTCGATGTCGAACTTTAAGAGTAGACGCCCTGAAAATTTCAATTTTTTACAACGACGCTATCAAAAGATATGGCATTTTATGTCCTCATCTCCATACATTTATGCAAAAATGAAAAACCTACAGGGTACTTCCCGTTGACCTAAAATTATGAAATTCGGCAAGAAGCTAGGTCTCACAGTACAAATAATGAGAAAAGTCTGAAATCATTAAATATTACAACTTTTCTCACAACTAATAGTAACCAATTGTGGTGAGCTCCCGTTACAAGAACATTCATATAAGAGAGGGGTCAAGTTGGATGGTTGCTGAGGCGATTTTTGTTTTAGTTTTATTTTAAAAACGGGAACACATGCAAACTTGAAAATTGGTATGTTAATAGTGCATAAGCTATAAAATAACAACAAATAATAAAATATAGTCAAGCGCGTGTCGGATTAAAAAAATCTAGCACATTAACTTACTGAAATTTCAACTAATACAATTATGATTATGTGGTGGTACGGAACCCTCTTTGAGCGAGTCCGACTCGCACTTGGCCGGTTTTTTATTTTAATTTTGACTAAGGCATGTGTATTATTTCCGACACAATGTATTAACTGTTTGTGAATAAAATAAATGAAATGAAATTTAGAAACCTTCTTTTGCGAATCTTCTTATTTCTGCTGACATAGGAACCTATATTTTTTGTGACCTAAATAGGATATGATACTTTAGATACTTTTTATTTTACCTACGGGAATAGAGGGCAAGGTTCTTGTTTTTAAACCGTGATTATCCCTGTTGCTGTATACAGCTTGTAAAGTTAGTACTATGATTCTTCTAATGAGTGATTCTTCATCACTTTTGTAAAAAAAAAACTTACTATTTTTTATTTACCTTTTTATTTTGGGTGATCATGAAGATGAAGGATGACATTTGATTTTCCTTCTAATTACATACCTACTGGAAATGAATAGGAATTTGCTAGTGAATGGACATTAACACAAAAAACATCTTTGTCTGCGTCACCAGCTGATCATATAATAGGTCATTTAAATTAAACCTCCAAGCCCTTCACTTCTTCTTGAGCTGAAACTACTTTTTTAAGATTTTTTTTTTTTTAACAAACTATTAGTTATTTAAAATCATCCCTTAGAAGGATCATCGTACTTTGTTACACCCTGTATAGTGCTGATGTAGCTCAGAGTTGCGAAAATCATGACTAAGAGCAACTTAATCGCTTAAGTTTTGAACAAACAAACATTTACATATCTTCTTTTACCTATATTATTACCTGGAGTAATTCGGAAAGTATTTAAGCTTGGCACTTGACAATCTACAACTACGTAGTTCTGCATTCATATTTTTGCTATTTGAGGTAATATAGAAACGTTTTGTCTTGTAGCCAAACCACGTCTCTGTGTTAGGAGATATAGGTGTTCCGTTTCCACCAACTTCTGCATATCGAAGACCTTTTCCTAAATAGACCTGAAAAATAAGGACAATTATAGATTGTGTTGTCTGCTAGTGTTCCATATCTTCTCTCAATATTGAGGGTTCCGAACCTACATGGTCATAACAGAACCCTTATGGTGCAAATTAAAAAAATATTTTTATCATTATTGTCTTTGGATTATTGAATGATTATTGTAAATGGAGCCCAAATAGGGCAAAATTTTAAATTTTCGTTACTAGGTCAAGTGGTATCATATAAAAGGGCTTTACTTGAAATTTCAAAAAAGGGTCTGTGGATTTTTTAACGACTCTTAATTTTCAAGTTGTGACATTTTTTTTTTTACAAATACTATTCCTCCCTTATCTCCGCAGTTTGCCAAACAAAAAATCTGAATTAGGTAATTATAGTCGATGGAGGTTTATGTACATACTAGCTTTCCGCCTGCGGTTTCAGCCGTATTAATTCCGTTTTCCCGTGGGAATGAAGTGTTTTCCCTCGGTAAAAAGTAGCCTATGTGCTATTCCAGGACCTAACTTATATGTGTGCCAAATTTCATTAAAATTCATAGTAGTTTTTAAGTGAAAGAGTAACAAACATCCATCCATCCATCCATACTTAAAAGTAGGAAGTAGGATAGGATAGGATTACAGCAATATAATAAAAAATATCTCTTAATAGCACAGTTTTTTAGAAATCTGCATAAACCTTAACAAAGAAATTTAGTAATGCGTTTCTAACAATGTATTTTATTGCTTCCAAAAATACAACAGTTATAACCACAGGTTATAACAAAACCCTCGCCGTGTGAGTCCGACTCGCAGTTGACCGGTTTTTCGTTAAGGCGCAAACTGCCATACTATGGACTGAATTATGATGATGACTGATATTGATTGCCTTAAGCTGGCGTACATAATCCAGAAATTTTTGCGATTTCGTAATCGTAAACTCGTGTTAAGTAACTACATATTAGGTGATAATTTAAACCAGTCGCCTTATTAAATCTAGCCGGTGGTTTGTAGTTAAAGATAGTACCTTTGTGATTGTGCGCTGCTTGTAAAAAACATTAATCTTCTACCAGTGGATAGGGTGCCAATAGACGATCATTTAACGATTGGGAGGGAAATCAGATTCGTCCCATGTGCGCGGGGGGAGGGGATAGAAGGGGGCGAATTACGCACCATTATGATTATTTTTTTAAAGATCAGTTAATGCTTGTGTGGTATTGTTTTCAGGGAAAACAAACACAAGGAATTCATTTTTGATGCTTAAAATGTATAATTCCATAGAAGAAATAATATTTTTAACGAAAAGTAATAAGAGTCACATACATATATTTTTTATAAACTGCTATATTTTTTGAAGACCTTATTTATTGCGACCACAAAAAATATTTATTTAAAGCTTATTTAATACAATTTAAAAATATATATAATTGTAGTATACTTCTCATACAAGAACTGTAAGAAAAAAAATAAAGAATGCGCCAAGAAAAATAAGCGCGCTGTAATACGCTGAGGTACTTATCCGATCATATTATTTAATTTCAAGATTTATGCTTGGGCTTATGTGGTATATACTTTATATAAAAATGCATATGAAGAGTTAATTCAAAATGATAAATTTCTATTTGTTTTTAAATTTATTCGTTACAAATATGCATACATACAAAAATACAAATCTTTCATCTTTGTTATATTATAATAAATATTAAGTGAGAAAGTAACATTTCATGTCTATAAAAACGTAATTAATTTTAAGTACCTACTTATATTAGTAGCAGAATGAAGAATTATTTGATACCTAGTAATAAAATGACATTATTTATAATTATTAAAGATGTATTTAAAATAAAGATTAAATTCAGTCGAACTTTTAACAAAATTAACCTACACCAACTAGTTACTAAAATGACACGTAAAAGAAATGACCACATGACCAGGAATCTATTTTAGATCTAATATTGTGCAACGATGAAAATTATGCTAATATAGGAAACAGTGATCATGAAATACTGATAGCAACTCTTCAAGTTCAGATAAATACTACGCAGGCTCGTCGCCCAACTCATTTTTAAGGCCGACTATCAGCTGATATCTCAAGCACTAAATGAACCCATCAATCTCCAAACCAACGATGTACTTAAGGTGGTTGCTGAGCAGAAGTGCTGCCACTTTGAGAAATAAATTTATTGCGTCATAAATACAAAACATTTAATAAGGATTGTTTGATTGGCGGCAATATGGGATAGTTCTATATTTTATTATCCATCACATCACATCTTAGCTTATCGTGATTAGCTTTGTATTGTAAAACTGCCAAGAACGGCCACTTTTAGCACTTTACCAATACAAAGCTATAAATGATAAGCTAAACTATGATGTCATGGGTTATAACATATATAACTGCCCTATATTGCCGCCAAACGAACAATACTACTGAAAAGTTTTGTATTTGCGACGCAATAAATTTATTTCTAAAAGTAAGGTGCTGCCACCCAGCAACCGCCTTAATGTGTGTAAGAATAAAATAGACAGTGCTGTTCTTCAACATGTACCTATAAAAAAATGCAAGAAATCACAAAATTTAAACAAACCATGGATTGGACAGCAAATTATAAAAAAATACCCAAAAAAAAAAGAAACTGATAAGAGTGATACCTCATATCGAGAATACCGGTCAGTTAATAACAAAATAGTGAGCCTGGCCAGATCGACAATGATAAATTTTGTGAAAAATATTTTTTAAAAGGCTCCTAAGGAATTTTACAACTCCATCCGCCAGGAGATAACTTCAAAAATTTCTATACCACCGTCACTTAGAAACGAAAACACACATCTAATTACTAACGATTAGAAAAATTTGCCAATCATTTTGCCAAACAATTTGAAAAATCGTATGTTCGGGAACCAGAAAATGTAATTCCTACACCAAGTGTTCCTCGAGTCTAAAATGTAATAGAGAACATAGAATTTACATCAGACAATTAAAAAGCGAAAACGATTAGCATATTCAAAGATGATACTGCTATGGGCCCTGATGAATTACCAGCTGAACAACTCAAGAGATGTTGCCCTACCATATCTGCAACCTTGGCTCAAATTATGCAACTATCCTTCGAACAACATGAACTCCTAGATGACTGGAAAGAAGCTATTATCACACCCATCTATCAAAAAGGTGACAAACTTGCTGCCGCTAACTATTGTCCAATCAGCCTTACCTGTATAGTACGCAAAGTGATGGAGAAAATTATAGCTAAAGAAATGAGGAAATTTTTGGAGATGGAAAATGTTATAATCGAGGAACAACACGGATTTGTGCCAAAGAGATCCACAGTAACCAACATGCTTTGCTGCCTTGACAGATGGACTCAGAGCTAGAACAATCATGAACCTACAGATGTTATCCACTTGGATTATGAGAAGGCATTTGAAGTCCCTATAAAAAGATTAATTTGTAAACTTGAACATTTTGGGATTCGTGGTGATCTCCTCAAATGGATAGAGAACTTCTTAACAGGAAAAACATTCGTGTTAGAATTGGAGAATGTTTTTCTGAACCACACAATGTCCTTAGCGGTGTACCACAAGGATCAGTGTTGGGACCTACTCTTTTTGGTATCTTCCTGATAGATCTTAAGCAAGTTATACAGTCAGAAGTCTCCCTGATCGCTGACGACACAAAAATTATGGGCAACCCATTAATTAAATATAACATCTTGCAAGACAATATTGACAGCATTATTGAATAGACTAAAGACTGGCTTGTAATACTCAAAGCTGATATGTGTACTGTTTTACACATTGTCAATAAAAGCCCCAAGAATCTTTATACCATATAGGGCAAAGTAGTGGCTAGCGTGTCCTGTCAGAAGGATTTAGGCATTATTGTTACGCAGAACTTGAAGTGGGAAGAACAAATTATTGGTATCACAAAAAGAGCAAATTCTTTACTATACATTATAAGGAAGGCGTTTTTCCACATTAACAAAGAAATTTTCCTAAAGGTCTACAAAATTTATGTTCATCCCTTGCTAGAGTACGGATTTCAAATATGGCGTCCATATTTTCAAAGGACATCAACCTTCTTGAAAAAGTACAGAGAAGAGCTACAAAAATGGTAACCTGCCTTCGAAACCTGGCTACGAGCAATGCTTAGCATCGCTAGGCCTAACCACATTAGAAGAGAGAAGTAAACGTGGAGATCTTATTGAAACATACCGGAACAACCTTCCGAATACTAATGGGGCATGATCAGTCAACAACATGGAACAACTTTCAGTGAACAAATCTTTCAGAAAAGAAAATTCCACGTCTCCATACAAAATTGTAAACTTGATCCGGCAGTTTGTATGTAGACGCGGATTTTTTTTTTCGTTGACTGATCACGCTCCTGCAGTATTCGGATGGCTGTCCCTAACACCCGGTATAAGATACTAACTGGTTGCAACAATGTGCCAAAGCTTGAAAAAATCTTTGTCATGAATGAAAACAAAAACCTTAGTGGACACACTATGAAACTTTCACACTACTCGAGTGCAAGAAATCCTCGGTACAATTTACGCATTCTTTTTTTTCTTATAGTTCTTGTATGAGAAGTATACTACAATTATATATTATTGTAAACAACGTTAAATAAACTTTACATAAATGTTTTTTGTGGTCGCAATATATAAGGTCTTCAAAAAATATGGCAGTTTATAAAAAAATTCTGTATGTGACTTTTATTACTTTTCATTAAAATATTATTTCTTCAATGAAATTATACATTTTAAGCATCGAAAATGAATTCCTTGTGTTTGTTTTCCCTGAAAACAATACCACACAAGCCCTAGTAGCATTAACTGATCCGTAAAAAAATAA
The DNA here is from genome assembly GCA_947532105.1 of Athrips mouffetella. Classification (NCBI taxonomy): domain Eukaryota; kingdom Metazoa; phylum Arthropoda; class Insecta; order Lepidoptera; family Gelechiidae; genus Athrips; species Athrips mouffetella. The sequence continues at coordinate 1,649,021 of OX383958.1, forward strand.
TTATAATGGTGCGTAATTCGCCCCCTTCTATCCCCTCCCCCCGCGCACATGGGATGAATCTGATTTCCCTCCCAATCGTTAAATGATCGTCTATTGGCACCCTATCCATTGGTAGAAGACTTATGTTTTTTACAAGCAGCGCACAATAATGCCCTTATATCGACCTACGAAATTTAACTATTGATGGTATGGGTATATGGATATAAAACCCATATTATGTATTTACAAAGTTTATTTACAACAGGTATTACAGTGCGCACATATATACAAATACGTATTTACATTTAGATAGCATGTTCAATATATTTATTAAATTTCTGCAGATAATTTTTACAACAACGTTGTGAAATCTGTCGTGTCATGACTGACAGCATAGAAAAACAAAACAGCGCGCGACAGAGTTTGAACCAAGGAGTTCAGTCACGCGCCACATCACCCCCCCACGAAGAAAGAAAACCGATAATGAAACAAAAGCAATATATATTTCAAGGAAATGGGTGGGGAGGAAAGAAAAACAGGTCAGTCAGTCTGTCAGTCAAATAACGCATGGATATCTAAAACGGACCCTACGACCAGAACGGGTTGTGTACTGGGATGCAGGGTCAGAAGGAGGAACAGAAGAAGAGGAAGATGGAGTATCATCAACTGATGGAGAAGGTGTAGAAGGGCCAGAAACAGGTGGAGCAGCATCTGTAAGAACTGGCGGAGAAAGGCCAGTTGGAGATGCTGGGTGAGATGGAATCCGCACCCGTGGCACAGGCAAGGCAGAGTCACCATCCACAAAAGCTGGCTTTACCCTATCCAAGCTGACTCGGACATCCTTCGCTCCCATGGTAATAACGATATTTTTATCGTTACGAGATACGACCCTATAAGGCCCAGAATAAGGCGGCTTCAACGATGGTCGTACTGTGTCGTCTCGTAAAAACACATGCGTTGCAGAAAGCAATGACTTTGAAACAAACGTCTTCTGAAAACCATGATGCGATGCAGGAGCTGGACGAAGATCAGCCATAAAATGGCTCAACTGCGACGCAAAACTCGAGACGTCCTCGGACCTAATAGGAGTTGTATCAGGAACGATAAACTCGCCAGGCAGACACAAAGGCTCACCGTACACCAACTCAGCCGGAGAACATTGAAGGTCCTCCTTGAGTGCAGCACGCATGCCAAGAAGCACAACAGGCAATACCTTGTGCCAAGAATCTTGATGGCACATCAAGGCAGCCTTCAGCTGGCGATGCATGCGCTCAACTAGGCCGTTGGCGCAAGGGTGATAGCTTGTGGTCCGAACACGTTTGATTGAACACAGATCAAGGAGAGTTCGGAAGAGTGCCGATTCAAACTGGCGTCCTTGATCTGTAGTCACTAGAGAAGGTACCCCGAAACGGGATATCCATTCTCGATGGAAAGTTTCCGCGACCTCTTCCGCCGTGATACCTACCATAGGCCATGCTTCGGGCCAACGGGTAAACCGGTCAACAGCAGTAAGGCAATACCGAAAACCGTTACTATGGGGAAGTGGTCCAATAATGTCCAAATGAACATGACGGAAACGTTTGGAAGGGGCGGGAAAAACGCCAAAGGGAGTAGCGGTATGCCGAGTGACCTTACTCCGTTGGCACGCGATGCAATTCCGGGCCCATATCCGACAATCTTTTTGAATGCCAGGCCAAACAAAGCGCTCAGCCACCATGCGCGCAGAGGCCTGCGCACCAGGGTGACTGAGGTTGTGCAGCTTTTCGAAAAATGGTCGACGAAAAGAAGGCGTCAGATAAGGTCTGGCCTTTCCAGTAGATACGTCACAAAATAGTGACACATCAGTGCCAGGAACTGAAACCACTCTGAGCTTGAGAGATGAGTGCATGCACATCTTAATCAATTCCTTGTCTTTGGCTTGATCGGCAGCGAGAGCTGCATAATTCTCTTCTAGGCGTATAGTCTCGACACGCGACAAAGTATCAGCAACGACATTTTCAGCACCCTTGACATGTTTGATGTCAGTAGAGAACTGGCTGATGAATGCCAACTGGTTTAGCTGAACTGGCGGAAGTTTCTCACGCTTTTGACTAAAAGCATAAACCAGTGGCTTATGGTCAGTGAATATTGTCACGTGTTCAACCTCAAGAATGTGCCGAAAATGTTGCACACTCTCATAGATCGCCAAGAGCTCACGATAGTACGCAGGCCAACCAGATTGCTTGCTATTCAGCTTTTTGCTGAAGAACGCTAACGGTTGCCACTCATTGTTAACCATCTGTTGGAGGCACGCACCGACATGCGTTGAGGACGCGTCAGTGAAAAGTCCAAGAGGCGCCTCAACAACAGGGTGCACCAAAAGAGTAGCGCTAGCAAGATGCTGTTTGCACTTCTGGAAGGCGAGCTCGAGCTCTGGCGTCCAAGGAACAGGTTTGGCACCCTTTGCTTGAGCCAAAGTTAGGGCGTCAATCAATGGCGCCTGTAACTCGGCTGCATGGGGAAGAAAACGGCGGTAAAAGTTTACCATGCCCAGAAAACGACGAAGTCCCTCGATGGTCTTGGGCAAGGGAAAATCCTGCAGGGCCTCGATTCGTTCAGGAGGTGGGCGCGTACCATCTTTGGAAATCCTGTACCCCAAGAAAGTTACTTCGTCAGTACAAAAAACGCACTTTGAAGTGTTGATGACGACACCAAAGTCAGAGAGTCGCTGAAAAACGGCACGAAGATGAACAGCGTGCTCTTGAGCGTCACGTGAATAAATTAGGATATCGTCAACGTAGGGATAGCAGAAATCTAAACCACGCACCACCTCGTCAATAAACCGTTGGAACGTCTGGCCCGCATTCCTCAACCCGAAGGTCATGAACGGGAATTCGAAAAGACCAAACGGAGTTGTGATTGCCGTTTTCGGAATGTCAGACTCATGGACCGGAATCTGATGGTACGCCTTGACCAAATCGACCTTGCTAAAGACAGTACAACCAGCAAGGTTGTTCGCAAAATCCGCAATGTGGCGTACAGGATAGCGGTCAGGAACAGTTCTAGCGTTTAGAGCTCTATAGTCTCCACAAGGACGCCAGCCATTCTCTCCTTTCCGAGCCATATGCAATGGAGACGACCACGGACTGTCAGAAGGTCTTGCTATCCCACTCCTCACCATATCCTCAAACTCCTTCTTAGCCGCCAGCAATTTCTGCGGAGCGAGGCGACGAGGACGACAAGAAACAGGAGGACCGTCAGTCGTAACGATATGATGAACAGTGGAATGCTTGACAGTTCTAGGGAGTCCGGGTGGTCGTGTAATATCCAAGAAATCTTGCAACAACATGGAAATAGGTGAGTCTGAGGCAATGGTTCTCACACTGAGCTGGTTGGTGTGAGCGACATGAACGGGAATAGACAGTTTAGTAGACCCATCAACTAAACGCTGGTCACGACAATCTGGTAATAAATGGTAGTGAGCCAAGAAGTCGGAGCCAATGATCGGTGAACTAACGTCTGCTATTACAAAATCCCAATGAAAATCCCTGCGTAAACCTAAATCGAGCCTGAGAGGTAATGAGCCATAGGTATTAATAGTGCTGCCGTTAGCTGCGCGCACATCAAATGTAGTGGCACTGTAATGACCTCTCACCAGACGGCGCGGGAAACAACATATATCCGAACCGGTGTCAATTAAAAATCGACGACCTGAGACGGAATCTGTCACAAACAAACGACGGCCGGGATTTGAGCAATCAGCTGCCGCCGTTACTGGTTGCTGCTTGCGTTTCCCTGGTTTGGACACTTCCAGTTACAGGGAACGATACATTTAACTGCCTTAGTACCAAAGCGGCGATGATACCAACATAAGATGCTGGAACGAGATTTCGATCGAGAACGCGAGTTAGTCCTAGAGCGCGAGTTTGATCGCGAGCGGCTGCTACTCATCGCATCTACCCTCTTAGTCAACTGCTCGATGCACTTAACAAGAGAGGCTATTTCCGGCAAAACACTTGTCGACGGCACACTACTCGTACTATGAACTGCCGAAGACGATGACGGTAAAAACGGAGTATCAACTATCGCGTCTGCGATCTCCGCGACTTTACCGAGAGCCAAATCCTTCTGTGCCATGAGAATTCGTTGCACCTCGTGGGGCAAACGGCGCATCCACAGCTCGCGGAGGATGCCCTCGTCAGCTTTAGAACCTGCGAGTGAGCGCAAGTGGCGAAGGAAAACAGATGGCTTCCGATCGCCTAGTTGCTCCTCACTCAACAGCTGTCGGATTCTCTGCTCCTTCGAAGCAGAAAGGCGCAAAGTCAGCTGATCTTTAAGTAAATCATATTTACCCGCAGTAGGTGGACTTGTGATGATGTCTTCCACCATGCCAGCAACACGGGTATCGAGCATAGAGAGAACGTAACCAAACTTCGTCGCATCTTGAGTAATACCACCAACTTCAAACTGTGCCTCCGCCTGCGCAAACCAAAGGGCTGGTTTATCAACCCAAAATGCCGGTAATTTCGCGGATACAGCACTTACTATAGGAGGAGGGGTAGAACGCAACGCTTCCATTTGTTCCTGTAAGACTCTTATTTGAGCTTCTAGCTGTTCCATCTTGAAATAATAAATAAATAATAATAACGCCTAATATGCCTAGGTCCAAACTCTGCCGAAACGCTATAAAAATAAAATTTACACTTAATAAAAAATATTTACAAAACACCCTAAATATACAAAATACACATATCACCCTGTATATACAAAAAAAAAAAATCACAGCACTATATACAAAACAAAAGTATGCGGGCGAGCGTTCTTTGCGGCGAGTAGACGCAGGCAGCAGTGAGCACGGAGCTGGGACGTACGCGGACGGTCACCGTCCTTGTCACTTTCCCAAGAAGACGTAGTCGTGACGTAGGCGTAGGGAAAAAAAAAAAAAAATGCAGTAAAATACCTCGGCGGCGTCGGCCTCACACTCGAGGCAGGGACGAAAATGGTCGCGACGAAGTTGGGGTACCTCTCAGCGCGCGGCAACAAGCAGCACGCGTCACCAGACAGCACGGAGCAGTGTTGGCGATGATTAGCAGATCAGGCTGCTGCAGCTTCAGAGAACTCCCCTTGTCGCGCGTACACGCCGAGGACACGAAGAAAAATACGCCGATCCACACACGGGCACACGGCGTCTTTGCACGTCGTAAATTTTAGGTCACCAATTATGGGTATATGGATATAAAACCCATATTATGTATTTACAAAGTTTATTTACAACAGGTATTACAGTGCGCACATATATACAAATACGTATTTACATTTAGATAGCATGTTCAATATATTTATTAAATTTCTGCAGATAATTTTTACAACAACGTTGTGAAATCTGTCGTGTCATGACTGACAGCATAGAAAAACAAAACAGCGCGCGACAGAGTTTGAACCAAGGAGTTCAGTCACGCGCCACAATGGTATTTGAATTTTTTAAAGCGATAGATGGAAAGGATAACTGAGGTAAGAATAAAATCTATATATATAAAAGAAGAAGGTGACTGACTAACTGACAGACTGAGTGACTGACATATCAACGCACAGCCCAAACCGCTGGGTCTAGCGATTCCAAATTTGGCATGTAGGTTCCTTATGAGACCTAGGGGTGACTAACCAAGGGATTTAAAAAATTCCACCCATAAGGGGGTAAATAGGGGATGAAAGTTTGTATGAAAGTCCGTCAGTTTTGAAGTTAGGATCTTCAAAATTTGTGTTTAGGCTGACGGCTAAAAATTAATAATTATGTGTCTCCGGGTTTTTGAAAATTCGACACCCTTAAGGGTGAAAAGGGGGATGAATTTGAAAATTTACAAAGTAGAAAATCGCAAAATTTCACAACCACAGGCAGGATTCGAACCTGCGTCGTAGATTTATCCGAACACAGGAAGTGTTAAAATAAAATCATTTTCAATTTGAAAATTCTTTATTTTTAAAGTAAAATCCACATTATTTATTATTTAGGCATTAATGATGTAATTCTATGCAACGTTCATTACTGTTATTGAAATTCCACCCCAAATTCAACCCCTAAAAAGGTAAATGGGGTGAAAAAGTCTAAAAACCAATATGGGTATCGTTTGTATGGTTTATCGGGTCGCTGATTACGAAAACTACAACAATTTTGAAATCCAACGTGGTGGACGTGAAATACCATCATCCCTCTGGGGATGGGGTTGGGGTGAAATAGGGTTGAAATGTGAATATGGGTGTCATTTGTATGGTTTATCGGGTCTCTGATTACGAAAACTACAACAATTTTGAAATCCAACGTGGTGGACGTGAAATATGGTACCATCATCCCTCTGGGGATGGAGGTGGGGTGCGATAGGTTTGAAATGTCTAAAAATCTATATGGGTGTCGCTTGTATGGTTTATCGGGTCGCTGATTACGAAAGCTACAACAACATTGAAATCCAACGTGGTGGACGTGAAATACCATCATCCCCTGGGGATGGGGTTGGGGTGCGATAGGTTTGAAATGTCTAAAAATAAATATGGGTGTCGTTTCTATGTTAGGGATGGCGGTTAAATTAACGTAAGGGGTAGGGATAGGGGCAGGGATAGGGAGAGGTAGAGGTAGAGAGGTAGAGAGGTAGAAAGGTAGAGATGTAGAGAGGTAGAGAGGTAGAGAGGTAGAGAGGTAGAGAGGTAGAGAGGTAGAGAGGTAGAGAGGTAGAGAGGTAGAGAGGTAGAGAGGTAGAGAGGTAGAGAGGTAGAGAGGTAGAGAGGTAGAGAGGTAGAGAGGTAGAGAGGTAGAGAGGTAGAGAGGTAGAGAGGTAGAGAGGTAGAGAGGTAGAGAGGTAGAGAGGTAGAGAGGTAGAGAGGTAGAGAGGTAGAGAGGTAGAGAGGTAGAGAGGAAGAGAGGTAGAGAGGTAGAGAGGTAGAAAGGTAGGGAGGTAGGGAGGTAGGGAGGTAGGGTGGTAGGGAGGTAGGGTGGTAGGGAGGTAGGGAGGTAGGGAGGTAGGGAGGTAGGGAGGTAGGGAGGTAGGGAGGTAGGGAGGTAGGGAGGTAGGGAGGTAGGGAGGAAGGGAGGTAGGGAGGTAGGGAGGTAGGGAGGTAGGGAGGTAGGGAGGTAGGGAGGTAGGGAGGTAGGGAGGTAGGGAGGTAGGGAGGTAGGGAGGTAGGGAGGTAGGGAGGTAGGGAGGTAGGGAGGTAGGGAGGTAGGGAGGTAGGGAGGAAGGGAGGTAGGGAGGTAGGGAGGTAGGGAGGTAGAGAAGTAGAGAGGTAGAGTTACAGGTAGAGTAGAGGGAGAGGGAGGGAGGGAGAGGGAGGGGGCGAGGGAGTGGGTGAGGGAAGGGCAGGGGAGAGAGAGGCGGGGGAGGGGGAGAGACAGAGGGACGGGAAGAGGGAGAGGAAGGGGGGAGTGGGAGAGAGAGGGAGAGGGTTTCAGTTTTTCTCAATTACTTCTGCGAATTGGCTCTGTTTTGAAATATTACATAAAGGTGTCTCTCATCTCTCTCTTTACATTTGTTAGGATACTGCTGCTAAGTTCCTCTGTTCTGAGTAATTTATAAGTAACGTCTGTATATTATATAAAATTCAGCTGGATCTTGAATTATACTCATTGATTTGCGCAGGGTTAGTCCTGTTTTTCGTTAGTTTAAAATTACCCCGAAATGACGGGAAAATTTACTCCGTGGAAAATACCTAATTGCTTTGGAAAACCGGTAACAACATAAATACGAAATCCACGCGAGCGAAGCCGCGGGCAACAGCTAGTAAAACTATAAATCGTCTTGCCAGCCAGGTCACGCGCGGCTGGAGTACCTACAACCACAGATTTTTTTTTACAGGTAAGACAGACGCAAAGTTGATTGAATTATCTAACGATAAGTTTAAAAACCGGCCAAGTGCGAGTCGGACTCGCGCACTGAGGGTTCCGTACAAACCTGTACGTATATAAGTAAAAGTTATGGTATTTTTAATGCTAAAAAACTTTATTATGTGATGTAAGTAACTAAAATTTATATTTGAGTTGATTGAATGAAAGGTAAATGGCGGTTTACGATTTATGACGTATTCGAAAAAAAACTACTTACCAGATCTTGTTCAAGCCAATTTTCGGTGGAAGTTTGCATATACATTTTTTTTAGTTTTATCATTCTCTTATTTCAGAAGTTACAGGGGGGGGCACACATTTTACCACTTTGAAAGTGTCTCTCGCGCAAACTATTCAGTTGAGAAAAAAATGATATTAGAAAAATTTTAGTTTCAGTTCTAAGTATGGGGAACCCTAAAATTTTACTGTTATTTTTCTATTTTTGTGTAAAAATTTTAATGCGATTCACAGAATACATCTACTTACCAAGTTTCAACAGTATAGTTATTATAGTGTCGGAAAAAAAGTGGCTGTGACATACGGACAGACAGACATACAGACATGACTACGGGTTCTGTTTTTTGCCATTTGGCTACGGAACCCTAAAAAGGCAACCCGTACTAAGGTTCCTAGACACTAGTGGCTTTCTATTGTCATAAACCTGCGCAAATGATAATAGAATATAATAAAAGTACATAGGATTGGCATTATTTTTTATTTTTATTATTATTAGTACCTTTCACAATTTTTATTCTACTTATTCTATACATAGAGTTACACAATTTTTCCGGCTTGCGCGGATTTGACAATTTCAGGGTGTTAATTTAATTGCGTGCCATAGCTTAGGGTGTCTTTCAGTAACGATAAAGGAACACAAAAAAAATATGTAAAAAAAATCCGCCAAAAAAAAAAAACACAACCTCAATTATTGAAACTAAACTTACGCGGATGGAGCACCGCGCCATCACCGAGCCAGTGCGCGAGTATCATTGGATAAGGTGGGTAGGTACTTACATAATTGAAACTCTTTTGCGCGCTTTGATAGCGCGGTGCTCTTGGTCATTGCCCTCTGCGTTAGTTTAGTTTTAATGGAGTTTAATTTTTTTTAAGTAGGATTTTTTTTTTCTTGTGTTCCTTTATCGTTACTGATACAACCCTTAAGCTATGGCACGTAATTAAATTAACACCCTGTATAAAATATACCTTTACATACCCATTTATAACTGACATCAACGTCGGAAACCAACTGGCTGTTATTGACGACGAACATCAAGCTGGACGTCGGTCCAACATCCTTCGTGTGAACCGCTGTAGGTGGTGTCGGGTTGAAAAGACCAAGAAGCTGTCCTTCCCTGTTAGCATCCATTGGAAAATCCGAGCTGTTATCATCGTAAAGAAGGTAAAGTATAGGTGATGAAAGGTGAGGTGGTGGTGAATTTTAAACGATATTTCACCACCAATTCGAGATTTTAAAACAAGCAATCATAAATTTCTTCTTCTAAATATTCAAATTAAATTTGAAATTTGCGGTTTCCCTTTAAGACGAGGTTTAATTATAAAAAAAAATTTAGAAAATAATAAATTTAATGTTGCTAATAATGTTATTTAAAATGAATTTGTATTAAAAATAAATAAAATAAAAAATAAAATAAAATCAGTTTATTTTAGACAATTGTCCATATTTCATACCTTATAATCTATGTTAGAAAATACATATCCAATTAAAACAATTCAAATTTCAATTACAATTATTAAATTAAATTTAAATAATATAACACCGAGGCAACACATCAAAACATTTCAAAATAATAAAATAAATTTAAATTTAAAAATATTAATTTATTTAATTTAAATACCTACCGCCCTCTGCGACGGTAGTCATGCTTGTCACCGAGGTATGAGAATATGCTGCCAATTTTAATTAATTATTGTATGTACTTCTCTCTGTTTTCTTTCCTTCCTTTCTTTTGTTTTAAATTTGTATTTTTATGGACTATAACTAATGCTTCTTAATTATTATTATGATGTACTTAAGTCCCTCTCTTATTGACTCTGGATGGACTTAAAACCAGCCGCTAGCTGTGCCCATACCTTTTTCTTAAATTTTTTTTTTTTTTTCAAAATGCTGTAATCTATACATATAATAAAAGAGTAGAAATCGCGTGTCTGTACTTTTGATAAATTTATAAAAAAAATTGTGTGGGCGATAAGAAACGACTAATAGAACTCAAAAATATGTTTTCTGAACTTTTTGTCTGTCTGTCTGTCTGTCTGTCTGTCTGTATGTTTTCGATAAACTCCGAAACTACTGAACGGATTTTCTCGCGGTTTTCGCAAATAGATTCAGCTTAGCTCTGAGCAACATATAGGCTATGTTTCATTCAAATCGGTTCACTCAATCAGAAGCTACACTAATGTAAAGTATCAAATTGCCTGTAAGATAATAACTCACAAACCGATTCAAACTAAGTTTTCAATTACGAGTTTGGCTTACTTTTGTGCAACATAAAGGTTTAGTCGGTTCTTCCAGACAGAAGGTACGTTAAGTTTCATGCGGCGGCGCAAATAACTCACAAACTATTGAACGGATTCAAACGGGGTTTTTGATAAACTGTCAAGTTTACTTCTTTGCAACATATTAGCTTACTTTCATTGAAAACGGCTCACTCAGACAGGTGCGTGAAATTTCCAGCGGAGGCGCCAATATCTCACAAACAACTGAACCCATTAAAACGAGGTTTTCAGTAACGTATTTGACTTACTCCATGCAACATGTATGCTTAGTTTCATTGCAAACGGTTCACTCAGACATAAAATACACTAAGTTTCAAGCGGCGGCACCAACAACTCACAAACTACTAAACGGATTTAAACGGGGTTTTCAATAACGTGTTAAGCTTAATTCTTTGCAATGTATTAGCTTACTTTCATTGAAAATGGTTCACTCAGAGAGAAAATGCCCGAAGTTTCAATAGGCGGCGCCAATAGCGAACAAACTACTGTACCAACTCCAACTGGCATTTCCATGACGTGCTTGGATTAGGTACTTCCGTGCAACATATAAGCTTAGGTTAGTTGAAAACGGTTCACTCAGATAGAAGTTACGCAAAGTTTCAAGCGAAGGCGTGAATAATTCAAAAACTTTTGAGCAGATTCAAACGTGGCTTTCAATAACGCGTTTGGCTTACTCCTGTGCAATAAATAAGCTTAGTTTCATTGCAATAGGTAGGTTCAGTCTGACAGAAGATACGCAAAGTTTCAAGCTGCAGAACCAATAACTCACCTACTGAACTGGTTCAAGTCAAACGAGGTTTTCAATGACGCGTCGGGCTTCTTTCTTTGCAACATATAAACTTTTTCATTGCAAACGGTTCACTCAGACAGGTTCACGAAATTATAAGCGGCCGCACCAATACCTCACAAACTACTTGAACGACTTAAACGGGGTTTTCAATAACGTATTTGGGTTGCTTTCGTGCAATATTTGAACTTCTTTTTATTGCCATCGGTTCATTTAAACCGATAATAGGAGAGTTCAAAGTTTCAAGCTGTGAAACCGAGCTAAAATCAAACAAAGCTTATAATTCTGTACGGAAGAAAGCCAAATACGTTGTAGAAAATTCCGTTTGATCCGGTCCAGTTGTTCGTGTAAAAGTCGTGGGTACAGCTAAAGATTGCTAAAATCTAGATTTAGTTTTATTGTAAAAATAATAATTAAAAAATTCCTGTTTCGGCATGGCGGTACAACAAATGTAAAAAAAATTATGAAAGTTCTAAAATTTTGAAAACTTAGGAAGTAGGTAGGTACTTATAAACGAAATACTTCAAAAAATAAAGAGAGAAGTGAATTATTGTTTCTTAGGAATTGTCTTTTAAGGGGAGAGATTAGTTACAAAGATTGTACGGAAGTGAAGTCCAACAGTTTTGTATGTAGGTACATGTAGAGTTAAAAGCATGTGAAACTAAACACGTTGGACTTTGTGCCGCTCTTTTTTCAGTAGCCACAGAAGCTAAAGTGACTGAGCCTCAGATTTAGTTAGGCTTTGTTTTGTATAAGAAATAACGAAACTCATATCATAGTTACTCCGCGTGGAATTCGACTATGATTTTACACTTACGAGGATAGTGGGCGACCTAACGTAAACAAGAGGTGTTTAATTTACAAAAATCCGTATTATCGGTACTCTGTATACCTAATAATATAAAGGCGAGAACTGCACTGTCTGTTTGTCTGTCTGTTACGCTTTTAAGACTAATCCGATAAACCGATTGTGATAAAAACTTGGTACGAAGATAGTTTGAACCATGGGAAAAGTCATTAGCTACTTTTTCTGAACCCCACGCGGACGGAGTCGCGGGCAACAGCTAGTGTAATTAATATATGAGTTGAGAAATAAATGGTTTTGTATTTGTGTTTGAATCGCAATCATAAGACGGAAAGATTTAGTTATGAATATTTTGATGTTCCAAAATTTAAAGGAAGGACCCAACACAAGTAAAAGTTGAAATTTAAAGCGTAAATGAACAGACTGTAAAAAATATAAGTGAAAACAAAGAAGGAATGTAATAAATCATTTTTTTGTACAATATATTAATAATAAATAATTATCATAATGTTCCACCTACTTCCTTAGCGATCTGCCGTTGAAGATACAGCAGAAACCATAACTTGTGAGCTCCATCGTGAATAATTTCGAGCAATCCAGAGTAACTCCAAACAGTCGGCATCTGAAAAAGTGTTTTGTACGAGTAATGCACTTTTTATGCAACCGCCATCAATAACAACACAGCTTAAAAATGTCCACATCTGGGTGAAAGCTCAAGAATCAGTCATCAAACCAACATTGACCTTATTTGTCAATACAGGTGATTTAAGAAGTAGTTATTTACAGGAGCAACAGGTTCATCTACACTCTTCAATCAGTCTTAAAATACAGAATTTTTATGCTGTAGTTCAAAATTGAAGAAATTAAGATAATTTTCAATCTTTACACACATTTTCACGCCAATAAAAAACATTGAATATCAAAATCAGCTTCATCTCTATTAAAGTACCTGCTTCAGATCGTATAACATTGCTGCTTCTTTTAAATCACTTCTGGCGAGAAGTGCGAGAAATAAACAGGCAGAAAAGTATACAGCGAACAAGAATCGAAAGGAATAACATGGCATAGAGTAATATAATACTGGGCGTACATGGGCAGCATTGGGCAAGTAATAATAATAAGTAGACTGATGGTGGAAGTCAGCAAGCAATAAGGTCTCTTTCGAATGATATGATTATGATGCATAGCTCCTACCTCAAAAGCGTCTCCTCACAAGATGCAGTGAGTAACCTTGCGGCTACCGTGACGGTCATAGCATTGTAGTCCAGCAATTGTTCAATCATCCTCAGATCGTGAGTCGAGTAAGTCACGTCAGGGGAGTAGAATGCCGCTAACTGATTTATTACTGGTTTGATCTCGCTTTGGGTTAAGTCAGGTGGAAAGTCGCTGAAATAAAAGCTTTACTTAAATAACTTTAAAGATAATAAAAGCCTAAAATTTGACTTTATTTTACTTAAAATTTCGCGTCGCAAATATTTCTCATAGTGAGTATTTTTGAACATGACATCTGATGTTATTAAATAACTATGATAATTTATCATAAGTATGAATTTGAGTATTACATCATGAGCACTGACTGCTGCATTAGATTAGTCTGGTATGGTTATGGCCTTAACTTTTGATTTTAGGGCTTAAATCTAAGACTATTCCGTCTTGTGACTTTTTACGTGATGTGGCAACGAGGGGTTGTGGTGAATCACATAGTTTATCACTTTCATTGACCGCACAAGATTCTGCCGGTTACATTACTTACATCTCACTCAAGAACTTATCAACCCTATGCTCGGGAAAGGTAAGTTCGGGGCAGAGCACCACTGAGGGGAACTTCATCATCGTGTCACTGGACTGCGTGACAACCAGGAAGGCAGGGTTCTCCAGAAACCTCGTCACAGTGGCCAGCACGATGCTGCTTGCTGACCAGAAGAAGACAGCCAGTGCGAGCATCCAAAATAATCTGAAGTAAAAAAAATATATATATCTGGTTATCAAAAATGCTGTTAAGCCTTTTGAGGGCTTATTTTTGGGGCTAAATGCAAAAATGCAAAAAAAAAATCTCGAATTAAATTCGAATTTTCATACAAATTGAATCACTTTGTATTGAGAGTCGAATTTCTTTAAGCGAATTTCCAAACACCAATTTTTTTAAAATCCCTCTATATTTTAATTACGACTATCAACTTGGCGCGGCGCTTTGCTCCGTGTTAGGCACTCGTGATCGTTGGGATAATCTCGTCTCTGAAGTCTATTTTTACAACTTTTCATTATACGTACATAATTAAAGTATGCAACTTAAGATTTTTGCAAACTGCGACAAAAGAAATTTTACTCAAATTGGTATATAACATATTAAGGTTTTTTTTTTGCTCGACTGCGGGCCGTGCCCCCAGATATATTAATCTAAAGCTTAATTATAAAACAGTTATAATATGGATAATAATTTTATTTATCCCCATAAAAAGCGTGACAACCGACTCAGTTTCTTATTTATTTTTACCTTCTTAGGCAGTATGTATAGAACCTTTTGGCACTAATATCATTTGTTCATATCAGAACCCAATGTGTATGATGTTATGGATGATATAGGTCGGATATTAAAATCCACCCATTTGTGCAAGTGTACATCAGACATTCATCTGCCTAATTTTAACAATAAAAGAGATAACAATATATTTAATATTAAATAATCGAAAGGGTAAAAAAAGGCCAATCATAATCACAAAGAAAAAAAAACCGTCGGACTCGCGTCCTAAGGTTTCCGTAACTATCTACCATATGATATACTAAAAGTTTTTGCTCTTTGAATTTAAAAACTCCGCGACTATCCAACTTGACCACTCTTTTATAGAAAAGTTCTGTTCTTGAAACGGGAGCTCACCTAAAAAGGACTCACTACCGAATGACGAGAGCTATGACTATACTACTTCCAAAAATCCACTAAAATACATGTTTGACAGCAGTGTCTCTTTTACTTCGCATACGAGTATCATCAAAATGCGGTGAAAGCTATGATTACATCATAGGGTGAGAAATTGCAAGTGGTCAAAAAACGCTGAGTGGTGGTGAGGTCAATGACGAAACTTTCTATCGCCAACTAAAAGACTTGGATAATGAATTTTATAATGAATATTTCATGTTAAAATTAAAATAACCTAACATTAACATTTTTTTTATTATTATTTTTTATTAACATTCAAAACAACGTGTTGGTTTATTTTTTATTGACACTGCTTCATTTTGACATTGAATATTAATAACATATTTGTTAATCATAGAATTTTTATGTCATTTGACATACTTTACTTTTTTTTTTTTTTGCAATCAATTCTTGATATCATTGCATATTTTTATTATTATTGGTGTCGATTCTGGCAGACACAAACTAAAACTAAACTAAATTTGACAGGCCTAAAACTGTTGCTGTATTTGTTTGTTGTATGTTCGAAAAAAGATAGCAACATTTTTAGGCCTGTCAAATTTAGTTTAGTTTGTGACTGCCAGAATCGACACCATAAACTTACTTTTTTTGACGATCATGTTATTCTTTGACATTTAAACAATTCATTAGTAATCTTAATTGATCGAATTCTACCTAAAGAAAGAGGAAAGTTGTCTGTAGGAAAATAGGACACTTATTTGCATTTTGTTGTTATATTATTTATATAATGTATGTATATGTATATATATAAAGGTATATATTTTTATGTTTATTTATGTATATTACATCTGTGTATATGTGTATTATTTTATGTAAGTATATATGTGTATTTATTTATTCTATGTCTGTATTTAAGTATTTTGGTAAATAAGTTTATTGTCAATGTCATGTTTGATTTTATGTACCTAATTTATTTTCAAATTAGTCTAACTTAGTTAAGCAAACTCTGCACTACTCGTGTCCATCTCAGCGATTCCCAGTCCTAAGGTTGCCTGGAAGAGATTGCTCTAAGCAATAAGGCCGCCTTTGCGCGCAATTAGATATAAGGTTTCTTACGCAATTACTCTTAATTTGTGTGCAATAAAGAGTTTCTATCTATCTATCTATCTATCTTAATTTGATAATATGAAATAAATAAACCTTAATCTTTATCCTAAGACGACTTATACGCTCCACGTTCAGTAAAACCAAATTGACGTTTATTTTATTATTTAAGTGATATTATGCCATACATTGTGGCTTTAGAGTTATATTTACACAGATGTGGATTGGTGATTAGCGCCAATATATGTATTAAGCCTACAGATGTACACGCTACACAAACGCTAGTTGCGTCAGATTGTTAAAAATGTTTAATAGCCATGGATGTTTATTAGTAGTTTTACTTATACAATTCATCCACGGAGATAATCAAAAATTTAAAAATGTAGCAAGAAATGACGCGTTAGTAAATACTCACGTCGGTTTTATACGAGGTTTGAGAGCAGCTGATGGAAACTATACCATGTTCTTGGGTGTACCTTATGCTGAGGTGAATAAAAGCAACCCATTTGGGGTGAGTAGATACCAAATTTTTGTCAGACTAAAAGGCTAGTTAAAGGCTTTTAGAAATCGGAAATTATTTATTTTCAAGAATACATGTCGATAAATAACAAGGTCTTAAATTGACTACAATTTAAGACCTGTACTGAGTCAAGCGTGCAAATTTTAGGTTAGGTAATATTTTAAACACAAATACATTAGAATCAGTTATATTAAACAAAACAATAGAATAAAAATAAACAAATAATTTACAGGTATACTGTTAGGTTGCGCATAATTTGAGATTAATTAAAAAAAGGAAATAGATTGACTACAGAGTTTTCTTTTAGCTGGCATTGGACAGGGCTAGCGGTCTAGCTAGAGGCGTGTTCGTTAACACGAGTAGTCGTATTGAGAATTGTAAAACTATTAGTCTTGTACGAAATATGGCATAGTTTAAATATACTCAATTTACTATAAGTACTTGCTACTGAAGAAATGCCGGACTACTACTGTCCCGTAAGTAAAGATTGGTTTACGGAATAGTAATCTAGCTGAATAACGGTAACGCGAAAATGGAAAGGTTCGCTTTACTGTTCTACTACTGTCCCGTAAGAAAAGATTGGTTTACGGAATAGTAACATAGCTGAATAACAGTAATGCGAGAATGGACCGGTTCGCTATACTGTTCTGACATTTTAGTCTGCAAGAATGGATGGATTTGCAGAATAATGTGATAGAGATTAATAATGACTCGACTAATCTTGACTGAAATGATATAACAGTAAAGATTTGATTGAAATTACTTGATTGAATTTCCTTATTTAAAATTAATAGATTAAAATGAATAGTTCGAAATTAATTTATTGAAATTACTAAATTACAAATTTTGGATTACAATTAATGGGTTGTAATTAATAGATCGAACTTAATAGATTGAAATTAACAGGTTGAAATTACTAGATTGAAATCTATAGATTGCAATCACTTGATATTGATGAAACACGACTAGATCGAAAAGACTAGATAAAGGTCTGGATGAAATTACTAGATTAAAACTGCTAGATTGAAATCACTGGATTGATATTACTAGATTGATATTACTAGATTGATGTTACTAGATTGATATTACTAGATTGATATTACTAGATTCACAATACTAGATTGACGTTACTAGATTGACATTACTAGATTGACACTACTAGTTTGACACTACTAGTTTGACACTACTAGATTAACAGTTCTAGATTAATATTACTAGATTGCCATTACTAGACTGATATTACTAGATTGATATTACTAGATTGATATTACTAGATTGATATTACTAGATTGATTTTACTAGATTGATGTTACTAGATTGATTTTACCAGATTGATATTACTAGATTGATGTTACTAGATTGATATTACTAGATTGATATTACTAGATTCAATTTCTAGATTGACACTACTAGTTTGACAATTCTAGATTAACATTACTAGATTGCCATTACTAGATTGATATTACTAGATTGATTTTACTAGATTGATATTACTAGATTGATATTACGAGATTGATGTTACTAGATTGAAAATATTAGTTTGATCTTACTAGATTGATATTACTAGATTGAAATTACTAGATTCAAATTACTAGATTGAAAATATTAGTTTGATTTTACTAGATTGATATTACTAGATTGATATTACAAGATCAAAATTATTAGTTCAAAAATACTAGATCAAAATTACTAGATCGGAATTACTACATTAAACAAACAATTTAGACTGATGAAACATGACTTGATTGAAATGACTTATTGAAATGATTTCACTAGGTACATGATTGGAATGAATCGATGGATATGACATATGAAATTATTTAATCGCTAAAACTCAAAATTACTCTATTGGAATTACTCGACTAAAGTTACTAGATTGGAATTACTATATTGAGATTATTATATCCAAATTGCTTCGTCGAGACTGCTTCGTCGAGATTCCTTCATCGAGGTTGCTTCGTCGAGATTCCTTGGTCTAGACTCCTTCGAAGAGACTTCTTTGTCGAGATTCCTTCGCCGAGACTCCTTCGCCGAGACTCCATCGCCGAGACTACTTTGTCGAGACTACATCGTTGATACTTCTTCGTCGAGATTACTTCATCGAGATTTTTTCGCCAAGATTACTTCGTCGAGTATACTTCTTCGTGATTACTTCGTCGAGATTACTTCTATTGAGGTAACTTCTGTTGAGGTTACTTCTGTTGAGGTTACTTCTGTTGAGGTTACTTCTGTTGAGGTTACTTCTGTTGAGGTTACTTCTGTTGAGGTTACTTCTGTTGAGGTTACTTCTGTTGAGGTTACTTCTATTGAGGTTTCTTCTATTGAGGTTACTTCTATTGAAGTTACTTCTGTTGAGGTTACTTCTGTTGAGGTTACTTCTGTTGAGGTTACTTCTATTGAGGTTTCTTCTATTGAGGTTACTTCTATTGAAGTTACTTCTATTGAGGTTACTTCTATTGTGGTTACTTCTATTGAGATGAATTACTCCTATTGAGATGGATTACTTCTATTGAGGTTGATTACATCTATTGAGATTGATTACTTCTATTGAGATTGATTACTTCTATTGAGATTGATTACTTCTATCGAGATTGATTACTTCTATCAAGATTGATTATCTATCGAGATTAATTACTTCTATTGAGATTTATTTCTTCTATTGAGATTGATTACTTCGATTGAGTTTGATGACTTGCATTGAGATTGATTACTTGCATTGAGATTGATTACTTGTATTGAGATTGATAACTTATATTTAGATTGATTTCTCTCATTGAGATTGCTTATTTTTGTGAGAGTCGAGTAGTTATAGCGAAATAGCATATTAGCGGATTAATTAGCTTACTAAATATTAAGATTTGTTTGTTTTTATTGTTTATTGTATTGGATCAATCTATTTAACAATGCAAGTGAAAGAAAACATGATTTAATAAAAAAAATGTAGTTTCAAGATCTAATTATTGTATTTCAACATCATCATCATCATGGGGTGCCATCTTCGAAATGAAGTTTGGAGTTCAGCAATCGGTATTCGTCGCGGCGTTGCGCCACCCTCGTCAACTCGTGGTAGTGTAATCCGGTCCAGTCCCTTATTATGTTATCGTACCATTTCCGTTTCGGCCTTCCTGGTGGCCTTCTACCCGGTATCTTGCCTTCAATAATTGTCCGCAGGAATTGAAATGCGGAACCTCTTTGCAAGTGCCCAAAGAAGGCCACTTTCCTTCTGGCAATGGTCAACAACAGCTCGGGCTTACGCTGCATCTCTCGTTGCAGGACTTTGGCGTTGGATGTAAAACTGGTCCACGGTATCTTAAACATTCTACGCAGAACCCACATTTCAAACGCTTGCAGTCTCTTACATGTGTCCTTTCTTAGCACCCACGCTTCGCATCCGTATAAGAGAGTGGACCAAACGTAACATTTTATGACGCGGTATCTTAATGTAAATGGGATTTTAGGGTCACATAACTACTTTGGACATTTTGAAGAAAGCTGATTTAGCTACAACATGTAGGTTTATAATAGCATAACATTTTGATGGATATTTTAGTACTAATATTCCAATGATGTTATTTAATAAGTGAAAATCTATTATCAGAGAACTAAGTCGATATAAAGGTAACGTACTAGTGGATCATTATTAGATTGAACATAAATATTCGACTATAGATTGTAATGATTGAAGTCAAATATGTTATTGACAGCGGATTTTACATAAATTTATACTTACTGATATTCTAATCATGTCCAATTTCATGAGAACTGAGTGGTTTATAAAATAACATATTAGTAGATCATTATTATATTGAAAATGAACAATCGTTGACAGATTGTAATGATTGAATACAATTATGTTATAAAAATATTTAAATAATATATATTTAAAAGTGTACATACATCAAGTACCGGAACTGGTATTATCTCAATTTAAATGTTCAAATTAGATGACTGCAGATTGTTTATTATCATGTTATAGGAAGTTTTTATGGATAAGTTGTAATTTTAAGTGATTGAGAATCTATTTTTCATATTCATATTCATATTCATATTTTGTGTTGATATTTATTTTTATTATATTTATGTTATTTTGTATTTTTTGTTGTATTTTTGTGTTGATATAGCTGATTAATCAGTAGAAATTTAAGCATTTTATGATTATGTGCTTAAACGGATAAACTCACGTTATATATAGATGACATAGGGCTTTGATCCGGATCTTTATGATAAAGATTTACCCACTTGTGTCAGGCCTCCGTGTTAGGTTATTTCCTCGTGCATGAGGACATGCACGTGGTCAGGATGGACGAGAGTTGGTTTGCGCAAAATTCGAGATTAATTTAAAAAAAGTAAGTCGATTGACTACAGAGTTTTGTTTTAGCTGGCATTGGACAGGGCCAGCAGTCTAGAGGCGTGTTTTTTAACACGAGTAGTCGTATTGAGAATTGTAAAACTATTAGTCTTGTACGAAATATGGCACAGTTAAAATATACTCAATTTTCTGTTAGTACCTGCTACTGAAGAAATGCCGGAATAACAAGTGAATATCTGGACAGAACGAGTTTTATTGTAATACGGAAAAAAAAATTAAACATGTAAATAAATTTCATAAAATATTATCTGAAATAGAATGTCTAAATAAATAAGAAGTAAAAATTAAATTTATACAGGTATTCTTTAACACTATAAAAACATTTCGTCAACAGCCATTTAAATAATTTAAACTTGAATGAGTTAATATTTTCTCTAAATTTTATGTAAAAAAAAAAAATTAAAATTTAAATCTGTTTATTTCATAAAACAATTCACATGCATAATATTATTACTCAGACGCTTAATCTTAACTAAGATTATGTGCGCCAGACGGGTCGCACCGCAAAGAAGTACATTTAAATAAAAATTTATAAAAAATAACAAAAAATTACAACAGGTAGTCAGGTTATAATTACTTTACACAGAATTTTGTTTTAAATTTACAATAAGTGCTGAGTTACTACATAGGATTTTTTTATGGGATCGGCTGTGAATCAGCGCTGTCCTGCTCCTCGTCTTTTATTAGATGTCGTTTTAGGGTACGTTTTACTTGTTTTGGTTTTTGGACAATAATTTTGTTTACCAAATCCTTAGGCAAATTATTCAAGGCGCTGGGCAGCGCGTACATCCAAGCTCTTTGACCATATACATTGTTATGTTTAGGTAAGGTGTACATTGGTAGGTATGATAAATTTCGACAATTACCAGGTCTTGTTTTTACACTTAAGCTGCCTATCTTATTATGGTATTGTGATATCAATTCGATGTTTACCCTGTCATATACACTAAGTATTTTACAATATTTAAATAAATTGCTATAATCACTTTTATATTGCTGTTTTATTTTAAATGGTACTATAAGTTTTAACATTCTTATTTGTATATCATACACTTTTTGAAGATATGTTTTATATGTTCTGCCATAGCTGGAAATGCCATAAGATATTATCGAGTCAGCTAGCGACATATATAGAAGTCTTAGGGTACTGTAAGGTAATTTGTGTTTTAAAATACAAAGTTTGGCCATTATGGCTCTGAGCTTATCGCATATTCGGTCTACATGCGGGCCCCAGTTAAAATTTTCGTCGACTATTAATCCCAGATACATATGTTGTTTGACATTGTCGATAGGTAGGCAATTACAGCTATAGGCATTCTGCATCTGATGTATACACTGGTGCTCATGTTATTTGGTAGCTTGTTGAATATCAAAGTGCTTACATTATAGACAGTACCTGGACGATTGAGATTTGCTGTGTATAATCATGAACAAATCCCACTAACAGATGGCGCTCTAGCTAGAGTTTCTGAAACGCGCTATTTTTCAAGAAACTTTTAAAAAATTGAAAAATCAATTTTTTCCAGATATGACACCTAGCTAGATCGACTTTTCGCCCCTAAAAACCTACGTATAGTAAATTTCATCGAAATCGTTAGAGCCGTATTAGAGAAACCGATTACATAATAATACACAAATATTGTTATTGTTCCGCGGATCATAGTGCCAGCCGTAACGCTAACAAGCGAGGTGACTATGATACTTCCCCTCTACAAAAGCTGGAATTCTGGAGGGAGCTCCCTGTCCTGTAGTGGACGTTGCATGGGATGTTATGATGATTGATGATATGATATGATATTGTATGGATGATTGTGAGTTTAATAGTATAGGATTTTTGTTATAAATATATATGAGACTTGTCAGTTTATACAATAAATTACATTATGCGGATCTTTACTGCCTTGGTAACACATATCTACTATTCTCTACGGTAGCTATATAAATCGTTTATATAACAATACTAGCTGTTGCCCGCGGCTTCGCTAGCGTGGATTTCGTATTTATGTTGTTACCGGTTTTCCGAAGCAATGAGATATTTTTCCGTCATTTCGGGGTAATTTTAAACTAAGGAAAAACAGGACTAGCCCTGCGCAAATCAATGAGTATAATTCAAGATCCAGCTGAATTTTATATAATATACAGACGTTACTCATAAATTACTCAGAACAGAGGAACTTAGCAGTAGTATCCTAACAAATGTAAAGAGAGAGATGAGAGACACCTTTATGTAATATTTCAAAACAGAGCCAATTCGCAGAAGTAATTGAGAAAAACTAAAACCCTCTCCCTCTCTCTCCCTCTTCCCCCTTCCTCTCCCCCTCCCTCTGTCTCTCCCCCTCCCCCTCCCCGTCTCTCCCCCTCCCCCTCCCTCACTCCCTCCCTCTCCCCCTTCCCCTCCTTCTCCCTCTACCTCTACCTGTACCTGTACCCCTCTACCACTCTACCTCTCTACCTCTCTACCTCTCTACCTCTCTACCTCTCTACCTCTCTACCTCTCTACCTCTCTACCTCTCTACCTCTCTACCTCTCTACCTCTCTACCTCTCTACCTCTCTACCTCTCTACCTCTCTACCTCTCTACCTCTCTACCTCTCTACCTCTCTACCTCTCTACCTCTCTACCTCTCTACCTCTCTACCTCTCTACCTCTCTACCTCTCTACCTCTACCTCTACCTGTCCCTATCCCTACCCCTTACGCCAATTTAACCGCTATCCCTAACATAGAAATGACACCCATATTTATTTTTAGACATTTCAAACCTATCGCACCCCAACCCCATCCCCAGGGGACGATGGTATTTCACGTCCACCTCGTTAGATTTCAAAGTTGTTGTAGCTTTCGTTATCAGCGACCCGATAAACCATACAAACGACACCCATATTGATTTTTAGACATTTCAAACTTATCGCACCCCAACTCCATCCCCAAGGGGATGATGGTATTTCACGTCCACCACGTTGGATTTCAAAATTGTTGTAGTTTTCGTAATCAGCGACCCGATAAACCATACAAACGACACCCATCTTGATTTGTAGACATTTCAAACCTATCGCAACCCAACTCCATCCCCAGGGGGATGATGGTTTTTCACGTCCACCACGTTGGATTTCAAAATTGTTGTAGTTTTCGTAATCAGCGACCCGATTAACCATACAAACGATACCCATATTGGTTTTTAGACTTTTTCACCCCATTTCCCTTTATTTAGGGGTTGAATTTGGGGTGGAATTTCAATAACAGTGATGAACGTTGCATAGAATTACATCATTGATGCTTAAATAATAAATATGTGGATTTTACTTCAAGAATAAAGAATTTTCAACTTCATCCCCCTTTTCACCCATAAGGGTGTCGTATTTTCAAAAACACTGAGACACGTAATTATTAATTTTTAGTCGTCAGCCTAAATACAAATCTTGAAGATCCTAACTTCAAAACTGACGGACTTTCATACAAACTTTCATCCCCTATTTTACCCCCTTAGGGGTGGAATTTGGTAAAACCCTTTCTTAGTGCACCCTTAGGCCTCATAAGGAACTTACATGCCAAATTTAGGGTAGGGTCAGGGGCAGGGATAGGGAGAGGGAAAGGGGAGGGGGAGAGGGAAGGGGTGAAGGAGGGGTAGGGGAATGGTTAGGGGGAGGGGGATTAGGAGCGGGAGAGGGGAGAAAGAGGGAGAGGGCTAGAGAGAGAGGGGGAAAAGAGGGAGGGATGGGAAAGGGAGGGGAGAGGAAGGGGAAAGGGAGTGGAGAGGGATGGGAAAGGAAGGGGAAAGGGAGGGGAAAGGGAGGGAGAGGTGGAAGGGGTGAAGGGGTGGTATGGGTGTGGTATGGGGGAGGGGAACGAAAGGGTGTGGTATAGGGGAGGGAAAGGGGGAAGAAAGGAGGGAGGGGAAGGGGGAAAGGGAGGGGGATGGGGGAGGGGGGGGAGGGGGGGGAGGAAGGGGTAAAGATAGAGAGGGACAGGGGGAGGGGGAGGGGGATGGAGGGGGAGGAGGGAGGAGGAAGGGGAGAGTGCGACAGGGAGAGTAAGAGGGAGGGCAAAGGGGGAGGGAGAAAGAGGGGGGTGAGTGATGGGGTGAGGGAGAGGGAGGGACAGGGGGAGGGAAAGGGGGAGGAAAAGAGGGAAGGGGAGAGGGAGAGGAATAGAGAGGGAGGGGGAGGGGGGATGTGGAGGTGGGGGGGATAGAAAAGGATAGAAAGGAAGGAATAGGGACTTTTTTGACTTTTATGCATACCCCTTTATTGCCTTCTTTTTTAAGTTCGCCTGTAACGATTGGCAATGAAAATTCCGCACTACCTACCAGTTGACTAAAATCAAAAGATAAATAAATTTGTAGTAAGATATTATTCAACTTGGATAAGTACAAATGCATCTTTTACGTAGGGATCAAGAAGGAAAAGCGTTCCGCAAAATATGTTTCAGTTAAGTTCGATTTCTGTTTTTTTTATAAAATCTACGCGGACGTAGTCGCGGGTAACAGCTAGTATAATAATATATTCAGAATGATGTTGGGACTGCCCGTTTCTGTAGTGCGTCAGGGATGTTTGCTGCCATAATACGCAAAATAACATCACCTGATGACCATAGCGGACAGGTATATGTCGCCGCTATGGAAGTGTCTGGTGCTGAGGGTGATCACAGAAACAAGATCATTTCTTTGATCGCCCTTGGCCCCAGAAGCTATTTCTAGATTTAAAGTTTTATTCTAACATAGTTTTAAGTTATTACTAACCTAGGAAGGTCTATGGACCTAGGAAGTCTGAAATAAACAATTTTAATTTTATTTTTTTTATTCATAAAACATTGTATGCAGTTTAACAAAAACATAAATTTCTACAAACAAGCTCTTGCATGGATTTTTTGTCATTTAAATGCTCTTTTGCTATCAACGAAATTTCTCCATAGTATTACACCATATCGGAGAACAGATAAAATGTGGCCGTGGTACGCGGTCAGCGCCGCTTCCTGAAACACAGTACTTCTCAAAAAAGTCGACATGGTCGACGCAAATACAAAACGACTCAACCTGCTACAAACATCGTTTTCGTGGTGTTTTCAATTTAGATTTCTCATCAACTGTAAAACCTAAATATTAAAAGTTTTTACTTGTTCAACTTTGATATTTTAAAAAGACGCAGAAAGAGGTATTTTACTTGAATTGTAAGAGCGGAAATGAATTAGTTTTGTTTTGCAAATATTTACTTGCAAACAATTTTCCTTCATCCAGTCTATATAATTTATTAAAGCGTGGTTTACTCTTACGTTTGTTAATTGTCACACTTAATAAAAAGTTTCGTATCATCGACAAAAAGCACAATTTTATGAGGTGTTATTTCTGGGAGATCACTAATATAAATTAAAAATAGAATTGGACCTAGCACACTTCGTTTAGGAACTCCAGAATTGTTAACTTTATAATGTGATCTATATTTCTTTCTTACAAAAGATTTTCCTACTATTAAAATTGTACACACCTTGGTACATTGTCTTCTACTGCTTAGAAATTAATCAATCTAGTCATAAGCCTTTCCTCTAATTCCATATTTTATAATTCCTAAGAGGCTTTATTTAGGTCAAAAAACACAGATATTGAATGAAAGCTTAAATCCAAAGAGAAAATTTTAAAACCAATCGTTAAAGGAAATACTAACTTAATAGACCGTAAGGGCACTGCATGTTATCCTACGTCATCTAGTACACGAAATTTGCAACTTTGTAGCGATAGTAGTGGCCTAATAGGTCCACAAAACGTTGGTCTGCCAATCTGAAACCTGGCAGGTTTTGTACAGTTGGAGAGAAAAGTGGTTAAATGACAGATTAGACGAATGAAATCTATTCGTAGAATTAGAAGATACCTATACAAGTAAAAAACAACAGGTCTGCCTTGCATCCTCTTGGCAGTTTCGCTAGTCGGACCACAAATGTGGTCGGATGTGATTGGACCACAAATTTGGTCGGACTGGAATGGAATTAACTATAAAGAAAGACCCTAAAATAAGTTAATCTTAGCTGTAATATAACAATAGAAAACTAAAAAAGGCGAAAGTTTGTGTGTTTGAATGATTGTTTGTTTGTTACTTTTTCACGCCCTACCCGCTGAACATAATTGGCTGAAATTTGGCAGGGTTGTAGATCCAGGAGAACATAAAATTTACATTTACCGGTGAAATCATGAGTATTTTCCAAGGAAAATGTGTTTTGCTAGATCTACACAGACAAAGTCGCGATTAACTGCTAGTCGATTGAAAACCATTTCTACCAACCAGTCGGAAATATCTTTGTATCCGTATATAGATATGAGTTTGTTTGTCAACCAAAGTGTCTCACAGAGCACGGATGCTATAAACAATAAAAATACTCTAGTAAGTAATTAACAGGGGGTCTAGATAACCAAAGAGGATAAGGGCTCCCGCACACGACCGAGAATCGGTGACCGATTTTTTGTCGACATCCCGCTCTGACGTGTTATCACCTGCATCTTCCGTCCTTGTCCTGGGCGATAATCGGCCACCGATTCTCGGTCGTGTGCGGGAGCCCTAAATCACTTACGTTATATAGATAACGTGCCATTTGACGAAAGCGAACGTCATGTAATGTACAATCCGACACGGGTATTTTGGCAAAATGGATGTTGTTGTCAGGTGAGCGCTGCTATCATTTATTTTGATCGTTAAATGTCAAAATCCCTTTACAGTGGCTACGAGTACTTCCAATTTTATAATATGTCAAATGACATGGATGACATTTTGGAGATATTATGTCGTTCTATACATTTAATGATGTTTGCTTTCGTCATCTCCAAATTTAATGGCTAGTTGTCTGGACCCCAGAAAATAAAGTCTTCAGTAAATATTTATAGGTTTCAACACGCTATCCAAACTTTGAAGAACCTTTCGAAGCATACCAAGATTCGGCCATTTGTCCCCAAATAGAAGAATTCAACAATACTGTCACTGGAACTATTGATTGTCTTCAGCTGAACGTATATGTTCCTGATACAGCCAGTTCAACAAATAGACTGCCCGTCTTAGTTTGGATTTATGGAGGAAATTTTACTAGCGGATTTGCCGACAGGTATCTCTACGGTCCGTCGTATCTAGTCAGACATGACGTCATTTTGGTTACAATCAACTATCGACTCGGACCTTATGGCTTCATGTGTCTCGATACGCCTCAGGTCCCTGGTAATCAAGGACTAAAAGACCAACTACTTGGATTAAGGTGGATCAAAGAAAATATAGAGGCTTTTGATGGTGATGCCAATCAAGTAACGGCGTTTGGTCAGAGTGCTGGAAGTATGTCTATACATTTTCATCTTCTAAGCCCTCATGAAGAGTTGTTTCAAAGTGCGATAATGCAAAGCGGTTCTGCTTACGCGCCGGATGTGTTGAGAGATGTTGATAGAGAAGCACCAATTAGATTGGCAGAAGCATTAGGATACGAAACTGATGACATTGATAATGCCCTTACATTTCTTGCCGAACAAAATACAGATGCAGTCATATTGGCTGCTTACCGAACTGGTTCTTCATTTCGACCCTGCAGGGAATCATATCACGAAGGTACTGAGAGGTTTATTACAGATTTTCCAATAAATCAAGCTATACCAAAACTTCAAGGAAAATCTGTTCTACTTGGTTACACAGACAATGAATATATGTTCAAATATGCAAACAGACCCGCTCAGTCATTTGAAACCATTACTATATTTCACGATTATTTTCAAAACTTTTTCAGTTTTGATGAAGAACAAACCTCAAGATTTGAAAAGCTATTCAAAAATTTCTACATAGGTGGTCACGACTTGAGTCGAGATGTGATACAAGAAATAGCAAATTTTGATTCAGACACAACTTTCAACTACCAAATACAAAGGTGTATTCCAATTTTTTTGGAAAATAGAATTAAAAGTATATTTTACTACAAATATTCATACATTGGAAGAAGAAATTTTCATCGAGAGAAGGAAAGTATCACTATAGGTGGAGCGGTGCACTCTGACGAGCTTGGATATTTGTTCGATATGCAGTTTTTCGTTGAGGAACCCACAGTTGAAGATCAGATAATTATTGATAGAATGACTCTTATGTGGACGAATTTTGTAAAGTATGGGTACGTTACTTGTAATTTATTTTTTATTGTTACTTTAAATAAGATCCGCATACAGATTTTTTTTATGTTGTCAAAGTAGATCTAGCCCTAAAACAGAAATGTGGTCGACGATGGAACATGCTTTCCCAGAAGCCTATTCACACACTACTGGAATAGGTTCGGGTTATAAGGACTCGGGACCACAGATACAGGAAGAAAATTCCATTCTTTACATAATTGAGTTATTATTAAGCTAATCAACTCTCTGCCTACCGAAGGTGCTTTTTTAGGGTTCCGTACCTCAAAATAAAAAAACGGAACCCTTATAGGACCACTTTGTTGTCCGTCTGTCTGTTTGTCCGTTTGTCTGTCTGTCAAGACCCTTTTTCTCACGAACGAGAAGAGGTATCAGGTTGAAATTGATAATGACTATTAAGGTCCATAAACCACACAAGATCTAAAAATTTTTTTTTTACAGCGACGCAATCAAAAGATATGGCTTTTTACGTCCTCATCTCCATAATTTATGCAAAAAAGCAAAACCTACAGGGTACTTCGCGTTGACCTAAAATTATGAAATTTGGCAAGAAGCTAGGTCTCACAGTAAAAATAAAGGGAAAAGTCTAAAATCAAGAAACATTTCAATTTTTCTCACAACTAATAGTAACCAATTAAGGTGAGCTCCCGTTTCAAGAACTTTTCTATAAAAGAGGGGTCAAGTTGGATGGTCGCCGAGTTTTTAAAGTCAAAGAGCAAAAGCTTTTAGCATAACATATGGTAGATAGGTACGGAACCCTTAGGGCGCGAGTCCGACTCGCACTTGGCCGGTTTTTTTTATGAAAATTGTTTGGAAATGGGCAGGATCACCACTTTTTTTTTCTAGGGAGTGAAAATCGCAGTGTATAAGGTGCTTTCTAATTAACTACTAACATTTGAGTATGTAACTCAGAATATACAACGTGGAACGGAAAGGTGTGATAATAATAAAGGATGTGAATCTGCCCATGAAACTGAACAACTTTTCCATAACATGAATTTTTGACCTCCCATAGAAACTGCATCAACTGATTGCGCATTTTGTATGGGAGATCAAAAATTCATGTTCATATTTCGACCTATGTTCCTTGGGAAAAGTTGTTCAGTTTCATGGGCGGATTAACATCCTTTATTATTATCACACCTTTCCGTTACACGTTGTATATATTTTAAAAAAAATGTTCAAAAACTAGAACCCGACTACTGGCACATCTTGCTCTAAAAAGTATGACACATCATCCACAATTGTTATGTAAATTGCAATTGTATTTGAAAAATATTCATAGTGATGTTCAGATTATAGCTGTTGTCATATTATTATGCCACTTTTCCCTAAAGCTTATAACCGCTTTTTGCGCAAAAATGCGCTATCAGCTGATGCAGTTTCTAAGGAAGGTCCAAAATTGATTTTCGTATTTCGACCCTTGTTCCTTGGGGAAAGTTGTTCAGATTCATGGTCTGAGTAGCATTCTAAAATTATGTTCACTATTTCATTGTGACCTTATATTTTTGAAATTTTCAGACCTCAATATTCGTTATCAATTTCAAACTGATACCTCTTCTCGTTCGTGAGAAAAAGGGTCTTGACAGACAGACGGACAGGCAGACAACAAAGTGATCCTATAAGGGTTCCGTTTTTTTTTGAGGTACGGAACCCTAAAAATGGCCTAAATACCTACTGTAAAACATTTATTTTCACAAAAATGCTTGGAAATACGATCAATATTGTAACAACCTTCTTCGAGATAAATTAAAATAGCTGTACTGATTTAATATTCGCGAGCAGCTGCCGGCAATGTTACTATGAAAATCCGTAACTATCGAATTTTGCGACCAAGTAAATTACTATAAAAACTCATATCTGTCTGGTTATTTAAAAGTGTAATGTATCAACCTTACATGATTCGCAGCGCTCCGACTAGATACCGCCTGCGTACTTATAAAATGAGGCAACAAATAGTACGCCGAATTCGGCGTACTCGAGCCGAAATGTTGCCAGCACTGGAATTTTGACCCGATTTCGGGTCATTTAGATATTTAGCTGGCTTCCTGCGGGTGTACACCGGGTGTATATTTTTTTTTTTTTGAAAAATTTGATCGCAGGCTAATCTGTTTTCTACTATAATTAAATACTAAATTGTACATTGAAGATATTTATAAACAAACTATCATGTTATGCTATTTTTATGTCCCCGAATCCAAATCCTGAGTCTGGTCTGGGGGCACTTGCCGCCGCCAACTCGAGCAAAGCACAGCTGTACCATCCTTTTCTCGAAGCCTCTTAGGGACTTTTTGACCCCCCTGTAACTTCCTTTTGAATAAAGCTGGAGGCCTAAATTTTTAATGACACAAATAAGATATTATACTTAGCTATATCCTTAAATTACAACAACATCATAATCATGTAATAAAAAAATGTATACTAGTAGATAAGTCATTTTGTTGCTGTTCGATTGCCAAGTCATTTTATTTATTTATATTTTATTTAGAAAACCAACAGCTGTTTACAAAAAAGAATAGTTTGCTTATATATTAGTGGTACATGAGCCTATAACAGGTTTCCCTTAGTTAAAGTATAAAACGTCTAATATTAATACAGTCACTGTAAAATATGTTAACGTAACTAACTAGGAAAACAAATTAAGATAAAGTTGCGGATTAACTACTTCCATACTAACTAAAATAACTGACTTGTTTCGACATGAGATCTTACAAAATTTTATAGTGGAAAAATTGCGTTGCGAGACTTGAACTTTTTGTACATTTTATTTTTTTGATGGTTTGTTTGTTGAGATGGGACAAACGATATTATTGAGATCTTCATTTTGGTTACTTAAAACCGCTTTAACTCTAAAACTACTGTTCTTAGACTACTCGTATGTTAGGACGAATGATAGATCTAATTGAGGCACAGATTAAATAATAGTAGTTGAGGTAATCGTTTCGGTTGACAGCTGTCAAACTTAAAACCGCTATAACTCTGAAACTATTGTCTCTAGACTATTCGTATGTTAGGACAAATGATAGATCTAGTTGAGATCTGCGTTTCGATTGAAAGCTGTCAAACTAGAAACCAATATAACTCAGAAGCTACTGACCCTAGACTACTTGTACGTTAGAACAAATGATAGATCTAGTCAGGTTTTCTTTGCGTTTGACAGCTGTCAAACTTAAAACCACTATAACTCTGAAACTGTTGTCCCTAGACTATTCGTATTTTAGGACAAATGATAGATCTAGTTGAGATCTTCGTTTCGGTTGAAAACTTGAAACCGCTATAACTCGGTAGCTACTGTCATAGACTATTTGTATCTTAGAACAAATGATAGATCTCTAGTTGAGATCTTTGTTTCGGTTACAGATGTCAAAACCGCTTTATACCTAAAACTTTTAAGTTTGACAGCTGTCAACCGAAACGAACTCAACATGATCTATCATTTGTCCTTACATACGAGTAGTCTAGGGACAGTAGTTTCATAGTTATAGCGGTTTTAAGTTTGACAGCCATTAACCAAAAGAAAGACCTAAAAGATATCTATCATATGTCCGATAATATGAGTAGTCTAGGAACAGAAGTTTCCCCGAAACGAAGATCTAAAATTGTAAATAAGTTTTTATTTGTCTCCACAACTAAATTAAATACGTAAAAAAATATTATAACAAGTATTTTAACAAATATTGGCTGTATATTGCAGGTGCCTATGGTAGGTAAAAAGAACCTGTATAACAGGTCACCAGGTCAGCGGGTCAGTTATATATACCATAATGATAGTACTGTACTATCATTCATTTGTCGTTACATACGAGCAGTCTAGAAGCAGTAGTTTCTGAGTTATAGCTTTTAACCGAAATAAAGATCTCGACTTATGCAGTGCCTTCCTTGGAATCATCTTACTTTTCGGAAAATCAGATGAGTACTAACTGAACTGCGACCAAACTGTCCTACTCACAGCGACATCGCCGATAAAACAAGAAAATTGCGCCGATATCGCAAAAATATTTTTCGGGTAACTGTCAAGCAGCTGGCAGGCAACACAATTTTTATTTGTTTTTTGAGTTGCCGCATTAGTGGAGCTGTTGTTTGTATGTCGGGCGGAATCTAGTCGGAGCGCAGGTACAAACCAGTACCAACAAGCATATAACAGCCAAGGAGGTAACTTATCAAAGCGTCAGAAAAGAAGGAGATAACTTATCCTATACTTGTTATTTAAGGCTTTTTGGCGGGAACTTGACATGGGCGTTTGCCTGCTTAATTGAAATTTTGGTTTTTTGTGCATTTAGTGATTAAGTGGATAATAAAGATAGTATGTTATGCAGTAAATTTACTACGGAGTGCGCAGCTGATGAAGATTTCAAGTGATCTCGTGTTTAAGCCCCGTTTGTGTTGTCCCAAAAAGTCACGAACATTTTCCTTCGTAAAGTTCACTATCGCTTTACGAGAGGAGCAAAAAGAAAGACAGTTAAATACATCTGACATGGCTGTATTGGCTTTGTACTCTTTGCCTTTCCGAAAGGAAGAATGAAACCAAAAAAAAAATGTTATTTAATCTGTGACTTGGTCCGAGAACTTACCTATCACCAATGATCTTACATTTACCATGATAGCGTACTCTTAACAATTTGTACAGAGGCAAAACGAGCAGAGCAAGACATCATAGGCGATGTACTTCGTCCCTTTCTAATTATTGCCATACTAATGAAGTTTGCACAATTTCCGTGCAAAATGTTAACTTTTATATTCACAAATTTATATTTATACGTCTTTTAAAACTTATTTGAATAATTTTCAACGTGCAAAGTATAAATTTCTCTCTCAGTTTTCATTAAATATTGATAAATGCAGAAAATCATTTTCTTTTGATTTATCTGGATTAAAAACTCTTTGGTAAAATGATTTTTAACAAAGATTTTGCATGACATTTTGTTGATGTTGTCATGGCAACATAAACAAAATGTCATGCAAAATCTATTAGAAAGGGACAGCTTCCTCTCATCTTACGTCCTACTCTGCTCGCATAATTTTTGGAAGAGCGCAATCTGGTTTAAAGCGCCACGCGCGAAGTAATAAATCTATGCCTATCACATCATAAACAACTATAGAATAAATAATACACTAACTTTTCCAAGCGTAACAACCAAGAAGGTAACTTATTAAAGATTTTGTTTAAATTTCGAACTGGTTTGCAAAAGCTATAAATTGTAAAAATAAGTTAACAAACACAGATTAAATATAATATGAAAATGACTAACTGCGATGTAAACAAAGGAATACATTGTAACTAGAAAGTTTTTGGTAAGTAGAAAGTTTTTTGAATGGATGGAATGGACAGAACCCTTATTTATAGGATCACTTTGTTGGCCGTCTGTCCGTCTGTCACGACACTTTTTCTCAGGAACGCGTGGAGGTATCAAACTGTTATTCATATCAAATACTCATGTCTACTGTCCCTTTGAGCTGTGAAAAAATCTAACTTCTAAGCCGACGCAATCAAAAGATACAGCCGTTTATGCCGCAAATTTTCGAGTTTTTCGACACTCACAAGGGCCTCAAAACCTACAGGGTACTTCCCGTTAACTCCGAATCTTAAAATTTGGTATGAAGCAACGTCTAATAGCACAAATTACGGAAAAATAGTGAAAAGCTTATATTTTTAGTTACATCATATAATATTTTTTTTTTTAATTTTAAACTTTCTACCCTTTTCCTCATGAACGCATAAAGGAATTGTTTATACCACCAATCCCGCGTCGCCACCACGATGCCAGCGCCCTCGGTGTGGCCATAGGCCATAGTGTAAATAAATCACGGTGTGGCCGCCAGGCACTTCTTTACGCGCAACCATTGCGATCGAATATTATTTGTTATTTAAATTATATTATTTATTAAAAGCCAGTGTGTACAGTCCGCTTTGAGTTTATTTCATCTCCGTCACCTACAGAAATTAAATTGAAATTCATATCAAATACTCAAGTCTATTATACCTTTAAGGTTTAACAAAATCAGACTTCTGTGTGAAGCCAATCAAAAGAAACAGCAATTTAAGCCGCATATTTTGAAACTCGCAACTACTCGCAAGGGAATCAAAACCTAAAAGACACTTCCAGTCAACCTAGAATCTTGAAATTGGGCATGAAGCAATGTTTTATAGCACACATAAAGGAAAAAATCTGAAAACCTTAAATTTCTAGTTACATCACATAAAAAAAAATAGCAATAAAAATACCATAACTTTTACTTATATACCTACAGGTTTGTACGGAACCCTCGGTGCGCGAGTCCGTTTTTTATTTGATGCTAGTTCTTTAATTACCTTTTTTTAATTTTTTTGGCAATCGTCAACCCATATTTGGGGACATTTCTGCCAGTGTCGTGTTGTAGAACATTGTTCAGTTTTTGTAATTTCGTCACTTTTATAGAATTTAAAAATATGGCGAACCGCCAGTGTCGAGTGGGGAAATTGTTCATTGCTCCCCCTGTAAAGCAATAGTGGACTTTACGAAGGAAATGTTGTTGAGACAACACAAACTGGGTTCAAACACGAGATCGCTTGAAATCTTCATCAGCTGCGCACTCAGTAGCAAATTTACTGCATAAAACACTATCTTTATTATCCACTAAATCACTACATACACAAAAAACAAGAATTTCAACCGATCAGGCAAGAGCCCACGCCGAGTTCCCGCCAAAAAGTCTTCTTCAATTACTTTTAACTTTGTGTCGTGTAAATTATGAAATTTTCTACCTCCTACTAGTTATCGGCATGTGATCGTTTAATCCTTGTTTTGATTTTTCTGTTATTTTTTTTGTTTGGAGCACATATTTAAGTAATGAATTATTTGTATTTCAGAGATCCAACGCCAGAAATTACATCATTGATACCAGTAAAATGGGAGCCAATTAAGGCGGGAGACACATTTGATAACTATTTGAACATAGATTCGGAACTGACCGCAGGTCGCAATCCATTCCATGAGAGAATATCTTTTTTGGATATATTCTATAAAGCTTTTGGTGAATATGAGAAAGGTTACAGAAGAAATAATGCGGGATCCCTCAGTGCTTCGTAAAGTGTGTACTTGTTCAGTAACATTGTTGTCATTTACATGGTACTGTCACAGAAATTGTAGTGAAATCTAATAATCTAAGAGTGAAATAAATGTCAGATAATTAAATACATGCTTATATTTTGTGTGTTGGGGTTTTGTAGCTAATACAGATGAAATAACCGATTTGTCATTGATCGAGCTTCTACAAGGGCTGGTTGATGGGTTTTTGAAGGAAACTCGAAGATTATACAAAGATTGGCTTTAATATAGCAAATAAGAAATTACAGTATGTGCGCCGTGCGCGAGATGAAAGAAAGACGAATGAATGTCGAATGGTTGCCGACCGTAGTGCCTGTGGCGCCGCTCGTGGAGGGAAGCCGTAACATGCTCCCGGGGGTTGAAGTATCAGCTTCAACAGGAAGATGTAACAGGAAGGGGGCATATATTGTTGTATGCCCTCTGGACGACACCTTTTCTGGTAAGGATGTCAGCAACTCTGCTAACATTGTCTGGTCCGGGATGAAGCTTCGTGACTCGACCCAAGAGCCACAGAAGAGGTGGCTGGTTCTTGTCTCTGATCAGGACTAAGGAACCCAGCTGCAGGTTGTCACTTGAAGATGTCCATTTGGTTTTCTGCTGGAGGGTTGTAATGTACTCATGTGAAAATCTGTGCCAGAAATGTTGTTTAAGTTTCTCAACCCTTTCATATCGTTGAAGCCGATTGATGTTGTGGTCCATCAGTGGTTGTTGAGGAACCGACAGGAGCGTTCGACCAATAAGAAAATGGGCTGGTGTAAGGCAAGAAAGATCTGACGGGTCTGAGGACAAGGGTGTTAGTGGTCTGGAGTTAAGGATGGATTCTATTTGAATCAAGCATGTAGACATCTCTTCATATGTAAGGTGGGTTAAAGAAAGTATTCTTCTAAGGTGATGTTTTACAGAACGAACAGAAGATTCCCATAAACCACCAAAATGTGGGCTGTAGGGGGGGATGAATTTAAAGCTTATAGCTTGGCTGGAGAGTTCAGTAGTTATATCATCCGAGAAGTTTCTGAAAAAGTTATTTATGTCGTTACTTGCTCCGACAAAAGTCGTGCCATTGTCTGAGGATATGGTTTGGGGCTTGCCACGGCGACTCATAAACCTGTATAAAGCGGCTAAGAAGGCTTCCTTGGTCAGGTCCGTGACGAGTTCGAGATGCAACGCTTTTACTGCGAAGCATACAAAAATGCAAATATATGATTTCATGAGTTTACTACCCCGCCCCTTCCGATCAGAGATAAGCACTGGCCCAGCATAGTCGATACCTGTATGCAGGAAAGGAAACTCTAGATGCGTTCTGTCTAAAAGCAGATCACCCATCACAGGCTGGACGGATTTAGGTTTAAAACGAGAGCAG
Organism: Athrips mouffetella; assembly: GCA_947532105.1. Classification (NCBI taxonomy): domain Eukaryota; kingdom Metazoa; phylum Arthropoda; class Insecta; order Lepidoptera; family Gelechiidae; genus Athrips; species Athrips mouffetella. The sequence continues at coordinate 1,686,396 of OX383958.1, forward strand.
CGTACACATCCATGTACAGTACGCCTCGCGAGGTTCCTCCCCCCCAATGGCCAGTATGTTTGACGGACATGAGATAGTAGCATTTGAGGACCTGCGTGTAACAATTCACTGTGTTGTTTTCTAAACAAAATGTGCGTTAAGTGGTGATTACTACTCAAGAGGATGGGATGTTTTACGTCATAAGTATAGTGTGAATTATTAAGACGTCCACCAACTCGTAGAATTTCTTTTGAATCTATGAATGGGGACAATGAAATCAATCGATTCTTTTTAGGTAATGATTGACCTGATTTTAGAATGTGATATTCTTTACAGAACATCTCTTGTTGTGCTTTACGAAGAACTAGATTTTCTGCACATTGAAGTTCTGACAATGACAAAATGCCTACACATTTATTGGCAGGATGTCTGCAGTTTTTGATAAATCTGTTAATATATGCCACAGTTCTGATAAGTGTGTTGTAGTTTGACTGTTTTTGTATTAGTTTACAAACTACGTCGTTTTCTGTTTTATCTAAAAGAGTTGTGTGTAATGATATTTCTGGTAGTTGTGTGTTTGTGTGTGTGACTGGTATTTTAGGAGAGTCTAGGCTAGCTTGATGAAGGAAGCTTGGCCCTGACCACCACAGGTTTGAGTCTAAGATGTGGTCAGCCCTGACTCCGCGAGAAACCAGGTCTGCCAAATTTTGTTTAGATTCAATCCAACAGAACAGATAAAGTCGTACACACTTAATACTGTGACGTATGGCACGGCGTCAGCGCCATACTTAGCAACCAAATGCTTAGTGTCCCTTGCTAATCATTGCTCGAATGTCGATGCTAAAAATTCGATACTTAAAGATTTTTATGTAGACGACCTTCTGAGCGGCGGAGACTCTATTTCACACGTGGTAGACCTCTGTAAGGATATCATTCAAACTTTAAATTCAGCAAAATTTAATTTGAGAAAATGGCAGTCGAACAGTCCTGAAATTAAGCAAAGTTCCGGTTACTTTCAACCAAAGAGCGTAATATTATATGTATATTCTTTGACCAAAGTAGCGGGTATTTTTCGTATTTAGAACTATCGAAGTTGTTCAGTTTCATGGTCTCAATACACAGTTTCAAGGTTCACAGTGTTTACACTAACACCCTGTATAAAATACGAGTATAACGTCAATGATTGCATACTACCACTAAAACACTTTCTCGAACCGCTGAAAAGCGAAACAGGTTGTTACATTGGATTTTATGTGAGATCATTATATAAAACAAATTACTTAGGTGAAAAAAAGTTAAGTGTATGGCCGATGTAAGGAAAATCTATTTCGCTAGGGACAAATAGATTTCATGTCTAGTTTCCATATACAACCAGAAGGCTCACGTGAAGGAACATTTTCGTGCCTGAAAAGAATCTAAATATGCTTCCGTCTCTTTCTAGCAACACAGTGCCAGCGGTACGCTTAAAAGAGATAGCCTACTTAAGTGGCAAATTCTAATGAAATCTAATCTGTGGTTTGGGACTCAATACTTAATATATTTATTACCTTCATATGGTACATAACAAGATGGTACTATAAATAAGGTATCTCATATGAGCTCATTTTCAGAGGCATTGCAATCATTGAAATAGAACGAGATTTTAAATACTTAGTTATCAAAAATATTTAATTATGTATCACGTTTTTGCCATTCACGTGTATCTCTGATTTTGTATTTAATAAAGAAGTGCTTTATTGGCTAAGTGACTTGTAATAATGCATTACTAATAAATGAGTATGAGTACACTTGGAATCTGTTTGGCAGGGGATGTAAAATAGTGACAGTAACAATTTTACTTGCGGAGCCATACTGACGTGGCGTGCATTTCTGGAATTAGTTAATTAGTCGATTCATAATCAAGATTCATTAGAGATGTTTTGGAGTATGTCTAGAACTTCTAATAATAAGTTACCTACATTTCAGATGGTTGTTTCAAAGCTAAACAGGCCTGCTTTGAATCTACCCACAGAATCCACCGCACCATGACTAGTTCTAACAATGATTCATAGATGGCGCTGCACGGTTTACGACGTTTTCATACACGCGACCGACGCGACCAATGACGACTTCACCCGACTACCGCCCGACGGAGCTGTGACAGCCACTAAGCGCTCTTACAGACCAGTGTCATGGTGAGGCAACGACTGTCGACCACTGCCGACGACAGCGGCTGTCGTTGGCAGTTGCCAGCGGTCCCCAAAGGTTGCAAGCGGCTTTCGTCGGCAGTCGCCAGCGGTAGTCGAAGGTGGCACGCGGCTGTCGTCGGCAGTCGCCAGCGGTCGTCGAGGGTGACACGCGGCTGTCGTCGGCAGTCGCCAGCGGTCTTCGAGGGTGGCACGCGGCTGTCGTCGGCAGTCGCCTACGGTCTTCGAGGGTGGCACGCGGCTGTCGTCGGCAGTCGCCAGCGGTCTTTGAGGGTGGCACGCGGCTGTCGTCGGCAGTCGCCAGCGGTCTTCGAGGGTGGCACGCGGCTGTCGTCGGCAGTCGCCAGCTGTCTTCGAGGGTGGCACGCGGCTGTCGTCAGCAGTCGTCAGTGGTCTTCGAGGGTGGCACGCGGCTGTCATCAGCAGTCGCCAGCGGTTGCCGAGGGTCGCACGAAGCTGTCGTGGGCAGTCGCCAGCGGTTGCCAAGGGTTGCAAGCGGCTGTCGTCGGCAGTCGCCAGCGGTCGTCGAAGGTGGCACGCGGCTGTCGTCGGCAGTCGCCAGCGGTCATCGAGGGTGACACGCCGCTGTCGTCGGCAGTCGCCAGCGGTCTTCGAGGGTGGCACGCGGCTGTTCTCGGCAGTCGCTAGCGGTCACCAGCGGTCGCCGAGGGTGGCACGCGGCTTCCGTCGGCAGTCGCCAGAGGTCGCCGAGGGTGGCACGCGGCTACCATCGGCAGTCGCCAGTGGTCGCCGATGGTGGCACGCAGCTACCATCAGCAGTCGCCAGCGGTCGCCGAGGGTGGCACGCGGCTGTCGTCGGCAGTCGCCAGTGGACGCCGAGAGTGGCACGCGGCTGTCGTCCGCAGTCGCCAGCGGTCGTCAAGGGTCACACGCGACTGTCGTCGGCAGTCGCCGAGAGTCGCACGCGGCAGTCTTCGGCAGTCACCAACGGTCTTCGCCCCACCCTTTCGCTGGTCTGTAAGATCCTACAGCCTAGTAACAGAAGTACACAAAAAATAAAACTTTATCCGATGCGTACCCTAAGTGTGCTCCCAATATTTGAGGCACTACTCTGATTACGCACTGACGAACTACTTCGGTGGTTGCAGTGCTTGGTCGCTATGATCACCTCCCAAGTTGTTCTCAAAATCTGCAAACCAAGTAAAAAATATGCAAACAGACAGAAAAAGGCTTAAAAGTTGAATGTATTATACCGGAATTTCCGCTCGGCCAATCTGTTGGAGCCGTGGAACTGAGCTTCACGTAGCATCTCGTTTAGGATCATTATTCACCACTTTCGAGTATTCACCTGCACTTTGTTTTCTTTCACACTTTAGACAGAAATCAATCCATGAGACGCGACTCACTTCCTTGCTACAAAAAATGCAACTAAACAGTAGTCATTCATCACCTCCGAAGCAGCCTAGCGATGGAGGTAAGCCACGGGTAAGCCTATATTAAAAAACTGAACAAGATAGTAGATCAAGTTCCTTGAAACTGACTCAATGCTCTACTAGTTCTGTCACAAAGGATTTATTAACTTTTTTTTTATTTCCTCATGTGAGTGCTACATTAAATCCAGCTTCTTTGAAAAGTAGTTAACCACACGACAACAAAATGATACTCGTAACATTCATATGATTAAACTATGCAGGATTTGAATAAGCTAAATGCAACGTTTTTCCTATTTAGAAATTTAATTATTCATTTTAAATTGATCAATTTTATTTCATAGTTTTAATGAATTTAATGATTTTATACTTATTTTAAATTGACCATTTGAGTCTATATTTATAATAGATACTTTAAAAGTTCTTGCATAAATTGACTAATTATCACGTCTTGTGACTAGTCATTCAATGCAGCATTTGGTCTTGACATTTAACTCTCAAATCATATGTGTGTACTGGTAACTTTCCTACTGGAGCCACAGTTGTACAATGATAGTTGGTTTGTCTGTTGACATACTCATACATTAATCATTGTGGGTAATTGTAATTGTCAAGTCAGATCGTATCTACCTACCCTCGTTGGTCTACTCTAGTTGTAAACAAACGATTTATTACAATACACTTGACTTTGTTTCTATTTATAATTACCGGATGTAACGAACATGATAGATCATGCTCAGTAAAAAAGCTGAACAATTCACAACAGAAACTCAAATTAAAGGAACCTTGAAACTTGGCCTATAAATTTTATAGAGATAGGGTCATTTGCTATTTGTACTATGTCTATGGGTGTATACCTGACAATAAAGATTTATTTATTTATTTATTTATTAAGTTGTAAAAGATAATATATAACGGGTGTAAGGAATGGTGTACCGAAAACTGAAAGGGAGTGCTCAGTCAACGAAACTGAACAACTTTCCTAAAGAAACATATGATAGGAAATGAAAAAAAAATTGACCCATAAAAAACTGTTCGAACAGAGTGGGCAATTTGTATGGAGAGGTCAATTTTTTTTTCATTTCCCAAAATATGTTTCTTTGGGAAAGTTGTTCAGTTTCGTTGACTGAGCACTCCCTTTCAGTTTTCGGTACACCGTTCCTTACACCCTTTATATATTAACTTTTACAACTTAATGACCCTATCTCTATAAAATTTATAGGCTAAGTTTCAAGGTTCCTTTAATTTGAGTTTCTGTTGTGAATTGTTCAGCTTTTTTACCGTCCCTTACACCCTGTATATAGGGTGACTTTTAATTTGTTCTTGATAGAAAAAGGTATTAATATACTCATGACACTGAACAACTTTCCCCATGGAACATAGGTCGAAATACGAAAATCAAGTTTTGACCTCCCATAGAAACTGCATCAGCTGATAGCGCATTTTGTATGGGAGGTCAAATTTGGTTTTTCGTATTTCGACCTATGAAGGAACATATTCCTTGGGAAAAGTTGTTCAGTATCATGAGTATATGCCTATCCTTTGCTATCAAGAACTAATTAAAAGTCACCCTATATACTAGGTTATGTTTGTGGACCTGATTTCCTTTTGCCCACTTATTAGTGAGGTCAAAAGCAACAACTTTTGTTCTACGACTTTGCTAACAACGCACGAAAAATTTTCAACAATATGGGTCGGCCACGTGACCACTTTAGTATGGAGAGTCGAAAAATTTTTGTGCGTTTTTAACAAAGTCGTAGAACAAAAGTTGTTGCTTTTGACCTCACTAATACTCGTAAGCGGGCAAAAGGAAATCAGGTCCAAAAAAATAACATTGTATATTTTTTTTAAATATTATTTAAATTTTCGTAAAATGTCAACTCCTTTATGGCATAACGGAACATAGTCATAACCTAATAAAAATCTAAAATAAAAGCTGTCACCTCTCCTTGTCACATGACAGTTAAAAAATAATTTAAAAACTAACTACCCAACCGTAAAGTAAAATATAAAATGAAAAGTGAAAAAAAAAGGTTATTTATTTATTGATTGAATTTTTGGAGAACCAACAGCTTATAATAAACATACTAATAATACCTATAGCTACAAACAGCCAATTAAAGATTTTCACAACTAATGACAAAATTTGACAAGCAAAAGACAAAAATACAATCAAACGCTCACATAAATCACAAGGCAACGCAACGTTTAGATAAAAACATACAAATAACAATTACACATTAAAGAACCTGTCACTCAACTGGCGCCTAACACTCGCTATACTAGTGTTAAACAGATCAAGCACCTTAGATAACTTGTTAAAGTTGTTACTCGCTCTTAATATAAATGAATTTTGGCGATAATTTCAATTTATAAGTTCAATTTTATTTATAAAAAGTTGTGGCGCGTGACTGAACTCCTTGGTTCAAACTCTGTCGCGCGCTATGTTTTTTTTTTCACCGTTTTTTTTCGCGCCGCCCTCCCTCGGCCCTCGAGAGGCAGTACCTCCCATGGAAGCCCTCGAGCCGAGGAGGGCGGCGCAAAAAAAAGGGTGAAAAAAAAAACGTAGCGCGCGACAGAGTTTGAACCTGTGGTTTGAACCAAGGAGTTCAGTCACGCGCCACAAAGTTATAACTGTAACATAAATTTAACTTGAATTTAATGAGGTACGAGTATAATTGCATTGCTTACTTACAGTTACAAAAGACAAGCATTCAGAGTTACTTTCGCATTAATAATATTATTATTTCAATATTAATTTGAGTCGTTCTAATTTTAGTAACAAATATTTTTTTAAGAACTTTATAGTGCGCCAATATTACACGTCCATAGGACATTTTTATAGAGTAAAGTTTGCACAGTGCCAAAAACGCAAAAAAATATGCGCGCTTTACATTGCTGCAAAGCGAATATTCACATGACCGATAAAAAGCTTCGAATACATAAACAGCAGACATTCTATAGTATTATTGCCGTGTTTTATCAAGAGAAATGGGTTTGTATGCCGCTCGCTGGGGAAATAAAATAAAGAAATACGTATAAAGGCGACAATACTTCCCCAATAAATATTAGATTCGATAGGGGTACGGGCCGACGCCTTTACTCTGCCTTTATGAAAATGTATGCCGCTGCCTTGAGGAACGCTTTGCTTAAATATTTGCTGAAATGTGTCGGCCTTCCCGAGATGTATGGGGGGGTCCTCAGATCTATCAACGCCATTTGTTTGCTACTTAATGGCTTCGTGAATACGCAACTTATTGAACAGCTATTTTGTGCATTAAGAAAAAAGAGAGCAAACCCAAATTAAATCACTATTTTATTTTTTTAATCACTAGTTTGGAATGAGATGACCTTGTGTGAAATGTCCCCAATATTTATTTATTATTTATTGGAATTGCAGAGCAGTAAATAATTGTATTTTATTATATTATTAAAATAGTAATACTCTTAGCAACATTGCGGCATTTCTTTGCATTACATTTCATCGGAGAGTCTTGAACCCCTCTCTTCATTAATCAGGATTCTGTTTGAGTGCGATCGTAAACGGTTATGAGTTTTGTATCTCCATTAGAGCTATTCCACTGTTGCAATATGGAGGTACTTTCATCCGGTCTTATCGAGCAGAGATAACCCCAGACCGCGTGATGCTGGGTCACATTACCGCTGTGTGATTGGCTGCGTTTATAATTAAGCGAGGTCAACAGTATTAGGCCCCTTTTCCACTTTTAAAGGATCATTAAATTTGAAACGTCACATTCGAAAAAATAAGCTGAATTAGAATGACGGCATAAACAAAATAATACTGCTCGTTTAATTAATAGTACAGGATAATTATTTATTAATTTTAATCATACCTATCTTCAGTAACTATTTGTTGGTATCTATGTCAAGGCAACTACAGACATTTAAGATCTAAAGAAGAAAAGAAAAAAAAAACAATTAGGTGCAAATGGGAAGTGTACAACCCACCTTAGGTAAACCCTAGACGCAGCATTTCGCCCACGGCTATGTGTCCTAATTGACCGCTGTGACTAGAATACTAATCAAAACCTACTGAATAAACTGTCGCAATTGCTGGTTTTATCTTAATTAGTTATACAGCATAAGGTCACCACTTTGTCTACAACTTTAATTCTAGATAAAAAAATAAATAAATATGGTATGGGTATAGCAGAGTTGTTTCACCACCTCACAAACTTACTCACTCTGAAAGAACAATGGCAAAGTCCCATACTTCATTTTATTTGGATAAAAATCCCAGCGTCTTCAAATCAAAAATATCTTTGATGATTTGTCGTCACTCCCCAATCTCAAAACTATAAGTTGTTTTTTTGGAGGAAGCCAGGAAAAAAAGATATTGACAATTTTTCATTTTTAGGTTATGTTTTAATATTAGCCATTAATATGCGTTTATGTTAATATTTCTTTTTAATTACCACTTGGAATAGTTATTTTGATATTAAAATAAAATGAAAACATGATTTAGCTACCAATTAAACCCGAAAATACCGATTGAAAGGTACAACCCGCGGCACAAAAGAACGATGCTCAGCTACAAAAAACAAGTCGCGAGGGTGCGCGTGAATCGTGATTGGCTTCCCGCCTGTCACCCATGTGCAGGTGATAAATATTTAACGGTCAGCATCCTTTTGTGCCGCGGGTTGTAGGTAATAGGTAAGCACCGCCAAAAGCACGTCTACACATTGACTTTATAGGTAGGTACCGTTCTTATTTCCATCACCATTGGTGCTTGAGTCGTGCTGCATGCAAGTATCAAACTTGACCTACTCTAGACGGAACAAGCAAGAGCACGTCAAGCTTAACACATTTTTAGGAAGGTACGTACCGGTCTTATTCAAACGTATTTATTACCACTTCATGTTTGGCTACCTACCTCGATACCGATACCGATACGATACCGACCGATACCGATTACATCTCAGAAACGCAAACCAAAACAATAATTTATTTTTTCTTAGTGACAGCGACTTACGCGCGCTATAGTCCGGCTGAAATCTGTATTGCAAACTGACAGAAATAAACCGACTTTCTTTTTATTATTATTAAAAATGGCGGCCAGCGTCTCCGGGATTCACCGGTAAACCAAGTGAACTTTCCAATGCTACTTACAATAGTCAAAACAAAAAACATCAGATGGCAACACTGTTAATGAGAAAAAAAACTTAGAGTGAGTTCCAAAACGGTAATAAGCACCCTTTGACAGTAGTCTGTCTCGACCACACCGATGGACGTCACATAACGCTATCCTGCTGTCAGGGTAACTTTAACCTGATTCGGAACGCAACCTTAGTGCATTCTGTGTTTTATTACAGGAAATAGTCGAATAAAATACCAACAAAAAATATTATTTTTCCTGACTTCGATGCGAATTAATGATACTTGAAAAAAATGCAGAAAAATAAGTTAATGAGTTTAGTTTTAATGATATTTTAAGACGCTTACAAATATCGCAAATAATATCTCGCCATTGTTCTTTTCAAGACGATTATTTTGGCTTTTGATTTTTTTCCACCCTTTTGTACCAAGATCACATCATGTCGACAGTCAAGCGGCTTTTTGAAATATTGATACAATTTTGGACCTATTTATAAAAAAATCGGCAAAGTGCGAGTTGGACTCACGCACCGAGGGTTCCGTACTACTAAGGTAAAAATACCGTCTTGGTTATGGACGCGCAGTTACGCAGAATTGTATTAAATGCGAGCGAATTTGACACGCACACAGTTTTTATTGTTTGTTGTTATTATATAGCTTATGCACTATAAATATTACAATCATCACGCTTTTAAGTGTTCCCGTGTTTACGATAAAGCAAAAACAAATAACGAGCAAAACTCGCCTAAAAAATCACGTTTTTAGTATGAAAGCCCCCCTTAAATTGTTATATTTTTTATTGTTGTTGATAAAGCGGCAACAGAAATACATAATCTGCAAAAAGGAAATTGTCTACCTATTACGGTTCATTAGATACAGCCCGCTGACAGACAGACAGACATCGGAAGCATATTAATATTTTCTATGTTAGATGCGTATCGCAGTTTTGTTGAGGCGTGATAAACAACTTAAGGGGTCTCGTAACTAGTGATAAATCAATGTTGACTTGTTTTACTTTACCTCAGGAATTCAATTAGTTATATTTTTTTTTATATCTGATTTTAGTTGTTGATAATGTCTGTGAAATTTTTATTCGTTTTTTTAACACTTCATACAAAAATTTTTGTTTTTATCTTGGAGAAGTTATGTTTTTATCTACGAATATAAATGTTAACAACTTTTCTTATAGGACTTACGTCTCTTGAATAATGACTCATATTGTAGTTTAAAGTCCCTCTCTGACATTGGTGTCGTAACTAATCGTAAGCAAAGTTACCGTCTACATTTTCCCCAAAATTCTCACTCATAGACGAGGTTTTACTGGTCATTGACGTAAAAAAAGGCACACTTCACTATCTTGTTTTTCCACAATCTTTGTGATCTTCCTATTGAGTGCGTTTTTCGAAATTCTAATTTGAAAAACGAAAGAATCTATTGACTTATCGAAGAAACTGCGATAGTGCATTGTATACACTATGCCTGGGGACCGACTATTTAAACAATGAAACTGAACAAATTTTCCTAAGAAACGTAGGTCGAAATACAAAAAAAAATTCAATCTCCCATACAAAATGTGCAATCAGCTGATGCAGTTTGTATGAGAAGTCGAATTTTTTTTTTCGTATTTCAACCTATGTTCCTTGGGAAAAGTTTTTCAGTTTCATGGTTAGAATCTACCGTTTAAGTTTGTACAGTCGGTCACCAGACACATTGTATAAGAAGGTTTCCAGGTGATAAATTTATCCTATGGTACGGTCAACCGCTTGTCGGTAGAAACTTTTTCAACTCTATTACCACGCCATAAGGTCCAAAAGTGTTTCTACTGATGTGCGGCCGTGTGCATAACATCACGCCTTGTTCCCGTCGGGGTAGGCAGAGACCACAGTTCTCCACCTGCTACGATCTTGACATACTTCCCTTGCTTCCTGAACTTTCATTAATCCTTTCATACATGCTCGTCGGTTTAGGTTACTTTTAACCTGGCCTTTATTCAGAACGTCCTGAATTTGGTGTGTGTACGTCTGGAATCCCAAAAGTAGAAGGGGGATAATGGAATAAGCTCATGGAGCTCTTGCACATGGGTTGAAGACTGCGCAATATTTTTGGTTACCCCAAATAGGATCCCTAAATGACGGTGCAATATGCATTAAATGCTTCATGGATTAAATTTTCATTGTTTTTATTACTTCTTACTACCTATGGGTACTATGTCCCATGTGATGCCAGCAAAGAATAGTACCAACCTATCTCTCACCGTGGGTGTCGTAAGAGGCGACTAAAGGATTATGAACCGGAAGATGGGCAGCAGCGTCCTTCTGAGTATCATACCATCTTACATACTGCAGTCACCAACAACCGCGGTCCATGATGCCAGCCGCAACGCTAATAAGCGTGATGACTTTGATACTTCCCCTCCACATTGTTCCAGAAAAAGCTTTAATTCTGGAGGGAGCTTCCTGTCCTGCAGTGGACATTTGATGGGATGTTTATGATGATGGGTACTATGTCGTAGCAAAGTGCTACGAGTGCTACGCCGTAGCAGATTTAATTGGACCATATTACCAGACAGAAGTATTGTTCAAAATTGTCGAGTGCGATTCTCATATGAAATGAGATACTTTGAGGGGGGGAGGGGGTAGTAATTAAGTAAAGTATGTCAGTATATCCGCACGTGATAAGGCTGCGCGTTAAACGGTCGTCGGTCTTTAAAAATTTAATATAACTTTTAAGATAGTATGGGTCTTAAAAGCCTTAGCCAAAATGAAGAAGAGGAAGGCGGTAGGGCCAGACGAGATACCAGCAGAAGTATGGAAAGGGACTGGACCCACTGGAGAGGCCTGGCTAACAGATCTTTTTAATGAAGTTATGGCAAACGGTAAAGTCCCAGACATGTGGAGGGTCAGCAGCCTAGTCCCTTTCTATAAAAACAAAGGGGATGTAGCAGATTGTGGGAACTACCGAGGAATTAAACTAACATCTCATACATTAAAAATTTGGGAGATTATTCTTGCAAACCGGTTAAACACCCTTGTCAAAACCACTCCTAACCAATGTGGCTTCACCAGTGGAGTTGGAACGATGGATGCAATACATAGCGTGAAGATTCTTATGGAAAAATATAGATCGCTAAAAAAAGATCTACATCTCGTATTCATCGACCTAGAGAAAGCGTTTGATCGCGTTCCTAGGGATCTGATATGGCAAGCCCTGAGATCACAGTTAGTACCGGAACACTACATATCCTTAATCAAAGACCTGTATCAAGGAATTACCACACGAGTTAGTAGTCCATCAGGCCAGACCGAAAAATTCGAAGTCAAAGTCGGGGTACATCAGGGGTCGACTATAAGCCCGCTATTGTTTAACCTCGTCATAAACTATATCACGGAACATCTCCAAAAACCAGCACCATGGACATTGCTGTACGCTGATGATATAGTTCTTATTGCGGAAACTCAAACAGGAGTGCAGGAACAACTCAATGCATGGAAAGAGGCTTTAGAGAGACGGGGTCTTAGGGTTAACAGAGAGAAGACCGAATACATGTTATGTGACCTGTCTGGAAATAAAACCCATTACAACTCATCTGTGACGATTGAAGGAACTTCTCTAAAGAAAGCGGAGCAATTTAAGTATCTCGGTTCGATCGTAGCTCCAAAAGACAGCACTGAAAAAGACATCCAGCACAGAATAACAACTGCCTGGCTCAAATGGAGATCACTATCTGGTGTACTATGCGACGCTAGAATGCCTGTCAAGCTCAAAGGTCGAGTGTACAAACAAGCAGTACGTCCAGCGCTGATGTACGGATCGGAATGTTGGCCAATGAGGAAGGTAGATGAGCAAAAAATGCATACCACAGAAATGAAAATGCTACGCTGGGCCGGAGGAGTCACCCGATTAGACCGGATTAGGAACGAGCTTATTAGAGGAACATTTAAAGTCGCAAAGATTGAGGAGAAGTTAAGGGAGAACCGCTTACGCTGGTATGGACACGTTATGAGGCGTAGTGAAGACCACATGACTAGGGCTGTAATGATAATAGAGGAGGGAAAGAGGGGGCGAGGCCAACCCGCAGCCACCTGGAAGAGCACTGTCGACAAAGATATAAGAGCTATGGACGTGGACACAACGACAACACAAAATAGAACATTGTGGCGAAATCGTACACGGAGGGCTGACCCCAAGTGAAATGGGACCAAGCCAGGAGAAAGAAGAAGAAGAAGAAGGTAGTATGGGTCTTAAATTACACATTATATTATAATATAATGTGTAATTTAAGACCCATACTACCTTAAAAGAAAAGATAAATTGTCTGGAATAAATGCTCAAATAAATATGGATCGAATAACGAGGACGTTTTTTTACAACGCTGGCGATAATGGATTTTGTATGGGAACACCAATTTTTTTTCTCATTTTTCGACGTATATTTGTTTGGGATAGCTGTTCAGATTGTGTTCTGAAAAAGATTCAGGGTGTAAAGGACAGGTTTGCAAAAACTGAAAGGGCATCATCAGTAAAAAACAAAAAATCAGCCTCTCCATACAAACCATACATTCTGTGTGTGGAGACGCCGATTTTTTTTTCGTTTCCCGAATAATATTCAGCTACGTTGACTCATCATGCCCTTATAGTTTTTTGCCAACCTGTCCCATACCCCTTGTTAAATAAATAAATATTGAGTGTTAGTATTTATATGGTTTCGACAAGCCCGTTGGTGTGGTTGGTAGTGAGCCTGAATATTACGCCGTGGGCTGCGGGTTCGATCCCCGCTCAGGGCAAACATTTTGTGTGATTAACACAAGTGTATATTCTGTCACAGATAATATAATACTATACTAGTACAGATGCCTCACGTCATAGAACGAATTTGTGCCGAAAATTGTTCGGGCTATTTTTTCCATAAGGTATTTTCTTATAATAAATTGATATCTGGATGTTATAATTGAATTAATGTCACTTTTACCTACTGTAGCGTTATCGCTCATATTCCTTTTTCGTGTTCGATACTTTTTGCTTCTTTCTCGATGTATTGACTGGCTATTTGTATTCATTGACAGTGGATTCAAAATTTTGGTTTTCATTTTTCTGTGCTCATTATTTGTTTGGCATTGGACAGAAAAACTAATTTAATTTCCTAGCAAAATATTTTTAAAATCGTGCATATATTTCTACTGTGCTATAAATAAAGCCTGTTTTAATGCAGCTTTTTTGCTGCTGAAGTTATAGTTTCATTTGTGTACATGCTTATAGAAGCTAAGGAATTTATCTCGATATGAACTCCTCAATTTTCTAAAGCTGCCCGATTACGGGCAGTAGGTTCCGGCTAGCACCAGCAACACAGCCTAGCCCAGTCTCCAGAGAGACTATTTGACATCTGCAGTTTGCACTGTGCTCTCTGCCGCTGCACTACTTCAACTGCGGGATTCCTAGCAGCACGGGAGGACGCCACGAACTGCGCATAACCAACAACAACCAAATACCAGATATTTAAACCATTTATATTATTAGTTTTAAGTTACTTTCCAAAATTCTAAAAGCGCCTCCAGACGCGCCATGATTTATTTAGATTCGAATCTTTGGCTGTGATTTTAAACTTTTAGAACATTTATCCGCGATACTTTGCGGAAGGTAGGACTATGACCATATTTAACTAGTCGCTATAGTAATAAGTTAGGTGGCCACTTAAAGTTATCACTAGACTTTTCCAAGCGATAGTATCTAGTAGCTATAGACGGAGCGTTTTACCTGATGCACGCATCGCGGATTCCTTTCAAAATTTATTTGTCTTATTTTTAACGCCTATCGTTGATTTTTAATATTTTAAACAATATTATATACTTAAATTTAATCTCGGATCGTACAATCAAATTTAAACTTTATTACGTTGGTTATATATTAGTGAAATTATACAACAAAACTGTGGTCAATCTGTTTTTATTAAAATATTGTGTGTTATATTTCTTTGTTTGCTTGATTAGTTTAAGGTAAGTTAACTCTTACTCTATTTCTATCTAACTGCAGTACATTTACAATTTAATTTACTTTATTTCACTGCATTTTATGGCGCCCGAGTTCAAATTATTGATTTATTCTGCTTTTTTTCAGGTTCTCTAACTAGTTACAACATTTTTTCTCGACCGCGCGGATGTGCGTTTTTATAAACGCGACTTGTATAGACAATTTTTTTCAAATGCAATTTAACTTGTAATTTCATTTATTGTAAAATTAACTATAATTTTTAACTGGAAAAGTCTTTTATTTTCTCCAGAAATATAATTTTACCCTGAATTTCATTTCAGTAGTTTGTAGTAGTTACTCTGTTTGTAAGTCTGAATGCTTGTATAGGGAATTAAAGGTAAGTTAGTTTATGCGAGTTTTTTTGTGAGAGTTAGACCTTCTTTCAGGTTACTTTCAGTTTTTCGTCGCATACTTAGCCTGCTGAAACAATCCCTTCATTATGGAAGAACAGGTACCACCAGTTGTTGATCGAGGTAATCCGTTTGGAGATACTAGTGCTGCTTCAAATCAGGAACCTCCACTGTTAATGGATCAAACGCCATTACTTATCGACACTTCTATTCCAATTACTACGACCCCACTCAATCCTAGTCCAATTTTAAATCATCCTAGGAATAGGTTTGATATGACGTCGAATCCTTACCAAGATTCTCCTCAACCTTCTCTTTCTGCAACTACAGAGAGAATCAAAAAATTGTTATCAAAGGATAAATCCCTCACATCCTGGAAGATTTCCTTCTCTGGCGATTCATGCGTCCGTGATTTTTTCCTTTCTGTAGAGGAAAATCAAGAAGCATCTGATATTCCTAATGAATACTTGGTCCGCAGATTTCATGAGCTTTTAACTGGTAATGCTTTGAAATACTTTCGCTCAATTAGGAGTCCTACTCTTTCTTATAACGATTTGAAATCTCTTTTTTTTAGTACTTTTGATCGTTCTGAATATGAGTTCATTACAGAACAAAAACTGAGAAGTCTCAAGCAAAGTCAAAATGAATCTTTCTCACAATTTTTAATTAACATCAAGGATCTTAATTCTAAATTAAGTACCCCAATTTCCGACAAGGCCCTTCTACCAATTATTAAATTCAATATGAATCCTCACTATAGGCCGTGCTTGTCAACTAATCGAATTGAAAGTCTAACAGATTTACTTCAAATAGCTAAGAACTTCGAATTATTCGAATTATCTAAACAACCTCAAATGTGTGAGGCTTCATCCGCATCCACTTCTTTTTCTTCAACTTCGCAATTTAACTGTCTTAAATGTAACCAGCCTGGTCATAATTTTAGAGTTTGTCCCAATATCTCAGGTAAGATTTGTTTGCAGAACACCTGGTTTTTTAACTAAGACGTGTCCACGTTGTTCGTCACAGTCTTCGAATGAGATGCCAAAAAACACGTAAGACACCGGGGATACCCTGTTTCGCCTCA
Organism: Athrips mouffetella; assembly: GCA_947532105.1. Lineage (NCBI taxonomy): Eukaryota > Metazoa > Arthropoda > Insecta > Lepidoptera > Gelechiidae > Athrips > Athrips mouffetella. The sequence continues at coordinate 1,702,524 of OX383958.1, forward strand.
ATCGGTATCTCCGGTGATTCACTCTAAATCATCAGATAATAGGTTTTTTCTTGAAATTTTCATTCAAAATCATTCTTTCATGGCTTTACTCGATTCAGGTGCCCAGACTTCTCTTATCTCGGCTACTATTGTGACTAAACATAATTTTCCTTATGATTCTTCTTCTCGTCCTTCTATTTATTCTGCTAATAACACTCCAATGTCTGTCTTAGGTCATTGCGTTTTGCCTGTCTCTTTTAATGGACGTACTCTTAACCACCATTTTTGTGTTGTTAGTTCTATGTCTTCTCAGATAATTTTGGGTATGGAATTTTGGAATAATTTCGGTCTTACGGATTCTTTTTGTAAAGCTTTTGATTCTTCTTTTAAAGGTAACCTTTTCGTACCAACAGACACTCCACACTCACCTTTGATGTGTTCAGCCAACCATATCCAACCTCGCTTCACTCTTTCAGCTGACCAGGAAACTCGTTTACAGAAGGTCATTGAAGAGTATAGTGATATTTCTTCTGAGAAAATCGGTCTTGGTAAAACTACTTGGCTGAGTCATAAAATTAATACCGACGGACCTCCTATTCGCCAAAGATATTATCCTTTGTCGCCTGCTAAACTAAAGCTCCTTAACGAGGAGATAGATAAAATGTTAGAAGCTGGTGTCATTCGTCCATCTCGCTCACCATGGGCTAGTCCTGTTGTTATGGCAACTAAAAAAGATGGTTCCGTACGCTTCTGCGTAGATTGTCGTAAATTAAATAGCGTTACGATTAGAGATTCGTACCCTCTTCCTAGAATTCAAGATATTTTAGATAACTTAAAAGGCGCTAAATATATGACGTCTCTTGATTTTCGTAGTGCTTTTTGGCAAATTCCTTTAGCTGATGAAGATAGTTGTCAGAAAACTGCTTTTATTGTACCACAGCGTGGTCTTTTTGAATTTGTTCGCATGCCGTTCGGTTTAACTAATGCTGCCTCAGAGATGCAACGCCTCACTGATATGTTAGTTAATTACGAATTCACTCCTTCAGGAAATAACTGCGTTTTTGGTTATATCGACGATTTGATTTTGGTCTCTCGCGATTTTGATGAGCACCTTGATTTACTACGCAAGGTTCTCCATCGTCTTAAGGAAGCAGGACTTTCCATCAATTTGAAAAAATGAGAATTTTGCAAACCCGAGTTAAAGTATTTGGGTTATATTGTTAACGAAAATGGTCTTCAAACCGACCCAGCTAAACTTGAAGCTATTAAAAACTATCCTACTCCTGAAACAGCGAAAGGTCTCCGTGGTTTTATCGGAATGTGTTCATATTATAGACGCTTTGTCAAAAACTTTTCATCTATTATTGCTCCGCTTACTTCTTTGATTGGTAAAAAAAAGGGTAATGATCCAATTTCTTGGCCAGATTCAGCTCAAGCAGCCTTTTTGGAACTTAAGAATGCCTTAATGGATACTCCTCTTATAGCCTGTCCAGATTTTTCTAAACCCTTTGTTCTACAATGCGACGCATCTTCAGTCGGTATAGGTTCCGTATTAACACAAAATATAGATGGTGATGAACGTCCAGTAGCTTATTACTCTCGTCTTCTTTCTAAAGCCGAACGTAACTATAGCACTACTGAGCGTGAACTTTTAGCCGTTCTTGATTCGATTATTCATTTTCGTAGATATCTTGATGGTATGAAGTTTACAGTTATAACAGATCATATTGCTTTAAAGTGGTTACTAACTTTAAATAACCCTTCTGGTCGTCTTGCTCGTTGGGCTACTATTATATCTCAATATACTTTTGATATCGTTCATCGTAAAGGCTCAGAAAATATTGTACCCGATACACTGTCCAGAATGTATGCTTGCCCAATAACTTATAACCATGGTGTAAATCATACAAATGACCGTTGGTACAGAAATATTTATTCTGGTGTTTTACAGTCACCACAAATGTTTCCAGCATATTCTATTCAAAATGGTGTTCTTTTGCGTCGTATGTCTATCGACAATCCTCTTTCTTCTGATCCTTGGCGTATCGTATTACCCTCTGAAAAAACTAGAGATGCTATTTGGGAAGCACATAATAATTTTCCTTCAATCCACCCTGGGGTTTCTAAAACTTATTCTAAGCTTAGGGAAACGTACTACTGGCCTAACATGTTTAAGGATGTTTCAGAGACTCTTCGCGAATGTAATACTTGCAAAGCTTATAAAATTTCAAATACCCAACCTCGTGGAGAAATGCTTTTTTCTCGCAATATTTCAGCACCTCTTGAGACAATCTCAATAGATCTTGTCGGTCCTCTACCTGAGGCTTACTACGGTTTTAAGTACATTTTAGTTGTTGTTGATGTTTTCACTAAATATGTTTGGTTATCTAGTCTGAAAAAGGTCACTTCTAATATAATTTCTCAAATCCTTGAAGGAAAAATATTCCTTCCACATGGTACTCCTAAAACTATTATTTGTGATAATGCTACTGTATTCCGTAGTTCTAATTTTGCAAACTTTTTACGCTCATATCGCGTACAACCTTATTTTACACCGTTTTATTCCCCACATGCTAACACTGTTGAACGCTACAATCAATCGGTTATTACTTGTCTTAGCATTTTAGTTGAACAAGATCAACGTACGTGGGCCAGAAACCTCTTGTGTTTCTTGATGAGCTCGGGAATGTTTGGTGGTTGTCAGGAGGCGGCGTAGCAAATCAAACCATTTTAATTATTTATTGAACGTTTATTCACATGGTGAATTATTACAGTCTCGACAGGAAGTATGACATCGACTAACTAGAGACGTGACCACAGACAAGGCATAGTGATGTAACATGCCCTTTTCTCTTTTAAAACTTAAAAAACAAAAAGTCATTTGACGTTAGTGACATTTAGGAAATAAATTCTAACCTATAAATAACTTATGTTTCTAAGCTACAAGGTTAGCAAATATTACATTAGAAATACATAGAATTTTGGAATATATCGTCATAATCATACATTGAATTAGAATAAAATTGTCAGTGTAATTATCATGCTTGTCCTAACTTAAATAATACTTAATTCTAAAGAATGTGAAAGTCAAATGTTGTTGTTTATTTACAAATATCTAATTACTTTTTACAGATTCAGTCTTTGTGTTTTCTTTACAAGTCGTCCACTTTTAGTATATGTTCTTTCAGGTATTTCTATTTCAGCACTACCGGCGTCGTCATTATCACTGCTAATTGGTGATAAGACATTTGTATCATGTAAGTTTTCAGTAGGACTAGATAAGTTACAAGGTTGACAATCAGACAAAGTTAATTGATTTTCATATTCATTATAGTCATGTAAACTATCTTCTGACATTTGACTTTCATTTACATTGATAAATTCTGGAGATTGAGTTTGAACTTCCTTTGACTTATTACTACTGCGCTCTGTCTCAACTGACTGAAAGGAATCAGAATCACTTGAGCTATTAATTGAAACAGTTGGACTTAACGGGCAAGAATTATGAGTATAGATGAAAGTGTACCAATCATCTTCCTCTTTTTGTGAAATTTAAGGATTTTGGATACGGACTGACTGATTTGATTGTGATTCTGACTTCTTTTGTTTGTGGCTTGGATTTACAATGTTTGAGTTTTGACTTGGACCTAGGTTTAAATCAAATGAAACTTTTTTATTTTCATTCTTTGACAATGACTTTTTATGACTGTTTTGCTTGTGATTGTTATCTCTACGGATATGTTTAGAATTTCTCCTATATGTTGCACCATAATTATCCTTGACTATAAAGGATCTAGGAAATTTAGACTTTGCCACAATAGAACCTTTAGACCATATAATATCTTTAGGGTTTTTCTTGAAATAAACATTATCATTTACATTGAATGGCTGATATTGTTTACAATTTTTGTTGTAGTACAATCTTGTTTTTTGTAAATTCTCATTTTTTGTTTTTGAATGTTCTGAGAATTTGACCACTTTAGGTGTTAAATTGCTTACTTTACTTGGTAATTTAGTTCTCAATTGTCTAGACATAAGTAATTGAGAGGGTGACTTTAAGTTACCTCTTGGGGACGTTCTGTATTGTAATAGACCTATATAGGGATCTGTTCCTGACTCTTCACATTTTCTAAGAATGTTTTTAATTATTTTTACAGAGACTTCACTGAGGCCGTTTGATTGAGGATAATGTGGACTTGACATAATATGTTCAATGTCCCATTCCTGAAGAAATTTTTTAAATTCTGAAGAGTTGTAAGGTGGACCTCCATCGCTAAGAAGTTGCAAGGGGATTCCATGTCGAGCAAAGATCGACTTTAAATGTGTTATTACATTAGAACTTCTACTGTCTTTATTTAAGTTAGCAATTTCTATGTAATTTGAATAAAAATCAACGACTAGCAAATGTTTTTGTCCTTTGTAATCAAACAAATCTGTAGCTACTTTTTGCCATGGAAATAAGGGTTGTTCATGAGATATGAGTGGTTCTTTTGTTTTATTCGAGTTGTACATACAGCATGACTCACATTGTCTTATTTTATTTTCAATTTCTTGATTTATATGAGGCCAGAACACTATACCTCTAGCTAAATTTTTAGTTTTTTCTATTCCAAGGTGTCCTTCATGTAAAATATTTAAAATTTCAGATCTCATTGAAGTAGGTATTATTACAGAATTATTTTTGAAAATTAAATTGTTTATAATATGAATTTCCTCTTTTATATTCCAATAAGGTAAAACTAGTGGGTTACAATGTTTTTTACATGTAGGCCATCCTTCCCTGAAGTATTCTTTTAGAATCTGTGAAGTTTGATCTTTATTAGTGTGTTCTAAGATTTTATCTAATTTTTCCTGTGTAATTGCTAGATTAGAGGTCAATAAATTTACATGAATTTCAACTTCTGACTCAAGTTCTTCTAAGGATATTAATTCTTGGTTTTGCTCTGAATTCTTGTCAGTGATAGGGGAACGTGAAAGGGTGTCTGAAATATACATTTCAGTTCCTTTAGTATAAGTGACAATTAAGTGATATGCTTGCAAGGCTATCATCATTCTTTGTAATCTTGTGGGTACTTCGGACAATGGTTTCTTGAAAAGTGTAACTAATGGTTGATGATCAGTTTCAACATGGACAGGCTTTCCATACAAATATTGATGGAATTTTTTACATCCGAATACAATTGCAAATAATTCTTTCTCAATTTGAGCATAGTTTTCTTGACTTTTGTTTAATGATTTAGACGAATATGCAATTGGATTTTTTCCATGCAAAATTACAGCACCTACTGCTTTTTTAGAAGCATCCACGGATAATCTGATTGGTTTGTTGATGTCATAATGGACTAAGACGGGTGATTGACAAATTAATGATTTTAGTCTGTTGAATTGCTGTTCATGTTGATCTAACCATTGCCAAGTATTATTCTTTTTCAATAAATCTCTGAATAAAGTTATTTCTTCAGATAGATTTGGAATATAAGATCCTAAATAATTAATCATTCCAAGAAATCTTTGTAGTTCCTTGACATTTTTTGGACTCTGCATTCTAGTTATAGCATCGACTTTGGATTGGTCTGGCGAAACACCGTTTTTATTAAAAATATGACCGACATAGCAAATCTCTGACAAGCCAAACTGGCATTTTGATTTGTTGAATTTAAGATTTACTTCTGATGCTCGTTTGAATAAAGATTCTAATCTTTGATTGTGTTCCTGTTCTGGGGAACCGTAAACTAGAATGTCATCCACAAAAATAATTATTCCTGGAAGATCACCAAAAAGTTCATTCATGGTTCGGTGAAAGATTTCTCCACTTGAGTTAATTCCGTAAGGGAGTCTTAAAAATTTGTATCTGCCATAAGGCGTGTTAAATGTACATAAATCACTACTTTCATCGTCTAATGGGATAGTCCAATAACCTGAGCTAGCGTCAAGCTTTGAGAAAATAGAAGCACCGGCTACTTTGGAGCGAAGATCATCAAAGGTAGGATAAGGATAATGGGGTCTTCTGATTGCTTCATTTAGATTTCTAGGGTCAAGACAAATTCTAATTTTTTTGTTAGGTTTTTCTACTAACACTATAGAGTTTACCCATTTGGTCGGTTTAGTGACCTTTTCTATGACTTTAAGTTGTTCCATGCTTTCAAGTTCACTTTTCAGTCGTTTCTCAAGTGAATATGGTATTCTACGTACTGGACATACTTTAGGAGGTATGTTTTCATAAATATCTAGATGGGCTTTGTATGGTAGACAACATAAGCCTTCAAAAGTATGAGCATACTTTGAAACTATTTTATCTACTAACCTGTGACCTTTAGTTGTATCTTCATTTATTTTGAAGATCCTTTTGACAATACCGGCTTTCTCACAGATGTTCCATCCCAGTATGGTTTGGCACGGACATTCAACGATAACAAAGTATATATTTGTGTTAGTTCCATTTTCGAATTGGCAATTTATGACACAACTACCTAAATTTGGTACAAGTTGTCCTGAAAAGGAAAAAATTTTGTTATTTGTTCTAAAAGTTGGTATGTTAGTATGCGTTTTTGACCTGATTAAATCTAGATTTTGTTTTGAAATTATGTTTGTATCTGCACCTGTATCGATTCTACATTTTATAGGATAATTGTTAATGTTTACCTGGATTTGCCACTGGTCCATATTAGTATTATTTTGGTTATTATTTAATGATCCAATCACAAACTGGTTACCCTTTTGGTCATTTTTAGAAGTGACAGTGTTTACCTTTCTTGATGGTTTGTTACTGTTTTTGTAAAAACAATAATTAGTGAAGTGATTCATTTTCTTGCAATTGGAGCAGATTTTTCCTAGGGCTGGACACTTGTGTCGATGAATCTGGCCACATCGGTTACATTCACGATTTGATGAAGTTCTTGGTCTTGAATTTGAATGCGTTCTGAAGCTTGTTCTTGAGTGTGATCTTGTTGGTCTTCTTGTATTAGAAACATCGCGTTTTACCGATCTTGGTATGTGGTTATGAGTGACAGCTTGGACTGATGTTGAACCATTGTTGCTCTGTGTCAGCATAGCAGTTCTCTCCTGGGACAATTCCATGTTCCTGGCTATTTTTAAGGCAGTTTCTATTGTTAAGTCATTCTCTTGAAGTAATCGTTCCTTAATCTTGTTATTTTTCATTCCAATGACGAACATATCTTTTAATAATGATTCCCGTAGCTCCTTAAATTCGCATGAAGTCGATAAATTATTCAGAATAGTGACGTATTCGTCTAAGCTCTCGTCGTTCTTCTGGTGGCGTGTGAAGAAGTTATATCTTTCGAATGTTACATTGCTGCAGGGGTTAAATTTTTCGTCGAACTTTTTTAGTATTTCGTCAATTTTAGCTTTTTTGCGGTCAATGTTCAGGCTGTTGAAAATTTCAATGCCATCGTCACCTATAGCATTCAAGAAAATGGCTACCTGCTTTTGGTCAGTGAATTTGTCAATCTCATTTGCGTCGCAAAAAATTTCGTATTTTTGTTTCCATGCCTTCCATTTTTCAGAAGCATTGTCTCCAACTTGTATAATAAGTGGTTTTATGTTCATAATAAGTACGTTAGACTTGTTTTCAGGCATTTTTTCGATGTTAATTTGAATGTGTAATGGTGGCGTACCTGTTCTTTGTCTTGGCCGTTGACGATTATGCTTTCATGGTTTTACCATTTGGGCTTGTCCAATTTAATCTTCTGACACCATCTTGTGTTTCTTGATGAGCTCGGGAATGTTTGGTGGTTGTCAGGAGGCGGCGTAGCAAATCAAACCATTTTAATTATTTATTGAACGTTTATTCACATGGTGAATTATTACAGTCTCGACAGGAAGTATGACATCGACTAACTAGAGACGTGACCACAGACAAGGCATAGTGATGTAACAAAACCTACCTAAGGTCGAGTGTTATCTCAACTCTTGCGTTAATTTAGCCACTTCTTACACACCGAACTTTTTGATGTTCGGTCGTGAAATTAAACATTTTTATCACCCTGATTTAATTCAGACTAGAGGTCAAAACGTCACCGATAGTCGGAGTTCTAGGGGTGAAGCTCTTTCTTCATTGGCTAACATATATGCTCGAGTCGCTGATAACCTGTCTTTGGCTTTTTTGCGAAATGCTCATGCTTATAATAGGAAATCGTCAAACAGTTTCCTTACAGGTCAATGATATTGTCTGGAGACGTAATTTTTCTCGCTCCCATGCTGGAGATTTTATTTCTAACAAGTTAGCTCCGCGTTTTGTAAAAGCTCGTGTTTTACGTTGTATTTCTCAACAAGTTTATGAATTACAAGATGATTCAGGTCATGTTGGTACTTACCATATTAAGGATATTTTGAAATAGCGTTTAACGTCTGATAATTCGAAACAACATTTATTGTTCGCATGAGGTTGTAACGGCTCTAGGCCTGCTAGATGCCTAGTAAAGGCTATTAAAATAGAAACCCTAACCTATTTCTAGATCATGGGCACGGCCACCTTATTGTAATGGGTAGGAATCAGGTATCCTAATGGCTTACTTAAACTTTACTTACTAGTTTCCTATCCTGGGCACGAACCCAAGCATCAGATTTTAACGTCTCCTAACCCCTAGAGCTATCCTAATAAGATGTAGGTGTGTATATGTAGTTTAAAAGTTTATGAAACTGTAAGGAATAATTGAATGTGGTAATGTCTAAATTTCTAACTATCCTAGCTGAACCAAAAGGGAAATCTAAGGGAAGTCCTGTAGTTCTTGAAGCCTATGTATTGGGATTGTCCTAGTTGTAAATTGGCCGATGAGATGTCTATACCGCTTTTTGGACCCGACGACGTGACCAACGAGTAACCCTAATTCGTTTAAGTGCGGACCATGAACAAGTTGAATTCCTATACAATTAATTTCCTAGAATAAATGCATTGATTAGTATGAGCCTATAGGTACTGTAAATAATTTGTGTGAAAGGAAGCAGGTAGATCCGAAGGCTGTAAATGGTACATGAGAACATCAAAATAGTATATCTAAACTTCTCAAAGATTGATATTTGACTTCCTTCAAGGAAATTTAGTTTATTTTTAACAATGTAAGGCCTGAAATATATCGAGTCCTTTCAGCTCAATCTTTCCATATAGATAAAGGTGTTTTATTACTTTCTATGTGCGAGATGACTTACAAACTGACTCCTGTTGTATTTGCAACCCCGATATGGATGTATTGCAATATACTGGGTTTTGTCTTTCCCAAAGTCGAATCTATATATCATCAGCTTTGTATCTTAGCTTGCGGCATAGAAAAGAATGAGTTTATTAGATGAATCAAATGCGTTTTTCATTTGCAGCATTTGAGCCAAAAAGACCTTCTTTATAACAGACTTAGAATTGAATTTTATATTGAAGTGGGTAGTAGCTTTCAGTTGTAGCTATATCTTTTAAAGTTAGTAAAATTGATTGTATAGAATCCCAGAGAAGGATAGATATGCTCAAATAATTGACTGGCATAAGTTGTTCAAAGTAGATTGGCAGATTTGAGGAGTAAAGATTAAATCTTCTTACCAATCTGCGACTGGCTTACTGCAATGAAGACTGAGTCGTCTGGACTGCTGCTGGCTTGGAATTGGACGCTCTGCTCCCCTGCTCTCAAATGGTTTGTAGATTTTGGTTCCTATTTCACATGGTCCATAGACCTCCTGTAAGTTTAAAACGAATATGAACTAAGCACTAAGACATTTAGTCCCCCTTCGGGTAAAACTACTCTATAAATATTGGTTTTTATTCTTACTCAACACGCGTTTTGACGTTTAGAGCTCCAAAGGTCGCTATAACACAAAATTTTTAGTAAAATAATAATTTTCTTGACAAAGATCGCCATCGGCGGGTAACTTAGGAAAGCGTCATTTAACCGTAATGTCGAATTGAACTTAATTTACTAATTGGGTGACGAAATGCCCTAGATACTTAGCTTTTGTCAGTTGTAGCGACGAAACTCGACGTTCGGTCACCTTTTTATGAAGAATTTTCTCACATTTTTTTGGAGTCCATCTTGTACTCGTGCGGTCGCAGCAAGAAAGGGCGATGTAGCTTCCATGCTCCACTCCTTTCGAATTTAGAGATAAGACCGCCCAAACCAGCCAATCAGAGAGCTACAAACCAGCAGCTACGGCTAACGTCGCCAATCCTACCTACTTCCCTCACACATTTCTATTTCCTGTTTGACAAGTAGATTTTTAACCAAGGAGGTTTTAATATGCGCCGATTCGCGGCGCTAGACGAGTATTTTCAAGCTATTATTATAAGTAATAATGCATAATCAGGCCTTTATTTTCATTACGAGTCGAACAAAATCTATGATCATTTATATTAAGATTCCTATTGTATTATTACTCATTTTAAAACTCCTAAAATAGAATATACTCTATTATATTCTTCGTGTAATTCCGTGTCGGTCCATCGGCCCGTTACAAGGTTTAGTTATTCATGCTAATTTAGAGTGGTCGCTCATATCCAGATTTTTTAGCCTCTGTAGCTAGAGAGTCGGGATGCGCCTACTCCACCTACCTCAATAGTTATTTCGAATCAGACTGTTGGTCGTGTATCCAGCAGTCAGGTCTAATTTTCCCTCTTTCACTCTCCACTTCTAAACTCAGCTTCAAATTTTTTAGGGTTCCGTACTTCGTGGTTCACCTTGTTGTACCTGACTGATAGTCATACACGTCGTGGTATGTTCATATTCAACCCCTCCTTCCCACACTATTTCTAAACTAAATTTAAATTTTTTAGGGTTCCGTACTTGAATGGTCCGTTTGTGCTATATAATGCTCATTTCTTTTATTTTTTAGGTTTACATTTGTGTGTTAATTTTGTGCTGATTTTAACGCCAGTAATACTAATGATGTTCTGAATTAAATTTCCCTCTGGAATAACTCTTTACATATTTACCTTTTCCTTTCATATAAAAATGTACTGAACCACACCTTTTTTTTTAAAGTATCACTCTTTACTTTTATTTAACTGTAGGCTTTTTTTTGGTGTGTGTGGACGGCGCGTCTTTTCGTCCGCGTTTTCGCCATTCACACAGTTTTTGTTTCGCTCTAGACCCTAGATTAAAGTCTCCTTTCTCATACGCAAACCTTTTTTTTGCGTACTCTAACAAACAAGTATGACGCAACTTGTGTTATGACGTATAGCGGCAAAACACCATAGCATGTTGATGTTGTCATAATGTCTTTGACATAAACCATATGGTGAGCAGTTGCCTTTTTTTCACGTTTGCCCGCGAAAAAGTTCTTTGAAATATTCGGTGGTTTCCGAGATCGTTCGTCTTTTGTCGGCTCTCGCCCATCTCGTTTTCTTTTTTTGAAGTTTTCTTGCAAAGTACTTTCAACTTTTATCTTTGCGTTTCAACTACTTGTTGTTGTATTGTTAGGTTAATTTATTTAATTGTGGGTGTTTTTTTGGATTAGTTAGGCTAGCTAGGTTATAGTGTTAGGCTAACTAGGTTGTAAGATTAGGTTAGCTAGTTTGTAGTCTCTTCTTATGTCCTGATAGGCACAACGTTTACTGTCAGCTCCGGATCGCTGGTTTTTCGAACAAGCCTCGTTCGTAAAGGGCTCTGTACGCAATGCTACGTTATCTAACGGTTGCCGGTCACCGATGTGAGGTCAGAAGCATAAGTTAGTTTTTAATTTAATTTTACCTCTTAGTCTCTTATTTTAATTTGTTCTATAATTTTCTTTGGTTATTTTTTCTTGCTTCTGCTTTTGTTCGATAGGATTGCTGTTACCTGTCGGACCCTCTTTTAATTAGTCTTTTTGCTTTTGGTTGGTTAGATTTTTTTAGTCTTAGTATTTTGGATTGTTAGTCTAGGAGCCCACAGCCCTTAATTTTTTAGAAATAATTATAGTCTAGGAGCCCACTGTAAAAATAATTATAGACTAGGAGCCCACTGTAAAAAATATTTCTAATTAATGAGCTTCTAATTTTTTTTTTTTTTTTGGGAAGTTGGATGGCTGTAGCGTTATCGCTCATATTCCTTTTTCGTGTTCGATACTTTTTGCTTCTTTCTCGATGTATTGACTGGCTGTTTGTATTCATTGACAGTGGATTCAAAATTTTGGTTTTCATTTTTCTGTGCTCATTATTTGTTTGGCATTGGACAGAAAAACTAATTTAATTTCCTAGCAAAATATTTTTAAAATCGTGCATATATTTCTACTGTGCTATAAATAAAGCCTGTTTTAATGCAGCTTTTTTGCTGCTGAAGTTATAGTTTCATTTGTGTACATGCTTATAGAAGCTAAGGAATTTATCTCGATATGAACTCCTCAATTTTCTAAAGCTGCCCGATTACGGGCAGTAGGTTCCGGCTAGCACCAGCAACACACCCTAGCCCAGTCTCCAGAGAGACTATTTGACATCTGCAGTTTGCACCGTGCTCTCTGCCGCTGCACCACTTCAACTGCGGGATTCCTAGCAGCACGGGAGGACGCCACGAACTGCGCATAACCAAGAACAACCAAATACCAGATATTTAAACCATTTATATTATTAGTTTTAAGTTACCTCCAGACGCGCCATGATTTATTTAGATTCGAATCTTTGGCTGTGATTTTAAACTTTTAGAACATTTATCCGCGATACTTTGCGGAAGGTAGGACTATGACCATATTTAACTAGTCGCTATAGTAATAAGTTAGGTGGCCACTTAAAGTTATCACTAGACTTTTCCAAGCGATAGTATCTAGTAGCTATAGACGGAGCGTTTTACCTGATGCACGCATCGCGGATTCCTTTCAAAATTTATTTGTCTTATTTTTAACGCCTATCGTTGATTTTTAATATTTTAAACAATATTATATACTTAAATTTAATCTCGGATCGTACAATCAAATTTAAACTTTATTACGTTGGTTATATATTAGTGAAATTATACAACAAAACTGTGGTCAATCTGTTTTTATTAAAATATTGTGTGTTATATTTCTTTGTTTGCTTGATTAGTTTAAGGTAAGTTAACTCTTACTCTATTTCTATCTAACTGCAGTACATTTACAATTTAATTTACTTTATTTCACTGCACTACCAACCTAGTAGTAACATTTAGTTTAATTATTAGAAACAAAAGTGCCAAATGAATTCGGGCTTAGGGCCAACACACATAGCTCCGGCACGGCGCCGTGCCGTGCTCCGGTGCGGCGCCGGACTCCGGCACGGCGCCATGCCGTACTCCGGTGCGGCGCCGTGCCGTAGAAGTACAGTGTTGTCAACTATGCGAAAATAATAAACAGAAATTGAGCCATAAAAAAGCAGAATCAGTGAACGGAAATCATTATTCGGCCAAAATTAAATACGATAATTTGTTTTTCATTGGTTTACCTACATTGTTAAGTTATACAATAATTTTGAAGAATTTATAAACATTCAAATTTTAAATGAGGTAATTTTTTTTATTTAAGTGAAAACTTCGTTAGCGGCGCTTAGAAAATTTTATATAGGGAAAAAATTATAGATTCGCATCAGATGTCGCATCAGATGGCGCGTCAGAGCTCAGATCAAGTATAAAAATGGATTTGCAACTAATCATACCAAGTTAGAGCAGGCTCATATATACGAAAGTTCTTAAGTGCGCTAAAGACCAAAACATCTTTTTTGTCTTTGTCGCGTCAGATCTCAGATGAAGTACAGAAATGGATTTGCAACTAATCATACCAAGTTAGAGCAGGCTCAACATATACAAAAGTTCTAGTGTGATGAAGACCAAAACAACTTTTTTGTCTTTGTCATAGTCTCGGCTTTTTTAGTTGTGCACAAGCTGTCAAACTAAAAATCACTATAACTCGAAAACTACTGACCCTACACTACTCGTGTGCTGAGACAAATGATAGATCTCGATGAGATCTACATTTCGGATGACAGCTGTCAAACTAAAAACCACTATAACTCGAAAACTACTGACACTAGACTACTTGTGTGCTAAGATAAATGATAGGTCTCGATGAGATCTACATTTCGGATGACAGCTGTCAAAATAAAAATCGCTATAACTCGTAAACTACTGACCCTAGACTACTCGTGTGCTGAGACTAATGATAGGTCTCGATGAGATCTACATTTCAGATGACAGCTGTCAAACTAAAAATCGCTATAACTCGAAAACTACTGACCCTAGACTACTCGTGTCCTGAGAAAAATTATGGGTCTCGATGAAGTCTACATTTCGGATGACAGTTGTCAAACTAAAAATCGCTATAACTCGAAAATTACTGACCCTAGACTACTCGTGTGCTGAGACAAATGATAGGTCTCGATGAGATTTACATTTCGGATGGCTGCTGTCACACTAAAAAAAATTGTTTTCACTTCTGCCGGCACTCCCGGAGTGCAACCCGTCCTTTTTTTTTAAATGCTTGTGTTATCAAGTAATTCTTTTTATATGATTAAGTTCCATTTCTTTTTAGGGTTCCGTACCCCAAAAAGAAAAAATGAAAACTTATAGGGATACTTAGCTGTCTATCTATCTGGCAATGCAATGTCTGCCATTTTCTAGGGTCAGTAGTTTTCGAGTTATAGCGATTTTTAGTTTGACAGCTCTCATCCCAAATGTAAACCTCATCGAGACCTATCATTTGTCTCAGCACACAAGTAGTCTAGGGTCAGTAGTTTTCGAGTTATAACGATTTTTAGTTTGACAGCTGTCATCCGAAATGTAGATCTCATCAAGACCTATCATTTGTCTCAGCACACGAGTAGTCTAGGGTCAGTAGTTTACGAGTTATAGCGATTTTTAGTTTGACAGTTGTCATCCGAAATGTAGGTCTCATCGAGACCTATCATTTTTCTCAGCACAGGAGTAGTCTAGGGTCAGTAGTTTTCGAGTTATAGCGATTTTTAGTTTGACAGCTGTCATTTGAAATGTAGATCTCATCGAGACCTATCATTTGTCTCAGCACACGAGTAGTCTAGGGTCAGTAGTTTACGAGTTATAGCGATTTTTAGTTTGACAGCTTGTGCACAACTAAAAAAGCCGAGACTATGACAACGACAAAAAAGATCTTTTGGTCTTTATCACACTAGAACTTTTGTATATATTAAACCTGCTCTATGTTGGTATGATTAGTTGCAAATCCATTTCTATACTTCATCTGAGATCTGACGCGATAAAGACAAAAAAGATGTTTTGGTCTTTATCACACTTTAGAACTTTTCTATATATTGAGCCTGCTCTAACTTGGTATGATTAGTTGCAAATCCATTTCTATACTTGATCTGAGTTCTGACGCGCCATCTGATGCGAATCTATTATTTTTCCCCATATGAAATTTTGCTAAGCGCCGCTAAAGAAGTTTCAATAATTCAATTCCAATAAAATTTTTATTCAGTTCTGATTTAGTTCCAATTTTGTTCCATTTCAATTCCAACACTGTTACAATTAAATTTTCAATCATTTCATTTAATTCCGATCCAATTTAATTCTACTTCAATTGCAATTAGATTATATCCTATTCCAATTCAATCTCAATATAATTGTCATTTAATTTCCATTTGATTCCGATTCAATACAAGTTAGAAATTATTTCAGTAAAATTTATGCTAGGTAAACTTGCAGCTGCAATTCATTCTATTCTAAAATTCAGTCATTTTCATATGTAAATCGTCAAAATAATCAGAGACCGAATCCTACTAAAATCGCAGAAACTAGCATATGACTGGCCACACTGCTATTTCCACGGCACGGCGCCGCACCGGAGTACGGCACGGCGCCGTGCCGTAGATTTCCACGGCGCGCGCCGTGAGTTTTTACGGCATGGCGCCGTGCCGTAGTCCGGCGCCGCACCGGAGCACGGCACGGCGATGTGTGTTGGCCCATCGAAAAAACCGTAGTACGGAATGGGACCCCATGGTTCTGTGTCTGGGTGTTATTTATCTATTTATGTAAGTATATATCAGCGTGAAATGTACCGCAAAAAAAATTTGTATAGTACCGAATGATTTGCACCTTGTCGGTTTTCTTCTCTGTCGGCAGCGGCACTCCCAAGCCGAGTTATATCAAAGTGATCTCAGTGCCCTGGCAGTATTCGATTTTGTGTGGATTCAGCGTGGATTTTGTATGGAAAGACCTTTTTTATGCTTATTCTATACTACTGTACCGGATGATTTGCACTTGGTCGGTTTTTCCTCCGTGTATTGGCAATCGGCACGCCCAAGCCGAGTTATATCAGAGTGATGGAGAGTGGTCTCGCGTGTGTGGCCGACAATTAGTGCCCACTCGCTAACTCCCACATGATTTACTGCTGTCTTGACTTGTGAGACAAGTAACAAGAGAATGGTCTAATAAAAGGTCATGGATTTTATTACTACTATTAATAAAAATCTGAACTTATGTAGACACGGCAGCTCGTTGGTGGAAACACTTTGACCTTGAACCAATTTCTGGGTTTCGAGCGTTTGTAGTATAGCGCTGGTTCAGCTTATACTGTTTTTTTTTTCAATTACTTGCAGCCCTGCGTACCTAAAGACAAAATATTATAGCAGCAGCTTGATAAAGGTGTAAGAGCAGAACGGAGTGATGTGCTACCCATAGGTGCGCCAAAGACACGTATCGATCCGACCTGCCGTCAAGCATAGTTTTTCCTGCTATCATTTTAATCAAGCCATCTAGGCTAAACTTAAACAATAATGGCAAAGGCAAGGCAATAAACTTGACTATGCAAATTCATTGTCACTGTTCAAGCAGTTTGCCTAGACCAAAGCTTAAAGTATGATTAGGTACCTACTTTTCTGGTTTAATAAGATCGCAGAAACTGGTGGATTGGCACGAGCGTAAGCTAAGAAAAGTAATAAGACTGTCAAATTCTGACCTTTACCTTTGTCCGCCATTTGCAATAAAAAACATACATTATGTAAGCTCCACTGTGGTGCTGACTGGAAATCAGTGCCATAAGTATATGAACTCAAGTACTCATGGCAATTGCTGAGTTCAACTCCATTTCTTTGCGCGATATTTAATTGTAAGTCCTATTTTATTTAATGTATTGTATCGTGCATTGAATAAATTGGTTTCTTTTTTCTTCTTTCTTTATAATGAGCTGAGTTTTCCCGCGAGTTTTTTTTTGGGGGGGGGCGTACTCTATGTTCTCCGCTATATTCGTATCCCTTGGACAGCCTCCGTGAAGCAATGGCGGCGCGCCCACCACTTATTGGATCCGCGGCCAGTTATTGCGTCCATTATAACCTTCCCACTGAACAGAACAATAACCGATTGGGCTGCTATTAATAGCGAATCAAAGTGTATTTATGTGGCTTTCTATTATTAGAGTCCAGTGAAAGAAGAAATGAAACGTAATCGTTCCTAATTTATACTTTAGTGTGAACATATTAGCTGTTGCTAGTAACTTCGGTCATACTAATATATGTTTAACAATATGGAATACAAGATGCTTTCTATGGTAAATCCAAAGAAATTTGACCTCATACGAAGCAAGGACGTTTTTGTTCTGAGGGTAAATCAGATAAGTTTATGGTACTCAAGGATTACTTGTTTTCTACAAACTGTAAAAATACATCTCTTGACAACTGAAACTAGGGTTTCAGATCATGAATGAACATCAGTGAATAAAAGGTACCGTACATTGATTGATATTTCAGCGAAACACAAGAAAGACATTGTACAAAGCCGATTTTTAAAGCAGGCCCTTCTGCAGTGCAGTGATTTCTTGCCGTTTCTTTTATGTTGTCATAACATCTAAAATTCTTATTAAATGTCACACGTAACATGCAGAATACAATGCAAATAGAGCGAGTCTACGCCGTTTCGGATTGTGCTATTCAAATTCAAATTCAAATAATTTATTTCAGATAAGAATCCATATAATTTGTTAGTACCACTTAATCTATATTAGTTTTATCATAAAATGTCAAAAAAGTCCAGTATCAATAAATCATGTCAATAATCAAAATCAATTCATAATTTCACTATCAGAGTCCCAATCCAGTGACTCTGTATAGGACACTCGCACTATGGCAGCGTAAAAGAAACGGCAAGAAACCACTGCAGCACGGCCTACTTTAAGAGTGGGCTTTTTACAATGTGTTCCTTGTGTCGATTTTTCGGCTATTGCCGCGAATGCGTAGGCCCACTTGATATTTAAACATAAAATCCCTTCACTTTTCCCTAATTGATATTGTCTGGAAGCATCATTATACAATACGCACTACCGACAAACATCATTGCCTAATTTCGTAATATTCGGGGTTAAATATAACCGTCTATGAACTACTAGAGACATTTTAAAACCAGCCAAGTGCGTGTCGGGCCACGCGTAGCCCTAAGTGCCGGTAATTAAATTATATACTAGTTAGTTTTGTAAATGGAGGACATTGGAACACGTAAATCGACAAACATGGTTACAGGAATTAGGAAAAAGGAAATCAAGTTACGTAGACGCACCAACAATACCATGGGTCTCATTCATTAGTTACTATAATTATGTTTTAGTCCTAATTCTTTAATTTGGAGGATAACAAGGTTGACCTAACTAAGTGATTATCTGGGTACAAGGCCAGGGTTTTTCTGAATTCGTGAAAACCTGCTAAAGATTAATTTGGGATGCTGATATAACCAATTCTGAAAAAACAAGCCTTATTTCATTTAAACTATGATAAATCGGAAGCATAGGCGGGATTTAAGGGCAGCATAATTTATAATTTTCATTATACTAGGCCTTTGCCCAGCAGTGGGACACTACATAGGCTAATAATAATAATATTTATATTATATTAAGCAAAAAAAGGAGACGAACCCAGCACAACACCTGCAGACCACAGTGCTTAGTTGGGAAAGTGTTTTCGTATAAACAAAGCAGACGCGGGTTCGAATCTAGACTGTGATTGTGATGTTTCGATATTTTCATAATGTGTAAGAAGACCAAAATGAAAAAAAAATAAAAAAATTGTGTGCGAGCACTCATTTTCAGATTGAATTATTATTCTAGCTTGGGAATTAGACTTTACATTCGGTATGCTTTATAAGCCATAAGCCTTCATTTACTTTTGTGCATGTAATAAGACTTTGTTCAATGAAGATTATATTTAGGATATAATTTCTCGATACTGGGCAGGACTACACTGTCTTAAATAGTTTTTTTTTATGTTACATGTGAGCAAACGAGCAGGTGGGCCACCTGATAGTAAGTGGTCTCCACCGCCCATACCACCCACTGTCTTATTAGCGATATACTTTGACGCTAATAAGACAGCAAAGCGCGTTGCCCACCCTGAGAACTAAGATGTTATATCCCATGTGCCGGTAATTTCACTGGATCCATTACCCTTCAATCCGAAACACAGCAGTGCAAACACTGCTGCTTTACGGCAGAATTAGGCAAGGGGGTGGTACCTTCCCAGATGGACTCTGCACATAAGCCCTACCACCTACCAAAGCAAGATAGTGTTAGCAAGGACCAATGGTGATAGCGTCTTCGGTTTAAACCATTAGATACTTAGAGGAAGAAGAAGGATTTGGGTCTCACCAGTTTTGGTTGTGACAAATTGAACTATTCGAAGTTTCATAAAGAAATAAAATCAATTTAAACTGTCCCCGTTGTGTGTTAATGGTAACCCCAAAACGTTAAAATTTATAAAATAAAATAAAGAAGACACCTTGTTCTATTGTTACTTTTTGTAAAAAAAAAACCGTCGATACACATATCCAAAATATTTACAAAGAAAGCATACGCAGTGCGGTTTATCGAAGCAAAAGTATGTTTCAAATACTCGAGCACAATAAAATCCACTATAGATAAGCAATTTATCTCTTAGAATAGCTCTTTGTGCTCACTTGCTACGTATATAACACGGTGCGTCTCTAAATCAAAGGCAAGCTGGCCATAAAACTAAGGCAAAATGGTAGAAGTCGGAAGAAGCAGAAAGTGTCCCCAGCACTCCGTCGTACAAAACTGTTTTACCAACTAAAGCAATATCATAAAATCATATCATAAAAACTTTATTATTCTCTCACATAGATAATAATACAGTATGAATTAGTAAGACAAACTAGTATAGTTCATCTATGGGAAAGACTGGTGTTTATACTAGGAGACCTGTATGACACACACCAGCCTCTCCTACACTGGACCGGGAGCAGATACAGACTTAGTGAGTACTTACAAGCAGTAGGGATTGACATAAAAATGCTGATCAGGTGAGAGGAATGGTGTATTTAGGTGTATGTGTGCTAGTATGTGTCAGTGGGTATGTGTGTAATGTGTATGTATGTATGTATATGTGTGGGTATTTAAGATTGTGTGCATGTATTATTGGGTGATCTTGTAGAGTTATTAGGCAAATTGTTAATAATATCTTAATTTTTAAGGGTTTCGTACTTTGAAAAAAACGGAACCCTTATAGGATCACTTTGTTGTCCGTCTGTTTGTCTGTCACGACTGCACTGCAGTTGTACGGTTTACAAAACTTACGTGTAAAGTTTAGTGCTTTCTCAGATTGCTTCTGTACTATCATTAGACTAAAGCATCGATCACACCTAGCCGAATTCAAAGACTAATTCGGCATACATTGCTCGTTGAAGTAAGGATATTGCAATTATCATAACCAAGCCTCCCAGCAATGTATGCCGAATTAGTCTTAGAATTCAGCTAGGTAAGGCTGATTTGAACCATATAACTTTAGCAGTAACAAAATACGCTTCGCAAATCGCATGAAAGAGAAAAAGTATTAGATTGTGTAACTAAGCCTTAATTAATAAAATATTGATGAAAATCATAACTTGTGAAAATCCTTGCCTTCGTATATTTGTTACTCTCTTCGTTGTGATGAAATCTTCAAACAATACAATTACATGAAATTTTACTGGTTTATTCCTAAAACACAATGAAAATTATATAGAATACATTAAGCTTTTACTAATTACGTAGTCAAATTAAACTTTATTGCCTGTATAGCCTGACCGCATAATTATGGCGAATAAATCAACATTTCAATTCAATAATGCTTACCACTAAAGTGCAATACAATTTTCGGTACTATTGCTAATTTGATTGGAAATTTGTGTTTTGCTTTGATGTGGGTAGTTTGATAAAGATTAGCGGGTTATCTCTACAACGTTGTCATGTGGTGTGGTACGGGAATACCTCGCTATCTATTTCCGTTATCCTCTTACGGCGGTTGTAGGTAGAAGAAAAAAAGAGACAAAAGCATATAGGGTGTTAAAAATAATTCAATGATATTTTCATGGAATGGAGACTATACCAAGACCAAATGATTTTGCTCTGTATTCCCAACAAAACTAAACAAAATTCCAAGTAAAGTTGTATTTTTTTTTCATCTTTAAAATGGCTAAGATAATGAGGGAATAAAGTTGTCCACATTCAGCCGGTCGACTATCTTTTCTATGGGCTCACGGTATGGGCTAAACGAGTGCAGTGACGTCATCTCTCCTGTCACCCTTGAAAAAGCGTTCACAACTTCTCGGAGTCATAACTCCCTTATGTTACTGCATGTATTGACGTAAAACTAAAATATGAAGAGTTCTTTGAATAATTCAATACAATATCCTTACCAATTCGTTAGGTTCATTGAAAAGAAGTTTTATTGAATTAAAGGGCTGATAAGAGCTAAATTACCTCCCTTTCTATCAAAGGACAGAATGTGCGTGTTAGAACGGAGCGGATTCGCGCTGTTTTACGTTTTTCGCTCTTTTTTGCATTTTTCTCAAAATCTGTACCCATATTATTAATTATTAAACAGCTATATTATTATTATGCATAATAAATTGAATAATGAGTAAAATTTTTGGCATCCTAGGTTAATGGGTACTTAAGAAAAACGGTTTAAAATCAAAAAGCAGAGGTAACTTTGGATTTTTTTATGGCGTACAAAATATATTTAATCGTTTCAGAGTCAGCCATATTCTTGGAAAGATGCTTAATTATCACATTTTTTTTTTATCACTTTTCGGCCATTATATTTATCACTTTTCGTTAAAAACCTGCTCAAGTGAAGCGTATTTAGCTCTTATCAGCCCCTTAAACAACGTTCAAAGAATGGTTGGAAAACTGATTGAGAAACGCCAAATCGCCAAAGAGGTCAGAGTTGCTATCTTCTTTTTCACGTCACGAATTAAGGGATGACACAGGTCACAGATATTTCATTTCATTCAATAAATTCATTAACAATTTGTTACATGAATAATAATGAATATCCACAGAGCAGGAATATCCTTAAAACTAAAACAGTAGATACGTGGTTCCTTGCTCAGTGGGTCACAGTCAAAACCCGGATAGGTGTCCGTTTGTAGCATTACAAATAAAGCAATTCTGTTTTTGCAGCAGCTGCATGACAATAGGGCTTTTAGTAACAATTAGAATAGCGAGCCTACACGATAAGAATGTTTTGTAGTGGTCGCCATAAAAATTATTATCTATCTAAGGCAGTAGTAGAAAACTCAGTATGCTAGACTAGTGCTAGACGAACTCAATTAAATTCAGCTGGTTTTTATATACCTACCTACTTAAAGACGAGTCATTACTCACACACGTCCAACTAGGTACACTACACCAGTACAAGTACAAGTAGGTACACTAATTTGCGAACTACCCTCGACTATTTGTCTAATTAGTCACTCGCAGAGCAAACTCACCTCACCTTATCACCTTATGTCCACCATTGCAGTTTACATGCCATCATGTTCCTAGCCACTCTACACACAGCATCAATGCAAACTAAATTAGCATTGTTATTTTAGATTGGACGTGATTATTTTTAACTCAGTGTGCCAACAGGAACAGCCAGAATAAATAGAATAAAAGCAGATATAGGTCTAAGGATTGTGTAACTCCATAAAATTGCATCTCGATCCTCATTGAAATAAAGAAAAAACCAAGTGAGAGTCGAACTCGCGAACCTAGGTTCCATACCACTAAGGAGGTGCAGTTGCGCAGAAGTGTCTGACTTGCACTTGACCAGTTTTTATTGTTTATTGTAATAATATTATAGTTTATGCACAATTATAACGTACTAACTTTCACGCTTGTAAGTGTTCCCAATTTTATGATAGAGCTAAAACATAGAAACACCAAAAAAGCACGTTTCTTATAAGGGAACGCCCATAATTTTTAACTTATCATTGGTTTCATTATTTGTTAGGTAATCTGCTATTATAACACATTATTCTTTGTTTAATTAGCTACAATGTTTCATAAGATACAGCCCTCTAGAGGTCGGAAAGACAGACAGACGACGTCCTGTTGGCACCTTTTGGGTACGAAACCGTAAAAACTGGGCCACTTGCTATCTTATCTTGTGTATTCATTAATAAGACAGCTAGGCGCGTTGCCCACCTTACTACCTTGGAAGAAATATGGAATGTCTAATATGCTAGAAAATTCACTGGCTCCTTTGCCTTTTACACAGCAGTTCTGCCTAGTAACAGAAATAGGCAAAGAATGGTGCTCGGAAAAAACTATGCACAACCTTTAAATTGTACCTAGATTAGAATTTAAATTATTGAAAAAAATATTGTAAATCGTCGTTGCCAATTTAAAATCTCTAATGTGCAAGCAGGTAAATTTAACAGCACTTGAAAAACTTTTGCTTAAAAAAAATCTGCGACCTAACTAGACATTGATGATATTTTTTAAATTAAAAGTAGGTATTAGAGTGAGCTAAACAGAAACAGTGAGTGAGTGAAACAGTTATAATATATAACTTTTGTAAGTAATATCATAGTAATAGAATACAAAATGATAAATCAATCAACAAAATTCTGATGGCACCACTTTGATAGTGAAGCGAAGCGATGTATTGTCATGTAACTTGCGTCAAGAACTTTTGATTTTTGTATTTCGTTACAACATAAATATTTGTATCGACTTTTTAGGAACAAAATACTTACAAAAAATTTTGTTTACTTAGACACGTAACAGGTTTTGCTTAAGTTTCGGTGTTTATAGTTTCTAATTTTGCTCTCCCTTCCTTCCAAACAGAAATAACTTTACACCACTTTACAAACCAAAATTGCAGCTAAGTGCCTTCCGTCGACGTACTATGTAGCTAATGGAAATTCATCAATAAATGGAACCTAGACGGCGGCCATTACTAATTGGCGAGCACATTCCAACATGTCCCCGACAGGGGCCTGTTGTCGACATGTTCTGCAATATTCTAGCCTCAGAATAAGAACTGAAGATATAGATTTTGAACTGTCTGTTTTTGAGGGTTTGTGCGGCTACCTGTACCCGGTGGGTAGTAACCCATGACATGATGACGACTTGTTTGCGTAGGATCATCAAAAATGTCTATTGTCAAATTGTTACTTACGTTTATTTCGATTACAATATTTTTTTTAATTGTTGTTACTCTGATTGCCATATGAGTGTATCTTCCTGTATTTTTCTAGCCTAGTTATCGTCTTTTACATGAATGAATGAATGAATATGAATGAATATGAATAAATGAATACATTTATAGCCATAGACATAGACATTCGCATTTGTTCATTATATTTGTGAGAAATGTAGTTAAAACTTGTACAAAAGGTAACAAACAAACAAATATATAATTATTGTCCTACATATATTTATTTGGAATACCTACAGCTGCTCATTTTAATGTTTTTAGTTTTTCGCGTTTTTAGAGCTTCTACCATCACAAGTTTCTATTGTCAAATTCCTATTTACGTCTATTACCATTCCTTTTATTGCCGTATTAGTGTAACTTCCTTTTTGCGTTTTAGTTAAGCTTCTATGTACCTGTGGCGTTCTATATTTCTGAACGCACAGTGAAATTTCGAACGAAAACGGTAGTTAGTAGAGATGCTTTTGATTGTATATATACTAGTTTCCTAAGAGCCTTGTGTCCTCGGCATAACGTTGTGTTTGAAGAATAAACTTATCTCCACAATCGCTACGTGTATTATCCTCGACAAGCGTCGTAGGCGACCATATCGTCTAGGAGGCGAAAACTGCCTCCAAATACCTATTCAAAACTTACTCTGACATTCTATCTTTGCATGTGTACTGTATTTCATGTTTCTGTGAACTATGGACCATCACGTATCTAGCAAGCATACGATTATAAAATATACAATATTACCTTTAAAATTTGAAAACGTTTATTTTGGGCGTGTTTGTTACCTATGAGGACAGTATGTGGTTGACGGAACGAAATAGTTGCATATTTGATTTTCATTTTTTATTTTATTTATTAAGGCAAACCAACAGCATAACATATTAAAATTACAATGTGGATACATTCAAATAGGTAAGGGTAGAATATGTATGCCAATTATAGGTGTGCACAGCATTGACCATATTCGGCAACAGTATTATAATTAAATAAGATCAATCAACAGTAATTATCGTGAAAAATAAAGTTAAGAACAAGAAAACTTCTAAATTGGAATTTTAGGGATAGTTTATAAACAATTTTACTATAATTTAACAGTAATAGGGTTTTATAAAGACCATTACATAAATATCACATTAAAGAAACATTGGATAAATAAATATAACTCATCTATAAGAGAAACAGAGAAACAGTCAGGACATGTGTTTTAGCAATTTGTTTTTAAAAACACTAAGAGAGTCACCAAAAATGTCGATTTCGGGTAATTTTAGCGAGCACATTCTGGCGAGTGGTTGATGTAAGCCTAGATTGGTTCGGCACTTTTCTACATTGAAAATTCGGGTAACTGGCTTTCGCGGGAAATTATATGGAACATTAATTTTTATTTCATTGAGAATATGAGTACACTTGATTTTATTATTAATAATTTTGTGGAGAAATATAAGGTCAGCTATCATTTTTTTTTTATTGATATTTCTTAGTGAAAACTATAGAGAATTTTACTGACTGAAATTGTGTTTAACTGCTGGTAGGTATACTATAATTAACATTAGATTTAAGAGCCCATATTCTTTTTTTGTATCGATATAGTCGCGATGCAGCATCTATGAAGGGCGTAACGAAAAGTGTGATAATACTAAAGGGTACGAATTTGCCTATGAAACTGAACAACTAGTCCCAAAGAATAGGTCATAGAACAAAATCAATTTTTGACCTGCCATAGAAACTGCATCAGGTGATAGCGCATTTTGTAAGAATGGTCAGATTTTGTTTTTCGTATTTCGACCTATGTTCCTTGGGAAACGTTGTTCAGTTTCATGGGCAGATTCACACTCTTCAGTATTATCATACATTTCCGTTACACGTCGTATAGTAGCCTGCAGCGATACAAATGCGATACAGTCACGATTCAATTGCGATACAAACACGATATATCATCGATACAAATAAACAACATCATGTACAAAAATCTTTGCTCTACCCACGCGGTTGCATCGTTACTAAGGCGCGTATGCATCGATGTAAACGGGCGACTGTATCACTGTAGTGTAGACTGGCTACTGGGTGTCTATTCTCAACGTCCGATATATCGAAACGATACTACTCGAAACATGCAAATGCAAAACTTCGTCCTTTGACAATAGAGTAGAATATTGGTTGGATGCAGTTTGAAAATTCATTCAACCAATATTCTACTCTATTGTCAAGGGACGAAGTTTTGCATTGGCATGTTTCGAGTAGTATCGTTTCGATATGTCGGACGTTGAGAGTAGACACCCTGTATCGATGCTACATCGCAAATGAATCGTAACTATATTGATGCCAAAATTCGTTGTCTGTATAGGGAACGATTTCCGCGTTCCTGTTCCTTCGGTTCTAAATATAGCGCTGAGCTATGACCATTTTTCTCTGCTGCATGCACACAATTTCTTAACTTAAATATTATTACTATTCTTACATGTGTTTTTTTTAACAGAGTTCAAAAAAGGAGGATGTTCTCTATTTGACTGTATGTTACCTTTTATTTTGTTTTAATTCCTTAGCTTTGCAGAGCAGAGCAAATAAAGACAGCTATCTCTCTATCTATCTTTGGAACCGGAAGATGGGAAGCAGCATCTTTCTGTGTATCGTACCATTTTACATACTGCCGTCACCAACAACAGCGTTCGCCAGCCGCAACGCTTACAAGCGTGGTGACTATGGTTAGTTACCTCTTAAGCACCACGCGTTTTTGTTGGAGTTCTGGAGGGAGCTCCCTGTCCTCCAGTGGATGCTTCATGGTATGTTATGATGATGTTAGGGCCTTACTCATACATAAAACTGAAAACAACTTGATTTTGCCAGTTATTAATCATGAAAAATGAACCAACGCTCTCCCGCCGCTCCCGCCTCCAGTCCAATCCAATTTTAAAATAAACATTCGAAGCCTTTCATAAATCCGAGTAGCGAAATTCGGGAGCATTTTTATGCGGGTTCCAATTCCGTGGCACTCGTAAAACGGGTAGTGTCGTCACGATTTCTATTACCACCCGGCCGACGTGACAGCCGGACTGGCCGTCAGCCCGAATCAATATTTCAATCACTACTCCACTTGATATAGGTTTTTACGTTTTCACTGTAAAGAACGGAAGAAACTTCTACCTCGCTTGTAAAAAAAGCGTGTGTCTATCCTACACTGCGTTGCGATAGAGATTGTGGGGTAGAGGTATGACAGCTATCAGCGGGGATGAATGTAGTGGTCGTAAGGTAGGCGTAAGCTAAAACGCAGATAGTGCATCATAGCACAGAACAGTATTTCCTTTCAGTTTTCTTTGCAATGAAGCGAGATGGAAGACTTGTTCTGACCTGCAGGAGGTCATCCATCACATCATGCAAGCAAACAATCAGTGAAATCTACTGAAATAATATTTTTATGTCCCGTGTGGTGCCGGAAAAGAACGTCCCGTGTGGTGCCGGCAAAGAAAGTCCCGTGTGGTGCCGGCAAAGAATGTCCCGTGTGGTGCCGGCAAAGAATGTCCCGTGTGGTGCCGGCAAAGAATGTCCCGTGTGGTGCCGGCAAAGAATAGTACCGACCCATACATACCCGTGGGTGTCGTAAGAGGCGACTAAGGGTTATAAAACGGATGGGCAGCAGCATCCTCCTTTGTATTTTACCTACAACCGCGGTCCATGGTGCCAGCCGTAACGCTAACAAGCGAGGTGACTATGGTACTCGTACTTCCTCTCTACATTTTTCTCCCTGTCCTGTAGTGGACGTTTCATGGGATGTTATGATGAATATTTTTATGCGTTTTTGTGTCTCGCGGTGTAAATAAAGTTTTAGGAAAATAAATGAACTCTGAATAAGATCTAAATCTAAAGCAGAGCAAATAAAGATAACTGTCTATCTATCTCTCTATCTTACTCACGTGCCTAAAAGTGCATTTTAATCTGGGAATAAAGTCGCCTATTCCGCAAAAAACTAAACGGACTGTCTATAGTTTTGTTTGACGCCTTAAATTTGCAAAATTGAGATGCTTATGCATATGACAGCCTATGTCAAGTTCTTATTCAATTAAATTTATTTTTATTCTCCGACTATACCAAATAAACTCAATTTATTCTGGTACCGGAAATACCTCGCTATTCAAACGTTCATGTACAGGGAATTACACAAAACACAGATTGACATCGAAACCAAATCGCAGACGGCACTTACACGCTAATGAAATATGCACACACGTCGACTAGCATACAAACGTCTAGTATAATTAGAATCAATCGTAAATATTGTATGGAACATCGCAGAAATAGTAAGCCACTTTAAAATTAAATTATTAAAGAGGCAGTTCAATGTGATCATGATCAACCTTAATAACTCGATTTACAAAGTTTTCAAGCAAATTACAGTTTGGATATAAAACACCAGAGTTCGATGTTTTATGGTGATGACGATGAGGTGTTTTAATTGTGCATGTTTTCACTTACAATTTTCGGATGTTAATTAGTTTTTTTAACGGCCAACAAACTACCTGTCATGCGATCCGAAATGGCGAGACGCATGGCATACATACAATCCATTGGGTGGGTTTTTATTGTCGCTTCTTTTTTTTCCCACAATGGCGCCACATTGTTTGTGAAGCGATGTAGTTTAGCTGACGTCATTAAGAGATTTTAATATCCAACAATGAATAAACGATTTTGATTTGATTTGATTTGATTTGATTGAGGACATACACAGCCTACAGTGGTGATTGCGAGTGGCATTTCTATGCACACAGATCAAAAATAAGTCGCTGTGCATCATTATTCATGCCCGGTGCTTCAACATCTACGGTCCTTGATTAACATCCTCAAAACAAACAGAGATAGGCCGATTAAAGCCTTTATAGCACTCGGCATTACTTGACAAAATTAAATAATGCATTCTAATCGTATGTGCACGCTAAGATGTTACGCGGTTCGCGGCCGCACGCGCCTGAGTTCTCGGTTTTTTATAGATGCCTTTTTTGTGTGTAAAAACTAACTAGTGGAATTTTGCGGTTTTGGAGAAATTTTGCTAATTATGACCAAAACAGGTGGTGCTGGGGATTTCTATTCAATTAAAAAACCTTTTTTAAATCTTCATATATCACCTGTATTTTTTCTTAATGGTTATGTTATGATGGCCATTTACTTTAACGTAGAGTTAGGAATTTCACCCCTATTAACGCATTAACAATTATTATATAGGCTGCGCTCTAATCAAAGCAGCCTTCAAGAAACGAGCCTACAAATATCTTAAAGGCCGGCAGCGAACCTGTGATCCCCCTGGTGTTGCAGGTGTCTATGGGCGTCGGTGATCACTTACCATCAGGTGACCCGCCTGCTCGTCTGCCTCCCTCTTCTATAAAAAAAAATAATAATAAAATAAACTGCATCCCTTTGAGTATTCGGACCATAACACTAAACAACTTTCCCTTAGGAACATAGGGCGAAAT
This sequence comes from Athrips mouffetella, assembly GCA_947532105.1. Taxonomy (NCBI): domain Eukaryota; kingdom Metazoa; phylum Arthropoda; class Insecta; order Lepidoptera; family Gelechiidae; genus Athrips; species Athrips mouffetella. The sequence goes on from OX383958.1 coordinate 1,732,308, forward strand.
ACGAATAAAAAATATCCAATGTCCCATAAAAACTGCTTCAGATGATATAGTCCAATCTCTTAACTTCTTATATCGCCTTTGGACACGCCTTCCATTGAAAATCCAAGAATTGGCTCCTATCAAAAATTGAGAGCAATGTACCTAACTAGTTATTTTTATTATTAGGAGCCTGTTGTGGGACCTAACTAGTACCTGGAAAAAATTTGGTGCATTTATAAGGCGTGTCCACGTAGAAATACTAAGCGGCCGCAATAATAGCGCATTTTGTTTTGGAGGTTAATTTGAAGAGACCGAAATTTTGTCTTATCCATTTCTACTCACTAAAACGTCAGTCTGATTTTGTAGGGTTATAGAATATGCTTTATTAAGTCACTTTATTGCAAAACAGAAAAACCCGATTTTTCAAGTTAGGTCACTTTACTTCTTAGGGTGCTATATGTTCCATAGGGAAAGTTGATCAGTTTTATGGTCTGAGTAACGTACTCTAAGGAACGCAGTTGATTATGACGTAGGGGTTTTTTTTTATATGAACATGGGCTCACTAACAGCATCGGCCAACAAACAATCCATAAATATAAACTATATCATGTGTGATGATGATGATGAACACTCACGACGGGTAAACATGTCGCCGGGAATCTATTTGCATTCTTCTGATTTGAGAATCGGTTCAATAGGTTGAAAGATTGCCCCATACAAATATACGTAAATACTTTATTACAATAGTTTGTAGAGAAGATGAACCGATCAAGGTCCGAAATGAAAGTCCAATTTCTTTGGAAGTAACATTATCGTCATCATTAGTATCATCACTAGAAAAAAATAAAAAAAGTAGAAAAAAAAATATCACGGAAATAAATCGAATTCTATTTTCTTAGAGACATTAAAATAACTACGCTTCGGGAGCAAAATAAAACTAAAATTCACCTTACTACCTTCTGGTGGCTATCTACCATCTGGTGGCTATCGACCATCTCGTGGCTATCTACCATCTGGTGGCTATCTACCATCTGGTGGCTATCTACCATCTGGTGGCTATCTACCAATCTGGTGGCTTGCCACCGGAAACTACTCAGCGACAAGCAGAGAGAGAGACTCTTCAGGGTGTAGGTAGGGGATCCAAAAGTCAAACGAAAAGTTAACGAGTTTATTATACGAGTAACAAAGTAGGTACAAAATACAAGGCGGTAATCGTGCTGCGCGAGGGCACGTCCGAGCACGACCAGAATCAAAGGTAAACTGACTGTTTTTGACACGAATGACACCGAAAGACAGAGATAGAAGACATTTGAAATAGGAATTTGGAATTTCGGGCCAGGACGATAGAGCCAGGATCACGAAAGGAGGCAGCATGCGAGGCATGCAGCCCCGCTCCGTGACAGGCTATCTACCAATCTGGTGGCTATCTACCATCTCGTGGCTATCTACCATCTGGTGGCTATCTACCATCTGGTGGCTCATATGCTTTTCATCATAACGTGCAATGAAATGTCCACTACAGGACAGGAAGCTCCCTCCAGAAAACTAGCAAAGACGCCTGGTACATTTCGGAAGGAAAATAAATTAATAAAATAAAAATAAAATAGGTTTTTATTTCATTCTTACAGTGCTTAGGTTATAACTACTAGGACACTTTCTTTAAGTGTTAAGCGTGTGTTGCATGTTTATGATGAAAATATCATAACCAAAACGCTTATAGCGTCGCGGTTGCCACCATGGACCGCGGTTGTTGGTGACCGCATTAGGCAAACTGGTATGATACACAGAAGGACCCTTCTGCCCATCCTCCGGTTCATAATCCGTTAGTCGCCACTTACGACACCCATGGAGAGAAATAGGTTGGTACTATTCTACCGGCACCTCTCGAACGATCAGCTTTTACACAACCAATTTTTTGAAGGTGTGCAAAATCCGCCTGGGGAAGTGCCACACCCTTGCTTTTTTCTGCCGTACAGAAATAGTGTTTGTAATGCTGTGTTTCGGTTTGAAGGGCAAGGGAGTCAGGGAAATTACTGGCACAAAATCTTAGTTCTCAGGGTGGGCAACGCGCTTTGCTGTCTTGTTAGTGTCAATTATGATACTAATAAGACAATAAGCGCTATGGACGGTGTTTACTTCCTACCATCAGGTGGCCCACAAGCTCGCTTGCTCACTAAACTTGTAAAAAAATACAGAAGAGAAAAGCTTCTGGCAACTTCACCTAAAACTGTAAGAATTTCAATGTACAATAGTGTTTTTAAAACTGTCTGCAACTGAAAACTTGTAGTGTAAGTAGTATCTAGGAGTGGTGGGAATATTCCCGTCGCGGCAGATGGAGTAAACATCAACACATTTGCAAGTTAATTACTGATGCAAGATGGTGCCGAGTTCCCGGTAATGTCACGGCATTTGATACTCTACAGCAGCAGCTGCTATGCCTTCTTACTTGAAGCGCTCGTAGCCTTGTGGCAGTTTATTTTTTCTTTCGGACAACAAAAATGAACGTTGTTATTATATCTGCACTATGTACCTGATTGCTTTACACAATAAACATTCATTCATTCATTCATTCATTCATTCGTTCTTTGCTGAAAAATGGAAAGAAATAAGGAGGTTTCTGTCCTTCAAAAGGCAAGTTATATCTATCTTAACCTAGCGAAGTTCATACTCCAGTACTTGACTGCTTTTTAGTTATGTAAAGCTAAAAAACCGGCCAAGTGCGAGTCGGACTCGCGCACTGAGGGTTCCGTACCACCACATAAACATAATTGTATTAGTTGAAATTTCAGTAAGTTAATGTGCTAGATTTTTTGAGTCCGACACGCGCTTGACCAAATTTTATTATTTGTTGTTATTTTATAGCTTATGCACTATAAACATACCAATTTTCAAGTTTGTAAGTATTCCCGTTTTTAAAAAGAAATAAATCAAAAATCGCCTCAACGACCATCCAACTTGACCCCTCTCTTATATGAATGTTCTTGAAACGGGAGCTCACCACAATTGGTTACCATTAGTTGTGAGAAAAGTTGTAATATTTAATGATTTCAGACTTTTCCCATTATTTGTACTGTGAGACCTAGCTTCTTGCCAAATTTCATAATTTTAGGTCAACGGGAAGTACCCTGTAGGTTTTGCATTTTTGAATAAATGTATGGAGATGAGGACATAAAATGTCATATCTTTTGATTGCGTCGTTGTAAAAAATTAAAAATTTAAATTTTCAGGTCTTGTGTGGTTCGTGGATCCTAATATATGGTATTAATTTCAACCTGATACCTTTACCCGTTCGTGAGATAAAGGGTCTTGACAGACAGACACACAGACAGACAGACAGACAGACAACAAAGTGATCCTATAAGGGTTCCGTTTTTTTTCTTTTGAGGTACGGAACCCTAAAAACACTAAAGTATTTAATATTTGACCTCTAAAATAACTTACACTAAGCAACACTTATTCTGTGGATGAATTTTCTATAATGAAAAAAAAAATTCAAAGCTTTATTTTTCCGGAGATTCTCGGGATCGAGTGTTAAGAAACACTATTTTCAAAATTACCTGTTTATTAATATGTATTCGTCCTCTCAACCGTTTCTGACCTAACTCCTTCTACTCAACCAATGATGCAAGAGTGAGAGTCCCCGCCAGCAATACCTCATGAAATTTTTAGAACTTGTTTTTTCTCTTTTCAGTTCATATTTTTCTACACAATCGGGTATTATGTTTCTTTAAATATTTTTGTATTAGTTCATATTTTCTTCTTTCAGTCTTTAGCAAAGGTAGAATAATATGTCAAAACCGAGAGCCTACAATCCAAACCCACTTAACATACTGCTCGTATTTACACGTAGCGTCTTACGCTTCAGCCATAATTAAAGGAAATTGTCAAAACTATTTGTTAAAAATATGTACAGGACAAACCCTAACGACTGTTTTGGAATTCCATTCAACGAAAAAATTCCTTCCAGGGAACAGGAACAACCTACCTGCGGAAAAATGGCTCTCCATAAAAATTGTGGCAAATGATAAGTACTCGTAAGTACCTAGCTCATTTTTTTACCTTTAACAATAAAAAACGAAAATAACATAAACAAGTTTAAGCAACTATTAAAAAAAGCTCTGATTGATAAATGTTATTATACGCTACAAGAGTTCTTAAATGAAAAAAACATGATGAAAAAATAATTTAATGTACCTATCTAAGAAGAATGTAAAATATAAATACCTACTTAGCTTAAGTACCTATTACTATTACATTGCTATGCCCAAACCGGGTCCATGTTTGTACTTCACAATATTTTTAAGACCTCTATGTGTAACATGGGATGCAATAAATGTTTGACTTTGACTTTGACTTTATGGAAATCATTATTATTTAAGTGCTACGTTCCAATTTATTGGCCTGACAGTTTACAAGAGACGTATTTTGGGGGACATTTGGGGGACGTCTCACACAAGGTCATCTGATCCCAAACTAGGCAAAGTCTGGGTACATTAATAGATAAATAACACCCAGGCACAGAGGGTACTGTTGTAGGGTACAATTATTTGTCAATGGTCTTACTCAAATATTTTCATTCATCCTCGCCTTGTAAGTCTCTTTCACTTGTGTTATATAAAAAAATATAAAATATTGGGGGACATTTCACACAAGGTCATCTGATCCCAAACTAGGCAAAGCCTGTACTATGGGTACCAGAGACTGATATACATACATAAATAGATAAATAACACCCAGACACAGAACAAATACTTGTATTCATCACACAAATGTTTGCCCTGGGCGGGGATCGAACCCGCGGTCTACGGTGCAGAATGCAGGCTCACTCCACACCAACGGGCTTTTCTACGCCCCCTGTTTTATACCCTTTGTAAGCATAATCGAAAAATACAAAAAAGGTGTACATTATCTCTTAACAAAAATACTTTTTTACTCTACAGTAAAAAAACACAACAAAACTGTACTATCTAGCTCGTAACATATACGTGGTACATCCTCAAAATCCTTTTAATGTTGCATCTCCCCAGCTCTTATCATTACAGCACACTACAGCGGAAGGGAGCCGAGCGAGCCACGAAAAACCGGAACACCGTTATGGCGGTAATACCCATATTTCTTATCTGTACAGTACCGGTTTTTTGCCTCCAACTAATGACCCTCTTCACCTCTTCTACCCTCGGTTACCCGGACTAATTAATTTGCTTCACACGAATCCTTTACGGCACTCTTGAACAAAAAATATTTTATAAGTACATACGGAGTTTCTCTGCGGTTCGTATCCGCATTATTCGAGATAGCGGCACGAATTGTGTTGTTACATAATTAGGTTATACAATGTACAGGAAAATGGAGGGCATGTTAATCTTGTATCGAGAGCTTATTTATAAAATTACTTTCCTTTTCGCACAATCAAGTGATGCGTTGGTCCTCTGCGGTAATAATGATCAGTTATCTAGCACTGCCAAGCTAGTGTTGAGTTCGAACGCTTTTTGTCAATGTGTAAGATCTATTACATTGTCCAACGAGGGGGAGCCAGGATACTATAGCACAGGTTAACCTAGTTTGGTGTCCTGTTTCCCGCATAAACAAGTACCGCTAACATAGACCTTAAGATCTACTATTATTTCATATTTTGTAAGTACTTATATGTGGGAGAAAATAATAAATTTTTGTATTTTTGTAGTGTGGCTAGTGTCGTCCTTGAGACCTAAATGGAAATGATGATGATTATGTTTTACTTACGCGTTTACGAAGAGAGTAATCGCCACCAGGCCTCGAGCGATTAAGGTTCATTCTCCTTTAGAAAATTATCCAAAAATGGGACTACCTGCTTTTTGACTTCCTACATTTTCCCTTAGAAAGAAGGAAAAAGTCAGGCTTGACAAAAAATAGCTCCGCGCTTTCGAGCAGAAGTGTAAAATGCCCGCAAGTCCGATTCGCACATGACCAGTGTTTATCATTTGTTGCTACTTTATAGTGTATGCACAATTAAAATTAACAAACCAATTTTCACCCAAAATAGGAACTTTCAACAGTTGTCTCTTTCACAAATAAACCTAAACGCATTCTATACGTGGGACACTCAGAAATATTTGCGACACTAAAAAAAATTGTTCTACAGGTACATATATTTTTATTAAATCTTTTCAAAGTACTCTCCACCAGCCTCTATACAAAGATTCATGCGTCTGAACCAGTTTTCAAAACACTTTTTCCAGTCCGCCGTAGACACCTCGTTTACAGCCTGCTCGAACGCAGCCAGCGCATCTTCCGGCGACGAAAATTGTATCCCCTTGAGCTGATTTTTTATTTTTGGAAATAAAAAGAAGTCACACGGTGCTAGATCAGGGCTGTAAGGAGGGTGACCCAGGAGTTTGACTGGTGTGCTGTCCAGGAAGTCCCTCGTTTTGAGCGCGGTGTGTGCAGGCGCATTGTCGTGGTGGAGCAGTAGTCCGCGGAGCCCTGTGTTTGGTCGCTTGTTGCTCACAACAGAAAAAACTTCTGGTAAACATTTGGTAGTATACCATTCGGCGTTGATGCTTCTTTGATCTCGTAAGGGAATTGAGGCCAAGTGGCCAGTCAAATTAAAAAAGCTGGCGATCAAAATCTTCCCCCCGCTTCGAGATCGCTTCACTTTGGTAGGCGTTGGTTCATTTTGAAACACCCAAACTGTCGACTGGCGCTTGGTTTCTGGATCGTATTGATAAATCCAGGACTCATCACCTGTTACGATGTCGTAAACACGCCGAGACGAGCCTGCTTCAAATTTGTTCAGCATATCACGGCACCATTCCACCCGGGCCTGCTTCTGAGCGTCGGTGAGGTAGTGCGGCACCCAGCGCGATACTATCCTCCTCACGCGAAGATGCCCGTGTAGAATCTCGTGAACGCTTCCCGATCCAATCTTTAATATGTGCTGAATCTCCTGATATGTAATTCGCCTATTATCTTGGATTAAATTTTTCACTGCTAGCACGTTTTCTTCCGTAATAGCCGTCAAAGGGCGACCGCTTCTTTCTTCATCCCCCAAGGTTGGTCGACCGCGCCTAAATTCGTTATACCAACGATACACGGTTGCCTTGGAGGGGCCTTCATCCATAAATGCCATTTGAAGTCTATCGAACGATTCATCCGGTTTCAGGCGACACTTGAAATCGTAAAAAATCATAGCTCTAACATGTTCCCGGCGCAGATCCATTTTTCAGTAAGACACGATACTTTGAATTGGCTCGCAAAAAATGTGGAGGGAAATTTTGAAAATGGAACACACATATTTTTACTTACAAGTAATCATATTTTCGAAAAAGATTCTGACCGGCCAGTCTCCCATATATAAAAACTATTTTTCGCAATACTTTCTGAGTGGCCTGGTATTTAATAGAAAAAGAAGATCTAACTTTTAGTTTTTATACAAATACTGGGATGGTGAGGAAGATACTCACCGAATTCATGTCAAAAACACAAAATAAAAGTACCTAAATTGCTATAGCACAATATTTTCATCGTGAAAAGAAGAAAAAACCAAAGTGGTCCATTGATTGCAAAACAATGTCGTATTGGAGATATTTTCTAAGCAACCTTCAGGATTATCTACAAAGGGATCACCTAATAACCAGTCGGCTCACGCGCGCGGCCCGATTGAAAGGTGCCCGCCATTGAATAAAGATGGCGCGAAGTGACCCGCGCTGCTCAGGCTGTCAAATCAACCAGTTTTGGCGCGAACCCGTACTCAGGAAAAAGGAACAGATTACATAATCGCTTCCTCTTATTTACTCCCATAAAAGATAGATAAAAATGTATGTGAAATCGTTGTCTACAGGTCGAAAATAATGTCTTTCATCTTACGTTTAAACTGTTATCTACAGGGTGTTAGTGTAAACACTGTGATCCTTGAAAATTTACATTGAGACCATGAAACTGAACAACATTCCCTTAGGATCATAGGTCGAAATACGAAAAAAAAAAATTACTTCCCATAGAAACTGCACCAGCTGATTGCGCATTTTGTATGGGAGATGAAAAAATTTTTTCGTATTTCGACCTATGTTCCTAGGGAAAGTTGTTCAGTTTCATGGTCTCAATGCACGGTTTCAAAGATCACAGTGTTTACACTAACACCCTGTATAAGGCCCCATTTACACTGCGATTTTTTGCATCGATACAGTCGCGATGCAGGGTGTCTACTCTCAAAGTCCAATATATCGAAACGATACTATTCGAAACATGCAAATGCAAAACTTCGTCCCTTGACAATACAGTAGAATATTGATTGGATGCTAACTACTGGCAGTTTGAAAATTCATCCAACCAATATTCTACTCTATTGTCAAGGGACGAAGTTTTGAATTTGCATGTTTCGAATGGTATCGTTTCGATATATCGGACTTTGAGAGTAGACACCCAGCTTCGATACAGTCGCGTGTAGCGATACAAAGGCGCATTACAACTGTGTCGATGTAAAAAGTCGCAGTGTAAATTGTGCCTAAAACGTAAGTGAACATACTATTCTTTCCATATTGAAGGGGTTCTAGGGAGATTCATTTTTCAATTTAGGTCATTCATAGATTCATTTTTATTACATTATTAATATACTCGTACATATAGCTCACCCGCTAACATAGGATTCAGGAGGAATATTTTTTAACTGAGCATGTTGCAAATACCTAGACACTCGTAGTACCTAAGCTTCCTCAGACACCACACTTTTGCCTCCAACAGTCGCCTGTGATAACCACGACGCAAAAAAGCATGGCGACTTCGATAATTCTCCTAAAAAAAACTTTTATATATATTTAAGCTTGCTCAGTGCCTAGAGCCTAGTAAGGTGCCAATCCTGAAGTGTGATCTGTTATTTTTTTTTATGTTTTAGCAGGCTAACGAGCAGACAGATCACCTGATGGTAAGTGTCACTGCCGCCCATGGATACTTGCAACACCTGGGGGGTGGTGCTAATGCGTTGCCAGCGTTTGACCAGTTTGTTAACTTGCCTTTTGAATGACCTTATGTCGTATTTACCAGGTAAAACCGCAGGAGGAAGATCGTTCCACGTCCTAGATGTGAGCGAGAGAAATTATCGCGCGAACCGCTTTATGTTGCAACGCCAATTGTTCAAGTTATGTAGATGGAACCTCTCCCTGCAGCGTGTGTTGTAGTGGTGGTACTGTGCCGCAGGCATCAGACTAAATAGTTCCTCTTCTTTTTGTTTTAAAAAGTTGTTCAGTTTCATGGTCTGAGCACACCCTGTATAATATTATTATATTATTGTTTTCGTAGAGAATAAAAAAAGGAAAATCAACTGTTTCATTCATTGTGTTCATCATAATACACCCGTTGCGTAACTTTGTAATTTAGGCGTGGACAAAAGTATTTGGCTCTGTGATTTGAGGTCGACATTTCCGGAGTAATCCTGCTTTCGACAATTTTATTCGGAGTTAACGAAGTTAGAGAAGAAAAGGAAAATTATCATTGCTCATCTCATCTCATCTCAAGACTCAGCAAAATTTGTGCGTTTCAGCTTCTTTGTTCAATTTGTGAACCAAATGGTATTTATATATTCATTATTTTTTATGTGTATGAGACTAATTAAAGTAAACTGTTAGATAACGTCTTTCGGTGTTAAGTTCGGCTGTGTAGCTTTGTGCATAAAGTTAAATCACTATCACTACATATTATAAAAGAAAGTCCCCCGAAACGTTTTTCTGTAATGCATACATCATGTCTGTGTGTGATCGCTAAACTCAGGAACTATACTGTATGGATTTTGATCCGGTTTTCACTTATTGATAGATTAATTCCATAGAAAGGTTTGCGGTTATAATTTATAAATATTTATTGAAAATCATTGAACTATGATGATGTTTGTCGATCGAGTTGGAAAAAAACGTGCCTCTTGAGAGCTTTCTGGGCGTGCGCTGCGTAAATGGTTTCATTTATATGAAAGTTATGTATGGAAGAAAGAATTGTTACTCTCTAAGAGCTCTAAAGAAAAGTCCGCGTTAGTATTTATCTATCTTTTAAGGATTATCCATACTAACCAACTTTTTATAGCAAAAAAGTAGATTTTCAAAATAAGGTATTTTTGAACGTATTTTTGCCCTTAAGGTATGGATCTTTATCTAATTTAAAAGGTTAGTAATAATAAACAATGAACATAGATCAAAATTGTCCTTGACACCATGTTATTTAAATGAATATCTTAGAAGATATCACAATATTAAAATCACTCTAATTAAAGTCCTAGAATGAGCTTCACACTCGATGCTCATTTCCGTTGATAGCTGACCCGACGGGGCACCGGGGGCACACACGGAGGCCACACGTCGTTGCGACTGGTCGTCCGAAACCTGATTTTTAAAATTTTAGATATGTTCAACCCACAGACCTAGCAAAAGCGCGCTAATACTATATCTATGGTTCAACCATTCTCGACTTTTACAGATAGTTCAAAATGAGTGTCGTTTGAATCCAGAGAAAAAAAACCGGCCAAGTGCGAGTCGGACTCGCGCACTGAGGGTTTCGTACAAACCTGTTCGTATACGAGTATAAAAATAAATAAATAAATAAAAAGAACTTTATTCACCAAATGCACAATATAAATATAGTGGTAAATAATTATGCTTACTCTAAGTTATACAATATGTGATTGGTGAAAAGGAAAGATACTCAGCATGCTGCTGGTTTTCAGTATCCCCCTGAGACGCTTCTTTGATAACACCTCATTATGGTTAATGTTGAGATAATCTATGACGTAAATTTTATTAACATCATAAAGTGAATTAAAACATCCTAATATGAATAAAGATATTTTGTTAAAGTCATCAAGTCATGCATTCACTGGATATCATCCTACATCACAATGCCACCCAATTACTCTCTGATTTTTGTTTTAAAACCAACCACTGCCTACACTGCTTCTTAAATATACCTAGAGATTGAATTGTTCTCAGGGGAGGAGGCAGGTCATTCCAACACTTGGAAGCAGCGAATCGGAAGCTGCCTCGATATAACGTCAAGCGTGGCAGCGGCGAGATGTGTAGGGACGGATAACGTTGAGGTCTTCCGCCTGCTTGTCTGTCATTCCAAATTAACTTCTCAGCTAAATAGTGAGGTGTCCCAGTTTGTCGCAGGTTAAATCAAATCAAATCAAATCAAACAATTTATTTTCAGAAAATTGGATTCCAGAATTTGTTAGTAGAAGCTTAATCTAAGTAAGTACCTTACATAGTCAAAAAAAAAAATTACTACAATATTACAATTAATGTCATAAAAAAGTAAAAATTCAAATTTGATTTACCAGACAACGTCTGTCTTTACTGGCAAAAACACAAAACAAAAGACAAAAGTACTCAATTTAAGAATACGTCTATGTCTCATATTGAGTAAGTTATTCTGATTTAAGAAGGGAGTAATATGTGATCGAGGTGGAACTATGAAACAAAATCTTATACATGAGTTCTGCACTCTTTGTATTTTGTTTTCTGTCTTTTTAAGTAAGCAAGGCCCATAAACAATGTCCCCGTAATCTAGATAAAACTAAGGCGTCAGTTAGTCTTATTCTAACATCAGTGCTTAAAAATGGTCTAATTTTATAAAGATGTTTAAGTGATGCATAACATTTTCTTATTTTCATATCAACATGTTTATCAAAGTTAAGCGAATTGTCAAACATTAGCCCGAGATTCCTTGCAAGCACCGATTCATTAATTGGTTGATTGTTGACTACAATGACAGGATTACTTGCTCTCACTGTGTCAATTTGTTTTCTGGTACCCAGCACAATATACGCAGATTTAGCTGCATTTAAAACCAACTCATTATTGTCTGACCACTTTGCAACAGATGCTAAATCCTCATTAAGCAGGTTTATAGCGTGACTGATCTTTGGAGATTCTAGTTCGGCATGTATTAGAATTTGCGTATCATCAGCATACATATGTGCCGTCCCGTGCTTAACGCTGCTTAGCAAGTCTGTGGTGAAGACAGTGTATAAAGTAGGCCCAAGCACTGAGCCTTGAACAACACCTCGATTGACAGATAAAGCCGTGGATTTGGCCAATGCCCCAGTATGATCAGGGGATTCAACGATCTGTGATCGATCACAGAAATAGCTACGGAACCACTTACATACAACCTCATCACACCCATAACTCTCCAGCTTGGATAATAATATTTGCCTATTCAAGCAGTCAAAAGCGCGACTGTAGTCCAACAAAACAAGTATAGATGCCTTATTAACATTGGAAGCAGTGAGAACTTCGTCAACGACTTGTAGCAACGCTGTGGTCGTACTGTGTTGTTTACGGAAACCAGATTGATGTAATGGAATAATTTTATAACTTTCTAAGTATTTTAAGAGATGCGAGTTAACAGCTTTTTCCAACACTTTTGATAATACAGGTAAAATACCTATCGGCCTTAGATCCTTAACGGTTTCAACTGGTGATTTTTTCGGTATAGGTTTTATGATTGCATTTTTCCAAATTTCAGGAAAAATACCTGTTTTAAGTGAACGGTTAATGATTGCCGTTATTGCAGAAAGGGAATAAGGCAGAGTAAGTTTTATCATCTTAATTGATATTTTATCGCTACCAGTAGCATTGGAAGATATAGAATTAATAATTTTTAACACTTCGGTTTCATTTAGGTACGGGAATTTAAATACATTGTTAGTTAGTTGAGCTGTTTGTACATATACTTTAGGATTATTGTGATTATTTATAACACGTATAGTGTCTAAAAAAGCTTTATTAATAGAATTAGGGTCACATAAGTGTGAGGGTATAGAGCTGAATTTATTATTACCTAAGACCTTGTCAATTTCTCCCCACATTCTTTTAGGATTATTTATATTTCGGTTAATATTTCGTGTAAAATAGTGTCGTTTTTCGTTTCGTCTTAAACTAATTACTGCATTTCTGAGAGATTTGTAATATTTCTTCTCTGTTGCAGTAGAGTTTTTCTTCTTAGCCCGATCGCAAGCCCTATCTCTATCCCACATTAGCGCCTTAATACTGTCTGTGACCCAAGGTGAAGGTGGTTGCTTAAATATACGTGTTTGCTCAGGCACAAAATGATCAAAAAGTCCCAAGATCAACGTATTAAACCTATAAATCATCTCATTGACATCTTCAGTAGACTCGACCCATTCCCAAGGAGTTACAGAGGAAGCAAATTTATAAGTTTCTGAATCGAATCTATTGAAGGGTCTATATGTGACAACTCTTCGCGGACTTTGCGGAACTTTAATCGGAAATGTTGCGCATACAAAAGAATGGTCTGTCAAATCATCATTATGCGTAACTACTAAATCTCTCATTTTAATATTTGTGTTACAGCAAATAACATCTAAAAGAGTACAAGAAGTCGTAGTGATTCGTGTTGGTTCGTTAACTACTTGCTTCAGGTCATTACTTTGCAGCAAATTGAGAAATGCTGAAGAATCCGTCCGTTCTACGTCTAATAAGTTTATATTAATGTCACCCGTTAAGAAGGTTATATCATATTGTGGCTGAATTATTGAGAGAACGTCACTGAGCTCATCTAAAAAGGTGCTACAATTAGATTTTGGAGGTCTATAGACTACACCTACGGCTACTTTGTGCTGATTAATTTTTAAGCTTATCCATTGTTGTTCGAGGCTTCCTACGGGTAATGAAATATTACGGAATCGTAGGGTATCCCTTACATAAAACCCCACACCTCCACCTTCCCTTTTTTTGCCAGATCCTCGCGATTTTAGTATGAAATTATAACCAGGGATGTTGTAATATTTTACATCAACTTTTTCATTCAATCTAGTTTCCGTTACTGTGAGAATGTCAGGATTAGAAATATTCATTATGCGAATTAGCTCATCCCGTCCCGTATTGAGTGATTGGGCATTTAATATCGACAGTTTAAAATCTTTCTGTTTTCGCGTCATTTTTAAAATTGATGATTATATAATTTTTGAACGTTACGTATAAGTAAAAAACTAAAACTAAGTAAAAATATCCAGTGAATACATAAATTTTACAAAATGTTGTATAATTTGAAGTATAAATGTTATAGGACACGTACAGTACATAGTTTTTATAATATTTTAAACTTACTAAAATGCAATCCATTTTTCTTCTAATTGTAGGTAAATTACAAAAAAATAAAAATAAAGGGTAAAAACAAAACAAAGATTAACAAATTTAAATGAGGGTGTCCAAAGTGTTTTGATCTTTTATGTATATTATACTACTACTTTCAGACTTGCGCGCGTAGATACAGCCATACTTGACCCATACGAACTTATAATTTGGCTTGAGTTTAGTACGTGCTTCGGCATAGAGTTTGTTCATTTCAGGTGCAAGATTTTCAGCTAAGTAGACAGTCTGTGCTTCTCCGGAGATCCCCAGTAGGGATGAGTTGAAAGGGGTTGTCTTATTCTTTTTGTTATAATTTCTATACTCGTTTATGAGATCATCACGCAAGCTCTGAGAAGATAGTGTGACTAAAATGTTTCTCGGGCGGTTCGTAGTTTTATCCAATCTAGCTACTCTCCGAATTGACAGAATATCAGGCTTTGATATATGTATATTGAGAACGTTACATAGGTTGTTCATAATACTAAGCAAGTCTTCCTGCTTTCTCTCGGGGACAGCTTGTAGCTCAATATTACGACTTCGAGATATATTTTCTAGTGTACGCACTCGCCCCCCGACTTTGGCCAGCTCTAGTGACAGTTTAGATTTTTCCTCTTCCAGTGATTTTATTTTCTCTTCTGCAGCTGTTACGGACGATTTCAGAATATTTTGCTGGCTATCTAAAAAGTCGGTAGTTTCCGTAAATTCATCTTTTAATTTTTGTATGGCGGTGTCAATTTCATTTTTAACCGTCTTTTTTATTGTACTCTCAATGTGTGGCACTAAATTTGAGAGTTTTATATCCAACAATTTACTAAAGTCCGAGTAGCTGATCTTATCTTCTTGAGAAATAGCGTCGCTGCCGTTGTTGTCGGCCGGTATCGGCGAGTAGTATTCATCAGCGCGCGGTGCGTCCGGCCTGCCAGGAGGCGGGCTGCCGTAACATTCTAGTAATGAATCATTAGTATTAGAGCTTCGCGTCGTCGTTACATTCATACACGACGAACATTTCCATGTTTTTTTAATGCTCATTGAGTTCTCTCTAAAATGAGCTGAAGTAATGTTTGCACAGCCATAATGATGGTTCTCCTTACATAAAATACAGGTAAGTAAATGTTTAGGCTGTATAGAATTATCACAGTCAACACAATTCATTATTACGTCAGCTATTATTACTATAGGTGCAACTGGACTCAAATGTAGTGCCGCCTTCAGAGCAGACGCAAGGTAGGTCTTATTTCGCGGTGTAGGTTTAACTGAACCAGTTTGGGTCAATCGGCGCGCAGCGGACTAACTAAGGATTGGATATAATCACTCGTGAGTGTTTTCTTCAGTCCCTCAACTTAAGCTTCTAGACTAAGGAGCACTTTCTTGAACACGGATAAATAAGCATTGAGATAGTTGTAGTGGTAAACGAGTGTGGGTAGACAAACAAAGAAAATAAGTAATATTATAAAATAGAAGGTAGCGCTCACAGTTCGTTCAAAGTCAGATGAGTAAAAGTTCGTTGACACGGTTCACACCATCACAGCTGATGTTTGTTTACGCACACAATGACATTAATTCGGCCAGTTTTTATAATTGTCCGTTTTGTTATTTTAAAAGTAATTATTTTTACACTTTGTTTTTGTGGATATTTGCCTTCTGTAACACTTAACACTACTATATTTAATATAGTTTATAGAGTAAAATATTATTTTAAGGTCTTAAACACCAGTTAATTTAGAGTTCACGTATTTTTCTTATTTATTCATCGATTTTGTTGCAAATGATTTTCCTGATGATTTATAACACTATGTACTAGGATACGACTTCAAATGTTTTGAGAAATCACTTAAAGTAATTTAAAATAATTTAAGACGTGGAGCTTGGTTAGTACTGTACGCCCTCTAGTGTAATATTTATGTAAAAGTAAAAGTTAAGTAAAAGTTATGGTACTTTTATTACTAAAAAACTTTATTATGTAATGTAAGTAACTAAAATGTATATTTGAGTTGATTGAATGAAAGGTAAATTGCGGTTTATGATTTATGACGTATTAAAAAAAAACTACTTTCTCGATCTCATTCAAACCAAATTTTTTTGGAAGTTTGCATGGTAATGTACAACATATATTTTTTTTATTTATTATTCTCTTATTTTAGAAGTTAGAGGGGGGAACACACATTTTACAACTTTCAAAGTGTCTCTCGCGCAAACTATTCAGTTAAGAAAAAAATGATATTTAAAACCTCAATATCATTTTTGAAGAGCTATTCATAGATAACCCACACGTAATGGCTTTGATGAAAAAAAAAATTTTGTGTTTCTGTTCTAAGTATGGGGAACCCTAAAATTTATTGATTTTTTTTATTTTTGTGTGAAAATCTTAATGCGGTTCACAGAATACATCTACTTACCAAGTTTCAACAGTATAGCTCTAATAGTTTCGGAATAAAGTGGCTGTGACATACGGACGGACAGACAGACAGACAGACATGACGAATCTATAAGGGTTCCGTTTTTTGCCATTTGGCTACGGAACCCTAATAATGTATACCATTCGATAATGTCATCAGTCAACAATAACATAGGGAAAATAATTTTCTTAGATGCTCCTGTCTTTCACACGGGCAATTGTATGTAACCCTGTCACGTGTAACATTAAAACTCAATATGTTCATTTTTGCACCTAATCCTGAAGAAGTTATAAATTTTGTGTACAACGAAATATTTTAGAATGTTTTAAAAATTGTGTAGCAAGTTGAAGACTACGTCATAATATCGTAATAAAAGGCACCACTCTACCCGTAGATTAGTATCCGTGCGAAGCCGGGGCGGGCCGCTAGTAAATAAATAAAAACCGGTCAAGTGCGAGTCGGACTCACGCCTTAAGGGTTCCGTACCTATCTACCATATGATATACTAAAAGCTTTTGCTCTTTGATTTTAAAAACTCTGCGACCATCTAACTTTACCCCTCTTTTATAGAAAAGTTCTTGAAACGGGAGCTCACCTTAATTGGTTACTATTAGTTGTGTAAAAAGTTTAAATATTTAATGATTTTAGACTTTTCTCTTCATTTGTACTGTGAGACCTAGCTTCTTGCCAAATTTCGTAATTTTAGGTCAACGGGAAGTACCCTGTAGGTTTTGCTTTTTTGCATAAATGTATGGAGATAAGGACATAAAATGCCATATTTTTTGATTGCGTCGTTGTAAATAATTGAAATCTTCAGATCTTGTGTGGACCTTAATATTCGTTATCAATTTCAACCTGATAACTCTTGTCGTTCGTGAGAAAAAGGGTCTTGACAGACACACAGACAGACGAACAACAAAGTGATCCTATATGGGTTCCGTTTTTTTATTTTGAGGTACAGAACCCAAAAAAATACCCAGATCCCATCGGTAGTAAGTGACGATGGGTCGAAGATATAGCACGCGTACCATAAAAGAAAAACCTGTGTGTAGATGTAAATTATTTTCTTAATAACTTAATTAAACTTAATACCTAATACATACCTGACATACTCGTAAGGTTTGGGCCACATTGATCGACGGCCTTTCGCACTTTGCCGATTGAAAAAGAGCACACTAGTACGCATTATGCCGATTCACCCTTTACGGAGGCGTTCGCTTCCGTACGCAGCCGCACGGACGCGTTCGCATCCGTACGCAGCCGTAAGGTGCCGTACAGCTCCGTATGCAGACGAATCGATGGAAACATCTCATACTGTTGTTGCTTCTTTTATCATCTTCGTCGTCTTCGTATTTCGACCTTAGTTCCTTAGGGAAAGTTTTTCATTTTCATGGGTAGAGCAACCACCTGAAAGGATTGCAGATATTTACCAATCACCCTGTATAACAATAACATTTGAATTTCTATTGTATACACCAGTTAAAGAAAATAAATTGCACAAATAAACAACTAGTTATCTTCATTTTTATTCCGCATGATGTTTATTTACGAGTAGGCAAAGTCAGTCTAGTTTTCATAAAGAAATCACAATGTAACTTATTAAGATCAGTGCGAGGATGTTAATGACCGCATCTGTAAACAAAGGAATGTTATAAAAAGGTCTATTGCAATGGTAAAGTTAGAATCAATCATAGTATCGGCGAGATTCCGGAGTACAGTCAACGACATGTCAAGCTTGACACTTGCAGTGCGACTCTAGCCCGTACGTCTATTGATATAAGTACGATACAAAGTCCAATGTGTCAAGCTTGATGTGCTCTTGACTGTACCATATTTTTACTGATAGTTAAGTAATTATAACATTGCTTAAAAAATCATTTTTTTTATGTAGCTCCTACTAACCAAAATTTAACTGTAAAAATGCGAATAAAAATAATCATTATGCTTGTTAGCTGTGATGGTTGGTAGCTGCAGTACGTTGGTAAGATACGTAGAGGAAGCTAATTACTGGCCATTCTCTTGTTTAGTCTTAGATACCTTTTACGACACCAGGGGATAAGATATTGTTGGACAGTTCTTAGCTGGCCCATAATTATGGAAGTCACTTAATAGACTGCGATCGGGCGCTGGCAGGTGCAGAGAACTCAAGAAGAGGTGGGGCTTCTCTGATAACAACAAGTGTAAATGCGGCATTTTGCAATTCATGACACACTTGCTTTCGTGCCCTACCTCCTCAGTTTTTTGCACCCGGGAGGACCTTTTTGAAGGCAACCAAAGAGCGATTGCTGTAGCTGTAGCCACATTTTGGGCTAAGTTACTATAAAATCATTTGCCATTGATTCGAAACGAAGAAGAAGAAGCTGGTAGAACAGAACAACATATTTGCTTTCAATTGTTTACGGTCTACAATTCCACATCAACACTCCCAGTTTTCCTTATGGCGTGAACAAGTCGGCCCCTCAGACACAGATTTCTTCCCTTCCCTACAAAATTCCGAATCCTGGCGATAATCACCGCCATCGGTAATGAATTCGGACGTCTTTATCTTTTACGACTACCCTCGTATTCTTATTCGTCCTTAATCAGGAGCTTTTGATTCCTACTCGATTAATAATAATATTAAGTATAATTATTCTGTAGAGGTAATAATAATTCAAATAATGCCACTGTGCTGGATAGATGCATCGCAGAAACCGTTAACTGAAATATTTTAGTAAAACTTTTTTCCTGCAGTAGGCAGAAATTCATGTACCTAAACCTTTTAAAATTTTGTTCTGGGGACTAAATGCACTACTTTTGTAATACTTCTAGAAAAAAAATAAAAAACCGGCTAAGTGCGAGTCGGACTTGCGCACCGAGGGTTCCGTATCACCACATAAACATAATTGTATTCGTTGAAATTTCAGTAAGTTAATGTGCCAAATTTTTTAAGGCCGACACGCGCTTTACCAGGTTTTAATATCTTTTGTTATTTCATAGCTTATGCACTATAAACATACCAATTTTCAAGTTTGTTAGTGTTCCCGTTTTTAAGATAGAGCTAAAACAAAAATAGCGTAAAAAAAAAAGGTCTTTAGCCCCCCTTAATTTATTACTTTTTAATTTTTATTATTTGCTGTTATAGCATCAACAGATATACATAAAATGTAAAAATTTTAACTGTCTAGCTATTTCTGTTCATGAGATACAGCTCAAACAAAATTTTGTAAAAACAGCTGACTTTGGTGGCATCTTATTCCTTTGTTTTTAAATATTTTTTAAAACAACCAATTTATTATCTATCTATTTAACGAGTTCTAAACAACGATACCCCACTCGATGAGGTAGGTCAAACTTTCTTTTATGCTCCCCCCTTTAGCTTTTTGGGAGCCCCCCTTCATTTTTTACTTTTTTTATATTTAGTATTTTTTGTTGTAGCGGCAACAGCTATACACAATTTGAGTAAATTTCAAATTTCTACCTATTACGGTTCATGAGATACAGCCCGCTGACAGATAGACAGACATCGGAGGCATATCAATAGGGTCCCGTTTTTCACCCTTTGGGTACGGAACCCTAAAAATGACGTGGCAAAAACTACGGACACAGCCAAAAAAATTGCGAATTCACAATTAATGTCGTTAAACAAAAGTAATTTTATTTAGCTCCCAGAATAAGCCTATAAAAGGTTCATTATATTCTCCTTGATGCAGTATCGACAGAAAATTAATTAAAATACATTTTGGACCGATGTGTGTTTTGATTAGTCTACACAAGCATGTCGTGCTGAAAATTGTTGGAGTCTAAACAACAAAAAAAGTTTACTTACATTAATTTTCCTAACTTCAAAGCCTCTCAATTTTAGGGTTCCGTAACCAAAGGATGAAAAACGAGAGCCTATTAATATGCCTCGGATGTCTGTCTGTCAGCGGGCTGAATCTCATAAACGATTTTATGACTATCTTTTAGTTTCATTATTTTTAAGTAGATAGAAAAGTTAGGGCTGAGCTGCAGGCTACTAACGGGGTCCGTAGGTGGCGGATGATGGAACGGCCACCAGATATGGTGGTTAGCTGCGAATATGTTGAATAAGCAGTCCCCGACCACGCAGCGACAGAACCAACAGGGTGCAGTAGGAAGTCCTGTGAGACGGGCTTACCTACAAAAAGCTGAAAAGGCCCTATGATGGTGCTGTGACATGGCGAGTAAGTGCCGCCAGAAATTAAGCACTCCCACCCCTGGCGTTGGACAGAGGCGGCGTCAGTATGACAGAAGGCCGAGGATAAGGGATCTGGAAGGGCTTTTGACCAGATATCAATGACTGGACCTCCGACCATTGAACCGCGGTGTGAAAGGCAAGTGGAGAAACAACCACACTATTCTCTCCAACCAAAGGAGTAATGGCTAACACAAATAACAGTAACATGGTTCTTGACAACGGGCTGCCGCGATGCACAATACTGCGTCGGTCCGAGTCCGGCAGTAGTAGAAACAAGGCTACTTCGGTCGTCAATATACGAAACCTTTGTAAGATCGGAACATGGAACATCAGGACAATTCTGACGCCGGAGAAGATAGAAGAAACTTTGAACGAAGTGGAAACACTCGACAGTGGGAGTTGTCCTTTTGGGAAGTGGATGTTTTGGGAAGTGATCCCTATGGGCCTAAAGGCTTGGGACTGTGCGAACACAGATGGGGTGGGAGCGGAGACTACTGGAATGGAAACTACAGGATTATTTACACAAGAGAAAAACAAGGAGAGAAGGGCACGGCAATCATACTAAATAAATAAATGGTACAGCAGCAATGCACTTACTATCTCGCAATACTCAAGGAAAAACTATCAACCGCAAACTTAAATTTGTAATGCCATACACATAGTATGGAAATACAAACTTTTATTTACGTTTTTCCAAAAAAAGGTTCGAATGAAATATACAGATCAATTCAGAATTCAAATTTTCAAACATTAAAACAAACAAACATCAAACGATTTCGAGTAAATCACATGTTTACCTTTTGGTAGTACTGGAACACCCTTTATATGAATTTTCAAAGATCAATAGATACTACCGTAGGATACTTGCATGGAGATTTTTTTAATTTCCCAACACATGTTCCTTATGGATTATTGTTCAGTTTAGTCTACTGAGCAAGCCCTTTCAGTTTTTGGTACACCCTGTGTACTAACTTTTATTCAAAAAATCATAAAGAATATCCAGTCAGGTAGACAACCAATCCAGGAGTAATATTATAGAAAATTTTAATAAACTCAATGGAACCAATTTTGGGTAAATCACATATTTACGATTTGGTGGTACAGGAACACCCCTTATATGAAATTACACAGATCATTTGATACTGGCGCAAGATATCTTACATGGAGATGCTTAGTCATGCAAAGTTTCATCAAGATTCTATGAGCCGTTTTTGAGAAAATTACAATTCATCATTTTCGTTGTATGACAGCTACCCTCAAAATGAGAGCCAGCCAGAAACCACTTAGAACCCTTCAAAGGATTTGCATAAAACTCCGAAATTCCAAATATGGTGTCAATCGGACCATTCGTTTAGCCGCTAGGCCAAAGCGTGACGGACAGACCGACCGACCAACGGACCGACCGACAGACGGACATTATTGGGAGACTTGTTTTTTATGATGTATACGTGATATAGGACACATTTTTGAGACAGTAAAAATGGGGAAACGCAGTAGAGAACACTATACATCATAGCGACAGAATAACTGCAGTCAATCTAAAGTCACGGAAAAATAACATAATCAAAGTACAAGTATACATGCCTACTGGTAGGCATCCGGACGAGGAAATTGAAGAAATGTATGACAGTATAGATACAATACTAGAAACAGCAAAAGATAAGGATAAACTTACTGTTATGGGATAGTAGATAGTTAGGGAGGGAGAAGAAGAGAATATAGTTGGTAAATTTGGCCTCGGGAAAAGAAACTTAAGAGCCAAGAAACTTAAGTGAAGGAGTTTGTGTATCTGGGCTCAAAGTTTACGAGAGATGGAAAGTGTGAAAGTGATATTGAAAGAAGAGTGAACGCTGGAAACATGGTGAATGGTGCCCTGCACGCCTTTATGAGGAGTCAGAAGGTGTCTCACAAGGATCGTTTGGCTGTTCATAGGGGTGTTTTGGTACCAACACTGATGTATGGCAGTGAAAGCTGGGTATGGCAGAAGAAGCATGAAAGTAGAATTAATGCAGTGGAAATGAGAGCGCTAAGGAGTATGATTGGTATTAAATTGAGTGACAGGATTAGAAATAGTGTGATAAGAGAACGGTGTGGCGTAAAAGAAGACGTAATGACCAAAATCGAGAAAGGGATGCTGAGATGGTTTGGTCATGTAGAGAGGATGAATGAACAAAGATTGACGAAAGAGATCTACCAGGCGAGAGTGAATGGAAACGTTGGAAGGGGAAGGCCTAGGCGAACGTACCAGGACCAAATTCAGGACGTTCTGAATAAAGGCCAGGTTAAAAGTACTGTACTGATCTGAAGTCCCTTCATATAGGATCCTCAAGTCAGATACGTGAAAGTTTTGGCCAAAGTTGATCGTCTAGAATAATACCCTTTAAGAATATTATATTTTCCTGAATCCTACGTCATACCGTTTTTATCTTTATAATATTTTGTAATTTACAGATTCTGCTCGGTGGAGAGTGGTAATAGAAGAATGAAAAAAAAACACCTTTGTTATTTTAATACTTTTATTTGAATATAATCCTATTCTTTACAAGTCTAATTTGTGTTATTTAATTTTATATTGGATCACTATTTATTTAAATTTAGTCTCATATTGATTGGAGTAGTTCATCTGAATTCATGTAGATTCATCAATTTAGGGAAGATTTTATCTCATTTACTATGCAATATTAGAGCCGTTAAGTTTCTGAAAAGAAACCTATGTTAATATAAATGAAGTAATAAAAATAATGTGGGGACAATCCCCAGGTTCGGAGCCCCACCATCGCCCCGAACAGACTCGTCCTAGGCTCCCCTACTCTGAGTCCTAGGTCCGAGGCATATCATCACCCAGTACACGATGACATGACGCTAAACTACCCTAACAATCCAACTGGATCGTCAGGATTCTGATCATCCTCGCGGAGCTGGAGAACCCATCGAAAACTTAAACTACTGGAACTAACTAACCACAGTACAACCCAGACGGTGATGATGTCTCCCCCCGGTATGTTCATGCCCCGCGTCAAACCCGACTTCCACGTGGCCCACCTTTAAGGGACAATCACTGACTCATCAAGGGTTCACAGGGTATTTGACTATTTCTTTTAGCCACCCATACCAGAGCTGGTCACCGAGCCCGCCAGGCACACAGAGCATACAGTCTTCCTTTAGGAAAACAAGGCACTCCTACAAAATGAGCTCTTCCTGTAATCCCTCCGGGCAGACATTGATCGACATCATCGAATCCCTTAGTTTGTTTTGAAATAAGTTAAACTGAAAATAATTAGCCAGCTCCACACGTCCAAGTGTGAAGTCTGTACTAGATACGGGTATAGTATTATTGCTTGCATGGCCAGCCTAGATCAATAACGGTTTTATAACGAGAGATATAAAGAGTTTGAAGGGCAACTTCCCTCCCCCCAGACACTGAGTGACTTTATTGCACCAACAAGGTCTCCGTATATCCTTCATAGCTCTCACTTGTGATGCGTAGCTAAATCTCTTTTCCGTTACCAACCCACGCAGGACAAGAATTATGTAGAGTAACCCCAGTCTAAACACTCATTTAAATAAAATGAATTGCATCTAAACTATAACGGGATTACCCAGCATATTTCGAAGAAGAACATATAAAAAGTAAGTATGACAAAAGATTACTGTAGGTAATCCTTAAATAAAAGTGAAGTATGATGACCAGAACCGAGAAGATACGGGATAGTAGTATCTAAGCTAGGTTGGGCCAAACATTTATGATTTAAGATCTTAAGGGAAAATCAAAAGCATCGAGTATTCAAAACCAAGAACACTGGGAGAATTTAGCGTAAACAACACTAGCTAAAACTCGATGTTCTTTTAAAAGAGGACTCAAAAGAAGTATAAAAATGGGATTAATGTATATACTTAAATATTCGGAACATATCTACAATGAAAGAAACTAAACATTATAATTTCCGTTCCATTATTGTTTTCAAGAATCTATTTAGTAATATTAAAGGTGGTTTCACACTGAGTCAAAGTATAATTTTAAGTATGATAAATTATGACAAGTTTTATTAAGCAAAATAAAACATAGAATCTTATAAGGTTTAGATTCCTGTATGATTCAATGATGATTAAATAGATTATTTAACTACTTTAGGATGACACACATAAAGTTCAGAGGTCCCCCAAGGTCGGAGTGTCGTACAGCCGTCGCAGCCTTGCGGGCGAACGTCGTCAACACACTTTACAAGAAGCAACCCACGAACGAATGTAATGTCTCCATCAAGAATATTCCTCCTATTGATTCAGGACAATTCTAATTTATTCCTTATAAACATTCTAATGTCACTAGATTAAATTAGAATGTCCCTACACAAAAGAAGAAAGTTTTAAGTTATCTAACTACTCTACATTTGGTAATCCAACGCTAAGATCAGGAGGTCCTCCCGCGATATATGCCACCCAAACGACGCAACCAATAATGGGAGAGCGTTGTCAGCACATAACACAAGAAACACTATTTCCAAAATCCAACGTTAAAACACCTTGCTAATATCCTTCCATTTGTATTGGAATAACACCAATTCATCCCACACATACAGATGGGAGAAATCAGGATGAATCAGCGAAATCTCACACAAATAGAAAGAGAAGAACTTTAGTATCAGACCCTTTTAGGCTTGAGGGCTCCGGCCCAAGAATGATTAAAATAAATAAATCCGAAGGTAGATATTATCAGTTAGTCTTAAACAGATACTCCAGTGACACGCGACATACATTTGCCACAACCAATAGTGGATATCGGGGACACATGTCACGAGGGCATCCATCCATGCTTGGTCGAACTAAATAAACCTGAGAGCAAGTATTTCTTAATCTCAAAATCTGGGGCTCCTAAAGAATGATAGTTAAAGGAAAGATAAGCATCTCCTATGAACTTGAGTACTGAAATGTAGTAATGCTCTCAGCATGTTCCAATTTTGGGAAATTGAGGCAAAAGATTCAAAATCACTATCAAAACAATTTATTATTATTTGAAATATTATTATTTATTATTTTCACTCTACTTAAACTTACCCTTTATTTCACAATAAAATGTCACAATTATATCCAAGTTTCAATTGGAAGATATTTTATTTTTTTAAGATTTTGAACTGACATTCTAAATTCTTTTGATCTGACAGAGTATTTATTTTAGATTTTATCAAACGAAGACACTAGCATATAAAATCTGGAATTTTGATTTAGGGCCAAAGATTTTATATAATTTTCTAAAAAAGGTAACTATTTAATATTTTAATATTTATTGCCATTTTGATTATGGTCTTGATTTATTTTTTGTTAAAGAGATAAATTTTTTTATAAAGATTTCAAAATTAGCATCTAGCTGTGGGTAAAACTATATCCAAAATGATTTATTTGTTGACTACTTGACAATAATGTCAAATGTCTCCACAAATCACTCTTTTCTTACACTTGTCCCTTCAAAAGAGAACTCATTTATTTAAACTTTATTTCGGAGACAATTCTATCTAAAAAATATACATCGTCTGAAGTCACTTTGAAATGATGGTAAAAAAAAATATACATCATCTAAAGTCACTTTGAAATGATGGTAATCCATCACATCAGAGTCCAGTTTCTATGTTTACATCATGGACTGTTTTAATCAATTTCTCTGTAAAAGGAAAAATTAAACACAATGAAATTTACATTACCTTTACATTCCAAGCAATACATTTCAAGCCTTCATGCACTGTCATTTTGTGAATTGCTTTTCCTTAGCATTAGAGTTCTCAGTAAATCCTGTGGAACTGTTTAGAAATAAAACATTAACCTGCCTAGCTATACGCGAACAAAACATAAGTAGAACTAGTTTACTCTTAATTATGGGAAAAGGAAATCTTTATTATTATCTACAAATAACGACTCAGATTAGAAACACAGTATGTTTTAATTCTCACAAGAGTTATTAATGATTATAAAAGAAAACTATTAAGAGGGAATAACAATTTACTTAATGTATCACACAGTATAAGGTTTCTTATGATCTTGCGTGTAGAGCTGTAAAGCTGCAAATATTCTCCATCTAACTCTTCCTCATTTGACATTGTAGTCTGATTTCCTCAATGTTATTTAACTCACACAACCTGGAAGAAAACTATAAATTTCATTAAGTCACATTTCCCCTTATTTTAATACATACAACAACTTTGAACTGAATATAAATAAAATGGAAAACCACAAAATTGAATACTTACATAATGTTAGATTCACACCTCTTATTCTATACACATTGGAATCAAATTCTGAATGTTAGCGGCTTGAATTTAAATGCAAATCATCATAACATCCCATGAACGTCCACTACAGGACAGGGAGCTCCCTCCAGAATTCTAGCTTTTGCTGGAAAAATGTAGAGGGGAAGTACCATAGTCACCTCGCTTCTTAGCGTTACGGCTGGCACCATGGACCGCGGTTGTAGGTGACCGCAGTAAGTAAGATGTTAGATACGAAGGAGGATGCTGCTGCCCATCCTCCAGTTAACCCTTAGTCGCCTCTTACGACACCCACGGGTATGTATGGGTTGGTACTATTCTTTGCCGGCACCACACGGGACAATGCAAATAAACCTTCCTATTCTATATCCTAAACGGAGCAATACCTATCTTTGTCCCAATTGAAGGAATCCGCAATCAAGGATCACAGTCTCCTTCAAAAAGATTCATCACATCAGCTATTTGATGGCTATTTTCGCGAGCTACAAAATAAAAGAATATGACTCACAGAAATCCAGTTTCCTACCGTCTTTCTTCCAAAAACTGTTGGACGGCCCAAAGATCCTTCCAAAACATGTGAACGCTTCACGATTTTGCGTGTCATCCTTTTATATGAACTTCATCTTTATATTCCAACTATTTTTTTGTCCATCAGCTTCATCTGCAACTTTTACAAACAAGTCAAAATTCTTTTTCACCTCCATTGCCCTCACTTTTCCCCAAAAACCTGTTTCCTTATTTTTTCTCTGTTGCTTTCGTCCAAAATTTTTAGCAACTATTTTTTATCCCCGAAAATCACTTATTCGCTTCATCAAAACTCCCCAACTTGTCCCGCAACTAAATTTTTAGCAATTATTCCCTTTTATCCAGAAAACCACTTCTTCCCTTTTCATTGTCCCTTTCCCAACTTGTCACCGGTTGTCTTGTTTTTCTTCTCCCTGTTTCTCGCTAAACTCCTTGACAGTTCCTCTAAATAGTATTTTATGCATTAAAAAATTTTTAGGGTTCCGCAAGTGCACAGTACCCTAAACCGACGAGCATGTATGAAAGGATTGATGAAAGTACAGGAAGCAAGGGAAGTATGTCAAGATCATAGCAGGTGGAGGACTGTGGTCTCTGCCTACCCCAACGGGAAAGAGGCGTGATGTTATGTATTATGTATGTACTCGTATGTATGTAGGTGTCTTTTTTTAACCTCCAATTCTCACACTCTCACTTATACTGCTCTCAACAAAGAATTGTAAACTTAAGTGGATAGCTATTATTTGCTCACATTTGTAATTACATAAATCTATATCATAAGGTAAGGTAAAGCTGTTGTTATCCTAAATAAAAAAAAAATAAAATAAAAATTCATGGAATCAGAATACAATTCATCAGACATAGTTGAAAACGCAAATGAATTGCAAGAACTAGTAACAAATATGGACACCATCTTTAACGAAGCTGGAATGAAAATCAACGCCCTGAAGACGAAAGTCCTGGTTGCGTCCAAACTTTCAAACTCAAGCATAGAAATCAAGCTGAAGAATACAACCTTAGAAAAGTCAACAAATTCAAATATCTTGGTAGCATCATCACCAATGACTCCAGATGTAACCCAGACGTCGTTGCAAGAATAGCCATGGCAAAGCGAGCTTTCAAGCAAAAGAAACATCTATTTAAAGCCAACATAGCATGCAAGACTCGAAAACGACTTATAAAAACATACATCTGGAACATTGCTCTCTACGGTAGGAAAACAAGGACTCTTACTAAGAAAGAAAGACAGAAACTTGAAGCATTCGAAATGTGGTGCTGGAGGAGAATGATGAAAATAAGCTGGACCGAAAAGAAGACCAACGATGAAGTGCTGAGTATGGTTGGAGAGAAGCGAACCTTGTTGGGAACTATCACCAACCGAACAGGAAAGATGATTGGACACCTGGTGCGACATGACAACTTCTTTAAAACCATCTTGGAGGGGAAGATAGAGGGCAAGAGAGGACGGGGAAGACCAAGACGAGCGTACCTTGACCAATTCAAGGAAAAAGCTGAGGTCGTGTCGTACCGTGAAGTCAAGGACCTGACACAAAACCGCACAAAGTGGCGATTACTCCACAGACAAGAGCCCTGCTCATAAATTTGAAGAAGAAGATAGAAAAGTCTGAGTAGGAATCATATGGATAAAAATGGAACATTTTGTAAAATAATCCATGTTGGAAAATATACTCCATGTTGCAGATTTTTGCATTAGGCTTAAGATTTATGATTTTAAAAGCAATATTTATAAAGTAGAATGGAGTGAGTAGGAACGACCCAAGAAACTTATATTCCGAGCACAGCCGCAGAAGGAGTCTCGTAAAACGTTATCTGTGTATTATGTTTGATATTGTGCCGAGTAACCACACGTACACAATTCCAGGCCAGAGCTAACGTGAAGGTTAGAGATAAACTTTTATTATTTCTCTCTTATGAGGTCAAGTATTGGCGCAGAATCGATTTCGCTGAATACTTTCCGTGCGTGAATAACGTCATTTTGGGAATAATCTGCATGGTATACGGTAGTCACAATACACAATTACATAATATTTGAAAATAAATATTATTTTTAATTTGTTATAATATACAATCACAAATCATATGTGTACTATATTATGCCTTAAAATTTTAGAGGATTCTCACGCAGATTCCGCACTTTTTGAAGTGGCGGACGACTGCGGTACTAGCTTGCCTCAATAGGTGGTATTAACTGTGGAAATAACTAAAGGTATTTTTAACTACTTTACAAGGTAGTTAGCGCAACACAATTTGTACATACCGGGACTTCATTGTACGGTTCCGTAGCCAAATGGTGAGAATTTTGCCTCTGATGTCTGTCTGTCTGTCAGCGGGCTGCATCTCATGAACCGTAATAGGTGTACAAATAAAATTTTCACAGATTATGTATTATATAAAACATCAATACTTAAAGTAAAAGAAATATATTAGTAGGAAAGCCCTACTAAAAACGTGTTTTTAAGCCATTTTTGTTTTTTTGCTTGATTTTTGTTTAAGCTCTATTTTTAAAACAGGAACTAATACAAGCGCGAAAATTGGTATGTTTATATATTATGATACCTCACCTATAAAATAACCACAAAAAATAAAAACTGGTCAAGTGCGTGTTGCACTCGCGCCATTTTAATACACCATAACTGTAACGGTATTTTAACCTTAGTGGTTCGGAACCCTCAGTGCGCGAGTCCGTCTCGCAATTGGCCGGTTTTTTTTTCACTATATTTGAGTACCTACAGCTAGATGTTTTATCATCATGCTGAATGTAGTTACAGTTGAAATAAGTACAAGAGTTTCTTAGATTTCTGACGCATTCATAAATCATTCTCAATAAAGCTCTTGAGGACGGACGTGGTACGGTCAACCGCTCGTCAGTAAAAACATTTGCAACTCTATTACCATGCTATAAAGTCCAAATGTGTTTATACTGATGTGCTGTTGAGAGTACCTATATCCCATGCCTACACCTATACAGGTAGGTTTTTAAAATCGTAAACTAGTAGAATAGAATGAAAATGTATGGTATTGGATTACTGCATCGCAATATTTCATTAGCTTATGTCAATTTCATACATTTTAATTATATTCTACTGGCGTTTACGGTTATAGAAAGCGGAAAAAGCCACTTGTCTACGGCCCCTAATCTGCTAAGTAAGCTATCAAGATGAAAGTTTAAGCTACTCAAGTTTTCTTTATTAATCAATACAACATCTCAAAATACATCTTAAGAACAATCCCACGCTTTAAACACTAGTTTTTAAAATATCATCCCCCTAGGGGGTCATATAGATTAGTGTCAGAAGTAAATTGTAATATTAATGGTACTATTGACACTGATTGGTATCACTAACCATTAAAAATAATACAAGTGTCTGATATAAAAGTTGACTGTTCGTATGAAAATCTGGACATACGCGGTTAGTTCATCACAGTCAGGTCAGTCACATCACCTATCTAAGGTTTTCAAATCGTCTCTGATAACTTAAACATTGTGAAACTCACACGCTCAGGCACGGCACCCAGTGTTTGAGGCGAGTGTGAACATGATTTGCATGACAAGCGGTGCAGTCAGCGCCACAATTAACTTGAAATACAGTGTGCTAATTTTCGCCATGTGTTCAGATTAGGGTAGACCGGGTCTTCTGTCCCACTGCTGGGCAAAGGCCTCCCTCCGTTCCTTCCACTGGTCTTTACTCTGAGCCTCTTGTTGCCAGTCTTTACAGAAAACGTCAAGTTCATCGCGACATCAGCGCCATAAGAAGTCGAATCACGACGCAAGCCAATTAGACAAGTGCCGTGAGTTGTTAAGAAACTAAACAAAAACTCCTCGAGTTGGGTTGGGGAGTGCATCGCATCGCTGAGCACTCCGAGCTCACAGGATTTGTCAACAGGGACGGCGGCAGGCACAGGATGACGCCCGACCCAAATAATGGTCACTCTTTGGGCCTAACCATAACATTTTAAGAAAAAGGTAGTTCTAATCTTCCGTGTGGTGCCGGCAAACAATAGTACCAACCCATATCTACCCGTGAGTGTCGTAAGAGGCAACTTAGGGTTTGTTAACCGGTAGATGGGCCACATCGTCTTTCCGTGTATCGTACCACCTTACATACTGTGGTCACCAACAACCGCGGTCCATGGTGCCAGCCGTTACGCTAACAAGCGTGGTGACTAAGGTACTTCCCCTTCACATTGTTCCAGCAAGAGCTGAAATTCTAGAGGGAGCTCCCTGTCCTGTAGTGGACGCATTTTGGGATGTTATGATGCATCTTCTGCCGTTGGTATAATTTTGAAAAACTTATACTTATTACGATAATTATGGTTTGTTTTTTTATGTTACAAGGATGGTGGTGGTGATGGTGTAGTGACTTGGTGGTAGTTTCTGATCGCGAACGTAATAAAACTGTTGTTTTTGTTACAACATAAACGACAGGAGGCAAACCTAACTTAAAAGAGAAAAAAACTTGCATGCCATATAATATTTGGTGTTTTATGTTTTTTTACCTTGAGTTCTAGCAATAAAACTTCATTTACATCTCTCATATTCGGTAAGTAGGTCCTTATTACCCCCAAATGGGCCCTGTAGTTGACCAATTAGCGCTCTAGGGTAATAATGTAGCTAGAAAAGCCCTAGGGCGGTAAGTAATTGAAACGCCCGCCGCCCCGTTGCTGGAGGCGGCCATCAAGGCGGACGTTTTAATTAGTTATCGCCCTAGGGCTTTTCTAGCTACATTATTACCCTATAGCGCTAATTGGTCACCTACAATTTGGTTGTAATAGGACCTACTTACCTCACAATCGAGATGTAAAGCAGAGTAGTTAGCTCGCGTGTAAGCATCAATTGCACCCTCGAACTAAAGGCGCCCTCGCTGCGCTCGTGCGCCTAAATATCTCGGGCTGCAATTTGTGCCTTACAGCCCTTGGCTACTAATCTACTATTAATTACAGCATTAATATTGAGTGTTTCCCCGTGGCCCTAGGGTTACAACTAGGACGTTATACAATATCGCTGGAAACAATATCGATGGACAAACAATATCAATGGAAACTTCCGGAAGTTCGGCGGGCAGTATATATTTTGCTGATGAGAAGGTTGAATAGATTTTCGCAGTTTAATTGTTGGACTAGTATTTTGTTTATAATTAAACTGGCTTTCCATCGAAGATTTACGAGAAATAGGAGTGCTCAGTGAGGTAACAAATTGTTCAAAAACAATCCAATAATCAGTAACAATCCCCAGCCCTAATCAGAATGTTTAATTCTAAGCTGGAATACAAAAAGGCCGAGACGGAAATGGTTCGATAACATAAGGGACTGGACCGGACTACAGTACCACAAGTTGAAGAGGGTGGCTCAACGCCGCGACGAGTACCGACTGCTGATTTCCAAACTTGAAATGACACCCCATGACGATGATAAATGCAAAAATTTTTTTCGTTGCTTACCAGCATAAGTATTTAGGGTGGATCTTCGCTAGAGCTATAGGAGACGTCCTACAGCTCTAGCGAAGATCCACCCTAAATGCTTCTCTGGCAGCCACGGCTTCGTGAGATCCGGGTCTCATCTGCATCGCGGTCCCGGCTCGCGCCAAATTGTTAATTCAGCCCGTTTTTAAACACACAAGAACTTAAGCCCGCTTCGTACCGAACACCGCCTTACTGTACCACGGTTACTATAGGAACTTACAGCCAAATGCTTTAAAAGAATTAACTTCTCGGGAATTCATTTACAATAATAAATTTTTCAGGTTACATAGAATTTACTTTATTTTTAGGTAACATGTAATCCTTGCCTTTTTCTGTGTTTTATGTGTATGATTTTAAGACGGCGATTTTTTGTAAATTCCTGTTAATGTTTCTGCACCGTTTCACTCCGTTCAGAGGTTTGAAATAAGTTGCCGCTGTTTATTTCGTTATAAAACTCATCTAGTTTGGGTCAAAGGAGAAAACAAGACACTGGTTAAATGAACACCTTGCATTAGCATTTCCCATTATGATGCAAATCATGGTCACACTCGTAATGAGATGAAAAGAATCAGAGAACTACCATGGGATTTTGAAAATAAAATGTTTTATATTAATATGATAACCGTTTTTAAAATTTTCTTTTATAGACATAACTAGCTGTTGCCCGCGACTCCGTCCGCGTGGGGTTCAGAAAAAGTAGCACATGACTTTTCCCATGGTTCAAACTATCTTCGTACCAAGTTTATATCACAATCGGTTTATCGGATTTATTCATAAAAGCTTAACAGACAGACAGTGCAGTTCTCGCCTTTATATTATTAGGTATACAGAGTACCGATAGTACGGATTTTTGTAAATTAAACACGTCTTGTTTACGTGTGGACTGTTAGGTCACCCACTGTCCTCGTAAGTGTAAAATTATAGTCGAATTCCACGCGGACGAACTTTGATACGGGTTTCGTTATATCTTATACAAAACAAAGCCTAACTAAATCTGAGGCTCAGTCACTTTAGCTTCTGTGGCAACTGAAAAAAGAGCGGTACAAAGTCCAACGTGGCTTCACATGCTTTTAACTGTACATGCACCTGCATACAAAACTATTGGACTACACTTCTGTACAATCGTTGTAACTTATTTCTCCCCTTAAAAGACAATTCCTAAAAAACAATGATTCGTATCTTGTTTATAAGTACTTACCTAATTCCTAAGTTTTCAAAACTTTAGAACTTTCATATTTTTTTTTTACATTTGTTGCACTGCCATGCCGAAACAGGATTTTTTTTATTATTAATTTTATAATAAAACTAAATCTAGATTTTACCAATCTTTAGCTGTACCCACAACTTTTACACAAACAACTGGACCGGATCAAACGGAATTTTCAACAACGTATTTGGCTTTCTTCCGTACAAATATAAGCTTTGTTTGATTTCAGCTCGGTTTCACAGCTTGAAACTTTGAACTCTTCCATTTTCTGTTTCAGTGAACCGATTGCAATAAAAAAAAGTTCAAATATTGCATGAAAGCAACCCAAATACGTTATTGAAAACTCCGTTTATGTCGTTCAAGTACTTTGTGAGGTATTGGTGTGGCCGCTTAAAATTTCGCTAACCTTCAGTGTGAATGAACCGTTTGCAATGGAATAAAGCTTATTTGTTGCACAATAAGAAGCCCGACGCGTCATTGAAAACCTCGTTTGAAACAGTTCAGTAGGTGAGTTCTTGGTTCTGCAGCTTGAAACTTTGCGTATCTTCTGTCAGAGTGAACCTTTCGCAATAAAACTAAGCTTGTTTATTGCACAGGAGTAAACCAAACGCATTACTGAAAGCCACGTTTGAATCTGCTCAAAAGTTTGTAAGTTATTAGCGCCTTCTATCTGAGTAAACCGTTTTCAACTAACCTAAGCTTATATGTTGCACGAATATACCTAATCCAAGCACGTCGTGGAAATGCTAGTTGGAATCGGTACAGTAGTTTGTGAGCTATTGGCGCCTTCTATTGAAACTTCGGGCATTTCCTGTCTGAGTGAATCGTTTTCAATGAAAGTAAACTAATACATTGCAAATAATTAAGCTAAACACGTTATTGAAAACCCCGTTTAAATCTGTTTAGTAGTTGGTGAGTTATTGGGACCGCCGCTTGAAGCTTAGTGAATTTTATGTCTGAGTGAACCGTTTGCAATGAAACTAAGCATTTATGTTGCATGGAGTAGCCAAATACGTTACTGAAAACCTCTTTTTAATCGGTTAAGTTGTTTGTGAGATATTGGCGCCTCCGCTGGAAATTTCGCGCACCTGTCTGAGTGAGCCATTTTCAATGAAAGTAAGCTAATATGTTGCAAAGAAGTAAGCTTGACAGTTTATTGAAAACCCTGTTTGAATCCGTTCAATAGTTTGTGAGTTATTTGCGCCGCCGCATGAAACTTAGCGTACCTTCTGTCTCAGTGAACCGATTGCAATGAAACTAAACTTTTATGTTGCACAAAATTAAGCCAAACTCGTAATTACAAACTCAGTTTGAATCGGTTTGCGAGTTATTGTCGTACAGGCAATTTAATACTTTACATTGGTGTAGCTTCTGATTGAGTGAACCGATTTAAATGAAACATAGCCTATATGTTGCTCAAACCTAAGCTTAATCTATCTGCGCAAACCGCGAGAAAATCCGTTTAGTAGTTTCGGAGTTTATCGAAAACATACAGACAGACAGACAAAAAGTTCAGAAAACATATTTTTGAGTTTTATTAGTCGTTTCTTATCGCTCACACTGATTTTTTTATAAATTTGTCAAAAGTACAGACACGCGGTTTCTACTCTTTTATTATATGTATAGATAGATATGGAATAAACATAGTTATTATGTTTAATTAAAACAAATCACTTTCAATAAATAGTTATCTTAAAAGTAGTGCGGTTACAATGGCTTCTTCCCATGAAACGTCTACTGCAGGACAGGGAGGTCCCTCCAGACCTCCAGCAAAAACGCGTGGTACCTACTTAGGAGGGTATTTACCATAGTTACCCGCTTGTAAGCGCTGCATTGTGGCAACCGTTGTTGTTTGTGACCGCAATTAAGATGGTACCATAACAGAAAGATCTTGGTGCCCGCATCCTCAGGTTCATAATCCCTTAGTCGCCTCTTACGATACTCACAGGTACTAATGGGTTGGTACTATTCTTTTTTGGCACCACACGGACTGTCAATAGCTTAGCACGATCTAATTCAGGTCCAGCTTATAAATGCATGTGCACTTTTACTTTCACTATTAATTAATAGTAGATCGAGGAGATAGCCGTTCTATCTCCTTAAGCCTAAGTGGTCGCTAGTCAAAGCTAAAGGCTGGAGGAGAGGCTATAGGATAGCCTATAGTGTCATCTATACTACATCGCCTCTCGAACCGACCCCGGCCGTATGAGTGTCCACACAAAGGCACTGTCTCGCTCACAGAAAAAGTACTAAAAAGCATAGAATACGAACTTTTACGAGTAGATCGAACAGTTTCGTTCTGCTGAATCTCTTCAAGCGTGGGTAGTACTGGAACAAATAATGTCAGATAAACACGTCGCGTTTTCAATGACATTTGTAAGGTTTTAGTCATTGACGTAAGAAAAACGCTGCGCTTCTAAAGGACCTGAAGCTAATTGTGTATGGAAAACTTAACTGATAAAGTTAATGCTATTTCTATCTACCTAATCTTTGTTTAGAAAGGTTGAAAAAGTACAAAAATACTATAGTGTCGGTAGTCTATGTTCTATGCTTTTAATCCTTATTTTATGTTTCGCTAAACCCTAGTCTAACCCAGAGCCTGGTGAGCCCATTGTGCACGTTTAGGAAGCTGTCGCCATAAGTTTTGTAGGTGAAGTTATCTGGGGTCTGGTCCGAGGCCTTTATTGTGTACAAGCACTAGAGAGTTTATAGATTCGAACTAAATATTACGAAATTCTAGACAAGAATTTTAGATTCTATAATAATTCTAGAGATGCAAAACAGTTTGGTCGAACTTTTTTTTTTCTAATTTATTGTACTATCAAAAAATTACATATTGTGAAACTAAATTCCGTACCACGAAAACCCATCATATCAGGTTTATCTGGGTACTGAAGAGTCGTTAATTACAGCGATTACAGTTTTCGCACAAAGTACATATAGGTAGGTGCTAGGTACTATACCTAATAATGTTTTAATAGGGTTCAGATGTAGTAATAGGGTTTTTTACGTATGAATTTTTCACTTTGCTACAGAAAATTCAAGAAAATGAAAAGATATTTTTGAGCAACAGAGACACATATCATTCCGTCCTGCTCTCACGCATAACTATCCTGCTTTCATTCATATCAAGCTAATTTATTTCGAGTATAGTATTCTATTTTACAGATGGAATCCTATTTCACTTTAGTCAGCTCTTGTTATACTGTCTCAAACAGCGAAGGAAACTTTAACAATTTATGTTGACCTGAGGCACTGCTCTCACGCATAACTATCCTGCTTTCATTCATATCAAGCTAATTTATTTCGAGTATAGTATTCTATTTTACAGATGGAATCCTATTTCACTTTAGTCAGCTCTTGTTATACTGTCTCAAACAGCGAAGGAAACTTTAACAATTTATGTTGACCTGAGGCACTGCTCTCACGCATAACTATCCTGCTTTCATTCATATCAAGCTAATTTATTTCGAGTATAGTATTCTATTTTACAGATGGAATCCTATTTCACTTTAGTCAGCTCTTGTTATACTGTCTCAAACAGCGAAGGAAACTTTAACAATTTATGTTGACCTGAGGCACTGCTCTCACGCATAAATATCCTGCTTTCATTCATATCAAGCTAATTTATTTCGAGTATAGTATTCTATTTTACAGATGGAATCCTATTTCACTTTAGTCAGCTCTTGTTATACTGTCTCAAACAGCGAAGGAAACTTTAACAATTTATGTTGACCTGAGGCACTGCTCTCACGCATAACTATCCTGCTTTCATTCATATCAAGCTAATTTATTTCGAGTATAGTATTCTATTTTACAGATGGAATCCTATTTCACTTTAGTCAGCTCTTGTTATACTGTCTCAAACAGCGAAGGAAACTTTAACAATTTATGTTGACCTGAGGCACTGCTCTCACGCATAACTATCCTGCTTTCATTCATATCAAGCTAATTTATTTCGAGTATAGTATTCTATTTTACAGATGGAATCCTATTTCACTTTAGTCAGCTCTTGTTATACTGTCTCAAACAGCGAAGGAAACTTTAACAATTTATGTTGACCTGAGGCAAGTAAAGAAGACTTGAAAGAGGGCATTAGTGTCGCGAGGCATCGAATTCCCGCGGGAAGTGCCCGGATCAACTCGCGTTGAGAACAGCTAAAGACTGCATTGCAGCACGATACAGGTAAGATATAAGTAGTCACTTATACGTGCTCCAATTCCTTATACCTTTGGTCTTTCCTAGACCACACATTTATTCGTAGGCCCACACTACACTTTTATGTTTATTTGAACAACTTTTTCTAGGTTTGTTTCTGGATAGATATATAGATGAACACTTAATTACACACTAAAAATACAAATAACAATAATAAAACAACAAAAGTAGGCAAAGTCGGCCGTATCGCTATAAGCGATCTCTTCTAGACAACCTTTTGGAAAGATGAATCCATCGAAAATAAACGAGTAAGAAGTGCAGTGTAACAAACTCTAGTTTATTGATTAATTTTCTCTAATTTGTAAAAAGTTTATAAAAAATTATTTAATATATCCAAAAAAATACTTCCCCACTTCCATAGCTTTCACGCAATTTGGGACAGCTGTAAAGTGTCTGAAGGAATTTTGTGAAAGATCAAAACAGCGTAACTTCTCAACTATTGATGTTCGCGGAGCCTATGTCATTCCTTAATTGTATTATTATTAACAGGGCCACCCTGTATACAACTCGATAAAAATCCGAAATATCGCGATATTTTGAACATTGCTGTCCCAGGTCCCTTCACAATCTTCAAAGCAAAACTTGTTCAAATGAAACAAATTTAATTACAAATTGGGTAAAGACAACAAAAGTCCGCCAGCCACCTGAGAAACTCCGTAATTGGATTTACGATTTAACAACGGAATTCCTAAGTTTTAAGGTGTCCGAAAGAACGCTTAAGGCATTGAGGATCTTCGCACCCTTTTCGTTAAACAACTTTTCTTTCAAGGCACTTAATTCTGTCTTCATTATAACAAAAACTCCCTTAAGTTTTAAAAATAAAATAAAGAAAAGAGCCTAATGGAATAATAGGACATCGAAAATGGATATTATTTGTTTAAGTAGGTCCTGGCATTAGGCATTTCATAGACAGAACCACCTCTTAAAATATCTAGGATGATGAAAAAATAAGGGTCTATAAGTTTAGTATAGGAATTTCATTAACCTGCAAGAAATTTTTTAAAATTTTATAGATTCAATATTAATTCAGGTATTACCTGCGCGTTACTTGAACTAACTTTTCATAGCCAACTTGTCATAATACTGAATTCGCTTCATAAACTAAATAATTTCATGGTCATTTCAATTCGATTATATCACAAAACTCAACTACACTAACAAACAGAGAAAACATCCACGTGATTCAAACTTTAAGTGAAATTCGGAAGCAGATTTGAAAAAGAGGTGTAGAAATTCTACGTAGATGGAAAGAAAGGAAGAAAGAAGAAAGAAATAACTTATGTAACAAAATTAAGTTTGGGTCATGAAAAAAAAAACCTAAAAACAACTTCTGCTACCAGTTGTTCAACCACTCAGAATCTGTATTTATAATTTTACTTTTGCAAGACTCTTATTTGTAGAGCCTAGTGACATCTTCAGCAGTTTTCTAGCAATGTTTGTGAGAATTAGTTTTTTGGTGTTACTGTTGTGTCGACCGTACAAGACAGGTAATGTGGAAGTGGACTACTCCAATCTAGCCGGAGAAGCAGAGAACAATAAGCACGACATACTAAACTTCCTTCAGCAATCAAAAGTGAGGGAGCAATACAAAGCTCTGTATGATTCTTTGTTGCAGAAATTGAATTACAATGGTAAGGAAGTTTTTGGAAATGCAAATCATGCGTGTGATATAATATTACTGTTGTACCTTTAGTTCTGTTGGACGACAACGCACTTTGTCTTTTAAGTGTCCATGTTACTGGCAATGTGTGTGTATAAATGCGGTATTATATACCTACAATGTCAAAGTCAAAGTATACTTTATTCATATTAGGATTCTTTGATCACTTTATGACGTCAATTAAACTAAAAGCTACGTCACTTCATAAACAAAGTGGCGCCATGTGGAAAATATCGTATAGAATATCTAAAACGTGCAGGTTATATGAAATATTATTTATTTATTCTTTGTTATGCTACCTCCACAATACCTCACAGCCGGTAATGTATGTAATCTAACCAAACCTAACCTAACATTGATAAAAAGGTACCGACCAAAATATTTTACACATTGCCGATGTACCAGCAGGTATTCTACACAATTCCTTTTAATTGTATTAATAATTACCTGGGTAAAATAAGTATGTAATGGACGATAACATTCATAATATTTCAAACATTACCTACACGTTGTGTTCACTGGAAAACAATAATACCGCTTCAGTTGAGAAACTTTCGAAAAATAATAAACTCATAAGAAATTCGTAGATCCATAGGTCCTTTTCGGGATCGGTTTCTCATTCGACCAAATGTACGAACCGCGCGAGCGAAGGAACGTGACGTGCCTAAGCATCAGTCGGCGAATAACAGAAGCGACTTTGGTAGGTGCATTTTAATATTTTTTCGACACTTGATCAACTTAGTAGGAAAATTATCATGATCAACTTACTACGAGTATTCCGTGTTATCTTCCGGTGATATACACATTCCCAATAGTACATAAATACACATTACCTGGGTATTGTACCTGTAGATTACCTGTATATCCAGATTGGTGAGACGAACAGTCAACGACAGGTCAAGCTTGACACTCGCAGTACGACTAGCCCGTACGTCTATTGACATGAGAACGGTGCCGAGTGTCAACCTTGATCTGCTCTTGACTGTACATACCTATCCGCAGAAGGCTTCAACTTGAACTTATCATCAGCGACCCATGTAATTGTTTTTTCCCTTATCAAGCAATTACAATTTGACAGCCTTGTCATTGACCTAGATATTTATTGCGAACATAATAGGGTCAATTCCTGCGTTTACAGGTTTAAAAGTATTGTGTTTTTGTTACCCCTATTAGTCGAAATAGAGTTAGCAACACCTAAGCGAACTGGGAGAGCTCGACCTTAATACTAGACTAACGTTTATAAAAATTTTGTTCCAGATACTCTAAATGCGACCAATAATAATCGAAGAGGTACTTATGTATGATGATTATCTAGATTTCATTTGTAAATGTTCTTAAACTCACGTTCACGACTCTTTAAACTGCTTTCATAACAAAATACATAGTAGATATTGTAAATACCATAGCAGGTTCAACGCGACGTATCGTCTCTGGGCGAAACACTTCTATAGCTGCAGTGCCGTGGCAAGTGTCGTTGCGAGAGAAGACATACCCCGTCTGTGGAGGCTCCATCATTACTGATATCTGGCTGCTCACCGCTGGACATTGCTTACTCAGGTATTGCATCAATTTCCACTGTACGCAGGGTCAACACGTCTACAACCTTGGTGCCGTTGCAAGTGTCTTTGGAAGAGAAGACGTACCCCATCTGTGGAGGCTCCATCATCACTGATATCTGGCTGCTCACCGCTGGACATTGCTTACTCAGGTATTGCATCAATTTCCACTGTACGCAGGGTCAACACGTCTACAACCCCATGTCGTTGGGAGAGACGACATACCCCATCTGTGGAGGCTCCATCATCACTGATATCTGGCTGCTAACCGCTGGACATTGCTTACTCAGGTATTGCATCAATTTCCACTGTACGCATGGTCAACACGTCTATAACCCTGGTGCCGTTGCAAGTGTCGTTGCGAGAGAAGACGTACCCCATCTGTGGAGGCTCCATCATCACTGATATCTAGCTGCTCATCACTAGACATTGCTAACTTAGGTATTGCATCAACTACCATAGTGCGTCGGGTCAACACGTCTATAAAACCGGTGCCATGGTAAGTGTCATTGCGAGAGAAGGCGTACCTCATATTCTGTAGAGGCTGCATCATCACTGATATCTAGCTGCTCATCGCTAGACATTGCTAACTTAGGTATTCCATCAACTACCATAGTGCGCCGGGTCAACACGTCTATAAAACCGGTGCCGTGGTAAGTGTCATTGCGAGAGAAGGCGTACCTCATATTCTGTGGAGGCTGCATCATCACTGATATATAGCTACTCATCGCTAGACATTGCTAACTTAGGTATTTCATCAACTACCATAGTGCGCCGGGTCAACACGTCTATAAAACCGGTGCCATGGTACGCGTCATTGCGAGAGAAGGCGTACCTCATGTTCTGTGGAGGCTCCACCATCATTGATATCTGGCTGCTCATTGCTGGACATTGCTAACTCAGGTATTGAATCTACTTTCAAAGTGCGCCAGATCAACATGTCAATAGGCCCGGAGCCGAGATAAGTTTTGTTGCGAGAGAAGGCATACTCGTACCTCATATTCTGTGGAGGCTCCATCATCAATCACTGATACCTGGCTGCTCATTGCTGGACTTTGCTAACTCAGGTATTGTATCAACTACTTTAACTCGCAGGGTCAATACGTAGCTTTCCGTGTAGAGACATATACTTCTTGCGGAGGCTCAAACATCACTGACATCTTCTTTTCTTTTAGCTATAGACCTTATGAGTTGAAAGCTGCACCTGGGGAAGATTAGAAGCCGCTTTGCACAGTGATAAGGGGGATAAATATAAGCAATTTTTCCCGCAGCAACGGAGGTTTCAGTCAGTCTTTCACTTTAAAAAAAAAACCGGTCAAGTGCGAGTCGGACTCGCGCGCCGAGGGTTCCGATATACCTATAGTATTTTTGGAAGCAATAAAGTCCATTTTCAGGACCGCAAAACTAAATTTGTTTGTAAAGGTTTTTTGCAGATTTCTGAAAAACTGTGCAACTTAGAAAGATCGTTTTATTTTTGCTGTAAAGTTTACATAAACCTCTGTCAACTGTAATTAATTCAGATTTTCCCTTACTCAAACTTCGGAGATAAGGGGGGGGGAATGGTATTTTTTTTGACATTTTTCATCATAACTTGAAAACTAAGAAACTTAAAAAAATACAAAAATATATTTTAAAATGTACAAGTAAAGCCCTTTCATATGATACCCCACTCGACCTAGTAGCGACAATTTGAAATTTGGCCCCCCCTATTTTGGCCCCCTTTACATTAATAATCATACTTTTTGCAAAAAATTTTCATGTGCAATTAAGTTGGGCAACTATATTCTAAAACTATTCCAAATTTCAGCTCGATAGCGTAAGTGGTTGCTGAGATATAGAGGTGTGACAGACAGACGGACAGACAGACAGAGCGGCACCATAAGGGTTCCTTTTTTTTACCATTTTGGTATCGGAACCCTAATAACTTCAAAAAATTCTACCTTACCGACACATTTTGCAGCTAAGTCAAAGCAATCGTTTTTTTTTTTTATGGCAATTACTCTAAAAGAGTATCACTGCCAGAGAGCAAGAGCAAAAAGAAAAAATAAAAACACTTAATAATAAAAAATAAAAAAAAAGCACAGAAAAGCTTGCAATTATAAATACATAAAATATAAATAAATAACAGATTTAAGTTTTAAGTTATTATATTTACAAAAATAGGCCAATGGATAAAAATTTTTGGGATCTATTGAACATAAAAGAGTAGCTAAACAGGTAGGGAAAGGCACTTTTAAGAAACGTAAAGAAACATAAAAATCAGAATGTGAAATTAAAGGGCAATGAAAGAAAATGTGGTCTAAAGTACCCTCCTCTAAGCCGCACTCACAAATAGAAGAGTCACGAATATGTAATTTTGATAAATGAACGGGAGAACAACAGTGGCCAAGTCTAAGACGGATCAAAATGGATGTAAAAAGTTTAGGAAGGCGAATTTTTGAAAACCACGGCTTAACGGGTATAGAAGGTTGTATTTTAGCAAAAAAGGAGCCACGTCGAACACTAGAAGATCTCCAGTACGCGGACCAGGCCCGAGAAAGGTATACTCTAGGCAAAGCTGCAAGGTCATCGGGATAAATTT
Organism: Athrips mouffetella; assembly: GCA_947532105.1. NCBI lineage: Eukaryota > Metazoa > Arthropoda > Insecta > Lepidoptera > Gelechiidae > Athrips > Athrips mouffetella. The sequence continues at coordinate 1,776,473 of OX383958.1, forward strand.
TAAAATGACGTTTGTTTCCACAAGCTACAGCATCCTTGGCAGCCAAATCAGCAGATTAATTCCCTGTTATCCCTACATGACTGGGGATCCAGGCTAAAACGATATCAATGCCAAGATTAGTACACCGAAAAAGAAGATCTTTAATTTTAAATATAATAGCAACATGAGAATTTATTTTAAAAGGGTTGCCTAAAAGTGACTGCAAAGCACTACGAGAGTCAGTAAGGATCAAACATTGCTTTAATTTAAAAGATAGAGCATAATCAATACTTTCGAGAATAGCCAAACATTCACCAGAAAAAACAGAAGATTCTGGAGGACATTTGAATTTTTGATGAATATTAAACTGAGGATGAAAAATCCCAACTCCCACACAGCCAGACGTAGAAAGTTTGGAAGCATCAGTATAAAGTGTATGCCATTGAGGCCAATCTCGTTTGATTAAATCAGAAAATAGTTTATTAGCATGAGGATCATTTTTACATATACCAAAATTAAGAATCACACGAGGGATATAAGTAACAACATTAAAACTAAAATCAAAGAGCGGAAGATTAATAGAACGGTCAATAGGATCTTTAAGAGATTCTTTTTTATTAAAGCTACCTACCAAACAAGGAGGATCCTTACATCTCCAATACTGAGAAGATTGAAAATATCTACTAAGAAGTGAGAGCTTAGGAAAAATTGGATGGTCAGCGAAGCGGATAGCACGAAACAAATAACGATCTGCTAAAAAACGACGTCTCAAAAATAAGGGAGGTTCAACACATTCGACCTGTAAGGCATTCACAGGGGAAGACTTCAAAGCCCCAGCAATAATACGGAGAGCCTTAGATTGAACCCTGTCTAATTTCTGAAAAGCCGCCTTATTGGCCGGATCTAAGAGAAAAATCCCATAATCTAAAGAGCTCCATATTATGGCATTATATAAAAATTTTAAAGAAAATGGGTGAGCCCCCCACCAAACACCAGACAAACATCTAAGAATATTGAGATTACGCTCACACTTAGTCACAATGAAGTCCACATGAGGAACTCCAGTTAATTTTGAGTCTAAAATAAAACCAAGAAATTTAACAGATGGTCTAGAAAGTAAAGTAAAATCATCAACAAATACAGGACAATTTGGAATATTTCGTTTTCTCGAGAAGACCACAACATTACATTTACTAGGAGATAGAGAGAGACAATGCTGCGAAAGCCACAAATTTAAGGTCGTCAAAGAATTAGTAACTATATCAGTAATTTTCTTTATATCATGACCAGAATAATAAATTAAAAGGTCATCAGCATATTCAGCATATTGCAAAATTCGACCTAAACCAACCGACTTATGCAAATCAGAGGTATATAAATTATAAAGCAAAGGGCTCAAAACAGAACCTTGAGGCAGGCCCTTCCAAATTGTTCGACTAGGAGCCACCGAAGGATCACTACATCTAAAAGTTATCACTCTCTCAGAAAGAAGGTTTGAAATAAAATTACTAAGTCTAGCCGGAATACCCAACTCACGTAGCCTCTGCCAAAGTAAAGGAAGTTGTACGTTATCGTAAGCACCTGTGATGTCAAGAAAAGCAGCAACAACTGACCCGTTTCTAGAGAATGATAACCTTATGTCAGTAGTAAAAATTGCTAAGCTATCCAGGCAGCTTCTACCTTTTCTAAAGCCAAATTGAGACCGGGCCAAAAGGCCCTTATTTTCAACGAACCATTCAAGCCTGTTTTTAATAAGGTGCTCAACAAGTTTAATACACACAGATGAAAGGGCTATCGGACGGTATGAACATGGATCCTCAGGGTTCTTGCCCGGTTTTAGTACCGGCATGATCAGCTGAGATTTCCAAATATACGGAACGATCCCAGAAACAAACATAGAATTTATTAAATCCAAATAATAAATAAGAAATTTATCAGAAGCTTTAACAAAAAAGGAATATGGTATACCATCAAAACCAGGAGCAGAATCTTTAACAGATTTTAAAACAAATTTTAATTCAAATAAAGAAAAAGGACGATCCAAATCATGAGATATAGAAGGAGATGCAAAAGTGGGGAGTTCCAGTTGAACAGGAACATAAGCTGGAGCTAAAATATCCATGAAACTATCAGCCCATTGAAGAGAACTTGGACAAAAATGAAGAGGAGGGCAATAAGCACCACGAAAACTGCGAATTCTTCTCCAGACCAAATAAGAAGGAGTAGTAGGAGTAATAGATAGACAGAAAGATTTCCAACCCTCCATCTTTTTTGAACGAAGGAGTAACTTAGTCTTAGCAATAATTCGATTTAGGTTGCAATAGTTATCAAGAGATAAGTCGGACGCATACATCAACTCAGATTCATTGCGAGAAAATACCGCTCGACAGCAATCACGGTCCCACCAGGGAGGAGAAGCGATTTTCCTAGAAGAAAAAACCTTACGAGGGATAGAAGAATCAGCACTAGAAATCAAGGCAGAGGATAAGGCTTCACAGCATACAAAAATATTATCCGATGAAATTGGAGGCAAGCTGGAAGAATTATTATTTAAAGCTGACAAAAAAACACTCCAGTCAGCAGAGCTTAAGTTATGTTTCAAGAGAGGGTTACTCAAGGGCGTACTAGGTAAAGAAATAGATGGAAAACGAAGTAAAATAGGGAAATGATCACTACCAAAACTGTTACTAATTGTTTCCCAAGATAGCTGAGATGCCAAATCCGGCGAACAAAGGGAAACGTCAACAGCACTTACTGCATCACCAGGGCGAACACGGCGAGTTGCACAGCCAGAATTAAGCAAACAAAGGTTACAAGAATCCATTAAATCAAGCAGCTGAATACCAAAGGAGTCCGACTTGCCACAACCCCATAACGGATGGTGACAATTCCAATCCCCCATAATAACTATTGGACGAGGAAGAGAATCAAGTAAGTGTCTTACCTCAAGTAACAAGGAACGACTGGGATAAGGTATATAAATGGAAACAAAAGTAATCCTCCTAATACTAACAGCAACAATACAATAACTGTCACTATGAGGAACATCAACTACAGAAAATTGGATATGATTCCGAACAAAAAGAGCACAACCACTACCATGAGAACGATTATCGCAAACAGAAATAAATCCAGGAATTTTAAAAATTGAATTTGGTCTAAGCCAAGTTTCAGAAAAAGCTAAAATAAAAGGATTAAATTTATTGATAATAAAAATTATATCATGTTTTTATTTAAAACGCTTCTCGGATTCCATTGAATCAGGACGTCCATTAAAATTAATTAACGTAGATAAAAAAGATGAAACAAGAGGGGCAACGTTGGACAACAAATCTCCTTTAAGGGAAGGAGAAAAAACTTTAAGAAGGGATTTAAAAATGGAAATAAGTTCCATGATTAATTTATCTGATTCCGAAGAAGAGAATGAATCTTTTAGAAGATAAGTTAGGATCCCTAACTAAAGCCTGGTGAGTAAACCGATCAAAACCTTGCTGAACAGAAGGAGAGGGGCGACGATTTATAAAAACAGTCTTTTTATAGGAGACTGGAGAAGCAGCAACAGAAGAGAATAACTTTTTAGGGGCATGGAACTGGGCTGCCTCAAAATAAGAGATATTTTGATCCGCCATCATCTTTTTGATATTGCATTGCCTGTTGTATTCAGGACAATTCTTGCTATTAGCTGGATGATTCGAACCTGAACCTTCAGGGCAATTGACACAAATAACTTCCTCATTGGAACAGCTAGAACCAGAATGATCTTTACCGCAACGAAAACAGCGTAACTCCCGAGCACGACATTTATTCTGTGTGTGACCGAACCTACAACATTTATAGCACTGTACTATAGGGTAAGAATACATTTGGACGGGGAGGGAGTTGTACAAAAGAAAAATCCTCTGCGGCAGAACTTGACCATCGAAAGTGATCAAAACCGTCTGAGAAGGAGAACATACATAAGAGCCATCAGTGGAAAGCCGTTTAAAATTAAGCCGACGGACTTTGAGGACTCGACCACAACCAACTGGAAGAGTAACCAAAGAGGCAACAACTTCTTCAGATAAATCGGTTGGAACTCCACGAACCAATCCAAGCCGAGTAACATTGTGGGATGGTATAAAAGCCTTATATTTTTGTAACGACAAGGTAGGGGATTTCAAAAAAGCATTCGCTGCAATTGCTGAATGAAATAGTAAAGAAATCCGGTTGCGGCCAATTTTCTTTAATGAACCATCAATAACATCTGCAAACTCTCTAATCCTGCTGTGTAGAAATTTCCCGAATGAAATGGGATGGAGGGTAGTGCCTGAATTGGGAGAATCCTCCAATCGTTGTACATGAATTAAAAACGGCCCTTTATCATTATCATTATATAATTGTCTGCCCACACCACTCAAAGACAACTGAGACTGCGACTCTTGATGGGTAGAGGTAGTCTCGGAAGAAAGAACTAATAAGGGGCTAATAACAGTAGAGGAGTTTTGAATACCTTGGCCTAAATTTAAAATAGAGTCAGGTGTTGATTTGGCCACCACGGACCTCTGAGAATGTGAACTGGAATGTCGAGATCGAGATCTAGAATCCCGAGACCGAGACCCAGATCGCGAACTGGAGACAGAAACGCCTCTTCCAGATTTTTTTTGCGGCACATTTTCCTCGAACGACTGTGTCTCCCTTTTTCAGCTGCATCCAGATTAGGGGTAAAAGGAGTATCATCGGACTGAGAGATCACAACATATGCTCCTGGACTCTTTGGCACACAAAAAGACCCCCCACCGGGGTCATCCCCCGATGGGGTAACGGAATCTACCATAAGATGAGAGAAAATAAGAAAAAACTTATTAAAAAACAAAGAAGAGAAAAAGCAAGCAAAACTGAGCAGCTAATAAAATATTGAAATTATATTTTTGAAAAAACTGCTATCTTGCTCACCTGACAGCTATCCACCCAAGCAATCGTCTAAAGCTGTGGTACACCGATTTCAATGATTTTGATGCCAATTGAAAGAAAGTGACATAATTTATTATAAAAAAAAAAATACTTTTATAAAAAGGTTTTTATTACTACAGACAGTCTAGCTTTTTCTGTTTTTTTTATTTACTTTTTGGTATGATTTTACTAAATAACGTAAAAAGAACGTAGGGAGAGGGTATTTTAAAATAATATATATTGTTGCTAAGTAAAAAACTAACCGACCAAGTGGGAGTTGGACTCGCGCACAGAGGGTTCCGTACCACTACGCAAGTACAAAGTGTCAGACAAAATTTCAGTTATGAGTTCGAAACTACTGAGACAAATTTTATCGAGTCCGACTCGGACTTGACCAGTTTTTTGTAATTTGTTGTTATACTTTAGCTTCCGTACTACAATTATACCAAGTTTGACGCTTGTGTTTGGTACAACTTTTTGTGATAAGAGCTTAAACAAAAATCTGCCTTATTTTATTACTTTTATTGTTTTAATTATTTATTAAGTTATATTAATACACACTATTTGAAAATTTTGACGTGCTGGCTATTACGGTTTTAAAAATACGGACCTTTAAAGGTCGTACGAGAGACACATTTTATCATGTTGATTTAAGTTTGAAGTTGTTAGCCCAAATTGCACTGTTTATTGCAACATTAGGTAAATTAGTAGAAGTAATAAATGTAATAACTATAGTTTTACATATGTATATAAAACAAAGAATTTACAGCGTCAAATAGCCTATATTACTATTTAAAATTACAACTTTTTGATATTCCTAAGACATCAACTATTTAAATTAAAATAAATGTCAATTTACATTAAAAAAATATATATCAATTTACAAAATAAAAATTAAACTGAAATTCAAAAGTACATTTGGCTTTCACAAATAAAACACGTCAATTACCTATCACCTAACTAAACAAACCATCCCGGAGCGTACCGGGCTCAAAGGTACCCATCACGCCAGCTGCGTTGCCTTGTTGGATGGCCAGCGAGAGGTGCTGAACCAGGTACGCTCCAGAACGGGGGTCATGAGTACGATCACACAGCCGGCGCCCAAGTTCGCGAACGAAATATTTCGCCTCCTTGCACCAGGGCCCACCAGTTTCGAGCATTAGGAGTTTTTAGGAGGTAAAAAGTTTATGTTATGAACGTTATGAAATACTTAATTAAAACCTGCTTTGCGATAAAAAAAACTACGGAACCATATACTGCGTGTAGCCCGACACGCACTTGGCCAGTTTTTATACATATCTTCAATGTATGGACCAAATCAATTTACTTTAGAGGTTTAGAGGATGGTGGTACAGTCAAGAGTATGTCAAGCTTGACAAATTGAACTTTGTACCGCTCTTATCTCAATAGCTGCATAGCAGCGAAAGTCGCGCTGCGAGAGTCAAGCTTGACTTGATCTTGACTGTACCATCCGGAGATACAAATGCTATACAATATACTAGTTATATTAACAGATGTGTTTATTAATACGACACTCAGAAGGGACTGCTCATTCTTTGGTTCAAGATCTCTTAGCCGCCTTTTACGACACTCACGTGAAGATAGTGTGGCACTATTCTTAGTCCCTAATACACGGGCTATAAGCTTTAACTGCTTTTAGCTAATTGATGATTAGATGAAACCTGTCTTGCTATACCTCTTTCAACTACACAACTACGTGGTTACCTCACCTCAAATTCATGTAAATTTAGTGATACTCGAAGCCGAATATTTACATAAGAGAATTTCTCAATGAGAGGATCAAATACGGACGAGTTCCAATATTTTCTTTTCCTATCCCTCAGTAGTCCCAAAGGTTTTCGCAGATATTGTATGTCAAATTGTCAACCCTTCTTGTATTGGAAGCGACGCCAATCTTGTTTTGTCGAATATATTGCATGTCAAGTTGCGTAAGACGAGCTGGCTCGGTCCCTGAGGGCTGGAGACATTCGTGGCATTAAGGGCGCGACCGGGAAATCCGTTCCAACGTACGACACGCTCACCGTGTTTATGTCACAGGCAAATTGTTAAATTCGTTATTTTACATTATGCCGTGGCATTCTACAAAATTTAAACACGTTCGTCAAACGGCGCGTAATCTACGCTCGTCTTGGAATATAACCTAGCCCAACGAAACCAATCCCTGCTCGGGATCAGTTGTTTGGTTTTACCGTGGTTATCAAACCTAAAATGCAGCATGACCTAAACCCGTTTACAATCTGCCGGCGCTTTTTTACAAATTGGCCGACTTTTTACAGTTTGCCCGATGTTTGTAAATGGCGAATTATGCGATTGGCCTGCGACAGTTAGACGAGGTAGTCAATTTTTGTGTGTATGTAATTAGACACCATTTTCACACTAGTTCCACTATTTATTTAGTAAAATTTATACAGAATGCGACCGGTTTTGAGTTAACATCGTCAGGCACTTGTTAACTCGAAACCGGTCGCATTCTGTATAAATTTTACTAAATAAATAGTGGAACTAGTGTGAAAATGGTGTCTAATTACATAAATACATTGGAGTTCCATCAAGTAATAACAACACAAAGTATATCATAATTTTTGTGTGAATTAAAAAATTTTACTCAGGTTTATATTACATCTCATGACTGTGCGCTCGTGGCTTCATAGCGATTGTTGTTTCTTCCTATTTACGAAAGTAAAACATTGCTGTTATGGTTTGAAGCTGCGGCTAGTGGTATGAATGACGAATTTGAATACTTAGTCAAATTTCGGTTCTGGATTAGATTCAGATTAATTTTTATTCAATGTATAGATTCTTTACCGAATACTCATTGAATGTCATGCAGATTACAATGGAAATAGAGCGAGTCTACACCGTTTCGGATCATGCTATGGCAGTGTACAAATAACAGCAAGAAACCAACTGCAGCACGGCCTACTTTAAGAGTCGGCTTTTTAAAATGTGTTTTTAGTTTTTAGCTGGAATATCAGAGCACCATACATGACCATACCTCTTTGTCATCAATATAGTCATCTAATCTACGTGATCGGAATAAGCGAAACTGAGAAAATAATTTGTCCAGAATCGAGGGTAGAATCAATTTAACGGGTTTTTGGTAGGGGTATTTTTTTTTTAATTTTTATTATTTAAATTTTTGCCGCTTCTATTATAAATATTTCAGTGGATACGCACGCAAGCGGCGCGGGAAGTGAGTGTGGCGTGCGCTTAGAGCAACGCGGCAAACCGCGCAAGGGCTTTGCGCGCGAAAATCGTGTTACTCTATGGGCGTGCGCGGAGTGCGTGGACTAGAACAACGATGGAACTAGAACAATGATGAAACTTTAAAATAACAATTATCTAGATAAAAAAAACTTTTTGTAAGATTTTTTTACGGGAATAGATTTATTTTCATAAAAATCAGTTGGGGTGTATAAGGGTTTCGCTTATTCCATTAACACGTTGTAATAGTAAGCTTTTTAACATAACGTTTGCTTTACCTAAGTTAATTGCACTACATCTTGGACAGTGGTAATTTTTAGCCATCTCAAAGTGAATTTGGCACTTATTACTTGCCAGAGTTTTCTAAACTCTGGCAACAAGGCATTAGGGTTTAGTTATTGCTTTCCACTGGCGAGTTTTCTGGGTTGTCGCTAATTTTATTGCCACTGAAAATCAGGTATTTTACTACTTCGTGTAATTCAATGTATAATGATTAATACACAGTTTTGTATCCCAACAGAATCCTGAGAGCACTGTCCGGGCGGTGGGATTCACCGATGATGCGAAGGTGGTTGCAGCTGCAAGCCACTGCATCCCCTTTCGTTAAATAATTTGTTAATTTTATTTTAGTATAGGTTTGACATTTGCATGATAATTTCCAATTTTATTTTAATTTTAAATTCAATTATAACTTGATTTTTGTATTTAATTTAATTTTGTATGTTAATTTTTGACATTATTGTTTGTATAATTAAGTATGGGTCACTGGCCTGAAATAAATGATTTTATTATTATTATCTACACTAACAAAGAAAGGAACTGATATAATTTGAAATCTGGGTTTAGAATTGAGAAATTACACACAACAAAAAAGTTTGCAATCGGTGTGAAACGTGAGATATTTTTTTTAGGCTTAAATATTATGGAAATTTCTTTCTGAAATTATTTCATCGTTTATAAATGCAGTAACATTTTTTAAGTAACATTTATTAAGTAGCCTACTTAATTTGAAATAAATTATTTATATTACTGCGTTATTGCAATCAACATAGATACGTTATTGAAATAACTAGCATTTATTTGTCGTAGCTATCCTGAAGTTTCGCAAATTACCTTTTCACCAATCGACGGGGTATGCAGTAAATTCGTCTGAAACATAGAGCGTTCATTTTATAGCACCCCCAACTCGCCCTCGAGTGAGTTATTCTTTTCTACAATTTCAATTTATCCTCCGTTTTTTCCGATGCAAAACAGAAATCGCCTGGGGCAGCTCCGAACAACACAAAACGGAGCATATATTTTTGTGTCACCCAATAAAATGTACAGTTGGTGCCGCAAAAAGGTTATTGTAACAAATTCTAGAATTATAAAGACAGAAGAAAGAATCATAAAAGTAGTAAGTATAATTTTTACTTACAATTTTTGCTAACGTAAAAGCTTTTGTTTATTTTACTAGTGCTTACAACCTGCGTTGTCTTTGACAGAAAATGATTCAAACGAAATGTTAAACTTAGGAAAATATAAAAGCTTTGTTTTATCGCAATCGGTTCACTCGAACAGTATATGTTTGTGAGTTATTGGCGCGTCGTCAAACACACAAAAAAAAAGATTTATATGAACATGTACAATAAATAATAAATTTCATAAATGCCATTTTAATGAGGTGTGTATGATCACTTGCAAAGTGTGGACTGATAATTGTGCTGGTGAGTGTATTAATTAGCTAACTCTGTGCATTATTTCACATGAAAATATGTCGTATTTTGATTGTGAACTGTACTTTAACTAGAGTTTACGTGTCGCCTACAGATATTTATGGACGCCTAGTCACAGGCGTTCGAGTACCTATCCTCTACGGGAGTATTAGGTGCACCCACCACCCATCCCACCTCTCGCCAGACAGATGTATCACTCGAGCTAACATTGTATCACTCGGGCTTGATCCAGGCAGACAATTTTATATTATGCCTCATGAATAGATTTTAAATATGAAGAATTTTAGTTTTTTCGCCTTGGTTATGTAAAAGTAGACTCAGGTAGAGAAAACTTTGGTATACAATAGTACCTGCCGTGCCACCTCTTGCGCGAGGAAATGGACGTTTGTGTCATACATTAAAAGTCATCATAACATCTCATGAAACGTCCACTACAGGACAGGGAGCTCCCTCCAGGATTCTAGCTTTGCTAGAAAAATGTGGAGGGGAAGTACCATAGTTATCTCGCTTGTTAGCGTTACGGCTGGCACCATAGACCGCGGTTGTAGATGACCGCAGTAAGTAAAATGTAAGATACAAAGGAGGATGCTGCTGCCCATCCTTCAGTTAACCCTTAGTCGCCTCTTACGACACCCACGGGTATGTGTGGGTTGGTACTATTCTTTGCCGGCACCACACGGGCCACCACAAGGGACATTAAAAGTACCAAAGTAAAAACCTTAGATATATTTTTATCTAAGGGCTTTTGCTGAGCCGGCTGGATCGAGCTTCGCTCTGTATAATGTTAAGCAAAGCCCACCAACAGATGGCCCTGTAGGGTGTCTGAAACGCGCCATTTTATCAAAGAAATGTTTTAAAAAAACCGGCCAAGTGCGAGTCGGACTCGCGCCCTAAGGGTTCCGTACCTACCTACCATATGATATACTGAAAAGCTTTTGCTCTTTGATTTTAAAAACTCCGCGACCATCCCACTTGACCCCTCTTTCACAGAAAAGTTCTTGAAACGGGAGCTCACCTTAATTGGTTACTATTAGTTGTGAGAAAAATTTAAATATTTAATGATTTTACAATTTTCCCTTTATTTGTACTGTGAGACGTAGCTTTTTGCCAAATTTAATAATTTTAGGTCAACGGGAAGTACCCTGTAGGTTTACAGACAGACAGACGGACAATAAAGTGATCCTATAAGGGTTCCGTTTTTAATTTTGAGGTACGGAACCCTAAAAACGAATTTTCCCAGACATGATGAGACCTAACTTGATAGATTTTCCACCCCCAAAAAGCCACATAGTAAATTTAATCGATTTAAACCGTTTTTTAAAACCGTTTTCGAGAAACACACTTAAACACACTAGTTTTAAAAGTAAATTCAAATCAGCCTTGATTAAAAAACAACTTGCTGCGGAAAATCTGAAACATGCCTACTGGAAACTGCTTAATTTGAAGGATTACTTTAATTAATTAACCCTTTTAACATCAAGTAAGAAAAAGTCAAACAAACAAACATACATACACACACATGAACACACACACACATGAACACACACACACATGAACACACACACTCATGAACACACACACACATAAACACACACGCACACACATAAACGAATACACACATATACACCCATATCCACAAGAGCACCCATTCACCTTGTTTTTATTTTATTAGTTTTAAATATTTTTTAAATTAATTTTGTTGTCGCCCTCGTCACATATTGCTCCTGCTTACCACCTTAGGGAAGAGGGAGTGGCTGAAAACCAGCGCTGTATGTGTCCTCGGCCCCATCACAGCATGAGCCACCTCCTTTTTGTCATTTTAGCTCTAAATGTGTATTTTTAAAATCTTAATTGTACTTTTATATGGCAAATAAATATCTTTTTATCTTATCTTTATCTTATCGTATGCAAATATTGCTCGTACCTATAATATTATAGGATAGGACATCTTCCCATCCTATCAAGAGACTAAGATACAAGTATTTGGTTTTCTTATAAAAAATTGTAGTGTCGGCTAAGAATAGGGTGATCCCATTTTATGGGATTTTGAACCGGAAAATAAGCAGCAGTATTTAATTCTATGGTGCCAGTTGCAACGCTATACGCTGATAAGCGTGGTGACTGTGATACTAACAAACCAAACCGAACCATACTACGCATTTTTGCTGTAAAATCCTGGACGGAGCTCTCTCTCCAGCAATTTTTAATAATTATGATGTTTATCTATCAAAGGCAGCATGATAAGAATTTTTTACAAAGTTTCATGCATCTATACCGGATAATTTCTATAAATGCTTTTGTTGTAGGACCTACCTACACAAGGTGCAAGGGACGGGTTGGGAAAACTTGACAACTTTCTCTAAGAAACACATCACCGGAAAAGAAAAAAGAATCAGCCTCTATATATAAAATTAAAAATTTTATCGGACAGTTTGAATGGAGAGGCCGATTTGTCTTATATTCCAGTCGCTTAACTTCTTATAAGGCGTGTCCACGTAGAAATAGGTAGGTACTAAGCGGCCGCGGTATTACGTTTCCATGTTTCGTGCTAAAAGTTTTCAAGTTTTATCGACTTATCATGCCCTTTCAGTTCCTGTCCTTTGCACCCAGCATATTATGTGTTTTTATAGATATATTTTAACAAACTATCCATAACGTTTACTGCCCCTGCCTATTGCAGAAAAAACCCAAACAAATGCCAGCCCAGGAACAGATTTCCAAACAAAAATGCTGGAAACTTTTTGTTTAATATTCTTAATATTCAGGACCTGCTCCGACAGTGTTCGTTCACATTAATAACTGTATTTGCAGAGCCAAATCAAGTGATCTGAGCGTCCGGCTCGGTTCCTCGTGGAAGACCTATGGCGGGGAGATGTATGACGTCAAGTTGAGCTTCGTGCACCCGCGCTACGTGAGCAAGAGTAAGACCAACGATGTGGGACTGGTGCAGCTATACTCGCAGCTCCGGTTCTCGGCAAAGGTGCTGCCGATACGACTCGTGGACAAAGATCTCAAGCTGAAAGCCAACTCGCCTGCTATCGTATCTGGATGGGGGAAGCTCAGGGTCAGTAGGTTTTTCTACTTGATGATCCTTTGTTTCTTTGTCTTCTATGTTTAATTTGTGCAATTTCTACAACATTATGCTCGTAAAGTCGATTGCAACTTACTTTGCATTTCGTCATATAATTAGGACGTTTTACAGATTACAGATAGGTAGGTACAGAGAATGAATTTATTGTAGATCAGAATTCAATTCAATGAAGCTACATTACTGAAACGCAGCTGGAATTCTCAGGCTATCATAATGATGATATTGATGATACAGATTAAAAGTACCCTAAACCGCAGTATGAAAGGGTTGATGAAAGTAAAAGATGCCAGGGATTAATGTCAAGATCACGGTCAAAATCGTAGCCGGTGGAGCGCGTGGGTTTTTTCTTTTTTTAGTGTGTTGCATCTCTCAGATCATATCAGACGGACTCTTGTCGGTGTAGCAACTTCTTAAGAATGAATCGATCTCTACGCCTCTCTGTCCTCAGCAATCCTCTTCACGTTCTCATACGACATGACGCTGGCCTTCTCTTTTACTTAGTCTGTGATCTTATCCTTGGTCTACCTCTTCCTCTCTTTCCTTCTACCTTTCGTTCCATGATGTTTTTTAAAAATTCATTCATTCATCTCTCAGATATCAGCCGTATAATTTTCAGGAAGGTGGTCCAAGTGCAACGTACCTGCAATCGACAACAATCCGCACGATTGCCATGAAATTGTGCAAGAGATCAGGACTGGACCGGAAAGCCATCGACCCTCCCTCCATGTTCTGCGCCGGTTCCTTCACGCAGCCCTCGCCTGACGCTTGCCAGGTTTGCAGCACGCTCGTAGTTACACCAAACTGTCACAATGGTGTGACAACGAACAATTGTTTTTCCTCATTCTGACACCAAGTTCATTATACCTTCGTTACAAAATTTTTCCGCAAACGACAGTGAACAACTTTCAGTGAGTAAATCTTTCAAGAAATTAAAGAACAAGTGCAAGTCGGACTCGTGGGCCGAGAGGGTTCCGATTTACCTATAGTATTTTAAGCTATAAAGCTCATTTTTAGAACAGCAAAACTAAATTTGTTTGTAACGGTATTTTGTACAACAGCAAAACTAAATTTGTTTGTAACTAGTTGATCCGTTAAGTTGATCAGAGTGGAAGTACCGACGTAAACGTCTATCGACTATAATAATTAATTCAGATTTTTCTTTTTGCAAACTTCGGATGTAAGGGGGCTAAGAGTCGTAAAAAATTTTTAAATATTGCCCCCTGACATTATGGCCTCATTTAAAATAATAATCATATTTTTATAATTCTTTTGTCTTCAATAAAATTGGGCAATCATATTCTAAACAAGTCGATAGCATGAGCAAGACAGACAGACGAAGTCGCACGATAAGGGTTCCTTTTTCACCATTTTGGTTGGTATCCCAAAAATCAGCATCTCCATACAAAGTTGTAAACTTGATTGCACAGTATTTATATGAAGAGGGAGATTTTTCTATTTATTTGCTTAAAGTTATATTTACTGAAAGTTGTTTAGTTTCGTCAAAGACTATTCAATTTAATTGTCTTGTTTCGTTGACTTATCATGCCCTTTCACTCATCGAAAAACTGTCTCTTTCCTATCATGAAAACTAAGCATCCTCGGGCGTGGTCAGCTTAGTGGTCAGCCTAGGATGTGAGATAAGATAAGATCATTGAGCGTCTTCGTTGCTTTGAATGGCACACGCTGTTGGTTCTGGCTACTGCCATTTATTTTTATTTATTTATTTTTCTGTATCCGTGGGTGTCGTAAGAGGCGACTAGGGGTCTGTGAACCGGAGGATGAGCAGCTGCATCTTTCTGTGTATCGTACCATCTAATATACTGCGGTCACCAGCCACAACGCTTACTAGCCAAGCCGAGAAGGATTTTTCACGTGATAATCAGGGCGACTAAGAGATGTCTCAGTAGATGGGGCTTTATGAGAGGATCACGAAAAACTATATAAGAAGTTCCAGACCGGAGCCCGGTGTTCAGGAGGCCATTGTCTGGAAATGAAAAGGAACAAAAAACCTGATCTTCAGCAAAAACACTTCTTATGCCAAAAGATGGGGGCTGATGAGTAGTCATATAAAAAACAATTAAATAAAATTAAAATTCAATAGAAAACAATTAAATAGTCTGGTTTGCCAACAGTCTTCAGATTTTTGGCAAACCAGTGTCTGGTCAAAGTTTTTATATCACTACTCATCAGTCCCCATCTTTTGACATGACAATTGTTTTTGCTGAAGATCACGTTTTTTTGTTCCTTGTCATTTCCAGACAATGGCCTCCTGAACACCAGGCTCCGGTCTAGAACTTCTTACATAGTTTTTCGTGATCATCTCATAAAGCATGTTCTATTGAGACATCTCTTTTTCGCCTTGATTATCGCGTTAAATTTTATCAGGTACTAAGTAGAAAACAATCTAATGGTCTGGTTTGCCAACAGTCTTCAGATTTTTGGCAAATCAGTGTCTGGTCAAAGTTTTTATATCACTACTCATCAGCCCAGATCTTTCGGCATGAGAATTGTTTTTGCTGAAGACCAGGTTTTATTGTTCCTTTTCATTTCCAGACAATGGCCTCCTGAACACCGGGCTCCGGTCTGGAACTTCTTATATAGTTTTTCGTGATCCTCTCATAAAGCCTCATCTACTGAGACATCTCTTAGTCGCCCTGATTATCACGTGAAAAATCCTTCTCGGCTTCTCTACCAATTCCCCTTAAAAGTATAACGCGCTTTTTCTCTATTCTGGAGGGAGTTCCCTGTCCTGCAGTGGACCTTTTATAGTATGTTTTGAACATCTTGTGCTTTAGTCCCTTTTATTTTGAGTATAGATAATTATCCAAGATTCTAGTTTGAATTATGATCAAGAAAGGAATTACATGCACAGGTAGTAAACAACTAAAATGCAAAGTCGTTGCGCCTGCCAAACTTGCTGCGTGCGAGTTCTTTCATCAAGAACGTCAAAAACGCCTTATATATAACGGCGCTTTCGATGTTCTTCATGAATAGGTTCATCTGAACCCTGTTTACTTGCGCATCGACGCTTAGTCCACATTTTTATTACCTATGTCACAAGTGGGCAAACGAGCAGGTGGGCCACCCGATGGTAAGTAGTCGCCACCGACCGCCCATAGCTTAGCACCCACAACTTTATTATTATAAAAACAGTTTGACGGGTTCATACCACGATATGGATTTTTGATGAGTTTTCGATATTTCGGCGCTGTTGCAAGCACCATGATCACGGATGAACTGGAGACTGTGGGTAGTTAAACTTATTGGCAGACATATCTGTCTACCTTCCTTCTAGTTCCTTTATTTTGGTGACTGCCGGAACTGTTGAAACTCGATCGAAACTCACTTGGACAATACACACTCACTACGTCACTGCGAATTGCCGTACGTTTATCGCGCACATTGTTCCTACATAGGTCCACTACTGGATTCCACATGTTAGATAGTTTGTACCCATCTTCCCGATTGAAGTTTTTGTACTTAGGTATCTCAATCGCTTCTCTGACTAACCTGGGCACGTGATGACGTTCTACCGATAACACCTGTGGATTGTGTAGTTCGATCCAGTGGTTTGTCCCTTCTTCCAACAATTGCTGCGCGACGGCAGACCTGACGTCATTGTTTTTTACGTCTCGAATGTGCTCTTTGATTCGACATGCAAAATCCATATCGTGGTAAGAACTCCTCAAACTGTTTTTATAATAGTGTTAGTGACAGCGAAACTCTCAAAAAATATGTAATTTTATTATTAGCATAATTTGACACGAATAAGACAGCAAAGCGCGTTGACCACTGTAAGACCTATAATAGTATGTCTTATTTACTTTGTTGCTTGGCAGGGTGACAGTGGAGGGCCGATAGTGTACGACGGAGTGCTTATCGGCGTGGTCTCGTGGGGTCTCGGCTGTGCGCGCGGCAACTTCCCCGGAGTCTACACGAGGCTCGCCAGCCCTGTCATCTGGGACTGGGTCACCACCACCATCAGAAAGAGGAACGATACGCTTGCTTAGAACAATACCTAATGTGAATTTTCATTGGTTTTGCTCCCGAAGCCCAGTGATTGAAAACAAGCAACTATCTTGAAGAAATACTTTTTGTCGACTTCCTATACAAAATATAGTCACCGGCAAAAATAACCGGCCTGTCTATTTTCTGTCGTACATTTTCATACAAGTAAGGGATCAAACGAAGCGTCAATATATTTCCTAAACGAAATAAATATCCGTGAATAAACAGTAAGATATGTGAACCGAAGGTATCTGACTGAAGATTCTTGAAGTTTAGACCTGTGCAGGGTACCCAGGAAATTCCGTGCATCATTCAGAAAAAAATATACGTCATTTCGTCAGATTTCTCTTACATTTAGCGAATTAAAATGTTTAAAGTGTCGCACGGGTTTTCTTCAACATTTTAGATATACCTAAGTTTGACAATATTGTTCATAAGGTTCTTATCTAAAGACCTCATCATTCAGATTTGTATTTTTATTCAATTAAGGTAAGATATTGGCGCTTCGTTTGCCCCCACATTTGTATCAAAATATATGAAAGAAAACAGACCGGCCGGTTATTTCTGCCGGTGAGTGTAAATAAAAAAAATCTACTAAAATCTCTTCTCCGGAAAAGTTACCTACTTGTTTTCATTCTCGACAAATCACTGTGCTTGGTGTGCGAAACCAATGAAAATTCATAATCAGTCGTCGTAAAAAGAGGGGCTCATCAAGCACCAAACTTATTTTTATTTTAAGTAGACTATCAGATCTGTACTCAGAGACGTCACCGAAACAGAAATAACTACCCATTTTTTTTCATTATATCAATGTTACCAAACAGTGGCACAATGTAACGTTACATGAAGAATGTACTATAATATAAGGTAGGTAGGTTACCTACCTTAAACATCCTTATTGTTCTTTATTCTACTTATAGAACATGTGGTTAAAATAAAATCGGTACTTTTTCTTACACCCTGTATTAGCTATCCTGCTATCAGGGAAATTTATATTTGTTTCGGACCGCACCTAATAACGTTTAGTGACGTTTCTGAGAGCGCAAGAGCAGTATTAGTATTAAGAACCCATTCCTTATGTGAGGGTCACGGCCTTATGACCCTGTGATGGGAGTCGAACCCATGTATAAATCGAAATGTATTATCTCGATTTGTTAGTCTTAAATTTTGTTGATCGTCTTTTATTGGACCGATTGATAAAATAATACTTCACAGTTTAGTCTAGCCAAGCACTGTGCTGTGCGATACTAATAAAATGGCAAATTTATTTGTAAATGGCAAAGTTTTAGAATAGCTCGGCTTATTAAGTTAGGCAAGAGTAGATGCTTACTTTTGTGCTTGAAAGGCCTGGAATTATTACAAGTTAGGGAGTAGGTAATATTTTGAGAGAAACAAGGAATTTTGTGGTAACAAACGGTAAGTATTTTATTTACCACATTAAGCGCCTGCATCTTATAAAGTTTACATTACTTTACGCCAACGAAACCGATGGATATATTTATGGAGTATAAATATCAAGTTATTTTAGAATGAATTAACGCAATTTGGCGTATCGGTATTCATTGGCTTTCGTTTGGCAAAACCCAAATTCTGGCAGGTAAAAAGGAGGGAACAAACGAAACAAACAAACCCCCCTTGGTTGTACCCTAATCATACAATTCATACATGACATATAGGTACAATCAAATCATTATAATTATTGCTTAGCTTTATAGTGGCCACTAACACCTCAAGTTTGCCGTCTCAGATTACGGTTAACACTATTTCGCAAATAGGCTAGGCTCGAAATTGAAATTTATATCAAAAGGTGCAAAATATACTAGTCAATCTAATCTCAAATGGCAAACGGTAAATTATATCTATAATTAACAAAAAGGACATGTTGGTATGCTTATCTGGTAATTAGTCGAATCCACATTTGTACGATGGGGACTTATTTTCCTATATTACACTGGCTCTATATCGTGCCTTTTTGCACATCAATCACAAGCACTTCACTCACTACCCCTCTCGTGAGAGGATGCACACCGAATGACTCTGTTGGCCGTCCAAATCTTCCCCAACCCCGCTGGCGCGAGCGACGCCTTTCCATTCGTAACGTCATTGGCCCTCCATGCCAAGACACGCGCTTCCTTTATTGGTTGAAAACCCAAATGCGCTGCATTTACGCGCCAAAACTGCCTGACCTGAAACTGTTAGTGTGTGTGTTTAAATGTTTCAATACAGTAGCAAACAGATGCGCTTTAAGTTCCAGACTTAAGGCTCTGCTTTGCTAAACAAGATAGTGGCACTTACGCCTTTTTTATAACATTTGCAATCCAAAGTCAATCCGAACGTTTACCGCGCTTCTTGCGTCTGTTATGTTTCTCAGAACCAGGGCAAGTCCCCGTATGCTTAGAGAGACAAATCATTTCTATTGAAATGATAAAAAAAAAATATGGTTGGGATTTTATTTTTATTAGCGGCAGGCTTGTCCTATTACATCCCTCTCCCTGTAGATAGTTAGAGATCCTGTTCTTCTAGCTCTCTACACAAATAATAATGTCATAATACTTCCTTCAATCTTACCTAATCATCAACAAACGCAACAACTCCGCCTAACTAAATCCTCAGCTAATTTATTCTTCTAACTCCTCTAACAGCCTATAACCCTAATCAAATCACCTACTTTACGCTAAGACCTATCTATTTATTACAATCTCCTACCTTTCTTTTACACAAACCTACCTGCGTACACATAACCTTATTTATTTACTTTAAATATACTCGCCTACATAATATAACCATATCTGCAAATAAATCTACCTAGCAAACCTATTTACCTAAGTCTACGAACATAAATCCTCCCAATACTACACAGCCAACTATGTGCATACAATGCCTATTTATGTACATAGCCGGTACATAACCTAAGGGCTCGTATATAAATCATTTATCCGTCTCAAAACCTACCTGCTCATGTACTATGTAACTAGTTTCTCTAGCACTGTCATAAATGTGGGCGTTACCTTTTTGTATTGACGCCCCCTTCTCATTCAAACTTACACAGAGTAAATGGTAACTAACCTGTAACCTGATTAAATGGCTACTCTCATTGGTCATAACGACTTTTGAGTCCTTCCCTTTTCACCAGAGTATGAGTGCAGCTATGTATTTATCTGTATATTATATAATAAACTGTATGTGAGTTTCAGCCCGACTATGAGCAGTCATAACAATGGGCTGCTAGCCCTTTTATCTACCTTTTATTTGTTAAAGATTTCGGCAGCGCATCTCGTCTTTGTTAGACGAAATGGCCTACATTGAGATAAGGTAGGCGATATGCGATGTCAATAAAGTTCATTTTATCGCTTAATCGTTATGACAGCTACTTGTGACATGATATGTTTTTTTTTATTATTTAATATTCATGTAAATTATATTCTTTGTTATTGCCACGTTCCATTTCTGATTTAATTAAAATTATAATAATATAGTTATTAGTAACTTAGTAATAATAATTGTTGTGCCCTTCTGGGTCTACATGTGTAACTATGTATATATGATAACACCTTGAATGACCATGTGGAAAGCAATAAATCATCTTATCTTAATTTAACAGGGCTTTGCTTGGCATTATTTTGAGACGCTTCATGTTCTCATGACTTGAACATGAACTATAGTTCTATCTATCTAAAATATGTCAAAATAATCTAGATCCCACTAAATTTTTTTTTGGTTGCGGACCTATGACAATCACAATCTTTGATCTTGTCTTTGTCTTCTCAAGGTAAGGTAAATCACCATATATTTGATTTTATACGAAAATGTAATCAAACCTGATTTTTTTTTCTCAACTTTATTTATCTCTATCGTTTTCCTTTCACATTTTACTGCTGGCCAAATCTACCTAAATCGTGTCGCACTTCCTTTTACTATCACTGGAATCAATTGTATTCAATAATCTTATTGCTCATTTGCGGCAAATAACGGACCCGTGTGGTTCCGGCAGCGAATAATACCAACTCAACTCTTGCCATGGGTGTCGCAAAAGACGACTAAGGGCTTATGAACAGAGGGACAGGCAGCAGCCTGTTTTTTTTTCTCTCTGTGCATCGTACGAGTACCATCTTACATACTGCGGTCGTCAATAACAGCGGTCACCTACCGCAACGCTTACAAGTGTGGTGACCATGGTAAATCTCCTCCTAAGTACCACTTGTTTTTGCTGGAGTTCTGGAGGTAGCTCCTTGCACTGAAATGGGCGTTTCATGGAATATTACGATCGATCATTTCATCACCAAACTCAATTATAGTAGTCCACTCCTGAGCTAAGGTACCTATCGATATTCCACTCGCTTCTACAAGCTCGACATTATCTCATTTTCTAATAAAATTATATCAGTTCAGTAATTTTTAGAACCACGAAGTTCTTGTTTTTAGGATTTCAATTTTTTTTTTCATTTCAATAACATACAACCATAAAATCTACTCTTGTAGCTACTTGCCTTACCTAACGGTTATCAACTGCCATTGTTTGAAATTCTTACCCAGCCAGATAGACAATTTTTAGCAATCCTTTTGTGTGCCTTTAGGGTTCCGCGTCACATTACAAATGAAATACAGGATAACTTTATAAGTTTTTTCCAATAGCTAATCTTTTAGATTAAAACTTGTATTAAGATATACCTACTTATACTTAAGAGAAAACTATATTACCTATTACCCTTATGACCTAACTCATTACTTATTCGCTCCTAATACCTATATATTAGTTATTATGAATTATTACCATACTGCTATAAAAAATGAGGATTTTAAATCAAGCTTCGTTTTTAAAACCTCATCGGTCGATTAGTCTTACACTTACTGAATTATCAATTATAAATGATTTAGCTTGGGCTCGAACCGATAGCAAAATCATCCGCTAGTTAACGTTATTAGTTTCTAGAATTTTAACAAAGAACCATAAAGTTCCCTTTTTTTTATCCTTCGGTCAAGTTTATTACTAACGTCCGGCTGCATGCTCTGTAGCTATTGTTTAGAGACCGTCGGCTTTCTAAATAACTCTATGACGCTGGGAATGCCATTCTTATTGCAAGCTTCAAAAGCAAGCAACAAAAAATTAAAACTTACGATATTCAAAGCTCTATTCAGCACATCTGTTTTTAGTTTTAAACCATGGCCTTTCCTGGGGTTATCTGCTACCTACTCGGACCCTTGCCGTCAAAAAACTTTCTTTTGTTTCGACCGTTCTTAGAAACAAAACTGCATTTCTTATCGCAGTTTTAAAATTATTCTTAAACTTACTGAGTATTACCTCGCTCACTATTCCAAGCATTCTTAGCCTATAGACGAGTACTTTCCTTTTCGTGCTTCGGAAGGCACATTACCTAAATCAACGATCTCAGACTTTAGTCTTGGCTTGAAAACTCATAATATCTAAGTCATTTCAGCTAAACCTTAATAAGCCACTATCGACCTTTATTAACCTAAGTGACAACTGACATACCTACCTAATACATATGCTTTGAGAAATTTCTTAACGTTTTATAAGCTCGTATCGTTGTTCAAAATACGCTTTACACCCTTTTACCTACCTACTTTATAACAAACACTAGCAACACCTTATCAATAAAATCTAGCCTAACTTGAAGACCTGAGTGAGTACTCGTCGTTATCACTGTGCAAAACAACCGTAAGTTTATCTTTTTACTCTTATAATTTATGCCCCACTATAGTCCTTATCTATTGTTAAGTCATCTGAACTTAACGCAGTAGTAATCCCTTAGTTTGTTTTTTTTTTCTTCTGCAATAGCCATACCATACCTCTGTAGATAAACTGCTAGGCTTTCGAATAATCGATTCAAGTAGTTTTTGATTAAAATTTATACAACTTTGAGATCATGAGAGAATCGAACCCTCTATGTTTAAACCAATAAAATTATGGATATGGACGCATTTAGATATGTGGACAGTGCTTACACACTTACTAGCGCTACCATACTGCGTGCCCTTTTTATGCTATCCTAGATTTAGTACTATTGTTCCTCATGGTCAAGTAGGCCACATTGTCTCATGGCCTTTTCATAAAACTTGAAACAATACCTATTTGGAACCTCTTGTTATTTATACCTACTTACCTTTTCGGTTCTATCGAAATATTGAACCTAGCCTAACCTTAACGATATTACCTACCTAACAAATTTGTTACATATCCCTACATTTTAATTGATAGGCTAACCTACACTCGTCATAAATATTTATATAACCGGCAGCCTGACCAGCCTTTGTACTGTTTGTGAAGCAAGCGCCCATGACGTATCCTTTTACGACTTATTATATTACTTAATTACAAAGAATCGCAATTTATCTAGAATATTTTACTAAAGATCGATAATTATAGCTTTCCTTTCAGCAATGGAGTTTATGTTTGAATCGGGTCGGTGGTCCAAGAGATCTAATAATTATCATAGTAATTTCCACCGTTAAAACAGGCGTGACAGAATTAGAAAACAATGTATCCGAAGCTCTTAGTATGCCTGGATCAGTGTGATTTATAATAAATGTATATCATGTAGCAGTCTCAACTCTGGGTATTGGGTTTTTTGTGAATGTAAAATACAGGTAGTCTATTTTGCTTTGAAGACAGGTCAAGTCAGACTTCCACCGAGTTTAGTCAGATCTTAGGCCAAGGCAGGCTTGGCTTAGGCACGACCCGAGGTCAACTTTGGTGGTGAGGTGATAAACAGGTACCGCTTTCATTCTTGGCATGGCTCTACTCTACCATGACAGACACGAGTTAATAACGGTTATGTTGTGTGTATATAGAGGTCAACTTTGGTGGTGATAAATAGGTTCCGCGTTCGTTCTTGGCATGGCTCTACTCTACCATGACAGACACGAGTTACTAGCGGTTATGTGTATTCTATGTAGGTACACATGTGAGCCAGCGTCCCAGCTCTTAGATTTTGTTTCGTTGTAGGTATTTTTGTAGTGCCTCTTTTTGGTATTATATTAATGTATCACAACAAATAGGTTTATCGTAGTCAGACCTGACGAGATCCTCATTACCTTCCAACATATTGGAATATTTTCAATTAATTGTAAATATTTCACGCTACTTATTTATACCCATAGCATCAACTGCGTACAGTTTTTTTTATTAACTTCTACCAGTACTCACGGCTTTTGTCATTAATTTAATGATATTAACACCTCAAAACTACAAATACTTCTTTCAACGCTTTAACTTCTCATGAACTATTTCAGGCAATGCCTATACCATAGTTGCCTCGATTCATCTATCGGCAATCTCTAGAGAAATCTACTAAAATGCCATGTGCTTTTTGTCTGATATGATGATGAGTGATGAATCTAAGCTAAAGCTATCAAAATGCAATGTGCCTTTTGTCTGATATGATGATGAATAATTTCTTTAAGCTTTCGATGTTTTTTATCCAATCTGATTTCTAAATCTAACAGGAGATGGCCCTTTATTAAATGAGTTTTGATTTCCTTAACCAAGATTGTATATAATTATTTATTTATCTATTTATTATGTTTACTAATTTAGTTAGGGGTTCATAAGCTGTGTTCAGTTCATTTGATCGTTATTTGATAACCCATTTTTCTTTATAAACTGGCCTATTCTTAATTCAATTTTAATACGACATGTTGTTATGACTTAGACAGATATGTCAGAGTAAATAAAATCTATTATTCATTAATAAAACAACTAACATGATAGTGTCAGTACTTTTAAAATTAGTCGCAATCAGCTATTGTTCATTCTTAGCTCGAATGTGCGCTTCATTTATTTAGCATTTTACAACAAAAGCGAAGTAACGGATTATTCTTTCGCCCGTACCCAAGCCCTGTTAGTAACGGCCTACGAGTACCTGCTCGCTTTAAGAGTGGTAAGGCACCCTTTGTTTGATGAGTAATATGCAACATTGTAACCAAATCTTGGACCAACTTAAGAATGTTAATTTATGTATTTATTTTTCTTGTAATAAATTCATTCCGAACCAAGGCTTGCTCTACTTTCATTATATTCTGCATGTTATTACGGTAAATGAGTATTCTGTAAATAATCTACATTAAACAAATTAATTTGAATCAAAATTTTGTTGTGCGAATTTTTATGATTTCGGATTGGACGTTGGATTGCAATTTAAAACCTGAAAATAGCACACAGTAATATCTCAAGCAACAGTATAAGTAAAAGGTGTTTAAAATGGCCATAATAATAACTATTCTGGAAATGTCATTTGCTATACCAGTATTTCCTCAACAAATTACCTCTCCCAGATATTTTAATAAAATAAGCATCTTTTTATTATTATTTTAAATGCCTTTCTTTGAATTGAGATTTGTTTTTACAATAGTTTATATTTTAAGCTTCCTCTCCCAGATGTTTTGGACTAAACAAGCACCTTAAATATTTTATCTATAAAAGTTTACGTTGTGTTATTAATTTTAAGTTCTTTCTAGCCGTGTACTACTGATGTTTTGGACTAAACAAGCACCTTAAATATTTTATCTATAAAAGTTTACGTTGTGTTATTAATTTTAAGTTCTTTCTAGCCGTGTACTACTGCGTAGACACGAGATCTAGATTCTGGCTTCACGGCGACCAGATGTGAGGGTCACGGCCTTATGACCCTGTGATGGGAGTCGAACCCATGTATAAATCGAAATGTATTATCTCGATTTGTTAGTCTTAAATTTTGTTGATCGTCTTTTATTGGACCGATTGATAAAATAATACTTCACAGTTTAGTCTAGCCAAGCACTGTGCTGTGCGATACTAATAAAATGGCAAATTTATTTGTAAATGGCAAAGTTTTAGAATAGCTCGGCTTATTAAGTTAGGCAAGAGTAGATGCTTACTTTTGTGCTTGAAAGGCCTGGAATTATTACAAGTTAGGGAGTAGGTAATATTTTGAGAGAAACAAGGAATTTTGTGGTAACAAACGGTAAGTATTTTATTTACCACATTAAGCGCCTGCATCTTATAAAGTTTACATTACTTTACGCCAACGAAACCGATGGATATATTTATGGAGTATAAATATCAAGTTATTTTAGAATGAATTAACGCAATTTGGCGTATCGGTATTCATTGGCTTTCGTTTGGCAAAACCCAAATTCTGGCAGGTAAAAAGGAGGGAACAAACGAAACAAACAAACCCCCCTTGGTTGTACCCTAATCATACAATTCATACATGACATATAGGTACAATCAAATCATTATAATTATTGCTTAGCTTTATAGTGGCCACTAACACCTCAAGTTTGCCGTCTCAGATTACGGTTGACACTATTTCGCAAATAGGCTAGGCTCGAAATTGAAATTTATATCAAAAGGTGCAAAATATACTAGTCAATCTAATCTCAAATGGCAAACGGTAAATTATATCTATAATTAACAAAAAGGACATGTTGGTATGCTTATCTGGTAATTAGTCGAATCCACATTTGTACGATGGGGACTTATTTTCCTATATTACACTGGCTCTATATCGTGCCTTTTTGCACATCAATCACAAGCACTTCACTCACTACCCCTCTCGTGAGAGGATGCACACCGAATGACTCTGTTGGCCGTCCAAATCTTCCCCAACCCCGCTGGCGCGAGCGACGCCTTTCCATTCGTAACGTCATTGGCCCTCCATGCCAAGACACGCGCTTCCTTTATTGGTTGAAAACCCAAATGCGCTGCATTTACGCGCCAAAACTGCCTGACCTGAAACTGTTAGTGTGTGTGTTTAAATGTTTCAATACAGTAGCAAACAGATGCGCTTTAAGTTCCAGACTTAAGGCTCTGCTTTGCTAAACAAGATAGTGGCACTTACGCCTTTTTTATAACATTTGCAATCCAAAGTCAATCCGAACGTTTACCGCGCTTCTTGCGTCTGTTATGTTTCTCAGAACCAGGGCAAGTCCCCGTATGCTTAGAGAGACAAATCATTTCTATTGAAATGATAAAAAAAAAATATGGTTGGGATTTTATTTTTATTAGCGGCAGGCTTGTCCTATTACACTTAACATACTATGACCCTAATTTTGTAACCGGAAAACGTAGACATGACATTGTTTGTGTCAATAATTCCTGCAAGACTTCCTTTGCACAGAGGTTTTTTGCTTTCCTTGGCCCGTATTTGTACAACAAATCTAATAAAATAATAAACATATATCCCCTAAATAAGTATCAATGCAAAAAAGCTTTAAACACGTGGTTGCTCAGTCTTGACTATGAAAAAACTGAAAATCTATTGGTGATCCTAGCGTTTTCTACACAAATGTAGATCGTGTCTACCTAACTACGTTAGTGGCAATCTTTAGTAGTAATTAATAAATCTATGTACTATTGTTTTCTACTGCACTTCTCAACACACACACACTCACACAACACACATTTACACTACCTCTCACTCACGCTTACTCAGATTCACTCACTCATACTCCTTGGAGATCACTTTCAGGTGTTCCTATCTCCACTTGTTTTTTATTATAAATTTTCATAATTAACGCCCTTAAGGCTAAAACAATGTTTGTTTTGTTACCTTGAAATTTTGTATACTTTTCTGGAGGTGGAGGCCTGGAGACCTAAAACACAGGGTATCCTAGTTTAGGCTCCAGCCTCTACAACTTACTGTTTGTAGAGGTAATAAAGATTTTTTTTATTTTTATTTATTTTATTTATTTATTATAATAATCTGTAGCAAGAGTAAACAGTCGGCGATCCTACCTCAACGCGTACAAAATAGCAATACAGATGATATATTCTATAAAAGTTACGTCTAAAAATAAACGTGCTGCAGTAGTATCTTGCCGTTTCTTTTACGCTAACATAGCTCGCATCCGAAACGGAAGTAGACACACTCTATTTGCGTTGATTAAGTGTTCATATTGTGTCGTATAAAAATCGTCACATTTAATGTTTTGAGGGAAACGTAGTAATCACAGTAAAACACAGATTAGATAATAGTAAACTGACGTTTACAGATTCGGCATTCCCAGGTGGGGTTCCGACAAATTTCAACCTTAAGCATATAACATAAAGTCCATAATTGCAATGTACTTCTTAGAACACTTTTTTTTTATCACTCAAGACTGGCTTGGGTTGTCTCCTCTGAAATTTACATGTGCGGTCAACTTTGTTCTGAGTTAGACTTCTATTCTCTAGAGGTAAGTCTTCTATCCGTATTAAACAACTATATTCAAAATTGCACTGAGAACAATTTATTATCGTTACAGAGGGTGTATTTTATACCCTTTACTCTGAGGTTTCCTTCCCAAAGATCTCCAGGTTTTCAGACCCTTTTGCAAGCCTCTGGTGCGAGCCTCTACTAATGCCTCGTCCAAGAGTCTTCGGCCCGTAACGCTGAAAGACTTTTATTTTTACCTACATAAGCTCGAGAAGAATTCGGTCTTTGGTTCCATTGCCAATGAGCTAGCGCCTAAAAGCTTTTATTTAGTTTCACCTGTCGCAGTGTCTGTCTATCTGCCTATCTGTAACCAAATCTTTCAAGTTAAATTTGACTCATTTCTCAGTTTGCCATCTTTTGGCGGGTAGCATGGCTTGCTCACCTGGTAATATTTTAATGTTAAAAGAATTCTTAGAGGTTTCTTTATTAAATATTTGGATTTAGCTAGGCATTTTGGGGAAATTTCTCTAAGGAAATAAGGTAATTTCTATTAGACCGGTTTTTATTTAAGGTATAACTACTTGGAGTTACAAATAAAACTAGTACGGCCATATTTACCGATTTAATCTTTTATTTTTAATAAATTATTTATTTCTGATGTAATGAGCTAAAATATAAAGGTGACAATATTAATGAAATCTAAGTGGGTTACCTGGGCAGAGGGGTGAACGTGGTAATTTAAAAAAGCTAAAACAAAAACGTTTGCCCCAAAAGTTATGTTAAGTCCTAATAGAGTAAGAAAATTATCCCGATATACGGCAGTGCTCTCTAATAAATATGCACCAGCTGGAAATAGTCTTAATCGATGCTAGGCATCGTGAATAACTGTTCTGTAAGTTTGCGCCGGTTTCTGGCTAACGATAAACTTTTGAGGGCAGGAAATCATGAAAGATTTGGTGCTTTTTTTTTTCGCTAACGACTCAAAAGCCATGCATTATGGAGAAAATATTACGAAAGAAAAACAAAAGAGCATAAAATTTCACGTTAGGAAATCTACTCAAAGTTTAAAGCAATGCAGTCGTTTAGCCATTTTTTTTCCGCAATGCAATTTTTTTTCATTTGCGCTCAAATTATACACATACGGCTGAGATTATAATGAAATGGTGTATTAGTGAATTTATCCTCGTATATTTACCACTATCCTAACTACTAACACACTGGTACAGAAATCCTTTAGTAATTATAAAATTCTCTCTCCATGAAGGCAAACCGCAGAGATCTTCTTCTGGGACGCATATTTATTTCATTAGTGCTCAATTTATAGACAATCGACTAAAGTTGTGATAAAATTGTCTATGAAGAAAAGAAACCTCATTTATTTACCTAAAAAATCGTTTCTTCTTTTTTAACGGTTTAGGTAAGTTTGACGTGGCAGGCAACACTGAAAAGACGCTTAAAGTTAGTTGTTATTTCTTACTTATCTGTACACTTTTGTAAATGTTGGCATAGATTAACCATTTGCAATGAAGCTAAGCATACATGTTGCATGGAGTAAGCCAAATACGTTACTGAAAACCTCGTTTTAATCGGTTCAGTTGTTTTTGAGATCTTGGCGCCTCCTCTGGAAATTTCGCGCACCTGTCTGATTGAGCCGTTTTCAATGAAAGTAAGCTAATATGTTGCAAAGAAGTAAGCTTGACAGTTTATTGAAAACCCCGTTTGAGTCCGTTCAATAGTTTGTGAGTTATTTGCGCCGCCGCGCCGCATGAAACTTAGCGTACCTTCTGTCTGGGTGAACCGTTTGCAATGAAACAAAATTTTTATGTTGCACAAAAGTAAGCCAAACTCGTAATTGAAAACTCAGTTTGAATCGGTTTGTGAGTTATTACCTTTCAAGCAATTTGATACTTTACATTAGTGTAGCTTCTGATTGAGTGAACCGATTTGAATGAAACATAGCCTATGTGTTGCTCAGAGCTAAGCTTAATCTATATGCGAAAACCGCGAGAAAATCCGTTTAGTAGTTTCGGAGTTTATCGAAAACATACAGACAGACAGACAGACAAAAAGTTCAGAAAACATATTTTTGAGTTGTATTAGTCGTTTCTTATCGCCCACACTTATTTTTTTATAAATTTATCAAAAGTACAGACACGCGATTTCTACTCTTCTTTTATCATATGTATAGATAGATATAGATTTGATATCTTAATATCTTAAAATTAAAGGTTCAAAAATGTTTTGTCTGAAATGTCGTTCGTTTTTGTCATTAGATTTGTTATATCTTTTTAGGGTCCCGATACAAAAATGATAAAAAAAGGAACCCTTATGGTGCCGCTCTGTCTGTCTGTCTGTCCGTCTGTCTGTCACACCTCTATATCTCAGCAACCACTTATGCTATCGACCTGAAATTTGGAATAGTTTTAGAATATAGTTGCCCAACTTAATTACACATGAAAATTTTTTGAAAAAGGTATGATTATTAATATAAAGGGGGCCAAAATAGGGGGGGCCAAATTTCAAATTGTCGCTACTAGGTCAAGTGGGGTATCATATGAAAGGGCTTTACTTGTACATTTTAAAATATATTTTTTTATTTTAGTAAGTTTCTTAGTGTTCAAGTTATGATTCGAAGTTTGAGTAAGGAAAAATCTGAATTAATTACAGTTGACAGAGGTTTATGTAAACTTTACAGCAAAATTACCTACACGACAACAGAATAGCAACAGATTAATGAAACATGTCAGTATTCAAAAACAAAATCAACCATGCAGATTAGCATCTTTAAAAAGAAATAGTTTCTTTATGGCAATTAAAATATTGAATAACTTACGTAGTGATGCTGCCTCTTTTTTTTGTACTCGTAGAGTAATTCTGATGTCCGTTCGTACTTCAGCTGATATTAATTTAATACCAACCTTTTAAGTCTTATATAATTTATTTTGCTGTAATCGATTTTAATTTATGTTTATTTTAAAATTTGCATAATGTTTAGGCAGATTTTCGCAGTACTGAAAATACATCTTATTGTACCATCTAATTATGCCGACCGGAAATCAGTGCAAATAAATTATTTGACTTTGACTTTTTTGTCATGCAGGAGTCAAGTGCAAGGAACATATACGAGTATACTCTCTAACCGAGAGGTCAAGTGTTTACTATCACAACTACGTAGGATTTACAGATTTATGAATAACAGCCAAAAAACTGAAAATAATGGGAATAACAATCAGGCGCTCTGGGCCTCGCTGTTCGCTAGGAGCGAAAAATATTATGAAAAAATCAAAACTTGTTTAACGATAATGATTCTTAAGGCAACTACGAAACCCTTCTCTGCACGTGGCCCGATACACAATTGGCCGGTTATTTATTACCTTTAAGTTGTATTTAATTAAGGATAAGTATAACTATAATACATCCCTTAAAAAGTAATCAAAAGACACTACAACTTTCCTAGACTACTGGCCCAAAATTATGAAAGGTATTGTATAAGAGTGAGACCTATGTCAAATGATTGACCCATAAAATCGTTAACGGTGAAACATAATTTATGATGTTGCAAATGTCAAAAAATATGTTACTTTTTATCTTTTTGTGTAATATATTAATACATGCATCCAGAATACGTAAATAGGTAGAAAAATATTATCGATCTATACATCTATCTATATATTATGAACTCACTCGCTACAATCGCTTATCGATTCATTATGAGGCCTTTCAAAGTTTAACCATGATATAATTTTTGTCACTTGCAACTAAAGATCTGTAAGGGCGTTTTGATTTGCGTGTCAACGGAGTATCTTTAATTTCATTTCTGTCGAAGTCAAAGACTTTCGTGATTCTGTATGGTCCCTGAAACTTGGGAATGAATTTTTTTACTATTCCCAGTAGGCGGGATCTGACGCTCGACTCCGACAAGTTCTCCAACTTTATATTTGGTGGCCTGGCAATGTCTTCTGTCATATCTTGTTTTTTGCGAGTCTTGGTACCACTTTACATGAGAGTTTATCTCGTCTCTGATATGTGACAAGTCTTGTCATTTAGGGGAACTGTCGACGTCAGTAAGGTCAAATACTATCCTACAATCACTCGAGCCCAAGGAGGTTTTATTCCACGCTACGCTCTAGGATGGAGAGATGAATGGCCAAAAAAAGCGTGACGACGAGTATATCCAATAGTCGCGGTGGCATCTCTTTCACACAGTAGGGTGACCTTACTATTTTACGCTTGGGGATGTTATGTTATTAAAGCCCTCTGGAACAGCAGCTTCATTTTAAATATTTTATTTGGCAGGATATTATCCTTTAGCTTCTACCTGATAAGTTGTGCTTCCCTCGGCAACAAAGTGCTTCAAGAAGCAAAGCAATTAATAAAATTTGAAGTGTATTTTTTTTGTTTATTTTCAGGAAACAAACAGTTTTACATGAAGTACAGTTATTACTCAAATCAATTTCTAATAAACCTAAATGTTTATAACAGTATAATGGTTTCGTCTTTAAGAACTAGATAAGATTTTAGAATTAACAACCTTAAACAATTTCATTTTCATTCAGGTTTTGCTCTAAACTTATCATAGCAGAAAAGTATAAACCTAAACACAACTAATCAGATGATTTATTGTTTATTGATAAACAAAATTCATTATAGGTACACACGGCCGCACATCAGTAGAAACACTTTTGGACCTTATGGCGTGGTAATAGAGTTGAAAAAGTTTCTACCGACAAGCGGTTTACCGTACGACATGTTACAAAATAATCGAACAAATATTAGATTTTATTTCTTATTTAATCGATTCAGTTCTGACTTTACATTTTTTTCACTTACATGGAATAACAATAATTTAAAAATATGGACTGGCTGTTGAACTTTGCCTCATTTATACGTTTCTAAATATTATGGCCAGAGGCGGCTCGTCCTAAAGAGCACTGGTGCAGTGCACTCCCTCTCTCAAAAATCTTAAACTTTACCTACCTAGTTAAGTTACATACGATTACATACCTATTTTCATAACCCTATACGTTGTATACATTTATAATAGCCTAAGAAATAATTACGCAACAATTTACGTAGTCAAGTTGTACCAAGTGGAGCGCCAAGGATTGCACTCCTATGAAAAAACCTTCTGTACAATTCCTAATACAGAATTCAATGAGTGTGAAAGAGAAACATCAACACGCTCGAGCACGTGAAACAAAACATTTTCTATGAGAAATTAGCCTAATCAGGAGCGCTGCTCAATGCTACGTTGCCAGGTCGCGATGCGCATGCAGTTCGGTGACAAGGCGCTGTTGCCGATCATACGTAAACAAATTTTTCGTATACAGCTTTCAGTTGCTGTTCGCAATTTTGCTTGAAAATTTAGAAATAATTGTTTTTAAATAGTAGACGTGCCTAATTACTATAAAAATTTACGAATACAGTGTCGTTTACATAAACAAATGTGAAAAAGACTATACAAATACGACTTGAACTCAATGAAAAGGGGCCGCCACGACCTGAAACCGCGATAGTTCAAAAATGTAGTACAACAAATAAAACTTTTAATCGTGTGATCAAACCAGAACAATATTTAAAAACACCTTGGATGTGCGGTTGTAAATAAATTGTTTTGTTTCCCGTGTCTGGTATTTGGAGCTGGCGCTGGCTCGCATAATATGTAACAATAAAGCCATAAAAAATATTGCATGGCCCAAGTTTTTGTCACTATCTTTTTACTGAAATAAACTATAAATACTCACAAACATTAAAAGACTTAAAACCAATATGTTGTTCATTCTCACTACTTATTGAACAGCCCTCGTAACATTAGCTGTCTCTTCGTCCATCTATATTTGCGATCCGTCTGGCTGTCCGGGAACAACAGGTCGATACAGGTTTTTGTTGGTATTCTTCTAAAAACTCATCATCAACCAACTTCATTTGGACCTAATTGCGAGCCACCTACTTTTTAACCGACTTCAAAAAGGCGGAAGTTCTCTATTCGATCGTATTTTTTTATTATTATTATTTTAAATGAATGAATCATTCTTAACTACCAAGTGACATCTGTCCACATCTGAAACTTTTTTAAACAAATTCCAACCCAAGGGCATCACATAAAATCTCTCAATAATGCCCGGCACAAAACTTTGATGCTGACCGTAAATTGCTCGAAATATCTATCGCGCAGGGCAGGCGTGTGAATTATTGGCTTCCCGCATGTCGTCAATAAGAACGCAGCAAATAAACGGCAGCATCAGATGTACTATTTTCCTATTATTGTACAACAGTACAGGTTCCGTTGTTTTGTTTGATTGTCTTTTAAAACTAATGCAAGCTGTTTTTCTCTTTCATGTTTAGATTCAGATATCTTCATCATAATGTTATTTCATCATAATATTCTTCGGGACAAGTTGTTCAGTTTTATGGGCAGATTCTGCAGATTCACATCCCACAATACTGATGTGGTTGTACCTTTTTAGTTTCCTTTGTGTTCAAATATCGTACATTACAGCCACCCTACTTCATACGTAAAACAGTTCGGCTTTTTCATAGAAAAATTAAAGGAATAATGCATACCCATAGAAGAATATTCCGCAAATAGCATAACTATCAATTTTGCAGCCATTTACTCTACAATATTTCACTGTTTTTGCAGAAAAAATACGCGATTTTAAACAACATTTAGCATGACATAAAAACGTGTCAAAGACGGGGATACCAGTAATGTATTAAAAAATATTACCAAAAAGGTTGATGACCAATGAAGAAGTACATAACCTGCTTGACCTTAAACAACACAATTAGATCAAAAACATTTTTGAGAGTTTCCTAGATAAATCACAGAACCAAAAGCACCCGAAAAATATTAAATTTTTAAGATTTAGCTCTAAAAAGGTTTTCTATATGAAAACCAAGCATAATGTCACAATATGTTTTCCTACTAACCCGCAATTTCGTTTTGCTATGGTAACTGTGTGAGCGTGACACAACCGCGACTAATTGAGCTCTCGCTCGGCACAATTTCTCTTCTTCGCGAATCACAGGAATTTATTCCGTATTACAATATACGATTGACTAAATTTGTGTAGCAAGATTTTTGCATTAAACACTCCTTCCTAGAGCGTAGCGTGGATTAAAACCTCCTTGCTCGAGCCAGATGGTCTAATGCCAAAGAGAGCCTCTGATGGTGTACGGTTTATGCCCTTGTAGAAGGTATTGTTCATACCCCACTGAACATCAAGTAGGTACTCGGCCCACTTGTTTTCAGCCGAAGCAATACATTTGGCAGTTAGAGACTTTACAAGGGTTCCGTTGTAGATGGCGCTAGTCGTCCTGTTAGCGACCAAGTGTATAATGAATAAGGAGGAGAGAAATTTGAACTACCCGTTTGAAGATGCGATAGCTCAGTTGGTAGAGCGTCGGCACGGTACGCCGAAAGTCACAGGTTCAAATCCAGTACGCGTCAAATTTTTCTTCCCCTTTATCTTGTAAAAAAAATTAACAGTGACACC
The DNA here is from genome assembly GCA_947532105.1 of Athrips mouffetella. NCBI lineage: Eukaryota > Metazoa > Arthropoda > Insecta > Lepidoptera > Gelechiidae > Athrips > Athrips mouffetella. Next base: position 1,812,054 of record OX383958.1, read on the forward strand.
TGCTGTGTCTAAATGTCAAAAATAAATTTAATTTTAAAATTAAGATAACAGATTTATTAAAAATAGACTAAATCTAGCATGGTCAAAACGCAAAAATAAATAAAGCAGGTGAAGAAAAGGCTTAAATAGGTTAAAAGGCGCGGCCACGCCACACGCTGCTTACTCTGCACTAAAGACTTGTTGGAAGACCACTTCTGTTGCCGAACAAGTGCAAAGGGTCCTTTTGGTATCTGCAAATATAGTTTTAATAACTTATTAGAATGTTCTCATTTAGAAATCTATACATATAATAAAAGAGTAGAAACCGCGTGTCTGTACTTTAGAAAAATTTATAAAAAAATTAATGTGGGCGATACGAAACGGCTAATAGAACTCAAAAATATGTTTTCTGAACTTTTTGTCTGTCTGTCTGTATGTTTTCGATAAACTCCGAAACTACTGAACGGATTTTCTCGCGGTTTTCGTAAATAAATTCAGCTTAGCTCTGAGCAACATACAGGCTATGTTTCATTCAAATCGGTTCACTTAATCAGAAGCTACACTAATGTAAAGTATCAAATTACCTGTACGATAATAACTCACAAACCGATTCAAACTGAGTCTTCAATTACAAGTTTGGCTTACTTTTGTGCAACATAAAAGATTAGTTTCATTGCAAACGGTTCACTCAGACAGAAGGTAAGCTAAGATTCATGCGGCGGCGCAAATAACTCACAAACTATGGAACAGATTCAAACGGGCTTTTCAATCAACTGTCAAGCTTACTTCTTTGCAACATATTAGCTTACTTTCATTTAAAACGGCTCACTCAGACAGGTGCGCGAAATTTCCAGCGGAGGCGCCAATATCTCACAAACAACTGAACCGATTAAAACGAGGTTTTCAGTAACGTATTTGGCTTACTCCATGCAACATGTATGCTTAGTTTCATTGCAAACGGTTCACTCAGACATAAAATACACTAAGTTTCAAGCGGCGGCACCAATAACTCACAAACTACTAAACGGATTAAACGGGATTTTCAATAGCGTGTTGAGCTTAATTCTTTCCAATGTATTAGCTTACTTTCATTGAAAACGGTTCACTCAGTCAGAAAATGCCCGAAGTTTCAATAGGCGGCGCTAACAGCTCAAAAACTACTGTACCGACTCCAACTGGCATTTCCATGACGTGCTTGGATTAGGTACTTCCGTGCAACATATAAGCTTAGGTTAGTTGAAAACGGTTCACTCAGATAGAAATTACGCAAAGTTTCAAGCGAAGGCGCGAATATTTCAAAAACTTTTGAGCAGGTTCAAACGTGGCTTTCAATAACGCGTTTGGCTTACTCCTGTGCAATAAATAAGCTTATTTTCATTGCGAAAGGTTCACTCTGACAGAAGATACGCAAAGTTTCAAGTTGCAGAACGAAGAACTCACCTACTGAACTGGTTCAAAGTCAAACGAGGTTTTCAATGACGCGTCGGGATTCTTTCTGTGCAACATATAAGCTTGATTTCATTGCACGCGAAATTTTAAACGTTCGCACCAATACCTCACAAACTACTTGAACGACTTAAATGGGGTTTTCAATAACGTATTTGGGTTACTTTCGTGCAATATTTGAACTTTTTTTATTGCGATCGGTTCATTCAAACAGATAATAGGCAAGTTCAAAGTTTCAAGCTGTGAAACCGAGCTGAACTCAAACAAAGCTTATAATTTTGTACGGAAGAAAGCCAAATACGTTGTTGAAAATTCCGTTTGATCCGGTCCAGTTGTTTGTGTAAAAGTCGTGGGTACAGCTAAAGATTGGTAAAATCTAGATTTAGTTTTATTGTAAAAATAATAATAAAAAAATCCTGTTTCGGCATGGCGGTGCAACAAATGTAAAAAAAATTATGAAAGTTCTAAAGTTTTGAAAATTTAGGAAGTAGGTCAAAAAATAAAGAGCGAAGTGAATCATTGTTTTTTAGGAATTGTCTTTTAAGGGGAGAGACAAGTTACAAAGATTGTACGGAAGTGAAATCCAACAGTTTTGTATGTAGGTACATGCAAAGTTAAAAGCATGTAAAGCTAGACACGTTGGACTTTGTACCGCTCTTTTTTCAGTAGCCGCAGAAGCTAAAGTGACTGAGCCTCAGATTTAGTTAGGCATTGTTTTGTATAAGAAATAACAAAACCCGTATCATAGTTACTCCACGTGGAATTCGACTATGATTTTACACTTACGAGGATAGTGGGCGACCTAACAGTCCACACGTAAACAAGAGGTGTTTAATTTACAAAAATCAGTATTATCGGTACGCTGTATACCAAATAAAATAATATAAAGGCGAGAAATGCACTGTCTGTCTGTCTGTTACGCTTTAATGACTAAGTAATCCGATAAACAGATTGTGATAAAAACTTGGTACGAAGATAGTTTGAACCATGGGAAAAGTAATTAGCTACTTTTTCTGAACTCCACGCGGACGGAGTCGCGGGCAACAGCTAGTGTGTAATAAATGCCGTGGTAAAATTAATTCTATAATATCCCCTAAATGGTGTGTTCGAAAAAAAGAACAAATATAGTCTTGCTACTGCCAGTCGGCTTAGTGCCAAAATGAATATAGCTATCTATAGGTAGGTCTATGGTTATTTTAACGGCTTCGAGCATAGAATACATGAAATTCATGTATTCTATGGCTTCGAGTTTTCAAGTTCCCAAGCGTTTTCAAATTGCCTCCATGAGTACAAGTGCGTCTTAATGCTAGTGTAAAGTTCTACATGAAACCCTGTTTGGGCATTATGCAATAGTAGTTAGGTATTTAAAATTAACATATTATCGTTATTTAATTTTATCACAATTTAAGATTAAACCTAACAGTATTAAATATTAAATAAAATTTTAATTAAACACATTTTAATACGCAATAATAAATTCAATTCAAACATAATTTCATTTAAAATTACAATAATAAATTTTAAAAACCTAATGTGCAAATTGTAAAGATAAAATGGACGTAGTTTAGCAGAAAGGACTCAATCCACAACTAAGGACAACGCCACTTAGAGTCAAAAGTTTCTTAGCTGGCCTTTTTAATTTTGCCAGCTTTCACCCGAAATTAAGATGTCGTTGTTAGTTTGACAGCTGTTTACTGAAATGAAAATCTTGTCCCAGCAAACAAGGGGCAATAGTTTCGTCATACAGGGTTTAAATTTAATAAGCACATAATGATCACGACGAGATCTATGATTTAACTTAGAATACGAGTAAGTATATGAGGTTCAGTAATTTTTGAGTTATGCGTCAAGCCAGTTTATTATTATTTCACCTGAGTTTTGACCGCCATTAACCGAAATTAAAAATTTTGACGAGGTATACCATGCGTCCTAGAAACCCAGTAGTCTAGGGTCAGTAGTTTCAGAGTAATAGCTGTTTTAAATTTTACAGCTGTCATTTAAAATGAGGATCATAAGGAGACCTGTATAACTTTTTGAAGATCTAAAAGATTAGGATTAAAAGTTTCCAAGATGTAGAATTTTTAATTCTGACCACTGACATCCAAATTAATATTAAGATTATTCGTTTCTTCACATGAGACGTCTTAGGCTGGTAGTTTCCCATAATAAATAATAAAATAATAAAACAAACGAACGGACGAAATAATAAAATAGTTTCTTCATGTACAACAAATATACCATTACAAAGAAAGTTGACAGAAAAATCGTGTAAGTAGGTACAAATTAGGTACTGTTCTTAAACTAGGTGAAACCCTGTAATAAAGGAAGAGTTGATGTTCTTCCGCGGAGTGTCACAATTAAAATTGATAGAGAATGTGAGTGTGTGTGTGCCAGCGCGTGCGTGGGTGTGTGTGTGTGTATGTGAAGATGTGTGAGCTTGCGAGTGTGTAGAATGTGTAAGTAAATATTGAATATAATGGGTCATTCAAGACGTCTTAGTAAACTCTCAGTCTCATCGTATGTTAGTAATTGCAGGCAGTAAGTTACTCTAGATTTGACTTCATTGTAGGATAGAGTGTAAATCGCAATTTTTTTTATTAATGCAATTATAAAGGTAAGCACTTAGGCATTCAGCTGACGTCGTGCAAATGAGGTGCGACATGGTACATTAGGGCAGATGATAAACGCAATTATTTAAAAACGAATGTCAGTCTCCTAACCCGGCCGCACAATGCGTCAATATGCGGACGCCAACACAAATGCAAAAAGGCGGTTTTTTGTGCGGAAGTCAAAGGACGGGCAGCGCGAGTGGCAGTGCGTGTTCACATTCAGCTCTGTCGCTCACTTTTCGTCGAGCGCCTGGAGGAGAAAGACGTGTGTGTTTTGTTTATCTATCACATAATCTCTTTAAAGGCTGAACCTAACATTTTTTGTTCTAATAAGCATAAAACCGCCATATCTCGGAAACTACTGACCCCAGACTATTAGTATGCATTGAAAAATTATAGATCTAATCAAGATCTTCATTTTAACTGACATCTGTCAAACTTAAAACTCTGTTACTCGGAAACTGATGACCCTAGACTATTCGTATGCAGGATCAAATTATAGCCTTCAATTAGATCTCTATTTCAGAGTACCGCTGTCAAACGTGAAACACCTACAACCCTGAAACTGTTGAATACTCGGTATGCACAAATAAATGATAGGTCTCGACGAGGTCTCGCCGAGATTTCCATTTAGAATAACAGCTGTCAATATTAAAACGTCTTCTCGGGCACAACTGTCAAACTTGAAAACGCTAGATTGAAAATGTTCAACTTGAATTTCTTCGACGACGATTCTTGTCACACAGAGTTCACGAGGAATGACGGCAATAGCTATTCTAGTGCTTTTCCTATTTTCTAATAAGTTTCATTACATTTTCGTATTTTGTGTAGAGTATGTCTTTTTGTGAAGCACATCTTTTAATTTTATTTCATATCACTCACCTAGAAAAGAGTTCTTTTTTGAAAGTCTGAAATATTCTATCATTTTGCCTAGACTGCTGCCATCGCCACTGAGGGCGGTCACGGCGCGATTGCAGGCCCCAGTGGATCGTGAAGATTGGGGACAGGACGTGGAACTGGTACCCTATTACAAACATCTCTAATACCTGTAACAAAAAAGAATTATAGTGAAGGCAACGAAGCAGTTGACCCCAACATAAATTTCTCAGGCAGATTTGATTTGACAGGATGATAAAGAATCATGAATTAAATGTAAATTCAAAATATCCAAAAAAAAATCATACATTTATTGTAATTTTTGTATGGAAAAATTAAAAGTACCGACTTTTTTTGGATTTTTTTTATAGAAGGTTTGTCTCATGTAGTGTAATACCCCAGCAAAGTTTCATCGACTGAGGATTTATGCGGGGGTCTTCATACAACGATCCGCTTCGTTGCCTAGACTATTAGGACTCATCGTTATAGCATACCGTAAAAAGTTTTCTGTGCACAGGAAGCTTCCTTGAAATTTCACAGCAAAATCAAATAAAATAGTAGTTTACGCAACGGTACATAATGAGGGGTATAAAACTCGAGTGTCGGTTTATGGGACGCAGGCGAGCGTAGCGAGCCAAGTTCCTTAATAGAAGACACGAGTGTTTTATACCTAATTATGTAGAGTTGCATACACAACTTTATCTACTCTCATATCGTGAATCCTAAAATAATGTGTTCAAAAACAAAACTCAAAGTTTTTCTCTTTTTCCGGTGATAACTGCTAAGCATAGTTCCTGGCCGAATGGAGTATCTGTGAGAAAGTTCAATTTTGTCCCGACAAAAAACTTGAAGGTGCATGCCGGCGAACAACGTCCACGCTAAGACAAATATCACTATTTACAGTAATACACCAAAACGTTCGATCTATCAGTGGCAAAACTTCATTATTAAATATTTTATTAAATGCAAAAAACCCGGACGTACTAGCTTGTAGCGAAATATGGTGTAAAAAAAGTGAAATTGAACGAGTTAGGTTATGTGGGTACGAACTAGCTAATCACTTCTGCCGTAAACGTATAGCACACGGCGGTGTAGCTATATACGTACGCGAAGATATACAATATACACAGCGCAATGACCTACAGAGCATGGCCGTTCAATATCACTGCGAGTTGACGTGTATAGAAATATGTAAATTAAATTTGATTATAATTGCTGTTTATCGTACGGGAAAGGGTGATTTTGACATGTTTTTGCATACTTTTGAATTACTGTTAGCTAAGTTAAATGACGAAAATAAAAAATTTCTTCTAGTCGGCGACCTAAACGTGGATTACTTATCGGACAATAACTTAAGAAAGAGGCTTAATGATGTGTTGAAATGTTACGGCTGTGTGAATGTTGTTGGATTCCCAACACGCGTGTGCGCTGACAGCCGCACCTCAATCGACTGCGGAATAGTTCCCCATTCCTGTGATGTCACCGCTACACCTGTGGATACTGCAATTAGTGATCATAACGCTCAGCTTTTCACGTTATCTACGGAACAATCTCATTGTGATAAATCCAATTCTTTTCTTGAACGAAGATTGTTTAAACAGGATTCAATTAATTCACTTTATATTGACATAGAAAATTATAATTGGAATTTTGTTAATGACATTTCTATTGACATAAACACTAAGTTTAATAAATTAATTACTATTTTGACGTATTATATTGACATTCATTTTTCTATTAAAAAATTAAAACTGAAAAATAAATCTATTGTTCCATGGATGACAAATGAAATAGCTGAATTAATGAAAAAATTTGACGATCTGTCACAATTCAGACGTCAATATCCGGATGAAAAAATTATTTCGAATTGCATAGAACATTATGCGAATATCATTAAAGCAGAAACGCTCAAAGCTAGGCAAACCTTTCTGGAAAATAGACTGAAAGAAAGTAAAAATCCTTCTAAAGAAGTCTGGCGCGTGGTGAATGAAGAAGTGTCCAACATACAGGGTCACAGAGAAATAACTCTAAAGGATACTAACTTTAAGCCTATCCCTCCTAACAGCGTACCGGAACATTTGAACACTCATTTCCTCAGCACCGCTTCTAAGTTCATGGTACAAATTGATGAAGTAAAATCACTTCAGTATTTAGATAATTATATGTTTGATGCAGATGTTCCTGTTTTTACCTTACCGACTGTCACGCGTGCCAATCTAGACCATATATTAAAATCATTACTGAAAAGTAAAAACACCCTCGACGTCTATGATATTTCGGTGAACATACTCTTGTGTATCTGGCCAGTGCTATCAGGGCTGCTCGTCGTCCTGATAAACACAATGTTTTCGGAGGGCGTGTACCCTGATGTGCTGAAGAGCACGAGAGTATGCCCCGTATACAAAGGCAAGGGTGATAAGTCTATTGCAGACAGCTACCGGCCTATATCGATTGTACCTAACATTTCGAAAATTGTTGAATCGATTTTATCCCGACATTTATTGCAACATTTTGAAACAAATGACCTACTGACAGACAGACAATACGCATACAGAAAACAAATGTCAACGACAAACGCGGCTCACAAAATATTTGACTGTATTACAACCAGTATTGATGACAAATACAAAGTTGCAGGAATATTTTGTGACCTGTCAAAGGCATTTGACGTCATTAATCATAAACTATTGTTAAATAAACTTATGAGGTATGGTATACAGAACAATGCGCATAAACTATTGCAGTCGTTTTTACAAGATAGACTCCAAACCGTGGAAGTCAAACTAGGCGGTAAAACTGTAAAATCTTGTACTGGCAACGTGACAGTGGGTATACCACAGGGCTCCGCGCTTGGAAATACCCTTTTTCTGGCATTTGTGAACGACCTGCCATCTATTATTACTGACGGTCTCATAGTTCTGTTCGCCGATGATACTACAGTGGTAGTAACTGCACCTACATATGATTTACTAAATCGTAAAATCTGCAGAATATGTGAGCAGTTGTCCCACTGGTTCTCAACAAATGGCCTATTGTTAAACTTTAACAAATCAAATATAATGTTATTTTCTGGTAGACTCGTTCAGATGCCATCCTGTATCCAAAGTCCCATGCCATTAAGTGAGCACTGTAAATTTTTAGGATTTACCCTGGACGCTAACCTTAACTGGAAACAGCACATTGAAGTACTTTGTGATCGATTGAGCAGTGCAGTTTTTGCTTTGAGGAAGCTCAGGGCACTTATATCTATTGATGCACTGAGACAAGTGTACTTCGCGAATTTCCACTCGCTCATGACTTACGGTACGATTTTGTGAGGGAACTCTACGGATGCCGGACGGGTAATGAGAATGCAGAAGCGAGCGCTGCGAACAATGGTTGGAGTGAAACCAAGGCACTCGTGCAAGGCGCTGTTCGCCGAACACAAAATTATGACACATTATTCTCATTACCTGTTCGAGGTCATAATGTTCACCCGTAAAAATCTGTCGAGTTTTGGGCGAGTGGAAGTACCAGGAAGAGAACTTCGTAGAACTGGGTGCCTTAGAGCTATTCCCCGACGCACTGCACTGCTCGAAAAAAATCCGCGCTTGCTAGGGCCATCCTATTACGAGAACCTACCTGCTGACGTAAAAAATGAACCCTCTGACGAAACATTTAGGCGTCGACTGAAGGATTTTTTATTGGATAAAGTACTGTACTCTGTAAAAGAGTATATTAGTTTTATGAAATAAATTTTGACATTTATGACATAAATATTTAATGTTAAAATAAAAGTAATTCAATAGTTTATTTGACATTTCCTTTGACATTATTATTATTGATTTAAATACACTTAAGTATTTTATGTTTATTGGTTTACTTTGACATTTTTCACTTATTTTGACATTAAATATTATAATTACAAATGAATTTGCTTTGTATTACCTGTCTTTTGACATACTTTTATTTTGTTTGAATTATTTTTATTTTATTTCCAATATTATTGACGATCATATTATTCATTGACATCTGAACAATCTATGTAATTTTTAATTTGATAATATGAAATAAAGAAATCTATCTATCTATCTATAGCTGCTTTAAAAACACTCGAAGGCAAATCGTAAACGATTTTATCACTTATTTCATTACAAAACTAATAAAAATATATAAATACAACTTTTGTTTGCTGAGTTTTCCGTTATTGCAATGAAACCTCCTTGCAGCCACAGACTACAAACGCATCAAGCTGTCAACGGCGCGCCTATAAAAATTAAAAAATTGTTTAATAGGTCTCCCGCGATTCAATACTTCATAATACACTCCCACAGATAAAAAAATGCTGCTAAGAGTGTTTCTAAGCACAGATTGACATTATGAAGATGTTAACCTACAATTTTTGAACGCATTATTGAGGATTAAGGATATGAGAGTAGATAAAATAAGTTTTTCTCTCAAAAGCTCACAATAAATGTTAAATCTCTATTATAAAACTGTTTGACGGGTTCTTACCACCATATGGATTTTTGATGAGTTTCCGATATTTCGGCGCTGTTGCAAGCACCATGATCACGGATGAACTGAATCTGCCGTCAAATTGTACAATCCAATCTTAGCAATCTACAATCTGTCAAACAAATTGCATGCAATTTTCATCCTTTTAGCTCTATGGTCGCAATTTTCCGTCTCTATCTGTAGGACGTATTCTATCTAATCTGTGGCTGTCATTTATTATATTTCGTAAGCTTCATTCGAAGATATAATTAACCCAGTAGTCCCAATTCTAGCCCGCGGCAACTAATCGCACATACTTTAGAGATTTTTTAAAGGTTTTGAACCAGTTTTGTTCATATCGTTTGAAAAAAGCGCGCCAACACAACACGCCACCTGGCAACCCGGGCGGCACTTTTACTCATTCTTTTTCTGTGCGTGGCAACGAAAGCACATAACGCGCTCTCAATTTTCAATATTTAATATTAGTTTTATTTTAATTATTATATGCTTAAATCAAGTTTAAATTCGTGTAAATTTAGTGTGGAAAGAAGTGCATTTTAGTGAAAAATAGCAATCGAAAAAAGCATACAATGATGTAAGGTGAGTAAAAAGCACGTGGCTAGCCTCCAAATTTTGGAGTGCTGGGATCTTCAGAACGTAATTCAGGTGGGTCAAAGCTACTACTTTATTTTCATATTATTCAAAGTGTTAGTACGGATTTAGTGTGGTTCAGAAAGGCAGTAATTGTTCTATCTGGGAGGTTGGATGTAGTCCAACACGAAAGAAAATTCCGTCTGGAGGGTAACCGTGTGTTATCACGAAGACAAATTCGGTCTGGAGGCCAACCGCGTGTTGACACGACGACAAATTCGGTCTTGAGGCAAACCGTGTGTTAGCACAGACCTATAAATTGTATTGAGTTATGCAGGTTAGTGATCGATTGTATGTAGGTACACATGCATACTCAAGTTAAACCTGTCTTATTTATGTATTTTTACAACGTTATCCTCATTTTGAAAAACAATAATAAATAACCACAATCGGTCTGGAACAATTTTATACTACCTCAAAATGGTACTTGGTGATTCTTATAAAATGTGCAATTCGGAAAGTTGGACATGAGCCAACACGACCGTAGATACGTAATAATCATACAATTACAGGGTCCGGAGGGTAACCGTGTGTTATCACAGGGACTTAACGGAATTTTAGTTCGTAGCTGAGAGTTTACTTATAAACTATGTAGAAACTAGACAATTACCTACCCACACAATAATAAAATTATACAGACTCATTTCATCATTCGTCAAGTTCTACCCACAAAAAGAAAAACAGATTTCATTCCGAAATCATTTGAAACAGCTTACTGACAACCCACGAGCGATGTGTACTGGCCAATCGGTTTACGATTGTTTTAATCGGTGACCCTATGAAAACGTTTGATTTGATTTACTATAAAACAGATATATGTGTTCCGTAACCAAATACAAAACGGACAAGCCAGATAGACCCATTACACACTTCAGAAGTCGTTCGAAGGGAAATAAATGAGTAAATAATTACATTTGAATTTTAACTGGTGTACGGCAATCTCTCAAGCGAACTACCTACATATGCCAAAAATATGTAAACACACAAGTTTTTAGCTCTCATAGCTTAAATAAGATACATATTACGCATCAGAAGTCCGTAGACCATAATAACTTTGAAAATATTATAAATTTATCAGGGCACTGACAAATTCTAGCCAAAATATGGCTGCTGTTATCGATTTTGAAATAAAAACTTAAATAGTCTGGAGGCTAACCAAGTGGTAGCACGTGGACGTGTTATTATTGAATTGACGTTCAAGCATCGTTCAACAACAATGTTCGTATTTCTATACGGCCATTGACATATCCATCTTGCTTGCTGGATAAATAAATGTACCTGTTAGAAGAAACTGAATCTTTTAAAATCTTTATTTAATATCAATCAACGTTAAGGCCAGACTTTGAGAAGTCGTTTCTAAATGTTTTACTTGTTTAATATGGTAAATAAATGCCTACCTTTCATATGTAATGAATGATGCATCAAAAGAGAGGTTCTACTTGCAGCGTAAAAAGATTTTTCTTCATAAAATATTTCTACATCACCGTTCCTAAAAACGACGTAATCTAGCAAGATTGGTAGCAACCAGGGAAGTCTGGACAGCCTCCCCTCAATTTCACCAATAGCTGGAAAGAAAGGGGGGGGGGGAGCACACAGGGCCCCCTTCGTGAGCAACGGAGGATTTCATATGGTCAAAAACCAGAATCATTTCAAGTCGCGTATGCATCAACTCTATGGCGACTGAGCTCGTGACTTGTCCCATGGACGACCTGATCCTGTTCTGCTGGCCGTCCTCTATTTATTCTATGCATAAATGTATACATTAAACAAACATACATTATTGTACACATTAAATGAAAATAAAGACTGATCCAGATATAGCAATGAACCATGAGTATTGAGTAGCTCTAATTTGGTTCATTACATTCATTTTGACGGCCAGCTAAGTGGTATCTGTCGCAAACTACCCTGTAATAATCCTATAGCTAAGGATTGCTTTCTATGAAATTTTTGCTGTGGCAAGCCAATACCTTAGTGGGAGCAAGTCTATTCAAAACTTGCGCAAATGGAAGGCTATCGGGCTACTACTAATTCGATAGCTTAAGACTGTTTTATGATCGCACACTACTTCAATCTAAGAAGTTAACGTGTTCTCTTCATTGAAAGTGTAATAATAGTATGATGACTTGGGGTAGTTAACATAAATTATTATATTATTTTATTGTCATAGTGTACACTCGGCCGCACGCCAGTGGAAACACTTGGACCTTGAGCAAATATCTGCTTTCGGGTGTTTGTAGCGAGCGTAGCGCTAGTTCAGCTTAAGCTTAAGCAGTTTCAACTTCCATGCTGAAGGGTGTATGACCTTTGAGAAGCCGCAAATATTTCACTAACCGATAAGCCTTAAATCACGCTTGCTGCTGACTTCACATTCACGTCAAATATCTGGGCTGTGTATAATACTAATACTAGGTAACCGTACCTTCGTAACTTATGTGATAATTTTTTTTTTTGCTTTGTCATGCTCTTTTATGCGCGCATCTGCGCATCCCATACTTCATCATAGTTAATCGCGATACCGAATAACTTTTAAAAACAAACTAGCGAAGAAAAACGTTGTACGACCTAAACAACCATACCAATTTTTAGGCTTCATTTCGCTATATGTAAAGCCTTGCAAAAAACTGCTCAATTTATAGCACTTTTTTCTCCTAAAATTAAGAGTGATTCATTGTTGCGCATTGTCCATTTTATGGCCATCAACAGGTTATTTGATCGGATAATAACAGAAATATAAAATTCATTCAATAGAATGACTTGACCAAAACAATGCGGAATCGATACAATGAGAATTGGTGTAGCTTTTTAATCGGTTAAAAAGATATGAGTAACTAACAAAGATTACAAGAATTTTAATCCTAAGTTTTTGCTGATACTCCTATGAGTACTACAAAAGCCCTTTTGTCTCTCACACCAATACTGAAGGTACGTGCACGTAAGTGTCAGTTTACTATTGTCTAATGTGCGGTAGTACCTACGTTACGTATACGCAATCGATGATTCCAACTAAATTCGAAGTTAGTTGATTTCAACTAATTTTTTTTTTCTTATTCCCATAACCCTGAACAAAAACTTTATTCATAAAATATAGTTATTTGCAGCCAAGCTTTAGCTACTTTGGAATTTCTTTCCTGACCGTGGCAGAGCAGACCTAACTTCCCTTGATTTTAAATTCAACGGAAGTTGTAAGTAAACTTTTGTTATGTTTGGTAAGTAAACTGAAAGGTCATAATATCCTTCTTCTTGTAGTGTTATACCCTGGCAGCGATGCCACTTTCCAGGTTTTACTGGTTTAAAAGGAACATTAATAGCGACAAATCACTTAACGATGATTAAACATTTATTTCATACACGTAAGTTTACCTTTTTCGGTCCCAGCGTCCCCAATAGGAGATATTTGTTATAAATAAAAATAAAACTTATGGTTTTATTGTATCTTATAGTACATAATAGAACTGTCAAAATTCTGCGCTGGGTTTGACGAGACTATTAGTCTCGTGTGACATGAATTGATTTAAATTTCTACGAAGTCGAAAGCATGATCGATTTTATGTAAAAACAACAAAATTTAGGTCTTATGTGCCTCTGTTCTTGTAACATTATATCTGTTGTTTAATACTCTCATAAACAGCAGTTACTGTTCATTACCTATTCTCCCTTCTTTAAGTAGGCAGAAAAGACACTTAAGTAGAGACCAGATACATTCGATTTTCTACCAGAAGGGTTCTCCGAAACTTAAGTTTGCATTTGGTACTTATACAAAGTTATAAACAATAATCATAAAGAAATGTGCCAAACCAAGCACAATTTTACAGCATTGTGGCTCAGAGAATAAAAACGTTATCTCATAATAAATATTAAATATCAAATGAATGCTCTTTATCTAGAGAAATTATATGATATTAATTACCAGGGCAGTGCAGAGCAAAGATTTATTTATATATTTAAAGATACATTAGTGACACAGATAGACCTCGGCCAAAGGCCTTGATCTGATGATTTTTCCAGTTACTCTTCTAGATTTCATACACTAATGTAACTGAGTTATACTCAGGAGAAATAACATTTTGCTCTGACTGTGTAAAAGTTCATAATCAGTTCATATTAGCTCTGGATACATTTGATCTCGATATATAATCTGATTCTTGGTAAAAGTTACCTAACTTATACTCTCGTGACAAGAAACACCGGCACAATTCAAACAACAGTAAGCCGGACAAAAACATTCAAAACGAATTGTTTTCCTTCTAAAATGTTTTGTAGTTGCTTTATAATTTTAACTGTCTATCTCATCAGCTTACACTGGCTCACAGCATTCATATGCATCCTTTTGTGAACCTTATGATAAATTTAACCAATTTGAAATTGATATTTTTGATATTTTTGCACTTAAATATTTGATAATGTATTTTGTTATACTTTTAAAACCGTGTAAAAGTATTTAATGTGTAATAAAGTACGAAACTTCCTGCTCTAAACATCTACTGGGTTAATTATATCTTCGAATGAAGCTTACGAAATATAATATATGATCAAACGAACTTCTTGAATGAAGTTCGATCAATATTATATGAGTAAGCTTCATTCGAAGATATAAGGTCCCACCCCTCCCAACCCCGGAATAGGAAGTTTCGAAAGCTCTACAATCTCTAAATAATGAGTAAAAGTGCCGCCCGGGTTGCCAGGTGGCGTGTTGTGTTGGCGCGCTTTTTTCAAACGATATGAACAAAACTGGTTCAAAACCTTTAAAAAATCTCTAAAGTATGTGCGATTAGTTGCCGCGGGCTAGAATTGGGACTACTGGGTTAATTATATCTTCGAATGAAGCTTACTCATATAATATTGATCGAACTTCATTCAAGAAGTTCGTTTGATCATATATTATTGTTGTTAGATAAAAGCAATATTTTAGCCACTTTTTCAATTAATATCTTATTTTCTACGCGGATTGTTTGTAATTATATGAGTCGATGGTAAGCCAAAGTCCCGCATTTTGAAATTTCGACAAAGTTCTGGTGAAATTGCTCCGTGAATAGAGCACAGACAATCTCGATTTTTAAGATTGCCACAACTAATTGCGATGGAAATTGTCTCCTGAGGAGAACCTATATGTTAAAGGTAACGATAATGCACACCTGTGTATTCCTAGTGGACCCGTATCCCACGAAGCGCTCATCGTGTGGCGGCACGGTGTCGGGCGCCACGTAGAAGGGTTCGTATCCCAACTCGAAGTTGGTGACGTTGTGGCTCACGTGAGTCTTTGAGCTCTCGTTCTCGCCAGACGCCTCCCACCTGGAGTTTAACTGCTTTTACATGCGAACGAAATAGCGAGCAAAAGTTAGTCAAGCTATATATTTCCAAATCAAGAACGTATTACATAGGTTTATTGTTGATTTTACCTTGAAAAATTAGAAGCCCTTTGATTTGGGCCGAAAACCTTCTTGTGGAAAGGTATGGCGATGTTGCGGCGTGAGAGTTGTAGAAGCTCGGTCTTGTTGGCCGGAAAGTTAGCGCGTTTGTCAAGCTCGTATGTTGGCACCACGTATGCACACAGAGGGCATTCGGGCGGTGACTCCAGGAATTTGTTCAACGATTCTGCCATGTCTAGTGAAAGCAACACAAAGGGTCAAGATCACATCCAAAAAAAGCAATACTGATAACTATAGATGACATTGTGTCAAGCACAATGTGTTTCACATTATGGTCACATTTACAATACTTATGCCAAAAAAGCAGTTCTGCGACAGAGTTATGTTATACCTACATAAAAAAAACCGGCCATGTGCGAGTCGGACTCACGCCTTACGGGTTCCGTACCTATCCACCATACGATATACTAAAAGCTTTTGCTCTTTGATTTTAAAAACTCCGCGACCATCCAACTTAACCCCTCTTTCATAGAAAAGTTCTTGAAACGGGAGCTCAACTTAATTGGTTATATTAGTTGTGAGAAAAATTGAAATATTAAATGATTTTAGGCTTTTCCCTTTATTTGTACTGTAAGACCTAGCTTCTTGCCAAATTTCATAATTTTAGGTCAACGGGAAGTACCCTGTAGGTTTTGTTTTTTTGCATAAATGTATGGAGATGAGGACATAAAAAGCCATATCTTTTGATTGCGTCGTTGTAAAAAACTGAAATTTTCAGATCTTGTGTGGTTTATGGACCTTAATATTCGTTATCAATTTCAACCTGATACCTCTTCTCGTTTGTGAGTGAAAGGGTCTTGACAGACAGACGGACAACAAAGTGATCCTATAACGGTTCCGTTTTTTTATTTTGAGGTACGGAACCCTAAAAATACACAAAATTAGCTGTGTATTATTATTTTATTTAAATGTTTTTAATATACAAAAGGATGAACTGACTGATTGATATATCAACTCACAGCCCAAACAGCTGGACCTAGATACTTGAAATTTTGCACGTAGATATCTCACACAGTGCAGACATCCACTAAGGAAGGATTTAGCGAAATTCATCCTATAAAGGTTTGAAATAAGGGTGAATTTTGCATAAAACTCCATGAGTTTTTGAAGAGCCGAATCTTCATATTTTGTATTAAGACTAAAAATTAAAAATAAATTTACACGTGTGACAGCCTTTTCGATAATTCAACCTCCAAAGGGGTGAAAAGGAAGAAGAAAGGAAGGAAAAGAAGGAAGGTTCAAAGTTTGTAACGTAGTAAGTGTCAAAATCGAATGTGGTGAACTTGAAGTACCGTCACCTCTGTTGGTGTGAGATGCGGTTAAAAAGTCAAAATATCAATATGAGTGTCGTTTCTATGTTTTATTTGGACGTTAATTACGAAAATGGTATCGATATTCAAATTTATTATTATGGTCATGAGAATTCTTGAAAGCATGTGTGCCAAGGTTGAATCGGGGTTGACAGTTTGTACGGGGAAACAAGATATAAGTTACACCGTTTTATTTGTAACTTCACAGGGCTCCTATTAAAAAAAATTGTTACTACGTGTTCCAGATTATTTCACAATTCAACCCCATAAAAGGGAGGTGAAAAAGTCTTAAAACAAACATGGGTGTCGTTTGTATGGTGTTATGGGTCGCTGATTAATAATATATAATAAATCCAATATAATATATCCTATATCAAATATAATAAATCCAATCATATATAATAGTATCAGATGTCAGTCGGAAAATTTTTGCGGCATACGGGTCACTAAAAAGGTTACGAAATTTCTTACCGACCAGTACGAAAATTGCTCTGGCGCAATCCTTACTGCTGCCTATCCTAGATTACGCTGACACTTCCTACCCCGACCTCACGGAAGAGTTGCTCAATAAACTAGATCGTCTTCAGAACCTTTGCATCAGGTTTATCTTTGGGCTGCGGAAATATGACCATGTGTCATCTTTTAGAGCGCAGTTAAATTGGCTGCCCATTCGCCATCAAAGAGATTGTCATATCCTTTCCCTTCTGTATTCTGTCTTATTCATACCCACTACCCCCTCCTATCTCAAAGAAAGATTTCAGTTCCATCCCTCTCACGTCGACCGTACACTCCGTTCCTCTCTTGACCTATCCCTCTCTTTACCTTCCCATTCCACAAACTTCTATCACGACTCTTTCACAGTAAGAGCTATAAGACTCTGGAACGCACTTCCCACCACGTTGAGGCAAGCTCCCTCACTCGACACATTCAAAAACAATGTTAAAGCTCACTTCCTCTCACTCTCTGGCTAACCTTATTTTATTTTCTTATTTTTTTCTCTCTTTCACGTCCCGTGATCTGATATTGGTTGTTGTTCTTTGTTTCCACTTGCTTGTTTATGTGTTTTATTTTTTATGTATGTATATTGTATGTAGTATATACGAGTATGTATGTAGTATATTAATATTAGGTATATGTATGTATGTCTATTATAATACTATGTATGTACCCAATATTTATTCAGTTTATGGTTTCTTTGTGCACCGTCCCCGTATTACAATTATTTTGTTTCCTGCACCCAAAGGTTGCCTGGAAGAAATTGCTTTTTAGCAATAAGGCCGCCTATTGTGCTCCGTATTTCATTTTGTATTTTTTTCTTTTGTAAATTTTGTATTTCTGTGTGCAATAAAGAGTATTGTATTGTATTGTAATAAATCCAAAGTAGTGGACGTGAAATACCATCATCCCCTGGGGATGGGGTTGGGTTGCGATAGGGTAGAAATGTCCTAATATCAATGTGGGTGTCGTTTTTATGTTTATATAAGGATAGCGGTTAAAATAGGGGTAGGTATAGGGATAGGCATAAGGGTAGAATATGGGTAGGGATAGGGGTGGGGGTGGGGGTAGTGGTAGGGAAAGAGGTAGGGATAGAATCAAGGACAGGGACACGGACAAGGACAGGAACAAGGACACGGATAGGGAAAGGGGTAGGATAAGGGTAGGGATAGGGTTAGGACAAGGGTTGGATAGGGGTAGGGACAGGGGTAGGGATAGGGATAAAATGTCGTTAGGGGTAGGAATAGGGGTACCTAGGCAAACGCGGGTAAGGGTAGAATTTTTGTATGAAAGTTCGACTCTTTTGAGGTGAGATACCCTACCCTAGGGGGTGAAATGAAAGGGTTGAAGATTTATTTGGAAGTTCTAAGGTTTTGATGGAAGATACATGAACAATTCGGATTTATTAAGGTACAAAAAGTAGAGAAACATTTGTGTAAACTTTTTTCGAAAATCATCCTTCAAGAGGGTGACATTAGGGTAGAAATTTTGTATGAAATTCGATTTTTTTTTATAAGTGAGAAGCATTAAAATATTTCTTATGGGTTATGAGTTAAAGTAATGTAAAGTAGACTGGACAAGTTATCCAGCGGTTGAAGGACCTCATCCCCCAGGGGTGATAAATATAATGAAAGGGTTGAAAGTTTTCAAGAAAATCCGATTGTTTGGAAGTGATACATATGAAAATTTAGATTTAGGATTAAAGCAACAATAATGTATAAATAGATAGATATTTTTGTCCCGTGTGGTGCCGGCAAAGAATAGTACCAACCCATAGATACCCGTGGGTGTCGTAAGAGGCGACTAAGGGTTAACTGGAGGATGGGCAACAGCGTCCTCCTTTGTATCTTACATCTTTCTTACTGCGGTCACCTACAACCGCGGTCCATGGTGCCAGCCGTAACGCTAGCAAGCGAGGTGACTATGGTACTTCCCCTCCACATTTTTCCAGCATAAGCTAGAATTCTGGAGGGAGCTCCCTGTCCTGTAGTGGACGTTTCATGGGATGTTATGATGATGATGAAGATGATGAGATAGATATAGACAGAGATAGATACGGATAGTTTAAAAAAAAAAGTTTTTCTTATTAGTAACATGGGGTCAATGTTGTGGGTTTCACGATTATTTATTTTTTTATGTCTACTTTATAAGTAATAACTTATTGTGAAACTGTTTGTTGACCTAAAAAAATGAAAAAAAAAATAGAGATTGATGTGGATAAATAGGGGAAGAAACAGATAGATTGGGATGGATAGGGACAGATAGGAAATAATTGGGCATGGACAGGGAAGGAAAGAGGTAGATGGGAATACATAGGGATGGATAAAGACACATAGGGAAGGATAGGGTTAGATAGGCACAGACAGGAACAGAAAGGTATAGGTATACACATAGATAGGGACAAAAAGGGCAGGATAAGGATAGATAGGGATAAAAAAAACCGGCCAAGTGCGAGTCGGACTCGCTCAAAGAGGGTTCCGTACCACCACATAATCATAATTGTATTAGTTGAAATTTCAGTAAGTTAATGTGCTAGATTTTTTTAGTCCGACACGCGCTTGACTATATTTTATTATCTGTTGTTATTTTATAGCTTATGCACTATTAACATACCAATTTTCAAGTTTGCATGTGTTCCCGTTTTTAAAATAAAACAAACAAAAATCGCCTCAGCGACCATCCAACTTGACCCCTCTCTTATATGAATGTTCTTGTAACGGGAGCTCATCACAATTGGTTACTATTAGTTGTGAGAAAAGTTGTAATATTTAATGATTTCAGACTTTTCTCATTATTTGTACTGTGAGACCTAGCTTCTTGCCGAATTTCAAATTTTTAGGTCAACGGGAAGTACCCTGTAGGTTTTTCATTTTTGCATAAATGTATGGAGATGAGGACATAAAATGCCATATCTTTTGATAGCGTCGTTGTAAAAAATTGAAATTTTCAGATCTTGTGTGGTTCATGGATCCTAATATATATTATTAATTTCATACTGATACCTTTACCCGTTCGTGAGATAAAGGGTCTTGACAGACAGACAGACAGACAGACAGACAGACAGACAGACAGACGGACAACAAAGTGATCCTATAAGGGTTCCGTTTTTTTCTTTTGAGGTACGGAACCCTAAAAAGGATACATAGGTACAGAAAAGGATAGATAGGGATGTACGGGGATAGATGAGGGTATAAGAGATAGAAAACGTAAATAGGGATGGATAGGGATAGGTAGGGATGGAAAGAAGTGGAAAGGGAAAGAAAGGGATGGACGGATGGGTGGACGGACGGACGTATGGCTATATGTACGGAAGGACGGTTGGACGGATGGATAGATGGACGGACGGGTGAACGGATTGACAAATTGACGGATGGACGGATGTATGGACGGATGGATGAATGGACAGACAGATGGACGGACGGAAGGGTGGACAGACGGCTGGATGGACGGATGGACGGGTTGATGGATGGATGGTTGAATAGATAGACAGAATCCCTTGCGGACGAAGTCACGGGCAACAGCAATTCGATAAATAATAGGTAATGTTTTTTGACATTATTGGTTCATTTGTTAATGTTACAGACAATCTTATTAAGTAAATCAAATTAAAAATATAAAATAAATGAAATAAAATCAATTTGAGTTTAATTATCTTCCTAGAAATTACTACCTTCATCAAAATGCAATAATTACAGTTTTAGTTTTACTGGTTTTGTTTTCTTTCTCACCTTTTGAAGGCACAATGTCGATATCCACCACAAATATATAAGGGGTTTGGCAGTTCTTCCTCGCGAGGTTGCGCAGGTGGTTTTGGGGGTAAAGATGACTCTCGCGCCACTGCGCTGTGTCATCAGCTCCAGGAGAAGGTGTAACGTTGCACATTTTTGTCCAATTGGGAAGTCGCCTATTAGTCCAGGGCCGTTCCGTTGGTATCGCTACGTGAAGAGCTAGTCGCGCGTATATTTCTGGCTTGCAGTGAAACAGCCATGATATGAAACCTCGCAGCAATCTAAATTCTTCACCAGCAGCGAGCACTGCTACAGATATTGGACCAGACCAATGCGCTGCTATGAGGAGCAGCTCGCTAATGTGCTCAATGGAAGTCTGCAGACACAAGTAAATCTTTATCAAAATCTTGAAGATCAAATAGTGTAACATTCATATTCTAGTTAATTTCACTACATAAGAAAACAAGAAAAAGTTGACAAGGAAACCGTCTCCAGGCATTGCTTGTGGATTTTTGCGAAAACCATCGAACAATTTGGAATAAATATGTTGTGTAAAATTCCAGGTCACGAGAATGATTCTTGTTATGACGGCTAATTATTTGAACAGCTACTGCCTGACACTGATAGATGCTTATAAAGATTTTTTAACCCCGATGTCCACCAGTATCTAGATTGTAGATAGCCCGACTCAAAGTGATGGGGATAGACGTGTTCGATTTTGCATACACTTTTTTTTAACGAAATTATTGAAATCTATGTTGGACTGGCAATACACAGATCCCAACCGTCACTTATTTCAATGTCACCAAAAAAATAGCCTGGGAAAATAGCTTCCTTGGTGATACGACACACGGTTTTTTGAATTTTGATCTTTGTTTGTTGAAAATACCAATATAACGTTTAATTTGGCATTGTTTTGTTGCCTATTTTTTATTACGATTTTGTTGTAAAGCGAAAAGACTTTTTGATTTATTTGGTATTTGTTGGACGTTATTCGGTTACCAACCGGCCTCGTTTTTTGTACTTTTAGAATCAATTTGTGGGATAGACTTCCCTGGAACATATCACGAGCATTGTTCCAGGGAAGTCTATCCCACAAATTGATTCCAAAAATACAAATGACGAATTGTATATACATTAATTGTGATTGTGAATTTTGAAAGACATTTGTACCAAGTAGTTGTCGTGCGTATGAAGTGACTTGCTGATGTTGAAGAATGAAGATTAACAGGTAATCAAGAAGGTTTCCTTGTCATTTCCTACCCTCTCTCCACCCTCGTTGACCACCATCAAAAGCACCGTTCTACCAGGATTACCAGTATGTGTTAGTATTAAGTATTTACTCTAGCACTGCGAACCGCAGTCAGTATCATAATTAGACAAGGCTTGCTGGAGAAAGCCTTTCACTGCGCCTGCTAATTTAATACCCAGCAAGTCTTGGTCGGTTACGATACATTTTTTGGTAGCAAGCGTGGTTAATTTTGTTTGACCAAATTTTGCGGTTATAACCACATGTTTGAATTTTGTTACAATTGTCTCATTTTCTTGTATGGAAACCTGCTCTCAGACCTACTGAAGCACCCTTTGAGTTTCCCGCATAGTTTTTGTGGTAAAAATTGTAAAATTTTTATAATATTAGAAAAATTGTTAGCGGCTTCCGAGCCCATTTTGTAAAATTTTCTCCGTTGGTAACTTGTAACAGATTTTGTTGAGTTTACTCACAGTTACAATAATTGACTCCTAGACCTTTGGCATATGTTGCATATGTTGGGCCAATTTTGTTGATATTTTGGGCTTAAAAAAAGCATTTTTGATAAAGAATTCATTTTTTAGTTTCGAGCGGAGCGAGAAAGGTATTGTATTCGTGAAAATTTTTTTTTCTAATTTCTCAAAAATATGTTATATCACTTGTACAAAATGTCCGTCCGTCAGTCGGTCTGTCCGTCACGCTTTGGCCTAGCGGCTAAACGAATGGTCCGATTGACACCATATTTTGAATTTAGGAGTTTTATGCAAATCCATCGAAGGGTTCTAAGTGGTTTCTTGCTGGCTCTCATTTTGAGGGTAGCTGTCATACCACGAAAATGAAACATTGAAATTTTCTCAAAAACGGCTCATAGAATCTTGATGAAACTTTGCATGACCAAGCATCTCCATGTAAGATATCTTGCGCCAGTATCAATTGATCTGTGTTATTTCATATAAGGGGTGTTCTGTACCACCAAATCGTAAATATGTGACTTACGCAAAATTGGTTCCATTGAGTTTATTAAAATCTATATATATAAAAGAAGAAGGTAACTGACTGACTGACTGACATATCAACGCACAGCCCAAACCACTGGGTCTAGAGATTCCAAATTTGGCATGTAGGTTCCTTATGAGGCCTAGGGGTGCACTAAGAAAGGGTTTTACAAAATTCCACCCCTAAGGGGGTAAAATAGGGGATGAAAGTTTGTATGAAAGTCCGTCAGTTTTGAAGTTAGGATCTTCAAAATTTGTACTAAGGCTGACGACTAAAAATTAATAATTACGTGTCTCAGGGTTTTTGAAAATTCTAAAAACCAATATGGGTATCGTTTGTATGGTTTATTGGGTCGCTGATTACGAAAACTACAACAATTTTGAAATCAAACGTGGTGGACGTGAAATACCATCATCCCCCTGGGGATTGAGCTGAGGTGCGATAGGTTTGAAATGTCTAAAAATCAATATGGGTGTCGTTTGTATGGTTTATCGGGTCGCTGATTACGAAAACTACAACAATTTTGAAATCCAACGTGGTGGACGTGAAATACCATCATCCCCCTGGGGATGGAGTTGGGGTGCGACAGGTTTGAAATGTCTAAAAATCAATATGGGTGTCGTTTGTATGGTTTATCGGGTCGCTGATTACGAAAGCTACAACAACTTTGAAATCCAACGTGGTGGACGTGAAATACCATCGTCCCCTGGGGATGGGGTTGGGCTGCGATAGGGTTGAAATGTCTAAAAATAAATATGGGTGTCATTTCTATGTTAGGGATAGCGGTTAAATTGGCGTAAGGGGTAGGGATAAGGACAGGTAGAGGTAGAGGTAGAGAGGTAGAGAGGTAGAGAGGTAGAGAGGTAGAGAGGTAGAGAGGTAGAGAGGTAGAGAGGTAGAGTGGTAGAGAGGTAGAGTGGTAGAGAGGTAGAGAGGTAGAGTGGTAGAGTGGTAGAGTGGTAGAGAGGTAGAGGGGTAGAGAGGTAGAGAGGTAGAGAGGTAGAGAGGTAGAGAGGTAGAGAGGTAGAGAGGTAGAGAGGTAGAGAGGTAGAGAGGTAGAGAGGTAGAGAGGTAGAGAGGTAGAGAGGTAGAGAGGTAGAGAGGTAGAGAGGTAGAGAGGTAGAGAGGTAGAGAGGTAGAGAGGTAGAGAGGTAGAGAGGTAGAGAGGTAGAGAGGTAGAGAGGTAGAGAGGTAGAGAGGTAGAGAGGTAGAGAGGTAGAGAGGTAGAGAGGTAGAGAGGTAGAGAGGTAGAGAGGTAGAGAGGTAGAGAGGTAGAGAGGTAGAGAGGTAGAGAGGTAGAGAGGTAGAGAGGTAGAGACGTAGAGACGTAGAGAGGTAGAGAGGTCGAGAGGTAGAGAGATAGAGAGGTAGAGATGTAGACGTAGAGAGGTAGAGGGATACAGGTAGAGGTAGAGGGAGAGGGAGAAGGAGGGGAAGGGGGAGAGAGAGGGGGAGAGGGAGGGGCAGGGGGAGAGGGAGGAGGGGGAGGGGGAGAGGGAGGAGGGGGAGGGGGAGAGGGAGGGAGGGGGAGGGGGAGAGACAGAGGGAGGGGGAGAGGAAGGGGGGAGAGGGAGTGAGAGGGAGAGGGTTTTAGTTTTTCTCAATTACTTCTGCGAATTGGCTCTGTTTTGAAATATTACATAAAGGTGTCTCTCATTTCTCTCTTTACATTTGTTAGGATACTGCTGCTAAGTTCCTCTGTTCTGAGTAATTTATGAGTAACGTCTGTATATTATAAAAAAATCAGCTGGATCTTGAATTATACTCATTGATTTGCGCAGGGTTAGTCCTGTTTTTCCTTAGTTTAAAATTACCCCGAAATGACGGGAAAATATCTCATTGCTTCGGAAAACCGGTAACAACATAAATACGAAATCCACGCGAGCGGAGCCGCGGGCAACAGCTAGTATTATATAAAATTCAGCTGGATCTTGAATTATACTCATTGATTTGCGCAGGGTTAGTCCTGTTTTTCCTTAGTTTAAAATTACCCCGAAATGACGGGATAATATGTCATTGCTTCGGAAAACCGGTAACAACATAAATACGAAATCCACGCGAGCGAAGCTGCGGGCAACAGCTAGTTTTCTATAATACTGATCCTGGATTGGTTGTCTACCTGACTGGATATTCTTTTTGATTTTTTAAAATAAAATTTAGTACACACACAGGGTGTACCAAAAACTGAAAGGGCTTGCTCAGCAGACTAAACTGAACAATTATCCATAAGGAACATGTGTTGGAAAATTAAAAAAATCTCCATGCAAGTATCCTACGGTAGTATCCATTGATCTGTGAAAATTCATATAAAGGGTGTTCCAGTACTATTAACAGTTAAACATGTGATTTACTCGAAATCGTTTGAGGTTTGTTTGTTTTAATGTTTGACAATTTGAATTCTGAATTGATCTGTATATTTCATTCGAACATTATTTTGGAAAAACGTAAATAAAAGTTTGTATTTCCATACTATGTGTATGGCATTACAAACGTAAGTTTGCGGTTGATAGTTTTTCCTTGAGTATTGCGAGAAAGTAAGTTCAGTGCTGCTGTACCATTTATTGTTCAACAACTACCTACCTTATAACCAAAATATCATATTAATTTGAACCAATGCATAATTATTTTGTTTGGTAGTATTCTTGAGTGCTTAAGTACCCATCTGCTTACATTGTTGTTACAATTTATAAATTGTGTTTCATAACAGCCAATTAAAGTTAAGGGTACATTATATATTGAATGTCGGCTTGCATATGAAACTAGGCATACTTAATTACTCAAGCAATCATATTACATATTAGTTTGAGGTATTTATTTGACATAGCAATTGTTATCGCAGACAAATATTAAATCTGGTCGTTTTGAAAATTTACTAGTTGAGTATAATTTTTTTGTTTTAAATTGTTTTGAATAACGTGAAGCCTACTTAATTTAACCATGTATTTGTTTCTTAAAAATAGACCTTTTTTCTTGTCATAAATCTGAATTTAAGTTTTTCTTGTTAGGAGGAATTTTAAAGTGATTTATATATTTTGATATTGATTTGTTCAATTTATCTGTAGTTACCTTAAGTTGTTACCCTCTCACAAAATTGTGAACATTGGCCAAGCTGAATTGTAGCACCGTTCTTTTTAAAATTTCTCGTTGCTTTTTGAATGATGGCAGAACTCAAGGCTGTAAGAGCAGCAGTAAATTGTATAAAGGCTGAATTACGGTGGTTTGGGTGTGGTGAGGGTTGACCGAGACGATGCAATTTTGAAGCGATTTGCTCATATTTCCAAACGCTTGGATCGAGCATCCATGTAATATGAAAACTTCTTAGAGGCTGTTGAATCGTTGTCAACTGATGAATATTCGAAGGAAAAACGAGATACCGTTAATGCTGATTATGAGCAAATTATGGAATTTAACGATGCCATCTCCCAACATGTTGCAGAAATTAAGCGGGCAAGAGAGGGAAAGGGTAATTTTGAACATGTATACACTCCTGAAGGATTATTGAGTCGCTTACCGACATTGGACCTGCCCAAATTTGAAGGTCACATGGGAAATCGGGTCGGTTATTAAAACATGTTCGATAGCATGGTACATGGAAGGAAGGATCTGCGACCAGCACAGAAGCTGGGTTATTTATTGTCAACGACGCAAGGTGAAGCCCCCTTAATAATTATGAAATCGCTAGGGATCTTATGGAAAAAAGATACCAAAATTTGAGGCGCCTTGCAGATACTCATAAGAGTCAAATTTTGAATCTGCGCGCTGTCAATCGTTTGTCTTGTTTGCGTAGTGACCTCTGGAACCCATTATTGGTAGCGGTAAACGCACTACGCAGCCTGAAGCTGCCCGTAGATGAGTGGTCATTTTATTGTTGCATATTGTTATCGGCAAACTACCTGGCAATTTGAAGGCTCGTTTTGAACAGCGCTATGGTGGCGACGACGCCCCACACCTGCCTCCTTTTGGTGACCTCCTGAAATTCTTGGAGGACGAGTTTAGGCATGCGGACAACACGAGCACGCCCGAGGCAGCCCAGCCACAAGCGATGCAAAAAAGGGATGTGGCGCGCGCACAACGAGTGCCCCTTGTTAAGCGCCCCCCACCTCGATTTGCCGCCACGGAGAACACTCCCACCTGCGGTTGCTGCTGGCCACACCGCAACAGCTTGTAGGTCATTCCAATCGCTCAATGTGAGCTCACGACAACGGATCGCGAAAGCACGCCATTGGTGCTTTTCTTGTTTGGGTGACCACTTTCAGCGAGATTGTACTCGCGCGAGACCTTGCTTGCATTGTAGAGGCGACCACCTTGATTTGTTGTGCGCTAACGCAAACGGTGGTCGGTCTATTGATCAGAAGGAGCCCCGCTCGGGTGGGTATGATAGTGCGCACCGATGACCTACGGTTAAGCCTCCCCGTAATTTGGATCGGCGCACACCTCTACCAAACGTCGATAGGCGACAATTGCCCCCCCGACAGAGTTACTCTGCTGCTAGCCGGCCGTCATTGAACGTGCGTCGTGTCCCTTTGCCACCAATGGCAGAGCGTCCCCGTCTGGAGGACCGCCCCCCTCGACTCGTAAGGGCCACTGAGTGTGACCACACTGAACGGGCTATCTTGGCGGGCCGACGCTTTTACTATTGTCAGCAGTGGGTACCATCTTGGAGTGGTAACTGCTCACCACCTAGAGAATAGGAATTTGCCACCTGCCCACCACCTGCAGCCCCACGTTTCATAACGGTTTTGCTTCCCACGGTCTATGTCAAGGTGTGGGGAAAAGAAGGGAACAAACGGGTCACCGTTCGTGCTTTGTTGGACTCAGGTTCCCAGGGCTGCATTGTATCTTCGTGGCTGGTAGGGCAGTTGGGCTTACCCACAAAATCTTATTCTGATGCGGTTAGAGGAATTGGCAACGCCACGGTATCCTCCGTGAAGGGAGAGGCCTTGCTTCAATTTTCTACTTGTGAATCTTCAGACCCTTCATATTGTGCGAAGGCTATTGTTCTGGAGAACATTCTTGGCATGCACCCACAAACACAACTCCCTGATTCTGTGGTGCATTTGACCTCTGGATTGCCCTTGGCTGATGAAAGTTTTCATAAACCCGGCTTTTTAGATTTGTTGATTGGTTCCGATATGTTAGGTAAGATTTTGTTGGGAACCAAGCGGGTGTTCAGAAGTTTTGGGAGGTAAAAGAACCACCGCAGGCACAACGCTTGAACCCTGAGCATGAGGAGTGCGAATCACTCTATCGAGCCAACACCGGTCGCCTCCGCTCAGGTAGAATTGTAACTAGGTTGCCATTTTTGTAGGTGCGACCTCCACTTGGTGAATCTCGCTCAGAAGCCGAGAAGCGGCTCTTGGCCATGGAGCGCCGAATGAACAAGGACCATGTTTTGCGGCAGAAGTATATTGACTTCATGCGGGAGTATGAGGATTTGAGACACATGTCTGTGTCAAATTTGGATTTGAGCTCAATGGAGCATTGTTTCCTCCCACATCACGCCATCGTAAAGCCATCAAATGGCAAATTGAAATCTGTTTTTGATGCTTTGGCAAAAACCTCAACTGGAGTGTCCTTGAACCAGTGTTTGCATTCAGGTCCAAAATTGTTGAAGGACTTATGTGACGTCATCACAAATTTTCGCCGACACCAGGTCGTATTTGTTGCTGACATTAAGATGATGTTTCGGCAAACTCTCATCCATCCTGATGACTGACGTTATCAGCTTATATTATGGAGAGAGAGCCCCAACCAACCTATGATCGTCTACGAGCTCAATACGAATACATATGGCTTAAAATCAAGTCCTTTTTTGGCGATTCGTTCTCTTTGGGAGCTCACTGATCGAGAAAGTACTACCTTCCCATGCGCGGCCGCCATTTTGAAGGAAGACCTTTATGTGGACGATATCTCTACAGGTGCTTCCACGGAAGAAGAGGCTCTTTTGTTGCGAGACGAGCTTATTGGTATTTTGAAGTACGCCGGCTACGAATTGCGAGGATGGTTATCAAAAACGCCAGCCCTATTGGAAGGACTCCCTGAGGACCATCAGAAAAATCCTCACTTATTTGAAAATTGTGAAAATCCAAATATGATATCAGTACTTGGTGTACAGTACAAGCCTGTACGAGACGTTTTCACTTACCGAGTTGATTTGGACTTGCCGAAAACCTTGACAAAATGATTGGTGCTGTCCACTATAGCGAGGACCTTCGATCCTAATGGTTGGATTTGTCCAGTAATATTTTTGGCAAAGTATTTCTTCCAGAAGTTGTAGTCTGCTGGTACGGGTTGGGATGACCCCATAGACGGGAACTTGTAAAACCCTTGGAACAAACTCGTATCTTTGTTACTAGCAGTCAATGAGCTAGCATTACCTCGCTCTATTTTACCGCCAGGACGCTACAAAGTGACCATCCATGGGTTCTCTGACGCTTCCGAGCATGGATTTGCAGCAGTAGCATGGAACCACGTAGCCAGCACTTTGGGTCGTACGGTCAAAATTGATACGACGTACGCTTGGACTGACAGTCAGATAGTGCTTTGCTCTTTGCGGTCGTCTGTCCACACCTTGAAAGTTTTTGTAGCTAACCGTGTGTCTCTGATACAGAACTCAGAGACTCCGCTGATTTGGAGACATGTGCCAGGTGATTTGAACCCCGATGACTGTGCGTCACGAGGTTGTTTTGGGCCTGATTTGATTGGGCATCCCTTATGGTGGGGCCCGGAATGGTTGAGCTGTCCTGAGGCAGAGTGGCCTCAGATGCCAGTTTTAATTACCGAAACGTTGCCGGGTCTAAAAGTACATGCGGTTGCTCAGGCTAAAAATGAATTTGAGCCTGACTTGTTTATTTTGTTGTGACCACGGCTGTTGCAACGCAGCCGAAGCGTCGGGAATAATAAGGTAATTTATTTTGCCTAATAACTATTATCGCGCTAAGACCCGAAACAAAATAAACATCATTGAAAAGTGCGAAAGTCTAAAACAAACCTGAGCCTGACTTCTTGTTGAACCGATATAGTTCTTTGGACAAATTGATTGGAGTTACTGCTTGGATGGGGCGTTTCGAGCGCAATTGTAAATACCCTCAGGATAAGGACTTGAGTCCTGTCCTTGCACCTTGTGAGCGTGAAAAAATTCTAAAATATTGGTTCAGTGTGATGCAATCAATACACTTCAAGGACGAAATAAATGCGTTAAAATCTGGACGGTAAAAATTGTCAGGCGCAATCAGCAAATTGAACCCTTTTTTGGATGACTCGGGTCTGTTACGCGTTGGTGGCCGTCTCAGAAATTCTAACTTGCCTTACAGGGCTCGTCACCCCCTCTTGTTGCTCAAGGCAAGTCATTTGGTAACTTTGTTGGTGACTGATCGTCACATTAAAAATTCGCACGTAGGCTGCAACGCCTTAATGGCTATATTACAATGAGAATTTTGGATTTTGTCCGCTCAACGGGTTATCCGAAGTATTGTTTTTCGTTGTATGCCTCTTTATAGAATTAAGGCCGCCACTATGCAACCCATTATGGGTGATTTGCATGCCGATCGAGTGACTAACACTCGACCTTTTGATGGAGTAGGCACAGACTTTGCTGGATCTTTTACAGTCAAGACTTCAACCTTGCGAAACGCCAAGACCGTCAAGGCTTATTTGTGCGTCTTCGTTTGTCTGTCGACCAAGAAGGCGGTCCATCTCAAGCTGGTTTCGTCCCTCTCAACTGAGGCCTTTGTTGCAGCTCTGGACAGATTTGTTTCAAGAAGAGGTCTGCCTTCTCTAATACGGTCCGATTGTGGCACCAATTATAAGGGTGCCTACAACTACTTGAATGAGGTTCATGTTTCCTCAAACAAAATCAAGCCGACGTTGGAAATATATTGTCACGTCGTGGAATCACATGGCTGTTTAACCCACCGGTTTGTCGACATTGGGGCGGAATTTTTGAGGCCGTAGTGAAGTCGGCCAAGACGCACTTGCGGCAAGTCATTGGAGAAACGGTTCTCACCTTTGAAGAACTCGCAACCGTCTTTTGTAGAATTGAGGCCACACTTAACTCAAGGCCGTTGTGTCCGCTCTCATCAGACCCCAACGATTTGGAAGTTTTGACTCCGGGTAATTTTTTGATTGGTCAGCCCCTCACCGCATTGCCTGAGTATCCTTATGTTGATGTCCAACCTTATCGTCTGTCGCGCTTTGAGTTGTAGCGCCAACTTGCACAGAGCTTTTGGAAACGTTGGAATTTGGAATATTTGCACATTTTGCAATAACGTGTCAAGTAGACTGACAAGACTGATCCACCAAAGATTGGAGACCTCGTTTTGATTAAGGATAGTAATCTCCCACCTCTTCAGTGGAACAGGGGGCGCATCCTTAACCTGGTAGCCGGCAAGGACGGTGTACCACGTTTTGCAGAGGTTCTGGTGGGCAACAACATTTTAAAACGAGCGGTTGCAACATTGTCACGTTTGCCACTGTACTAGTGGAAAGGTGGTCCTGTCCAGGGCGGGTATATGTTCGATTTTGCATACACTTTTTTTTACCGAAATTATTGGAATCTATGTT
Source organism: Athrips mouffetella (assembly GCA_947532105.1). Lineage (NCBI taxonomy): Eukaryota > Metazoa > Arthropoda > Insecta > Lepidoptera > Gelechiidae > Athrips > Athrips mouffetella. The sequence continues at coordinate 1,843,860 of OX383958.1, forward strand.
GGACTGGCAACACACAGCTGCCAACTGTCATGTACTTCAATGTCACCAAAAAAAATAGCCCCTTGGTGATTGAAAAATTGGTCTTTGTTTGTTGAAAATACCAATATAACGTTTAATTAGGCATTGTTTTGTTGCCTATTTTTTATTACGATTTTGTTGTAAAGTGAAAAGACTTTTTGATATAGTTGGTAATTGTTGGAGGTTATTCGGTAACCAACCGGCCTCGTTTTTTGTATTTTTGGAATCAATTTGTGGGATAGACTTCCCTGGAACATTTCACGGGCATTGGTTTGACGCCCCTCTTGCGAATTGTACGAACATTAGTTGTGATTGTGAATTTTGAAAGACATTTGTACCAAGTAGTTGCCGTGCGTATGAACTTCATCATTCATCATGAATGAAGTGACTTGCTGATGTTGAAGAATGAAGATTAACAGGTGATCAAGAAGGTTTCCTTGTCATTTCCTACCCTCTCTCCACCTTCGTTGACCACCATCAAAAGCACCGTTCTTCCAGGATTATCACTAAGTATTAGTATTAAGTATTTACTCTAGCACTGCGAACCGCAGTCAGTATCATAATCAGACAAGGCTTGCTGGAGAAAGCCTTCCACTGCGCCTGCTAATTTAATACCCAGCAAGTCTTGGTCGGTTTCGATACAAGACGCATATAGCAAATATTCTCGCGAGCACTCACGCTATTTCGTAAAAGTGAATATTGAGTTTTTGAGAGTACACCACTCAGGCGTTACTAACTATACGCAACTCCGTTAGTAAAAAAAGACTTCTCTGTCTCGAAGTAGTGTAGTGTGTTAGATCGGGTTGAGATTTGGAACTATATTACACTAGCATTTTTTAGCTACCAAATAAAAATTAATGGAACCCCCTAATGTTGATAAGACACAAGTAAGATAGAAATTAACACGGAGAAAGTGTTGCCGTTTGAAAACCGGATCATTTTTGGTTGTGTTTTAAATTTGCTCGGCTTCATGGGTCAAGGCGCGGCTTGGTTACTGTGAAGTGAAGGTTGAGTGTAAACATGTGATGTGAAGACGCCTGACCCTCCCGAAACAGCTAACCTGTCCCGTATTATTAATGATAAAACGAACTTACCTGTACGTGAAGTTCTATCATAATTATGCGAGCTGCTCAATTCGAAGCGATTTATATTTACTTGTAGTACTGTTTCGTAATTCTCGGCCATTACCACGAATAGTTGAAAGAAAGGGATATCAATTTCTAGAAAAAAAACAAAGTTAAAACAAAAAACGTTGCCGTTTTGACAAATCCGCCACCAGAGGGCAGGTTCAACTCAGCGCGCGCGCCATTTTTTCTTCGTTGAAGTTTAAAGCTCTTCTAAAAGCCACGTAAGCGAGCACAGATTACCGCTAACAGGGTGGGAGAGTCTTGGGAGGGTGATCATATTAATCGCTTCGAATTGAGCAGCTCGCATAATTATGATAGAACTTCACGTACAGGTAAGTTCGTTTTATCATTAATTATGCTTTGCTGCCATAGAGTAACACGATTTTCGCGCGCAAAGCCCGGAAAAGAGTAGGCAAAGCATCATATTTTCATTCAAATAATTCTGGCATTTTTTGCGGGGGCCGGGGGGAGGTGAATCAGTGCTGCCAGAAGCTTATTTTGGTTGGTTGCGCTATGTTTGCTAATAAAAACAGAAAAGTTCCTGTAACTTAATCGGAACTATACCAATTGGTTAAATTCATATTCTGTTTTTGTTTGTGGCTACAGTATTCGAGCCTTGATTGTCTTTCTGGATGTCTTCGAATAAATTGCGGATCCGGGTCAGTTACTGCAAAGATACTCGTAGCTTCTGCAGGGGGGTATTCACAGGCAGGTGGCGCGGGTATTCACAAGCGGTGGAACATACGACAGATATACGGATCCCTGCCTGAACATTTGACATATATATACAGAATAACTTTTAATTACTTCTTGATAGCAAAAGAGGTGCATGTACTCGTGTTAAGTCGTGTTACTGAACAACTTTTACAATGAACATAGGTCGAAATATAAATAAATATTTTGATTACTTCATAGTAAAAGTAGTAGTCATGAGTACATGCATGAATATTGCCACGAACATGACGTCAGGTTGGCGACTGTCATACGAGAGAAATGTTTGAAAATTTCGTCAACAAAGTTAATAGCCTCGTGGTCCAATGGATAGGGTCATGGGCTACCAAGCCAAGGCTACCAAGCAAGCTTTTCCCACGCATATGGATGTTTTATCATTCACCATTTGTTTAGAACATTCTAGAAAGAATAGAAAAAAAAGAAGCTGAAGAAAGAGAGCTAAAATCTAGAAAGATCCAACAAAAACCTAAATTTAAAAGTGAGTCTAGAATATTCGGGAACGAGTAGCATGGGTATATAAAGCGGGCCACCGAGCAGCTATGCTGTAGTGTAGTTCAGTGGGAATTGATCTAAAAAAACCGGCCAAGTGCGAGTCGGACTCGCGCGCCGAGGGTTCCGACGTTTTGCATTTTTGGAAGCACATTTTTAGGACCGCAAAACTAAGCTTGTTTGTAAAGGTTATTTGCAGATTTCTAAAAAAACTGTGCAATTTAGAAAGATCGTTTTATTTTTGCTGTAATGTATACATAAATTTCTGTCAACTGTAATTAATTCAGATTTTTCATTTCACAAACTTCGGAGATAAGGGGGGCGGGGGGGGGGAACGGTATTTTTTTGAAATTTTTCATCATAACTTTAAAACTAAGAGACGTAAAAATATACAAAAATATATTTTAGAATGTACAAGTCAAGCCCTTTTATATGATATAGAGGTGTGACAGACAGACGGACAGACAAACAGACAAAGTCCATAAGGGTTCCTTTTTTTTACCATTTTGGTATCGAAACCCTAAAAAGGAACAAGATGCAGAAGTCCTAAGAAAGTTGAAGCTTCAGAGGTAATCCAAGATGGTACAGAGGGACTACTCTGTGGAATAGATTCCGGAGGTAAGAGTGCTTGGAGAGAAGACTACGAAGAAGAGATCCTAGAGGGAAGAGGAACTCGGAGTGAAGACTCTGTGCAAGAGGTCCCAGAGAAAAGAGTGCTTTGAGGGAAGACTACGAAGAGGCTCGGAGGGTGAACTCTGCGAGGAGAAAAAAAGAAACTCGGGTTGTTGTGACTCCTAATATGGACAGAAGGAACATATTTCCCACATAAATTAAGGCGATGTGGGAGCTCTATTCCTATTGCCCATAGCATATAAAAAATTTGGGGACATGTTATATTTTTCACCGAGGTCCGCAAAATGTCTTATGCTGGGTGGGAAATATTCCTTTTACCAAATTAAAGGTTAAGAGATAGTCAGATAGTCAAATAAAACCCAGTGGACCACCATGTACGCCCTGCATGTGGTTACGAAAACCTACTTACCCCTAGTCACACATCAATGTTGAGGATTTGTGCATCTTTTGACAGTTTGACAATCAAGAATTAGTGATTATAATCTTATTTACTTTAGATTGACTTAGTTTCACGAGTTGCGAAGAATTTGTGACTTTTACAAAAAGGCAGACAGTAGGTATGCCAATATTGTTACATGCTCTTTGTTGTACAGCCTCGCTTTAATGGCCCTGTACGTGTGGTGTGATTTTACCTTAATATACAAACAAATAATAATATATTAATAATATGTCGATTTATTCTTAGCTTTTGGTGCCTCAATTATTAGCTTGAAGTTCCGCCAAGGCTTCAAAAGTTCCGGAATCGGAACATGAAAATGCTGGCAAACCTATTACTAAAGTGCTGTTCTGCATACATATATCGACATATCGAAAGATTTATAGAGTTACCCGCGACTTCGTCTGCGTAGGATTCGCAGTAAAAGTAAGTAGAAATATTCCTGCCACTCATCAAGTTTTGTTCAGCAGTAAGGCCGTAAAAGAGTAAGAAACATACAAAATTTAACCTTTATGAATAATATTTCTAGCTGTTACCCGAGACTTTGCCTGCGAGGATCATAAAAAAAAACTCGTACTTGAGTGAACTAGCGAATTAACGTTTCTTTCACGACAAAATGTTGTTGCCTTGAAGTTTACAGTCGCTGAATAATTTCATCAATGTGCATGTTAAATGTTATCACGTTTTGCCAATTTAATTTTTAAAATCAATAATTTGGCAGTATGATTCATTCACCGAAATAAAATTAACATCTGTTTGGAGTACAGTAGGGGTCGAATTGATAAATCCCCCTAAAGTGTGAGATTGTCCATCTTGAGGTGTTGCATTAATTAATAAACATAAATTGAGTACTGTCATCGGAGCTATGAGGTAGTCTAGATAGAATTCCGGTAATCAAGAGGCCTCTTTCAGATTTTCAAGCTGCTGCTGTTACCTACTGCTTTTGTGTGCTGTTAGCTAAAGCACCTGTCTTTCTTATCTAGCAAATATTTTTTAGTATCATCGTAAGCTTCTCTATCACCGGCAATAACTTTTGTTCGCTATGAATATCACAAAGATATCACAAAGAAATTGTGTATTCCAGATTTTTCAGGCTTGTCTGATTAATTATAATGGTTGATATTCAGGACGAACAAAAGTGCCCCTATATAATAATAGCTTATGGTGATAATAAAAATCATTTGCCAGCCAAGCAAATCTGGATTTAGCCTGTAAATCTGGAAAAGGCTTCCTGAACTCTGGGGTTTGGTCTAAAAGTTCTCACAAGGTTTTTCTTTATGCTCTCATTGTCCCCCATCTACCGAGACATCTCGTTTTCTCCCTGAATATCACGTGAAAACCAAGGAAAAACATTTCTCGGATCCCGTACCATTTTGGATTTTATTCATACTTTTCATAATGTGCAAAAGTGTGGTGTTATTGTACTCCATACACGTAAACAAAAGATAGAGATATAATTTTTGGGACCACCTCGCTTTATGTGTTGTGTTCTACTCCGTTTCTCAAATTTATCGACACGTACTTTGTACGTTGAACATCACTAAATAATTCACCAAAAAGACAGATTTATCTTTCAACATTAGTGTAGGATAGAAAGGTAGGGAATGAGGTTTCATTCCAAAAAATTGTTGACAACCCCATCGGCTGTCTTGACTTGTATTGTTGATGTGTCAAAGTGACAAAATTTTGTAGTATTTGAAGACATTTCTCATCGAAAACATATTCAAAACATTGAAAAACATATCACAAAAGCTGAGATGTGCAATGATTTGTGAATTTAAACAGAAACAAGAAGAGATAATTAACATTTTCAGTTAAGATTAAGAGTATTTTTGTGAACTTATCGACTGAAATCGGTAGTCTAGCATGACAATTTTGATTAGTTCTTGGTACATAATAATATTGTTTTAATTCATAATTGATAGATCTGCTCTTGACTGTATGTACACATATCTAAAGCACTAAAAGAAAAACAGGCCATGTGCAAGTCCGACTACTAAACCAAGAGATCCGTACCACTAATGTGACACATATCGTCCGTGAGGTGCCGGCAAAGAATAGTACCAACTGATCTCTACCCGTGGTGTCGTATGAAACGAATAAGGGCTTATGAATCAGAGGATTGGCAGCAGCATCCCAGCTCTGTGCATCGTATCATCTTACACACTGCGGTCACCAACAATAGCGTTCGCTAGCCGCAACGCTTTCAAGCGTGGTGACTATGGTAAATCCCCTCTAAGTTACCACGTATTTTTCGCTGGAGTTCGGGAGGGAGCTCCCCCTGTTCTGCAGTGGACGATTATGATGAAGGTGAAAATACCGTCTTACTGTCGCTCAGAAGTGTATTAAATGTGCGCCAGTCCAACTTTCACTTGACCAGTTTTTATTATTTGTTGTTCTTTTATAGCTTATGCAATTTAAACATACCAATTTTCACGTTTGTAAGTGTTCCCGTTTTTACGACAGAGCTAAAAAAAACACCAAATATATGTCTCTTGCATGGAGACCCTCTAATATTTAGGTATAAAACAAATAAAATCAATAATATACCTTCTAAATTAAAAATACATAGTTCTGGCCCTTTAAGTGTATCAATAAAAATATATAATCATCTACCGCTAAATATAAGAATAGAAATTTCTTATAATAAGATGATAAAACTATTAAAAGAATACCTAATAAATAAAACTTACTATAATTTAAACGAATATTTCAATGATAAAAATAAATAAACTAAAAAAATATACCTACATTATATAAATACATAATTAAATATTGTTGATAACTATTTAAAATCTCGGTCTATCTCAATTATTGCAATGCCTCTGAAAATGGGCTCATATGAGATACCTTATTTATAATACCATCTTGTTATGTACCATATGAAGGCAATAAATATATTGAGTATTTTACTTTTCATTGATTTGATTATTTATTAGCTAATCCGCTACAATCACACATAGGTATTCTGTTAAAATTAAAACCATATAGTTAAGTTACTACGGTTCCAAAGATAGAGGTCGGACAGACTGACAGGGCTTAGTAAAAAGTCATGTAGACACCCCTAGGGGACGGGACGGGAGCTAGTTTAGAGACTAATATTAATAACTATAGGCTTCCATGAAAAGGAGCAGCACAAATAGTCAAGTGCGTGCAGCAATAAACGAAGAGCATGATATCTGAAGCTTTTCAGGAAAAATAAGAATGTTGCCCGCAAATAAATCGAGTTTGCATGCAACCTATGTCCAGGTGAAAATTACAATTGATGTGCCAAAGAATAAAATAAATTAACAAGTATCAAATCTATTTTTCTGACTATAACCAGTGATACCATACGAATTTTGTACAAGTTTATTTCAGTATTTTCTTTCAATCAAGATCTTCGGTGTTGTCAAACAAATCCGACGATTGATTTAGAATATTAACACGAATTTCGTGTTTTTTATATAATTAAATAGCAATTATACAGTAACCATTTATTCGATGTGAAATGAAACACGTTCTTTTTGTAAGCTTCATGTCACAGATCTTTTTTTACAGCAGAAAACACATTAACAAAGCATGTTTGTACTGTGACCGTTCACGCCGACGACTAGACTTGGTCTAGTTAAAAATCCGAGTGCAACTAGTTTTGTTGAACGCATATGCTCTTTTGTGCTTGTACTTTGGCAGAGGGGAAGCTACATAAAAGGCGTCTCCTAAACGGGCTTGCGCGGTTTGACGCGTTGCTCTAAGTTTGCTGCTCAATTCTCACGATTAATATTTACTTGTAGATGTTCATAGACTTAGCGCTTAATCTGTGCTCTGTCTGTTAAAACAGGAAATAAAATAAAGTAATCTAAAAAATAAACAATTTTACATTGGGCGATTGAAGATATATTATACAAAGCATATTAATATTAATATACTGAAAATATATCGAAGACATTTATATTACACCCATAAATTATATGATTTTAAATATTAAGTATTGAAAGAGCAAAGGAATTATCTTGATTAGCAACAAAATCCTTGTTATAATACCTCGCGAAGACTGTTGAAGACATGCTCCACCCAGCGGTCTTACGGATCACATCAACGTTAACTCCGGCTGCTTTCGCTTTGGAAGTAGACGTGTGGCGTGTGCTGTACGAACTAAATACACCAGTGTCAATACCGCTCTTGTGGAGCATGTCTTTTATCCAGTGACTTAAAGTTTGGTTGGTAACTTTTGCGTGAGGTTTCCTGAAACTTACAAATAGATTTTCACAATCAGGTTTTCTAATCGATTCGGTTTTATTTTTGTAAGAACATAGGGCGCGAGCCGGACACATTTCCGGCTTTTCATTGTAATAAGGTAATTTTAACAAAGGATTATAGGCATTCGGTCTTGAGGTTTTGATTATTTCAGAATTTTTTATGGATATGTAATCGGCATGAAATACAATATTTTTTAATTGAAATTTTGACAGAGTTTGCACCCTATGAGCTAGTTATAAGAGCTAGTAATGTAACCAGTTTCTTGGACAACAATTCAAGACTTAAATCATCATTAGGATACATGTTTCCTAAGTATGCTAAAACGATTTCTACGTCCCAGGTGAATTCATATTTAGGTTTCGGTGGACGAGATCTAAATACACCTTTCATAAATCTGGCTACTCTATCATCGGCTATGAAATGTTTACCCAATAGAACTGAAAGGGCCGATTTACAGCAGTTGAGACTACCGTATTGATAACCTGAATTAAAAAACTTAGTCAAAAAATACAATACATTTGGAATCGATGCCTGTAAATAATCAATATGTTAGGATACACAAAATTTAAACCATTCCTTTAGATAACAATCATACTGTTTTTGAGTATTTAAAGCCAAGGAATTGATCATAATATCTACTGAAAAAGGTGGAACACGTCTTCTTAGTAAAGCTTCCCTGATAAAATCGCGGCAACCAGGGTAAGGCTTTTTTGTAGTTTGTGTTGTGACCTGGAATCATCGGAAATGAGAAGGTCACTACTCGGCTTGAAGTAAATAACTTCAGACACAATCAATTTTTTAAATATTGGAAACCACGCCTGTGTAGGCCAGCATGGCACAACGACAATCTCTACAGTTTTATCAGTAATGATTTTATTTAGAGTTTTAATATAATAGAAAAAGGAGGAAAAACGTAGAAGAAGAAATGTGACCAATTTGTTGTGAAAGCGTCAATGCAATATGCATACGGATCAGCCTTCCAAGAAATATATTTATCGCATTTGAAATTAGATCTACTGGCAAATAAACCTATTTCCGGTTTTCCAAAATAATTAACAATCCGAGAAAAGGCGTAAGTTGCTAACTCCCATTCCGTATCCGATTGTATTTTTCTAGATTCATAGTCAGCAACTGTATTATCGGAAGACTTAATATAAGAAGCAAAAATAATTGACTTCCTTTGTTCACAAAAGTCCCATATTTCTCGTGATACCTTGTTTAGATGTGGGAATTGGACACTTCCCATGCGATTAATACAGGCGATGGCAGTCGTATTATCAATACGCATTAAAATCTGGATGTCATACAGATCTTTCGCGAAAACTTTTAAGGCAAATGAAGCCACCAACAATTCTAAGATGTTAATATGATAATTTTTTTCATCATTTGTCCAGAAGCCATTAGCCTGTTGACTGCCATTGGAAGCTCCCCATCCACTTTTACTGGCGTCCGAGTATATCTCGACATCATAAAATGTACTACGAATAGGACACACAGCTGTGTGGATGTTATTATCCCACCATGTTAGATCGTCATTTAAACGACTTTTATCTAAATTCATAATCCTTTCGTAATTTTGATCTCGACCTAAATTTAAGAACTTTTCATAATCATAATCATAAATCTTTATTGCTTACACATATGAAAAACAAAACGATTAACAAAAAATTTCGGAAATAAATCACGATAATTCTTATTCTTATTCAACAATTTTGTAAGCAAAAGGCAAGAAACTCAGTTCTTGCTCCCAGGCTACACTAGGCAACACTGAAAGCACTGGTTTTCAGTTCTTACCCTTGAACCTTTATAAATAACCATTTTATACTCGAGGGTGACAAAAATGATAAAATGATTAACAAAAAATAAATGATAAATTAATTAATTAACAAAAGCCGATACCAATTAATCACACAAAATACAGAGAAAAAAAAAAGACAAGCGGTTCTATCAAACATATATAAATGTATAGCAAAAATTTGAGTGTGTGTGTGTGTCAGGGTGTTTGTGTGTGTGTGTGTGTGTGTGAATGTGGGAATGTGCACAGCATGAACATAAAAAGTCACCAGAGATTGTTTAAACACTAGACCTTTGCAGAAGTATTAATTTTAATTTAATTTTGTTTTTGAATGTGAGCGTACTTATTTTTTTTCTTAAAGGTGGAGGCAATGTATTCCACACTTTCGCAGTCTTGTATTTAAAGCAACCTCTGAAGCCAGCCAAATGATATTGCGGTATTTCCAGAAGGTTCTGATCATTTGATCTGATATTTTGCTTTTTACTCCTATCTTTCCATTTGAGTTTATCGTACAAGTACTTAGGTGATTTGTTCCAGATCACTCTATGAGTGATACACGAAAAATGTAGTTCTCTACGGGCTTTCATTTTAAGAATTCCTCTTTCATTTAGGAAGGGTGTAATATGCGCTCTTTTGGGAACATCATAACAAAAACGAGCGCAAGCATTCTGTAGTCTCTGTATAGCATGTTCCGTTTTAGCCCAAAGTCTGGGACCATACACAGAGTCAGAATAATAACTTTTGTCTTTCAAATATTTTTGTATGACTCCAGCCATATTCAATAGCTGGGCATATCGACACTAGTAGACCTATAAATTTTGCAAAATCTCTTAAATCTCTTTGCCCTTGTCTATAGATTTATTTTTTTCAATTTCGAGCTGCACTCGTTGTCTTTTTTCATTAGGTAGTCTTACGCAAAAATATTTTGTGTCCAAAATAAATCCCAAAAATTTACAAGAATTTTGAGGCGTCAAAGCACTCTTTTCAAAGTTGATGATGAATCCTAAGTTATTTAACAATGTAATTGTGGAACTAATATTAACTTTACATTCTGAATAAGATTTAGCAATAAGCAAAATATCGTCCAAATATATTGTTGACAGAAAACCGTGTAAACGTAAATTTTTTATCACGGGTTTCATTATTTTGGTAAAAAGTAATGGTGCTGTATTTAATCCAAAGGGTAAACAATTAGATTCGTAGCATTTATTCTGAAACTCAAATCTCAAAAACTTTTTATGATCAGGATGAATTGGAATTAAAAAATACGCGTCTTTTAAGTCAAAGGACGCAAGGAGTAACGAGCTTAACAGCTGTTCTTCAATCTTCCATCTTAAAATGTGGCGGTTTTATAAATTTATTTAAATTTTTTTAGATTGAGTATGAACCTTTTTTCTCTGCCATTTGGTTGATGACCAAAAAAAAACCGGCTACCAGCTGGTTGTATCACCTGTGGTTCTAGTATCTCCTGTGTTGTCTGTAGTGGGCATTGTTCTTGCTGGCACGTGAGGTTGTAGTTTTGCGCGCAGGCTCGCTCCAGCGAGTCGTGGCTGGACCCGCAAGCCGATGATGAGGCGTCGCTGTTGGTCTGCGATGCGCATTCTGTGGTTTGGGCTGCGGGTATTTCCAGTTTAGATTACCATGTGAACTGGATGGAGCGGCGTTTTTAAAGGCAACAGATTTCGGCTTAGATTTCAGGTCTTGTCCACATTTAGAGATAGCCTTGTTGGCCTTTTATTTTTCTGGCAAGTTTTCACCGAACAAGAACTTGTCCCTTTTGGACTCTTTTAGAGTTTCTTTAAGTTTGTTGTCAAGAGCCGAAATAAGAAAGTTGCGTCTCATTCTCGTGTCAATAAAGTGGGAGTCACATATTAAACGAGAAGCGTTGCTAATGTGTTTTAGAAGACGCTGGTTTATCTCTGACTTTTCTGATACTAAAATATCCATCGCAGTAGTTAAGGCAGTCAGTGCTATACCCATTTGACTTTGTCGTGCTGCCAAGGAAGTATCTTTCTTTTGGAGAATATCAGATACTGCAGCTTTGATCTCTTCATTCAAGACTGTTGCCTTAAGTAATGGGCAGTTACCTGGAATTGGGTACTCTTCAGTAATTTTATCTTTTAAATCCTTTTTCAAACCATTTTCTAGGACATCTTTTAATCTTGATGCGATATCTTTATGGACGTCCTTCCCAACAGGAGTTTCGTCTTCAGGAGCGTCACCCAATATGGTGAGTATGTCATCATCCAAGTGTTCAGGTTCTGCAGATGGTGGATCTTCTGGTGGAGTTACCGACGAGGATGACTGTTTGGTGGTATTTTCAGCTGTGTGATTTTCATTGTGGCTAGCCTGCGTAAGAGGCAAAGACTCATCATGATTATCTGACTCAAAATCTTCGTCTTCATTATGAAAATGAATTCTTTTCGGTGATCCCGAACCTGGGAAAAAAATTGTGAAGGTAATGATCCCGAAAATCATTCGCATCACTAAGAAAAAGAAAGGTATCACACAGCCTTCAGTTTTGACAACAACTGTGAAGGTAACAGTCCCAAGAAAATACCCTTACTGTTCGCATCACTATGTCTGGTATAAAGAATATTTCAATTTGTATGAAATAGGTAATAAGATGAAGGTAACAGTCCCATATTGTACTGTTCGCATCACAAATATTGGTATCAAAATAAGATAGATCTATGTAAAAGTGAGTTAAGGTAACAGTCCCACCTCGTACTGTTCGCATTACATATTTATACCATCTACGCAATGTACGTACATAGTTTTTGTGAAGGTAACAACCCCATTGTATTTCTCGCAACACTTATAGGCATACAATAATAAAGAAGAACAACCCTCATCTAAGTAGGTTCTTATTTCGAATTACTACTAATTATGTAGGTAGTAAAAAATTAAAAATATATTTTCTCTTAAAGAGAAAGAAGAAGGTGGGTACATATCTAATTACCTTTGTATTTAATTTCTTGAAGAAATAATCGATACTTATATCGATAATCGATGCTTTTCTAAACAAATGACTTACTTGTAGTGTCAGTATTCGAGGAATTCGAGTATGATTCACGGCGTCGTCGCTTGCATAATTTATTCTCTAATTTCTCGATCCGTCGTAATAAACGTTCACTACTATCACTGTCCCTGTGTTTCCGCTTTTTCCCCATGTTTAAAGAAGGAATTCGCTGAAAGAAACTCACAAAAAACACTATTTACGGATAAAAATAAGCAAATAATTTTTGACGAGTAACGGCCGATACTTACTGCACGAAAACAGATAATGAAGAAAAAATGGCGCGCGCGCTGAGCTGAACCTCTGGTAGCGGATTGGTCAAAACGGCAACGTTTTTTTAGATAAGATAAGATAAGTTTATTTGCAAAGATACATGGTAAACAGAGTTGGTAGGTTTTAAACATAGTATCACATTTTGTTTTAACTTTGTTTTTTTTTCTAGAAATTGATATCCCTTTCTTTCAACTATTCGTGGTAATGGCCGAGAATTACGAAACAGTACTACAAGTAAATATTAATCGTGAGAATTGAGCAGCAAAGCATAATGAAGGAAATATAAAGACGAGAGAGATGTGATAGTTAGCCAGCACGAAAATACAAAAACTGGAAGCCAGTAGTAATAAACAAAATTTACCTGTGTAGCCAAGCAGACACGATTAGCTGCGGAAGTGTCAGCGTAGAGATCACCGATGACTGCGTAGTCGTAGAGTCGGTAGGATCTGGAGTTGTCCCATCGCCCCAGATGGAGATCGAGGCTCGCCAACGGATCGTCGTTCGAAGATGAGAATACTAAAGACAATAATTAACCTTTTAGTTAACCCAAACAAGTCGCAGGTAATCATCATTGGAGGTTCTAAACAGATATCTCGGCTCAACTTTGATGACATTCCACCCGTCACCTTCCGTGACGTTGCGCTGACTTACAGCCAGGTTGTTAAAAACCTCGGAGTCCTTTTTGATAGCACTCTTTCTTGGCGGCCACATGTCACGGAAACCAGTCGTAAAGTCTTTGCTGCTGCTGGGTCGCTTCGAAGGTGGAAAAACTTGCTCCCCGTGAAGACTAAGGTTGAACTTGCGCAGTCCTTACTATTACCGATTTTTGATTATGCGGATGTCTGCCTCATTGATCTCAATTAGGATCTGCTAAGTAAGCTCCAACGCCTGCAAAATCTTTGCATTTATAAGATTTATATTTGGGCTGCGTAAGTTTGACCATGTGTCTGAATACAGGAGCAAGTTAAAATGGCTTCCTATCAGGTTGCGCCGAGATGAGCATGTCCTTGTACTTCTCTACAACGTACTACATGACCCTCGTACTCCCTCATACCTTAAAGAACGTTTCCGATACCTAGGTGCTGACCGCTCTCGTGATTTGCGATCCAAGACTGATAATGTGTTGGATATACCCTTTACTCGGTCAGGCTTTGTGTGGTCAGGCTACTATAAGGAATCTTTCACTTTAAAAGCTATCAGTCTCTGGAATGATCTGCCATCTGAGATTCGTCACTCCAAGTCACTACCTATTTTTAAATCAAAACTGCATAACTTCTTACTTAATAAAATTGTACCTTAGTTTGCAACTGAGTTTGTATATATTTATATATTATCTATTTGTCTATATATTTTATATATTTATATATATTTTTATATGTATTTTTTATTTATTTGTGTATATTTTGTTTTTATTATAGATGTACTTACATTAAATATTATCTATATATTGGCATTGGCACACTACTACAGTTACTATTTACATTTTCCTACAAGCAACTAAGGTTGTCTGGAAGAGATCGCTTTAAGCGATAAGACCACCTTTGTCCACCCTAGTTTTAAGAGTCTTCTGTGTATTGTTTTGTTTTTGTGTGACAATAAAGAATTTATCTGTCTATCTATCTAATAATTCAGGGAAGGACTCGCTATGAAATTATCGAAAAATTACAACCACAGTCTGGACTTGAACACACGACTTCTTTCACACATAAATTACCACAGTGGCCTTATTGGAATAGTGCCTACCATGTAAACTAAGACACGTGGAATGTGGTTCTTGTCTGTATAAATATAAAAGAAGTAACTGACTGAATTAATGACTGATAAACTCGTATCAACTCGCAGCCAATACCACTGGACCTAAAAACTTGAAATTCTGCACATTGGTACAGTCAAGAGCACATCAAGCTTGACATATTGGACTCTGTACTGTTTTTATTCCAACAGATAAGATAAGATAGGACGGGCTAGAGAAGCACTTTGAAAAAATATGAGCGCCGATGGCTATAAGGCTGGTGGCGGCATGCCGACTTTTTAAGGTCAGCACGCCCACCTTAAAAAGTAGGCACTCGCAAGACCGTCAGTTTCAAAGTTAGGATCTTCAAGTTTTGGATTTAGGCTGAAAACTAATTCACAAGTGTCTCAGCGTTTTTGGTAATTCCACCCCCGAAAGGGTTTAATTTGTGATCATATATTGGTATTTATTTAATTTTTGACATGTAAGTTGAAATAGTCGAGAGGTACTTGGGCAATGAAATCCAAAAATTCTTCTCGGAAAACAAAATAATTAATAGTAAACAATTTGGATTTCAAAAGGGCCGGAGTACCTCTCAACTTTTATCTAAATTTACGGATGAGGTCAATGGGTACCTTGATAACCGAGAACAGGTTCTAGTTGCCCTAATTGATTTCAGCAGGGCTTTTGACACCCTCCGATATGAAACCCTTTTTTCTAAGATGGAGCAGAATGGTATGCGGGGGCCTCTGCTAAACTTGATACAAGACTACCATATAAATCGTTATACTACAGTACACTTAGGTAAATCTTATAGTGATGAAATACCCACTACGCAGGGAACGGCCCAGGGGTCCATAGTCGGCCCAATTGAATATTTAACCTATGTTAACGACATGTGTAACATTTTTACAGAGGGCTCCGTATACCAGTTTGCAGGTGATACTTGTCTGGTCACGCACAGTAGACACATCAAGGAGGCACAAACAATAATGCAACATAACTTTAATCTGCTGTGTAAGTAGGCGCACGATGTAGGCTTGGTGATTAACGCTAACAAAACTAAAATCATTCATATTCATTTCCCATATTTGACATGTTTACAAAAACCGTCTATTACCGCACACAGTCACCATTGCCTACATCGTGGGCCCGCGGTATGTGGGTGCGAAACTCTTCAAACAGTTGACCACCACACGTACCTAGGCCTCATTATAGATACACACTTTAACTGGGGGTTATTCAAAAATGAAAAACCTACAGGGTACTTCCCGTTGACCTAAAATTATGAAATTTGGCAAGAAGCTAGGTCTCACAGTACAAATAATGGGAAAAGTCTGAAATCATTAAATATTACAACTTTTCTCACAACTAATGGTAACCAATTGTGGTGAGCTCCCGTTTCAAGAACATTCATATAAGAGAGGGGTCAAGTTGGATGGTTGCTGAGGCGATTTTTGTTTTAGTTCTATTTAAAAACGGGAACACTTACAAACTTGAAAATTGGTATGTTTATAGTGCATAGGCTATAAAATAACAACAAATAATAAAATTTGGTCAAGCGCGTGTCGGACTCAGAAAATCTAGCACATTAACTTACTGAAATTTCAACTAATACAATTATGTTTATGTGGTGGTACGGAACCCTCAGTGCGCGAGTCCGACTCGCACTTGGCTGGTTTTTTTTTTATGTATGTTATTCCATAACTCCGACAATATTGAACCGATTTGAATGATTCTTTTTTTATTCAATAGGGTTTAACTTCGAGTTGGTCCCATATAAATTTGATAGAGATCTGTTGGTGGAAAATGAGATAAAAACGGTAACTCTTCAATACATAACGGCACATGAACGGTGTTTGGTTTATACTATAAAAAAAAAACCGGTCAAGTGCGAGTCGGACTCGCGCGCCGAGGGTTCCGATATACCTATAGTATTTTTGGAAGCAATAAAGTCCATTTTCAGGACCGCAAAACTAAATTTGTTTATAAAGGTTTTTTGCAGATTTCTGAAAAACTGTGCAACTTAGAAAGATCGTTTTATGTTTGCTGTAAAGTTTACATAAACTTCTGTCAACTGTAATTAATTCAGATTTTCCCTTACTCAAACTTCGGAGATAAGGGGGGGGAAATGGTATTTTTTTTTTACATTTTTCATCATAACTTGAAAACTAAGAAACTTAAAAAAATACAAAAATATATTTTAAAATGTACAAGTAAAGCCCTTTCATATGATACCCCACTCGACCTAGTAGCGACAATTTGAAATTTGGCCCCCCCTATTTTGGCCCCCTTTACATTAATAATCATACTTTTTTCAAAAAAATTTCATGTGCAATTAAGTTGGGCAACTATATTCTAAAACTATTCCAAATTTCAGCTCGATAGCGTAAGTGGTTGCTGAGATATAGAGGTGTGACAGACAGACGGACAGACAGACAGACAGACAGACAGAGCGGCACCATAAGGGTTCCTTTTTTTTACCATTTTGGTATCGGAACCCTAAAAAGAAAACAAATACGATCGAATAGAGAACCTCCTCCTTTTTTGAAGTCGGTTAATAAAAGAGATGACAGGTCGGAGTACTTATCACTGGGTAACAGGTACCTCACTTTAGAGTAACCTCATGGAATTCGTTGACGGCATACAGCATACGTATCTTGTGGAAAATATTTTCCTGCCTCGTTTTTTTCGTTTTCATACAAAAGTACTGTTTGGGCCAGACGAGCGTAATTTTGGTCGCGTAAATTCTGCCGAGCACCACTTCAACCGAAATTGAGTTCACGATGCCGACAGACACATCAGTGTTGCCGTCACGGGAGTTTTAACCTGATGTTGAAAAACTCCTCAACGTTAACTGCCGCAAATAGATTTGGCGTCAGTTTCAAAAAGCATCTTTAAAATAACAGCTCCATTAAATCTAATGCCGATCCGTTTTTGGTCAGTTAAATAGCAAGTTTGAGCAATGGGTTTAAAAAAGGTCTCCATTTTGAAACTAAGAGCCAGTTACAGAAACCGTCTTTAAAGTTTAAGCTCCATTAAATCTAATGCCGACCCATTTTTAGACAAATAAACGGAGTCAGAGCAATGAGTTTACTATTAGGAATACGAATAGGGATATGAATAGGGATACTCATAAGAATACGAATAAAATTACGAATAGGTATACAAATAGGAATATGAATAGGAATCGAATATGGATACTTAAAGGAATACGAATATAAATACGAATTGGAATACAAATAGGGATACTAATAGGAATACGAATAAGAAAACGAATAGGGATACTAATAGAAATACGAATATCAATGCGAATAGGTATACGAATAGGGATACTAATAGGAATAAGAATACGAATAGGAATACTAATAGGAATACGAACAGGGATACTAATAGGAATAAGAATACGAATTTGAATTCTAAAGGGAATACGAATAGGAATATTAATAGGAATACGAATAGAAATACGAACAGGAACATGAAAAGGATCACGAGTAAGAATACGAATAGGAATATGGAAAGGAATACGAATAAGAATAAAAATTCTAATAGGAACATAGGATTTTGTTGAAGCAGTTTGTTCCTAAATAAAATTAAGTAGGCCCCAACTCTATCTAGATGATGGCACAATATCGGTCATATCTTGGTAATTAAATTTTTTAGCACAACCACCACAGAAAAACGTGGGATAGCAACTGAAAATAATACGTCCGTATTGCGGCGGCCCAGCTAAATTTCGGTCGAGCAGAAATTACGCGGCAGAAATTCGGCGACTGAAATTACGCTCGTGTGGCTTCACCCTAAGTCAAATTCATAACAGCAAAAAGTTTTCATGCTTTCCTAGTTTTCTTATTCTATTAATGGCGATGAGTATATAGCAAACAGTTTTCATGATATATTTAATTTTAAAAAAAGCCAGGCTAAGAATATGGAAACTCCTTGCTGAAGCGAGGTCAGTCACGTATTGTTTTTTAAAGTGCGTATTTTAAGATTCCGTACCCGTATTACTAAGCCCGTACTTGTATCGTGCTGGCTAAGAATGGTACCAACTCATCTCTACCCCTGGGTGCTATGGGTGTCGTAAAAGGCGACTAAGGGCATTGAACGGAGGATGGGCAGCAGCGTCCTTTGGCTTAACGTCACCATATTGTGGTCAAAAACCAGCGCAGTCCCTGCCAGCCGCAACGCTAAGAAGCGTGGTTGTGGTACTTTCTTCAAAAATATACCTATTATACTAGGTACGAATTTTTACTTCAAAAGTCTAGAAGGGCGCTCCCTGACCAGCAATTGATTTTTAAACGCGATGTTATACTAATGATTATTAAGTATAAGTCGTCTAAGCCTTAGTCCGTCCGACTTTAAAGTTGTGTATGAAATTTTTAAAGACATGCTCAGAATAATAATAGAGATAGACAGCATCGAGGTAGACCACGGCGCAGATGGTGCGATGAACTTGACGCTTTCTGAAGAGACTGTCAACAAGAGGCTCTGAGTAGAGACCAGTGGAAGGAAAGGACTAGTGGGCATAGTGGGACCAGTGGGCTTTTGCCCATCAGTGATACAACCATGGCTAATTTCATTTCATTTCATTTCATTTTATTCAATACATTTACAACTTACAGCAAAACGCCAAATCGTCATAAAGTTAAATAACAATCAGTACATACTTAGTACAAACGCAATTTATGAACTATAATATGATATGTCAGGGAACTAAACTACTTAAATCTAGAAACCTGTGAGCACTACCAAGAAGGCACCTGAACGAATCAGCGAATAGGTCAATATTATCGCACTGAGCAAGCATGTCACCGATAAGAGTTAATGCCTTCACTGTGGGCGCGTGCGCTGAACGCACCGTACGTGTCGCGGGAAGTTGCAACAGTCGCGGTCGGCGACGTGGCGCTATTGCCCCATTCGCGTCCCGAGGAATTCGGTTGGGAACTACGAGACAGAATGTTTCTAACACCGTTGAACTATCGATCTTGTGATGAAGAACAGAAAGATAGTGTACAAATGACCTCATTTTTCTTCTGAGAGCAAGTGTTTCTCTGTCCATCATTCCCAAAACAAATAAGGAGGGATACAAGAACGGATAATACCCGTATTTCCGTTTATAAAGCCACCGTAAAAATTTACGTTGTAGTCTCTCCACAATTAGACTATATTTTTCTTCATGCGGATCCCAGGCTACTGCACCGTATTCAAGCTTGCTGCGTACATACGCGTTATATAGTACATTAGCTACTGCTGCAGCATTGTCAAAATTGGATGCGGTCCTTATTACAAATCCCAACATCTTACTAGCTTCTTTACATATAGTTGTTATGTGTTTGTGGAAGTCAAGTTTACCATCTAAAATCAAACCAAGGTCCCGAATATCATCAACCCTATCTAATATTGTATGGTGAAGTATATATTTCGTGTATGTTAGAGAACGATTCCGTGAAAACGTTATCACTTTACACTTAGCAGTGTTAAAAGGAAGATCATTGACAAGGCTCCATTCGGCCACGGCATCAATATCTTTTTGTAAATCCTCAGTACCTGTCGTTGAACCCATTTCCAGGTAGAGTTTTAGGTCATCAGCAAATAACTGACATTCTGCTTTTCGGACGCAATTGGGAAGGTCGTTAATCATTATAAGGAATAACAGTGGGCCCAGGGTGCTGCCCTGACTGACTCCAGACCTTGTGTAGTAGTCTTGGGATTCGTACTTGTCTACCCTCACATACTGTCGCCTACCACAGAGATAGTTGGAAAAGAATTTTAGTAGTTTGGTTGTGAAACCTATAACTGCTAACTTCTGCAATAAGATATCATTATTGACTAAATCAAATGCCTTTTTGAAATCGAAATAGGCGGCATCCACCTGGCATCCCGCATCCATTTTTTCACACACATAGTCAACTAGTGATATTAGGTTAGTTGTAGTCGACCGTGCTTTGCGGAAGCCATGCTGACTATCATGCAAGACCTGAGACACCTGCAAGCTGATACTATGACTAAGGATACCCTCAAAAATCTTCCCAAAGACAGATAAAACTGCAATGGGTCGATAATTGGAGATATCCTTACCAGATCCACTCTTGCGAATTGGGGTAACCCTGGATAATTTCCAGCACTTTGGATAGTCAGCAGCTCTAAGCGACAGATTGTAAAGAAACAAAAGGGGAGCTCGAAGTACCGAAAAACAGTCCTTTACCAGGAACACTGGAATGCCATCAGGACCGCTAGAAGTTCTCGGCTTAAGGCGCTTAATGGCAGCTTTCAGGTCGGCTTCACTCACCGCTTCTACAGAGACTGATCTATAATCAACTACGGAATGTGCAGCTCGTGCAGCTTGCTCCGCGTCCAGTTTTGGAACCTGATCTTGAAAGACAGAGCCAAAGTGTGTAGCAAAAGCGTCCGCGGCGAGCTGACCCGAGACTTCTTCTCCGTTATAAACAAAACAATTGTCCTTTCGCATTTCATTCTTCTTATCATTGACGAACTCCCAAAACTTGACTGGAGCCTTAATAATATTGCTCTGCGTAGACAGTAGGTGTTGCTGATACGCATTGTCAATTAACGTTTTGACGTGTTCTCTATAGTATTTATACAACTCTTTATTAAATTCTTTGCCTTCCTCTTTATATTTTTTCAGGTTGAAATACTTACTCTTTATATTATAAATGATCTCAGCATTGTACCATTTTGGATATATATATTTAGTATCATGCTGAATTTTATTCTTAAGAGGCACATATTTATTTATACATTCATAAAGCTTCGAATAAAACGCTTCTGATGCGGAGTCCATCTCTGTTACTTTAAACAGGTCAGACCAGTCAATCTCAGCTAGCGCTGCATATAGAGCTGTATAATCTGCCTTACGCCAGTTCCACTCTGGACAAGCATCTGGGCGTGGGACGACCGGCGATCCTTGCGTTGTACTTAACATGCCCCGCAACAAACCGACAGTTACTTCGAGTGGAGGGTGGTATTCGTCTATCGGTACTAGGGGTTCAACATTCCCACAGACCGCTACCTCCTCGGATTCAAAGTTGCTCAGTACGAGATCAAGCATTCCGTTTTGAACGTTTACTACTGTATTATGCTGCCGCAGTTCGCAGAACTCACAAAAATTGGTAAATTGTGTTTTGATGTGCGCGCTAGTAGAGTTTAAATTGAAATCGCCCAAAATCAATACCTTAGTGGTAGAGTACTCACAGATTAAATTCTCAATACATGTCAATACACTTATGTATTGTTCGTCATTATAACTAGGAGGTAAATATACAACGCAACATAGTAGTTTAACATTTTTAAAAGTAATAATGGCAAATAAAATTTCTTTGTCAGGTGTGAGACCATCAACATTTTCTAGTACACGCACTGAATAGCATTCACGCACCGCTAGTAAAACACCTCCCCACCCGGAATCTCCGTCTCGATCCTTACGAATCACCACATAGCCGGGTGGGAAGAGTTCACCATTGAATACGGAACTTGTCAAAAAAGTTTCAGTCAAGGCAATCACATCACACTGGCACTGCGTTACGTTATTTCGAAACAGAGAAGTTTTAGATCGTAGCCCACGAACATTCTGGTATAAGAATTTGATATGCTTACGCCTACAACGACTTTGGCTTATCCGTTAATAAGATAAGAAGAAATAATGAGGGGCATTCCCATAAAAAAAAATTGCGATTTTGGGTTAACTCTATAGTAAAAACGGTAGCAAATTATAAGAGTTAAACTTGGTATGATTCTAGTGCATTAGCTAAACAGATTGTAACAGAACAGGTATATAGGTAACAACCCTGAAGGATGTGAACCTCCTCATGAAACTGAACAACTTTACTTAAGGAACATGGGTCGAAATACGAAAAAAAAAATCGGAAGTCACTGTTGATACTTGTCATATCAGCGATTACCTTTTTATTTATTTTTATTTATTATTTCTTGTTTTTACCTTGGCTTAGTTACATTGCATCACGAAATTAAAGCTACGTTGGTCCTGTCTTGGAACCAGATAAATGAAAATTAGTAGGTGTAGAGCGTTTCCCGTGTTTTAAAAGTTTGAGCTGATTTTCCTAAATTTTATCTTAAATAATCAGGCTTACTCCATTTTACCATACCTGCGAGGTATGTACTTAACCAACAATCTATAGTTTAAAACTTATTTGTATTTCTTACACCCATTACACTAAAACTTACAAAATAAAAATAATTTTAACAAAAAGTAAAACCTCCTCCAAACAAAAAACGGCCATGTGCGAGTCGGACTCGCGCACTGAGGGTTCCGTACCACCACATAAACATAATTGTATTAGTTGAAATTTCAGTAAGTTAATGTGCTAGATTTTTTAAGTCCGACATGCGCTTGACCAAATTTTATTATTTGTTGTTATTTTATAGCTTATGCACTATAAACATACCAATTTTCAAGTTTGTAAGTGTTCCCGTTTTAAATAGAACTAAAACAAAAATCGCCTCAGCGACCATCCCACTTGACCCCTCTCTTATATGAATGTTGTTGAAACGGGAGCTCACCACAATTGGTTACCATTAGTTGTGAGAAATGTTGTAATTTTTAATGATTTCAGACTTTCCCATTATTTGTACTGTGAGACCTGGCTTCTTGCCAAATTTCATAATTTTAGGTCAACGGGAAGTACCCTGTAGGTTTTGCATTTTTGAATAAATGTATGGAGATGAGGACATAAAATGCCATATCTTTTGATTGCGTCGTTGTAAAAAAATTAAATTTTCAGATCTTGTGTGGTTCATGGATCCTAATATATGGTATTAATTTCAACCTGATACCTTTACCGTCAGAATCCACGCATAAGATTGAGGGACACGCTAATCAGCTCCATCCTTGACGCACGTAATTTGGGTCTGATAATGGATCCAGAGCTTAGGTTTGAGAAGCATATACAGGAAGTTGCACGTAACTGCTTCTATCGTCTAAAAGTGCTCTACAGGATTCGTAGCTATCTAAATCTTCATAAGTTCTGTCCAAATTTAATTATGCCGATACAGTATACGGACCTAGACTTTTAGCTACTTCTAAAGGCTTAATACAACGTGTACAAAATGCTTGTGCCAGATTCTGTTTTAATATTCCACCTAGAAGTCATGTATCACCTTTTATAAATCAAGCTAAATTGCTAAACATGTCCTCCAGAAGACACGTCCATTTTGCTACACTTTTGTTCGGCACCATAAAAAACCTTAAACCTTTGTACCTATATGAGAAAATAACTTGGTCTTCCCGTATCCGACTTGCGCGACTTGCAATTATTCCCCCTCACAAAACAGCTGCTTTCAAGGGTAGTTTTAAATATACCGCCGCTAAAATCTGGAATGATATTCCACCTCCTTTACGAAATTTAAAATCAGTTCGTTCGTTCAGTAATAAATTTAAACAATATGTTCTAAATTTACAAATCAGCGGTTCTGCGATCCTCTGATTAACTCTTCACCCAACTAGTTTTGTATACATACAATTTCCACCTAAGTATATATTTTGCGTTTCCGTAATCCCTCTTTTCACACATCCTCTTTTTTTAGCGTTTTAAATTTTTATTTACTGACACACAACAACAAATTCCAAATTCTTTACTAACACAGTATTTTGCAAATTACACATTTGATTAGTTCTAGTTTTTATGTTATTGTCTTTTGTTTTTTATTTTATAATTAAGTATAATTTTGTTTTGTGTTAACAAATTATAATGTAGCCATCCATATGTTTTTGTTCATCTGAACTCTAAAAATGGTTCCAGCTGAAAATCAGCGCCTTAGCCTTTGGCTTTGGCATGTGCTGAGCTGGAGGCCTATTTAGCTGTTTTTTAATGTGTTTACACTTATGTTTTTGTTTTTTCGTTTGCATGCTAAATAAATATTATTTCTTTCTTTCTTTCTTTCTTTCTTTCTTTCTTTCTTTCTTTCTTTCTTTCTTTCTTTCTTTCTTTCTTTCTTTCTTTCTTTCTTTCTTTCTTTCTTTCTTTCTTTCTTTCTTTCTTTCTTTCTTTCTTTCTTTCTTTCTTTCTTTCTTTCTTTCTTTCTTTCTTTCTTTCTTTCTTTCTTTCTTTCTTTCTTTCTTTCTTTCTTTCTTTCTTTACCCATTCGTGAGATAAAGGGTCTTGACAGACAGACAGACGGACAACAAAGTGATCCTATAAGGGTTCCGTTTTTTTTTCTTTTGAGGTACGGAACCCTAAAAAGGACGGGTTGCACTCCGGGAGTGCCGGTAGAAGTGAAAACTTGCATTTTTGAATATTACTTATGCTTTTTGTAAGGGTCAATCGCGCCATTGCTCGCGTAGATACTTCTTTGATATCACTGAATAAAAACCCGTATTGTAATAACAATACGGTTAACAGTTGACGCTTTTTCGATCAGGCTATGGATCTGACGCGAGATCTGACGCGACATCTGACGCCAGTTTATCATTTTTTACCCATATAAAAAAGTGCCAAGCGCCGTTAAAGAAGTTTTCACTTCAAAAAAACCAGCCAAGTGCGAGTCGGACTCGCGCACTGAGGGTTCCATACCACCACATAAACATAATTGGATTAGTTGAAATTTCAGTAAGTTAATGTGCTAGATTTTTTGAGTCCGACACGCGCTTGACCAAATTTTATTATTTGTTGTTATTTTATAGCTTATGCACTATAAACATACCAATTTTCAAGTTTGTAAGTGTTCCCGTTTTTAAAAAGAACTAACACAAAAATCGCCTCAGCGACCATCCAACTTGACCCCTCTCTTATATGAATGTTCTTGAAACGGGAGCTCACCACAACTGGTTACTATAAGTTGTGAGAAAAGTTGTAATATTTAATTATTTCAGACTTTTCCCATTATTTGTACTGTGAGGCCTAGCTTCTTGCCAAATTTCATAATTTTAGGTCAACGGAAAGTACCCTGTAGGTTTTGCATTTTTGAATAAATGTATGGAGATGAGGACATAAAACGCCATATCTTTTGATTGAGTCGTTGTACAAAATTTAAATTTTCAGATCTTGTGTGGTTCGTGGATCCTAATATATGGTATTAATTTCAACCTGATACCTTTACCCGTTCGTGAGATAAAGGGTCTTGACAGACAGACAGACAGACAGACAGACAGACGGACAACAATGTGATCCTATAAGGGTTCCGTTTTTTTCTTTTGAGGTACGGAACCCTAAAAAACCACTAAAAAGTATGAAATAAAATAAATCCATCAGTAACTAAAAAGGAAAATAACCAAACAATCTCTCATTTTAATTAAATATTATAAAAATCTATTCTTTTTGGAGTCGGTGCCAGCCAAGTCAAGACATACTCGTAGCTACTTTACGGTGCTAGTCAACTAAGTATCCTTTTGATTCAATAAGGTGCGATACTGCTAATTTTTTTTGCCACGGCTTCAATAGTATTACAACAATTCTCCTATTCAATGAAACATGGGTTGAAAAGACATAAGTTTTTGACTGCTCATACGGAAATAACGTAAATGAACAACATAATTGTATAAAGCCCAAAAATTTTGATCTATGGAAATCTTCGAAAGTGGCTCTCTCTATTAGGTAAACCGCGGTACATTTTGTCTGTCATTTCATCGCATGTTTACTAATCAAATTAACTGGTCCCTCTTTTCATCTAGAACTTTACCTTGACTAACTTAATAATGGGACCACCTCAAAGGTAAACCAAAATAACCAGTCAGTAATTCAGCTTCTTCTGTGACAGAAGTTACTCGTACCATACTAGGAGTTGCCCGCAACTTTTTGGCAGGCACCGACTCCAAAAAGAATAGATTTTTATAATATTTAATTAAAATGAAAGAAGGTTTGGTTATTTTCCTTTTTAGTTACTGATGGATTTATTTTATTTCATACTTTTTAGTGGTTTTTTTGGAGGAGGTTTTACTTTTTGTTAAAATATTTTTTTGTTCTACTGTGGTTTATACCTTGCAAATAAGTAAATTTTGATTGATTTGATAAAGGGAGAGTTAGGAATGGATAGGACAGGAAAAGGATAGACAGAGATAGAAAAGCATGGCTAGGGATAGATAAGGATAGATAGGGATGGATAGAGTTAGATAGGATAGGGATAGAAAGAGGTAGAAAGGGATGGACGGACGGACGTTCTTTTTAAATACTTATTTTTATCCATAGACATAAGCATAGAAGACCAACAATGAGTGCGAGCGAGAAACAAATCTCTTATGGTGATACTGCAAGATAGCAAAGGATAGCGAATCGAATAGCTCTGTAACCGATTTTGAATGACAGGGAGCCACTTTGAGCCACGCGAAAAACCAGCTTTCCAGTTTTTTGTAAAAAATTGCGTAAAAACTACATATTTATATAAAAATAAGGATACTTTTAATTATGACGGTGTGTAGTGTAGTTGGATGTGGTGTTAATTACAAAAATAGTCCAGAGAAATGTACATTTCACGGGTAAATTCTTAGGACGTTATTACTTTTGAACTATATGTTTTTTTGCTTAAAATAACTTATATTTCATGTTTAAAATATAGAATAGCTTCTTCTGAATTGCTAATTTTCGTATTTTGCATTGAAAAAAGTTTAGTTGTTGATAATGTTCTGAATTTTAGTGTTATATTTTTCATCAATATAGCTCACATTTACGCTAGGGCTTGACTCAAATTTATCGATACCTATTTTCTTTATGTTTATAATACGAGCTTACAGACGCATTGTTACTTACTTGATTTACCATTTTCGTCTTGAAATAAACAGAAGTAGGTCAGTCCTAACTTTGTTTTGCCATTTCGTTCAACAGTTTCCAAAGGATTCGAATATAAAAGGAAAATTGATAAGGGTGATTGGACGAGTTGGAATCCTAAAAAATACTCTTAAGTTTGTAGCAAACATTTTCTAGATGTAGGTATATAAAAGAAAATGCCGACTTAATACAACTTTATTAAATGGAGCTAACAGATTCGGCAGCTTGGAATCGGGGTTGACTAATTTAGTTCTGTTACCAATTTAAAAAAAAAATCAGCACCGGCAGCCATTTCAGCAACCGGCGCCGGTCGGTAGCTCATATAGGACCCGGCGCCGGCAGCAGCGGAGGCACTTCCGTATAGTTATTATCGGCTCAAACAAATTGTTACTAAAATATAATTTCATTCCTTCCTTAAAACTGACTATTCTAAAATTTTTGTGTATAAAGTAGAAAATCGCATAATTTCACAACCACAGACAGTATTCGAACCTGCGTCTTCTCCGTAAGTACCGGAGACGTTTTACCTACTAGGCTAAAATGTGGTTCTGTCTGATGTTGTGAAATATGCGTCTTCAATACGCATTCCAACGTTGCGTTGCGTTTGTGGTTGTGAAATTTAGCGATTTTCTGCTTTGTAGAATTATCAGCCATTAACGTCTTCAATGGTCTAGTGGTTAGAGCGCTCGGCTCTCGATCCGGAGTCCGGAGGTTCTGTTTTTGATTCCTGGTGGGGACTCTGTCAGACAAAAATCCCTTTGAGCGGCTTCCCCAGTTTGGTTAGGACATTGCAGGATGAATTACCTGATAGTCCGATAAGTTGGATAATTCCGTGCTTCGGAAGGCACGTTAAGCCGTTGGCCCGACTACTACCTATGGATGTAGTCGTTAAAGAGCCATATGTGAGAGGCCTTTGGCGGCCTCAAATGCTATATTTTGACATTTGCTCCATAAATAAAAAATAAAAAAAATACATTTGGCCTAAGATAGGGGCTCATGCTGGTGGCACTGGTCATGCAGTGACGAAGATAAAAAAATGAGGTTTGAACAAAGAAACATAAATTACAGTTCCACCGACTTTTTTGGGTTGGTACCTAGAAAAGGGGCTTCCTGTAATCGTAAACGGTAGTTGCATATAATATAGCCATAGCCGTCACGCAACATTTCGTCAGTGAATATCAATCTCATACATTTTTATTCTATACTACTGGCATTTACGATAGTAGAAATCCACTTATCTACGGCCCCAGGCGGAGAAATGGAGGATTATCGACACTACTACCTACTACAAGTGAAACACTGCGATTGTTGACAGCGACGCTACCGCCTGAACAGACAAGTCAATGTCGCCAGGGTACTCGAATATCGATACCAAAATGTACATCACTATCTAACGCACACATTGACAAATCAAAATTGGTTACGCGTTTTCGGGCTCTTTGTTTATCTATAGGCAGTAAGCTGCCGTTATTCATAATCTAAGTTTTTATCATACTAAAAAATACTTTTAAATACCTCATTTTTATTAAAGGTTTTCGCGTAATCTGATGAGATGATGATGAGATATTTTGAGATGGGGTTGATGATATATCAACATCACCCAAAAAACCACATCAACTTGCGACTTAAATATAAAAAAAAGCCGGCCAAGTGCGAGTCGGACTCGCGCACCGAGGGTTCCGTACCACCACATAAACATAATTGTATTAGTTGAAATTTCAGTAAGTTAATGTGCTAGATTTTTTGAGTCCGACACGCGCTTGACCAAATTTTATTATTTGTTATTATTTTATAGCTTATGCACTATAAACTCACCAACTTTCAAGTTTGTAAGTGTTCCCGTTTTTAAATAGAACTTAAACAAAAATCGCCTCAGCGACCATCCAACTTGACCCCTCTCTTATATGAATGTTCTTGAAACGGGAGCTCACCACAATTGGTTACCATTAGTTGTGAGAAAAATTGTAATATTTAATGATTTCAGACTTTTCCCATTATTTGTACTGTGATACCTAGCTTCTTGCCAAATTTCATAATTTTAGGTCAACGGGAAGTACCCTGTAGGTTTTGCATTTTTGTATAAATGTATGTAGATGAGGACATATAGTGCCATATCTTTTGATTGCGTCGTTGTAAAAAATTTAAATTTTCAGATCTTGTGTGATTCATGGATCATAATATATGGTATTAATTTCAACCTGATGCCTTCACCCGTTCGTGAGATAAAGGGTCTTGACAGACAGACAGACAGACAGACGGACAACAAAGTGATCCTATAAGGGTTCCGTTTTTTTCTTTTAAGGTACGGAACCCTAAAAATATGGGGCATGAGCGGGTCGTGCCTGTAACTTTCAAACAGGGAACCCTGTAATCTGTGTGTAAATATAAGCCTAGTACAATGTGGCCGGCGGCCGTGCCATACCCTTCTTTCCAAAGAGATTTGAACCTCGCTGCGCTCAGCGAGGTTCAAATCTCTTTGCTTCTTTCAATAAATGTATCGCACCAAAGAGATTTGAACCTCGCTGAGTATCCCACACTAAGTATTCGGGCATGGTGGGATACAACAATCTGGAGGCGTCGCGACGGTGCTTCGCACTAGCCGAGTACGTTGTGCAGATGTTGTTGGGGTTGACGTCGACGTACAACCCTGAGCTACTGGCTTTACTGCCCTGCGAGGTGGAAGACAGAAAAGATATATTTGCATGATAGGTCTCGACAAGATCTTCATTTCGAGTAACTGCTGTCAAAACTAAAGAGGTCATATCTTGGAAACTAGCCATCCTTGACTACTAGTTTGTGTGGACAAATGATAGTTCTCGACAAGATCTGCATTTCAAGTAACAGTTATCATAACGAAAACAGCCATATCTTGGAAACTAACCATCCTAGACTACTAGTTTGTGGGGACAAATGATAGGTCTCGACATGATCTTCATTTCGTGTGACTGCTGGCAAAACGAAAACGGTCATATCTTTGAAACAGGCCATCCTACTCCTATTTTTACTTTCGAGCGGAGCGAGAAAGGTACCTATTTTATTCGTAAAAAAAAAAGTTTTTCAAATTTTCGCAAAAATGTGTTCTATATCACTTATATAAAAAACAAGTCTCCCAAAAATTTCCGTCCGTCGTTCGGTCGGTCGGTCCGTCGGTCGGTCCGTCGGTCGGTCGGTCCGTCACGTTTTGGCCTAGCGGCTAAACGAAATGTCCGATTGACACCATATTTAGAATTTAAGAGTTTTATGCAAATTCATTGAAGGGTTTTGAGTGGTTTCTTGCTGGCTCTCATTTGGAGGGTAGCTGTCATACAACGAAAATGAAAAATTTTAATTTTCGCAAAAACGTCTCATAAAATCTTGATGAAACTTTGCATAACCAAGCATCTCTATTTAAGGTATTTTTCAACAGTATCAATTGGTCTGTAGAAATTCATATAAGGGGTGTTCCCTTACTACTAATATTTAAAAATGTGATTTACTCAAAATCGGTTTCGTTGAGCTTATTTTAATGTTCTACAATTTGGATTCTAAAATGGTTTTCTGCCTGACTGCATATTTCATTAAATCATTTTTACATAAATTTAGTAGGTATAAGTAAGTTTGTATTTTCATATTATTTGTATGGAATTATAAACTTAAGTTTGCAGTTGGTACTTATTTAGTCATTACTATTCGCAGCCTTTATAATATCTTGATCCGGAGGTTCTGGGTTCGACTCCCGGCGGGGACACTGTTAAATGATGACTTTCGTATATCGCGAGAAAGTAAGTGCAGTGCTGCTGTACCATTTATTTTTTATAGCAAAGAAACGAGTAAAATTTACCCTTTATCTTGTTGCACTAAACTTCGGAGGTCTGGTTGGCTGGGTTCTCTCAAGCCGATTGCAATTATTTTTACTTAATCGACGTCTTTTGGCCTGTACTTTGTTTGAAAATTTATTTCCTTCAATTTTTGATGTATTCTTCTTCGATTGTGGGCACGCCATAGCTATTAGCAAAATTTCAACGACTCATATTTCCAAAATTCACGAAAGATTTTTTAAATTGATTATATTAATAGATTGTCTGTCTGTCTGTCTGTCAAGACCCTTTATCTCACGAACGGGTAAAGGTATCAGGTTGAAATTAATACCATATATTAGCATCCATGAACCACACAAGATCTGAAAATTTCAATTTTTTACAACGACGCAATCAAAAGATATGGCATTTTATGTCCTCATCTCCATACATTTATTCAAAAATGAAAAACCTACAGGGTACTTCTCGTTGACCTAAAATTATGAAATTTGGCAAGAAGCTAGGTCTCACAGTACAAATAATGGGAAAAATCTGAAATAATTAAATATTACAACTTTTCTCACAACAAATGGTAACCAATTGTGGTGAGCTCCCGTTTCAAGAACATTCATATAAGAGAGGGGTCAAGTTGGATGGTTGCTTAGGCGATTTTTGTTTTAGTTCTTTTTAAAAACGGGAACACTTACAAACATGAAAATTGGTATGTTTATAGTGCATAGGCTATAAAATAACAACAAATAATAAAATTTGGTCAAGCGCGTGTCGGACTCAAAAAATCTAGCACATTAACTTACTGAAATTTCAACTAATACAATTATGTTTATGTGGTGGTACGGAACCCTCAGTGCGCGAGTCCGACTCGCACTTGGCCGGTTTTTTTGTCATTGCTATACTTTCTTCTAGCGATAGACACCTGTGGCTATGTGCTCGGCCTGCGGGCGACTGAAGGGGATGCGATCGCGATATTTGATTATTTGTGATCGGTTTTCGTCAGCGCGATCCGGCCGACCGAGCATGGAAGACAGGGTTCCCTGTCAAAAATAAAACTGACTACATAGGTACTTGTGACGCTTATGGATATCAATTAGTAGAATTTACCAAAGGAACAACATGATTGTGGACCCCGTAGAAGCCACACGTCGAAAGAAAATTTGTAGAAGAAGAGCCCAATAGTTGCTACACTCAGAAACATCCACTGGCAGCGCCATCTAAGCTACAAACAAAAACAGTTTTGTACTGCTAACTACTGAAGTACAGTATATTATTGTACACTCACTGGTACGAAATATTACCACTTGAATTTAACACCACCACCACAACCACCACCCTATCCTTTCACCACTTTTTATTTGTCTTCTTTTTTTCTCTTGAATCTCACCATTTTTTATTTTTTTCTTGTTTTGTTGAAACTTTACTTTTTTTATTTCCACTATTGTTTTATAAAGAAAATATGCAACTATTACCTACACGACAACAGAATAGCAACTGACTAATAAACATGTCGGTATTCAAAAACTAAATCAACCATGCAGATTGGCATCTTTACAAAGAAATAAGTAGTTTCTTTATGGCAATTAAGATATTGAATAACTTACCTATAGTGATGCTGCCTCTTTTTAGGGTTCCGTACCTCAAAATAAAAAAACGTAACCCTTATGGATCACTTTGTTGTCCGTCTGTCTGTCTGTCTGTCAAGACCCTTTTTCTCACGAACGAGAAGAGGTATCAGGTTGAAATTGATACCATATATTAGAATCCATGAACCACACAAGATCTGAAAATTTAAATTTTTTACAACGACGCAATCAAAAGATATGGCTTTTTATGTCCTCATCTCCATACATTTATGCAAAAATGCAAAACCTACAGGGCCCGGTACTTCCCATTGACCTAAAATTATGGAATTTGGTAAGAAGCTAGGTCTCACAGTACAAATAAAGGGAAAAGTCTAAAATCATTAAATAATAGGTCTTTACCTATGAAATTGCCGAAATTTTCTTACAGATTAATGAGATCATAATTCCTATAATTCTAATGCATTTTTTTTTATTTGTCTTATATTTGAAAGTTGACTTCAAGGTTATCAATTTACGCATAAAATAAAGTTTTTATTTTTAGTTTGATATATAAAATTAAAGGTTTGAAAATTGTTCGTCTTAAATGTCGTCCGATTTCATCATTAGATTTGTTATATTTTTTTACAGATAGTATTTATCGAAAATTTAATTTAAGCTTCTTTTAGCTTAATGTCTTCCCAATAATGCTTAAAAAAAAATAAAAAAAATTGGATTTATAATTCCTAAGAAAAATACAAAAATGTTAGTACTGAAAATTGAGTTTACCTAAAATTCGCCATACAAAACGGCAATTTCATAGGTAAAGACCTAATATTTAAATTTTTCTCACAACTGATAGTAACCAATTAAGGTGAGCTCCCGTTTCAAGACCTTTTCTTTAAAAGATGGGTCAAGTTGGATGGTCGCGGAGTTTTTAAAATCAAAGAGCAAAAGCTTTTAGTATATCATATGGTAGATAGGTACGGAACCCTTAGGGCGCGAGTCCGACTCGCGCTTGGGCGGTTTTTTTTTTACTGTCAGACAAATGTTTTTATACGGTCCAAGAATTCGTAGAGTATTTGTGATGTCCGTTCGTACTTCAGCTGATATTAATTGAATGCCAACCTTTTAAGTCTTATGTAATTGATTTTGCTGTAATTGATTTTAATTAATGTTTATTTTAAAATTTGCATAATGTTTAGGCAGATTTTCCGCAGTGCTGAAAATACATCCTCTTGTAACATCTAATTATTCCGACCGGAAATCAGTGCAAATAAATTATTCGACTTTGACTTTTTAAGGTTTTGTCATGCAGGAGTCAAGTGCAAGGAACATATATACTCTCTAACCGAGAGGTCAAGTGTTATATCACAACTACGTAGGTATTACAGGTTTATGAATAACAGCCAAAAAACTGAAAATAATGGGAATAACAATCAGGCGCTGGGCCTCGCTGTTCGCTAGGAGCGAAAAATATTATGAAAAAATCAAAACTTGTTTAACGATAATGATTCTTAAGGCAACTACGAAACCCTTCTCTGCACGTGGCCCGATACACAATTGGCCGGTTTTTTTATTACCTTTAAGTTGTATTTAATTAAGGATAAGTATAACTATAACACATCCCTTAAAAGGTAATCAAAAGACACTACAACTTTCCTAGACTACTGGCCCAAAATTATGAAAGGTATTGTATAAGAGTGAGACCTATGTCAAATGATTGACCCATAAAATCGTTAACGGTGAAACATAATTTATGATGTTGCAAATGTCAAAAAATATGTTACTTTTTATCTTTTTGTGTAATATATTAATACATGCATCCAGAATACGTAAATAGGTAGAAAAAAATTATCGATCTATATAGATTGATTTTTATCTATATATTATGAACTCACTCGCTAAAATCGCTTATCGATTCATTATGAGGCCTTTCAAAGTTTAACCATGATTTAATTTTTGTCACTTGCGACTAAAAATCTGTAAGGGCGTTTTGATTTGCGTGTCAACGGAGTATCTTCAATTTAATTTCTGTCGAAGTCAAAGACTTTCGTGATTCTGTATGGTCCCTGAAACTTAGGAATGAGTTTTTTACTATTCCCAGTAGCCGGGATCTGACGCTCGACTCCGACCAGGTCTCCGACTTTATATTTGGTGGCCTGGCAATGTCTTCTGTCATATCTTGTTTTTTGCGAGTCTTGGTACGACTTTACATGAGAGTTTATCTCGTCTCTGATATGTGACAAGTCTTGTCGTTTAGGGGAACTGTCGACGTCAGTAAGGTCAAATACTATCCTACAATCACTCGAGCCAGATGGTCTGATGCCAAAGAGAGCCTCTGATGGTGTACGGTTTATGCTCTTGTAGAAGGTATTGTTCATACCCCACTGAACATCAAGTAGGTACTCGGCCCACTTGTTTTCAGCCGAACCATTACATTTAGCAGTTAGAGACTCTACAAGGCTTCCGTTGTAACGTTCTACTTGGCCGTTAATCGGTCCATAAAGTGCTATACGCCAAGGGTAGATGGCGCTAGTCGTCCTGTTAGCGACCAAGTGTATAATGAATAAGGAGGAGAGAAATTTGAACCAGCCGCTTGAAGATGCGATAGCTCAGTTGGTAGAGCGTCGGCACGGTACGCCGAAAGTCACAGGATCAAATCCAGTACGTGTCAAATTTTTCTTCCGCTTTATCTTGTAAAAAAAAATTAACAGTGACACCTAAATGTCAAAAATAAATTTAACTTTAAAATTAAGATAACAGATTCATTAAAAATAGTCTAAATCCAGCGTGGTCAGAACGCAAAAATAAATAAAGCAGGTGAAGAAAAGGCTTAAATAGGTTAAAAGGCGCGGCCAGGCCACACGCTGCTTACTCTGCACTATAGACTTGTTGGAAGACCACTTCTGTTGCCGAACAAGTGCAAAGGGTCCTTTTGGTATCTGCAAATATAGTTTTAATAACTTATTAGTCTAGTATGTTCTTATTATACATTTAGATATGTGTAATAAATGCCGCGGTAAAATTAATTATATAATATCCCCTAATAGTAAGGGAGATGAAAAATATTTCGCTATATGATTTGCACGTATTTCATATCGCTAGAGATGATAGTTTAGATTATTACAAATTGATTTGGTTCAGTAAAGTTTTTCTGTCCGTCGCTGCGTTTTTGAGTTTCAGATTTTCAAAAATGTAAAAAAAAGAAGGGTACTAAATCATTTGCTCATGTCTGCCAATGGAGCTGCTGGTCAGAAACATCCTAAAAATTAAAGAAATCGAAGAGGCAGACGTATAGGGCTCTGCATTATCACGGGAAGTACTAGTAAATATGTAAAAAAAAAGGCTCTACTAAACCATTTGCTCATCATTCTAGTTGCTTTTATTCGCTTCATTTGGTTTCACTGAAGACAACAAAAAATTGGCAGACGATTTACTCACTGATTTTAAGAAATATTATTTTTTATAAATTCGTACTAAATCAATCATATCCCCAATATAGGGTGCGTCCTAATTCACTTTCTTCTTTCAAGTAGACAAGGCTTATAATGAACGCGGGTGGGGGCGCTGGCTTGTATAAAGAGAACACTCAAAAGTGACGTTTCACAAGGTGGCGGTGTTAGTTCCTTTTTTTGCCACGTTGTCGCACTTGTACATAGATAATTTCGTTTCACTGAGAAAAAAATAAACACCGGAAAGAAATTATTCATTGATTTTAAAAACCGGTAATAAATTGCGTAGGAATGGAACGCTAATTAAAAAGTTGATATCTCAATGGGTCCCCGCGCACGTTAAATCCGCGATCCTGCGATCCGCTGAGATGCAGCTATAAGAAAGAAAGAGAAAGCTATAGGACTATAGACTAGGTGTATCTATGGTGTGTCT
The DNA here is from genome assembly GCA_947532105.1 of Athrips mouffetella. Classification (NCBI taxonomy): domain Eukaryota; kingdom Metazoa; phylum Arthropoda; class Insecta; order Lepidoptera; family Gelechiidae; genus Athrips; species Athrips mouffetella. The sequence goes on from OX383958.1 coordinate 1,880,325, forward strand.
ATGGTCCTATAGCTTTCTCTTTCTTTCTTATAGCTGCATCTCTACCGGATCGCAGGATCGCGGATGATACGTGTGCGCGCACCCAATGTGTGAAGGAAACGTCGGGTGCCCGCACACGTTAAATCCACGATCCTCCGATCCGGTAGAGATGCAGCTATAAGAAAGAAAGAGAATAATGATCGCGAAGTCTGATCGCGAAACTGTTTGACCATGTGCGGGGACCCAATATCGTTCTTATCACAGGTTAAATATACTTTCGAGTGGTAGAAATGTTCAAGGGTAGAAATCCAACACGGGCTCTACACGACGAGCCGCAAACGGCGTTCACACGTTGGCCGTGCCTTTACTTCAAATAAGTGCGTAGGAGCAGAGGGACGTTTTATTTTATTCTAAATAAGTAAAACTTTTTTTTTTTTTCAAATATGGTGCAGCTGGAAACAAAACTTAAAAGCACTGTATAAGTATATTTCAGCGGCAGCGATATTCTCCGCGTATACGTCCATCTTGCTTGCTTGACAGACCTACACGGAATGAGCCGCACCAACGTGTGAAAGCTGTCAACAAGCTTGCCGAGCCGGCGCGGCCAACGGTTGGGCCAACGTCTACTGGGTGCTCAAAATGAGTGGGTCAGACCCATTGACGTAAGAAAAACGCTGCGCTTCTAACGCCCCCAGGCGTAGTTTCCAAAATCTTTGGTCAGACAGAATTCACAGGTATAAATATTCAAAAATAGCGATACGAGTATCACTAATTCGTATACGAATCTTGCCAATACGAACGCTTCAAAACTGCGTCTCCTGAGACTGCAACTGTCTTTGATTGATGTCATCCATTCAAATCTTGACAGAACTTTGAACAATTGAACATGAAAAAATTATGTGTCAAAATACCAGCCAGCATCTTACTAAAAAGGTTGCTTTGAAAGTAGCCGATGCTTTAAAAAAAATTCGGCCTAGTGCGAGTCGGACTTGCGCACAGAGGGTTCCGTACCACCACATAATCATAATTGTATTAGTTGAAATTTCAGTAAGTTAATGTGCTACATTTTTTGAGTCCGACACGCGCTTGACCTAATTTTATTATTTGTTGTTATTTTATAGCTTATGCACTATGAACATACCAATTTTCAAGTTTGTATGTGTTCCCATTTTTAAAATAGAACTAAAACAAAAATCGCCTTCGCGACCATCCAACTTGACCCCTATCTTATATGAATGTTCTTGAAACGTGAGCTCACCACAATTGGTTATCATTAGTTGTGAGAAAAGTTGTAATATTTAATGATTTCAGACTTTTCCCATTATTTGTACTGTGAGACCTAGCTTCTTGCCAAATTTCATAATTTTAAGTCAACGGGAACTACCCTGTAGGTTTTGCTATTTTGCATAAATGTATGGAGATGAGGACATAAAATGCCATATCTTTTGATTGCGTCGTTGTAAAAAATTGAAATTTTCAGATCTTGTGTGATTCATGGATCCTAATATATGGTATTAATTTCAACCTGATACCTTTACCCGTTCGTGAGATAAAGGGTCTTGACAGACAGACAGACGGACAAAAAAGTGATCCTATAATGGTTCCGTTTTTTTATTTTGAGGTACGGAACCCTAAAAATAAAAAATCAGAGGCACAGTAAATACATGGGCTTATCAGGAGTATGGAAACTAAGCCTAATTTTAACCGACTTCAAAAAAGGAGGAGGTTCTATGTTCCACTGTATGTATTTTTTATGTATGTCCACCTATTTTTCCGTCAAGTGTTAACGATTTGCAAAATTCCTTTTTTATCCGAAAGGGTATACTCCTGAGGTGGTCCCATTGTCACCAAGTCAGGATCTGATGATGGGATCCTAGGGAAATCGAGGGCAACCCTCAAATTTTATAGGCACGTATAACGTTTTACATATATTTTTCAAAGCTACCAAGTATTTGCGTCTGGTATTCATCATCTCATGTTGATGGTCTGATGATGGAAGGTCCAACTCCTTAACGGTTAGGAGTTGGAGGATAATTCTACAAAATTTTAGTCACGTATTGATCGAAAGTTTGAAGCGCTCGTGGCCAAGTGGAAGTTGGTCTTTCTTTGCGATCTCTAAAATTAAATGACGTTAGTCGTGGTGTGTGACCGCTAGTGGCACAACAATTAGAAGGTTCTGTCAAATAATAGAACAATTTTCAAAATTCTTTTTTTATCCGACCAAACATACTTCTGAAGTTGTCCCATGGCCACCAAGTCAGGATCTCATTATGGGATCCCAGGGAAATCGAAAGCAACGCTCAAACTTTATAGGCACGATTACCTACGTGTTTTAAAAACAACGCGTTAGGTAAATAATGCAAAATCTCTCAGGTGAAAGCTCTACACAGGAAATTGAACATCTTAGAGATGCCATGCCATGGAACGCACTGCATTGTACACGTAGAGACAAAACCAGTGTAACCTGTAGTCAGCCGAACCAGCGCTACGCTGAACTTGTTTACTATTATAGTACCTGGGCTACCGAGCTTCGCTCTAGAATAGCCGCCACAACCTGACAATATCATCGGGTGAGCAAGCTATGCTACTCAAACCCAGGTGGCGCTGTAAGTTTCTTAAACGCACTAAAACGCGCAAAGAAATGATTAAAAAGACGGTGAAAACGAATTTTCCCAGACATGAGACCTAGCTAGATCGATTTTTCGCCCCGAAAACCCGTATAGTAATTTTCATCAAAATCGTTAGAGCCGTTTTCGAGAAACCGATTACAAATATAAATATTGCTTGAATATACTGTGGCTACGTTACAAATGCCTTAAATAAAATACTCGCTCAAGGTCAAATTGTTTCCACCGAAGTGCGTACCTGTCTATAAGTTGGTTACTTATTACTGACCATCAATTTTAGAGACTATCCATGAAATGCTCGAACTTTTTTAGAGACATCATGATTGTAGTGATATGACAACACTACGCCATTCGTGCTTCGGAAGGCCTTTCAGTCGTTTGTCCTTACCACTTTGAAGGAGTGATCATCAGGTCAGAAGAAATCTTTGAGCGAAACTGAGAAAATAGTTTATTCAGAATCGAGAGTGGAATCAATTTCACGGGTTTTTGATGGGGGTGATTTTTTTTAATTTTTATTACTTAAATCTGACATTGTGGACCAACAAATGTCAGTCACAAATTGTCAACTTTATCTGAGCGGACAAGCAAGGAGATCTTTGTTTTGAGAAGCGGACCACGCGAAACGCGCGACTACATACAAAAATGCCAGCCTGTTGCATAAAAGGGTGCACTAACGATGATAGAAGAAGTAAATAAAGCAAAAGATTTAAGATGTAAAAAGTAAATAAGTAAAAATGTATCAATTAATTCGTGTAAGACGCGACTTTTCAATAAACAGATGTAAGTTTTCCGAATAAAAAACAACAAACTTACTAATACAAAAATGAAACGATGATTCATTTTCTTAGTTAAAAAAATACTTACTTTTATTGTTTTTTACTATTATCTAATCAATAACACTGAAAAACCAGGCCTAAGTCACGTATAAACGGTAAAGACTTTGTTTTGTTTTTCCCGCCATATTATTTCCATTCCGTGTATTTAGCACCGACCTCAGAACAAGGACCTCCTTGAAGTACTACACTACGTAGTTCACGCGATCTTTCACAGATGGCGCTTTTTTTTCTTGTATGGGGAAATTTTGAACCGCTTGTTCCCAAGACCCTATCTTGACTATATAAATCTATGAAGTCACCCTATATATAAGACTATGAATCAAATGGTCTGCCTTTGGTAAATCAGAGGTCTAGAGGTCTGCCTCTTCGATTTTTATGGTTTTGAGGATGATTGTAACCATCAGTGCAAGCGGCAGACATGAGCAAATGATTTAGCACGTGTTTTTTTTTTACATTTTTAAAACCCTGTTAATTGATAACGCAGCGCTACCAAGGTGGCAGACTATTTTTCTGATGTTCTACTCATCGTTTTTAATCGAACGATCTATGTCTGCCACATGAGCAAATGATATACACGTTTTAATATCATAACAAAAAACTAAAAAAAATATTCCTTCAAAACGCAGAGGTGTGGTGGTCTGCCTCTTCAACTTTCATCGTTTTGAGGATGATTCTGACCATCCGTGCAAGCGGCAGACATGAGCAAATGATTTGGCTCATGATTTTTTTTTACATTTTTAAAGCCCTGTTAATTGATAACGCAGCGCTACCAAGGTGGCAGACTATTTTTCTGTGGTTCTACTTATCGTCTTTAATCGAAAGATCCACGTCTGCCACACGTGCAAATTATATAGAAATGCTGGAGGCCATCACCCTATCTATAAATGGTGTGTTCGAAAAAAATAACAAATATAGTCTACTACTGCCAGTCTGCTTAGTGCCAAAATGAATATTGATATCTATAGGTAGGTCTATGGTTATTTTAACGGCTTCGAGAAAATGAAACTTAAAGCGTTTTCAAGTTCCCAAGCGTTTTCAAATTGCCTCTACGAGTACAAGTGCGTTTTAATGCTAGTGTAAAGTTCTACATGAAACCCTGTTTAGGCATTATGCAATATTAGTTAGGTACTTAAAATTAACAAATTATCATTATATATATATATATATATATATATATTTATAAATGGCCGCTTGTATAGGTACTTTGAGGGTTTCTCCACGTCGGCGCTCACGCGCACTTAGGTACTAACTGAAAAACAGCGCTAAGGTTCGTCAGTCGGGTCTTAGCATAATGCTGAGTTAGGGCCTACTATGGGTGTGGTACACAAATAAAAGATTTTCTTTTTTATTCAATATTTATTGTAATACATATATACGTATAAGAAAGTGTTAGAAGTGTAAGTACTGCATCCATAATAAACGGTTATTCATTCATTCATTCATTCATTATTTCATTTTATCACAATTTTAGATTAAACCTAACAGTATTAAATATTAAATAAAAATTTAATTAAACATATTTTAATACGCAATAATAAATTCAATTCAAATATAATGTTATTTAAAATAATAATAATAAAATTTAAAACCCTAATGTGCAAATTGTAAAGATAAATGGACGTAGTTTAGCAGAAAGGACTCACTCCACAACTTAGGACAACGCCACTTAGGATCAAAAGTTTCCGAGCTGGCCTTTTTAATTTTGCCAGCTTTCACCCGAAATTAAGATGTCGTTGTAAGTTTGACAGCTGTTAACCAAAATTAAAAATTTTGACGAGGTATACCATGCGTCCTAGCAATCCAGTAGTCTAGGGTCAGTAGTTTCAGAGTAATAGCTGTTTTAAATTTTACAGCTGTCATTTAAAATGAGGATCATAAGGAGACCTATATAACTTTTTGAAGATCTAAAAGATTAGGATTAAAAGTTTCCAAGATGTAGAATTTTTAATTCTGACCACTGTCAACCCAAATTTATTTTAAGATTATTCGTTTCTTCACATGAGGCGTCTTAGGCTGGTAGTTTCCCAGTAACAGCGGTGATGCGAGAGCTGACAACCACAATAAAGATCTCGTTGATACCTAAAAATTTTCTTGTAGCTAGTTGTCTAGGATCAACAGTTTCCGTGATTCCAATTCGAATGAGAATTGGTTTGGAAATTTAATTAGAATAAAATTGGAATTTAATTGGTTTCTTATTCTGACTGCTAGGACAAATAAAAAGAAATAATAAAACAAACGAACGGACGAAATAATAAAATAGTTTCTTCATGTACAACAAATATAGGTACCATTGACAGAAAAATCGTGTAAGTAGGTACAAAGTAGGTCAAGTCTAAGACCATCAGCCTGTTATTTAACTAGGTGAAACCCTGTATTAAAGGAAGAGTTGATGTTCTTCCGCGGAGTGTCACAATTAAAATTGATAGAGAATGTGAGTGCGTGTGTGCCACCGCGTGCGTTAGTGTGTGTGTGTGTGAGGATGTGTGAGCTTGCGAGTGTGTAGAATGTGTAAATAAATATTGAATATAATGGGTCATTCAAGATGTCTTAGTAAACTCTCGGTCTCATCGTATGTTAGTGATTGCAGCCAGTTAGTTACTCAAAATGTGACTTCATGGTAGGATAGAGTGTAAATCGCAATTTTTTTTATAAAATGCAGTTATAAAGGTAAGCACTCAGGGCACTCAGCTGAGGTCGTACAATTGAGGTGCGACATGGTACATTAGGACAGACAGGAAGACCGGTACGTCTGGACAGCACCGCTAAATGAAAAGAAAGACTTGAATGTTGACATAATTGATAATTGTCTCACAGTCAATAAATACCTCAGCCTCCGAATACAGCAATTTTGTAGAGAAATCTCTTCATTTGAAAAGCATGACCTTTAAAATTTGTCTTTGATCCCGTTCCAAGGAAAATAAAGCATTTATATAAGTCCCACTCCAAACTGGAATACAGTACGATATTATAGGTTTACACAGGCTTTGATAGACTAAAGGGTATGCCAATCAGATGATAAACGCAAATTTTTAATTAAAAGGAATATTGGTTGGATGAATTTTTAAACTGCATCCAACCAATATTTTACTCTATTGTCAAGGGACGAAGTTTTGCATTTGCATGTTTCGAGTAGTATCGTTTCGATATATCGGACTTTGAGAGTAGACACCCAGAATTCACGAGGAATGACGGCAATAGCTATTCTAGTGCTTTTCCTATTTTCTAATAAGTTTCATTACATTTTCGTATTTTGTGTAGAGTTGATTTCATATCACTCACCTAGAAAAGAGCTCTTTTTTGAAAGTCAGAAATATTATATCATTTTGCCAAGACTGCTGCCATCGCCACTTAGGGCGGTCACGACGCGATTGCAGGCCCCTGTGGATCGTGAAGATTGGGGACAGGACGTGGAACTGGTACCCTATTACGAACATCTCTAATACCTGTAACAATAAATAATTATAGTGAAGGCAACGACGCAGTTGACCCCAACATAAATTTCTCAGGCAGATTTTATTTGACAGGATGATAAAGCATCATGAATTAAATGTAAATTCAAAATATCCAAAAAAGTACAACAAAAAAAAATTCATACATTTTTTGTAATTTTTGTATGAAAGAATTAAAAGTACCGATTTTTTTTTTTGGATTTTTTATAGAAGGTTTGTCTCATGTAGTGTAATACCCCAGCAAAGTTTCATCGACTGAGGATTTAATGCGGGGGTCTGCATAAACGATCCGATCGTTATAGCATACCGTAAACAGTTTCCTGTGCACAGGAAGCTTCCTTGAAAAGTCACAGCAAAATCAAATAAAAAATAAGTTTATTTTTCTCACAAAAGCTCACAATAAATGCTATATCTCTATTATATTATAAAACAGTTTGACGGGTTCTTACCACGATATGGATTTTTGATGAGTTCCCGATATTTCGGCTCTGTTGGAAGCACCATGATCACGGATAAACTGGAGTCTGTGGGTAGTTAAACTTATTGGCAGACATTCTGTCTAATTCAAGCACTGACATCTCTCTATGAGGATTCCAGTGCTTGTGTCAGAATAAACGGGGCGTACACTGAATGGTTTAGCATGGAAAAAGGTGTTAGGCAGGGATGTGTAGCGTCACCTTGGCTGTTAAACCTGTTCATGGATAATTGTTTGATTGATCTGAAAGAGAGTATGTGTGGACTGAGAATGAATTAGTTACTCATCAAATGTCTTCTCTACGCTGATGACCAAGTTGTACTTGCGTCATCTGCTGACGAGTTGCAGGATATGGTAAAAATGATGAATGTGGCTTTGGAGAGGAAAGGAATGAAAGTAAATGTAAGCAAGACGAAAGTAATGGTACTTGAAACAGAAGAATGTATGACAGAGTGTACTATATTAATAGGTGGTGAACAAGTCGAACAAGTGAAGGAGTTTGTGTATCTGGGCTCAAAGTTTACGAGAGATGGAAAGTGTGAAAGTGATATTGAAAGAAGAGTGAATGCTGGAAACATGGTGAATGGTGCCCTGCACGCCTTTATGAGGAGTCAGAAGGTGTCTCACAAGGCTCGTTTGGCTGTTCATGGGGGTGTTTTGGTACCAACACTGATGTATGGCAGTGACAGCTGGGTATGGCAGAAGAAACATGAAAGTAGAATTAATGCAGTGGAAATGAGAGCGCTAAGGAGTATGATTGGTGTTAAATTGAGTGAGAGGATTAGAAATAGTGTGACAAGAGAACGGTGTGGCGTAAAAGAAGACGTAGTGACCAAAATCGAGGAAGGGATGCTGAGATGGGTTGGTCATGTAGAGAGGATGAATGAACGAAGATTGATGAAAGAGATCTACCAGGCGAGAGTGAATGGAAACTTTGGAAGGGGAAGGCCTAGGCGAACGTACCAGGACCAAATTCAGGACGTTCTGAATAAAGGCCAGGTTAAAAGTACCCTAAACCGACGAGCATGTATGAAAGGATTGATGAAAGTACAGGAAGCAAGGGAAGTATGTCAAGATCGTAGCAGGTGGAGGACTGTGGTCTCTGCCTACCCCGACGGGTAAGAGGCGTGATGTTATGTATGTATGTATTCTGTCTACCCTCCTACTAGTTCTTTTATTTTGGTGACTGCCGGAACTGTTAGAACTCGATGTAAACTCCAGGTCATCCGTGATCATGGTGCTTGCAACAGCGCCGAAATATCGGAAACTCATCACAAATCCATATCGTGGTAAGAACCCGTCAAACTGTTTTTATAACGAAACTCTCAAACAAAATGTTATATCACAATTAGGTATATGAGTCATAGCTGTTTTGGGAAGCTGGCTGAACTCTCAAACAAAATGTTGTCGCAACCTGCAGATTGCCATCAGATTGCAACGTAAGCAGTCAGATTGGGACTGACTTCCAACTAATTGTCAAACTGTACAATCCAAGCTTAAAAGGTCTCCTCACGCGACAAATTCCATCACAATTAGTTGTGACAATCTGTAGAATCGAGATTATCTGTACTCTACTCACAATGCAATTCATGCCGCAAAATCATAATTTCATGCCGCGAAATTTCAAAATTTTCAAAACTATCGAAATATCAACATGCGGTACTTGTGCTTACCATCGATTCATCAAATTACAAGCAATCAGCGTCGAAAAGAAGATGATAGTGGCTAAAAACATTGCTTTTATCGCTTTTATCTAACAACAATAATAAATGACAGCCACAGATTAGATAGAATTAGTCCTATAGATAGAGTCGCAAAATTGCGACCATAGAGCTAAATGTATGAAAATTGCATGCGATCACGCTACACACATTGCAATTTGGACACAATTTGTTTGACAGATTGTAGATTGCTAAGATTGGATTGTACAATTTGACAATTAGTTGGAAGTCAGTCCCAATCTGCCTACTTATGTTGCAATCTGATGACAATCTGCAGATTGCGACAACTGATTGTGATTGAGATTGTTGCGTAAGTAGACACTTTTAGCAATCTACAATATGTCAAACAAATTGACTCCAAATTGCAACGTGTGGAGTGTGATTGCATGCAATTTTCATACTTTTAGCTCTATGGTCGCAATTTTCCGTCTCTATCTGTAGGACGTATTCTATCTAATCTGTGGCTGTCATTTGTTATTTTTGTTTGATAAAACCTTAGATTATGAATAACGGCAGTTTACTGATAAAACCGATATCTTTAGCCACTTTTTACTTAATATCTTCTTTTCTACGCTTATTGTTTGTAATTTGATGAGTCGATGGCTGTGGTCGATGGTAAGCACAAGTCCCGCATTTTGAAATTTTGTCAAAGTTCTGAAAATTGTGAAATTGTTCAGACAATCTCGATTTTTCAGATTGCCACAACTAATTGCGATGGAAATTGTCACGTGAGGAGACCCTATATGTTAAAGGTAACGATAATACACACATGTGTATTCCTAGTGGACCCATATCCCACGAAGCGCTCATCGTGTGGCGGCACGGTGTCGGGCGCCACGTAGAAGGGTTCGTATCCCAACTCGAAGTTGGTGATGTTGTGGCTCACGTAAGTCTTCGAGCTCTCGTTCTCGCCAGACGCCTCCCATCTCTGGAGTTCAATTGCTTTTTAACTACAGGTGGAGCGCTTGACTAAGCAGGTTCCTGTAAGCTAGCGGACATATCTAACAGACGTCGGTCGCAAGTAAGGTGAGGGTATGGCGCGGGTATGGTGCAGGTATGGCGCGAGTATGGCACGGTTATGGGGCGAGTATGGTGCTGGTGCGGTGCCTCGAAATAACGTGGCGAGGTCATGGTGTATTTTAGGGTGGCATTTTGTATGAAACACGAAGTGACAGGCCCCGCACCTGTGCCATACCCGCTCCTCGCCCACAACCGACGCCTGATAGATATGTCCGCTAGTTAATGGTAGAGCAGTGCACGTGGGATAGTGGTGGGATGAAAGTGATAATGACTACCTATAATATGATATTTGGGACAAACAGTCTGATGTGAACTTCTTGTATCTAATTGATGCTGGCTAGATGAAGATTGTCAATGTGTAGTCAGAGCTTTGATTGTGTCATTGAAGTCTTGTCTAGCTAAGCAAATGTTACTAAAATTTTGTTTATTAAAACCTTGTATTCTGTAAAGGTTTTCTCATTTCAATTTAATAAACAAAATTAAAATTTGAAACATGGATAAGTACCTGCGACCAGAAAGATTCGATGTGGACCCTTCCGATAACTTCGCTGCCCGAGCATGGGTGCACTGGCGTAAGACATTTGAAAGTTTTATCATCGCACAACAACCGGCCGCTCCTTCATCAGCAACGGACGCAAAGTCGGCGCCAACGCCAGCAGGATGGAACGAGGTCAAACTTCAACTTTTAGTGAACCATATTTCACCTAACATATACACTTACATAAGTGAAGTCGAAAGCTACGACGAGGCGATTTCTTTATTAGATAAACTTTATGTAAAACCTAAAAATCTAATTTTTGCAAGACATATGCTAGCTACTCGAAAACAACGAACTGAAGAAAGTATTGACGCATATTTACAAGCTTTAAAACTTCTATCCAAAGACTGTGACTTTGCTGCAGTAGACGCAGAAACAAACAGGAACGATAGTGTACGTGATGCTTTTATTTCTGGAATATTATCACACAAAATAAGACAAAGGCTTCTAGAAAACTTAACTCTATCGCTTGACCAAGCCTATAACCAAGCACTGTCTCTAGAAACGGCTGAAGTCAATTCCCAAAGCTTCAACACCATGACTGTAAACGCTGTTACACAAGAAGAACCTTTGCTGGTTAGCCCAAACCAACAAACTGTGCAAGATGAGGGCTGCACTGCTGCTACTCACTTTCGCCGTCGAAAATGCTTCTTCTGTGGGGGTCAGGTACATCCTCGTAAGAACTGTCCCGCATTGGAACGAACCTGTCAACTCTGTAACAAGAAGGGACATTTCGCCTCTGTCTGCAGAAGCACTTCTAAGCCTACAAATTCTATGACAACGGGCAAGGAAGACTTTTCAGCTTGTATCATAGCAGCATCACCTTCTTCATTACGCAAAGCTACTGTACCCGCCTTTGTTAAAGGAATCAGAGCAGAAGCACTTCTTGACACCGGTAGCTCAGTCAGTTTTATCAACGACAACTTCGCTAATCTCTGCGGATTGAAAAGAAAATCTTGTAATCACACAATTCCTATGGCCTCACTAAATCATACTTCACAAGTACAAGGTCAAACTTTTCAAACTATTCGAATCGGGAATCATATCTATGATAACGTGAATCTTCTTATCGTGAAGAATCTTTGCGCCGACATAATTATCGGCCACGCCGTCCTCGAAGAACATTCGTCGCTAGAGTTCTCATTTGGTGGGCCAAAACACCCACTCCATGTATGTAACGTAGCTGAAGCATCGGTTCCATCTGTACCGCTTTTTGCAAATATATCTCCTGATTGCAAACCTATTGCTGTAAAATTCCGAAGACACAGCGATGAGGATAGTAAATTTATTAAAGAGGAGATTCAAAATCTTATCGCAGAAGGCGTTATTGAGGAAAGTAAATCACCATGGAGAGCCCAAGTGCTAATAACTAGAAGCGAAACTCATAGAAAACGACTCGTTATAGATTACTCTCAAACAATCAACCACTACACGGAACTCGACGCATACCCATTACCTAATATAGAGGACATAGTTTCAAAAATCGCAAAGAATACGATGTTCAGCTTAATAGACTTAAAAAGTGCCTACCATCAGGTGCCAATTCTACCCGAAGAGAGAAAATATACCGCCTTTGAAGCACTGGGAAACTTATACCAATTCAGGCGTATTCCCTTTGGGGTAACTAATGGCGTATCAAGCTTCCAACGAACAATTGATTGGATTATAAGAAAAGAGAAGCTTCAAAACACATTCGCGTATCTTGATGATATTACCATTTGTGGCCGTAGTCGTGAAGAACACGATCAGAATTTAGAGCGCTTTATGAATGCTGCCAAGAAATTTGGTCTAACTCTGAGTATGCAAAAATGAAAATTTTCCCAACAGTCTATAAATATTTTTGGCTACAACATCCAAAATCATGTTATCAAGCCTGACAGTGAGCGCCTCAAGGCACTTATTAATTTGCCACCACCAAGCGATTAGCCGACCTTAAGGAGGACACTCGGCATGTTTGCACATTACTCCAAATGGATTCCCAATTTCTCTGAACGAATACATTCACTCGCCAAGACGGCTACTTTTCCGCTCACAAACGAACTTATCAAATGCTTTGAAAGCCTTAAAACTGATATAGCAAAGTCTTCAATTCATGCAATTAATGAAAATATACCTTTTATGGTCGAAACTGACGCATCTGACCATTCTATCGCAGCAGTAATAACGCAAGATTCCAGGCCAGTGGCATTCTTTTCCAGAACTTTAAATCCTAGCGAACAAAATCACTCAGCCATTGAAAAAGAAGCATATGCTATTGTAGAGTCGCTTAAAAAATGGAGACATTTTTTAATTGGAAGAGAATTTAAATTAGTAACTGACCAACGCTCGGTATCTTTTATGTTTGATAAAAAGCACTCAAGCAAAATTAAGAATGAGAAAATTCAGAGATGGCGATTGGAACTTGCTGCCTATAAATATGAAAGTATATACAGACCAGGGAAAGAGAATTATGCTGCTGACGCACTGTCCCAAGTTTGTGCTACGTTACAAATACGAACGGCTAATCTTTTCTCACTTCATGAGGCTCTCTGTCATCCTGGCGTGACAAGAATGTACCACTGGGTTCGCTCAAAAAATCTACCTTATTCTATTGAGGAAGTCCGGAATATGACAAGTTCTTGTCGAACCTGCTCAGAAATTAAACCTAGATTCTTCCGGAGTAACTGTGATGACCCAAGGAGACTAGTCAAAGCAACGGCTGCTTTTGAACGCCTCAGCATAGACTTTAAAGGACCAGTTACAACAAATTCTAATAACAAATTCATACTTACTGCAATTGACGAATTTTCACGTTTTCCGTTTGCCTTTCCATGCTCAGATGTAAGCTCGAAAACTGTGATTAAACACCTCAACAACTTATTCATGATATTCGGCATGCCTTCCTACATGCACTCGGATCGTGGGACAGCCTATCTTTCCGCCGAAGTACAGGAATTTTTACACGCTCGAGGTATCGCTACAAGCCGAACTACAGCATATAACCCTCAAGGCAACGGACAAGTTGAAAAGTTTAATTCTACTCTTTGGAGAACGATTCTTTTAGCTCTGAAAACAAAGAACCTACCTGTCGAAAATTGGGAGCAAGTATTACCACAAGCCTTGCATTCTATTCGATCCTTACTATGTACTGCTTCTAATTGCACGCCACATGAACGAATGTTTAGACACCCACGTAGATCTACTAACGGCACATACATTCCAACGTGGCTGACAAATTCTGGACAAGTTTTAATGAAGAAATTTAATCGAGCTAATAAATATCAGCCGACTGTAGAAGAGGTTGAATTAATTCACAGCAATCCAGATTTTTCATACATCTGGTTTCCAGACGGCCGAGAAACAACAGTGTCCAACCGTCACCTAGCTCCACTAGGTTCAGGGGGAGAAGAACTGCGGTTGGATGATGTTCAGCAAGTGCCTAATGATACTGTCGAAGGCAATACATCTTCGGAGACAATGGCCCCTCATATGGAGACGCCAGCTGCCATTGAAAACGAATCTGATAACAGCAGAGAGCAAGTTTCAGAGCCACTGCCACCGCTGCCACCGGAGCCAATGCCTCGCAGATCTGGACGCTTACGTAAAGCACCAGAATTTTTAAAAGATTTTGTAACACACTAGTGCGGGAGAATGATGTGAACTTCTTGTATCTAATTGATGCTGGCTAGATGAAGATTGTCGCTGTGTAGTCAGAGCTTTGATTGTGTCATTGAAGTCTTGTCTAGCTAAGCAAATGTTACTAAAATTTTGTTTATTAAAACCTTGTATTCTGTAAAGGTTTTCTCATTTCACAGTCCAACTGGGTAAATCCAACTTAGAGAAAGAGGTTACTCGTCGAATCCAACTCGGATGGGCAGCGTTCGGGAAGCTCCGCAATATCTTCACGTCCAAAATACCGCAGTGTGTCAAGACGAAAGTCTTTGACCAGTGTGTGTTGCCAGTGATGACATATGGCACCGAGATGTGGCCGGTCACGATGGGCCTTATCAGAAAGCTCAAAGTCACCCAAAGGGCTATGGAAAGGGCTATGCTCGGAGTCTCTCTGCGCGATCGAATCAGAAATGAGGAGATCCGCAGAAGAACTAAAGTAACTGACATAGCCCTGAGAATCGCTAAACTAAAGTGGCAGTGGGCAGGGCACATCGCAAGAAGAACTGATGGCCGATGGGGCGTAAGGGTTCTAGAGTGGCGACCACGTACCGGAAGACGAAGCGTTGGCAGGCCTGACAATCTGGTCAAGGTCGCGGGAAGCCGCTGGATGCGAGCAGCGCAGGACCGGTCGTCATGGAGATCTTTTGGAGAGGCCAGCAGTGGACGTCTTTCGGTTGATATAATGATAATGTGATTCAAAAGTGCTCCAAAGCCATCCCAATCATTCCCTCTGGCACTTCCCTGCTATCGCAAAAATTTGTTCAATTTTTAGGGTTCCGTACCTCAAAAGCAAAAAACGGAACCCTAGGATCACTTTGTTGTCCTTCTGTCTATTTATCTGTGAAGACCCTTTTTCTAAGGAATGCTTGGAGGGATCAAGCTGAAATTCATACCAAATACTCAAATCTAGTTTTTTTTTATCAAACTTCTAAGCCAACGCAATCAAAAGATACAGCCGTTTATGCCGCAAATTTTCGACACTCGCAAGGGAATCAACACCTAAGGTTACTTTCCGTGAACTCAGAATATTGAAATTTGGTACGAAGCAACGTCTTATAGCACAAATAAAAGAATTATTACGAAAAATATTTTTTTTTTTACATCATATGATAAAAATATAAAAATATTATTCACACCGCACGGTATGGCGCAGATATACTAGGAGGGCTGACCCCAAATAAATTGGTATAATAGCCAGGAGAAAGAAGAAGAAAATAAAAGTATTCTTAATAATTTTAATTTTACTACCCTCTTCCTTATGAACACGTAGTGGTATTGAATTAAAATTCATATCAAATACTAAGGTCTATAATACCTTTAAGCTGTAACTAAATCAAACTTCTATATCAACGCAATCAAAAGAAACAGCAATTTAAGCCGCATATTTTGAAACTCGCAACTACTCGCAAGGTAATCAAAACCTAAAGGATACTTCCAGTCGAACTAGAATCTTGAAATTTGGCATGAAGCAACGTTTTAAAGCACACTTTAAAGAACCTTTTAGTTACGTCACATAATAAAAAAAATTGCAATAAAAATACCATAATTTTACTTATGCACGTACAGGTTTATACGGAACCCTCCTCGGTGCGCGAAGAGTTGGTCTTTACCTCAAACTTAATAATATGGTAATATCCATAGAATACAAGAAAGAAGGTAGAATCTTATCTTGTATAGCTATTTTGTTATGTCTGTAGTGGTAGTATTAATAAATCGCTCTCAATATCCTTACGGAGATGTATCAGCTATCAAGATCAAACCATCACTATTATCACTACATATTATATAAAAATAGTTTTCACAAAAACTAATCACCTCCTTTAAATTTTTTTAAGGAATCTATTAAAAGAGCGCGTGGGTTTTTATTGTCGCTTCTTTTTTTTTCCCACAATGGCGCCACATTGTTTGTGAAGCGATGTAGTTTAGCTGACGTCATTAAGAGATTTTAATATCCAACAATGAATAAACGATTTTGATTTGATTTGATTTGATTAGCACTTAAAAGTATAAAATAACCATAGCAGTTAATTATCAGCAACTTAGTGACATAAAAGAAAATAACCAAGCCTATGTCTTTTTATTTCAATTATAAATTTACAAGAAACAGTTAATTTTGGCATTACCTCTACCCGTAGATTCGTACCCGTGCGAAGCCGGGGCGGGCCGCTAGTTAAAAACTATCAATCTCAAGTACGGCGTTTTTGCGAGAGCACATCCGGACACAGTAAACCGTAAAGAGAGGGGCAAAACAAGGCGCTCGACTCCTGCGTCCGCGCCCTTTGTTCTCAAGAGTCCTTTGTTCTCAGGCTCTACCCGTATTTTTCCATTGATCATATCTTCGTGGTTCCTTAACCGATTTTAGATTTTAATACCTCATTTGAAAGGTAATAAAACGTAAATGTTTTTTTAGTTATTATGTACGTAATAATTGAGGGGCTCTTTTTCGAGTAAATTGACGTTTCAGAGGCAGTTACCGTATTTTTTTTTTTTCATTTATTGTTTACTAGCTGTTACCCGCGACTTCGTCCGCGTAGGTTTTATAAAAAAACAGAACTCGAACTTAATTGAAACATATTTTACGGCGCGCTTATCCTTCTTGATCCCTACGTAAAAGATGCATTTGTACTTATCCAAGTTGAATAAATGCATCTTACTACAAACTTAATTATCTTTTGATTTTATTTAACTGGTAGGTAGTGCGGAATTTTCATTGTCAACCGTTACAGGCGAACTTAAAAAAGAAGGCAATAAAGGGAGTGAAGTGAATGGGTAGCGAGGAGGTATTCATAAAAGTAAAAAAGGTCCCTATTCCTCCCTATCTATCCTTTTGTATCCCCCCCCCTACATTCCCACTCCCCCTCCCTCACCCTCTCCCACTCTCTCTTCCTCTCCCTCGCCCCTCCCTCTTCCCCCCTCACCCTTCCTTCCCCCTCCATTTCCCCCCTTCCCCTCTCCCCATCACCCTCCCTTTCCCCCCTCGCCCTCCTCCCATTCCCTCTTCCCCTCACTCATCCTCCCCTTCCCTCTACCCCCCCCTCCCTCTACACCCTCCCACGCCCTCTACCCCTCCCTCCCCCTTTCTCTCCCCTCATTTTCCCCTCCCTTACACTCTCTCCCTATCCCTCCCCCTCTCCCTCTCCCTATCCCTGACCCTACCCCTATCCCTGCTTCTACCCCTAACGCCATCTTAACCGCTATATAAACATACAACTGACACTCATATTGATTTTTAGACATTTCAAACCTATCGAATCCCAACCCCATCCCAGGGGTGGTGGTATTTCACGTCCACCACGTTGGATTTCAAAATCATTGTAGTTTTCGTAATCAGCGACCCGATAAACCATACGAACGACACCCATATTGATTTTTAGACATATCACCTCTATCGCACCCCAACCTCATCCCCAAGGGATGATAGCATTTCACGTCCACCATGTTGGATTTCAAAATTGTTGTAGTTTTTGTAATCAGCGGCTCGATAAACCTTACAAACGACACCCATATTGATTTTTAGACATTTCAACCCTATCGCACCTCAACCTTATCCCCAGGGGATAATGGTAGTTTACGTCTACCACGTTGGATTTCAAAATTGTAGTAGTTTTCGTAATCAGCGATACTTAGTTGAATAAAAAAAGTCCCATCAAAATCGGTTAAGTAGTTTCGGTGTGCTGTAGCAGATACAACCCCGCTAGAGTATTATTGTATGTGTAGATTCCCACGGGAATGAGATATTTTCCCGGGGTAAAAAGTAGCCTATGTCCGTCTCCAAGTTACCATCTATCACCATACCAAATTTCATCAAAATCCGTTCAGCCGTTTAGGCGTGAAAGAGCAACAAACAAACAAACAGACAGACAGACAGACAGACAGAGTTACTTTCGCATTTATAATATTAGTAATATGGATGGATGTTTAAAGATTTTCGCGTAAGATATCAACAATAACGATGATTTGACTATAAATATTCTTTATTTAGAATATCTTTGGTAGAAAACAAAAAAAAAACGGCCAAGTGCGAGTCGGACTCGCGCACTGAGGGTTCCGTACCACCACATAAACATAATTGTATTAGTTGAAATTTCAATAAGTTAATGTGCTAGATTTTTTGAGTCCGACACGCGCTTGACCAAATTTTATTATTTGTTGTTATTTTATAGCTTATGCACTATAAACATACCAATTTTCAAGTTTGTAAGTGTTCCCGTTTTTAAATAGAACTAAAACAAAAATCGCCTCAGCGACCATCCAACTTGACCCCTCTCTTATATGAATGTCCTTAAAACGGGAGCTCACCACAATTGGTTACCATTAGTTGGTAAGTTGTAATATTTAATGATTTCAGACTTTTCCCATTATTTTTACTGTGAGACCTAGCTTCTTGCGAAATTTCATAATTTTAGGTCAACGGGAAGTACCCTGTAGGTTTTGCATTTTTGAATAAATGTATGGAGATGAGGACATAAAATGCTATATCTTTTGATTGCGTCGTTGTAAAAAATTGAAATTTTCAGATCTTATGTGGTTCATGGATCCTAATATGTGGTATTAATTTCAACCTGATACCTTTACCCATTCGTGAGATAAAGGGTCTTGACAGACAGACAGACGGACAACAAAAATCAAGAACGTATTACATAGGTTTAATGTTGATTTTACCTTGAAAAATTAGAAGCCCTTTGATTTGGACCGAAAACCTTCTTGTGGAAAGGTATGGCGATGTTGCGGCGCGAGAGTTGCAGAAGCTCGGTCTTGTTGGCCGGAAAATTGGCGCGTTTTTCAAGCTCGTATGTTGGCACCACGTATGCACACAGAGGGCATTCGGGCGGTGACTCCAGGAATTGTCTTGCACAAAGGGTCAAAATCACATCCAAAAAAAGCAATAACTATAGATGACATCGTGTCAAGCACAATGTAATTCACATAATGGTCACATTTATTACCTACAGTACTTATGCCGAAAAAGCAGTTTTGCGACAGAGTTATGTTATGCCTTCATAAAAAAACACGCAAAATCAGCCCTGTGTTATTATTTTATTTCAATGTTTTTAATACATATATAAAAGGATGAACTGATTGACTGACTGACTGACTGACTGACTGACTGATATATCAACGCACAGCCCAAACGGCTGGACCTAGAAACTTGAAATTTTGCACGTAGATACCTTATATCGCGCAGACATCCACTAAGGAAGGATTTAGGGAAATTCATCCCATAAAGGTTTGAAATAAGGGTTGAATTTTGCATGAAACTCCATCAGTTTTGAACTTCGGTTCTTCATATTTTGTATTTAGACTAAAAATTAAAATAAATTTACAAGTGTGTCAGCCTTTTTGATAATTCAACCCCCAAAGGGGTGAAAAGGAAGAAGAAAGGAAGGAAAAGAAGGAAGGTTCAAAGTTTGTAACGAAGTAAGTGTAAGTAAGTGTCAAAATCGAATGTGGTGAACGTGATGTACCATCCTCTGTTGCGGTGCGATGCGGTTAAAAAGTCAAAATATCAATATGAGTGTCTTTTGTATGTTTTATTTGGACGTTAATTACGAAAATGGTATTGATATTCAAATTTATTATGATGGTAATGAGAATTCTTGAAAGCATGTGTGCCAAGGTTGAATCGGGGGTTAAAAGTTTGTATGGGGAAACAGGATATAAATTTCACCGTTTTATTTGTAACTTCACAGGACGGCTCCTATTAAAAAAAATTGTTAATACGTGATTCAGATTATTTCAGAATTCATCCCCATAAAAGGGGGGCGAAAAAGTCTAAAAACAAACATGGGTATCGTTTGTATGGTTTTTTGGGTCGCTTACGAGAACAACAACGATTTTTAAATCCAAAGTAGTGGACGTGAAATACCATCATCCCCTGGGGATGGGGTTTGGGTGCGATAGGGTTGAAATGTCTTAATATCAATACGGGTGTCGTTTTTATGTTTATACAGGGTGTAAGGGACAGCCTTCCGAAAACTGAAAGGGCATGATCAGTCAATTTAACTGAACAAGTTTCAGCGAATTAAACTTTCAGGAAATTAAAAAACAATCGGCTTCTCCATACAAATTGTCCAATCAAGTTTGCAATTTAATATGGAGAGGCCGATTTTATTTTCATTTCCCTAAAGTTTTATTCGCGGAAAGTTGTTCAGTTACGTTGACTGATCATGCCCTTTCAGTATTCGGAAGGCTGTCCCTTACACCCTTTATAAGGATAGCGGTTAAAATAGGGGTAGGTATAGGGATAAGGGTAGGATAGGGATAGGGGTGGAGATGAGGTTATTTTTTTATATATATTTGGCTAGGCCTTGGCGAAAAAAAATCCATTATGGACGACTGGGAACAGACAACACACAGACAGGGCCGGACTCTCACTGGCTAAAAAAAACCTTAGCCTGCCATTTCCATCTCCGTTACAGACCGAGGTTTTGTGTTACTACTTTATAAATCAGTTACTAATTGTGTTGTGTTACTAATTGTAAAAGGTATTCATTTTTGACATTATTGGTTCACTTCTTAATGTTACAGACAATCTTATTAAGTAAATCTAATTAAAAATATAAAATAAATGAAATAAAATCAATTTGAGTTTAATTATATTCCTAAAAATTACTACCTACATCAAAATGCAGAAACGACAGTTTTAGTTTTACTGGTTTGGTTTTCTTTCTCAAGGCACAATGTCGATATCCACCACAAATATATAAGGGGTTTGACAGTTCTTCCTGGCGAGGTTGCGCAGGTGGTTTTGGGGGTAAAGATGACTCTCGCGCCACTGCGCTGTGTCATTAGCTCCAGGAGAAGGTGTAACGTTGCACATTTTAGTCCAATACGGAAGTCGCCCATTAGTCCAGGGCCGTTCCATTGGTATCGCCACGTGAAGAGCTAGTCGCACGTATATTTCTGGCTTGCAGTGAAACAGCCATGATATGAAACCTCGCAGCAATCTAAATTCTTCACCAGCAGCGAGCACTGCTACAGATATTGGACCAGACCAATGCGCTGCTATGAGGAGCAGCTCGCTAATGTGCTCAATGGAAGTCTGCAGACACAAGTAAATCTTTATCAAAATCTTGAAGATCCAATAGTGTAACATTCATATTTTAGTTAAATTCACTACTCAAGAAAACAAGTAAAAGTTGACAAAAAAAACAGTCTCCAAATATGGTCTCCAAGCATTGCTTGTGGATTTTTGCGAAAACCATCTAACTATTTTGAATAAATATGTTGTGTAAACTTCTAGGTCACGAGAATGGTTCTTGTTATGACGGCTAATTTAAATAGCTACTACCTGATACTGATAGATGCTTATAAAGATTTTTTAACCCCAATGTCCACCAGTATCTACATTGTAGATAGCCCGACTCAAAGTGATGGGGATGAACGCATATAGCAAATATTCTCGCGAGCGCTCACGCTATTTCGTAAAGTGAATATTGAGTTTTTGATAGTACATCTCTCAGGCGGGTTACTAACTATACGCAACTCCGTTAGAAAAAAAAGGCTTCTCTTTCTCGAGGTAGTGTGTTAGATCGGGTTTAGATTAGTGTTTTTTGGAACTATATTACACTATCATTTTCTACCCACCAAATAGAAAGTAATGGAACCCGCTAATTTATTTATTTATTTATTTTATATATACAATTGTAACATAACAGAAAATCCAAAGCGTTACAATAAACTCTTAACTACTTTATAAATCAGTTACTAATGTTGATAAGACACAAGTAAGACACAAATTAACATAGAGAAAGTGTTGCCGTTTGAAAACTGGATCATTTTTGGTTGACTTTTTAATTTGCGCGGCTACATGGGTCAAGGCGCGGCTTGGTTCCTGTGAAGTGAAGGTTGAGTGATGTGATGTGAGGACGCCTGATCCTCCCGAAACAGCTAACCTGTCCCTTAATATAAAGAAAACATAAAGACGAGAGAGATGTGACAGTAAGCCAGCACGAAAATGCAAAAACTGGAAGCCAGTAGAAATAAACAAAATTTACCTGTGTAGCCAAGCAGACGCGATTAGCTGCAGAGGTGGCAGCGTAGAGATCACCGATGACTGCGTAGTCGTAGAGTCGGTAGGATCTGGAGTTGTCCCATCGTCCCAGACGGAGATCGAGGCTCGCCAACGGATCGTCGTTCGAAGATGAAAATACTGAAGACAATAATTCAGGGAAGGACTCGCTATGAAATTATCAAAAAATTACAACCCCAGTCGGGACTCGAACACACGACTTCTTTCACACATAAATTACCACAGTGGCCTTATTGGAATAGTGTCTTCAAATGAATGGCTGATATATCAACGCGCAGCCAAAACCACTGGATCTAGAGACTTGAAATTCTGCACATAGGTACAGTCAAGAGCACATCAAGGTTGACATATTGAACTCTGTACTGTTCTTATTTCAACATACGGAGGGGCTAGAGACGCACTGCGAGAAGATATGAGCGCCGATGACTATAAGGTTGGCGTGCCGACTTTTTAAGGTCGGCACGTCCACCTTAAATAGCAAACACGCGCAAGACCGTCAGTTTCGAAGTTAGGATCTTCAAATTTTCAAATTCAAAATTCAAATTATTTATTGCATTCTATGTGTGTTTACAAGTTCTTGAACAATAAATAAGTACAAACATGGACCCTGTCGGGCACAGCAATGTAGGAGAGAGGAAGATAGTTTATTATCTAAATAAATAAAACTGCTTGTCCTGACTGACTGACTGATTCATCAATGCCGAGCCGTAACCGCTATAGATACAGATCTGAAATTTTGTACACAGGTTCTTTGCACGTCAAAATCATCCACTAAGAAAGTATTTTGGAAAATTCATCTTCCAAGGGGGTTAAATAAGGAGTGAAAGTTTGTATGAAAGTCCTTTGTTTCTTGAGCTAGATTCACGCAAATTAGAATTCAAGCTTTTGGTAAAAAATAGCAGCGTTTTACCTACCATTAAAACGCTTATTAAGCGATAACCTTATTTGAAGCCTAAATATTTGAGAGTAGCGTACTTGACTTCCTGTAGCGAGTCGGTCATGTTACGAGTACTACCATTTTTCCCCTCTACGTATGACGTCACTTCCTGTGCACCAGAGTGGGGGCGCTGACTTCGGAGCTGATTCGAGCGCCCTTGCCTCATTGGCACTCAAATATTTATGGTTTTGACCAGGCAGAGATAGACCTTAGGCTTCAAATAAGGTTATCGCTTAATAAGCGTTTTAATGGTAGGTAAAACGCTGCTATTAAGCTTTGAACCGTTATTTGAAGCCTAAATATTTGAGACGTGTTTGTTATCGCCTGGTGGACAGGACAAGTGATAGGTGAAGGGAACATAAAAAGGATTTATATCAGGTATACACCAGTAAATTAAACAATACAACATGGTTTTTACCAGAATATATATTTTGAAAACACAGGTAAGTGCAAAAATCAACAATAATCAATAATTATATAAACATTAGTAGAATTGTACGGCTAGGTAATTTATTATACACATTTATCATAAAATGAAAATATTATAATTCGTTTACAGGTGCGAAAAGATTAGAAATTGAATCAGATGCAGATTGAACGGCTGGATTCTTAACGATTTCACGACAATAAAATTTAAGGAATGTATTTTCAGAACGCCAGTTACCCTTTGCCAGTATATCATCGATTGGACAGTTTTCTACCCAGCTCTTCGAGGCAACAGCGGATCTTACGCTGCCAGGGCTTGCCTTGATGCCGGCCCGTTGCAGAACGTTTTTCACCCAACCACCAATGTTGGTACGAGATGCTGCTTTGGGGACGCCAGTACAAGTTAAGAATAAGTTATCTAAATTACAGATCTCTCGTCTTGATTGTGATAATGTAATCACTCTTTTTATCCAAAATAAAGGATCTAAAGTTGAATGGTCTTTATTTTCGAGAATTTCCCAACCTGACTGCCGCCTACAAACTGAATCAGTTTTAGAACCATACTTAGGCCAAAAAATAATCGAATTTTGAGTTATAGAACAATGATCACATCCCATAGCTAAAAGTGTCAAATCGTGCACCCGGCGTCCTGAGCACAGGAGAAGCAAAATAACAGCTCGAGCCGAACTTTCATGTAAATTGTCAGAATTAGGCATGTTAGACTTTAACCAATTAATCAAAACATTTGTGTCCCAAATGGGGGCTTTCCTAGGTTTCACACTAGACATACTGATAGACTTCAATGCCTGACGCACCAGCAAGTGGGAACTAAGCCGGCTATCTAGATCAGGATCACATAGCGTAGAAATTGCCGATTTATGTACCTGAATCGTGCTGTAGGCTAAGCCATGTTTTTGATGTAAATCAATTAAAAATTTCGCAAGATCAGCCCCCTTAGGACGCGAATAATCAATATCATTTTGATGAGCCCATTGACACCAACGCTTCCATGCCGGTCTATAAGTTTTTAAAGAGGATTCGCGCCAACTCTTTTGTAACAATCTTTTTTGGTCTTCCGTCCAACCTGCTAGACTCTCCGTCCACCCCCACATTTCCAAACCTCCAGGGTCATCTCTGCAATCATTGGAGGCGGGTGGCCTGTCGTTGCATCGACTAGTACCTGGTCTAGATTGCGGACTGTGAACGGGGGCCCCAGAGCTCGACTCTTTAGATCTGACCGCCAAAAAACTTTCATCCACCGCGGTGCGACCACTAGGTAAATTCCCGTCGCAGTATTGAGATGTTGTAAGACACGGGGAATAAGGAATGGCGGAGGGAACACCCATGCCAGGGGATAGTCCCACCGGTGACTGAAAGCATCGTACAGATGGGCTTGCTGGTCCGTCAGGTCTAGCGTTCCGTAAACTGGGACTACGTGAGCCACGGCCGACGCAAAAAGATCTATCACTGGCGTGCCTAACTTCGAGAAGATCAGATTTGTGGCTTGCGGTAAGAGGTGCCACTGTGGGGGACAAGCGAGACGGGATAGGCGATCTGCTTCGGAGTTGTAACGTCCGGGTAGGTGATATATCTCTAAATGAATTCGAAACCGGTCTAGTATTGAGAGAATTTGATAGGTCAAATTCATGAGGAGAGCTGATTTCATCCCTCCTTCGTTCTTTAAGTATGCAACAACTGTCCTGTTGTCGCTCTGTATCATCAGAGAGGAGTCTTGCAGGAGACGGGCATAATCCTTGAGGACATACCAAATTGCCAACATCTCGCGAATGTTGGAGTGGAGCTGAGCTTCTTCCAGGGTCCATTGACCCGATAGACTGACACTGTTCAGTTGGGCTCCCCAAGCCACACCTGACGCGTCTGTTACTAAGTAGTTGGAGGCCGGAGGGAAATGAATCAGCGAGCTGTTCTTGACATTGATACTCCACCATATTAACTCTTTGATTGCTAATTTTGGTATAGGATATTTGTGACGGGGATCCTTCAGCAATAGTTGTTGACAATGCTTGAGAAGGGCTCGATGATTCAAACGCCCTCTTGGTACAGGAAAGCTCGCGAAATTGACCATTCCTACTATACTTTGAATTTCGCGAAGGTTGGCCTTTTTTCTTTTTAGAAGGCCTGCAACTCTTTTTCTTATCTCCAGACTTTTCTGGCGAGGCAGATACTTTTCGTTTGTGTGAGGATTCCAGACGATTCCCAGATACTGAAGGGCCTTGTGTGGAACAAGTTCCGACTTGGCATAATTCACTTGCCACCCTAGGTACTCTAAGCTTCTGATTGTTTCCTGAGCCTGCTTGATCAGAATTTGAGGGTCTTGGTGGACGAGTAAATAATCGTCTAAATAAACTGCGATACGAAAGCCCTTTTCTCGGAGAATTTGAGCGACCCAATTTGTTAGTGATGCGAAAACTTTTGGTGCGCAAGCCAGGCCGAATGGCAAACACGTCATTTGATAAAGCTTCTGATCGTAAATTACTCGAAGGAAACAGCGGTGAGCTTTGGCTACTGCCAGATGAAAATAAGCATTCGACAAGTCTATTTTGATTAACCAGTCTTGGGGTTGTAAAAAGCTTGAAATTTTGTGTGCATTTATGAGGCGAAACTTTTGAACACATACAAACTTGTTTAGATTTTTTAAATTGAAAATCGGTCGTGCATTTCCGTCTTTTTTGGGAATCAAAAACATTTGAGAAACAAAACTCGGGCTGGGATCTGCAGGCTCCAACACCTTCATTATCAACATTTGACGAATAACTTTGTCCATCTCTACTGATACAGGTGTTTTTATGCGATGATTCGCCAAATTTGGAATAGCCAACGGTGGCCTTGCTAAAAAGGGAATCCGAAAGTTTTTTATTATGTTTATGAGGGTGGTTGGAGCCTGTAAGTCTTCCCAACGACTCACAAAGTTTATTAGTTGGCCCGCCAGAAAAGTGCTCGAGTCAATATTTTCTTCTCGGTTGTCCTCGTGGAGCATTAGATTGACCGGAGGTTCGGCTCTGTCCCTTGTTGGTACTCTGGTACGCATCGTTATGAAACGAACGACTGGGTCTCTGACGAGAGGACCTTGGATGTTGAGCTGTTGATCTTTGCACTGGCCGATGAGGGTAGTCGCGCCCGTGATTTTGAAAAGCATTGTTTACATTTGGGAAAAATTGTGCGGGTGGTTTGCTCATGAAATCCGGATAAGTGTACGCCGGAAAATTAGGTGGCTTATTATAAGTAGGAGCATAACTAGGCAGGGCCTGAGTCTGCTGTAGGGGCTGTGCCAGGGCAGCAGCTTTATTTTGTGTAGGCGCACGGAGCGGCCAACATATTTTGGATATACCGCCTGATTTTTCAATAGCAGAGGAAAAAGCTTCTTTTTGAAACAAGTTCTCGCCAGAAGGGGGTATTTTGCGAAGGCTAGCTTTCAAAAAACTATCTTTGACGGACCTTAAAAGACTATCACGTCTTTGTTGAATCATTTCGGCCCTATGGCCACAAGCTAGCTGCAAAATATCACTACTAATCTTTTGAAAGCTACCCTGCACAAAAACTTGTTGAATCTTTTGTTGTAATGACCTAGGGTTCACTTGTTTAACAGAACCTACCCATTCAATCAAATCTTTAAAACCGCTCTGAACGGCTTCGTTTTGCTTTATAACTGCCTGCGTAATAGCAGCAAATCCTCGTTCAGTGAGTGCAATCGAGTTATACTTGTCGTAAGGCCGTAACTCGTCATTCGTGTCTAAGTAAGTAAACCCCGGGGAGGAGCAATATAATTTTTGGACCTCTGCATAACGAACACTGTCCCATTCTTCAGTATTGAAGTGTTGCATACTATTTAGCAGTTCAAGGTGTTTAGAAGACGATTTGGGCATAGTTGGCTCTTTCAACACTGTATTTAAGGGTAGATCTAAATCAAAACAAACCGAATTTTCGGGCGGATTTTGATCGGAAATTTTTTCTCGACCTTCCTCATAAAGCTCCCTACTCACATTTGCACTTATTTCTGACATTGCGTCGTTTTCATAATCCGGCCCATGGGGACTAGAATGGGCAGTAGGTTGAAAAGCCATGCTACTCAAGAAGTTTTTAATCCCACTTACTTGCTCGGCTAAAATACCGATAGC
The DNA here is from genome assembly GCA_947532105.1 of Athrips mouffetella. NCBI lineage: Eukaryota > Metazoa > Arthropoda > Insecta > Lepidoptera > Gelechiidae > Athrips > Athrips mouffetella. The sequence goes on from OX383958.1 coordinate 1,908,152, forward strand.
CTCCTCTATTTGCTGACGACGGCGTTTACTTTTCTGATGCGGATCGGCCATTAACGACCTTTTCTTTGGCCGAGAAGAAACTTCTCGAACCGGCTCGTCGTCCTGCGGGTCAGGCGCTGGCGGCGCTACCGGCTCCACTGCACGCGGTCGCGGCGGCGGCACCTGCTCCGCGGCTCGTGGCGGCGGCGGTGATGCGGCATTCGGTAAAGTCGGGGTATCCGACATGCTGGTAGTAGTACTCGTGTCAGAGTCGGATCCAGAGGAAGAATCTGAATCACCAGACTGTATTTTCCATGAAATTCTGGAAATAACAAAAATATTACAAAAAGAAAGAAAAAATCGAACGGTAACACCGTTATTTTACTTCGATATAAAAATTAAACAAAAATTTATTTAAATTTTGCAATAAAAAGGAAAAGATTTTTGCTTGTAAGCACAAAGTTGGTACTTACTTGCAATGCAACCGATCGCTACGACTAGCAAGTCGCCAATGTGGCAAGGGCGCTCGAATCAGCTCCGAAGTCAGCGCCCCCACTCTGGTGCACAGGAAGTGACGTCATACGTAGAGGGGAAAAATGGTAGTACTCGTAACATGACCGACTCGCTACAGGAAGTCAAGTACGCTACTCTCAAATATTTAGGCTTCAAATAACGGTTCAAAGCTTAATAAAGAAACATTTGTTCAAGCATTTCTTAAAAATCACACTTAAAGGGGGTGAAAAAAGGGATTATTTTTTTCCTTATGATGGTCTATAAGTCTTTCATTTTGGTAAAGAATAAAAAAATACTAGACTTTAAGGGCACTGCATGTTATCCTACGTCATCTAGTACACGAAGTTCACAACTATGTAGCGATAGTGGTGGCCTACTAGGTCCACAAAACGTTGGTCTGGCAATCCGAAACCTGGCAGGTTTTGTACAGTCGGGGCGCAAATTGGTCAAGTGACAGATTACACGAATGAAATCTATTCGTAGAAATAGAAGGTACCTATATAAGTAAAAAACAACAGGTCTGCCTGGCATCCTCTTGGCAGTTTCGCCAGTCCGACCAAATTTGTGTTCCAATCACATCTGACCACATTTCTGGTCCGACTAGCGAAGCTGCCAACAGGATGCAAGGCAGACCTGTTGTGTTTTACTTATATAGGTACCTTCTATTTCTACGAATAGATTTCATTCGTGTAATCTGTCACTTAACCACTTTGCGCTCCGACTGTACAAAACCTGCCAGGTTTCGGATTGGCAGACCAACGTTTTGTGGACCTAGTAGGCCACTACTATGGCTACAAAGTTGCAAATTTCGTGTACTAGATGACGTAGGATAATATGCAGTGCCCTTACAGTCTAGATACGTGTAATAGAATTTTTCAAAACTCATCCCGTCTAAGGCATAGAGTAACACGATTTTCGCGCGCAACAAACGGGCTTGCGCGGTTTGACGCGTTGCTCTAAGTAAGGGGATGAAAGTTTGTATGAAAGTCCGTCAGTTAGAAGTTAGGATCTTCAAAATTTGTATTTAGACTAAGGTCTAAAAATAAAGTTTTATGGGTCTCAGTTTTTGGAAATTCTGCACCCTAAGGGGTGAAAAGGGGGACGAAGTTGAAAATCCTTCATTTTTAAATTAAAGTCCACAAAATTTATTATTTAGGCATCAAGGTTGTAATTCTGTGGAACGTACATTACTGTTATTGAAATTCCACCCCAAACTCAACCCCTAAAAGAGAAAATCGGTGTGAAAAAGTCTAAAAACCAATATGGGTATCGTTTGTATGGTTTATCGGGTCGCTGATTACGAAAAATAAAACAATTTTGAAATCCAACGTGGTGGACGTGAAATACCATCATCCCCTGGGGATGGGGTTGGGGTGCGATAGGGTTGAAATGCCTAAAAATCAATATGGGTGTCATTTGTATGGTTTATCGGGTCGCTGATTCCGAAAACTACAACAATTTGGAAATCCAACGTGGTGGACGTGAAATACCAGAGAGGGAGAGGCAGTGGGAGAGGAAGGGGAGGGGGAGAGGGAGGGGGAGAGGAAGAGGGAGGGAGAGAGGGAGCGACTGCACATTGTCCGAATTTTACGCGGGCGAAGCCGCGGGCACAGCTAGTATTAAATATTCTAGACTACATTAAAATTGACTTTATTATTATTATTATTTTTAATTCGTTTTAAATATAAAATTAAAATATTATTTTTATACATTTTGGATTTATTCTGAAGACTAAAAACTAATTTACACGTGTTTTTGGTATTTCCCCTCCCGAAAGGGTTTAATTTGTGATAATTTATTTTAATTTATTTAATTTATGACATGTAATTTTAAATTTGTAAGTAATATGGAGGAATCTGGTATAAAAATATTTATTATTATTAATTAAAGGTTATGAAACAAGATACATGACAAATTTGGATTTAGTTTAGGTAAAAAAAGTAGAGAAACATTTGTGTCAGCATTTTTCGAAAATCATCCCGCAAAAGGTTGAAATAAGGGTGGAAAAAGTGATATGCATAATGAGTTAAAGTGACACTAAAGTAGACTGTACAAGTTTTCCAGCGGTTTCAGGACTTGAAAGGAGGGTTGAAAGTTTGGAAGAAAATCCAATCGTTTTTTGAAGTGAAAACTTCTTTAGCGGCCGACGCTTAGATATTATTATGGGGAAAAAATTATAGATTCGCATACGATGTCGCACCTTTGTCGCGTCAGATCTTCAGATCTAGGATGAAGATAGAAATGGATTTGCAAATGATCATACCAAATCATACCAAGTTAGAGCAGGCTTATACTCGTATTGAGCCAAAAGAATATTTTGATACAAAAGTTCTAAAGTGTGATAAAGACCAAAACATCTTTTTTGTCTTTGTCATACGAGTACGGGTTCGGGTTCAGGTACGGGTACTGGTACGGGTACGAGTACGGGTACGGGTACGGGTACGGGTACGGGTACGGGTACGGGTACGGGTACGGGTATGGGTACGGGTACGGGTACGGGTACGGGCACGGGTACGGGTTCAGTTACGGGTACGGGTACTCGAACACTAGTGACCCTAGACTACTCATGTGCTGAGACAAATGATAGGTCTCGATGAGATCTACATTTCGGATGACAGCTGTCAAACTAAAAATCGCTATAACTTGAAAACTAATGACCTTAGACTACTCATCTGCTGAGACAAATGATAGTTCTCGATGAGATCTACATTTCGGATGACAGCTGTCAAACTAAAAATTGCTACAACTCGAAATCTACTGACCCTAGACTACTCATGTGCTGAGACAAATGATAGGTCTCGATGAGATCTACATTTCGGATAACAGCTGTCAAACTAAGAATTGCTATAACTCGAAAACTACTGACCCTAGACTACTCATGTGCTGAGACAAATGATAGGTCTCTATGAGATCTACATTTCGGATGACAGCTGTCAAACTAAAAATCGCTATAACTCGAAAACTACTGACCCTAGAATACTAATGTGCTGAGACAAATGATAGGTTTCGATGAGATCTACATGTCGGATGACAGCTGTTAAACTAAAAATTGCTATAACTCGAAAACTACTGACCCTAGACTACTCACGTGCTGAGACAAATGATAGGTCTTGATGAGATCTACATTTCGGATGACAGCTGTCAAACTAAAAATCGCTATAACTTGAAAACTAGTGACCCTAGACTACTCATCTGCTGAGACAAATGATAAGTCTCTATGAGATCTACATTTCGGATGACAGCTGTCAAACTAAAAATCGCTATCACTCGAAAACTACTGACCCTAGACTACTCATGTGCTGAGACAAATGATAGGTCTCGATGAGATCTACATTTCGGATGACAGCTGTCAAACTAAAAATTGCTATAACTCGAAAACTACTGACCCTAGACTACTCATGTGCTGAGACAAATGATAGGTCTCGATGAGATCTACATTTCGGATGACAGCTGTCAAACTAAAAATCGCTATAACTCGAAAACAACTGACCCTAGACTACTCGCGTGCTGAGACAAATGATAGGTGTCGATGAGATCCTCATTTCGGATGACAGCTGTCAAACTAAAAATCGCTATAACTCGAAAACTACTGACCCTTTGAAGATGATGGGGAAAGATTCGTTGAAATTATGGATGAAAGTTGATTTTTCTGAGAAATAATTTTTTTGGTGTAAAATAATTCTGTAGTGTTAATTTTTTTTTATTTAATTGCCCAACGTTGATGTTTAAGTTTTCACTTCTGCCGGCACTCCCGGAGTGCAACCCGTCCTTTTTTAGGGTTCCGTACCTCAAAAGAAAAAAACGGAACCCTTATTGGATCACTTTGTTGTCCGTCTGTCTGTCTGTCTGTCTGTCTGTCAAGACCCTTTATCTCACGAACGGGTAAAGGTATCAGGTTGAAATTAATACCACATATTAGGGTCCATGAACCACACAAGATCTGAAAATTTAATTTTTTTACAACAACGCAATCAAAAGATATGGCATTTTATGTCCTCATCTCCATACATTTATTCAAAAATGCAAAACCTACAGGGTACTTCCCGTTGACCTAAAATTATGAAATTTGGCAAGAAGCTAGGTCTCACAGTACAAATAATGGGAAAAGTCTGAAATCATTAAATATTACAACTTTTCTCACAACTAATGGTAACCAATTGTGGTGAGCTCCCGTTTCAAGAACATTCATATAAGAGAGGGGTCAAGTTGGATGGTCGCTGAGGCGATTTTTGTTTTAGTTCTATTTAAAAACGGGAACACTTACACACTTGAAAATTGGTATGTTTATAGTGCATAGGCTATAAAATAACAACAAATAATAAAATTTGGTCAAGCGCGTGTCGGACTCAAAAAATCTAGCACATCAACTTACTGAAATTTCAACTAATACAATTATGTTTATGTAGTGGTACGGAACCCTCAGTGCGCGAGTCCGACTCGCACTTGGCCGGTTTTTTTTTTTATTTGTATGGATAGCCAACATAATACATATTAATTTATAGATTGAAAAATATAGGTCCATTTCGTTCCTTCCCTTTTTAGCCTTAAAGTAACAATAATGTATAAATAGATAGAGATGGATAGAGATAGATACGAATATATAGGGATGGAAACGGATAGATAGATAGGGATAGATATTGATCGATAGGGATAGATAGGTATAAAAAGGATAGAATAGGATTGATAGGCTTAGATATGGATGGATAGGATAAATATGGATGGATAGGGGAAGAAAGGGACGGACGGACGGACGTATGGACAGTCGGACCGATAGACGGATGGATAGATATAATCCCGCACGGACGAAGTCGCGGGAAACAGCTAGTTTTTTAATAATTTCATAGTTTGGCTTTCTTTTTGAAAGTTTTTGCGACCCTCTAAATCGTCACTTATAAATACTTCATTTTTAGGGTTCCAAAATTGTAAAAAAAGGAACCCTTATGGTGCGACTTTGTCTGTCTGTCTGTCCGTCTGTCTGTCACACCTCTATATCTCAGCAACCGCTCATGCTATCGACCTGAAATTTAGAATAGTTTTAGAATATAGTTGCCTTACTTAATTGCATATGAAAGAATTTTGAAAAAAATATTATTATTAATGTAAAGGGGGCCAAAATAGGGGGGGCCAAATTTCAAATTGTCGCTACTAGGTCGAGTGGGGATCATATGAAAGGGCTTTTCTTGTATATTCTAAAATATATTTTTGTTTTTTTTTTTACGTTTCTTAATTTTCAAGTTATGATGAAAAATGTCAAAAAAAATACCATTCCCCCCCCTTATCTCCGAAGTTTGTTAAAGGAAAAATCTGAATTAATTACAGTCGCTAGAAGTTTATGTAAACATTACAGCAATTCGCCGGAAAAATAGCGACACATGATTGAAACGGCGTTATAACCCGACCACTCCCGACGAACATTCGCTATCTCGCTCGCGCTACGGTGCGAGCGCGTGTTTCTATCTCTGTTAGGCACTGTGTGCATGTGATTAGGAAAACTGTAACTGTGGGTGTGCGTTTACATGTAGTTGTAGCGCGGCTTATTTTATACTAGCGTTTTGTACGGATAAAGCCCGTCCATACTCTTTATATTGGTCGAAGCCTTTATACTATATTTGAGTTGCAAGTTGATGTGTTCTTTTGGATGATGTTTATACTGGGTGTTAGGGACAACCTTCCCAATACTGAAGGGGCATGATCAGTCAACGACACGGAACAACTTTCAGTGAACAAGACTTTCAGGAAACGAAAAGAAAATTCCGCGTCTCTATACAAAATTGTAAACTTGATCAGGCAGTTCGTATGGAGACGCGGATTTTTTATTTCGTTTCCTAAAATATATAGTTAGCTTTTTACAGAGTAAACTATATTTGCCGAAATGTAAATTATGGGTGATTAATTCGAACTTTACATGCTAATGGAGCATCATTTTTAGGGTACCGATACCAAAATGGTAAAAAAAAGGAACCCTTATGGTGCCGCTCTGTCTGTCTGTCTGTCCGTCTGTCTGTCACACCTCTATATCTCAGCAACCACTTACGCTATCGAGCTGAAATTTGGAATAGTTTTAGAATATAGTAATGTAAAGGGGGCCAAAATAGGGGGGGCCAAATTTCAAATTGTCGCTACTAGGTCGAGTGGGGTATCATATGAAAGGGCTTTACTTGTACATTTTAAAATATATTTTTGTATTTTTTTAAGTTTCTTAGTTTTCAAGTTATGATGAAAAATGTCAAAAAAAATACCATTCCCCCCCTTATCTCCGAAGTTTGAGTAAGGGAAAATCTGAATTAATTACAGTTGACAGAGGTTTATGTAAACTTTACAGCAAAAATAAAACGATCTTTCTAAGTTGCACAGTTTTTCAGAAATCTGCAAAAAACCTTTACAAACAAATTTAGTTTTGCGGTCCTGAAAATGGACTTTATTGCTTCCAAAAATACTATAGGTATATCGGAACCCTCGGCGCGCGAGTCCGACTCGCACTTGACCGGTTTTTTTTTTATTTGTGTTTATCTTATCGGGTCGCAGATTACGAAAGCTACAACAACTTTGAAATCCAACGTGGTGGACGTGAAATACCATCGTCCCCTGGGGATGGGGTTGGGGTGCGATAGGTTTGAAATGTCTAAAAATAGATATGGGTGTCATTTCTATGTTAGGGATAGCGGTTAAATTGGCGTAAGGGGTAGGGATAGGGGCAGGGATAGGGACAGGTAGAGGTAGAGGTAGAGAGGTAGAGAGGTAGAGAGGTAGAGAGGTAGAGAGGTAGAGAGGTAGAGAGGTAGAGAGGTAGAGATGTAGAGAGGTAGAGAGGTAGAGAGGTAGAGAGGTAGAGAGGTAGAGAGGTAGAGAGGTAGAGAGGTAGAGAGGTAGAGAGGTAGAGAGGTAGAGAGGTAGAGAGGTAGAGAGGTAGAGAGGTAGAGAGGTAGAGAGGTAGAGAGGTAGAGAGGTAGAGAGGTAGAGAGGTAGAGAGGTAGAGAGGTAGAGAGGTAGAGAGGTAGAGAGGTAGAGAGGTAGAGAGGTAGAGAGGTAGAGAGGTAGAGAGGTAGAGAGGTAGAGAGGTAGAGAGGTAGAGAGGTAGAGAGGTAGAGAGGTAGAGAGGTAGAGAGGTAGAGAGGTAGAGAGGTAGAGAGGTAGAGAGGTAGAGAGGTAGAGAGGTAGAGAGGTAGAGAGGTAGAGAGGTAGAGAGGTAGAGAGGTAGAGATGTAGAGATGTAGAGACGTAGAGAGGTAGAGAGTTAGAGAGGTAGAGAGGTCGAGAGTTCGAGAGGTAGAGAGGTATAGGGGTACAGGTAGAGGTAGAGGGAGAGGGAGAAGGAGGGGAAGGGGGAGAGGGAGGGAGTGAGGGAGGGGGAGGGGTGATGAAAAGGGAGAGGGAGTGGCAGGGGGAGAGGGAGGAGGGGGAGGGGGAGAGACAGAGGGAGGGGGAGGGGGAGAGACAGAGGGAGGGGGAGGGGGAGAGACAGAGGGAGGGAGAGAGGAAGGGGGAGAGGGAGAGAGAGGGAGAGAGAGGGAGAGGGTTTTAGTTTTTCTCAATTACTTCTGCGAATTGGCTCTGTTTTAAAATATTACATAAAGGTGTCTCTAATCTCTCTCTTTACATTTGTTAGGATACTGCTGCTAAGTTCCTCTGTTCTGAGTAATTTATGAGTAACGTCTTTATATAAAATTCAGCTGGATCTTGAATTATACTCATTGATTTGCGCAGGGTTAGTCCTGTTTTTCCTTAGTTTAAAATTACCCCGAAATGACGGGAAAATATCTCATTGCTTCGGAAAACCGGTAACAACATAAATACGAAATCCACGCTAGCGAAGCCGCGGGCAACAGCTAGTCCCATATATTTTCATTCTATTCTACTAGCGTTTGCGATTGTAGAAAGTCACTTGACTCAGGGCCCTGGCGTAAAAAGTAACTTGGAACTTACCACCGCAATTTCGTTTAATAATAACATGCTGTATGTAGTGTTACGGAACTAATTTTGCGCGTTCTGACTCGCACGTGACTGGTATTTTTATGTGAAAAGAACTCACAACTTTATCGCACCGCAGCAACCCTCCATGACCGCTTTAGCGTAATATTGTATAATACATTATTATCATGACTGTGAACATCCAAGACACTTCTTAATATTCGCCGTTTGTGTCTCGGACCCTTTCATTTCTGTTCATAGACTGAGAGCTGGCCACCAATCGCGTTGACCCATTTATAGAGCAAAGAAACAATTCTAGTTAATAAGCCCTAAGGTAGGCCCTTCTACCATTATTGATAGATCCGGGCGCCTGCCAGCTGTACGTTGATGGATATGGTAGTGGTAGGGAAGCAAAGGTGTTGAAAAATTAACTCTGAGTTTGATTTGGTATTGCTATACCACATCAGACTACCACATCAAACTCAGCTACACATAAAATTCGAATATAACATTGGCAGGCGTTTTAGTCGGTGGAAAAAAAGTGGCAGGTGCTGAAAAGCTGGATGCGGAAAGCGTTGACCCATTTTTAGAGAAACGAAATCCCACTAATAAGTAGGCCCTACTATCATTATTAGTAGATCCAGGTGCCTGCCAGCTGTGAGTTGGTGGAGATGGGAGTGGTAGGGCAGTAAAAATCGGCATGTTTATGTTTATTTTATTTATTTTATTTTATGTATATACAATTGCATGCCCTTACAGTCTAGCCAATACAGCAAGCAAGTAAAATAAACATGATGTGTTAGTCAATATATTTTTGTTCTTCTTTTCTTAAGTTGACGATGTTCTAACATAAATTATAAGTATAGTATAAATTAACCGTTAATGTACATTTGACAATAAATATATTTAAAACTAAATTTGCGAATTTAGTCAAACAACAATTGGACAAGTCAGTCCGTTTTGCTACCTCATTAAGAGTATTGACAGCCCTTGATAACGGGCAATACTTAACTAGGTTGGTACGAGCAGATGGTACCTTATACATCCTTTGTCTTGGCCCTATCCTAAGCCGGGGATTTGGGACTTCCAAGGCAAGCGAATCAAACACTTCTTTATTAAATGTTTGGCCAATCAATAGCTTGAAGAAATACCTAGCCAGTGCTAAGTTCGTCCTGACTTCCAACATATTGTATCCAACCATACCCATCACAAATAGGGTTGGATACATAAGTGGGTAGAAAGGGTATACCCCATATTGCTTTAAATATAGAAAACGCAGAAATTTATTCTGAATTCTCTCAAGCATCTGGGTGTACTTGATTTCATGCGGATTCCACACCATAGCAGCGTATTCCAGTCTACTTTTAACAAGTGCATTGTAGAGTGCTCCCCGGCCATGGTATTTTTGAACTCACTTGTTTGGCGAATAATGAATCCCAAGTTTCGGAACGCTTTTTTGCAAACATCTACGATATGATCATTACACCTAATGTTGCAAAATCTATTGAAGTTGAGGCTTTTACAGAGCTCTGAGTTTGATGTGTTAGTGTAGCTGATTATACATTGAATTTGAATATAACATTGGCAGGCGTTTTAGTCAGTAAAAAAGTAGTGGCAGGTGGCGTCAAAGGTGCATGAAAAAGTGCCAAAGTTGACTCATTTATAGAGGGTTGGGTGGGCCAATAGTCTACTAGCGTGGACCTTTAACATCTTGTGTGCAAAAGGGCAGTCAAAAATATTAAGACGATTAGAGCAGACCGACCGACCGATTTTTGAGAAAATTAGAGAATTTTTTATTTTCACGAATACAATACCTTTCTCGCTCCGTTCGAAAGTAAAAAAGTGAAACAACACGTAAAATTTGTATATCTTGGGATACTTACTTACTACTCGTACTTACTTCTTGCTCTTTATCCTCGCCTGCCAGGGTGTTCGTCTTAATATTTTTGCCTGCCTTTTTGCACACACAATGTTGAAGGTCTACGCTAGTGAAAATATATAGGCCCAACGCTCTATGAATTAGTCAACTTCGGCAGTTTTTCACGCACTTTTGACGCCGCCTGCCACTACTTGTCTACCGACTAGAACGCTTGCCAATATTGTATTCGAATTCAATGTATAGCCCACAGGAATACTACATCAAACTCAGAGCTCTATAAATGGCTCAACTTGAATTGATTTTTCCAGCCTTTTGCTGCCCTACCACTGCCACTCCCACCAAAGCACAGCTGGCAGGCACCTGGATCTATCAATAATGATAGTAGGGGCTACTAACTAGTTTCGTATCGTTGCTCTATTGATGAGTCAATGAAATCCGTTGCCAGCTCTGCATCTATAAGAAAAACAAGACAAAACAATATACAGGGTGTTAATTTAATTGCGTGCCATAGCTAAGGGGGTGTTTCAGTAACGATAAAGGAAAACAAAAAAAATATTTAAAAAATTCTACTTAAAAAATACTAAAACTTCATTGAAACTAAACTAACGCGGAGGGCAATGACCCGGGCGGAGCACTGCGTTATAACCAAGCCAGAGCGCGAGTATCAATGTATAAGGTAGACACATACATAACCAGAGGCGGCTCGTTCTAAAGAGCACTTTCACAAAACTCAAACTTAGGATGTATTACCTACCTAGTTAAGAAATTAGCCTCATCAGGAGCGCTGCTCAGTGCAACGTTGCCAGTTCGCGATACGCATGCAGTTCGGTGACAATGCGCTGTTGCCGATCATACGTAAACAAACTTTTCGTATAGGTACAGCTTTCAGTTACTGTTCGCAATTTTGCTTGAAAATTTAGAATTAACTGTTTTTAAATAGTGTACGTGCCTAATTACTGTAAAAATTAACGAATACAGTGCCGTTTACATTAAAAAATGCGAAAAAGACTACAAATAAGACTTGAACTCAATGAAAAGGGGCCGTCACGATCTGAAATCGCGCTAGTTCAAAAGTGTAGTACAAAAAAAATAACTTTTAATCTTGAAGAACAATATTTCAAATCAAAAAATCAAAATTAAAATGTTTATTTGTAACTAAGTCTTAATATACTGTTCTGATTTAAAAACACCTTGGATGTGAGATTGTAAATAAATTGTTTTGTTTCCCGTGTCTAGTATTTGAAGCTGGCGCTGGCGCGCATAATATGTAACAATAAAGCCATAAAAAATAGTTCATCAATAAATGGTAGGTAAGTCAATTTATTTATTTTATTTTTTTGTGCACACCCATAAAAAAATTTCACGAGCCGCCTCTGTAGGTACATAACTGAAACTCTTTCGCGCGCTTTTGATAGCGCGATGCGCCCGGTCATTGCTTTTTTTTTTTAAGCAGGATTTTTTTATATATTTTTTTTTGTGTTCCTTTATTGTTACTGAAACACCTCCTAAGCTATGGCACGCAATTAAATTAACACCCTGTATATAATGACATTACTACACAAATATGTACAGCTGAAAATTGAGACTCAAAACATTTGTTCAATTCAAGGACTATAAGCAAACACTAAATCATTTACTTATTCATTGTTGGATATTAAAATAATCTTATGTCGTTAGCTAAACTAAATCGCTTCACAAAAAGTGGCACCATGGTAGGAAAAAAACCGGCCAAGTGCAAGTCGTACTCGCGCCCTAAGGGTTCCGTACCTATCTACCATATGATATACATACTAAAAGATTTTGCTCTTTTATAATTAAAAAAAAATTCTCCGCGACCATCCTACTTGACCCTTCTTTTATAGAAAAGTTCTTGAAACGGGAGCTCACCTTAATTGGTTACTATTAGTTGTGAGAAAAATTGAAATATTTAATGATTTAAGACATTTCCCTTTATTTGTACTGTGAGACCTCATAATTTTAGGTCAACGGGACGTACCCTGTAGGTTTTGCTTTTTTGCATAAATGTATGGAGATGAGGACATAAAAAGCCATATCTTTTGATTGCGTCATTGTAAAATATTGAAATTTTCAGATCTTGTGTGGTTTGTGGACTTTAATATTCTTTATCAATTTCAACTTGATACCTCTTCTCGTTCGTGAGAAAAAGGGTCTTGACAGACAGACAGACGGACAAGAAAGTGATCCTTTAAGGGTTTCGTTTTTAGGGTTCCGATACCAAAATGGTGAAAAAAGGAACCCTTATGGTGCCGCTCTGTCTGTCTGTCTGTCTGTCTGTCCGTCTGTCTGTCACACCTCTATATCTCAGCAACCACTTACGCTATCGAGCTGAAATTTGGAATAGTTTTAGAATATAGTTGCCCAACTTAATTGCACATGAAAATTTTTTGAAAAAAGTATGATTATTAATGTAAAGGGGGCCAAAATAGGGGGGGCCAAATTTCAAATTGTCGCTACTAGGTCGAGTGGGGTATCATATGAAAGGGCTTTACTTGTAAATTTTAAAATATATTTTTGTATTTTTTTAAGTTTCTTAGTTTTCAAGTTATGATGAAAAATGTCAAAAAAAATACCATTCCCCCCCCTTATCTCCGAAGTTTGAGTAAGGGAAAATCTGAATTAATTACAGTTGACAGAGGTTTATGTAAACTTTACAGCAAAAATAAAACGATCTTTCTAAGTTGCACAGTTTTTCAGAAATCTGCAAAAAACCTTTACAAACAAATTTAGTTTTGCGGTCCTGAAAATGGACTTTATTGCTTCCAAAAATACTATAGGTATATCGGAACCCTCGGCGCGCGAGTCCGACTCGCACTTGACCGGTTTTTATTTTTTATTTTGAGGTTCGGAACCCTAATAAGCGACTATAAAAACCCAAGCGCTCTTTTAAATATGTTGATACAATAAATGTGTCAATTTGAATTTTGAATTTTACTGTTAGAACCGTAGTCTAATCCCTTATAAACCTTTCATAATTTTTGCTTAATAACAGTTTAAAACTTATATAACGGTAAACTTTAAGTGTCAGTTTTTTATTCCGAGTTTTACGAGACATAAAGAGCTGTAGTTGCTTGTGTTCGTTACACTTATAACGTAGCGATTTTTTTATTAAAAGTGATTATTTTGATGATTATTGATTTATGATGATTATTTTACTTAACTCCGAAATTCTGAAAATTTTAATGTTTACCGGGCAAATAGCAGTTAACAAAAGTATTTTGATTTTTGAAGCTAGTAATTTATTGTTATATATACTTATATATTTTTATGTATCCTAACAACATCCCAAAATTTATGTATTTTATTATATTTTGTTATATTTTATATATTTTATTTTATAATTATTTTTTTTTTTTGCAATTTTTAAGACCTAACGCAATTTTTGTGTCTGTGGTGGTTACTGGCGTATTTTTTTCTTCCCTCTAATATCATATCAGTACTTAAAAGTATTTGAGAGTTAATCGAAGAAACGCTTATTATTCATTCATATCTAGTAAAACTTAAAAAAAACGCAAACTTAAATACGAATTTAAACGCTTTTTTACCAATTTTCTACTTGGTGACTGAATGACATATCAATGCACAGCTAAAACTACCGAGCTGGATATTCGAATGGCGTTTAACTTTCTCGAGAGAGACATCCTTTTGGAAGAAGTGAGAATAAGAACACCCTGTTTGTACCCTTTCCTTTACCAGCTGTATTATGTTTCGTCCAACTTGTTTTTCGACGATAATTTGATATGGTCCCAAGTTGGAGCCCAACAGGGAGGCCCACTTGGACCACTAAGTGTTAGCCTTCCGATCCAGAAAGTGATCACCGAACTAGAGTGCCCCCTTAACATCTTTGGGAAACCCCCTCCTGTGCCCCCTTAAGATCCCAGAATCTTTGGGATCAACAATCAATCGACTTAAACAAATAGAAATAAAACCACGTTTAAAGAACTTTGGGATCAAAATATATTAATCGAATTAGGTAAGAGTTGCAAAAAGCATGATAGGATACAGATGTAAATGTTACTGGCCAAACCCGATTTTAGACCAAACTAGTTTTGCCTAGGCCAAACATAAATGTGATGGGTAGGTAAGTTAGGTTAAATATCTGTTAAATTTTGCACTAGAAAAGACTTGTTTCTAGTGTTAACACAAATAATTATATTGACCTCACTTTCTTTGTCAATTACACAAAAAAGGACAGCACGAGGTCTTTTTGTATAAAGAATAAACAACAAAATTAATTACCCGTCATAATGTGACTAAATTATTGGCATAACTATGTATAAAAACACATTACACTAATTTGTCTCTACACTCGCGTTGTTTAACTGTGAAACACATAGGTACCATGAAAAGATTAAAAAATTGCTAGCACAGCGAAACTGGTTCCGGGAGCAGCATTTGCGCATCTCTTGATCTCTTCTAATATAAATACGTACACTGGGTGTAAAAAAAAGTATGATGACCCTTCTAAGGGGTTATTCTGTATCACTAATAGATTGAAAAAAAAATATGTCTTACCTACAATTTTTTTTTTTACTCAAGAAGAAGTGAAATGCCTGGAGGGTTCAATGACCTCTATGATCAGCTGTTGATGCAGACAAAGATGTAGGATTTTGTTATAATATCCAGTCAGTAGCAAGTATCTAATTTCAATAAATTACTGTAATATAATTCAAAGGACAATCAAATTTTAAAATCACACAAATTAAAAATAAATGAAAAAAAATATATATCTTTTTTATATTTTCCTACTTTTGTTAGTCACCTCTTAGGAGGATCATCGTACTTCTTTTACACCCTGTGTTTTATATAGGGTGACTTTTAATTAGTTCTTGAGAGCAAAAGATATGCATGTCCTCCTGATACTGAACAACTTATCCCAAGGAAAAACGAAAAACCAAATTTGACCTCCCATACAAAATGCGCTATCAGCTGATGCAGTTTCTATGGGAGGTCAAAACTTGATTTTCGTATTTCAATCTATGTTCCTTGGGGAAATTTGTTCAGTATCATGAGTACATGCATACCTTTTTCTACTAAAAACTAATTAAAAGTCACCTTAAAGAACCTAGCACAATAATTTCGTCTTTCAAAAATATATTCGGTGAAACTGCGAATTGGACCAACTACTACTAAAACTACTGCGGAGAAAAAGTCGGCCCGGTAATCGGACCTGAAAAAAGTCTGACGTGGTCGGATACCCTAATAAGGATGAAACTTAATAGACTTCATGAATGTTTTTAAGGATTATAATATGAAGTGTTGTTAGTCCCGCCAGTAGTTATGATTTTCTAGTCTTTTCATAGTTTTAAGTATCACTCATCATTGAGATGTTTCAGGCTGTTATGTTAATTATTTATGTTATAAAATCATCTACGGGTATTATTAAACTACAACATCGATTACAATCTACGTTATTACCGAATGTAAAGAGACATCTATTATTTGAACCTATAGATTTAAAATTAAACTGTGAATCCGTGCAACTGTTCTCAAGAAACACTAATAAATAGGTTACGCAATGCAGCAAAATTGTTGTTTGGTGCGAGTGCCTTGTACTGAATCACGAGCAAGCCAAGAATTAAAGAAGAATCCTAAACGTAGCAAGGGTTTTAGGCACGAGACGCGAAATAACTTTGCTTCCGAGCGAAACATACAATTTTTCACCTCACTAAACTGTCTACACTACAGCGAAGAGAATGCTAACGAATGGTGCGAGTACCGCCAAAATGCACATTCATTAAACGAACGATAAATTACCAAAACTAATAAAATAACAAAAGCCTTTTCCGTGCTAGCGACCAAAAACGACTCACACGCAGATTTCGACCGATGAAGCAAAATTTTTCAGAGCTGGTGAGATAAAAAAACTATTTTCGTACTTCGTATATTTTTGAGAACAGTTGTCACGTACATGGCTCTATCTTTGGGTTCAGTATTCCGAATAGAAGTCTTTTTACACACCGTACGTCTAGTAAAAAATCAACAATCTAAAAATGTTGTGCCCATAAAACGTATAACTTACAACATGATAAAGTGTTTTAACATAAAACCAACTTTTACTTATTTATTAAATAGATGGTAAATTGATTTACAAGTCGAAATAATGTAGCTTGATCAGAATGACAACAGCCAGCTTAGCACGTTGCAGTTGTCAGTTTATCTAAGCCCATATACTAAAGAACCAGTGTTGCCAACTTACTGACTTTAAGCATGGTCACGTTTTTCTGACAGCTGAGCCGTGCCGTGATTTTGAAAGACAATTATGGCTACATATATTTGTGTATAAAGCTATCTCCGTCTAAAATATCAAAAACGTTATTTGTGGGAATTGTGGGATTGCTAAACATTTTCTTCCACTGACATTTCTTCGCGTTTAGAGGTCATAGATTAGATGACATCATTCCTCAAATAAAGTGACATTTCTCCGAGATATATTTTCTCTCGGGCAGCGTGCTAAGCCCGCAGGACAGACCTATCCGTGAGAACAGGCCGGAGCAATACGTGTTTCTTTTACTCCAATATTTTATGCATCATCGCTCAGTCTTGTTGTCACACTGCTGTCATGTTTTAAAGGTGGTAGGGCTTTTGTACTAAGCCCGTCTGGAGATGTACTAACTTCTTACCAGTTTCTGCCGTAAAACAGCCGTGTTTGAACTGCTGTATTTCGGTTTGAAGGGTAAGCAAGCCAGTGAAATCACGGCAACAAGAGACATACTATATTAGTTCTCAGGGTGGGCAACGAGCTTCGCAGTCTTATAAGTATCAAATTATGGCACTAGGTGACCACTTACCATCAGGTGGCAAACCTGCTCGTTTGCCCACTTGTGACATAAAAAAACGTTATTCAAGCTACATCGATTAGGTGTTTTCAACAAAATTCTACTAATGTCGAAATAATTAAGCTTGATCAGAATTACAGCAGTGTGAAAGCAGGATGGAGCGATGCGTAAGATTTTAGAGCGACAGAGACACGTATCGCTTCGTCCTGCTCTCACGCACAACTCTGTCCTGCCGGCTTAGCATGCTGCCCGAGAGAAAATATATCTCGGAGAAATGTCACTTTATTTGAGGAATTATGTCATCTAATCTATTACCTCCAAGCGCGAAGAAATGTCAGTGGAGGAAAATGTTTTGCAAATCCACAAATTACGTTTTTGATATTTTAGACAGAGATAGCTATATAAACTAATACATGTAGCCGTCCTTGTTTTTCAAAATGTGTCGCACTGCTCGGATGTCAAAAAAAGGTGACCATGCTTAAAGTCTTTAATCTATGGGCCTAGATAAACTGACAACTGCAGCGTGCTAAGCCGGCTGCTGTCTTTCAAATCAAGCTACATAATTCCCACTTTACCTAAAATATCACATAACACTTAGTGCTAAAATGTCAAATTACACTTAACTTTGAATTAGAAGTTAATTGTCGCTGTATTTATAAGACATTTATCTACAAATACATGTTGTTTCTCACTACAAAAAAATAAGCACTATAAAAAAAATTTGAAAAAATTATAGTCGCCCCTTGTCCCATACAAAACACTCAATGAAGGCGCAAGTTTTTTTGGAAAAGCATGTATTATTTCTCGTTTTCTCGACCAACGTTTCTGGAAAAGTTGTTCAAAATACGTACGCACAAAAATATTGTAGTTTTAACAATGTGGGTTTTTTTTTTTCGGGAAAGTTGCTTCTTATCATGAGTACTGAGCTTCGGGAGCTTTTTTTTATAGTTGATGGGCTTACTCTTGACCTCGATTTAGTCCCTCAGGAGCGAGCTTGCCCAGAAAAAGCCTATTCACTCGCGAGTTGAATAGATTCGGGTTATACGAACTCGGGAACACAGACGTAGGCAAATAATTCCTCTCATTGGCTGAAAGCATTATAAAAGATGTTTCAAATATCAACCAAGTGTGGGTAATATCCAGCGGTGCACCTGGACTCCCGATGGTAGAATAGGGAAGGCGGGATACGCTCATAGAGCTCTTGGGCACTCTCTCCGAAGTTACAGTCTGTAAAAGACCGACAGACATGCAACTTTGTGACGTGGGCCAGTCTGTGAACCATTTTTCACCAGCATATCATCACCAACGAGCTTCTTGGCCATGTGATCTATCGAATCAAGTGCAGCTAGTTGGTATTTGGCTGAGCCTATTCTATTCAGAATCGGACTTGAGCTTTAATTAAAACTAAATGCTGTCCAGGAGTGAAGAAACGCTTAAACTTGTTGAGGAGGCTTTTCGCCGCAGTTTGGGTTTCTGACTCAATGTTGGCGGCGCCAAAATTCAGGTTTGCACAAACCTCATGCCAAGAAGCCCGAGGCTGTCGGTAACCGGTACAGTTGTACCTCGAAAAGTAGGAGCCAGATTAAACTCTTGCCGGTAAACAGATACGCTCGTGTTTAGGTGGCGTTGAAACTCACCAGATCTTTGTCACCCCACTCGGAGACAAGACTTAAGGTTGAGTTTGTTCGCTCTACCATTGCCTCTTTCGAAGCCCTTTGTCACAGCTGGCTTTTGCGCTAGACATACATCTCTTCACCACAGCTCTACTCACTCGTTGATGTGCAGCAGGAAAAGTGTTGCAGAGAGAACAGACCCCTGAGGAGCCAAGACGTCAATGGCGATGAGGTTAGAGAGCAGCCACACAAATGACAATTCACGCTGTATATAAAAAAAACTATTCTTATTATTATGTAAGCCATAGACATAGGCAGTAAGCTGCCGTTATTCATAATCTAAGATGTAAGCTATCTTCCTCTCAACATTTTAACCTGAAATAGGTACATCCTGTGTATATCAAGTATTTTTGACGTAGGTATTGCTTAATTGGGAGAAAAACTAGGAACTAAAAATATATCTTGATGACGACGACAGCTTAGCATAGTTTTCACAAAAGTTGCGCTGGCGGCATGCACTTTACTGGTATGGCCTAAAACTACAAACTATATGTACAAAATTGCTACTATTATCTTACATACAAGACATTCAATCAACTAAAAATAATAGAGGTAAACAAGCTCGATATTAGTCCTTTCAAGACATTCTTGTAAAACCTTTTATGGGTGTACGGGGGGGGGGGGGATAAATGCAACAACTTTTGCTTTATTACCACTTATTAAAATTCGAAAAAATAATTTAGACTTTCCATAGACATTTACAAAAAGATCTGCTCAGTCTAATTTGTATAAAAAGTTACTTTTTTCGAAAGTCCCTTAAATAAGCGCTTAAAAGGTTTTACACCAATTTATCAAAGCCCTAAATCGGAATAAACGGCTTATTACATCTTTCTAAATTCAGTTGACAGAATTAGAATTTCTTATTAGGAACTAAATGCAATTACTCTTGACTGAATTTAGTAACTGAATCGTTTAGTCTACTGATTTTTCTTATTAAGGTGTAATAAGCTAGGGCTAGACTGGGGCAATGACGGATTTATTTTTAAGTATTATTTCTCGGAATTTTCTTTGTAAACATTGTATGTATGTTTGTAATGCGATGGAATAGTTTTCAATTACTAGCTTATTAATTATACTTCAACATTCATAAAGATACCTTCAAGACACTCCTCACTATTATTAAAATCTTGAACCGTTCGAAGCGTTTAGAAGCTCAGTAGTGGTAAAAAAAATACCAACTCAATGATTCAGTCCACGCCTGCAATATCAAATTACTGAGTGCTCCCAACAATTTGAAAACTTTTCATTTTCAATGTACGTTTCTATGTGGATAATTTCAACTGTAATGTAATTTCAACGATACTACCAAAATAAAAACGTTTGCCTAAAACACTTTGTTAAGCTTAACATTACTTTTGCGGCAAATATTTTTGTTTTGGTAATGTCGTCGAAATTACCACGATCACCCCCCTAAACTTTTAGCTTACAAGCCACGTCAAACTATTTAGTAAAGATTTAGTATGAGTTTCCATGGTGACGCTCTCGTAACTTATAAACATTTGAAAAACTTTCCCGCACGTGCCTAGACTTTGTTTATTATCTCACCGGAAAATAATAAGAATCACAAGTTGATCAATTTCAGCGGCAGTTAATAAACTGTCGAAAAACGATAAACACGTAGAAAATTCGTAGACACATAGGTCCGTTAGGTAAGAAAAACACAACCTAACAGATCCCGCATGAGATCGGGTAGATTTTGTCCGGTTCTATTTGACCAAAAAGAAGGCTTCTGAAGGTTTGTCAGAAGCTAATTCGGTACAATTCATTATACTCGTATTTCGACAGTTTGTTAACTTACTAGGAAATTATGATTAACTTACGATTCCGTGTTATTTTACGGTAACATAATTATAGGCATTGATCGGCTGATTGTAGTTACATTTTCCTGATTCTACAAGAATTTTTTTTTTGTCTGTCTTTGTAAATTTATGTATTATCGTCTGCTTAATAAACAAACTTTTCAGATCCTGTACTGCAATGCCAATCGCCCACACCCCTAAAACATCGCAGGCGTTGACTCAATTTCACATAATAGCATTGTGCTGACTTGCGCGTAGCACTGCACACTCATTCTCTTGTCGCAAAAGTTCGTGAGTTGCGTGGTAGCGTGGTCAAAACACAACGGTGAGAGAAGCAGCGAAGACTAGGCCGACGGCTGGAAGCGCGCGGCCCCGCCCTGCCTATACGGGCTTCTTGGGAGGCGGCTTCCGAAGAAGGTGCAGGGGGTCCTTTCGGTATCTGCAAACATCATCATCATAACATCCTATGAAACGTCAACGTCGGCTGCTGCTCCCTCGTAAACTCAAAGGAGGGAAATTGAAAAATGTGGAGGGAACTCCCGTAGTCGCTCCGCTTGTTAGCATGTCGACTGGCACCATAGACCGCAGTTGTTGGTGACCGCAGTATGTAAGATGGTACGATACATAAGAGGACGTTGCTGCTCATCCTCCAGTTCATAATCCCTTAGCCGCCTCTTACTTCTCCCACGGGTGGAGATAGGTTGGTACTATTCTTTGCCCGCACCACACGAGCTACAAACGGCCTGCAAGCATAGTTCACATAAGTTCAAATAGGCATACGAGTAACTTCGTTAGGGCCATGCATCCAATGACCAAAGTATTTCAAACCAGGCCACTCACACTCTGGCAGGAGATATATCCCACATCATCACTTGTTCCTCTATCTGAGCACCTATATTTTGTATACCATATGTCCTGGGCCATGTGGAAGTTACTGAACAGACTCCGGATCCAAGTTGGCTGGAGCAAAGAAAAAAATGAGCCAATGGGATCACAGCACAAATTCTGAACGTATTGTGTGGATTCTCTCCACAGACAATGGCACACCTTTTGTCTTGCTTTGTGTATTCTTTCATCTGCTCATACAATGGCATTTAATACGCCACCTATAATGCTGTCTGTGTGGCGGAGTAATTGGTCCAAAGAAATATAGCGCTACGGAATCAACTCTTCATACACGTCTATTGCTGGACGTAGGCCACCCTCAAAGCCCCTCAAAACAAAGCGTAGTTTTTTAAGAGAACCACTCTTGTTTGCGTCGTGGCTAGCACCGCAGGGGGGCTGTAATTGGCAACCCAAAAGAAGACGTGTGAGTGACTAAGGGTTAAAGAAGGTTTGACCTCCTGTAAGGCACCAGAATACGACATCGGGGGAGTGAGGTTGGATTTAAAGAGGAGCAAGAAGAAGGTATGCTCTCTTCTTAGAAGTATGCTACTGTGTCTTGAACCTCTGAATAATATAGGGCTTCTGGATCTTTTTTAAGGTCCCTCACCTAGCAAAAAGCTCCCTCTTGAAGGTCTCGAAGTGCTTCCTGTTCCGCTCGTTCTGCTTCTCGCGCCACAGAGGGCGGTAGCGGCGCGACTGCAGCCCCCAGTGGATCGTGAAGATCGGGGACAGGATGCGAAACTGGTAGCCTATTAGGAACATCTCGTATACCTGCAAATTGATAATAGTTTGTTAATGTCGCAGCCAACTCTGGTTGAAATAGGCTAGCCGGATGTTTTAGGAGGCAAAGGTTTCGGCGTCTATTTTTGGGTGCGAGGGTCATCAGACGACCTAACCTACCTTTGGTACGGGGATCAGCTTGTTTCTAGTTGCATTAGTATGTTTAGAGCGAAAATTTTCGCCCACGAAACATTAGCTGATTCAACTATCAGGAGAGAGGGAAAAAAGAAGATTTTTTGGTACTTTAAGAGTAACAAGTAATAGTTAGTACTATTAGTAGGAAGTAGTTTAGTAGTCTGAACACAAATTCCCGCGCAATGCCCGAAAGAGTTATTCTTACGTACGCAGCATTCCTCTACAGCGTGATTTTTATTCACCAGAAAAAAAATAAGGGATAGTTCTGCCCATGAAACTGAACAACTTTTCCCAAGGAACATAGATCGAAATACGAAAATCAATTTTTGACCTCCCAAAGAAACTGCATCAGCTAATAGCGCATTTTGTATGGGAGGTCAAATTTGGTTTTTCGTATTTCGACCTATGTTCCTTCTTGGGAAAAGTTGTTCAGTTTCATGGGCAGAATCATCCGATAATTTTTTTCTGGTGAATAAAAAATCACGCTGTTTATGTCAAAGTCAAAAATGTCATTACTATTTGTGTACTCCATTCTGAGCTTTGCGCAGAAGTTCGTGTTGCAAAGGAAATGGTTCGCATATGGCAGAAACGTTCCAGCTACCATAGTAGCCAAAATCACAAGTGGGTGAATATATCAACGTATTATGCCTTTTCGTAAGTTTCAGTGACGCATTTTTTATCAGTTTATCAACGTGAAAATATCAAACAACAGGACAATCTGATACATATTAATTTTGTTTTTTATCCGGGACTTGCAACAATATTTTTACTGAAATATTGGTAATCCTAGTTTTGGGCTCCAGTGAAATAGCGCCACCAAATAAAGCTTATTGTATAAGTAACGCTATCCTGACAAAGAACACAGGTCAGGTGACAGGTCTTCAATTTTTAATTTTTGTCTCCAATTCAAATTAATTAATTTAATTCTGATGAGGGGGCTAGTGTGCGCGTTATGCAGTCTTATTTTATGTGTCCATGGTAAGTAGTACAAAAGAAAAAGCGGAGTCACGCTTATTCCATCTCATTCTTTACTACCACCTATATACGTGGCAAAAACAAAAAAAAAACACGGAATAAGAAATAAATAAAACGTGTTTATTATTTCATAATGTTTTTATTTTTAAAATAAAAAGGGAATGCAAAAACTAAGTATAAATCAACGACTGTTGGAATTGAGGACGCGTGCTATATTTACAAGCTTGTCTATTTATATCACTCAACAGTACAACATAATAGATATATCCAGATGGTTCACTTACAAAACACGTGTACGGGTGATCTCGGAACAAATCGCCCCGAGATGACGAATCGCAAGCCATTTGTATGGAACGGTTCTTCTGTATATTTTTATTTAACTGACGTACAAAAGGAGGGCCTAATGCCAATTATTATTATGCCAACCATATGACATTTTTTGTATCCTTTAAATTTGTTACTAGAACCGACTAAAAGTGTAAGTAGAGATGAAAATGATGTATGTTTTGTAACTTGTGACAGACATTTTTTTAAAGATAATTTATTTCAGTAAGAACAGGCAATTTATAATGTAGGGGAGCAGGGGGCAGAGTGAATCAGGGGGCACAGTGGTTATTCATTAATATCTCGCGCGCTGTTCATTACAAACACACCAAAGATTTCGGACCTTGCTTAGCTCGGAATAGATACCTTGCTAATTTATTTTAGTAGGGGATGACATCTGCCAACATGTCACAACCCCATCATCGATGATCCATAGAAAATATTCAAAATAACCTGTCAAATCCGTAGAAAAACGACTATACCACCTAGTGACAAATTATTTCTTTAATCCTCCTTCTAAGTACCTTTATTTTTCTGTGAAACACACACTTACTTCGAACGATCGAGTGATCTATCCAATACCCCTCCCTCCCGCCAATCACCGTCATGTTATCACTGCAAGAGGTCGCGCTGCAGCCACTCCGCGAAACGCAAGCCGCCATTTTTTTTTCTTGATGTTATTTTGTGAATGTTTTTGACAAACTTAGCCATTCAAATTGTATATTTTTTGTGTTTTTACTAATAACCATTTAATGAGCTACGTAAGTTGTGGTTATTCTATTGCGTCACGATTAATTTAGATAGTGGTTTCAGTCATTGTTTTTTATTTGACTTTGTGGGGTACAGTGAACTAATTTCATGTGGGGCACTGTGGACTGTGATTCATAGTGCCCCATAAATGTATTATTTAACTTAGCCTTTCTTTTTAATTGAATCAGGTAAAAATGGTATATGCAATCTTAAAAGGAAAACTAACATTGGTATGCATACGGAAAAAAAAATAAAAGAAAAAGCTGTTTTATGTTTTTCTTATAATAAGTTTTAATTAAGATACTAAATGTAAGTACATAATGACTCAAATGTAACAAAAGAGACTAATTTGTGCCAATTAAGCAATAATCAACTCTAATATGTGATTACCAAGTCAATTGTGTTTTTTTTTTTTCACATTATCAAATTCAGATTAACATAGATTGTTCAAATGTCAGAGTATAATATGATCGTCAAAACAATAATTAAAAAGAAATGAATGTTTTATTTCAATAACACATCAATTAAGTTCAAAGTACCCCATATCAATTTTTAATGTAAAATTAAGGTAAATATTCACTGTGCCCCATGGTGATCCACAATACCCCAAGCCAAAATCCATAGTGCCCCATAGCTGGGGCACAGTGGTTCATTATCCAATTTAAAGAAAATATTCAATATCTCAGAAAGTGTTGTGTTTATATTTTATTTTTATGTTTTTTTGTTTACCTTTAACACCAAGTTACACCTTGTAAGTAAAATATAAGAACCAGCGTTAAAGATAAATGCAGTAGAGAGCACAAATAAAAAAGTGGTTCACTGTGCCCCCCGCTCCCCTACCTTACGATTTAACTAGTAAATATATTTACATATTATGCGGATTGTAGGTATATTTTCTGCAGCCAAAAGGTAATTGAGGTAAAATCCCACACTAGGCTAGGCTAGTCTTATGGAAATTTTATTTTATTTACATTAAACAGTTCCTGTAGCGGCTTGAACATGACGTCAAATAATAAAATTAATTCCATAAATTTTTTGTATACTTTATTCATATTAGGATTGTTTGATCACATTATGACATTAAAAACATTAATGTACTTATATCTTTTGTGCCAGGATGTAAAGAGCACTTAACTGTGCCGGCTTTAGCACTATAATAAAAATAAATAAAAATAAAAGTTGTGTTTATTTTCTCCCACTAACTTAATTAACAAACTTTTGTAGGCGCAGTATTATTAACACTAATAAAACCTTCGTTTGAGAGACAGGAGCCTAAACAAGGTTTGACCTGTGTCATAGCTCTATGTATGAATGAAGTGGACTTTCTGGTTGTAGTATTTTTGTGGCGTAATGCTCAGATGCCTGTGTTCTGTGTGATCCACGCTCGCTGCGCAGCCACATTGGTGAAGACAGTCGGTGAGAGTGGCAAGGCGCAACCTCGGGCGAACGATACGATCCCGTACGCTACTCCGCGAAACACTGCCGGACCACCAGAATCGCCCTAAAAAATTAAATAAACAGATTAATTTGGTATATTTCGTTTATTTTCAGCAGTTTATTTGATTGTATTTCTAACATTACTGGCCTAATAAGCCTGCCTTCTGCGCCTTGGGCCGCGGAAAGGATCAGGTCTGGACTTTGTGTGTATTGTCCAACATTTTATTTTAAAAAAGAAAAAAGGAATAGATATATATGTCACCGGAAAATAATAAGAGTCGTAAGTTGATCAATTTCCTAATAAGTCGATCAACTTTCGAAAAATCATAAACTTGTAGAAATTTCGTTAAGCCATAGGTCCGTTAAGTCCGTTAGGTTAGAAGAAAGTTCAGAAGCGAATTCGGAACTGTTTATTGTTTTTCGAAAGTTGATTAATTTACTATAAAATAAGAATACAATATAGAATAGATAAATTTACGATTCCGTATCAATTTACATACATACATAACATCAAATTCAGGACGTTCGGGTTACGATCTTTAAGACTTCGCTTTTAGTTTGTGAAATGGCGAAATCTATAACAATTTCACAAAGACAAACGGTAACCTTTTTCGTAATTTAATAATAGGATTTAACCAAATTTCGTTCACTTTTTCTTTGGTAAAGTTGCTTGTTATCATGAGTAAAACCACGGGATTCGGAGCGAAACCAATGAAAATTCACGCCTTGTAACATGGCCATGAAACTGAACAACTTTCCTTAAGCCACGATCACACCTAACTGAATTCAAAGACTAATTCGGCATACATTTCTGGGAGGCTTGGTTATGTTAATTGCAATATCCTTACTTCAATGAGCAATGTATGCCGAATTAGTCTTTGAATTCAGCTAGGTGTGATCGTGGCTTTAGGAACATAGGACGAAAAAAAATTATCTTATAGAAACTGCGTTAGCTGTTAGCTCATTTTGAATTGAAGGTCAAAAATTGTTATTTACTCATTTGGTTGTATAGATCAGCCTTGTAGGAAATTGGAGCAACTGTAGCTAAATTTATATAGGTACGCACAAATTTTGTGACTCACGGTCACAATAAGTAAATTTTAAAATGGAATATAATGAAAAGGGTTAATTTTATTTCGATAATACCAGTAGTACTTTGATAATATACATTTGAAAATGATCAAAATATAATTAGAAAAAGTCTAGCACCGCTAGCACCCGCTAGTCTTCATAAAAAAGCCTTTACACAGTTTCAAAAATTCAAAAATAACCGAAGGATTTAAGCCAAAAAGAAGGAACTGTAAATAAATGCAGATAATCTTGCTTCATTGGGGTTTAGTTTATTCGCATACCTGACATGATGAGACTCCTCCAATGAGAAAGTGACCCCCACAGAACATGTTAGGGGTCAATGCGTCCCCATACGATAACCTACATAGCCAGTGTGGGACCACGGGTACTCGCGCCGCCATCATTATCCGCGGAATGCGGCGACCGCGGGGCTAAAACACAAAATAAAATATAATTAATCATCATACCTAGGTATCATTTCAACTTCAACTTTTAATAAGATGGCAATAAAACAGTGAGGAAATACCCCTTAGACTATATAATACTAACGTATAAAATACCCTGATAGCAGGACAGCTTTATATGACGTCCACAGAATATATAATAATAAACAAATGACGTCCATACAAGGAGGTTTTAATCCACGCTAACCTCCTTGCGTCCATATGTATGATAGAGACAGAATGCTGTTTAAGGCATTGACGTAAGAAAAACGCTGCGCTTGTTTAAGGCAAAGATTTTGGAAACAACGCCGGCGTTAGAAGCGCAGCGTTTTTCTTACGTCAATGGTTTAAGGCAAAGAGATTTTAACCTCGCTGCGCTCGGTCAGCGAGGTTACAATCTCTTTGGTTTAAGGTACGTATTTCTCGTCTGTATCTAGTATTAAAGCGAAAGTGCGTGATTCATTTGGCGAGGATGTAGGTACGCACGGCAGTAAGTACGTTTTTTTTTACTATGTATGGGCTTACTCTTGACCTCGATCTAGCCTTGAGGACAAAAATGAGGTCGACGATGGAGCGAACGAACGTAGAGACAAAAGCTGAACCAGCGCTACGCTACAAACGCCCGAAACCAGAAACCCGCTCAAGGTCAAATTGTTTCCACTGGCGTGAGGTCGTGTGTACTATAGTCACCTGGACGCCACGTTTTCACACATTAGATTAAGTTTTTCTGTATATTTGTTGTGTTCACTTGTGTTAGCAAAAAAGTGTCAGTCTATCTATACATGGTGTTAATTTGATTGCGTGCCATAGCTTAAGGGGTGGTTCAGTAACGATAAAGAAACTCAAAAAAAATATAAACATTGAAACTAAATTAACGCGGAGGGCAATGACCGCGCGAATGGGCGCGCTATCAAAAGCGCGCGAAAGAGTTTCAGTTATGTAGTCGTCATGGAGATCTTTAGGGGAGGCCTATGTCCAGCAGTGGACGTCTTTCGGCTGATATGATGATGATGTGCCTACCTTATTCACTGATACTCGCGCGCTAGCGACGTTGCTCCGCGTTAGTTAAGTTTCAATGCAGTTATAGATTATTTATTCAGTAGGATTTTTAATTTTAATTTTCGTTGTGTTCCTTTATCGTAACTGAAACACCCCTTAAGCTATGGCACGCAATTAAATTAACACCCTGTATAGACCCGCTAAGTGACCGCACTATGATGGTACGGTAAGCAGAGGAACGCAGGTAGCCCACCTTTTGAGCTAAATCAAATCAAACCAATTTTTAAGAAATCCCTTAGACACACGGGAAGAGATGGGGAGTTGGTACTATTTTTATTCAGCGCCAAAGGGCTACCCTACCACTACTACATTTATCATCTTTAGTGATAGTAATAAAAGCTTGGATAAACGTACCTACACTTGGCCTACCTAGGTACATGATAACTTTCATATTGCAACATTTCTTTTAGTTAGAAAAGAGGTTATATGAAAACATAAAACAGTTGGAGAGGAAAAATTCAACAACAACAAATTGTTTGTTTTATAATGCTGACCCACTTCCTAAACTACTTACGAGTCTCACTCCGATATCACGCACAATGTTTTTATTATGGCACAGTAGGCAGACTTGACATTTCATTCATATTGTCTGGTATAATTTTTAATATGATACCTTCTTAGATAAATGAATATAGCGAATCATCTATCTAAGGATACCTTGTTCTCTACCTTATCAGACGATGGGACAGAAAAAAACAATACTTATAAATTTACATGTATCGTGGTTCAGCCCTAGGGTTGCCAACCGTCCCGCTATATGCGGGACGTCCCGTTTCTGAGACCCTTAACGAGACGTCCCGCCCAGAGTGTGCGCGGGACGCTAAATATCCCGCTTTTCGGAATTAGGTACGCACCACACATCTCACCACACATACTACCAAAATTCAAACATGTGATTCACTCGAAATCGTTTGCGGTTTGATCTTTAAAATCTTGGAAAACGTAAATATAAATTTGTATTTCCATACTATGTGTATCGCATTACAAATTTAAGTTTGCAATTGATACTTTTTACTTGCATATCGCGAGAAAGTTAGTGCAGTGCTGCTGTACCATTTATTTATTTTACTTTTTATTCTCATTTGAAAAAAAAAGTTCACGTTTTTTGTACTCTAAACATAATTAATTGAATCCCGCTTTTTAAACCCTTGTCCCGCATTTGAAATCATAATGTCCCGCAGATTCGTATTTTGAAGTTGGCAAGCCTATTCAGCCCCCACATAGTGGTGGTCATTTATTTCCTCTATGGTGGTGGTCAGACAGGACGACATTGTTAAGGTCATCATGAGAATCTAGTTGATGCGGGCAGCGCAGGCCTGCGCAGAACTCGTCGTTTAGAGATCTAAGTATATGAAAGACAGTTTACCAACTATTAATGTCTTCTGCTGGCATGATGACAAATATTTATTAAGAAGATACTAGGAACAGCGTTTCGGATTGTTGTATGATATAATGATTTGAATACTTACAGCAGTGAGCCCCCACCCCGTAACCGTGAGCCTGGCAAGTGGCACTCTCTGTCCGGCCTGCGGAAGTCTTATCGGTCTGACCGATCTAGTGATAGTCAAGGGCTGGGCTAGCCTCAGGGCCGCTATGTCGTTGTCGAACCGAGGCTGCCCGTACCGCGCGTGGACGGTGATATTGGATACGGGGACGATCTGACCTCCTGAGTCCCGGCGAGTGCTGCCCACGCGGAGACGGATGCCACTCGGAGCTACACTGGGGGTAAGTTTCAATTTCAATCATTAAAGCTATACCTTCCCTAAAATTTGCAGCTGCAAGCTCGTCAACGTTAATTTCGACCTCATTAACACGTCAATAACGTTTACATAAGCGTGCCTTGCAACGTGGCTGTTACGACCAACGGTGACCTCGAAATTCACAAAAATGAGAGTAAAGTATCTTTTTTATGTTATTTCGAAAATATCAAAAACTTAAAACGGCCACATCATTAAATAATGTTTTATCTAAAAAATAGATTTTCATATCATCATCATCATATCGTGTGGGTTGCAAGGTCGATGACCGACCTCACAAACCCTGGTGTCAGAGTTGTTGAGCCGCCAAAGGCCTCTGACATGGCTCATTAACGACTACATCCGTAGATAGTAGTCGGGACCAACGGCTTTACGTGCCTTCCGAAGCACGGAATCATCTAACTTTTCGGGCAATCAGGTGATTCATCCTGCAATGCCCTAACCAAACTGGGGAGGTCGCACAAAGATATTTTTGTTTGACAGTGTCCCCACCGGGAATCGAACCCAGAACCTCCGGATCGAGAGCCGAACCCTCTAACCGCTAGACCACGGAGGCTGTTATTATTACTCGTAGTGATAAAAAAATGTAGCAGTAAAATGGTTACAAATGGGAAAATATGGACAAAATAAGGGTAATTTTAGAATATTTTCTCTTCAGTTAAACAAATTAAATTAAAGTTTATATCGACCACATCACTTCTCATATCTTACTTGTTTTCTGTTAAGATAAATGCTATATTTAATGTTAAAAGTGGTTACGAAGTTATTAATTCTTAAGTATACCCTTTAGTTTCGCATCGTAAAGAGCTTAGATGGCTTAGATTTTCAAAGATTTACTCTTGCATGCTTGTTTTGCGGTCGTTTTATGTTTCAGGAAACTTTTGCTTTGAAATTTCAAACTTGGAAAATGTGACAATCCATTCAAAACAACCGTACGTTGTGAGCCTTGGTTGTGAACACGTTATGATTTTAATTCTAATCTACAGCTACCTCGTAGCTAGTGTTTTCTAAAGCATGTTCTTACGATTTTATCTTTTCTTCTGGGTTCAATCATAAAATTACGATGCAACTTCGCAACACAAATTACGAAAACTACCTATACTTCGTTGAAATTTGGTTCCCTGGATGGACATTGAGGAGTTGAAGCATCGCGTGAACTTCAACCCGAGTGGTCGACCTACACTCCTATCCTACATTACGTCTTTTGGCTTACTTTACGTCATCATGATTGACCATAATTATCTTACTTTAATATCAATTTTACCGTGATTTTACCTAAATGAATGCCCATTGTTGTCAGGGCTAGTCTTAATCGCACAGCCTTTTACATCAGTTATGCTTTCCCAATTATGAGTCATCTGTCAACGAAACTTTCAGAAGGTCAACAAAGACGGCTCTACTACAATTATATTTTAATAAAACAAATCAAAAGGTCAAACTAAATCAAGGTTATACGACCATATATTCATCTTTTACAATGTAGACCTAACTATCGTTAACGTCATTAAATGAGCCAATACTAACAAAATATAGTACACTAAATACCAACGAAAAGTAAGTTAAGTTTAGAACAGTAGAGAAAAGACAAAATTAATGTAAAAACAATCCGGATTCTTCGGACAGGAGCGGACGATTCTACCCAGCCCTTGTGGTGCCGGCAAAGTATAGTACCAACCCATCTCTGCCCGTGGGTGTCAGAAGAGGCGACTAAGGAATTATGGACCGGAGGATGGGCAGAAGAGTCCTTCTGTGCATCGTACCATCTTACATGCTGTGGTCACCAACAACCGCGGTCCATGGTGCCAGCAGCAACGCTAACAAGCGTGGTGACTATGGTACTTCCCCTCCACATTGTTCCAGTAAAAACTGGTAAGCTGTGGGAAGTTGGATTGAGCTCCCTGTTCTGTAGTGCGTTTTTTTTAATGCGACAAGTGAGCAAACGAGCAGTTGAGCCAACTGATGGTAAGTTTCATTGGATTATGATGATGATACTATAGAGGTAACGATCGATTGCGAGATATTTATTAACGTGTGTGCTTTAGATGTTACTGTACTGTTACGAAACTAACTATCCATGTCTTGTAAGCTATAACAGTGGAAATGCCAACGAAATTACGTCAACGGCTAGCAACAGCGAGAAATAGATAAACTGACAGAAATAACTACAATAAACGACGGACAGACTCGCGGAATAACACCGGCACCGAAACCTTGCCAAACAATCATCCACGTTCATACCTACGTACAGTCAACAGCACGTGAGCGGAACTATTTGGAACTCTATTACCGTGCCATAAGTTCCAAAGTGTTACTGCTGACGTGTTGTTGGGTGAACAATGTGTAACAAATTGGTGATACAACGAGTAACGGAAAGATATGATAATACTGAAGGGTGTGAATTTGCCCATAAAACTGAACAACTTTTCCCAAGGAATATATAGGTCGGAATACGAAAAACCAAATTTGAACTCCCACACATAATACGCTATCAGCTGATGCAGTTTCTATGGGAGGTCAAAAATTTATTTTGTTCTATGACTCCTTGGGAAAAGTTGTTCAGTGTCTTGGGCAGATTCGCACTCTTTAGTATTATCACACCTTTCCATTCCACGCAGTATAAAGTTAAACAAACTGGAAAACGTTTCTCAAACAACTTAGCTCATAGAAAAAACCAGCCAAGTGCGAGTCGGAATCGCGGACCGACGGTTCCGTACCACTAAGGTAAAATGCCGTCTTATGGACTCGTAGTTACGCAAAAGTGCATTAAATGCGCGCGAGACCGACTCGCACTTGGCCTATATTTTTTGTTACACATTTTGGTTTATAACGAATGAATTGCAGTACTAACAGATTTACTGAGAAACGTCCAAAATGTCAACTTTTATACTTATACTCGTACTTATATAAACGCTCTCACACTACCCACACCTTGCATTTCTACATAGGTCAATGATGTTATCTCCAAGATGTAAATTTACGTTTAAACACTGTGCAGTTGTATTTTTGTTTCTATGTTTCCATACAGGCGATCTTTCTGACTACCAGAGAAGTGGAAACTTTTGGTCCTTAATTGTCTTTGAGACGTGATACCTAGTATTATTGGAAGGCTTGGGTGTCCAACTGCAGGGCATAGGCCTCCCCCTTTTTTTAACCATCACCTAGTATAAAATAAATATTTTAGAAGTTTTGGTGGAGTTAAAAAGGTCTACTCACCCTCTCATGCAATGTGCTGCTGTCAGCACGTAATCCCTGCTGATGATGAAACCCCCACAGAAGGAGTTTCCATTGATAACCATGGACACCTGGTAAGGATGCCTGTTGATTGACGACGCTCTTCCTCCAATGATCTGACCGCTCAAATCAGGACACGTCAACTCTAGTTCTTGAAGCTGTTCGTCTATAGCTGGTTCTTCTTCTTTCAAGTCTTCTTCGCCTTTTGTGTTTTCTTTGCTCGGAGATTCTTCTGGGCTTCGAGATTCTTCTGCGCTTCGAGAATCTTCTGCACTTCGTGGATCTTCTGGAATTTCCTCCGATTCAGCATCGATTGCGTTCTGAACGTCATTGTCGTCATCTTCTAAGGGCCTTTGAAGATCTAAAAAATTGTAAGCAACGAATTATAATTCCCTGCAGATAGGTATTGTTTTACCAATTAAAAGATTCAAGTACCTCTGCATGTTCATGGTTACTCATGTTCATTTCGGTTTCTTTTAACGCCGCTTGAACGCTCAACTGAATTAAACTGGACGCATATGTTCTAGGTAGAGCTAATATTATATTCTTCATATCATCCCATTTTTCATTCGAACGAACAATCAACACTCGTGCGCAGCAGATGTTTAATAAGTACATGTGTATTAAGCATTATTAGCACTAGCATTATAAACAACAAATTTTATAGTAGCAATAAATTTTAAATAAATCAACATTGAAATATGCTTGGCATAGTCTAAATTAATTGGCATGGATGGGCCGGCGACTTGACTCTGCTTAAAAATGGCGCTCAGATATAGACCGATTGAAGCACTTTTTTTACTTAAAATTATCCATGAATCTCGGTATAGAAAATACGCCAGTCTGTTTGTTTCAATAAACACGATTTTATAACTAATCTGATACTAAAATACTAAATACTAAAATGTTTTTTGCTTAATAAGTTTTCATACAAAATTTTAAGATGATACATACAGACTAATTCATTACCTACTTGTACTAGCATTTATTATGGCAGTCTGGCTATGCGAGAAAAGTGGTCAATGCTGATGGTGATCTGGCACGAATAAGAGTGCATAAGTAATATACTTAACTCTTAAGAAATAGAGTTAACTCAAACAGAAATTATTATATGTATATGAAATAAAATTTCCAAAAAACACATCAGTCTGTAAATAAAATTTTAAGATA
The DNA here is from genome assembly GCA_947532105.1 of Athrips mouffetella. NCBI lineage: Eukaryota > Metazoa > Arthropoda > Insecta > Lepidoptera > Gelechiidae > Athrips > Athrips mouffetella. Next base: position 1,942,717 of record OX383958.1, read on the forward strand.
AAAGTAAACACATAAGCACAAAACTATCACTTTGCTTCAACAGTTGTAAGTGATCATGCTTTTCCAGATGTCAATAAAACATTCCCATCGTCTGCACGTCATCTTCAAGCATACTCACTAAATAAAGTGCTAATTATTTTAAGTTTAAATGGTACTCACCAACAACGGAAACGAAGCACAAATACAAAAAGAAGTAAGGCACAAGCAGCCGAGTCATCGTCAGGTCGAGTGCACACGCCAATTAATTCCACAAACCACTGCTCTGGCCAATCTCGGAGTAACGCGCGCGAAGTCAAACGTCCTAATTTTTTAGCAAGTTAACCAATAAGCGACCGCAAATGAAAATTTCTCACGCTCGAGATCAAAGTCACGACCTTTACTTAGGATTCTTAAGTTAATAAAAAGGTTTGTAAACCTCGAAGTGCTCAGTTCTCTCAATTGTTGCAATCCTCTTTCTTCTTGTAAAGCAAATTCGAGTAAATGTAGGTGTGCCTTGCTGTTTCCTCCGGCTCGTCTTGGCGGGGGGTGCACAATCCCCCAGATTGCAAAAATGTCGCGATGCGTTACCTATCTAAGAGTTGCGATGCGTTACCTATCCCAGTGAAATTGCTTCACCACATCACTAAGTGCACGTATTTCAGTTTATTATACCTCGACACCTAGGTATTTCTTCGTCCTTTATGTCGTAATGTAGATGTCTCTTTTATAGGTCATGCTCACGCGTTTGAGTTAGCCCAACATGGCCCAACCTAAAGACCAACTGTGTTATACTATAGGGTGACTTTTAATTAGTTCATGATAGCAAAAGATATGAATGTTCTCAGGATGCTGATCAACTTTCCCCACGGCATTTATGAGGGAATATGAAAAGCGGCACGGCTTCCGTCGCGTTATATAATCTTTGTGTCATCCTAGTGTCTCCTACAGTAACTATAACTATAAATTTTAGCCTATTTGTTAGTCCCGTGCTTGATTTATCTGCCTCCAAATTTCATAGAAATTGGTGCAGCCGTTTAGACGTGATAGTAGAACAAACAAACAAACATCCATACTTTCACATTTATAATATTATTAGTGAGATGAAAATATATTTGACTCGTCATAGCAATGCTGATCGGCCATTTAGTATGGAGGGAGGGGAGGTTCCAATTTTTTTTCCCATATTTTGACCTATATGTTCCTGGGGAAAGTTCAGTATCACAAGTTCTTACATGCATATCTTTTGCTATCAAGAAATAATTAAAGTACCCTAATATGTAATGCAAGTGTAAATGGGTCACTCACAGCAGCTGTGAGGCGTAGGGCTAGGATAACCTTGTCAGTTACACCTTTACTGTTGGTTCATTGTTCTCATTTCAGTAAATCATAAACAACATTATTTCATAAGACAATGTGTGTGAAGCGTAAACGATCTGTTTTCAGAGAGTTTGGCAAACCGCCAGGGCTTGTTCATCGTCGTGGTATGACCCAATATTCTATAATCATTCGTTGTACACCTGTGGTTTATTATTTGTTCGATATTTTTGCTTAATTTTACTAATGTATATAAAAACAAGCGACCCGCCCCGGCTTCGCACGTGAAATGCTGATACTAAATACTGATACTAAATACACTATTTATAGGCACGCGCCGCCGGTCTCCCGGCCGGCCGGTACCGCCGCAACCGCTATGTCCCAACATTTTAAATCTGTAATATCTTCGAAAATATTTATTTAAAATATTTATTTAAATTACATGCTGTAAATATTCATTTAAATTACATATTAATCTTTATTAAATGTGCAATGTATTAAAGGTACTTAATTGGATAAAGATTAATGCAGTACTGCTTAAAATCACTTCGTACAAAAATAAAGGATGAAAAATTGTTATTGTGGGTTATCCCTAAGAGATAGATATATACTATTGCAGATTTTTTTGTAGATCTTTTTAAGGTGTACAATACTGTAGTACATTATTTTGATCTATCTCGTACGGTTCAGCCAGCGTTTGCAATGTAAGCGCAAAAAAATGTGTTTATCTACGACATCACATTAGAAACCTTTAAAACTATCAGTGTTTCTCTACTATATTATGCATGTATTATACATATAAACCTTCCTCTTGAATCATTAAATCTATTAAAAAAAAACTGCATCAAAATCTGTTGCGTAGTTTTAAAGATCTAAGCATACATACAGACAGACAGACAGCGGGAAGCGACTTTGTTTTATAACTACTTACTATCATATTTTTACTCTTCTTTCGATAGAAATCGACTCAAACTTCGTAATTTGAGATCAAAATATATTAATAATCTTAAAAAACCTCAATCAAATATGCAAATATAGAACCCTACTATACTGCGATAAAAATCTATAATAAAATACATGAAGACATAAAATCAGAAAAGGATTATAATAGGTTTTGTAAAAGTTTTAAGAAATATGTTTTGAATGGCTTTTATGGCTTTTACACAATTAACGATTTTCTAAATTAAATAGATTGCTCAATCTATAATATAAACAATAGTCTAATATTTTAAAATTTAATTATTATGACTATACGTAATATTGACATAGACATTTTGTGATATATAATTACATATATACATACATAACATCACGCCTCTTTCCCGTCGGGGTAGGCAGAGACCACAGTCAAAGAATATATAATATACAGTCCTCCACCTGCTACGATCTTGACATACTTCCCTTGCTTCCTGTTCTTTCATCAATCCTTTCATACATGCTCGTCGGTTTAGGGTACTTGATTCCGTTTTTATAATTATGTATAAATTTTATAACAATTTCACAATTATTTTAATTAGTATTAATTTGGGAAATGGAATGTAATACAATTTAATTATATAATTTGTATAATTATTAAGCTAGTCTTTGCTACGCCTATTTCAGGCATCAAGTGAGATGCCTAAGTTATTAGTTTAAGACCTATTCTGTGCCATTTGATAGCAAATAAATATGAATATGAAGGTCATCTGTAGGGGGCGGTGTCTCGGGGAACAGTGCATGACAGCGGAGCCCTAGTGGCATCATTTGGGGGTGACAAGAGGAATGAACGTAGGATACCGCAGTAGCGTGTAACGGAAAGATGTGATGATACTGAATCTGCCCATGAAACTGAACAAGGTCATAGAACAAAATAATTTTTTGTTCTCCTATTGAAACTGCGTTAGCTGATAGCGTATTTTGTATGGGAGGTCAAATTTGGATTTTCTTATTTCGACTTGGGGAGTTTCAGTTTCAGTTTTCATAGGCAGATTCATACCCCTCAGTATTATCACACCTTTCCGTTACCTACACGTTGTATAAGGCTTTAGATTTAGGCCTACAATGCAAAGATAACATTATTGTTTCTATCTCTGGTGAATGTGACATAAAATACAATAACGAGCTCGTATTCATTGTTATTCTATTTGCGCCCGATCCGGGCGGATTGGCAGCCACAGGTAACTCAGAATCAATGAATACGTCAGTATCTAATTCTTTAATAACTGACTAACAGGTGTTATAGTCTGCGTAGGTAAGTAATTATTCGACAAGTAACGGAAAGCAATGGCAATTAATTATAATATAATAAATAATGAATTAATCTTTGGCAATGGTTCTAACAGTTACAAGAAGAGTGTTCACTTATAAGGGCAGTATTACATCGACCATGAAATTTAAACATTAAATCTACCATAGAAACTCTGCATCATCAGTCATTTTGTCTGGGAGTTTAAAACTTTTATTTCGTCTTATACAGGGTGTTACGGTATACATAGTAGATTTTACAACAAGTGCACCAAACGAACCATTGTTCCGAGACTTTTAGCAGCCCGAGCCGAAGGCGAGGGCTGATAGTAATGTCGAGGATAAAATGGTTTTGTGGACGAGTTATAAACTCTGCTTTTCACTTTGATTGCGAGGAAATAAATAAAATGTAACTGAAGAATGAGTTGTTCTGCTTTAGTGAAGAATATGTTGACGCACGGGTGCAGCAGGCCCGCGCGCAGGGCTTACACCACCGCGATTACTTGCATGCCCTAGTGCACAAAATTCGATTTTGTGCAGCCTATATCCTGCACAAAGAAGCACTTTCAGAGCATGACAAGTGAAATAGTACATTAAGATGCACGTGCGCTATTTTGGATATTACGGCCGAGGCTCAAAAATTGCAGCCCGAGCCGCAGGCGAGGGCGTAATGGAGCCGAGGGTGTAATCACCAAAGCGCACAAGCTTCTTACGACGTTTTTCAACACATTTGCGATTAAAAACGAATCAAATTCGCTTACCTGTAATTCCTGAGCCTCCATTTTTCGTTCTCACAATACTTTTCAACATGGAATAAATACACCACAAAGAGCTAAGTTTATACTTATTCGCCAGCTCATTGAAATAAGCCAAAAACACATTCTCTGAAAACGAATTGGCATTTTGTGCTGTTCTTCCATTCAATGAAGTTTTCGTAGGCAAGAATGTAGGTACCTATTTTTCCTTTAATTTTGCTGGAAGGAGACTCTCACTTGCATTTTGTGCCCCAGTAATTATTTCCTGTGGGGTTAAATTAAGTTCTTCTTCATTGCTTGAAACCGACGAACGACATTGTTAGTTAGTCACAAAAATCAAAGCAAATGAAAATACTTCTGAAAAATGGCGCGCGGAATTCTTGTTGCGCGCGCATTTCTTTTTTCAAATGAGGAGCTGTGCTGTAACGAAGCAGTGGCAATGCTCCCAAACAGCGTAGTCAATGAAAAAGTACAAAATTTTAAATTTATTGCTTACAAAATCAATTAATGTTAATTTGTTGTCAAATTTAACTAATCTCATGCAAAAAACTGTTAATGTAATATATTTTCATCAACATTACGTCTATATTTACGAAAATGTCATAAATATTTTAGACATTAGAACTCCTTGCTCTTTGTTAAAATAAAAAAAAAAAAAAAATTATATAACTAGTGCTGTAATATATAATGAGAAAAGCACGCGTTTTTAATAAGCTGGATTATGGACCTAAATACAGTGCAAATACAGCTGTTTTATGAGCAAATGTGTTGAAAAGGCTATTTTATTGGACCTGATTTCCTTTTGCCCACTTATTAGTGAGGTCAAAAGCAACAACTTTTGTTCTACGACTTTGCTAACAACGCACGAAAAATTTTCAACTTCCCATACAAAAAAGGTCGGTCACGTGACCACTTTCGTATGGAGAGTCGAAAATTTTTTGTACGTTGTTAGCAAAGTCGTAAAACAAAAGTTGTTGCTTTTGACCTCACTAATAAGTGGGCAACAGGAAATCAGGTCCAAAAAATAACCTTGTATACTGTGATCCTTGAAACTGTGTATTCAAAACACGAAACTGAACAACTTTCACTACGGAGCATAAGTCGAAATACTGTGAGTAAAAAAAAAATCTTGACTTCCCATATAAACTGCACTATAATAGCTGATTGCGCATTATGTAAGAAAAACTTTTTTTCGTTTTCGACCAATGTTCTTTAAGGAAAGTTATTTAGTTTTATAGTCTAAGTGCACAGTTTTAAGGATGATAGTGTTTACCCTAACACCCAGTATTTCTTGAAATGTTGTTTCATGGGTAGTGATTTCCCATCCCTGCAAGGTACTGACAGAATAATTATCTTTTAGTTACATCTACATAAAGCTAGAATTCTGGAGGAAGCTCCCCCTGTCCTGTAGTGGACGTTTCATGGGATGTTATGATGATGATGATGAGTTACATCTTGTATGTCACCGGAAGATAATACAGAATCGTAAGTTGAGCAATTTCCGCGTCACTTTATCAACTTTCGAAAAATTATAAACTCGTAAGAAATTCTCGTAAAATGATCATGCTTTGCTAATTTTGGTTTAGCATGCAAATTTTTAGAAAATTACCTAAAAAAATTTAATTTAAACAGAAAAAAAAAATACAAATCAGTCAGGAATAAACATTAATAAATTGTTAAATATAAATATCAAAATGTCAAACTTAAACCTAAGATTTTTTCTTCGAAAAATATTCCCTTAATTTATTTAAGGCATACACAACGTAAACGATCGAGCATGGGATATTGGGATCAGTTAGGTTGTGTTAGATTCTCGAAATTTATATAATTTATTATTTCTCGAAAGTTGATCAACTTAAGATTCCGTATACAAGGTTTGACCATCGCCGCTGCAGAAACGCTCATTAATGTTAAAGTCACATTATATCTCGTTCCATCGTTTTTCATTTTGTTGACAAGGAAAGAGTCAGCAATATTTTAAAGGAGGTTTAAGTTTAATGGGGCTTTGTACAACTGACGGACGGAACACTGTTAGTTGATTCAGACCTCGGACGAAGATTCAGACCATAAAACTAAACAACTTTTCTTTTATGACTTTTTTTATTTAGTTTTTTTATCTGCTAACGCTTCGCTTGCTTAACATAGAAATTAATAATCAAGCAAGGCCGAACTAACAACAAGAAAAACGAATTTATATTTTAATTAGTTATTTACTACGGTTGATTAACCTAAATTAGAAAGAGTAGAAATATTGCAACACTTGTTTCGTTTTGTTTTTTTTTTAAAAACATTATGTGACATTTCTTTGCTTTCCGATTATGTCAATAAATACATTGGGTCCTTACCTATAATATGGAATTATGGGTTAATGCAATCATAGTTCCTATTTTCATTATTTGTTTTATATTTGAAAGTTTATTTCAAGGTTATCAATCTACGCATTAAATATTGTTTTAATTTTTAGTTTGATATCTAAAATTAAGGGTTCGAAAATTGTTTGTCTTAAATGTTTTCGTCATTAGATAATAGTATGTTAGTTAGTTATATTTTTTATAGAAGATATTTTTCGTAAATCAAATTAAAGCTCCTTACTGTAAGTTCAACGTCTTCCTCTTCATACTTAAAAAAACATAAAAGGATTTAAAAAATCATGTAAAATATTTTAAGGAGTCATTCTGAGGGCTACATTCAACAACTGCTGCTCTACGAAATTCGCAAAAAAAAACTACCCTCCATCACAGAATATATGACAGTAAACAATTTTTCTCTATGCAAAACTCGAAAATGATCCAAATTGTACGAAAATTCGAAATCTTTTTTTTTGCGAATTTCGTAAAGTCGTTTAACTAAAGTCGTTCTAGAAGTCATTTTGTGATTGCTAGGAAAGAAAACACATTCAAGCGACAATCTCCATTTAGCTACTCTTAAATCAGTTTTTGAATAGTCTCACCAAAAAAACTGTGATTTTTACAAAAATGTGGCATCGCAGCCAAACCGGACGGATACGACGAACGATAGAATCGATTGCCAATAATCGTTGTCGGTTCACGAAAATAAGTTTCAGTGGGTGGTGTTAATGTTTGGGGATCATTATAATCAACTAAATGAACTGCTCATTTCTAAAGTCATTAATCATTATGAAATAGTGCATGTTATGGTTATAGCATGCGCATGACAGGAAACAACTTTCCCGATGAAACAATTTTTGGAACAAAGCACTACTTACTTGTTTATGTTTGTGTTTTCTCTCGCCTAAGATCTACCGCTCGATGTAGCTTTTGTGGCTTTCCCATAAGTAATAACAAACTCAACGTAGCTCACTTTGTTTACCTTTATTTGTGCTTTTAGCGTATCCGTATTTTGTACAGGTGCAAAGTAAAACGCATATCAGATCCAAGTTTTTCACGTCGTGTTTGCAGTAAGTTACCATCGTATCGCATAGGTACATATCTCATCATCCCCAAAGTGAGAGAGAGATGGGCATACGTAGATACCTGTCTAGGAGATGGCTAATGGCAATCATTACATACTACAATACAGAACTAGTATCAATCATCCTGGCTCCGCATGCATAGATTCTTCATTCCTGCGGATACATCTAGTGAGTCCGAAAAAGAGATACAGGTCTAAAGCAACCCTGCGTCTACAATGATCAAGACAACGTTATAAAAATGGTTTCGGCAGAATAACTATTGTGTAAATGGTCTGACATTGACTTTGAGGGACGTATGTTTTGAGTGTAAAGGGGTCGGGCTCCCAGTTCCCAACGGCCACTGCGACCTGTAGAGATCTATAAAAGCCAGGCGTCTGATGATGTTGCTGATGCATACCTGAGTGTTCCTAGTGTACCCGTACCCCAGGAAGCGCTCGTCGTGCGGCGGCACGGTGTCGGGCGCCACGTAGAACGGTTCGTACAGCAGCTCGAAGTTGGTCACGTTGTGGCTCACGTGAGTCTCCGAGCTCTCGTTCCCGCCGGACGCCTCCCATCTGCAGATCAATATGATCCTAACTATATATAATTATGTTCTTGAACTTGATGCCCGACGCGAAGAACTGAAAGCTCGTCCACCTGTGGCGATCAGTTATAATTATATACACGTGCCCGCCATGCGCGCGGACCTTTATCAATGAGATTGGCTACATAAGCCACATGCGAGCACATGAACGCCACATACATTCCTTCCGACCAACCACCACCTCGTTCATTCTCCTCTCACCCGCCTCCCCCCGCTTCCCTCACCCCGCTCCCTTGACCCTCTGACTAATCCAATGCTTGATATTATAGTACAAATCATTGCCACTAGAGGCCTGCCAAACCGAAAGGTCCACGTCAAAAGGTGGTGAGGTGACTTTAGTATAATAATATACCAATAATTGCGGTTTACGGCCGTGTACACAGTTTAGTAATCGTAAAACACCGTCAAGTCAGTAGTCATGGTCAACACCACGGTCAGAATTTTATCCTGTTTTCAAGAGTTTTCAACCTGCCTAAAGGGGTTTTACAACTATGCAACATAGCAGCTATAACCAACAGGTTGATGCGCCCTCTAAACTCTGACAGCAGGGTTTGTGAGAACGGTTATCGACCTTGCAACTCTTTATCATTACGTCTTTGCTTAAGTGAGAAGTGTGCCTTCTTACCTTGAGAAATTAGAAGCGTACTGATTGTAGATGAAAACCTTCCTGTGAAAAGGTATGGCGAGCTTGCGGCGCGAGAGTCGCAGGAGCTCAGTCTTGTTGACCGGAAAATTGGCAACGCGTCTGTCCAACTCGTATGTTGGAACCACGTACGCGCACAGCGGACATTTGGGCGGTGACTCCAGGAACTGGTTCAGCGATTCTGTCATTCCTAGAGGAAGAAATACATTTTAGTGAAATAACCCTATTCAAAGGTGTACAGTTGAATGGCAATGGAGACTCTGTCTGCACGAAAAATATGCCGCAGATATAACGCTTATACCAACTCTAAAATAATAATTTTGTCTCTACATCAAGCTAGATATTTCATGTCGAGAAGTCAACATGCCCCTCGTCGAATTATCTAACCACAATACTTTATATTGGTGGCATCATTCATACTACAATTTTTATCCCGACGAGCGTTCGACTGTACCGTATCTCATTTCTCACCTTTTGAAGGCACAATGTCGATATCCACCAAAAACACGTAAGGGGTCTGGCAGTTCTTTCTCGCCAGGTTGCGCAGGTGGTTCTGAGGGTAAGGATGTCTCGCTCGCCACTGCGCTGTGTCAGGAGACCGGTCAGCTCCAGGCGAAGGTGGAACGTCGCATGCTTTGGTCCAATTCGGCAGCCGTCCATTAATACCGGGCCGATCCGCTGGTATTGCCACGTGGAGTGCTAGTCGAGCAAACACTTCTGGTTCGCAGTGGTACAACCATGAGGTAAACCCTCGAAGTAGTCTGAACTCTTCGCCAGCAGCGAAGACTGATACAGATATTGGACCAGACCAGTGCGCTGCGATACGGAGCAGCTCACTTATTCGCTCAATGGAAGTCTGCAAACACAAATACAGATTTTTATTAATTTCCTAGGAATATATCCTGAACTTCTTCGTTTCCTGCGAATGATATTATTAGGACAGTCACATTAAAAAATGCACCTATTAGATGAGAAGGTAAGAAAAATTTCAACCAGCGCTCCAACCGGTTGGCTGCTGCAAAAACTAAAGGAAATTAATATCTTTTGCTGAACTAAAGTCTCCAAAGAACTTTTTTATAAATTGTCATGAATGCAATGCTGAGAAGTGGATTGGCGATCACTTTTCGTTATGGTAACCTTAGATTAGATTAGATTAGATTAGATTTATTTATTTCATACTATCAAATTCAAAATTACATAAATTGTTCAGATGTCAATGAATAATATGATCGTCAAATAATATAAAAACAAAAAATAATCAATAAAGAAATACAAACATGTCAAAAGGCGGCAAATACAAAATCATCTTATAGTCATAATAAAAATATTCAATGTCAAAATAAATATAAAATGTCAAATTAACTAATAAAATAAACGATACTGAAAAGTATTGAATAATTAAAAAAAAAATTAAAAAATTAAATGTCAAGATAAAAATGTCAATTAATTATTTTGATTTTAACATTAAATATTTATTGTATTAAAGAATTTAAATATAAGTCTACGACAGTAGCTTATTCATTTATATTTTAAGATAAATTCATTTACAGTGTAAAATTCATCATGCAATAAAAGGTTTTTTAATTGCCGATAGAAGGTGTTATTGTTGGTCAAGTTCCTCAAGTCTGCCGGTAGTCGCTCGTAATAATAAGGTCCAATCACACGCGGGTTTTTTGACGCCAGCTCAGTTCGGCGAGGGACGCTAGCAAGTCTTCCCACATTTCTTAACGAATGGCCTCCACCTGTGCGGGTGCTATAATAATCTATATTTCGGCGCACGTAAGAGATTACCTCATACAGGTACATGGAGACCATGGTCATTATCCCATTTTTATAAAATAAGGACCTGCACGTTTGCCGTGTTTTGATCCCTGCTAGTATCCGCAGTGCACGCTTCTGTAAGACAAATACTCTCTTGGAGTCTGTCGAGTTGCCCTATAGCATTATGCCATATGAGAGGATGGAATGGAAATATGCAAAATATATCTGTCGTAATACGTTTTCAGAGACGATAGGTCTTAATTTGCGTAAAGCGTATGTGGCACTACTGAGTCTATCGCAAAGCGCGTCTATATGGTTCTTCCAGTTTATGTTTGAATCCAGTGTAAATCCCAGAAATTTACATGTGTTACATACTGAGACAGGACAATTAATACAAAGTGGTTTTTCAATAGCTTTAGCAGAGAAAATAATGATATTAGATTTAGTTGCATTTAGTACTAATCCATTTGAGTTGAACCATTCACATAGCTGATTGTATGTGTGGTTAATTTTCATGTTGAGTTGTTCGTAATCACGACCACACAACACAACTGTAGTATCGTCCGCAAACAATACAACTAAACCGTCTTTGATGTGATGGGGCAAATCATTAATGAATAGCAAAAACAATGTATTTCCTAATGCTGAACCTTGTGGTATACCTACAGTGACATCACTCGCTTGTGACCTATACTTGCGACCATTTGATGCGATCTCAACTGACTGTTTACGTCCTTCTAAGAATGATTTTAACAATTTGTGAGAATTACCTTTGATGCCGTACTGATGCAACTTTTTAAGAAGAAGGTCATTTTCAATGACATCAAAAGCTTTCGTTAAGTCGCAAAAAATACCTGCAGTCTTGTATTTATCGTCCATGCTGGTGAGTATCGAATCAATGACTTGATGTGCTGCCATGGTAGTGGATTTGTTTTTTCTGTAAGCATATTCAGTCAGTCAGTAAGTCGTTTTGCTCTAGATGTTCCATCAAGCTTGTGGACAAAATAGACTCAATAATTTTAGAAATATTGGGGACGATTGTGATGGGTCTATGACTATCAACTTGGGTTCTGTCTCCTTTACCCTTATAGACGGGACACACTCGAGTGCTCTTTAAAACCTCTGGGTATACACCTTCATTGAACATATTATTGATAAGTGTCACTAAAATATCTGCTATCAGTGGCCATACCGACATAAGTATATTGATTGATATATCATATATGTCAAGTGTATTTCTAGTGTGCAACATATGTTTTAGGACTTTGTCTAATTTTTTGCGAGTTATGATTGGCATTGTGAAATCTGGTGGGTCCAAATTATTTAAACATAGTTTTAAGTAGGTACTTGATTTACATATATTGGTTTGAAGCGGCAGCTTCGACGTTATCGACAGAAAATGATTATTGAAACAATCTGGAATTGTGTTAACACTAAGAATATTGCCTTGATCAACTATGCCTATGGTTTGCGATTTATTTTTTGATGCAATTTCCTGGTTCACTACATTCCATATCTCTTTGGATGGATTTTTAGCTAATGATAACTTATTGTCATAATAAGTTCGTCGATCACGCAAACTAATAGACTTTATTAGTTCAAAGTAATGGCGTATGCAGCCTTCAATAACGTCATCATCAGGATACTGATGCTTTATAGCACAAAAATCATCAAATTTATTAATATATTGAGCTAACTCATTACTCACCCACGGAGTATTATTTTTCTTCCTTACAAGAAGTTTTTTTATAGGAAAATGGATATTTATGTAATGTGTTATTATTGAAATTAATTTACTAAATTTATTGTTTATATTTATGTCAATATTGTTTATAAATGTCCAATCATAATTTAAAATGTCATAATAAAAATCATTCACTGCATTCTCTGTAAATAGCCTACGTTCTACGAAAGCGCTAGTTGACTTTTTCGTTTGTTGAGTATTTATCAGAAATATCTGGGCATTGTGATCGCTTATTGGCGTGTCGAGCGCTGAGACTGTGACGTCACCGCTATCATCACAAGCGACTATTCCGCAGTCTAATGAGGAAGTACAGGTACTTGAGATACGCGTGGGAAAACTAACTATATTGCTCGAGTTATAGGATTTAAGCAAGTCATTTAATTTATTTTTTTCGCAGTTATCTGTTAAATAATCTACGTTGATATCGCCAACTAAAAGAAACCTTTTGTTTTCGTCAATTAATTTGCATAACAATGTCTCTAATACATTTAAAAATATTTTGAAATCTCCTTTTCCTGATCGATACATTCCTATTACAATTAATTTAATCTCATATAGTTCAATGGCGCTAAAATCAAAATGATACTCAACGGCGAGTCCCTGCAGGTCAGAGCGCTGTTTGTACATAACACCGCTACGTACGTATAGTGCAACTCCGCCGTGTTCAATGCGCGTGCGACAGTAGTAATTAGCTAACTCGTAACAACAGAGTCCCACGCGTTGAATCTCATTTGATTTACACCATGTCTCTGAACAGACAAGGACGTCAGGATTATGTTTATTCAATACAATGTTTAATAGTACTGTTTTACTTGTAATGGAACGAACATTTTGGTGAAGTACCGTTGTAGTAGTGGAGGGAACATTTGTACATTGCGTTTTAGTTGAGATTTTGGAGGTTTTAACCGGCGGCCCAGTGATTGTCGTTTTCGTGAGTTTTTTGAGTGCGATTTCGGTGCAATTATATTGAAAGGCCTGACAGACACTCCTTCCGGCCAAAGTTTAGTGTCACGAACGGAACTCACTTTTGATGCTGGGACATCGAGCTTAAACGATGCATAGTCACCTCGGGTTTTAAGCTTTTCGCAGTGAATATTTGTCAGCTGTAGACTCGACTTGAGGTGGTCAATTATGTCTTCGTTTGTGGTGGAAGTGCTAAAATTAAAAAGGTGCAGACTGCTGATGCGTGGGGAAGCTGCACTAAGGCGTCCGATGGTGGTTCGGGGACTTTTAACTGCTTCGGAATATGTCGATGGACGACCGCCAGGTTGTTGAACTTGCTGCTGGTTTGCCGTTGCTGCTGGAGTAATTTTAGGCTGCAAATGAGCAACTACTGGAGCTACGGGAGGTTTCTTTGCAGGATTCTTAGAAGCTTCATATGAAGAGAGAGAATATAAAGGGAAAATGGAAGAGATTAAGCTCTACATTATAATTGACTACAGGTTATCTTATATAGCCATCGATATCCAACTGCTGGGCAAAGGCCTCTCTCTTTTCCTTCCAATGGTCTCTACTCTCGACGCTATCTACGGCAGCTATATAGTAGAAAATAAAACCAAAACTACTTTGTATAAAAGAACGGAAGGCTTCTTCAAAATTTGCTCTGCGCAATCAAGTTCTTGTCATTCTAGATGAAGATTATACCTGTGTAGCCAAGCAGACGCGATTTGCCGCAGAAGTATCGGCGTAGAGATCGCCGATGGCTGCGTAGTCGTAGAGTCGGTAGGATCTTGAGTTATCCCATCGCCCAAGACGTAGATCCAGACTCGCTAGTGGATCGTCATCCAAAGCTGCGTACACTGACGGTGGGGTGTCGGGACATGGCTCGCAAGTGCTCACTGTCGTCGGTGCTACGGGAGCTTCGCCTGTCAATCAATATTACCGTTTTGCAGTTTTGTTTTAATTTTTAGTCTGTTTTGTTGTTAGTTGGAACTTCAATGTTCGATCAGGAACGGCAACACAGCCGTCGTCGTAATTTTTTTTTACCAGACATGTGAGAGCCAGATCACACTCAGAAAAGAAAGAAAAATAATGGGTACGTAATGGTAGCAACAATGCAATATATGCGGTCTGTGGTGCAGTGCAGGTGTAGTGTAGGTGTTTCTTTATTATTTTTTCCTTGGATGGATCTTTCATTGGTTAAATCTTTACCCATGTAGCGGTACGTTGTTTGAGAAGTAACGTATTAAAAAACGTCATAAATTGTTTGAAAACCTAGAATTCTAACGTGATACTATGATTTTGTATGTTGAGTAAGTATAGAATTGAAAATATGTCTTAACATATTTTTACCAGTGTGTCGGGTGGAGCAATGCGGATCCCGTAGGATCCACACGTTGGCTGCAGCATTGTAGACAACCAGCCCCACAGCTGCCAGCGTCACCACCGTCCACTGGCAGCGCCAACGCCACTGTAAACAGAAACAGTTTAATTTTTTTACTATATTAAGTGTCGCTAAGTTAAATATTAAAGGAGAAAAAAAAATGCTAAATCGGAGGTTTTAGCATTCCGATCGGGCACCGCAGGCAATTCAAGCCCGATGTATTTCACAGTAGCTCATGGTGTAGTCCTTGATAGGAACCGTATCGTTGGTTCTGAATACAATCCCTTACCAAATGAAGTTCCAGACATTCGTAGAACTATCGACGCAGCTGGGTAACCGCCTGAATGGGCGTGGGACTTGCCAATAATTATATTAACGTCTCAAAAATATACTTAGGATGAGACGAAAAATGAAAATGAATTAAGCGAAATATTATAAGGCATATTCTTTAGATTATACATAATTATTAGGAACTACAGCTGTGCTCTAGACTTTGTGGTGTATAGATTTTAAGAAGGCAGTAATAAACAACCGGACTGATAAAAACGGAGGTGTCGGAAAGCTATTTTCATTGTCGTACATCTTCTGTTCAAGCAGTTTACTATTAGCTAATCTGTGGTTCAAGTAAACCTAATGCGATAAAATTAAGCCTTTATGTTGCACCAACATTAGGTAGGCAATGATATTACAATTATTTAACCGAGGTAGGTACATCATTGACAACCGTAAGAAAATATTTCTTGTGATTTTGGGTACCTATTTAAAAAACAAAAGAAAACAAAAGAACTAGAAATTAATTGTAAAATGTGAACAGTTTTTAAAACTTAGATTTATGTGCTTATTTTAAACTGAGCCATATTCCATACAGCCAGAACGTTTTAAAGCGAGAGTGTGCAACCTCTTGACACGTTTTCCTTTTTTCTGATCTTACCATCCACACGATATGATGGTTTTCCGTATATTCGCTCATGTTCCAAAATTATTATTTTTGTCAACACGCTTGCTCATAAAACAGCTCTATTTGCACGGTATTAATGTTGTAGCACTGCTGTGTTTCGGTTTGAAGGGTAAGGGAGCCAGTGAAATTTACTGACACATGAGACATAACATCTCAGTTCTCAGGTTGGGCAACACGCTTTGCTGTCTTATTAGCGTCGAAGTATGTCACTAATAAGACAGTGGGTGCTATGGGCGGTGGAGATCAGTTACCATCAGATGGCCCACCTATTCGTTTGCTCCCTTGTAACAAAAAAAAAGTTTAGAATTATAAAACTTACGAGTTTGTCACGCCGCAGCTTCCCCATGGCTGTGGACAGCAGAGCCGCTCCGTCATCACCGGCCCATTGCGTGTCGAACGACTTCCCCCCCCCTCCCACCTCTGTAAGTGATACCATAAGTCAATGCTATAAAACACAATGAAGATCTTTATCTATTAAAAGGGGTAGGTATGTAAATAAACTATAAACCGATAAAAACTCGTTTATTTCTATAACATCTTTCACCCGACTGCGGCGAAGCCCAAGGGGGGCTATGTGTCTCGCATTTTACAAAATGCCAAGAAATTTTTAAATTCTCATTTTACATAACGACGTGTAATTTCACGCATGCTTGCTTTGCTCGCTCGGCGCGTGTGTTGTGGTCGCAAGATAGGCTTTGCAAGAAAGATACCTTAACTAACTAACATGCACCAGTAGTGACGCCGTTTCACAATTTGCCGAACAGAGGTATAGGTTCAATTTGCCGGCAGTTTGAAACGGCGAATTATGCGACATAATATACAACGTGTTAATGGAATAAGCGAAACACTCATACACCCCAACAGATTTTTATTAATATAAATCCATATGGGTAAGAAAAATTTTAAAAAAATATTTTTCTTCTAGATATTGTTATTTTAAAGTTTCATCGTTGTCACGTCCACCTCGCGTCCGCGCACGCCACGCGCATTTTCTTCCCGCGCGCGTATCCATAAAATATTTATTTATTTATTTATTTATTCCATAACAATTGACACTGTGTTGGAAATTACATTAAATTTAGCAAAAAAACAAATCATATCAACAATAACATCAACACAAATTTTTCAGAATACAAATATTAGATTACAATAGTACAGTTATTCAAATTAAATCAAATTGGTTCAGTAAATTCAATAAAAGTACATTACAATTTTTATTTTAAATTTTCAGCCTACATTACGCTAACTCAACTATGTTTTAGCAATTTAGATTTGGCCGAGTAAGGCACGCGTCCGTCCCGAATATTTCCCGGTGCGCGCCGGAGCTATGTGTGTGGGCCCTTGGTTCTCCTTGCATTCACTTTCATGGTTCTAGCTAGATCACAGATTAAATAATAGTGCTAGACATAGTATTAGTTACAACTGTAATTTCGTTAAAATTATTAATCGATAACGTAACGTTACAATCACAATGAATACGGTCTAAAAGTCTCTATTGATTTCAGTTCATACTGGTACATTAAACCATATAAATAAGTGGTAATCATATACGATAAACATTTTTATGATTGGAAACCAGATAAAAGGTTCGTTATAGAAAATTTGTGTTAGTGTACTAGTTATAGTTCACGATAAGGGATAATATATAATGATATAACTAAATACTAATGAAGAGTCAGAAGAAGGTGTCTCCCAAGGCTCGTCTGGCCTCCATGAACAGGAGGCGTTTTGGTACCAACACTGATGTACGGCAGTGAAAGCTGGGTATGGCAGAAAAAGCATGAAAGTAGAATTAATGCAGTAGAAATTAGAGCGCTGAGGAGTATGATTGGTGTGAAACTGATTAGAAATAGTGTGATAAGAGAACGTTGTGGCGTAAAAGAAGCCGTAGTGACTAAAATTGAGAAAGGGATGCCGAGATGGTTTGGTCATGTAGAGAGGATGAATGAAAGAAGATTGACGAAAGAGATCTACAAGGCGAAAGTGAATGGGAACGTTGGAAGAGGAAGGCCTCGGCGAACGTACCAGGACCAAATTCAGGACGAAAGGATTGATGAAAGTACAGGAAGCAAGGGAAGTATGTCAAGATCGTAGCAGGTGGAGAACTGTGGTCTCTGCCCACCCCGACGGGAACAAGGCGTGATATTATGTATGTATGTATAAATACATAAAAGTATTCTTTGCAGACTATAAACGTTTACATCTGGTCAAGAAATCTGGAACAAACCACAGAAAACGGTGCATTGAACATTTTTGGAAATAAAAAAAAACTCTCCATATGAATTGCTCATACTAAGCGAAAAGTTTGTATGGAAGGGTAATTAAAATTAGATTTCCCAAAAATGTTTCGTTAGAAAAGTAGTTCAGTTTCGTTGACTAAGCAGGCCCGTTCAGTTTTCGATACACCGTCCCTTACACCCTGAAAGATGATGCGATACAAAGAAGGACGCTGCTGCCCACCCTCCAGTTCATAATCCCACAGTCGCCTCTTACGACACCCACGGGTAGAGATGGGTTGGTGGTATTCTTTGCCGGCACCACATGGGCCATGATTTAATTAGCTACCTGTATTATGAGCTAAACAGTTTTTACTACGTATTTTACTGTTTTGCATTCCAAATATCCCTGGTCATATTTACCATAGTTACTCAGGTATCCTTTGCAGTTTTAGAAACAAACTCCAAGAGTGTAATGATGATCTGACTTCTGCCAAGTTCAAATCACAACCGAACCAAATTACACTATTGTCTGATAAAGCACTTCACTTTACACTTATGACTGAAAGGTTTATTATTACACAAACGCGATAGATAATAACAAATACCAGGCCACTCAGAAAGTATTGCGAAAAATAGTTTTTATATATGGGAGACTGGCCGGTCAGAATCTTTTTCGAAAATATGATTACTTGTAAGTAAAAATATGTGTGTTCCATTTTCAAAATTTCCCTCCACATTTTTTGCGAGCCAATTCAAAGTATCGTGTCTTACTGAAAAATGGATCTGCGCCGGGAACATTTTAGAGCTATGATTTTTTACGATTTCAAGTGTCGCCTGAAACCGGATGAATCGTTCGATAGACTTCAAATGGCATTTATGGATGAAGGCCCCTCCAAGGCAACCGTGTATCGTTGGTATAACGAATTTAGGCGCGGTCGACCAACCTTGGGGGATGAAGAAAGAAGCGGTCGCCCTTTGACGGCTATTACGGAAGAAAACGTGCTAGCAGTGAAAAATTTAATCCAAGATAATAGGCGAATTACATATCAGGAGATTCAGCACATATTAAAGATTGGATCGGGAAGCGTTCACGAGATTCTACACGGGCATCTTCGCGTGAGGAGGATAGTATCGCGCTGGGTGCCGCACTACCTCACCGACGCTCAGAAGCAGGCCCGGGTGGAATGGTGCCGTGATATGCTGAACAAATTTGAAGCAGGCTCGTCTCGGCGTGTTTACGACATCGTAACAGGTGATGAGTCCTGGATTTATCAATACGATCCAGAAACCAAGCGCCAGTCGACAGTTTGGGTGTTTCAAAATGAACCAACGCCTACCAAAGTGAAGCGATCTCGAAGCGGGGGGAAGATTTTGATCGCCAGCTTTTTTAATTTGACTGGCCACTTGGCCTCAATTCCCTTACGAGATCAAAGAAGCATCAACGCCGAATGGTATACTACCAAATGTTTACCAGAAGTTTTTTCTGTTGTGAGCAACAAGCGACCAAACACAGGGCTCCGCGGACTACTGCTCCACCACGACAATGCGCCTGCACACACCGCGCTCAAAACGAGGGACTTCCTGGACAGCACACCAGTCAAACTCCTGGGTCACCCTCCTTACAGCCCTGATCTAGCACCGTGTGACTTCTTTTTATTTCCAAAAATAAAAAATCAGCTCAAGGGGATACAATTTTCGTCGCCGGAAGATGCGCTGGCTGCGTTCGAGCAGGCTGTAAACGAGGTGTCTACGGCGGACTGGAAAAAGTGTTTTGAAAACTGGTTCAGACGCATGAATCTTTGTATAGAGGCTGGTGGAGAGTACTTTGAAAAGATTTAATAAAAATATATGTACCTGTAGAACAATTTTTTTTAGTGTCGCAAATATTTCTGAGTGTCCCACGTACACAGTTAAGTTTGCGTCGATCCAATTCAAAAATTGCACCCAATTCTTTACTGAAAATCAACGTTCATTGTACACACGGCCGCACATCGGTTGAAACACTTTGACCGTCTGGTGCGGGCGTTTGTAGCGTAACGCTAGTTCAGCTTTAGAATGGTTTGCTGCTGCTGCTCCGCGTACTAAAAAACCGCTGGCAGGTAGTAAGATCGCGAACATGCCGTAAATTGTTACGCATGATGGCAACATACACAATAATAAATTCACTTTTAAAGTAAACTAAAGATAGCCCGCGACTGATTAAACGCACTTGAATATGGAGTCATAAAATATTGTGAATGTTATATGCAACGCCATTTGGAAGGGAACTGAATTCATCAACAATATAAACAAACAAACAAGAGTCATACGCACAGCCCCACTCTAGGGAAACTGAGAAAACTGTTTGTTCAGAATCGAGAGTAGAATCAATTTCACGTGTTTTTGATAGGGGTAATTTTTTTCTATTTTTATGATGTAAATTTTTGCCGCTTCTAAATATTCTTGTGGCTACGCGCGCGGGGGATGCGCGGTTCATGAACGGGAATGAAGTGGGCGTGACGTGCGCGGACGCGCTTTGATAGCTTAAAATCTACTAGAACAACGCAACGTTGAAACATTACAATATCTGGAAAAAAAATATGTTTTAAAATATTTTTTTACGGGAATGGATTTATTTTAATAAAAATCTATTGGGGTGTATGAGGGTTTCGCTTATTCCATTCACATATGCCCTAATAGTTCGGGCTCCCACAGCCTGGTCATCTACCTCTTAAGATACATAAACGAAACCATAAAGTTGTGAAAGTAGATGCTTAGTAACGCACTTTTTCTTAGCTCTGAATACCGTCGTGGAAGAAGTATGAGAAATCCCTAGACCCACCAAACCCTTTTTCATGTAAAATGTTATTGTTGTTGTATAATCTTTGACTATTGTCTGAAAGATTACATGCAAAGGCGGACTTATCCCTAGGTGAGATCTCTACCAGTCAACCTTAGAGTGACTAAAGGAGAAAGTATAATGTTGCCAAGATAAGTAAGTATATCTCGCATTTTCAAAATGTTATCAGATCTCATGTAGAGCCAAGCTTCTAACTCTATTGCCCTACTCACATCCTTTAGATTAAAATCCCTTGGTCATCTTTTACGAAGGGATGAAATCGAAGGTGAAAATTTGTATGAGAGTCCTACACTTTTGAATTGAGTTGAATTAGGTTCACCAAAGAGTAATATAGTAGAACATCGCTTCGCTCTAGAGGTGGACAAAAAAAATATTATTTATCAGCCATGGTTGTCCCAAAAAACATTAATTAAATATTTTAAGTAAATTATTACAATTTCATACCTACCAGCCTTGAGGTGTTTTATCGCAGACGAACTCCGCCACCGAATAGTACCAAACTAAACTTCTTGTTCAGTTTATAAACAAGAACCGATCTAGCTTAGCACACTTTATATATAATACAGCGTTATTTTTCATCACCCCGGATATTTTACAATGTAGGTATATTTTTTTTTTTGGGAATAAATGCTTTTGTATTTGTAGTTGTATTTTAATAGGTTGTTCTGCCCATGAAACTGAACAACATTTCTCAAGGAAGATAGGTCGAAAGACGAAAACAATTTTGACTTCCCATATAGGTAAAATGCAGGGTGTAAAAAAGTACGATCATCCTTCTTCGAAGGGGTTATTCTACATCAAAAATAGATAGTAAAAAAAATATATATATTTTTTGTATTAAGTACTAGTTTTTTTTTTTTTGATGAATTTAAAAAAAAAATGAATAATTACATTACAGTAATTTATAAAAAAAACCGGCCAAGGTAGCCACGCGCAGTATAGGGTTCCGTAGTTTTTTTACGATTTTTTTATCGTTTCATAACGTTTATAACAAACTTTTTACCAGCGAGGTCCGAGCGCCTATTGCTATTTTTATATTTTCCAGTTTTTCGATACCTGTGAAGCCTACTTATCTGTGATAGTTTTCCTTTTAATTTCATCTATACTACTGCAATGATTTTTTCCACTTTTCCAATAACAACGGTTTAGCTGGCTAACGACTCCAAACAAAAATTTGCGCTTTCGAACTAAATATTTACAGACGGACGGATGTGACGAAACTATAAGTGTTCCTTGTTTACTACAGAACCCTAAAAAATTACATTTGGCCTTAGATCTGTATAGGGGCTGGTGCTGAGCCAACAGTCCCTGTTAAGCTAGGCACCGTGTTTATTTTACGGTTTATATACTCTTTATTGCACACAACAACAGCGACACAATTATGAGAAAAAAAGTTAACAGTGGCGAGCTTATCTCTTAAAAGAGATCTCTTCCAGCCAACATTAAAAACACCCTAAATATACTACATAAATAAATATATACATATTTATAAGATAAGTTAATAAATAGTTTCTATACATAGTTTCTACATCATTCACTTTTTCAAAATGAACCAGCACCATTTTATTTGTCAACTATTTGTAAAAGTCGATAGCGTAGTAATTGCCTTTATAAAAAATTAAAATATAATACAGACATACGGGCCTGGTCCTTGTGTAGAGCATTAAATGGCCACCTGTTGTTCTCATATTTTAATTAATTAATTACGTTATTACGAACGTATTTAGTATTATTTTTTACATACAAAATAATATAACTACTTACCCGTATTTAAGGTTTATTTTGAAGTCGAAAAATGTAAGATTTTATCAAAATGTCTGATAACACTACTTATTAAAAATTTATAGTTAAGGTCCTACTTATTCACAGGTATATCAGGTAGGTATCTAGGAATTTCTTTTTCACTCTGTAAATCACGTTCACTGCACTGTATTAGAAAAAAAAACAAGTGAATAAATAATAGAAAGAAAATATCTGCAGTATTTGTTATTTATAGGTTACCTTTAAGCTTATAAAATTGAAGTTGAATCACTTAATGGACCGAATTTATTGGAATATTTCTAAGCTTCGACTGTAACATACAATTTAAGGTACTTATTTTGTTTTAAAATAGCAGTTTTATTTTTTTACGAACGTTCGTTCTCAAAACCACAGATATGATAGGGAAGAACCATAACGCGCAAGTCCTGATCCAGGTCCTGCGCAGTAAAGTCGTATTTTCGTCTTCTACAGAACCTAAAAGTAATGCTAATGCTGTGAGGTGATCTGATACAGTCAAATGCAGATCAAGATTGACTTTCGCAATGCAACTTAACTTCTATGGTACAAAGTCCAATGATACAGATACAGATTCTTTATTCGTAACCATTGTTACATGTCAGAGATTACATAAAAAAAAGGACGGATTGCACTCCGGGAGTGCCGGCAGAAGTGAAAACTTGCATTTTTTAATATTACTTATGCTTTTTGTAAGGGTCAATCGCGCCATTGCTCGCGTAGATACTTCTTTGATATCACTGAATAAAAACCCGTATTTTAATAACAATACGGTTAACAGTTGACGCTTTTTCGATCAGGCTATGGACGCGAGATCTGACGCGAGTTTATCATTTTTTACCCATATAAAAAAGTGCCAAGCGCCGCTAAAGAAGATTTCACTTCAAAAAATATTAGAATAATATACTATTAAAATATACTACTTATAATACATCGGCAGAGTAAACCTGACAGTTTTAAGTATACCGACAAATCTTCTGGATTACTCCCACCAAGTAGCCGGGACCAACTGCTTTACATGCCTTCCGAAGTGCAAAACACGAGCGCTGAGTATTGCATTTCTATCGCTGACTTCTATAGATCCATTATACTTAAGTAGTGTATGCAACGAAGCAGTTGACCCCAACATAAATTTCTCAGGCAGATTTTATTTGACAGGATGATAAAGAATCATGAATTAAATGTTAATTCATAATATCCAAAAAAAAAACATCCATTTTTGTATGGAAAAATTAAAAGTACCTATTTTTTTTCCCCCGACGGGAAAGAGGCGTGATGTTATGTATGTATGTATGTAAGATTTGTCTCATGTAGTATAATACCCCAGCCATATAGACCCCAGCAAAGTTTCATCGACTGAGAATTTAATGCGGAGGTCTTCATAGAACGATCCGCTTCGTTGCCTAGACTATTATAGATCCTATGAACTAAACCCTGCTTGATAGCATCAGCGCCAGCGCGTTCGTGGAATATACCCAGAGATATTGGTATATTCCACGAACGTCAGTGAGTATACTGTATCTTAGATCAGCGGCGCCCCCGAGCTTGGGTTTCCAAAATCTTTGGTCCTCTTTTGTTGAGGGAGTTTTAACTTTAATGAACTAGGTACAGCCTTCTACTGCTGGCAGGCTGGCAGTCTGTAATTTTGAGCTTCCGCATCGATGAGATCCTCAATGAGATCATGTGCAACTGCATTCGCAATAATCAATGCGGATGTAGATGTAACGCAAGTCGTGACAGAAAATAAATGGGTAATAAAGCCAAGTTCAAAAACTAGGTAGGTATCTTGTCATGATAGTAGACGTGTAGACGTTAGTAAGTGTAGACGAGAGTCAAGAAACTCAAGAAAGTGGTAGTGCTGACGCTGCACTTCCGCACGCATCCGCTCCACTTCAACGGATGTCAAAAAATCAGCATCCACGTTGTATGTATAGTACTTATCTAGTCCATTAGGTTATGTTCTCCATGTGTATTTGTGTTTTCTTTGTTATGTGAGCAATAAATTGTTTTATCTATCCTTTCTATCTAGTCCCTGGCATCCGCAATATGGGCTGATTGTATAGTGGGAAAAAGTCTCAATTTTATTGAAATAAAATAATAACAAAACGCAAAACGTCACATTCACAAACGTCAACGTCACTTTGACAAGACGAGACAGCTTCTTTTGCTGTGCGTTCCAATATGCACTAACAGACTGCTTTAGAGCACTGTGAGCGCGCTAAAGTCGGTCCAAATTGACCTAAAGCGTGCTCTAAAGCACTCGCTCTTTCACCGCCTTACGTCATTGATGACGTCATCGTTTCTGCTATCAGTGCTTTAGTCAAATAGGTGGAGCAGTGAAAGCGCTAATGTCAAAATCGATTTGACACATATAAAATCCCACACGTTTGCAGCCAGCTGATGTTTCTCAAGTTTTGATTTTAATGAGTTTGTCTCTAATGGAAATGAGAGTGGATTTGGCGCACATTTTTCAGGGATTAGCTTAGGCTTTGTTAAAGAAAATAAAAACAAAACTGACATTTTGACAGATGAACACGTGAGCGCGCTTAAATCCATTCCAAATTGATTAGAGCCATTAAAGCAGTGATAGCTTTGTGAGCGTGCTAAATCAATTTGGACCGTCCGTGAGTACTGTATACGCTTTTAGCAGCGTTTGTACAATTTGGAACACAGCCTTGCTCATGTGTTGGCTGGCTGTGTGTGCCTGTTTTGATTCAATATTTTCTCAATTTTCTGTATAAAGTTCAATAAAATTTGTGATAAATACTTGTAATATTTTGTACTATGTTTCAAGTGCCAGACTGGGAAGCTGATGTACCGACGAGTTATTCATTTTTATCTGTAAAAGCAAAAGTAAGTTTTAAAGTGTATTTTTGCGCATATTTTGTTATAATTTAACAATAAACTAGTCTAAATTACTATTATATTTTAGAGAACATGGGTAATGGAATGTCTTTCTAATGCTTTTCATTTAAAATTCTCAAGGAAGATACTTTTTACAATCATTCAAACGTTCTAACCTACAAAACAAAAAGATTGAACAGAACTGCAGTTTATCAATATTTTTACAGGTTAAAAATGCTAAAAGTGGCAAGTCATTTGCGTCTAATGATGGCATTACACAAGTACCTAAGGAAATTAAAAAGGTTAAGCAAGTTAATACTATAATGAACAATGGTACTACAACATCTAAAACAAAGAAGCCTAATAAGCGGAAAGAGGAATTTTCATTTAATTTAAAAAGTGAAGATGAGAGCTTGGAAATGGATGAGATACTAGTAAATGCCAAGAAAAAGAAACTTAACGAAATATACAAGAAGGAGGATTGTGAAGAAACACTCTTTGGAGAAGTAAGTTTTTAATATTAAAATGGGTTGCTCTTGACTCAATCTAGCCCTAAGAATACAGATTTAATGAATAAATATGGGGGTACATTCCACACAAGGTGATTTGATCCCAAACTAAGTATATAGTTGAAAGGATATACAGGATGTCCCGTAATATGCACAACAAACCGCAAGAAAATCCAATAACTTTTTCCTTTTTACCTTGTGGAAAATCGGAAAAAATATTTTGATCTTTTGATACTAAATAGCTCATATGAATCATGACAATTTATATGAAGAGTCAATAAAAATTCTTGCATATTTCCATAAGTTAAATAGGAAAACGTTGTGGGATTTGTTCTTGTAAACACATGTTAACAGTTTGTCGTGCATATTATGGGACTGAAATGACTATCAACCACACCAACAGTAAATCAAGTTAAGGAGGCTAAAGTTGGAATAATCTCACTCAGAAGAAATCTATTCACTTGCAATTTGAGTAGGTTTTGGTTAGATGAACTTAGGAGTAGAGACAATGGCAAGGTAGTTTTTTATTTAGATTAATTATTATGGATTATTATGGAAGACTGCAAGACCAAATTCAGAATGTTTTATATAAAGGCAAAGTCAAAAGTACCTTAAACCGACAAGCATGTATGAAGGGTTGACGAAAGTGGAGGAAGCGAGGGAAATGTGTCAAGATTGTAGCAGCTGGAGGGCTGTTGTCTCTGCCTACCCTACTGGGAAAGACACATGATTTTATGTATTGTAGCATTGCTACATTATTTCCTCCTTTTATTTACAACATTCTGGCCGTTTTTCTCTATTGCGCGCTAATATTTGAAATAAATTATTAAGATAATTAATTATTCATATTAATTATAAATTGTTTTTTACTTGTGTTTATAGTAAGTAAAAATTACACTTTAAATTCTTGATTATGGTACTTGTGTGTAAGGTCATAAAACTTTTTTAAACTTTAACTAATTATTTTATCTTGTTAAACTAATTATTTTATCATGTTTTATTTCATATAAACAGAATACAAAAAAATCAGAGAGTTCTCAAAATACTAAGCTGAAGTTGAAATCTAGTGAAAATGTTACTATAAAAGTAAAAAAGTCTGCTAAGAAAAGAAAAAATAGTGATGGCAACAATAATAAAGAAGTTAACAGTATCATAGAATCTGCAAAAAAAATTAAACTGAATGCATCACCAATAGAAAATGATGTTACAGAAGAATCTTTTCAGAAGAGTTCTTTGAAACATAAGAAGAATAACAAAACAAATGTAGAAATTAAGAGTGCAAAAGAAACTGAAGTTCCGGATAAAATAGGCAAGACAAATAATTACAAAAAAGAAAAATTTAAGAAAATACTGGAACAAAGTCACAGGAGACCTGTAAATGTTGCTGGGAATAAACTAAGAGAGAGAATGTTAGAGAGGCTAAAAGGTAATTACTGAGAATACATTAAAAAAAAGTTAATTGATACTTACTTAGGATTTATGAATCTTCTTTTTCCCGTAATTAATGCTTTCAAGACAATCACTGTGATCCTTAAAAATATATTTCATTAATTTCATTTATTTCTTCATAATTTACAATTATAAGTCAATTATTATTATTAAACAAGCGTTACACTATTAGATAACAGCCAATAATTAAATTTATATTGAAATAAATCTAATTACTAAGTCAAATAAATAATTATGTATAATTTACATCATATTCAACTATGATAAATAAATTATTATCATGATAATAATCTAATCCATTGTTTTACAATGACAGCAACAAAAGTATTATAGGTGCGTAAGACTTTACAAAAAATGTTAGCCTGGGTCAGCACGTCCACGGATTTTGGAGAAACTCCTCAAGCGTATAAAAGGCTTTAGTGACGAGTAACCGTTTTAAACCAGCAAAACAAATAAATTATATTCTTTATTTTGTATTTAAATTTTCAGCTGCGCAATTCAGGTTCTTGAATGAGAAGCTATATACATCATCAGGAAATGATGCGCAGAAGATATTCCAGGAGGACCCAACAGCATTCGTAACTTACCACCAGGGCTACCAGCAACAGGTGAAGAAGTGGCCAGTGAACCCGCTCGATGTTATTGCCAAAAAGATACAGAAAATGTAAGTTACCTACTTAATTTTATTTATCATGCCTTTTGTACGAGCTCTGCCCATGAACTTAGTAACAAGCACCCGACAGAAAAATTATGAGGGGGAGCAGTCATGAGCAAGTAAGGTAGTTGTAAACCGATTGATGAAAGACTATTGACAATAATACTGCTATTTCATGCCAGCCCCCAGCCATGTTCTCTGCCCGTTCTTCTCTTTTGATCTGACATGCTTAATTTTAAAGTTAGATAAAAGGGTGTTAGAATCACTTAAAAAAGGCTCCAATAACTTTTCATTCCTTTTCAAATAAACCAATTTTAGCAAAATTTATAAGTCACCAAAACCAGGTGATCTGTGACGGCCAGCTTAGACCCAAACGCAACTAGATGGAGCCACTGCTGCAAATATAAGGTTTTATTTTTTTTCATGCAATAAGTACTAACTATATATGTGCAAAAAGTTGATCAGCCTAAATTTCATGGTGCAACTTAAACGCCTAACCATAGGCGTATACAAGGGGGGGGGCGAGGGGTCATGACCCCCCCAAACCCCAAGCAAGTCGACTCACACTTGACCAGTTTTCATTATTTGTCATTTTATGTAACAAAAAAGGCATGACAATTTAAGAGGTTGATAAGAGCTAAATTACCTCCCTTTCTAACAAAAAAACTGAATGCGCGTGTTAGAACGGAGCGGATTCGCGCTACTTTACGTTTTTCGCTCATTTTTAAATTTTTCTCAAAATCTGTTCACTTAATATTAATTATAAAACAGTTATATGATGAGATCCTATGAATGTGTAAAAGTTTTAGCATTATAGATTAATGGGTATTTAAGAAAAGAAGTTTAAAAGCAAAAAGCCGAGGTAACTTTGGATTTTTTATGGCGTATAAAATATTTATTTATTTATTTTACAGTTTATTGTAAACAAGAAAATACGAAAAAAAAAAAACTTTAATTGAGTTTCACAGTCTGCCATCTTCTTGGAAAGGTGCACATATCACATTTTTTTTTCACGGCCATAATTATATTAACTTTTCGTTGAAAAACTGCTTAAGTGAAGCGTATTTAGCTCTTATCAGCTCCTTAAGAGCGGGTATAAAGGCAAAAAACCTATCTTAGATTGAATTTAATATCGCAAAATAAGATGCAATTAATAAATAATAAATATATATGGTTACAACATCATATTTGCAAGATTTTGAATTGATTCAATTCACAGTAGAATAAAACTATCTTGATAGAAAAAAATCCCAAAGTAACCTCTTATTTTCATCTAAAATGAGTTTTTCTCAGGTTGTATTGCATATTATTAAGCTATTATTTAATAATAACATCCTTAACATATAATCGAGCGCCACTATTAGCGATTTTACAAAAGAAATTATATTTTACGAGTTATTAAAATAAACAACATTCGGCGCTTACGACATTTTTATTCCGCGCAGCAAGTTATCGTCCGTCGCAGCTAACGGCAGGCATCAAGCGTGTTTTGTTTCACGAATCAGTCTTGTTCGCTCCGTTGAGACGGGAAGACTGTGATTGTGTGCACCGCACGGTAAAAATAAACATAACCAACAAAGAAAACATGAATAAATACGGAAAACAAATCTTTTTGTGAGGGGCTGTGAATGTATTCGTAGTTTTCGTTTAGTTTTTTTTGCTTTATATAATTATTTTTTTACCTTGTATTGATGGGATCAATCTGAACAGCTTTTGTTCAACGACTTCGCTAACAACACAAAAAAAACAACAAACACCTTACAAAAGACAATGCAACTTTTCCATAGACCTCTGGTCCAACATTTTGAAAGGTGTTGTACAAGAGCGAAACCTATGTCAAATGATAGACTTTATCATTACTAACAACTTTTACTATAGCACCAAAAATATAGGTCCCGGTGAAAAAAAGTTATGACCTTGCAAATTTCAGGAATTATGTGATTTCATAATTATTGAATTTCTTAGCATATAACACATGATTTCAACTCCTGTGCCTAATAAATAAGTAAAAATAATATATACGATAACAAAGCCGAGACATCCACTCTACGGGCTCTCTCCCGCCGCAGGTCGGTTGCGAAGCCGCAAAAGCTTCCTGCGATCTACACAGCATACCGACCAAAACCCTTCCGACGTGTGATGCAGCCTTTGGGCAAACGAGTACCCACATACACTGTACCCCCCCAACGAACACCTGCCTCCTGGCTATAAGGAACCTTGGCCAACCTGGAGAAGTCTAAATAGGCTAAGGACCCAGGTTGGCCGAAGCAAGGATAACCTGTGCCGGTGGGGGTTCCTAAGTAGCGCAGACGCCAGCTGTGAATTTGGAGAACCCCTGCAAACCATGGCGCACCTCACTAATTGTCCCGCGTGCCCGACCACCTGCTCGCGTGAGGACTTACTTGACGGTAACCAGAGGGCTACCACGGTAGCCGCTTTCTGTGCAAGTAAGATTAAGCCCGTGTTCTTGCCGACACGAAACAAGAAGAAGAAGAGTGTTAAAATATATTTTTTCCCATAAACATCTAACTCGGAGTAATAATTGGTATCATTAATAGAAACCAAAGGGTCTTCACACCCTGACCCTATGCTAGTCTGTCTTAACATAAACAAATGCATACATTGAAAATGCATACACATTTTTCTTAGTGGCTCAAAAAAAGTCCCGTCGCCCGTGGAATATTCAATAATAAAATAAGCTCGTTAGAAATAAAAAGTCTAAAAACAGTTAAAAGTCACAACGAGTCGGTCGAACTTCGCTTGTAGATCGCGCACGCATGCTTTGTGCGCGTGATACTGCTGTCATACACACTAGCATTTATCTCTGAGTAATGAGTAATGACGCAAACAGGATCGCAGCCATGTGTTCTGTCTCTTTCTCGCCTGTTATCTCCTAGGCAATAAACCCACGTCACCTTCATGGAGTCTTTGCAGTCGTTAGAAACGTAACCGTGCACTTATCTGTGGTCTTTTTGGTGACTTGGCAAATATCTTAGACCCCAATTTATTCTTTATAATGTTGAACTAAGCTTTGTTTACCGGACTTTGATTTTCTTATGGGATTATGCCTAATGAATTATGCCTAAATAAATAACTTTTTTAGCTCAACAGTAAGGCAGAAAAATAACGATAATTTTGGTCCAAATAGTACCCACCCACACTGTTGATAATTCCTCAACTGAAAGGCATGTTTTTAGCTTAATACTTTTGTTTCTTGCTTTTTTTAAAGTACGATTTTAGGGGTCAATGTCCAGAAAAGAATGTCTAATGTTTGATGATTTACGTATTGAAAACGAAGTTAATTCAAGTGATAATAATGAGAATATTACATTTTTTTGGTAATTTAAATTAATTGCACAAACGCACAAAGGGCGGGCTTGATGCCACGCAGCATTATCTACCAGTGAACCTAAAGGCAGAACAGAAAGAGTGATGCGTCCTGTGAACGGTTACCTTCTTGGTCCTGGTATTGTTGGGTACGCAGATGACAGTACTGCCGTCGACAGATATAATATGTCTAGCACAAGATCCAGCAGTGACGACATACGTTCTTCGAAAGAGGCTATGTTAGAGCGAATAAACTTGACCTTAAGTCGTGTCTCCGAGTAGGGTGACAAAAATCTGGTGAGTTTCAACGCCACCAAAACACAGACGAGTCTGTTCACCGCCAAAAG
The DNA here is from genome assembly GCA_947532105.1 of Athrips mouffetella. NCBI lineage: Eukaryota > Metazoa > Arthropoda > Insecta > Lepidoptera > Gelechiidae > Athrips > Athrips mouffetella. The sequence goes on from OX383958.1 coordinate 1,974,398, forward strand.
GAGTCCGTTCAATCTGGCTCCTACTTTTCGAGGTACAACTGTACCAGTTACTGACAGCCTCGAGCTACTTGGCATGACGTTGTGTGTAAACCTGAACTTCGGCGCTAGCGTTGATTCAAAAGCCCAAACTGCGGCAAAAAAGGTGGACATCCTCAATTGTGTTAAACGATACTTCATTCCTGGTTAGCTTCTAGTTTTATACAAAGCCCAAGTCCGATCCTGCATGGAGAATTGCTGTCACCTTTGGGATGGCTCAGCTAAATACCAACTAGAAGCACTAGACTCGATAGATCGCAGAGCCAAGAAGCTCGTTGGTGATGAGATGAGATGCTAGTGAAAACCAAGTTTCACAGTCTGGCCCACCGTCGCAAGGTTGCATGTCTGTCGGTCTTTTATAGATTGTAATTCGGAGAGTATGCTCGAGAGCTCTACGAGCTTATTCCACCATCTCCCTTCTACCATCGGGAGTACAGACGAACCGCGGGAATTCACACATACTTGGTTGATATTCTGCACATTCACACAAAGCGCTTTTAAACTTCTTTTATAATGCGCACGGCTAAAGAGTGGTACTCTCTGTCTGCGTCTGTGTTCCCGAGTTCATATAACCCTAATCTATTCAAGTCGCGAGTGAAAAGGCTTCTTCTGGGCAAGCTCGTTCCATCGTTGACCTCATCTCTGTCCTCAAGACTAGATCGAGGTCAAGAATAGGCCAAAATAAAAAAAAATCAGAAACCCCAAGTTGAGATCGAGGCTACATGTGTCTGCATAATAAATGACCAGGACGCAGAGGGCTTGCACAAGCATACGCTTTGTCTCAATTGGAAGATTTGGATGGAAGTTTTTTAAGTTTTTAAATCTATAAAGAAGTTTAAGAGAATTTATGACCCTGCGGCTAATGTTGTTGGTCTTTCCAACTGAGGGTGTTGTCAAGAATTAAGCCAAGATCCTTCACGCTTTTACAGAGTTCAATAACATTATTATTGTACTACCAACATTAATATGAACTACCTAAAATAATAGATTGGCAGGGTCAACCGCGATACCGAATTTTAGTGACCAATGATTTTTCATTTTTTTAAATTAATATTATTACGATTACAACATTTTCCCGGTAAAATAAATTATAATAATATTGTTACGAGCTGTCAAGAGAAAGAACAGTACCAGAAAGATCAATGGCCGCCGATAGGCCAAAATGCCTATTCTCCTTTTGGCATAGCTCACGTTAGATGTAGTTGTTTGTTGTTGTTCAAATAATCTAAATTACATTAATTTTATTAAACTTAGATTGCGTGTATGATGTTTACAAAATGCTAAATATGAACACGACCCGTAGTGATCCGTTTGAAATATCCTACAGTGTAGCAGATTCCTCTTATTTTTGGCTTATATACTATGCGCGTCGTATGAAATCGAGCGAACTATGATAATAAGTGTCGAGCGCCGTGCGATCATTTCCTGCTCGCTGCGCGGCGCGGGGGATGCAAGACGCGCGGGTGAAATCGGATTTTTTCCTGGCTTTATACGCGCTCTTAATGGGATGTATATCTGCCTATATGAACAACTTTTCCCTTAGTTGAAATACAAAACAAAATGCAACTTCCCATAGAAATATAATGCATCAGCTGATAGAGCTTTTTATAAAAATATAGAAGGTCATTTTACACCTTGTAAATTTACGGTAGAGCTAAACAAAAAATGTCGAAAAAAACACACTTCCTGTATTGAGATGAATTTTCTCTTTAATGTTTTACTTTTTGTATTTTTTTATTTCATAGGATATCCATCATAAAACACTGACCAGACACCCACTGGTGTATCCCACTATTGCCATTCCGTTTTTTCACGGCCGTGATCGGCAATAGCCCGGTGGCCGGGGCAGCAGAAAAACCTACCTTAAAAAAAAAATAACAAACGCACTTTGAAGAGACATAAGACATTTAGTAGATTCGAAAACTTCTGGTCGGCCGGCAACTTGGCACGTTTTCCGCAGTTAGGGTCCAAGTGGAGCCGTTGAACTGGTAAAAATATTTCATTTAAAAATAGAATAAAACTACTCTATGAGGCTTCTAACTACTTAGCAAAGCTTAAAAATCGTAGCTTACTACAAACTTGGAAGTTTTCCTATCCGGCCAACATTATAAGATAATTTAACTGGTCCAACGGCTCCACTTGGGCCCTAACTGCGGAAAACGTGCCAAGTTGCGCCGCAGCCGACCAGACGTTTTCGAATCTACTAAGTGTTCTTTGTCTCTACAAAGTGCGTTTGTTAAATTGGTTTTTAAGGTAGGCTGGTACGCAGGCAGGCTTTTCTATTGCTGGCCAGCGGGCTAGCAGATACATCGCTTACGATAATTTTGGGTCGTCAACGTAGCCTATCGGCAGCATGACCCCCCCAGAATATGATGCTGTATACGCCACTGCGCCTAACAACAATTTAGATAAAAAGAATATCTCCATATGTCCATTAAAGTCAATTACTCTCGTCAGTCCGTGATTTACATGAGTACGATCACTCACACATGCACACAAAGCACAACCGTACAGTTTTCACTGCACGCCCACAATCGTAATATTGAACCAAAAATTGCTAACAAAAACTAGAACTTTCAGTACATTACTTTTATTTTGTATTAATCAACGAAAAATTTAAATAAAAATAGCAGTATTCGTTCGTTTTTCAACAGAATTTTATGTCTCGCGTTAAGAATGCAAGTCATTTGAATTTTTGTATGGAAAACGGATCACCTTAAATTGAATTTCTTTAACAGGCCAAAATCCTTGATAATAGCAGACATGGGTTGTGGAGAAGCCGCGTTATCGAGGAAGGTAGCACAGAAGGTGCACTCATTCGACCTGGTGTCCACTTGTCCCGGGGTGGTGGCGTGTGACATGGCGCGTACCCCGCTCCTGAAGCAGGCTGTTGACCTGGTGGTCTACTGCCTGGCTCTGATGGGCACGCAACTCACGCAGTACTTGGTCGAGGCGAATAGAGTGCTGAAGACTGGGTGAGTCATCTATCATAATCATCATCAAATAAATCATCATCATCATAGCATCCCATAAAACATCCACTGCAGGAAATGGAACCACAAATAATCAAAATTAAAATTAAGGGTAGCCACCCTTAATTTTTATTTTCCCTTCTAGAAACCTGTTTTTAGATCATTTTTGCTCGATTTTTGTTTTAACTATCGTAAAAACGGGAACACTTACAAGCGATAAAATTGGTATGTTTGCAGTGCATAAGCTATAAAATAACAACTGGTCAAGTCAAATGCGTGTCGGACTCGCACTAATTTAATACACTTCTGCATAACTGCATACGTACGTCGGTATACGTACAAAATAACTCTGGTTGTGACCGTTTATACGCAGAACTAAGTAAAAAAAACTTGTCGCGGGGGTGAGCGCGGCAGGTGGGGAAAGGCGTGCGAATCGTTCATTGGCTCTCTGCCTGTCACCCATGCGCAGAAAATAACCGTCAGAGCCAAACTTGTCCTGCTCACGCTATACGCGAGTCCGATTCACAATTGGTCTTTTTTTTATCTTAACTTCCCATCCTGTGTAACCAATCATCGTGTTCCATTCTGCCAGCCACAGCTCCCAAAATCAATTAGGACTGTTTCGGGGATCCCCTAAAATTTTACTGGATAGGACTAGGACTACGTTTCACTAGACTGTGTATAGGAATTTTTATTTCATAGGTCATCTGAGACTGATACTCATACATACACAGATAAATAACACACTAACACAAAACAAACACCCATGCTCATCACACAAATATTTGCCCTGGGCGGGGATCGAACCCGCGACCTACAGCTACAGCCATCTAGCACGGAAAACAGAGGCACTACCAACCACACCACACGGCTGTCACATGTAACTTGCCAGTGATTCTGGGAAGCGTTGCGAGTTCATCGTCATGTAAGATGGTGAGATACACGGAAGGACACTGCTGCCCATCCTCCGGTTTTTATAAACCCTTAGTCGCCTCTTACGACACTCACGGCTAAAGATCGGTTGGTACTATTCTTTGTCGGCACCACACGAGACCGTTGCAACTTGCGATACGTAAAATCCAATTCAGTACTTACCCGATTTCAGTAGGTATTTTCCACATATAAGCAGGTATTCAGAGTCACAAAGATTTTTGCCTAGGCACTAATTCATAGTTTTATAGGTGTGTTTTATAGAGCTGTAAAAAGGTCGGGTTTAATTAATAAATGCTGTTGAGTAACATAATGGCAGTGTTTCTTAGGTATAATTTACATGCACGGTTATTTTTAGGACCTGATAGGCGTAAGCCCCACCTTATTAGTGAATATAAAAAGAGTTGGAATGCAATGTCTTTAATAAATTCTTAGTTAGGTAGTTATTAAGGAAATATTTGAGAAAAAGGCTTCCGTTTTTCGTCTAGAAGCAAATCGAACATCTGTTATTTTTATGGTCTTTTTAGACTAATGCGACCCTGCTGAATTCATATTTGCTTGTTACATAAATAACATAATAACAATTTTCAAGATGGCGGCCAAAAACTGTAAATCGACGTATTTTGTAGCCTCTTGAAATTTTTTTTACGAAATTCAAAAAAGAGATTATATGTCTTTTAAGGCATAAAATGCACACCGATACAAAAAAAAAAAAATTATTGTTGCCATCTGTCTGAAAGCCAGTCTGAAGTTCCTGCCTTAAAATGGCTGTATCTTTCGATCCCTAATGGATAGCCGTTAGAAATTTTCGAAGAATATGTGCTAATATAGTGGAAATACTAATATGTCCACTAGCGTCTAGAATACCTATTTTAAATTCTATAAAAAGAAGAAAGAAAGAAATAATATTTATTTAGCATTCAAAAGAAAAACATAATTGGCCTCCAGCTCAGCAGATGCCAAAGCCAAAGGCTAAGGCGCTGATTTTCAGCTGGAACCATTTTTAGAGTTCAGATGATGTCTATACTCACTTTGGGTCAGTTCGCGAAAAGATTAAAAAACCGGTCAAGTGCGAGTCAGACTCGCGCGCCGAGGGTTCCGATATACCTTTAGTATTTTTGGAAGCAATAAAGTCCATTTTTAGGACCGCAAAACTAAATTTGTTTCTAAAGGTTTTTTGCAGATTTGTAAAACTCTGTGCAACTTAAATTTCTATCATCTGTAATTAATTCAAATTTTTTCCTAAACAGAGTCGTAAAAAAGTACAAAAATATATTTTAGAATGTGCAACTAAAGCTCTTTCATACGATACCCCACTCAACCTAGTAGCAACAATTTGAAATGTGACAGACAGACAAAGTCGCACCATGAACATCAAAATTTCTATACCATTCCTCTAACGTGTGTGTCGAGTCTATATTTCCTATAAATTTGGCCAAATACGTCTTGATAAAAGATGTGAAAGCCATATTGAAAAAAAAAGGGTTCCTTTTTTACCATTTTGATATCGGAACCCTAAAAAGATAAAAAATCAGACGTGATTTTTTAATATTTATAAGGAAGGTCAGCTATGGTCAGTCCTTGGTAGATCTACAGAGTCGGGAAGCTATCGTTGCTGGAGTGCTGCAGGGAACTCCCTGTCCTGCGCTGTGGACGTTTTATGGCATGTTATGATAGTGAATGCGACTAAATGAATTTTATTAACATTATTTAATTATATTTTATGTTACAGCGGGCAACTCCTAATAGCGGAAGTGGAGAGCAGGTTTGACGATATAAACAATTTCACGAAAGAAGTGGAGCGGCTTGGCTTCAAGCTGAAGAACTTGGACAAACAACACTCGGTTTTTGTGTTCATGCATTTTGTTAAGGTCAATGACCCGCCGGTGAAGAAGGGGAAACTGCCGGTGTTGACTCTCAAGCCGTGTTTGTATAAGAGACGGTGAATGAATAGAAATCATTCATTTAACAAATCTTATTCCACGAAAGAATGTTTTATAAACTAAATTATGTCAACTTTGAAATTTCAATATTTGTATTTAATATATACAACGGGTAACGGAAAGGTGTGAATCTGCACATGAAACTGAACACATTTGCCGAAAGGCACACAGGCAAATTTTACCTCCCATACTCGTACAAATTGCGCTATCAGCTGATGCAGTTTCAATGGGAGGTCAAAAATTGATTATGTTCTATGACCTATGTATGTTCCGTGGGAAAAGTTGTTCAGTTTCATGTGCAGATTCACACACCTTTCCGTTACACGATGTATATTTGTAATTGGTTTCTGGAAAACGGCTCTAACGATGTCGATTAAATTTGCTATACAGAGGTTTTCGGGAGAAGACAATCGATCTAAATCGATCTCATGTCTGGGAAAATGCGTTTCCTTTGCTTTTTTGAAAATTTTCAAAAAAAATGCGCTTTTCATAAACCCTACAGCGCCATCTGCTGATTGGCTTTAGTTAAGATTATACAGAACGAGGCTCGGTCTCCCACTTACTCTTATTCGCGTACAAAACGTTTGCAACCGCTCTTCTCGTAAGAGCTAAAAGCTTCGTCATGGTGAGCGAGATAGCATGATTCACTTGTTGTTGCTTCATTTTGAATCTAAATGTAAAGCTACATGGCCTTTATTGCATTGGCATTTACAATCGTTTTTAATTAGCGACGTTAGCTAAAGAATGTCTACATAGTTACTTGTGTAGTGAAGTTGTAGGTATAATGTATAGTACAATCAAAGTACAATTTGGTTGTGTTAATAATTTTCCTTTAAAACATCTGATTATTAATGTAAAATTTAAATGAAAAAAACAAATCTATGAAAATTTAATCATTCTTTCTTATTCTTCTGTTTTATTTATTACAATATTCCGATTAAGTTTGTTTGGTGAATTGACCAGTTGGCTCAGCACGAGCCCCTAGATAAAAATATTTCTAAGACCGAATGTAATTTTTTTACTTAATGTATGAAGAAAACATAAATTTTCTCGCTCGAGTAAATGAAAAGCGTTTATCTAGAGGCTCGTGCTAGCGCTGCTGACGATTCCAATACATTCCGCAGACTTCACAGCAGTGTGCACTGGGTTGATCAACTTTAAAAATCCTATAGTTGACAGCGCATTTTCTTTGAACATTCATACGTATGTAGTAGTAAGTAATAAAAATTGCATTTTGTATACCTGCTGGCTCAGCACGAGCCTTTAGATAAAAATATATCTAGGGCCAAATGTCATTTTTTTACTTGAAGCAAACGTCAATTTTGTCGCGCGAGTGAATGAAAAGCGTTTATGTATGGGCTCGCGCTGAGACAGCTATCATCATTTGATATTTCGATTCGACCTATGCTAATTCAGTCAACAAATTCTCAAAAAAAGGAATAGAGGGAAATGCTTGGAACACAATTTTTGCCTTCGCAACTTTGTTTGGACTAGTTAGGAGGTAAACATATCAAAAGTCACCGCCCGTACGCCTAACGCCGGGCGGGAGGGGGGGTTTTGAAGGTCCCATTTTTAGCATATATCTCGGAAACTATACGTTCTAACAACATAAGACTTTTAGCAAAATGAAAGCTGATTAAATTTACTACAAGTTTTATCCAATCAAGTTTTTAGATATATTGTATAGTTTTAGAGATATTCGCAGTGAAGTCACATTGGCTAGTTGACCCCTCACTTTACTGGCTATTTTTAAGGGAAATCATCCCTTTTTCACCCACTTTAGAAACATCAGAACTCGAAGCAATCACTTCCTCCATAGTTTTATAGGTGTGTTTTATAGAGCTGTAAAAAGGTCGGGTTTAATTAATAAATGCTGTTGAGTAACATAATGGCAGTGTTTCTTAGGTATAATTTACATGCACGGTTATTTTTAGGACCTGATAGGCGTAAGCCCCACCTTATTAGTGAATATAAAAAGAGTTGGAATGCAATGTCTTTAATAAATTCTTAGTTAGGTAGTTATTAAGGAAATATTTGAGAAAAAGGCTTCCGTTTTTCGTCTAGAAGCAAATCGAACATCTGTTATTTTTATGGTCTTTTTAGACTAATGCGACCCTGCTGAATTCATATTTGCTTGTTACATAAATAACATAATAACAATTTTCAAGATGGCGGCCAAAAACTGTAAATCGACGTATTTTTTAGCCTCTTGAATTTTTTTTTACGAAATTCAAAAAAGAGATTATATGTCTTTTAAGGCATAAAATGCACACCGATACAAAAAAAATAAATTTATTGTTGCCATCTGTCTGAAAGCCAGTCTGAAGGTCCTGCCTTAAAATGGCTGTATCTTTCGATCCCTAATGGATAGCCGTTAGAAATTTTCGAAGAATATGTGCTAATATAGTGGAAATACTAATATGTCCACTAGCGTCTAGAATACCTATTTTAAATTCTATAAAAAGAAGAAAGAAAGAAATAATATTTATTTAGCATTCAAAAGAAAAACATAATTGGCCTCCAGCTCAGCAGATGCCAAAGCCAAAGGCTAAGGCGCTGATTTTCAGCTGGAACCATTTTTAGAGTTCAGATGATGTCTATACTCACTTTGGGTCAGTTCGCGAAAAGATTAAAAAACCGGTCAAGTGCGAGTCAGACTCGCGCGCCGAGGGTTCCGATATACCTTTAGTATTTTTGGAAGCAATAAAGTCCATTTTTAGGACCGCAAAACTAAATTTGTTTCTAAAGGTTTTTTGCAGATTTCTAAAACTCTGTGCAACTTAAATTTCTATCATCTGTAATTAATTCAAATTTTTTCCTAAACAGAGTCGTAAAAAAGTACAAAAATATATTTTAGAATGTGCAACTAAAGCTCTTTCATACGATACCCCACTCAACCTAGTAGCAACAATTTGAAATGTGACAGACAGACAAAGTCGCACCATGAACATCAAAATTTCTATACCATTCCTCTAACGTGTGTGTCGAGTCTATATTTCCTATAAATTTGGCCAAATACGTCTTGATAAAAGATGTGAAAGCCATATTGAAAAAAAAAGGGTTCCTTTTTTACCATTTTGATATCGGAACCCTAAAAAGATAAAAAATCAGACGTGATTTTTTAATATTTATAAGGAAGGTCAGCTATGGTCAGTCCTTGGTAGATCTACAGAGTCGGGAAGCTATCGTTGCTGGAGTGCTGCAGGGAACTCCCTGTCCTGCGCTGTGGACGTTTTATGGCATGTTATGATAGTGAATGCGACTAAATGAATTTTATTAACATTATTTAATTATATTTTATGTTACAGCGGGCAACTCCTAATAGCGGAAGTGGAGAGCAGGTTTGACGATATAAACAATTTCACGAAAGAAGTGGAGCGGCTTGGCTTCAAGCTGAAGAACTTGGACAAACAACACTCGGTTTTTGTGTTCATGCATTTTGTTAAGGTCAATGACCCGCCGGTGAAGAAGGGGAAACTGCCGGTGTTGACTCTCAAGCCGTGTTTGTATAAGAGACGGTGAATGAATAGAAATCATTCATTTAACAAATCTTATTCCACGAAAGAATGTTTTATAAACTAAATTATGTCAACTTTGAAATTTCAATATTTGTATTTAATATATACAACGGGTAACGGAAAGGTGTGAATCTGCACATGAAACTGAACACATTTGCCGAAAGGCACACAGGCAAATTTTACCTCCCATACTCGTACAAATTGCGCTATCAGCTGATGCAGTTTCAATGGGAGGTCAAAAATTGATTATGTTCTATGACCTATGTATGTTCCGTGGGAAAAGTTGTTCAGTTTCATGTGCAGATTCACACACCTTTCCGTTACACGATGTATATTTGTAATTGGTTTCTGGAAAACGGCTCTAACGATGTCGATTAAATTTGCTATACAGAGGTTTTCGGGAGAAGACAATCGATCTAAATCGATCTCATGTCTGGGAAAATGCGTTTCCTTTGCTTTTTTGAAAATTTTCAAAAAAAATGCGCTTTTCATAAACCCTACAGCGCCATCTGCTGATTGGCTTTAGTTAAGATTATACAGAACGAGGCTCGGTCTCCCACTTACTCTTATTCGCGTACAAAACGTTTGCAACCGCTCTTCTCGTAAGAGCTAAAAGCTTCGTCATGGTGAGCGAGATAGCATGATTCACTTGTTGTTGCTTCATTTTGAATCTAAATGTAAAGCTACATGGCCTTTATTGCATTGGCATTTACAATCGTTTTTAATTAGCGACGTTAGCTAAAGAATGTCTACATAGTTACTTGTGTAGTGAAGTTGTAGGTATAATGTATAGTACAATCAAAGTACAATTTGGTTGTGTTAATAATTTTCCTTTAAAACATCTGATTATTAATGTAAAATTTAAATGAAAAAAACAAATCTATGAAAATTAAATCATTCTTTCTTATTCTTCTGTTTTATTTATTACAATATTCCGATTAAGTTTGTTTGGTGAATTGACCAGTTGGCTCAGCACGAGCCCCTAGATAAAAATATTTCTAAGACCGAATGTAATTTTTTTACTTAATGTATGAAGAAAACATAAATTTTCTCGCTCGAGTAAATGAAAAGCGTTTATCTAGAGGCTCGTGCTAGCGCTGCTGACGATTCCAATACATTCCGCAGACTTCACAGCAGTGTGCACTGGGTTGATCAACTTTAAAAATCCTATAGTTGACAGCGCATTTTCTTTGAACATTCATACGTATGTAGTAGTAAGTAATAAAAATTGCATTTTGTATACCTGCTGGCTCAGCACGAGCCTTTAGATAAAAATATATCTAGGGCCAAATGTCATTTTTTTACTTGAAGCAAACGTCAATTTTGTCGCGCGAGTGAATGAAAAGCGTTTATGTATGGGCTCGCGCTGAGACAGCTATCATCATTTGATATTTCGATTCGACCTATGCTAATTCAGTCAACAAATTCTCAAAAAAAGGAATAGAGGGAAATGCTTGGAACACAATTTTTGCCTTCGCAACTTTGTTTGGACTAGTTAGGAGGTAAACATATCAAAAGTCACCGCCCGTACGCCTAACGCCGGGCGGGAGGGGGGGTTTTGAAGGTCCCATTTTTAGCATATATCTCGGAAACTATACGTTCTAACAACATAAGACTTTTAGCAAAATGAAAGCTGATTAAATTTACTACAAGTTTTATCCAATCAAGTTTTTAGATATATTGTATAGTTTTAGAGATATTCGCAGTGAAGTCACATTGGCTAGTTGACCCCTCACTTTACTGGCTATTTTTAAGGGAAATCATCCCTTTTTCACCCACTTTAGAAACATCAGAACTCGAAGCAATCACTTCCTCATCACTAACAAAACACTTGCTGCTCATTTTAACTAAACAAAAATAGACTTTCAAGAGCGGATATCTCGAAAACTATTCAAGATATCAAAAAACGTAACTGAAAAAACTTTCAGTAAATTTAATCAGCTTTGATTTTGCAAAAAGCTTTCGATATCTTGTGTAGTTTTCGAGATATTCGCTCTTGAGTCTAATTTTGGAGAAACGGTTTGCGGTGACTTTTGATATATTTATCTCCTAACTAGTCCAAACAAAGTTCTTCTTTAAACTTAAGAGCTGTGCTCTTGTCGGTGGAGTAATCGCCAATGTTTCCTTGTTTCCGCCAGTTCCTTCACCTCCTGATACGACTCGAGCTGTAATTTCTCTTTTATTTGTTCCGTTCCATAAAGGTTCTCCTCGGTCGGCCACTACCTCTCTTTCCCTCAATTTTCTCTTCTACGATGTTCTTAATAAACGAATCGTGTCGTATCAGGTGGCCAATCATATTTCCTCTCCGGTTCTCTATAGTTTGTACGATAGATCTTTTTTTTAACCCTTTCAAGTACCCTTTCCAGCTTATTCCCTCCATCCTTCGCCAACACTACATCTCAAACGCCTCCAGCCTCTCTCTGTCTCTTTGTATCATTGTCCACGTTTCTCCCCCATAGAGTGCGATAGTCCAGATACATGATTTAATAAACCTTTTTCTAATTTTCAGTGATATCTTTTTAGATTTAAGTATGTTTCTTCCGGTTGAAGGCTTGTTTGGCTATTGCAATTGTGACTATTATGTCTTGTGTGCATCGAGACTCATTATTTTTTATGCTTAAAACTATTCAGTTGCTCTATTATGTTGTTACCCAGTTTAACAGGTCTATTGTTCATTGGCTTTTTGGATGCTGTCATTATTTTAGTTTTATTGGCATTTATCTTTAATTGGTATTTTTCAAATAAAGAATCTATGGTGCTTATCAGATTCTGTAGCTGTATATCAGTTTCTTCTAATGCAGCAATATCATCTGCAAACCGTATAAATTTAATTTTTTTCTATTAATTTTGACCCCCCCTTCAAAATTCTCTTTAATTTCCTTAATTGCACACTTTATGAAAATGGTGAATATCAACGGTGAAAGAGGACAACCCTGTCTAACTCCCAGTCGAATCCTTGGTGTTCCTCGCCAACCTCAATTATTGTTTCCTGCTCCTTGTACAATTCTATTATAATCCTTCTATCCCTGTAGTCCACTCCAATATCCTTAAGTGCTGTCATCATCAACTTACAGTCCACCCTGTCAAATGCCTTCTCTAAATCGATCGAAATTACGAAGTACGAAACAAAGTTAAGAAGTCAAAAATTGTATTCCAAGCATTTCCCTCTATACTTTTTCGTTGATTGGGCTATGTATGTTTCGTGAATTAAGTTGTTCAGATTAATCAGATTCCTGGTTTTGAGTAATATGGGTAATTGAAACATTAAAGATTTTTGAAAAATAATCTATTTGCAACAAAATAAATTCTTCATAACAATCTCATAACAATTTTATAAAATCTATGGTTCTATAGATTTAATAAATGCATCGTTTTAACCTTATAGCTACGTACTTTTTCAAGTCTATCAATATTTCTACAATTCAGATCAATATTTCTTTTGAAACTAATAATTCTCAAAACACAACTTCATATGGGGTCAACGTAGCGGGTTTTACAATGATTATTTTATAATACCTACTGTATAAGTAAGAACTTATTGTTTAACTTTTATATGAAAAAGAAAACTTTTTGTTTGGTGTATGGAAGTGCCTATTCTGAGATCAGGTCTCGTTAGTATAAAACTAATATTAGATATCTGAAAATTGTAAAATGATCACAAATGATTCTATTTAAAATCACACGATTATTTACTAAACATTTAGTTCCTCCATCACGATTTCAGCTTCTGCGCGAAGATTCTCAACTTTTTCTATCAGCATCATCTGAAAAACAAAGATTTTTTTTATTTGAATGGACTGTTGCTCACAAATTTATATGCATTGTGAGTTGTTTCTAATTTTGCCTTTTTTTCTGCTGTAAAAAACGTGGCTTTGAATATTTAAAAATAAGCCTATTGGCGTTGAGATCTTTTACATTCTTTCGTCAGGTCCTCAAACAGCTAATGAGTTAGAGGCTGGAGAAGCTACTAACCTTGCAGCAGGTATTGACCCTCCAGAAGCTACTAAAGTACTAACCTTGAGACGCTACTTATAAGAAGCTACATTAAGAACATTTTGATTTACATGAACATTTTGATTTGATTAAACGAAAGGCGAGGGATCTAGATACATCGATGGTCGATGTTGGCATCAAAATGTTTCTCGTTCGCTTTAGCTGGGTTATCTTATAGCTGATGAGTTCAAAGCTGGAGTAATCACTAATAAAGCTTCTTTTCCTAGAGAAGCTACTCACCTGGCAGCACAGATGAGATGTGTGGCGGGGGATTTGGATAGACGCTCGATATTGGAGACGAGATGTTCTACAATCTTTAGACAGGTCTTTAGCAGCTGGATAAACTACTAACTCTAATGAAGGTGAAGACTAATGAAGGTAAGTACCTTAGCAGCGCGCGCTGTTGAGACGAAATGGCGCTGGCGTATCTAGACAAGTGCTCGATGTTGGTAATGTTGTTCCACAATCTTTAGCCAGGTCCTCCAGCTGCTGATGAGCTCGAGCCTGGAGAAACTACTAAGTCTGCTTTTCTTAGAGAAGCTACTCACCCTGGCAGCGCTGTGTTCCACAATCTTTAACCAGGTCCTATAACTGCTGATGAACTCGAGACTGGAGAAACTACTACCTCTACAGAAGATATTCAACCAAGAGAAGCTACTCACCTTGGCAGCGCTGATGAGATGAGTCGCGGCGGATCTGGACAGGTGCCTGATGTTGGTGGTAAGATATTCCACAATCTTTAACCAGGTCCTATAACTGCTGATGAGCTCGAGGCTGGAGAAACTACTTCCTCTACAGAAACTATTCTACCCAGAGAAACTACTCACCTTGGCAGCGCAGATGAGTCGCGGCTGATCTACACAAGTACTCGATGTTGGTGGTGAGATGTTCCACAATCTTGAGCCAGGTCCTATAACTGCTGATGAGCTCGAGGCTGGAGAAACTACTAAATCTACAGAAACTACCAAGTCTACAGAAGCTATTTTTCGTAGAGAAGCCACTGAGCCTGGCAGCGCTGATGAGATGAGTCGCGGCGGATCTGGACAGGTGCTCGATGTTGGCGGTGAGATGTTCCACAATCGTTAGCCAAGTCCTATAACTGCTGATGAGCTCGAGGCTATTGAAACTACTAAGTCTACTGAAGCTATTTTTCCTAGAGAAGCTTCTCACCCTGGCAGCGCAAATGAGATGAGTCACGGCGTATCTGGACAAGTGCTCGATGTTGGTGGTGAGATGTTCCACAATCTTTAGCCAGGTCCTATAACTGCTGATGAGCTCGAGGCTATTGAAACTACTAAGTCTACGGAAGCTATTTTTCCTAGAGAAGCTACTCACCCTGGCAGCGCTGATGAGATGAGTCGCAGCGGATCTGGACAGGTGCTCGATGTTGGCGGTGAGATGGTCCACATTCGCTTTGGCCAGGTCTTCTATACGCTTGTAGCCGGCGCGCAGCAACTGCTGAGCTCGGGCCTGGAAATAACGTTAATGAATAAAAAGGAAGAGTGGCGGGCTGTGGTAAGTTACACTTGTAAGATTTGAAGAAGAAAACTATTCATCAGCCTATTTTCTTATTTATTTTTTTGCGGCGAAACCTGTTATGTGCTCATAGAAGGTTTGAGCGAGCGTTTTTTCAAAAACCTGGTTAAAAAGCTACATTTAATACTACTTCCTCACCGCATACTTTTCTCTCTCGCACTCTTTGGTGACCTTACGCCAGTATATTATATTGCCTATGTTTTGAATAGTACCTTCTTGACGGCGGGCAGCTCCATCAGACGCGCGAGTTCGGGCGCGGCGCAGTGCTGCAGCCGCGGCGCCAGCTCCGCGAACAGCGCGCCCCACCCCCACAGCTCCAGCTGCAGCTCCGCGCACACCGCCTGCGCCGACCCCGCTAGCGACACTGCTGACGTCAGCAGGGACTGCACCGTGCCGCGCGGGATGCAGTATCTGATGACCAAACATGGCCGGTCGAGCGACAAATCTATTGCCAGTTGAAACTTAGCTCGATTAAAATGACAACTGGACAGAACTATGCGTGAGAGCAGGACGGACCGATACGTGTCCCTGTCGCGCCAATATGGGAGCGTTCATTAAATTCTTCTTCTTTTTTCGAGTCAATTCTGCATTCTATTTTATACCAATACTCCGCTACACAGGCAGCACTATTTGTTTGCTAAGAGAAGCCACACAGGCAAGCAGTATCCACGCCAAAGCCCCATTTGCACTAATTAAGTGAGGCGTTTATGGGGGGAAGGTCACGCTGAATCTCACCAAAACTCACCGGATATAAAGTATTTTTTTTCCGCAAGCAAAATTGAGAGTACACTGGGTAAATAAACTAAAGCATATTTTCCAATAAATTAGGGCTAACGCCACTAAGTAGCACAGGAGCCACTTGACTATTTATCCAGCATAATCTCACATGAGATGGGGAGAAGGTTGAGACAAATCTCATGACATCTTACAAAGGGGGATCAAAACGAAATCAACTCATGTAACTAATGGACGCCCCCTATTTTACGCAAACCTCCGTCCTACCGTCACCCTGCTAACAATTTAATCAAGCCACATTATTTCGTCTATATAGAAGATAAATACAACCTGAAGGGTCAATCTACAATACAAAAGAGCATTTTCTTATACGAGCTATTTGTATGTTATCAAGAATCCAACACAAGTAATTCTTAAAATCAAGTAAGACTGCACACTAGTGTCAAATCACACCGAAATTATAATATAAATATTTGAATGGTTATTGAAACAAAAAAATAAACTGTAAAACTTACTTGTCAGCAACGGCTGTAACCGGCATCTGCTTCCACAGATCATGAAGCATCAATGCTACATAAAACCTGCTCAACACATTTTCCGGAACATTCTGTAAAATAAAATAAGTCCGGCGGTTCATTGTAGCGCCTTTGGAGTTAGCCGCTTACGCGACCTTGCGCCAATATTAAGGTCTGAGGCGTCATAAAATTCTCACTAGACTGTACGTCGTTTCATAAATAAAATAACATTAACCCACGAAAAACTAAGCAAGCAAATAAAGCATATTTTTCTCTATCTACTTAGTTTATCTGGTTATAAATAAATCAGTTTCTATAAGTGCTACAATCGAACTCAGTTGTTTTTTTACTCTCCTAGCAGGAGTAACCCTTATGTGGCGACCCTGCCATATTTTGGCGACCCTGCCTAAACTGAAGTTCTATCGTCGTTTATTTCTAATAGATGAGTCTTTTTTAATGATTGATATATTTATTGCCTTATAGTAAAGTTTACCGTAATAGGTTTCCCAGTCATCATTCGAATGGCGTTAACTTCGGTGATGCCGAGGATCCTGGCAGTCCTGATACCCTCTTCGTCTAGGTTGCAGTACTGGAGAAAAAAATTTAAATAAATAAAAATGCAGACGAAAGAGAGGAGGGAAGTGTTGAAATAATAAAACCATAAAACCACTCCACTTCATTTACAACCTGGCTCTAAAATCGGGATCTTTCCCTACGGCCTGGAAGAAATCTAAAGTTCTTCCAATTCACAAAAACGGTCCAAAAGATGACATAAAAAATTATAGGCCGATAGCCATTCTGTCTGTATTCGGCAAAATATTTGAATCGACCATTTACTATCATGTTTACAACCAAATGAAGGGATGGTTTTGCGACGAGCAGCACGGTTTCCTCCCCAAAAAATCCACAATGTCCAACTTACTAAACATTACGACTTTGATTGCAGAAGGTATCGAAATCAAAAAACAAGTGGACGTTGCCTATCTAGACTTCAAAAAAGCCTTCGATAGAGTAAATAACGATATTTTACTTCAAAAAATGGCTAATGCAGGACTCTCTAGCCAACTTCTAAGACTATTTTCATCTTACTTTTCTAACAGAATTCAATATGTTGAATACATGGACGTTACATTATCCGAATATAACGTAACATCAGGCATTGGACAGGGAAGCTGTCTCGGTCCATTGTTGTTTTTAATACTAATTAACGACTTGCCGTCCGTCATCAATAATTCCACATGCCTAATGTTTGCCAACGATATAAAGTTAGCGCTTCCTATACAAAAACAAACTGACTGCCTACTCCTACAACAAGACCTTGACAGAGTCCATCAGTAGACCCAGGACAATTGCCTTGACCTCAACGTATCAAAATGCACTATTGTTACATATACGCGATCTAAATCACTTATAAGTTGTTTTTATGTAATCGGTAACGAGACTATATCCCGCGAAACCAAAGTACGTGATCTCGGCACATCGTTCGACACTCAGCTTAAGTTCAACGAGCATATAATACAAGCTTGTGCCAGAGCCAGGAAATGTTTAGGTTTCATAATGCGTCAAACCAAATATTTTGACAACAAAGAAGCAATATGCTCAATTTATAACGCGTACGTTCGAAGTGTACTCGAAACCAATTCTGTTGTCTGGTCCCCTCATGAAAATTTTTATAATCTTCTGGTTGAGAAAGTGCAAAAATCTTTTCTGAGATATCTTTATACCAAAATATACGGTTATTATCCATGTATGTACCCTACGCCGTTTATTCTAGGTATGGTTGAATATGTCACGTTGGAAATAAGACGCAAGTTGTCAGTGTTGAAATACTTCTATAGACTTTTGCGTGGCTTTACCTGCAACCCGTTCTTACTTGCCCAAATACCATTTCATGTACCTCCACCTGATAAATACAACCTGCGCCCCCGTCAACGGACTCTTTTCGCTATACCCTGTGACCGTACCATTTCTTATACACACACTCCCCTTATGGAAGCACGAAAAATCCTGAATGTCTTGGGGCAATCTGATGTAGATATATTCAGAGATGCAGAGAATGCCTTCTTGGCATCTGCTGGGCGCTACTTTGAGTCGATGTATAATAAGAGCTCTATTATTACAATGCCAAAGAACTGTGCAACCTATTAATAATAAATATATGTTTTCTTACTCTTGTCTAGACTTACATGATTGATTAGCTTAAGCTGTTAGTGTAAGGTCTATTTTAATAATAAATAAATAAATAAAAATAGTAGTTAAAGATACAAGTGCCGTAATTAGGGTTATCACAAATGAGTTGACGCTTTGTAAACCCGAGAAGAAGTCGAGGGTTTACCATCGCCGCGAGTTTGTCATAACCCTTACGGCCTTGTATCTTACGACGTTTTTCAATACATTTGTGAGAAAACAGGTATAAGTAATACACTTGTTAAAAAAACCAACCATGGGTACTGTCAGCCTCTTGTCGATTTATGTTCTGGTACTCTCCACTTTATTTTAAATATAGGTAGGCAGTCGTCACCCAAGTAAAAAGTCACCACTGTAGTATTTTTACAAAATAATTTTATGATCAAAGTGTAAAAACTCCTAGCTAGTATACTTTTTTTTACTTTGCGCACTAGTTCGGTAAGTACCTAACTACTTTCGAGCAATGTTTACGTCCTTGTAAGTACGTTTTTCGAGCAAATGTATTGAAAAATCATTTTTCTGGATATTTACGATGTGTGGAATTCAAAAATGTCTCAAAGCGCAGTGCTAAGCTTAAAAGCCTCAGGTGTGTATTAGTTTGGGAAGTCCCGGTGGGTTCGCCACTCACCAGCGAGTAGTAGTGTCGGTAGTGGTGGCGGATGTCGATGGCGTGGTGCGGCGGTGGTGACGTCACCAGGTACAGCAGGTGCAGGCTCCCCATGAGCACCAGCGCGCGCCCCGCCGCCTGCAGGTCCGCCACCAGCTGCCGGGCTGCCCCGACCTCCATACAACCTGCCCCGCCAAACATTACATACATTAAATCACGCCTCTTTCCCGTCGGGGTAGGCAGATGCCACAGCCCTCCACCTGCTACGATATTAACATACTTCCGTCGCTTCTCTACTTACTTTCATCAACCCGCACATACACGCTCGTCGGTTTAGTGTACTTTTGAACCTGGCCTTTATTTAGAACATGTTGAATTTGGCCTTGGATCGGTCGCCGAGGTTTTCCCCTTCCAGTTTACATTTACTCTCGCCTGGAGGATCTCTTTCGTCCTTAGACTGTATCTTTCGTCAATCTTCGTTCATTCATCCACTCCACATGACCAAATCATCTCAACATTTCTTTCTCGAAAGTCTCTACATCTTCTTTTACGCCACAGCGTTTTCTTATATTTCTAATCCTGTCACAGAATTTCACACCAATCATACTCAACGCTCTCATTAACTGCACTAATTCTACTTTCATACTCCTCCTGCCATACGCAGCTTTCACTGCCGTACATCAGTATTGGTACCAAATGCCTCTATGAACAGCCAGACGACACCTTCTAACTCTTCATAAAAGCGTGCAGAGCTCCATTCATCATGTTTCCAACATTCACTCTTCTTTCCATGTCACTGTCAATATCACATCGCACATCACAAAGAGTACCAATTGTATACCTATACAACTAGAGAGTACATGCGAATGGAAAAAACGTACCTGACCACAGACACAGAATAAAGTAATAGCACTAATCGCACAGAACAGGTACCCTTCGCCCCCTTGGAATCCACCCCCTTGAGCGATTCTAGGGTTCTTTGACAGGTTACTAACTTGCTGACGGTCAGCTCGCTATGATCGCTGACGGTGCAAAGGTTATGTTTGATTGCTTCTCTCCATTATCGGCCACTTCAGTTTCGTATCTAGAGGACTAAAGCAGAGATACACAAGCAGTTGCTCACCTCTGATAGTAGACCTTCCTAACTTGCTGACGGTCAGCTAGCTATGATCGCTGACTGTGCAGTCGTTAAGTTTAATTGCTTCTCTCTTCGTTATCGGCCACTTCAGCTTCAAATCTAGAGGACTATAGAGATACACAAGCAGTTCCTCACCTCTGATAGCAGCCCTTCCTAACTTGCTGACGGTCAGCTCGCTATGATCGCTGACGACACAGTCGCCGGCATTGTTTTCGTGTGTCCGCTGGTTATCATTGTGTACCACTTCGAGTGCGCCCGTCTGTAGTAACGAACGGAGAGCGTCATCACACATTTGCTTCGTATCTAGAGGACTGGAGGAGAATTCAATTTATTTATTGCATGAATTATGTAGCAACGGAGTTAACATTTTAAACAGAGTTGTTTTCATCACTACTTAAGCAGTTCAAGAATTCTGTTTTTGCTTGATAACAGCTTTGATTTTTTGTAGCGGTAGACTTTCAAGGGTACCTTGTCATAGAAGCGTATACACTGACCTTTAAAAGACTTACTGTGTGGTCTCACCTGTCCCCGTGGCTAGTAGCGAGCAGCGTCCGCCCCAGCAGCTTCCGCAGCTGCAGTCGGGTTGTGGCCAGCCGCAGCGCGACCGCACTGAGCAGCAGCTGCCCCACATTGGGCAGCAACACACTGCGCGCGGCACTTAACCCCCCCGCGAGCACGGCACGCAGTTGTGGCCAGTCGCGGTCTTCGCACAGGATTATACTATCGCCTGGTGGAACATTCTTCGTTTATCAGGATAATACAACACGAAATGACGATTAAATGAATGTCCATGTCCCTAAGTCCATTTACTTCAAAATGGAATTAAGACTTGTTGAACTTGGCCATACTTTTTTACAGACCTTCTATAGGTGATGAAAAAGGGGATGCAAGTGTGTATGAAAGCCCTACAGTTTTGACTTGAGGAGGTATATCAAAATTTGGATGTGAGCTAATAAAAAAAAATAAGGAACAGGTGTGTCAGCACAAATCCCAAGAAGGTATGAGTGCTGAAAGTTTGTATGATAATCCTATAGTTTTGACATTAGATACATAAAAATTTGGACTTGTTTCAGCATTTTTGAAAAAACATATCTCAAAGGGTGAAATAAGAGATGAAAGTATGTATAAAAATCCTACAGTTCTGATCTGACACAAGATACATAAAAATTTGAATTTGACCTGCTGAAAAGAAATAATGAAACATATTTCAGCATTTTTGAAAAATTGGGGAACTTTTTTTTATTAATATTTAAAACCGGCATACGAAAAATACAAAAACTACGCGAGCGAAGCCGTGGGCAAGCTGGTGTCTTTCCATCAGAACCGAAGGCCTCAGCAACCGAACAAA
This sequence comes from Athrips mouffetella, assembly GCA_947532105.1. NCBI lineage: Eukaryota > Metazoa > Arthropoda > Insecta > Lepidoptera > Gelechiidae > Athrips > Athrips mouffetella. The sequence goes on from OX383958.1 coordinate 1,995,856, forward strand.
ACTCAGATCAAAGGCAGTTCAGAAAGTTGTTTACAAACCATTATCGCAAACTCCAGCGCGGCCGGCGCGGCCGACCATCTGGCGGTACGAGCCGAGGGATATGAACTCGCGACCGACCCGCGGCGCGCGGATCACCACGCGCTGCGCCGGCAGGTTCACTCCCGCAGCGAGAGTGGACGTGCAACACAGCACCGATATCACGCCGCGCCTGCCAACACGTACAGTACAGGTAGTGAGCGATATCATGGACGAATAATAATAAGACTGACAATCCCCATACTAGAAAACGTAACCCGGAAATGCATAAAACTGATAGAAACTAGATGGCGCTTTCAAATAATCCGGAAATTAATTATGGTCTATCGAGTATTGTGCCAAAAAAATCATTCAAAATTTCAACATAGTTTCAATGTAAAGAAACGCTAACATATAAATTGGGTTTATTTTTTTGGCAGAATACTCGATAAATCATAATAACTTCCCGGACTATTTATTAGCGCTATCTAGTTTTGTACTTTTCCGGGTTACAATTTCTAAAAGGGGATGGTCAGTCCTTATTGTTTGTCCATGGCGATATGTCCCGACCGACCTTGAACTCTGAACATAGTTTATTTACTGTCGGAGGTTAAAGTGTGCAATAGTGTCCTAGTTGTACTAATATCTGGATCAAAAAAGTATTTTCAAATAATTTAAATAGTTATACAAATCTGAAAAAAAATCGGATTTTTCATATATAAAGATCTAATATGATAATAATGAGTACTTACCTGAAAGCATGTTCCAACAAGTTCCGTTCGTCGGAAGAAAGCCCGGCGTGGTGGTACGCGATGCCGCAGCGAACGGACCGCTGTAAGTCTACTCCCGAGCCCTCCACTCGCAACGCTTCCGATAAGGCCGCACGCTCGTCGCTTTTATGTGACAGCATTTCTCTACAAAACCACAGAATAAAGTAATAGTAATATCATACTGGGTAAATCCAACTTAGAGAAAGAGGTTACTCGTCAAATCCGACTCGGATGGACAGTGTCTCGAGACGAAAGTCTTTGAGCAATGAGTGATGACATATGGCACCGAGACGTGGCCGCTCACAATTGGCTTTATCAGAAAGCTCAAAGTCACCCTAGGGGATAGGCTCGGAGTCTCTCTGCGCGATCGAATCAGAAATGAGGAGATCCGCAGAAGAACCAAAGTAACTGACATAGCCTTGAGAATCGCTGAACTAAAGTGGCAGTGGGCAGGGAGCATCGCAGGAAGAACCGTTTTGGCCGATGGGGCGTAAGGCTTCTAGAGTGGTGACCACGTACCGGAAGACGAAGCGTTGGCAGGTGGACCGCCCTCCATAAGGTGGACCGACGATCTGGTCAAGGTCGCGGGAAGCCGCTGGATGCGAGCAGCGCAGGACCGGTCGTCATGGAGATCTTTGGGGAGGCCTATGTCCAGCAGTGGACGTCTTTCGGCTGATATGATGATGATGAATATCATACAGAACGGACACTCTCCGCCCCCCGCCCGCAATGCACCCCGCACCCCCGCGCGCACCCGTCCGGTGCTCCTGTAATGAATATGCGGGCCTAATCAACCATCCAGTTCCAAACTCGCGCTCGTTGTATGTAGTGTCAGGGTGTGACAAATGATTGTAGACTTGAGCGCACCGCAAGTTATCTGATGAAACTGCCAAGAGGATGTTAGGAATACCTGTTGTTCTTTAACAGGTACCTTCTATCACTACGAACGGATTACATTCATGTACTATATAACCGAACCCGCCATGGTTGTGCATTGATAGACCAACGTCATCATCATGCCGTGTGGGTTGCAAGGTCGATGACCGACCTCACAAGCCCTGGTGTCAGAGTTGTTGAGCCGCCAAAGGTCCCTGACATGGCTCATTAACGACTACATCCGTAGATAGTAGTCGGGACATGGCTTGACGTGCCTTCCGAAGCACGGAATCATCTAACTTTTCGGACAATAAGGTGATTCATCCTGCAATGACCTAAACCAAACTGGGGAGGTCGCACAAAGGGATTTTGTTTGACAGTGTCACCAACGTAATTCCTATGGATCTAATAGGCCACTAATCTGGCTACAAAATTGGAAATTTCTTGTACTCGATGACGTTATATAACTTGCGGTGCCCTCAAAGTCTATAGGCATCGTTTTGGAGGATTCAGATTCAGATTTGGATTTACATTTACATACTTTTTCAGTTTTAGTTACAAATCACTGAGTCTTATTACTTGGACTTCAAAGACTTATTGACATGAGACGAAAAATCAGTAGTAAATGTATGAAGAAGTAAAATGAAGTTTTGTTTTGTTTTATAAATTCTTTATTATATTCAATAAAATACATACCGTTTAAATCCAGTGTTACAAATCCTAGAATTAAACAACAAGGTACACTTTTAGTTTGACAGGTTAGCACACCTCTTACAAACTTATGTCATCTAAATTGGGTTATTTAATACACTTAATTAACAAAATTTGAGAACACTAATATCAAAATATGTAAATCTTAGCCACAATTTACATTTAATATCGATATAATACAGATCTTAAACATTATTTAGGCACGTAATTAAAATAACGCGAGGGTAGTTCGTAATCGCGAGCAGAGCCCAGCGAAGCGATAACAGAGTCGACTGTCAGTCGTTTAGGATGTAGTGATGGGGTAATCGATACCTGTTATATTTATTTTTATACGGTAAGTCTTTTAAGCGGCTTTTACCAATCGCAGAAACCAGATTATTTTTATGTTCTGAATTTGAAAAGTAGAATTTTTTCGACTGCTGTAAAATAAATGTTTTTAATAAGGGTAATTTTATTCTTTCATGTAAGGCAGTAAGATTCGTCCTAAAAGGGGTATTATACGCGGATTTCAAGGCTTTATTCTGGACCACTTGTAACTTAGTATAATTTGAGTCACATGTACTGCTCCACGCGGGGCAGGCGTAGGTAATACAGGGTCTCACTAGACTCATGTAAATCTTGAGTTTAGTCTTTTGACTCAACTTGGCACGGCGATTAATGAGAGGATGTAAAGCACTTAAGGCTTTGAAACCTTTAGTGCGTATGTTAATTACATGCTGAGTCCAATTTAGTTTGGAATCAAGAGTAACGCCTAAATATTTCACGTGCTTGCTCCATGGAATACGATATCCAGCGATACGAATTTGTCTTTTTGGCAATTCACGTTTGCGGGTGAAAAGGATGGCTTCTGTCTTACTCTCATTGAGTTTTAACTTCCATCGATTAAAATATGACTGAAGAGCCTCAATAGATAGTTGCAGCCTGCCAATTATAAGATCAATGTCACTAGACGATGTATATGAGGCTGTGTCATCGGCATAGCACGCAAGTCCTGTTCGGGGCTGTATAGGGACGTCATTGATAAAAGTAAAATGAAGTAAAAGATATGGTTAGGGTCATGAAACGCCGCTTAATGCGGGCAACGTATTCATCGTAAGAGCAGCCCTTTCACATCACGGCGGCAGCGCTGCTAAGTCAAGTGACCGCAATAGCTGCTAATGGTGTATAGTACCCAGTCGCGCGATTATCCATATTAATTTATTGCAAAGTCACAAGTTGAAAGATGTTACAGAAACAAAAGAAAAGTACAGGTAGAGGCAGCAAACAACTAGACGCCATAATTACTCAGAAATAGACATAAAAATGTTTTAAGTTAGTAATTATCAGTAGTATGAGATTATGATAGTATTCTGTTAGTATCTGTCTAACTATATTGAACAAATTAACAAAATAATCAAAATTTCAATGTCTAAATAATTACATGTCAAAATACATTAAATTTATGAATGAACCATTTAAACAATAAGCTCTAAAGAAAGGAAAGAGATCTCAAGAGGGACCTTGTCTAACAGTGAACAAGTTCAGGGTGAAATAACTATGTAACAAATAATAGGTCTTTAACTATGAAAATGCCGAAATTTTCTTATAGATTAATGAGATCATAATTCCTATAATTGTAAAGCATTTTTTTTTTCATTTGTCTTATATTTGAAAGTTGACTTCAAGGTTATCAATTAATTTACACATAAATAAAGATTTAATTTTTAGTTTGATATATAAAATTAAAGGTCCGAAAATCGTTCGTCTTAAGTGTCGTCCGATTTCATCATTAGATTTGTTATATTCTTTACCAGATAATATTTTTAGAAAATTTAATTTAATTAAATTTAAGCTTAAGCCAATCATGCTTTAAAAATATAAAAAAAATGAATTATTCATTCCTAAAAAAAATGCAAAAATGTTAGTACTGAAAATTGAGTTTACCTAAAATTCGCCATACAGAACGGCAATTATTTTTTTTTAATTTACTATTAACATAACCATGACAGGCACACCCAAATCGATTATCTATATATAAAAAATCACTTAGAAAAATAATCTAACGCGAGGTTTGTGAATTTCACCAACGAACACGTATACAAATCTATATCAAAGTGACATCGCTATGTCGTTAATCGAGCGGACAGTCCGCCTGACCGGAGCATAGGCGCCAAGGTTGATCCTACTCTTTAACTTCATAGTTATGAATGAATACATTTATTCGCTAGCATACACGGTTAAATAAACATGGTAGGTAAGTATGATACAACCTGGATACAACGTTCATGCGTGATGCGCCTCGAATCGGCATGCAAATATTAGAAATACAATTAATATTAAAATTACAATAATTAAAATAAAGAATTCATAAAGTTAAAAATAAGACCCAATAGTTACCTCCGTTGCAACTTGCAGAGCAGCGCGGCGACATTCTCGCAGTTGCGCTTGGTGGCGCAGAACACGAGGCAGGCGCCGCGCGGGACCACCTCCGACACCAGCCCGCCCACGCGGTCCGGGTCCAGCAGAGCCCCCGCTGGGGAGTACTGACACCCAAAATAACACAATTAATACATTGAAACATTGGAACAGACATAACCTTAGATCAAATACCCAACAGACTGGACAAACTGACTGAGTTCTGGCAACAGTTAAGGTGGCTAACTTGATGGCCACATAGGCCCTCGCACAATGGTCCTTAAAGGAGTGCGGAAACCACACACTTAACTTTAAACTTACATTGAAACATTTTACGGCCTCGTCACCAGAAAAAGATGCTATATTTTTATTTATGGTAAATGGGCTTACTCTTGACCTCGATCTAGTCTTGGGGACAGAGATGAGGTCGACGATGGGACGAGCTTGCCCAGAAGAAGCCTATTTACTCGCGACTCGAATAGATTCGGGTTATATGGAGATACAACTGACCACCAGAGGGCGCATTACGTATCAACATTGGCTCTGTACTACTTTTAAATTTAAAATTTGTAAATTTAAATTAATGCGATAAAAACTATATAGAAGTGTGAAAAATAGTTGAAATACTGTGAGATATTGTTCGATAGTTAAATGAAACCCTCGGGTGTACTCTGCTTAAACTTCACTTTATTACTAATCTAATTGATCTTATATACTAACTTATACGTGCGTCTACATGACGTCACACTACGTTTCCTACGTGATTCTATTGAGGAAGGGAACTACGTGATGATATGTGATTACCATATCACACCTCCCCTGAAAAGGATAGGCTTCCCTCCCCTGAAAAGAGAATCCTAGGGACAAACTTTTTATAAAACATTAAATCTACTGTTACATTAATCTAAATTTCGATAACTTTACAATCATTAACAAGAAATATACTAAATATAACTTAAACATCATGATACAATACAAAAAAATTATAACTTAAATTACGTACCAAACGCATCTATGCGCTCTCAACCATTCAAAATTGAACTGCAATACTTTATAATACTTATTAAATTTGACTTCTGTAACTACTGTAAGTATACAATTTCCTTTAATATGGATATCACAACAAAATATTGTTTTCATTAAGTATTTTCACTTTTCTACATTCATCTTTATTTAACTTGGAAGAAAAAAAAAACGTATCTTTAACATTAATGACAATCTTAAAAATATTATGGTCAAGTGAATCAAGACAACACCAAACAACTAAATCTAATTATTACTAAAAAAAATCCAGTAAGCTAATTACTATACAAAATAATATCATGAATTTATTGGAACTAAAAAAACCAATCTGTATACTGAAAAATAATATTTCTATAAATTCATGACGCTATATTTTAACAATTGTTGGCTATATGCGTTATGTATAGTCAAAGTATTATTTCAATAATTTGTTATAGTTAACCGATGATGTAACGAACGGTCATACTAGAAAATTTAATTAGAAAACATTATTCTTGATACTCATATTCATACCCTTGGGTAATATAACATTATAATATTTTATCCAATTATAAAAAAAATTACGTATCAGACTTTCAGGGAAAAACTCTATTCAAAACATAATATTCACTTAGAAAATTCGTGATCAGAACATAGCATTTATGTTTACCCTTTACCACACTACATGAAATGCATGAGTTATCATATTCTTATTTTACCTCATTATCGGTTATGGTCATTCATTACCTTTTAATAACGCATTTCGCGCTTAGTCAGACTCATAGACATTTTATAATGGTCTGTAACTAAATACCTAGGCCTGCTGCGTCTCGGCGCGCCTTCAGAACTTCAGATACTAGTCATTCCCATATAACTAATTTCCCGGGTTGGCCAGCCCGTAATTACCATAATCGGTAGCACAATATTTTGGCACTTTCTACCGACCTGTCGCGACATAATACTGAGTTCCACTGAACTTCATTATAACATAAATAGTATAAGGTCATATTTTAAGACATCTAACTGGATGTCTCCAACATCTTCAAAATGAAGGAACTGAAACCTTATCGTGCCTTTTTCCCCTATCGCTACTTTGTAGACAATGGGTTTGTCACATATTGCATTAAATAATGCTTACTTATCCTAATCATTCCTTTCTAACTATTATGCTCAAACTAATCATTCAGCTAATAACACATCAACTCTTGGGTGATCAATCCAATCGTATTACGATACATTATTAACATAAGATTTTCCAACGTTTATAATTTTCCTAGAAAAATAGACTTTCCTTTCTATCCCAATCCTATTTCAACTTGCACTTACAAGGACCATCTGGCTGCAATATCAGTAAGTTGACGTACCAAGTTGAATTAAACATAACATCAATCCAAAATGATTTTTAATACGCAACCACTCTATCGCCTATCTTCTCCTAACTATACTCGTCCGTGAGATTTTTTTTTTTTTTTTATTATTATGTATGGGCTTACTCTTGACCTCGATCTAGCCTTGAGGACAGAGATGAGGTCGACGATTGAACGAGCTTGCCCAGAAGAAGCCTATTCACTCGCGACTTAAATAGATTCGGGTTATAAGAGCTCGGGAACACAGACGCAGGCAGAGAATTCCACTCCTTAGCTGTGCGCATTATAAAGGATGTTTCAAAGCGCTTTGTGCGAATGTGTGGAATATCAACCAGATATGGGTGATATCCTGCGGTGCGTCTGGATTCCCGATGGTAGAAGGGGGATGGCGGAAGAAGCTCATGGAGCTCTTGGGCACACTCTCCGAAGTACAATCTGTAAAAGACCGACAGACATGCAATTTTGCGCCGGTGGGCTAGGCTGTGAAACTTGGTTTTCACTAGCATCTCATCACCAACGAGCTTCTTGGCTCTGCGATCGATCAAGTCTAGAGCGGCTAGTTGGTATTTGGCTGAGCCATCCCAAAGGTGGCAGCAATTCTCCATACAAGATCGGACCTGTGCTTTGTATAAAACTAGCAACTGTCCAGGAGAGAAATACCGCTTAACCTTATTGAGGATACCCAACTTTTTGGCCGCAGTTTGAGCTTTTGACTCAATGTTGGCGCCGAAGTTCAGGTTTGCACACAGCTTCATGCCAAGAAGCTCGAGGCTGTCGGTGACCGCTACAGATGCACCTCGAAAAGTAGGAGCCAGATTGAATGGACTCCTTTTTGCAGTGAATAGACACGCATGTGTTTTGGTGGCGTTGAAACTCACCAGATTTTTGTCACCCCAGTCGGAGACAAGACTTAAGGTTGAGTTTATACGCTCTACCGTGGCCTCTCTCAAAGAACGTATTTCGTCACTGCTGGCTTTTGCGCTTGACATATATCTCTCGACGACAGTACTGTCATCTGCGTACCCAACAATATTAGGACCAAGTAGGTCGTTGATGTGCAGCAGGAAAAGAGTCGCAGAGAGAACAGACCCCTGAGGAACCCCGGCGTCAATAGCCATGAGGTCAGAGGAGCAGCCATCAAGGACTACTCGGATCGACCGTTCACTCAGGAAGTCAGAAATCCAAGAGCAAAAGTCAGCGGGAATGCCGTATGCAGGAAGTTTGCTCAGCAGACTTGCGTGCCATACCCTATCAAAGGCCTTCGAGATGTCCAGTGATACGGCTAGGGCTTCGCCGTGTTTCTCGATGGCCTCGCCCCAGAAATGCGTAACATACACTAGAAGATCCCCAGTTGATCGTCCCCGGCGGAAGCCATACTGACGATCACTGAGTAGGTCATTAGTTTCTAGGTAAGTCAGCAATTTTCCATTTAGTACCCTTTCCATAACTTTGCAGAGTATGGAGGTGATGGCGATCGGACGATAGTTGGTGGGGTCGGCACGACTACCCTTCTTGGGTACCGGCTGTACATTGGCAACCTTCCAAGGTTTAGGCACCGTTCTTGTTTTAAGAGAGAGGCGGTACAAACGCGTCAGCACAGGAGACAACTCAGGCGCACAGTTCCTCAAGACTCTTGCTGGTATTCCATCAGGACCGCTAGCTTTGTTCATGTCTAGACTTCGAAGTACTCTACGAACCTCTTTTGAGTGTATTGTGATCTCCGACATCGAAGAATCACAGCGAGGAATCGTCGGTGGCTGATTAGAGTCTGCATCTAGGCGAGAATTGCTCGCAAATAGAGATGCAAATAAATTTGCTTTCTCTGTTGCGGAGTAGGCTAGTGACCCGTCTGGTTTCAGCAGGGGAGGTAGAGTAGGACGGCAGAAGTTGTTTTCGACTGACTTGGAAAGGGACCAAAATTGTTTACTACCAGAGGGGTAGGATGCAAGTTTGGTCCCTATGCGACTGACGTGGTCGTAACGGGCCTTCCGGATCACCCGCTTGCAGGACTTTGCAGCAGCATTAAATGCTCTTTTCTTCGCGCGAACCCGCCGAGCTCGAACTTTGCGGTCACGGGCTTGAACCCAGGCTTGGTATGCAGACTGCATTCGAGCCTCAGCGCGAGCGCAGTCTGCATTGAACCAAGGTCGGGCTTTGTGACCGAGCGGTATATCGGAGAATGGAATGTAGTATTCCATTCCCTGCCGTATCACATCTGCAACCGCTTCTGCTGAACAGGTGGGGTCGCCCGAAGTAAAACACACTGGCTGCCATGGGTAGGACGCAAAGAAGTGCCGCATCTCATCCCAGTCTGCTGACTCGTATCGCCAAACTCGCCTCGTGCCTCTTGGGCTAACATCCGGAGGAGAGATAATCGACACGGACTTCACCAGACAGTGGTCGGATGTTCCCAGCGGGGCTGATACCGACACGGAGTGCCTGTCCGGATCTGTGGTCAGCAGCAAGTCCAAGCAATTGGGCGTGTGTCCGTCAACGTCTGGCACCCGCGTAGCAACATTCACCAGCTGGGTGAGATCTAGCGACAGTGCTAGTTTGCGCGCCTCTCTCCCAGCATGGTCAGTTTTCTGGTATGGGAACAACCACTCGCTGTGGTGGGCATTAAAGTCCCCCAGAAAATGAAGCTGCGCTGTTGGGTACCGTTGTTGGGCACAATCCGCCTTCTCCATTAGCTGTTCAAAGAGCCTGGATGTCTCCTCGTCACTGCTGTGCGACCGATAGACACCGGCGTAGAGAGATTTCTCGACCCCGAGATTTCTCGAGATTTTGTGACTTTATCAAGAAACACTACCAAAATCGTTTTATCGATATTCTGTTCAAATATACTTCCATTTTAAATACTTTTTGTAAATTGGAAATAGCGTAGACCCATACTGAACAACATATTTAATTCCACTATTCGTAACTTGAAAATAGACAGAATGCATGAGATGACACATCTCTGCTACCATATTTTAAATATTCTCTCGGAATAGGAATACTCCACAAAAAATTCAAACATATCATCACGTCTGCCCGTCCGTATGAACGTATTATCAATTTGATCTAAATTTGAAAAACAAATACACTCGTATCACGTGCAGTGCATAATACAAAACAACAAATTGTACGTCAGCATTTAAAACTACTGAAATATAGACACATTCCACGATGTGCTAGAATCTGCACAGTTTGCAAAACAATAATTCAAAGTCAATCAAGTTATGATGTAATAATTAGTTGTAACATTTGATTACAACTCCACTGCGATATCTAGAACTCTGTTATTTTATTAGTATTTCCTTATTATTTTACCCCAGCGTCACAAATAGCTTAATATTAGTAAATCATTATCCTAATATAACATAATCGTAAACACCCCGAATAAAAAACCCTTAATTATTAATTAATAAAAATACCTCAACAACCAGCATATTATAGCGTAAAATATTTCGTGAACAATGTACAATATCGTTGATTCTAAGCATGATTACGCTTCAGGCATGCTTGCGCGTGACGTAATCACGTTGAAATGCAAAACGAAAAGAAATCGAAACGAAACCAAAACTAAAACGAAACCAAAACGCAACGCACGAAACGCGCGCGCTATTTAACACTTCGTTTGTTTACTTCCATTACTGGTTATATGCATTCTAATTTTTACTAAACATTTAAGAATTTAAGAAGATAACTATAACTAAAAAATTAACCACTCAAAACAAAAGATAGATTATTATGACTAAAAAAAACAACCAACTAGGTATTTAGGTTACGTAAAATAAACAAATTAATAATACCCAAAATTGAGGACTGCTATCTTCCAAACGCTTCCTCCGGGGTTGAACTTGTTGCTGTCCAGAAGGCTCTTCGTGCTCTTCACTCATGCAGATAGGACCTGCACCTTGCACTTCGCACTCACCGTCTATGTTTGAGGTGGCGAACATCCCTCTTGCCATCTCGTCGCTGCGTGAAACTGCCATCTTACCCGTCGTACGTTAACACGCAGCGTCCGGTAACGTAGTCCAGAAAGCAGCATGGATTGGATGCCTTACAACGGACCTCGATCTGGAGCCATCTTCTTACCCGTAAAGCGGTGGTCACGATGCGGCGCTTTTCCCGATGACCGACTTCGAAGACTTCACTAAGACGCTGCTCTATCCACTACGGTCGCCATGAGATATTGTTCGATGGCGAATATTAGTGGAAGGCTGTCACGGTCGCCATGAGATATTGTTCGATAGTTAAATGAAACCCTCGGGTGTACTCTGCTTAAATTCCCCTTTATTACTAATCTAATTGATCTTATATACTAACTTATACGTGCGTCTACATGACGTCACACTACGTTTCCTACGTGATTCTATTGAGGAAGGGAACTACGTGATGATATGTGATTACCATATCACAACTGTGTGTAAATGAATGTGGCGGTTTTTGTCCAGTAATAAGACACATATAGTGATAAGAATTTTGGAAAGAATAATCAGTGTTAATAATTGTGTTCGGATCATAATATCGCTAAATCAGTTACAGAATCTAGTGTAGACAAAAAGTATAAAGTAACATTTACTCTAAAAACAGTGTTTATGTGCTTAATTTTAAATTTAATTTCATAACGTACCGGTAAGTGAACAAAAGACGGGCCTGCCCAGTGACAAACAGATGACATCATCGCGTACTTATCGGCAATGGGCAATTACAGAGTGGCACTAATAGTGTTAATTTTGCGCACATTACCATTGAGACGTTTGGTGTAGTGGCAACCCAGGTCGGTTTCAATGAATGCTGAGTGAGTTCGCGCCTGAGCAGCGATTGCTCTTTTTGTACTTTATTCGATGTTATTTGCAATATTTGGTCCAGTAGAATAACAGTCGACTGCAAGACATAAAATGTTTCTGGTTCAAACCCGAGCAGTGATCCTTTTATAATTAATTGTGAAGTCTATTGGTTACAGTAGATGGCGCTAATTAAATCATAACAACTGTTCGTCAACAGATAGCGCATTAATAAATAAGAAGACTGAAAATAATTTCAAAATGGATAAAATTTGTGCCAAATGTAAGAAAAATATAACCAACAGAGAGTTTTTAACCTGTGTTCATTGTGAAAAAAAATTTCATGTCATGTACAAATGTTTCCACAAACAGATTTTACAATACAATGCAAGAGCAGCATAAAGAGAATTGGAAATGCGTTTTATGCATGAAAAATAAACAGATTACCGGCACTAAGAAAGCATCACCTACAACAAAAAAAGATACCAACATTATTTTAAAGAGTCCTCAGCGAAAGAATAGACCTAGTAATGCTACAAATACTCAGACTACAAAAAACCACTACGTCGCATCTACATCGATAATCTCAGTTCCGATTTCGATAGATTCACCTTCAGAAAAACAAATAGAACCAAAGAGTACGTCTTCCGAAATTACTTATGATAAGGAGAAGAATGAATCCAATCAACAACAGAATTCAAGTAATATTGCTAGTGAAATTGACAATGTCACACGAAGAAAAAACAATCGAATACATATTAATGTACCAACCCAGAATTCTTTCGAATCATTGCCCACGGACGAAGATGATTCCTCTTTTCTGCAGTCGACACTACAGAGAACTTCAAGTTGTCCTGACTTAGGCTGCACTGACAACTCAGAGTTATTATTGAAGATCAAATATTTAAAAAGCTCTCTAGGAAGTGTTGAACAGGAGCTTGAAAACACTATTATTGAAAATAATGAGCTAAAACGTAAGATTGATAAATTGTCTCTTGAAATATCATCTTTGAAAAAAATTTGTAAATCACCTAAACAGAGGGCAAATAAACCTGATAAAAACAATTCCACTAAATCTCCTTTTATACAGTCAACTCCTTTCCTCGAGGAAAAGAACAACACTTCTTTCACTCTGCGCACAATAGCCCGACAAAACCATTTAATGAGACTTCTGCACTGGTTGGATTTTTACAAGAACAAATTACTACACTTCAAAACGAATTAAAGTCTGCAAATGATGAAATAGTTTGTCTAAATAACAAGATAGAAGAGCTAGAATCTAGAGGACAGAGAAAAGAAGAGTTGCTGCCGCATCTACCAGAGATATGCCGGTCTATCAAAATTCTTAGCCAGTTTCGGGTTGAGAAAATCTCAACTTCAAGCTCTACTTTTTTCAGAAATATCAAAAAGCCAAAAATTCTCTTGCTCGCTGACGAAAATGGGAGGGGACTTCAAAAACTTTTGGATAAGTTTGTTAGCAAAGATTATTTTGTCACTTCAGTATTAAAACCTTATGCTTCATTAGGTGAAATTCTCAAGGAAAGTCTGTCTTTATGTGATGGTTTTACAAAATATGATTATATTATTGTTGTAGCAGTAAATAATGACAAACATGTAGGTAATTATTTCAGAGATTTAAATTACTGGTTGTCTGGAAGAGATCGCTTACAGCGATAAGGCCGCCTTTGCCCACTTTTTGTATTGTTTTAATTTGTTTTTGTTTTTTTTTTTAAGGTGTGCAATAAAGTGTTCATCTATCTATCTATCTACTACCTCAGGCAACTATCTCACACAAATGTTTTGTTAATGTTGAATAAGTCGAATAATATATTTTCATATGTAAACAATATATATCATCAACAAGTCCGCACTTGTGAAAAATTCAAGTATACTTATCCTATTGACTTGCAATATTTTATGAATGGGAAAATTGACAAGATGAGCACGTGCAAAGCAGTCATCTCTACTATAACGCGCATTAAGTACCTTTTGAGCTTTACATATTATACAAAATCGGCCACATGCACTCAATCTAGTGAATCTAGTGAATTAAATGTTGAACATTGTAATACAGCAATTATTCCGGATAAAGCAAATGAAATGAATAGTGCACCTATTCATTTGAACGCAGAAAATGACTTACGCATGTCACCAGAACCAATACCTACACCACCCACAGAAAAAAATAATTCTTCTAAACAGTTTTTTCTCTAAGTCATTAACAGTTTTACACCAAAATATTGCAGGAATACTCAATAAGATAGATGAATTTCAATGCTCCTTGGATTATGTAGAAAAAACTAACCGCTTGCAAATTGACATTATTTGCCTTACTGAAACTAACTTAAAACAGGGCACAGAAAATAATCTCAAACTAAATAAATTTAAACTTGCCGCGTATTACTCTAGATGTAAAAAAAAGGGAGGGGTAGCAATTCTTGTTAGAAATGGTTTGAATTTTAAAGTTCTTTCAAATTTTGAACATATTGTTGAAAACTTTATATTTGAATGTTGTGGGATAAATCTGACTGACTATAACATTTCTACTTTATGTATATATACAAACAGAACCCCGACTTCCCCGAATTCCATATTTTTCAATAAGCTAGATGAAATGCTCCATACTGCTTGTAGAAATAAACGTAAGAGATATATTATATGTGGGGATTTAAATATTAATACATTGGTAGAGAATGCGGTCTCCACAGAATTGAAAAGGCTATTGTTAAATTACAATTTAGAAACAAAAATATTAGAGCCAACCAGAATAACAGCTCTGTCGCAGACTTGTATTGATCATGTCATTTCAAATATTGAGAATGGAGAGGCAAGAGTTCATAATCTTGAAATGTCTGACCATACCGCACAGTCTTATCGAATTCCTGTGAATCCTCCCAGAAAACCTTCCTTCTCTTGGTGGTATGAGTTTACACGTGATTATAGTAACGACAACAAGAGAAAATTCCTGGAATGTTTATCTTGTTTATCCTTTGATGAAGTTTACCAAGTTGATATAACAGCTGAAAGCGCGTTCGACAATTTTTATAATCTCTTTTTACTTTTCTACAATTTATGTTTTCCAGTAATTCGGGTCAGGAGAAGTGCAAACAATTCAAAAATAAAATGGTTAACTAAAGGAATAAGAACTAGTTGTGGGGTCAAGCGCAGACTCCATGCAGAGATTCGTCATAGAAGGGGAAATAAACCACTTTACAAAAAATACTCGCGTATCTTGCGTCGATGTATGAACATATCCCAACGAAAAATCAATTTATCCTATATAAAAAGAGCCAAAAATACATGTAAAGCAGCATGGAACATAATAAAACAACACACCACAATACCATCTAACAATTCTATTGCAAACATAACGACAGGAAACGATACTGAACTACATGACCCCTTTTTGATTTCCCAATCATTCAACAAGTATTTTCTTGATACTATTGCTAATAATTCTACAATCAATCCAAATTATATAAATGATCACGCAATATCGAATTTAAATATCATTTTCTTATATCCTGTAGACTACTCAGAATTGACCAAAATTATAAATAAATTAAATAATTCGAAAGCAGTTGGCTATGATGACGTATTAACGAACATAGTTAAAATGAGTGTCGATATTATTATACATCCTCTTACACATGCCATAAATCGATGTCTTTTAGAAGGTGTGTTTCCTACAGTTTTAAAAAAATCTGTGGTAAGACCTCTCTACAAAAAAGGGCCACGCAATTGTATGGAAAACTATCGGCCCATAACTTTAGTACCAGTGTTTTCTAAAATTTTGGAAAAGTGTATGTATAACAGGCTCGTTAAGTTTCTAGAATCTCAAAATATTCTACGAGATGAACAACACGGATTTCGAAAAGGAAAAAGTACATCTTTGGCAACTTTCAAATTAGTTAAATTAATTATGGACAGCCTGAATGATAATGTGCCAGTAACAGTTTTATTCATGGACATGAGCAAAGCTTTTGACTATGTGTCTCATGACCGATTGGTTTCGAAGTTGTTCTTTTACGGCATAAGAGGGCCGGCTTATGATTGGGTTAGAAGTTATCTTAAAAACAGAGAGCAGTGCGTTGAGATTCAAAGATACTGTGAGAAAACCAAAACAATCGAAGGGGTTCGCTCTCCTTTTTTGCAAAACAACTTTGGCGTACCACAAGGTAGCATTTTAGGGCCATTACTGTTTCTTGCGTACATAAATGATCTTCCCGGCGCACTGAGGGAGGACTGTATATTATTTGCGGATGATACCACCATTGTAGTGAGAGGTGGCAATTGCGTCACTCATGGAAATGCTGTTAATAACGCTTTAGAAACTGCAATTAATTGGATGACAGTAAACAATTTAAAAGTAAATATAATTAAGACCAAATATATTCAGTTTTCTACATCTAAAATGAAACCCACACAATTAAATGTAAAATACCAAAGTCAATCAGTAGATTGCACATCTAGCATATCTTTTCTGGGAATCACCATAGATAACTACTGTAATTGGAAAAAACATGTGGAGAATCTGTGTTCGAGAATTAATAGTTTCGTTTTTCCGTTAAGACGTATAAGTCAAACTGTTTCAAGAGAAGCTGCTATCACTGCTTATCACGGATATGTACTCTATTTTGCGATACGGGATAATAATATGGGGCAACTCTTGTGACATTCAAAGGCTGTTTATAACGCAAAAGAAATGCATTCGAGCAATTTTTAACCTGCATCAAATGGACTCGTGTCGCCCATTTTTTATTAAACACAAACTTTTGACTGTAGCTTGTTTGTACATTCTTGAAGTGTGCCTTTTTGTTTATAAGCATAAAGCATTTTTTCAAGAAAATCATACGATTAGTACTAGAGAATTACGTTCGCAGTATAAAGATAAACTTCATGTACCTCCCGTGAGACTGACATTAATTAAAAATAACGTTTATATGATGTGCATTCAATGTTTCAATAAACTTCCAGAACAATTTAAGAAATGTGATGCAAATAAATTTAAGAGATCAATAAAGCTGTGGCTTACGGAAAAATGTTTTTATAACTTACAAGAATATATGGATTGCGGATGACTGCTCTGTTTGGGCTATTTAATTTAGTATTAATAAGTATTGTTGTAATCTGATATAACTTTTTCATCTATTGCGACATTTTCAGTTATAAAATTGTATTGCTTGACTTAGCCGTTTTGACACAATACTTATTTTTAATTTGACATTACGTTATGAATTTGAATTTAATGTGACAGAAGCTTTTAAATTGACATTTTGATTTTCTTTTTTTTCTTTTAATGTAAAATTTCATGTAAATTAATGTAAAATTTAATGTAAAATTTCATGTAAATGCCTGCGAAGGCAGTTTTTAGTGAGACTAAATTTATATGTTCAACTCCTATGTACCTACCTGATTACTTTACATGAATAAATGAATTATTATTATTATTATTATATGATGCTCAATGAGTTGTTGAGTTCGGTACACAAATCGCACGAATTTGGGGCCAGATTGTGAGTCTACTCCCTTATATGCATACCCTGCAATGTTCTTACCAAACTGGGGAAGTCACACAAAGTTAATTTTGGTGTCCACACCGGGAATCGAACCCAGAACTTCCGGATCGAGAGCCGAACATGGAGGCTGTTAAGACATTGCAGGATGAATGACCTGATTGTCCGTGAAGACACGTGATCTTCTGAAGGCACGTTAAGGTGATCTGTGACGGCCAGCTTAGCCCTGAACGCAACTAGATGGAGCCACTGCTGCAAATATAAGGTTTTATTTTTTAATGCAATAAGTACCAAATATATATGTGCAAAAAGTTGATTCGCGTAAATTTCATCGTGCAACTTCAACGCCTAACAACAATTTCTATAAGAAAAATATCTCCATATGTCCACTAAAGTCAATTACTCTCGTCAGTCCGTGTTTACATGAGTACGATCACTCACACATGCACACAAGCACAACCGAACAGTTTCGACCGCACGCCCACAATCGTAATATTGCACCAAAAATTGCTAACAAAAATAGTACTTTCAGTACATTAACTGTCTTTTTGTATTAATAAGCGAAAAATTTAACTAAAAATATAATTTTACGTCCCGCGTAAGAATGCAAGTCATTTGAATGTTTGTATGGAAAACGGATCACCTTAAGCTTTCAAAACACGGTTTCAAAACTCTGACACCGAAGGGTCTGTAAGTTCAGTCGTCGATTTTACAACTCTCACGATGTGATGATGATGATGATGCTTATCCTCGTGGTGAAAGCTACTACAAGGTGTAACAGAAAGGGTATACCAACCCTGAAGTATGTAAATCTGCCCATGAAACTGAACAACTTTCCCTAAGGAACATAGATCGAAATAAGAAAAAAAATTCTTGACCTCCCGTACAAAATTATGATACCAGCTGATTATTTTTCTTTTTAGGGTTCCGTACCTCAAAATAAAAAAACGGAACCCTTATAGGATCACTTTGTTGTCCGTCCGTCTGTCTGTCTGTCAAGACCCTTTTTCTCACGAACGAGAAGAGGTATCATGTTGAAATTGATAACGAATATTAAGGTCCATAAACCACATAAGATCTGAAAATTTCAATTTTTTACAACGACGCAACAAAAGATATGGCTTTTTATGTCCTCATCTCCATACATTTATGCAAAAAAGCAAAGCCTTCAGGGTACTTCCCGTTGACCTAAAATTATGAAATTTGGCAAGAAGCTAGGTCTCACAGTACAAATAAAGGGAAAGTCTTAAATCATTAAATAATTCAATTTTTCTCACAACTACAATAGTAACCAATTAAGGTGAGCTCCCGTTTCAAGAACTTTTCTATGAAAAAGGGGTCAAGTTGGATGGTCACGGAGTTTTTAAAATCAAAGAGCAAAAGCTTTTAGTATATCATATGGTAGATAGGTACGGAACCCTTAGGGCGCGAGTCCGACTCGCACTTGGCCGGTTTTTTTTTTTAACCTATGTTCCTAAGGGAAAGTTGTTCAGTTTTGTGGACCGATTCACATCGTTCAGGGTTGATATACCTTTTTTCTTACACCCCGTATAAACATCACCTCGACCTTTTTACTCACAAGTACATAATAGCAAACTTCAAGCAAAACAATTCTCGATGAACTCATGGGCCATTTTATAGTAAGTGGTCAGATGACCTCATGGACCACTTGATAATAAGTGGTCACCATCGTCTACAGCAACTACTGCTTCATTTGTAACTTCCTTTGACACTAATAAGACAGCAACAGCGAATTACCCACCAAGAAAACTTAGATGGAATGTATTCAAAAAAAAATCCCATGAAACGTCCACTGCAGGACAGGGAGCTCCCTCCAGAACTCCAGCAAAAACACGCGGTATTTAGGAGGGGATTTACCACAGTCACCATGCTTGTAATTGTTGCGGCTGGCGACCGCTGTCGTTGCTTACGACACCCACGGGTAGAGATGGGTTGGTACTATTCTTTGCCGGCACCACACGGGCGAATGGATGGTATGTATTGTGCCATACATTTCACTCAATTGTTTATCGTTTAAACCAAAACACAGCAGTGCAAGCTCTGCTATATTACAGTACAAACAAGCAAGAGGGTAGTACAGACAAGAGCACATCAAGCTTGACACATTGGACTTTGTACCGTTCTTATTTCAATAGACGTACGGGCTAGAGTCGCGATGCGAGTGTCAAGCTTGACCTGTTGTTGACTTTACTTCCACAGACAGACTTTGCATTAAAGCCCTACCTACCTCCGGGTTTAAAAAGAACAGTGTCATTAGCTTTCGTCTTGGTTAAATCTGCACTAACCTTCAGAAACAAGATGACACAACAAGTCAGAAATAAAACGTAACGAAAGTCAAGGTCGCGAGGAAATGTACACTCTAATGTATAATTAAACTTTTATATCGCCGTAGCAGTTTCAAAAACATTCATAACTTCCTAAATTCTTGTTTGCTTTATAAACGCCCACGATTAATTTTCTAATTCAGTCTGCAAATCAAAAATATGATATGACACTCCTTAGAAATGTACTATCACGGAATTCGCTACCTGCCCGCCTAGTTAAGATTATTTGCGTTTGACTGAATCCAGCGTAGGCCTTGAGCCTATTTTAAATATATTTAGGAAAGAGAAAATGCCAAAGCCTATTTATTGTCTGCAATTGTTATTAAGTTTTTAGTCGCTAGAAAGCCGGGCGCCGGTGCAAGAGAGCGTTAATTTTGGAGTGCAAGCAAAAATGAGCTTAGTGGTGGTCAGGCGGGAGTGGCCGCGATAGTACCACTTTATGAAATAGTTAAATATTATATGAAATTCACAATTTAGTAAGCTGGTTTGATACACGGCATCCGAAAACTCTTTCAAGACGTAAGGTATAATTTTCTCCAAATAATTAAAGAGCAAGCTTCTGCAGAAATGTACCAATTTAGATACCACTAAGCCAGCCATAAGGAAGGCTGGTATGGTGAGTATGATAATATCCCATGTAATTTCGATATGATAAGATGATGACGATAACATCCAATTTTTGGGTTCATATAACAACTTAAAAAAACAATTGCATCCTAGGTTAAAGGATTGGCGCATGAGTGAGCAGTCTGCCATTTCTGATTTGTTAATATTTCATACATTCGCACAAAGCGCTTTGCAACATTAAGTTTCATTCGCTTTGGAACTCCTAAGAACACTCACTTTAAACAGCAGCTGTCTAGCAGGCTTAACCCACTCCGTTAGCTACACCGGGACCCTGGAACCCCTCAGTACTCACATCAAACAGCAGCTGTCTAGCAGGCTTAACCCACTCCGTCAGCTCCACCGGGACCCTGGAGCCCCTCAGTACTCACATCAAACAGCAGCTGTATAGCAGGCTTAACCCACTCCGTCAGCTCCACCGGGACCCTTGAACCCCTCAGTACTCACATCAAACAGCAGCTGTCTAGCAGGCTTAACCCACTCCGTCAGCTCCACCGGGACCCTGGAAACCCTCAGTACTCACATCAAACAGCAGCTGTCTAGCAGGCTTAACCCACTCCGTCAGCTCCACCGGGACCCTGGAAACCCTCAGTACTCACATCAAACAGCAGCTGTCTAGCAGGCTTAACCCACTCCGTCAGCTGCACCGGAACCCTGGAACCCCTCAGTACTCACATCGAACAGCAGCTGTCTCGCAGGCACCACCTCCAGCCCTGCTGGACCCCACTGGATCCTGTGCAGGTCTCCAAGCTTCACCCACTCCGTCAGCTCCACCGGAACCCTGGAACCCCTCAATACTCACATCGAACAGCAGCTGTCTCGCAGGCACCACCTCCAGCCCTGCTGGACCCCACTGGATCCTGTGCAGCATGTCTCCAAGCTTCACCCACTCCGTCAGCTCCACCGGAACCCTGGAACCCCTCAATACTCACATCGAACAGCAGCTGTCTCGCAGGCACCACCTCCAGCCCTGCTGGACCCCACTGGATCCTGTGCAGCATGTCTCCAAGCTTCACCCACTCCGTCAGCTCCACCGGAACCCTGGAACCCCTCAATACTCACATCGAACAGCAGCTGTCTCGCAGGCACCACCTCCAGCCCTGCTGGACCCCACTGGATCCTGTGCAGCATGTCTCCAAGCTTCACCCACTCCGTCAGCTCCACCGGCCGGAACTCTCGTTGGAACACCTCAGCGTTGAGGAAACTGGCCAGCTCAGGCAGGTTGCCTATTGTTGCGCTCATGCCCACGATTTGAATGCCCTCTGGTGATGAAAATATCTATGATAAGTAAAATAAGTGGTACAGCAGCACTGCAGTTACTTTCTCGCGATATTCGAGCCATCATTCAACAGTGACCCCCACCAATAAACGAACCCAGTACCTCCGTATCAAGAGCCGAATGCTTTAACTACTAAATTATGGAGGCTGCGGATAGTTAAGAGTAAATAAGTACCAACTGCAAACAAGTTTGTAATTCCATACAAATAATATGAAAATACAAACTTACCTGTTCTAGATTTATGTAAAAAAAAATTAATGAAATATGCAGTCAGGTAGATAAACAATTCAGAATCCAAATTATAGAACTAGTTCGTCCAACGAAAGAAATATAGGGGAAATAATTCGTGGGTAAACCTATTTTGGCACAGTTGTAGAAGAAAGTGTCCACAACAACATACTAAAAGTACTGGACGGTAGCGATGAAGGCAAGGGGGGGCAGTGGGGGGGTGTAACAGTTCCTTTTTTAAGAGTTCCGTACCTCAAAAGGAAAAAACGGAACCCTGATAGTATCACTTTGTTGTCCATCTGTCTGTCTGTCACGACTCTTTTTCTCAGGAACGCGTGGAGGTATGAAGCTAAAATTAAAATCGAATTCTCAGGTCTACTGTCCCTTGGAGCTGTGAAAAAATAAACCTCTAAGACAACGCAATCAAAAGATATCAGTTTAAGCTGCAAATTTTCGAGTTTTTCGACACTCGCAAAACCTACAGGGTACTTCCCGTGAACTCAGAATATTGAAATTTGGTACGAAGCAACGTCTTACAGCACTGATAAAGGAAAAATTGCGAAAAGTATAAATTTTTAGTTTCAATATATATTAAAAATGTATTTAATAATTTCAAACTTACTACTCTTTTCCTCATGAACGCGAAGAGGTATTAAATTGATATTCACATCAAATAAAAAATTTGTAAGTAAATAGTGGTTATCGGTGCTGGTTGTTACCTTACAATTAGGTACCTTATATTATAATAATATTCTTTTTGTAATATTATATTGTGCTACTGTTTGGTGACCTAAATAAATTTAAAAAAAAATACTCAGGTCTATATTACCTTTAAGCTGTAACAAAATCAAACTTCTATGTCAACCCAATCAAAAGAAACAGCAATTTAAGCCGCATATTTTGAAACTCGCAACTACTTGCAAGGGAAATATCAAAACCTAAAGGATACTTCCAGTCGACATAGAATCTTGAAATGTGGCATGAAGCAACGTTATAATATAAAGGACACATAGCGGAAAAATTTCGAAACCTTAAATTTTTAGTTACATCGCATAATAAAATGGTAAACCCTAGTGTGACATTTTGCGCACGTGACATTATGCGCCGGGAGGTAATTTTTTAGCAATAAAAATACCATTACTTTTACTTATATACCTACAGGTTTGTACGGAACCATCGGTGCGCGAGTTCGACATGGTCGGTTTTTTTTTTTTTCATTTTTATGAATATCTCTAAAACTAAGACACAGCAAATATTGTCTCAGGAAAGAATTAATCTACTCACATTAAATTCTCTACAAAAAAAGGTCTTCAAAGTTTTTCGCTACAATCAATACTTTAAAAGACCTTGAGAGAGGAAAATGGGCAATTAAGAAGAATTTGAGTATATTGTGGAACTCGTCTCGATGGACTCATCAACGCCGAGCCGTAACGCCTATAGTTACAAATGTGAATTTTGTATAATGGTTGATTGCATATATATAAAAACCACCAAATACGGTTTTTTTTTTTTCAAATCTCATCTCCCAACGGGGTGAAATAAGGGATGAAATTTTGTATGAAAATCCTACTTTTGTCATGAGACGGATAAAATTTTTAATTTTAGCTTATAATAATAAGAAATAAAGGTACACACGTTTCCTCATTTGGATTTTGCGAAATCATCCCGAGAGGGAGTAAAATAACGTATAGTTTTTTGAAGAGTGAGACTCGTGTTTAAGTAAGATACATTAAAATTCGCATTCGGGACAAATATTCAAATAAACAAACGCGTGTATCAGCATTTTTGAAAAATCATCCCCCAAGGGTGTGAAGTAAGGGCTGAGAGTTTGTATGAAATCCTACAGTTTTGATATGAGACGCATACAAATTTGGATTTGGCTAATTAAAAGAAAACCACAAACCCGTATTCCAGAATTTTTGTAAAACCATCCCCAAAGGAGGTGAATTGCGGGATGAAAGTTTGTATGAAAACCCTACAGCTTTGACATGTGATGCATATTAATTTGTATTTAAGCTAATGAAAAAAAAAAGAAAATACTGTGTTTCAGCATTTTTAAAAATCATTCTCCAAGGGGATGAAATGGGGTCTAATTTTTTTGTAGAGTGAGTTTCTCGCTTTTGAAGTAAGATGCATGTAAATTCGCTTCACAGTAAGTAAAAAACATTAACTAGCATTGTGTATCAGCACTTTTGGAAAATCATCAACAAGAGTGTGAATCCAGGGATGAAAGTTTGTATGAATCTTACAGTTTTGATATGAGATGCATAAAAATCATCATATCCGTATTTTCCATCCCCCCTGTCTTCTACTAGTTCTGGTTGAGATGACTTAATCAGTTACATTTACTTACTGTCAGCAAAAAGAACTGTTGTCAATAACGTCTCGAGCGCAGCGCCGCGCCCTGGTTCGCCAATAAGGTGCAGCTCATCCACCTACAATGAAGTATC
Organism: Athrips mouffetella; assembly: GCA_947532105.1. Lineage (NCBI taxonomy): Eukaryota > Metazoa > Arthropoda > Insecta > Lepidoptera > Gelechiidae > Athrips > Athrips mouffetella. The sequence continues at coordinate 2,020,205 of OX383958.1, forward strand.
TTCGAATGACATGACACCATCTCATAGAAACAGCTTTTTTTTGGATGTTTTTTTGTTGCAAATTTTACAGTTATAAAATACCATATAACAAAAGGGTAAACTACCCCAACCCCAAATTTTCCAATGGAACCGGAAATGGAAAATAAAATTTCAACATTACATAAAACTGCATATTTTGTATGGGAGTTAAAAATATTATTTTCAAATTTCGGCGTACAGTTGTACAAGTCTATCTACTAACAAATATAGCTAACTAAACAAAAGTTCAAGTTCAAATTGCAGAAGAATTTTTACAGGTGTTGCCTACAAAAATTATCTTAAGTATTCTTCTTCTTCTCGTATCAATGGCAAATAATTTTATAGTAACTTTGCCCAAAATGTGGCTACAGCAATAGCTCTTTGGTTGCCTTCAAAAAGGTCGAGTGCAAGAAACTGAGGAGGTAGGGCACGAGAGCAAGTGTGTCAGTCCAGTCACCAACACAAACTTTTCATTTAGCCAAATTTTATTAGTATTCAACTCAACTTACCACAATAAGCCCTAATTCATCGAGTCTATTCTCCTCAATCAAGCTCCTGACTAAAGCCAGGCCTTTTTCGATTGTTGCTATGTAAATGCTATTCTTTTTGCGTCGTTTCTTGGGCGGGATGTATCCTTTGCCCGCTGCATATTCTTCAACTAGGAAGTCCAGCTTCACAGCAAAGGGGGAAAGAGCCCAGATCTAAAAAGATGGGTCTTTTAATTCCATAAAAAAAATATCATCAGTAGTACAAAAACAGCTAAGTAAATAATGCTATGGCAATAACGCATCAATTTAAAACATAATTTTTAAAAGACTCAATTCAGCTTATCATAACATCCCAAGAAATGTCCACCACAGGACAGGGAGCCACCTCTAGCTAGAATTGCTTATGCTGGAACTATTTGGAGGGGAAGTACCATAGTCACCATGATTGGTAGTGTATGTAGCGAATGGCACCATGGACTGCAGTTGTTGGTGACCACAGTATGTCAGTATGGAAGATCATACAGTACACAGAAGGACGCTGCTGTCTATCCTGCAGTTCATAATCCCTTAGTCGCCTCTTACGACACCCATGGTTAGTACTATTTTTTGCCAGCACCATAAGGGCAGATAATAATAATAATAATAATAAATTTTGTTTATTTTCTTCCACAAAAGTTTCTTAAAAATATATTAAGATCAGCTTAAGAGGTTAAACTTACAGTACTGTAAAGAACTTGTATTATGTGGGAGACAGGAGCTCAAACTAGGAAAACCCTGTGCTAAGAGAATCCTGGCTCCCTCACTCGGAAAATGAACCAAACTACAAAAACATAATAATTTTGCGATCTAGTATTAAGTTGATAACTGAACATTAAATTAATTAACTAAAATTTCAGCAACAAATAAAAAAAAAGGAAAAAAAAATATAAACATAATTTTGAAAAATTCAGATTAACAGTAAAAATAAATGAAAAGGCAACGCGCGTGTAGGTTTGTTTGTGTGTATATGTGTGTGTGTGGTGTATGTAAAAAGTTTTTGAGTACTTGCATAAACAGGAAAAGTAGGTAACTTATGACACAATAGATAGTCAACGCTCCGTAGATCAGCTAATAAAATTAATTTTGCTGTTGCAAATCCTACTAATATTATCCTACTCCTACTAATATTATAAACGCGAAAGTTTGTAAGTATGGATGGATGTTTGTTACTCTTTCACGTAAAAACTACTGAATGGATTTTAATGAAACTTTACAATAATATAGCTTATACATCAGAGTAACACATAGGCTACAATTTATAAACCTGCACAAACGAAGTCGCGGGCACCAGCTAGTTCAATAATAATTATGTACCTATCCACAATGACATAATTTTGTTTCAAAATATACAAACCCAGCAATTCCTAACCGGTCTAAAATATTCACATGAAATAATAATAAAAATACCTTCTCCTGTACAATAGCCACAAATGGCAATATGAAGAGGGCATTCTTCCTCCGACACAGCACCTCTCTCAGCATGAGCACTTCGGCAACCAATGTCTTCCCTCCGCTGGTTGGGAGGGCGTAGATCAGGTTACGACGGTTTCTGACTGCCGGCAAGCTTAGACATTCTTCTTGCCAGTCTGGATAAAATTTGAAACAACTTTCATGGATCTCATTGTGACTACATGATGTATAGTATAATAAGAGAAGCCTAACAGTCCCATAGAAATCATATAACAGAAGAACACAAAACTAGATAATCTATCAAGCTGGTATCCAGCTAAAATAGATACAGAATTTCCTGTTGGCCTTTTTATTTATTGTTTTAAATCCTGTTTTAGCAGGATACTTTTTAAGGCTCAGGTAATCTATTTTTGAGCTATCCCAAGTCACAATCTTTATTAGGGCATGTTCATTGCTTGCCTATTATTCCTCAATGCTATCTAATGAAGATAGATAACATTGAGAAATAATAGGCAAGGAAGAGAAATGTTGCGGCTGACAAAATGAAACGTGGTGATTGGCGAACGCAATATGGTGGCTCGATACGCATTATAATACTGCATCTTGTGCAAGTATCCTTAGTTGCCTTTTATAAGCTTTGGTAGGAATTAAATGTGTTTAAACGTGCAAGAGTTGGAAAACAATTTGAATATCTTTTTCGTCAACAAAACTTTTATATCCTCATATAGCCACAAAATAATTTTAAGAAATCAGGACTTACCATAAAACTTTTCAATATTTCTGCATGACTTAAATAAATCTTTGGTTGCTAAAGGTAGTCCATAAAAACTTTCTTTACTATTTATATTATTATTGCAAATATTCATATTTGTCTTAGAACTAGGGAATTCATGTCTTGACTGTTTTCCTTCTAAAAGTACTCCATCTTCTATATCCAAGAGGAAGGAATCTTTGGTCTCGAATAGTGAACTTTTATTATCTTTTTTATTTGTTTGACTGAATTCATTTATTGTTTGATTTATCGCATCAAAGCGTTCTTCAATTTGCTCCCTGAGGTGTTTATCACACCTTGATGTCAACATAGAGGTGCCATAATCAAATCGACTTGATTCTTGCACCAGTTTTGAATAAAACATTTCATCTGATATATCTTCTATTTCATCTAATTCTTTTACTGATTCTTGCGCTTTATTGACTATACTAGTAAGACCTCTACTTACAGGTAAAGATTCCCACTGTTCAGTTCTACTCATGGCAGAACAGTCTAAAATACCAGGAGAACATAGTATATCACTGGAAGCAGAACTAGTGTTCCCAGAATCACATAAATACTCTATCTGATTACATGGTATAGGTGGGTCGTCATTCTTGTCGCCGGGAGAATCAGGTTGAACTGATGGACTGCTAAAAATATTATTTTCTTTTCCAAAAATCTGGAGATTTGGCCGTATGATTCTGCCGGTTCCCAAACGGCGTCGTTTCGGTGTTGATGTATTTTCATGGATATGTTTACTCTTTGATAACATTGCATTCGATTTCACTACATGGATTTATTATAAAATGTCTACGGAAATTACTCAATTTAATTATAAATCACGAGAAATAAACAAACCCAAGAGACGCGTATCATCTAAGTAGTCTGTGGACGCGGCGAAGACTGACCAAAACAAACAACCAGTGTTGCCAGCACCCTAAATTAAAAAGTAACACTGAGTAACACAATGCTGCGCACAAAGTAACATTTTTAATATATTTTTTTTTGTATAGAGTATACCGGAATTCACGAAAAGGTAAAAAATTATGTAAACAAAATCATGACCTCAAAATCCTCAAATTCATGTAAAATGTGTTAAAAATGTACATATTTCAGACTTTCTGTAAGTAAAACGATAGACTATAACAATATAGCCTAGTAGAACAACCTAATAAGAAAAAAGAATTCGCTAGGAAAACTTATATGTAAGGTACTATACAGATCTGAAGTCCCTTCCAATAGGATCCTCAAATCAGATACGTGATTGTTTTGGCCAAAGTTGATCGTCTAGAATAATACCCTTTAAGAATATTATATTTTTTCTGAATCCTACGTCATACCGTTTTATATATTTATAATATTTTGTAATTTACAGATTCTGCTCGGTGGAGAGTGGTAATAGAAGAATGAAAAAGAAACAACACCTTTGTTAAATTTATTACTTTTATTTGAATATAATTCTAATCTTTACATGTCTAATTTGTGTTATTTATTTTATATTAGATCACTATTTATATAAATTTAGTCTCATATTGTTTGGTGTAGTTCATCTGAATTCATGTAGATTCATCAATTTAGGAAAGGTTTCATCTCTTTTACAATGCAATATTATTATAGCCGTTAAGTTTCTGAAAGGAAACCTATGTTAATATAAATGAAGTAATAAAAATAATGTGGGGACAATCCCCAGGTTTGGAGCACCACCTTCGCCCCAAACAGCTCGTCCTAGGCCTCCTCTACCCTAAGTCCTAGGTCCGAGGCATATCATCACCCAGTACACGATGACATGACGCTAAACTACCCTAACAATCCAACTGGATCGTCAGGATTCTGATCATCCTAGCGGAGCTGGATATCCCATCGAAAACTTAAACTACAGTAAAGACTAGGGTTAATGTATGTGGAGAGTGGAACTAACTAACCACAGTACAACCCAGACGGTGATGATGTCTCCCCCCGGTATGTTCATGCCCCGCGTCAAAACCCGACTTCCACGTGGCCCACCTTTAAGGGACGATCACTGACTCATCCAGGGTTCACAGGGTATTTGACTATTTCTTTTAGTCACCCATACCAGAGCTGGTCACCGAGCCCGCCAGGCACACGAAGCATACAGTCTTCCTTTAGGAAAACAAGGCACTCCTACAAAATGAGCTCTTCCTGTAATCCCTCCGGGCAGACAATGATCGACATCATCGAATCCCTTAGTTTGTTTTGAAATAAGTTAAACTGAAAATAATTAGCCAGCTCCACACGTCCAAGTGTGAAGTCTGTACTAGATACGGGTATAGTATTATTGCTTGCATGGCCAGCCTAGATCAATAACGGTTTTATAACGAGAGACATAAAGAGTTTGAAGGGCAATTTCCCTCCCCCCAGTCACTGAGTGACTTTATTGCACCAACAAGGTCTCCGTATATCCTTCATAGCTCTCACTTGTGATGCGTAGCTAAATCTCTTTTCCGTTACCAACCCACGCAGGACAAGGATTATGTAGAGTAACCCCAGTCTAAACACTCATTTAAATAAAATGAATTGCATCTAAACTATAATGGGATTACCCAGCATATTTCGAAGAAGAACATATAAGAAGTAAGTATGACAAAAGATTACTGAAGGTAATCCTTAAATAAAAGTGAAGTATGATGACCAGAACCGAGAAGATACGGGATAGTAGTATCTAAGCTAGGTTGGGCCAAACATTTATGATTTAAGATCTTAAGGGAAAAATCAAAAGCATCGAGTATTCAAAACCAAGAACACTGGAAGAATTTAGCGTAAACAACACTAGCTAAAACTCGATGTTCTTTTAAAAGAGGACTCAAAAGAAGTATAAAAAATGGGATTATTGTATATACTTAAATATTCGGAACTTATCTACAATGAAAGAAACTAAACATTATAATTTCCGTTCCATTATTGTTTTCAAGAATCTATTTAGTAATGTTAAAGGTGGTTTCACACTGAGTCAAAGTATAATTTTAAGTATGATAAATTATGACAAGTTTTATTAAGAAAAAATAAAACATAGAAACTTATAAGGTTTAGATTCCTGTATGATTCAATGAAGATTAAATAGATTATTTAACTACTTTAGGATGACACACATAAAGTTCAGAGGTCCCCCAAGGTCAGAGTGTCGTACAGCCGTCGCAGCCTTACGGGCGAACGTCGTCAACACACTTTACAAGAAGCAACCCACGAACGAACGTAATGTCTCCATCAAGAATATTCTTCCTTTTGATTCAAGACAATTCTAATTTATTCCTTATAAACAATTTAATGTCATTAGACTAAACTAGAATGTCCCTACACAAAAGAAGAAGGTTTTAAATTTTCTAACTACTCTACATTTGGTAGACCAACGCAAAGATCAGGAGGTTCTCCCGTGGTATATGCCACTCAAACGACGCATCCAAAAATGGGCGAGCGTTGTCAGCACATAACACAAGAAACACCAATTCCAAAATCCAACGTTAAAACACCTTGCTAATATCCCTCCATTTGTACCGGAATAACACCAATTCATCCCACACATACAGATGGGGGAAATCAGGATGAATCAGCGAAACCTCACACAAATAGAACGAGAAGAACTTTAGAATCAGACCCTTTTAGGCTTGAGGGCTCCGGCCCATGAATGATTAAAATAAATAAATCCGAAGGTTGATATTATCAGATAGACTTAGACAGATACTCCAGTGACACGCGACATACATTTGCCACAACCAATATAGTAGACATCGGGGACACATGTCACGAGGGCATCCATCCATGCTTGGTTGAACTAAATAAACCTGAGAGCAGGTATTTCTTAATCTCAAAATCTGGGACTCCTATAGAATGATAGTAAAAGGAAAGATAAGCACCTCCTATGAACATGAGTACTGAAATGTAGTAATGTTCTCAGCATGTTCCAATTTTGGGAAATTGAGGCAAAAGATTCAAAATCACTATCAAAACAATTTATTATTATTTGAAATAATATTATTTATAATATTCACTCTACTTAAACTTACCCTTTATTTCACAATAAAATGTCACAAACTATATCCAAGTTTTAGTTTTCAGATATATTATTTTAAGATTTTGAATTGACGTTCTAATTCTTTTGATCTGACGGAATATTTTTAAATTTTATCATATGATGACACTAGTATATTAAAAACTGGAATTTTGATTTAGGGCCAAAGATTTTATATTATTTTCTAAAAAAGGTAATTATTTAATGTATTAATATTTTCTTCCATTTTGATTTTGGGTTTTGATTTATTTTTTGTTAAAAAGAAAAAAATTTATAAGATTTCAAAAAAAATAGCGTCTAGCTTTGAGTAAAACTAAATCAAAAATGATTTATTTGTTGACTATTTGACAATAATGTCAAATAGACAATTCTACCTAAAAAAGTATAAAAAATATACATCGTCTAAAGTCTCTTTGAAATGATGATAAAAATATACATCGTCTAAAGTCACTTTGAAATGTTGACAAAATATACAACATCTAAAGCCACCTTGAAACGATGACAAAATATACATCAGAGTCCAGTTTCTATGAATTCACCAAGGACTATTTTAATCAATTTCTCTGTAAAGGAAAAAATTAAACACAATGAAATTTACATTACCTTTACAATCCAAGCAATACCTTTTTTAGCCTTCACGTTTTATCATTTGTGGTTTGCTTTTCCATGTCTATAATGTTCCTTGTAATTCCTGTACCTGTTTAGAAATAGAACATTATCCTGCCTAGCTATACGCGAACAAAGACATTTGCAGAACTAGTTTATACTTAATTATGGGAAAAGGAAATCTTTATTACTATCTACAAATAACGACTCAGATTAGAAACACAGTATGTTATAATTCCCGCAGAGTTATTAATGTTTACAAAAGAAAATCATTAAGAGGGAATAACAATTTACTTAAAGTATCACACAGTACAAGCCTCTTATGACCCCGCAGGTAGATCTGTAAAGCTGCAAATATTCTCCATTCAACTCTTCCTCTTTTGACATTGAAATCTGATTTTCTCAACGTTATTTAGCTCACACAACCTGGAAGAAACTATAAATTTCATTAAGTCACATTTCACCTTATCTCAAATACACACAACAACTTTGAACCGAAAATAAATAAAAGATGGAAAACCACAAAATTGAATACTTACATAACGTTAGTTTCACTCCACTTATTCTATACACCTTGGAATCAAACCCTGAATGTTAGCGTCTTGAAATTATGCGCAAATAAACCTTCCTATACTATATCCTACACGAAGCAATTCCTATCTTTATCTCAATTGAAGGAACCCACAATCCAGGATCATAGCCTCCTACAAAAGATTCGTCACATCAGCTGTATGAAGTCTATTTTTCGCGAGCTACAAAATAAAAGATTATAACTCACAGAAAACCAGCTTACTATCGACTTTCCTCTCACAGACGTCTCAAAGTAATAACAAGAATAATTGGAGCGTTTACCGATTCCATTCTTCCATTTTTCTCCGTTTTTTTCCAAATTTTTTAACTTGACGGCCCCAATCCTCTCACAACTGTCCCCATTTGTCATATTTCTTTTCTAATCATATCGAGCTAAACTTTTGACAGTTCCTGTAAATAGTATTTTATGCATTTAAAATTTTTTAGGGTTCCGCAAGTGCACAGCCTCCCCCAAAATTTTATTATTTCGAAAAATCTAAGAAAACAATTTTTTTTTTCGAGAATTCTAAAATTTTCAATTTTAAGTTAATTTTTTTTTTTTATTTTTTTTTTATTATTATTTTCTTTGTATACTTTTTAGTCTCTCCGAGGAGGTAGTTTTTACACGGGCCGAAGCCAAGTGCTAAGCGCATATAACTTTAATCTACAGACAGGAATTTTCTTACAATTCTGCACGTGTTTAAAATGACAGCTTTTTGAAGGAGTGGGATTATAGAGGGATGAATGTCAAGAATTTTAAGGCCTATTTTTAGAGTTTTTGGGATTATACCAGTAGAGGAGATGATGATTGGTGTGGTTTTTACGTTGTTTACTTTCCATTGTGTTTTTAATTCTATTGCAAGATCTGTGTACTTGGACATTTTTTCAGTATGTGATTTTTGTAGATTATGGGTGTTGCAAACTGCTATATCTATCAGGTTAACTTGATTCTCTGTTTTGTTTAATAACGTTATATCAGGCCTATTATGATGAATTGTTTTATCCGTAATTATAGTTCTGTCCCAGTATAGTTTAAATTCATTATTTTCAAGTATAGTATCCGGTTTATATTTATAGTAAGGCTGTTTTTCGTTAATGAGTTTGAGTTTAAAAGCAAGATATTGATGGACTATTGCGGCAATCTGGTCATGTCTGTGTTTGTAATCTGATTGAACTATGGATTTGCAGGCTCCGGTTATATGTTGGATTGTTTCAGAACTACTATGGCAGCGGCGGCAGGTGTCGGTAGGTAAGCTAGGTATGTGACAAATATATTTTTGATAGTTTCTTGTTTCGATGACCTGGTCTTGGATCGCCAGCATGAATCCTTCTGTTTCAGGGAACAGCTCGCCACGTAACAGCCACTCGTTCGATGCTTTTTTATCGACATGCGACTGCTGTAGGTCTAGGCGGTGTCTCCCGTGTAAAGATTTTTGATTCCATGAGGCGATCTTTTCTTTGTCATCTGTGATCTGTTCGTTTAGTTGAGTACTTTTATCGTTGAGGTTCAGTGGTGTATGTCTTTTATCGGCTTGGACTATTAAACTATGTAGAGTGGAATGCTCTGCTCGGTTCTGAAAATACAATCTTAAAGATGATATTTGCTTATTGTGTAAATTTACTATATCAATAAGGCCCCTGCCACCTTCCTCTCGAGGTAGAGTTAGCCTTTGTGTGCATGATCGCGGGTGGTGTTTACGATGAGCGGTAAGAGATGTATTGATAATACGCTGTAGTGATTTTAATTCTGTCTGGGACCATGATATTACTCCAAAAGAGTATGTAAGTACAGGGATTGCGTATGTGTTGACTGCTTGAATGAGGTTGCGGGACGTAAGTTGAGACCGAAGAAGAATATTAAGCCTGTGTTTAAATTTTTTCTTTAATTCTGCTCTTGTCTGCCGTTGCTGAATTTGTCGAGCTTGTTGGAATCCTAAATATTTATAGTAACTGTTTTCGTCAAGTGATTCTATTTGGTTTCCTGAATTTAGCATATAATTATTTTTAGTGACTTTACCGTTTTTTATGGAGAAAACTTTACATTTATCTATACCAAATTGCATTTGAATGTCCTGTGAGAATGTCTGTGTAAGATCTGCTAGCTGATAAAGTGACTGAGTGTTACTACTATAGAGTTTGATGTCATCCATATACATGAGATGTGAGAGTGATGAGGGATTGTTTTTATCTGAGATTGTGAGGCCTTTGTTACATGTATTTAATATTTTTGAGAGTGGGTTTAAAGCGAGACAGAACCAGAGTGGGCTTAGAGCGTCTCCTTGAAAAATGCCTCGCCGTATGTGTATTTCTTCAGTCTCGATGCTATGAGTTGTATTCAACACTTTTAGTTTGGTTCGCCAATGCTGCATGGATTGCTCTAAGAATGAGATAATTTTTGGGTGAATTTTGTAGTGATGTAATATGTGGATGAGCCAGCTGTGAGGGACAGAATCGAAGGCTTTTTGGTAGTCAATATACATGGTATTTAAGTCCTTTTTATGCTTGAGTGCTTGTTTCATAACCACAGAGTCTATGATTAGTTGTTCTTTACAACCCTGGCTACCTTTGCGGCATCCCTTCTGTTCCTCAGCGAGCAGGTCATTTTGGGTTATGTGTTGATCGATTAATTCAGCAATACATCCAGTTAAAATTTTGTAGATAGTTTGCAAACATGTGATTGGCCTGTACTTTGCTGGGTTTAGATAGTCGGAGTCTTTAGGGATCATGTAAGTTACACCTTGTGTGACAAATGTTGGCATAATATCAGGGGTTTTAATAAATTCGTTAATGTGATTGTGCAAAGTGGGATGCGCAGAAGTAAATTTTTTGTACCAGAAATTATGTATATGGTCGGTACCGGGTGCCTTCCAGTTATGAGCCTTCTTCAATACTCGTTTGAACGTCTCTACTGGTATGAAGTCAAAAGTCATATTTGGTACTGAGGTAAAGCTATTAATGTCGTTTTGGATCCAGTCAGCGTCGGGGTTATGCTGCACTGGTTTCTCCCATATGTTTGACCAGAAATTACGTAGATTTTCTGGATTCGGGGCAGGTGTTGAGCTAGTTGCGTTGCTCTGTATGTTTTGAGCGCCCGCTGCAAGCGTCCTGTAGAATTGTTTTTCGTTGGTCTTAAACTGTGAGTTCTGTTTCTTTCTTAAAGTGCAATTAGTGTACCTTTTAAGTCTACTAGTGGCTGCACTGAGTTTCTGTTTGAGGGTATCCAAAAATTGGCTGTCGGTTAGGTTTGGTTCTTCGTGCTGCGAGTGAATTCGGTAAATATTCTTTATATATTCTACATGACCTATTAGTTTTCTACTTCTATTGCCATTAATATGTTGAGTGATTCTGCCTATATGCTTCCTGTAAGTCTCGATTCTTTTCTGTAATCTTTGTTGCCATGGTGGCGTCGTTTTTAATGGTTGTTGTGGGGAACTAATATTCTCAATTTCTTTGATTTTTGATCCGTTACAGATAGCAGCTGTGTATGCAGCACAATATATAATATTATGAGTTATTTCAAAACTATCATCTTTTGTCATGTAATTTGTAAGAATATCAGTATTAATGAAGTCAACTAGTGCAGCAAATTTCTTAGATGTCTTTTGTTTTGGGATATAAGGTCGCTTAGTAGGGTCTGTCTGTCGAAATTTCTGCAAGCTTTCGTGAAATATTTGTCTGATCTGATCAATGTCTGTAATAGAATATTGGGTAGTGGTCGGGTTGATTTGCGTAATATGGCAATTATGGTTTTCATGTTCAGTGAAGTTGTTGTGTTGGTTGGGTGGGAAAGTAGTTGTTTGGTTTTGTGAGATTTCAAAATCAAGGACGTCAGTTTGTGTGTCTGTATCAGCGTTGTTGTCTTGGGATGTAGTTATATGCTGTTGATTGGCTATTTCCTGTTTCAATTCTTTTAATCGGTCTTCAGTTATATATCTGTTAAATATGATGGCTCGTCTTTGATCTGCTATTCTTTGTTCGGATAAATGAGAGAGATGTGGGGCTTCTGTTATGAATTCCTGGTGCAACATTCTTCTATATGCAGTTAAGTCAGTTTCACATTTGGTAACCCTATAATATGATTTAATCAGAGTTTCATTGAGTTCATTACTCCAGACCATTCTCTGGCTAGATTGTGTTGGTGCTTGTGCAGGTGTTTGGTTGTTTTGGGGGAGATTGTGTTTGTTTTTAATTTCTATTCGGACTTCTGAATATATTCTGTTTATTTCGTTTTGTTTTAGTAGTTTATTTTTTACTATAGCCCTTCTCTGATCACCTATTCTCTGTCTACTAACGTTAAGCCTTTCAGGAAACTTTTCTATAAATTTTGTGTGTAATGGTGGAAGGTAACCTTTAACGTCTGTCTCAAGTAAAGTTAACTGGTAGTATGTACGCAAGATGAATTCATTCATTTCTGGGGTCCATCTATTTCGCGTACGGGTAGTGCAAGCGGTGGGCACTGGATTAGCGGCATGGTTTGCCTCCTGTGCAACATCCTCTTGCAATATGCTATTTGTGATTGAGGGTGTAGGAGAGGATCGGAATGATTGAGTTGTAGATGGTACCGAGGGGAATAAGCTTTGCGTAGAAGATAAAGGTGATAGTGGTTGTTCCGTGGATGCAGGAGTTCTCCGTCTGCTCCATACTCTTGTACTGCTGGGCCGAGGCCTTAAATTATAATTTTGCCCTGATGGCTGCGAAATGTCGCCCCCCCCAGAATACGTGGGGCTGCCCGAGCCTATTGACTCGGGGCGGGATTCTCCCTCGCGGTGTGCGCTGGTACCCGCCTGGGGTATCCCATATTTTCTATTTCGCGTCGCTACCATACTTACTAGGGTGTACTATCGCTCCGTTTGTCATTGATAAGTAAATTAGCTGCTAGGCTGCTGTCAATGTCCGCCCCCCACGTGGCATAGATGGTTAGCCGGACGTGGAGTTAGATTTATGGGGGGCTTATTATTATTATTATTATTATTTTATTATTATTTTTATTAAAATAAAACCTCCTATATTGGCCCTTAAAATTTTTATTCACTAATACAATAAACAAAACAAATAACTAAACTACTAATATTATAAATCATTAAACTAAATTAATTTTTTATTCAAAATTATTGAAATTATTTAACATGTTTATCTAAATTTAGATTTATTTTAGTTCAACCCTGATTATATAATCAAATTAAATTAGTATTAAATTATAAATTATTATAGTTCATTATATTTTTTTTAAAAAACGAAGTCAATTTAATAATGCCAGTCAATTCACTAACAAATTGGCTCACTATATACTATAATCAAAATAATCTTCTAATATTAATTATTAAATTAAATCTAATAAAACTATATTAATTAGGTTGTGACCAGGAATATCTCAATTCCTCTAAAGTTAAAATTTATGAAATAGTCCCGTGAAAATCTCAGTAGCTAACATCCTAAGTATAATATTTAGCCAAATGGACTGCATTATAAACTCCTTTGACACTTTGAGTTTCAGGGTCAACAAGAATATACACATTAGCATATTTTATTCCTCCAATTCGATATGGTCCATCATATAATAAATCAAATTTCTTAGTTTTATTTCGACTAGAATCCGATTTATTAAGCCTCCTTAATTTTACCAAATCACCAACTTGAAAATCTATCAACTTATGAGTTCTATTGAATCTATCCTGCCGCTTCTGACTCGAAAGTCTAAGGTTTTCTCTAACTTCCTCTCTAATTTGGTCTAATGTTTTATTCGTGAGTGCCCGTGGTAGAAAACGGTCTACTTTAAGTTTCTCTGAATTTCCAAATAAATATTTCATTAGGAGAAAATTTCGTACTCTCGTGGAACGTATTATTATACAATTCCTCAATCTCCAACAAGTAATGATCCCATCTAGTATGGTCATCATGACAATAAATTCTAAAGAATTTGTTTAATTCTTTATTCACTCGTTCTGTAGTGTTAGGTCGAGGATTACGAATAGTAGTATACAAAGTCTTAATTCTCAAAGCTCTGAGTCCATTTTTCCACTTGTGACTAATAAATTGTTTTCCGTTATCTGTCATAACAGCCTTAGGTTGTATTATTTCAGTGAACACTCTCATACAATAAAGCACTGAGTCTGCTGAAGCTCCACGAAGTCCGAAAAGTTTAATAAATTTACTAAAAGAATCCTGTATTACAAAAATGTAAATATAACCAGCCTCAGTTTTAGGTAGTGGTCCGAAGATATCAGCCATTACTAATTCACCCGGGTTTTCAGTTAAAATCGATTTACATTTTCCTACCCCTTTTATATAGTCAGGTCTAGAAAGCTGACAAACATGACACTTCTGAATACAAGACTTCACTGTCTTACCCATATTTATCCAATAACACCTTAATTGTAAATATTTCAAAGTTTTATATGCGCCAAGATGACCCATCTCTATATGTATCTGTTTACAAATCTCTTCTTGTAGAACCTTGGGCATAAACAAAACGTAATCTCCACGTACAGTTTTAAAATAAAGTAGATCATTATTGACAATACAACGCAAAGTTATACGCGTAAATCTATCTGTTCTTTCGGGAACTCTAGAAACATTTATTCTCTCCTTAATCCCACATATGATGTTGTCAAGCCGTTGGTATTCCATCATACGTTGTAATTTATTTTTCAAGTCACGGTCAGTAGAAACACCTACATACATAACAGTTGGATACCACACCTTCTCTTCTTGCAAAACTCCCCCTGGCGGATATCTAGATAAAATATCTACCCCAATATTTTCTACACCTTTTACATGTTCGACTTCGAAGTCAAATTGTTCAAGAAATAAAATCCAACGTGTGACTCTACTGTTGTATAATTTCATTTGTTTCATGAAAGTTAATGCCTTATGATCTGTACGGATAACAAATTTCGCTCCTCTTAAATAAGTCTCAAACTTTTTCACAGAATAAATAATAGCCCACAACTCTTGTTCAGTTACAGTCCATCGTAATTCAGAACCCCGTAGTGCACGACTACAGAACCCCAAAATTTTAACCTCACCATTATTTCCAATCTGAAACAATGATCCGGCTATTCCGATCCCTGAACTGTCGGTCTGTAAATAATATAATTTATCCTGATCAGGATGGCTCAATAGAATCGTTGTAATAAATTCTTCCTTTATATTATTGAAAGCTCGATCTAATTCTTCATCCCAAAACCATGCTTGGTTTTTCTTTAATAACCTAGTTAATGGAGCAGTCAAAATACTATAGTTCTTAATGAAACGTCTATAATAATTACAAAGTCCCAAAAATCCTCTTAACTGTTTTTGTTTCTTTGGAATAGGGAATTCCTTTATAGCTTTTATTTTATCCGGGTTAGGTTTGATTCCCGTAGTTGTAACTATATGCCCTAACATTTTTACTTCACTGCAGAAAAAGTTGCACTTTGCAAAATTACAAGTCATTCCAGCTGATTCTAAACGATCCAAAACTATATCAATATGATCCAAATGGTCTTGCCAAGTCCCACTCGTTAGGATTGCAAGATCATCCAAATAATTGACACAAAACTCTCTAACACCAGGACCCAATATAATGTCCATTGCGCGACAAAAGGACCCTACTGACGTCTTAAGTCCTTGCGGAAGCACGTTGTATACGTAAGACTTTCCATTAACTGTAAATCCAGTATATTTTTTACTATCCTCAGTCAACGGTATTTGAAAATAAGCGTTATTTAAATCAATCAGTGTTATAAATTTTACACCAAGAAAAGCATTAAGTATGTCAATCTGTAAAGGCGGTGCTTCTACTTCTGGAACCATATATTTATTGATTTCCCTAGCATCAAGTAATATTCTAACAGATCCATCGGGTTTTCCAGTGAAAGTTAGAGGACTACAAAAATTTGTAGTTTTTCTCGATATAATCCCTAATTCTTCCATCTCCCTCAACTTTTCTTCTACTTTTGCCCTATGTGCATATGGTATAGGATAGGTTCGTTGTATCCTTGGAGTACCCTCAATCATTTTAATGTCATGAGTATAACAGTTTGCCCTTCCAAGTTTCTTTGTAAAAACTTGCATATGGGTTCTCAAAACATTAAAAATTTGTTCCTTCTCTACATCAGACAAATCCATTCCCAAACGAATACTTTTAAACAAATCTAATAATTGCTTTTCTTCACCGCCTTCCTTTTCGTTTTGTTCCTCTACTCCAGATATTAGATTTATTCGATTCTCTTCTAAAAACCCACTAGAAAGATTTCGAAACGGAATAGTAATTTCTCCTTGTCCAACGATACCCAATTCTAATGTTTGTGGTTCTTTTAAATGCAAAACAGCGTTGTGCGCAACTAACCAATCTACCCCAAGGATAGCAGAACAAGTTAACTTAGCAATCACTAAAAATCCCGTATCAATATCAAATGAACCACACGTCAACGGTATAGAGACTAGTTTTTTTATTTGGAGACTCTTTTGTCCAACGGCTCCCCTCACACATATTGGTCTAACTGGTAACGCAGGGAATTCTAACTTTAATTCTCCTTGTAAACACTCTAAGAATTCTTCCGAAATACAAGTTACTTCACTTCCAGTGTCTACCAAGAGAACTATAGATTGTCCCAAAATTTGTAACTCTATTTCTGATTTAAATTTGGGCCCCTCATTTTCAAAGCAAACCTCTTCATCATATAAAGAGTTACCTTCATATTCTTTAATGAACTGGTTATATATTGGTTGATTTTGTTTAATCACGGAAACGTCAAAAACTTTAATTAAATCTAAGACTGTTTGTTTATTATTATATTCTTCTGAAGAATATCCTAAACCTTCTCTATTATATTTCGTTCTAGTATTATTCGGGGAAACAGGATATAAGATCCCTTCTTGGTCACAACCCAATCCTACCCCTGGCTTCCAACCTTGTTTTATTAAATATTTTACAGGGAAAAGATAATTTTGTTTTTTTTGTTAATTGCAGCCACCTCCTGCTTATTGGAGATGGCCCCAACTAGTTTAAATCTTCTTCTTGAATTATTTCATTAGTGATCCTTCCCCTTGAAGTCTCCCCCTCGATGTGAGCCACCACTTTTGGTTTTTTATAAAATGGTTTGTCTTTATTTGAAACGAATGGACTTTGACGCTTTGTTCCCCTATCAGCTCCAGTAGAGGAGTCAAAGGAAGAAGATCCACATTGTTTATTCACGTCATCCAATTCACGAAGAAACTCTGTTGCCTCAATCAAAGTATTTCCTTTCTTCATCCGCCAAGCATATTGTACATCCTTCGGGAAGTGTCTCATCAAATCCTCCACTATTTGCCATTCAGGAATTGGTCTAGACATCATCTTTGCTTGCCCTGCTAAACTAACGAAATGTTCTAGCATTGTTCCATTTTCCTTAGACCAAGTGCCATTTACAATCATTCTTCTCAAGGTGTTTTGTTCGGCTTCTCCCCAATAAGCATCCAAAAAATCTCTTTTGAAATCCGACTGTGTAAACCATCTCTGTCTATAAATTCTGGCCCATTTTCGAACATCACCTTCTAAACAACTGATTATAGTTTCAATTGTAGCATCTTCATTAGGCATCCTCCGTAAATAATTCTGAAGATCCTCCAAAAACGACACTGGATGTACCCCAAATCTTCCAGGAAAACGTGGTTTTTCGACTCTTGTATCAATCACCGGGCATATATTAATCGGTGCTTCATGCCTTTCAGACGAAGTTGATGCAGCATTAGTTTCCCGTGCTTGCGACAGCTGATTCTCTAAGTTTGACACCTTCTGTGTCAGAATTCCCATGTTTCTTCGAAGTTGGCGAAACATAGTGGAGTTGCGTAAAGAAGGTCGTGGACGTTCTTCTTGCTGACCTGTCCTTTCTAATTCATCTTGTCCCTGAGATGTTCTAAGATTATAACGAGGAGGCATTTTTCTTTTCTTTGGATACTGAAAGTTTATTACAAATTATAGGTTGGAATTTTGTTTAAATTAAAGAATAGAAAGCTTATCTAATATTCTTTCCTTAACTTCCCAAAACTGTTGCTTTATGGAGCTAATATTTTGATCTCCATCGATAATCTCTATCCTGTCAAAATCTTCCTTTATATTAGGGTTCAATAACCATTCCTCATGAATGTTGTGAATCCTCTCTATATAATCTAACGTTATCCCTGTCTCTTCAGGTCGACCACGACTTAGGGCTCTCTGATAAGAAACCATAGGGGAAGTCCTAAGATAAACTACTAAATTAATTCGAGTAACAAATTGTTCCTTGAAATAAGAATAAGTTTCATCTAAAACTGCAAACTCAGCCGGGTGCAACAATTCACTCTCTTGCAATTCCCTAATAAAACAGTTTTTGGCTGAATAGATGGAACGTTCCATAACTTTAATCTTAGCGCTAGATTCTTTCGTATGATTCTCTAACATTGTTAGAAGAACATAATTTTGAAAACAGAAACCCCACTTCTTAGGTTTTTCCTTAAATAACTGGAAGAGATTAACGCCAGATAAATTAGTCCATTTATCAATTGGTTCTGGTATTATCTCAAAATCAGAGTTGCCTCCCAAAGTTGCCAACAAAGTAGACTTCCCTGACCCTATGTTTCCTTCTATTGAGACTGTAAAATTTCCCATCTTTATTCTGAAACAAGGAATGCATCATATTTTCTATGGTCTCCAAAACAAATAGTCCTAAGCTAAAACCAATTCTAACATCCCGCTTAACAACTTTAACTTAGATAGACTTTACTCTCAAGTTTCTTCAGTTCAAAAACTCGAAATTAGTGTATTTTTCATTTTGTTTCTTTTTTTCACTCTTCAATACCTCTCTCGCTTGAAACCAGCATATCCTGGTCACGGCACCAGCTGTACAGATCTGAAGTCCCTTCCAATAGGATCCTCAAATCAGATACGTGATTGTTTTGGCCAAAGTTGATCGTCTAGAATAATACCCTTTAAGAATATTATATTTTTTCTGAATCCTACGTCATACCGTTTTATATATTTATAATATTTTGTAATTTACAGATTCTGCTCGGTGGAGAGTGGTAATAGAAGAATGAAAAAGAAACAACACCTTTGTTAAATTTATTACTTTTATTTGAATATAATTCTAATCTTTACATGTCTAATTTGTGTTATTTATTTTATATTAGATCACTATTTATTTAAATTTAGTCTCATATTGTTTGGTGTAGTTCATCTGAATTCATGTAGATTCATCAATTTAGGAAAGGTTTCATCTCTTTTACAATGCAATATTATTATAGCCGTTAAGTTTCTGAAAGGAAACCTATGTTAATATAAATGAAGTAATAAAAATAATGTGGGGACAATCCCCAGGTTTGGAGCACCACCTTCGCCCCAAACAGCTCGTCCTAGGCCTCCTCTACCCTAAGTCCTAGGTCCGAGGCATATCATCACCCAGTACACGATGACATGACGCTAAACTACCCTAACAATCCAACTGGATCGTCAGGATTCTGATCATCCTAGCGGAGCTGGATATCCCATCGAAAACTTAAACTACAGTAAAGACTAGGGTTAATGTATGTGGAGAGTGGAACTAACTAACCACAGTACAACCCAGACGGTGATGATGTCTCCCCCCGGTATGTTCATGCCCCGCGTCAAAACCCGACTTCCACGTGGCCCACCTTTAAGGGACGATCACTGACTCATCCAGGGTTCACAGGGTATTTGACTATTTCTTTTAGTCACCCATACCAGAGCTGGTCACCGAGCCCGCCAGGCACACGAAGCATACAGTCTTCCTTTAGGAAAACAAGGCACTCCTACAAAATGAGCTCTTCCTGTAATCCCTCCGGGCAGACAATGATCGACATCATCGAATCCCTTAGTTTGTTTTGAAATAAGTTAAACTGAAAATAATTAGCCAGCTCCACACGTCCAAGTGTGAAGTCTGTACTAGATACGGGTATAGTATTATTGCTTGCATGGCCAGCCTAGATCAATAACGGTTTTATAACGAGAGACATAAAGAGTTTGAAGGGCAATTTCCCTCCCCCCAGTCACTGAGTGACTTTATTGCACCAACAAGGTCTCCGTATATCCTTCATAGCTCTCACTTGTGATGCGTAGCTAAATCTGTTTTCCGTTACCAACCCACGCAGGACAAGGATTATGTAGAGTAACCCCAGTCTAAACACTCATTTAAATAAAATGAATTGCATCTAAACTATAATGGGATTACCCAGCATATTTCGAAGAAGAACATATAAGAAGTAAGTATGACAAAAGATTACTGAAGGTAATCCTTAAATAAAAGTGAAGTATGATGACCAGAACCGAGAAGATACGGGATAGTAGTATCTAAGCTAGGTTGGGCCAAACATTTATGATTTAAGATCTTAAGGGAAAAATCAAAAGCATCGAGTATTCAAAACCAAGAACACTGGAAGAATTTAGCGTAAACAACACTAGCTAAAACTCGATGTTCTTTTAAAAGAGGACTCAAAAGAAGTATAAAAAATGGGATTATTGTATATACTTAAATATTCGGAACTTATCTACAATGAAAGAAACTAAACATTATAATTTCCGTTCCATTATTGTTTTCAAGAATCTATTTAGTAATGTTAAAGGTGGTTTCACACTGAGTCAAAGTATAATTTTAAGTATGATAAATTATGACAAGTTTTATTAAGAAAAAATAAAACATAGAAACTTATAAGGTTTAGATTCCTGTATGATTCAATGAAGATTAAATAGATTATTTAACTACTTTAGGATGACACACATAAAGTTCAGAGGTCCCCCAAGGTCAGAGTGTCGTACAGCCGTCGCAGCCTTACGGGCGAACGTCGTCAACACACTTTACAAGAAGCAACCCACGAACGAACGTAATGTCTCCATCAAGAATATTCTTCCTTTTGATTCAAGACAATTCTAATTTATTCCTTATAAACAATTTAATGTCATTAGACTAAACTAGAATGTCCCTACACAAAAGAAGAAGGTTTTAAATTTTCTAACTACTCTACATTTGGTAGACCAACGCAAAGATCAGGAGGTTCTCCCGTGGTATATGCCACTCAAACGACGCATCCAAAAATGGGCGAGCGTTGTCAACACTTGCTAATATCCCTCCATTTGTACCGGAATAACACCAATTCATCCCACACATACAGATGGGGGAAATCAGGATGAATCAGCGAAACCTCACACAAATAGAACGAGAAGAACTTTAGAATCAGACCCTTTTAGGCTTGAGGGCTCCGGCCCATGAATGATTAAAATAAATAAATCCGAAGGTTGATATTATCAGATAGACTTAGACAGATACTCCAGTGACACGCGACATACATTTGCCACAACCAATATAGTAGACATCGGGGACACATGTCACGAGGGCATCCATCCATGCTTGGTTGAACTAAATAAACCTGAGAGCAGGTATTTCTTAATCTCAAAATCTGGGACTCCTATAGAATGATAGTAAAAGGAAAGATAAGCACCTCCTATGAACATGAGTACTGAAATGTAGTAATGTTCTCAGCATGTTCCAATTTTGGGAAATTGAGGCAAAAGATTCAAAATCACTATCAAAACAATTTATTATTATTTGAAATAATATTATTTATAATATTCACTCTACTTAAACTTACCTTTTATTTCACAATAAAATGTCACAAACTATATCCAAGTTTTAGTTTTCAGATATATTATTTTAAGATTTTGAACTGACGTTCTAATTCTTTTGATCTGACGGAATATTTTTAAATTTTATCATATGATGACACTAGTATATTAAAAACTGGAATTTTGATTTAGGGCCAAAGATTTTATATTATTTTCTAAAAAAGGTAATTATTTAATGTATTAATATTTTCTTCCATTTTGATTTTGGGTTTTGATTTATTTTTTGTTAAAAAGAAAAAAAAATTATAAGATTTCAAAAAAAATAGCGTCTAGCTTTGAGTAAAACTAAATCAAAAATGATTTATTTGTTGACTATTTGACAATAATGTCAAATAGACAATTCTACCTAAAAAAGTATAAAAAATATACATCGTCTAAAGTCTCTTTGAAATGATGATAAAAATATACATCGTCTAAAGTCACTTTGAAATGTTGACAAAATATACAACATCTAAAGCCACCTTGAAACGATGACAAAATATACATCAGAGTCCAGTTTCTATGAATTCACCAAGGACTATTTTAATCAATTTCTCTGTAAAGGAAAAAATTAAACACAATGAAATTTACATTACCTTTACAATCCAAGCAATACCTTTTTTAGCCTTCACGTTTTATCATTTGTGGTTTGCTTTTCCATGTCTATAATGTTCCTTGTAATTCCTGTACCTGTTTAGAAATAGAACATTATCCTGCCTAGCTATACGCGAACAAAGACATTTGCAGAACTAGTTTATACTTAATTATGGGAAAAGGAAATCTTTATTACTATCTACAAATAACGACTCAGATTAGAAACACAGTATGTTATAATTCCCGCAGAGTTATTAATGTTTACAAAAGAAAATCATTAAGAGGGAATAACAATTTACTTAAAGTATCACACAGTACAAGCCTCTTATGACCCCGCAGGTAGATCTGTACAGTACCTTGAAACTTGGCTCATAAACAGGAATAGGATCACTAAACATAAATAAAAAATACCAATTTTTTTGGCCATAAATGACGAGGTTTTAAAAAAAAACATTTTCGTCCAATATCGATAGGTCGTATGGCAGAATGTGATGATTAGTCATTGCCTATCATAAAAAAAACTAACAGCTGTATAAACCGACCACCACGGAGTAGAGAAGACTATTATACTTAGAACAGTTGTCAGTTTTGTTTTTTTTTAAGACAGGCCATGGCTACTTTTCATTCTGCCATACGACCTATCGATATTTGATAAAAACAATTTTTTTTTTTAACTTTATTATTTGCAACCGAAAAAAAATGGTATTTTTTTATTTTTACTTATTGACCTTTTATCCCTGTCTATGAGCCAAGTTTCGAGGTACCTTACACATACGTTTCCTATGCGAATTCAAGTCCAAGTCGAATCAAATGAAACACAAAGTAGGTGGGACACGGAATTAGGTGGGAAAAGTTTTAATATCTGGCACTTCGAAAGATATTTATGTTCAAAAAGCGTGTTCAAGATTTCTCACGTTCGCTACTTCACTTACATATTTCTTATTTAAGTACTTGTTCATGTGTATACCCGGCGTGAAGATCGAGGGATGGCTTTGCAAGTATCGAGTCCCGCAATGCCACCGGTGCCAGCTGTTTCGAAACA
Source organism: Athrips mouffetella (assembly GCA_947532105.1). NCBI lineage: Eukaryota > Metazoa > Arthropoda > Insecta > Lepidoptera > Gelechiidae > Athrips > Athrips mouffetella. The sequence continues at coordinate 2,043,365 of OX383958.1, forward strand.
GCTCGCACAGTTGCCACCGGCGGCAACTGTGGGAAGGTCCACCCCGCCAACAGCCTCGCGTGTGCAATTCTGCGCCGCGAAGTACGTAACAAGAAGGCCGGCACCGCACCGCTGAAGTCAACCCAGCCCGCTACTCCGGCTAGAGTCATTGCCATGCCCACGGGAGAGTTGAACGCGCCGGGGTCACTCACAGTTTTCCCCGAACGAGCCCGGTGGGCCGGCCAAGTAAAGGACGAGAAGGAGGAGGAAGAAGGGGACCACCTTCACGACTCCTGCTGCCGCTGCTGTCATCCAGGCAGGCCTTATCCCGCCGCAGCTAGTGCCCCCGAAAGCGAATATGGAAGTTACATGACAAGGTCAAAAATAACGTAAAATTTTGCAAAAGTAACATTCTGGCAACGCTACAAACAACAGAAATGACGTTTCAAATAAAAATTTTACTTTTTTTATTCTTTTAGCCTAAATTCAAAAATCATACAGCCGCAAATCAGTTTTTAACCAATTTTTAACATAATTTTTTCCACTTCGGTTTTATTTTATGGATAAGAAACCGATTTTGTGTAAATTATGATATTTCTACATTTTAGTAGTAAGAGAACACCCTTATAATAAGAACTTCCTCTGACCAATGGATACTGCCGCAAGATACCGCGTGGAGATTCTTGGTCGTTTCATCAAGTCATCATCATATCGTGTGGTTTGTAAGATCGATAACCGGCCTCACTCATGGACCCTGGTCCCAGAGTCGTTAAGCCGCCCAGTCCCTTTGACATGGCTCATCTAACGACTACTACCATAGATAGTAGCCGGGACCGACGACTGGACGTGCCTTCCGAAGCACGGAATCATCCAAATTTCCATACAATCAGATAATTCATGATGTAATGTCCTAACCAAACTGGGGAAGACACACAAAGTGATATTTGTTTAGCAGTGTCCCCACCGAGAATCGAACCCAGAACCTCCGGAACAACAGCCGAACGCTAACTACTAGACGAAAGAGACTGCAGAAAGTAAAGAGAGTAAATTAGTACCAACGCAACTGCAAACTTAAGTTGTTAATTCCATAAAATAGTATGGGAATACAAACTTAACTAAGTATACGAGATTTTTGGAAAAATTATTAAATGTACTCCACGCGATAGATAGTCGATTACGTTCGTGACGTTTTACACTTCAATACCTCATACAGACTATGACGGACTCTATTTGTGTCTCAGACAGTCTCCTATCTTTATTGCCAAGGTGGTGGATGATCATCTATAAGAAGTCTGTGGGTGGATGTGAGTTCGTTTAATATTATTATTAAAAATCGACTTCATTGAATCAGAAAATTAATATCCATTAATGTTAGTAAATTAACTTAACCTATGTTAGTAAACAAAGTCAATCATTTATTTAATTATAAGTCCCACCTAATGTTTGAAGATGGGGCAGTCCATTTTATCAGCAATAAACTACAGGCACAGAATTAATAATAGCTACAGGTGTTGGGACTGATTTAGCTGCACTTTTTCGTATTCGTACCCAATTATATTATCTGGCTGTGCTTTTGCTTGCAAGCTTTTAGAGGCTTCACCTGGGTTCGCATGACACGCTAATACAGTTATAGTCTAGGCAACGAAACGGATCGTTATATGAAGACTCCCGCATTAAATCCTCAGTCGATGAAACTTTGCTGGGGTATTACACTATATGAGGCAAACCTTCTATAAAAAAAAAAAAAAAAAAAATCGGTACTTTTAATTTTTCCATACAAAAGTTACAAAAAATGTATGAAAAATTGTTTTGTTAAATTTTTTTTGGATATTTTGAATTTACATTTAATTCATGATTCTTTATCATCCTGTCAAATAAAATCTGCCTGAGTTTATGTTGGGCTTCGTTGTCTACACATCCGCAAATGTGACTGTCTCATAGTGTCAACCATCAACCCCTATACTAGATAACAAACTCCGGGTGTACTGCAGCATTCTCAAACCTATCTTGACATGCGGTTGCCAAATAAGCACCACAGACAATGATTGAAATTAATCCTGCAAATAACACAGCGCTAATAAACAATATAATTGATGATCAAACGAACTTACCTGTACGTGAAGTTCGATCACAATTATATGAGCAGCTTTATTCGACGCGATTTATATCAAACAATATAACATTTTGTAGCTATGTTCCCACATTGCAGCCCTTACACGTATTTAAAAGATTTGTAAAAAAAAATTGAAGGTGACATTATGACTCATTAGATACTTCGCTCGCCCGGTCCGCCATCTTCATTCTGTTTAAAGGTTCTCGTTGTTTATTTCTTTCTGAATTTACTTTAGGGTAGGGGTATTGAATAATGTACCAGAAAAGTAACTTAGGGAGGGTGATATAAATCGCGTCGAATAAAGCTGCTCATATAATTGTGATCGAACTTCACGTACAGGTAAGTTCGTTTGATCATCAATTATATTTCGCAGCTTTATTCTTTGCGATTTATATCAAACAATATAACATTTTGTAGGATGTTTAGAGTTCGTTGAATAAAGAAGAAAGAAATAAATAAATGTAGTTTTCATTTACTTTGTTTAATTTTATAATGAAAATCTCTTAACAAGTTAGTCAATCATTGTACTTTTATGTTTAAAAGCATTACTTTTATGTTTAAAAGGGAGCTCTTGCTACTAGCTGTAAGAAAAACTTGCAAAAGATTTTAATTTTAGATTTTGATTTTATGACTTATAAAATATGTGATATTTTCAACTATCCTTAGCAAACCATTTACTCTAACAAAGCAAGAAATAAAGGTTCTATTTATTTACTTGTATTTAGTTCTGCTAAAGCAAATTCGTTAGGATGGGAGATGCTATCATCTTTGTTATGAAATTTTGCGAATGTTTTTGATATATCAATCCACCCTGCAGTCTCCCTAATTAGATCCGCATTAACTCCAACCCTACTAGCCGCTGAGGTGGACGCGTGCCTAGTTAGTTAGTGGGCTCCTGTTTCCGCAATCAAACTCTAGTTTAGTCCTTTTTGCGTGCAGGTTGTGCTGGTTTTTTAAGCCAGCTCAGCTCCTTCCAAAAGCTCAGAAGTCTCCGGGGACATTCACAGGCTTCTCGGAGCGACCTCGTGTCTTCGAGGATTTTGGCCCGTTGGTCGGCCAACGAACGCGTGCCTAGAGCAATGTCCTGTAAATAGTGAAATATCTATTCCTCATCCTTGTAAAGTGCTTTTGACCCAATTGCTTAAAGTTTGTGGTGAGACAACGCCGTGTGGTTTTCTGTAATTAATGAATAATTTTGACGCAGTATTATTGTTTCTAAGAGCACTTGTTTTATTTATGTACATAACTAAGCATTGAGCTGGACATATTTCAGGCTAAAGCCTGTTCACTCTAAAGAGTGTAATATGTAGTAGTCTGGGAACTGGCTGGACTGAAATAGGTGTAGAAGCCTTTATTAAATCAGGAATGGTAATCATAATTTCACTTCCAGAAGGTTTTGAATCCTATGTGCGGTCGCCAGTGCTTATAGGGTGAGCTTATTTTTTTTTTTTTTTTTTTTTTTATAGTAATTTAAGATTGAGGCTGTCATTAGGCCATAATCTAGATAAATAATTTAAGACTAAGTTGGGATCCCAAGTAAGGTAGTATGGGTTTTGGTGGTCTCAGTTTGAAACCTTTCTTAGATCTCTTAATTGTGTAATGGTCCTTGTGATTTGATCCCATGATAGTCATTAAAGCAAATTTACGGGAATCGATTGTACCATATTTTGCCCCTCTATGAAAACATTCTGTTAAGAAATCCATGATAGTGTTAATCGTTGGTTGTAAAAAAAAATATGATTATTAGATTTTATAAAAATCGAACCATTGTTATCGTCTTAGCTGACAAGGACGATAACATTATTTCAATAGACAGTGGAGTCATTGATTTATTTAATAAAGTTTGCCTGATAATTTTTCGGCAACCAGGGAAAGTGTGGCGGCTGTGGTGTAATATGGATGATTTTTTGGACGACTTTTAAAACGGAAATCGAAGGAAAAGCGTAAAAGACCAGATTTTTTCCAAGAAATCGTAAAAGCATCAATTGAAACGGCATTAGGATCGTGTTGCCAGGTATAATTCTTCGCATTTGGTGTTTCGTCTAGTTGCGAACAAATCGATCGCAGGACAACCAAGGTTATCTACAATTTCTTGAAAATAATTTGGGATTAGCTCCCATTCGGGATCGACGTTCTTAGTGCGCGAAAGAGCGTCTGCTTAAAAATTATCCTTAGTGTTACAAAAATCATGATATTTCTGCGTTCACACCACTGCCAAATTGATTTAGTTATTTCATTCAAATGTGGATATTGGACGCTACCCATTTTGTTAATGCAGGAGATGGCAGTGACATTGTCTGTCTGTAAGAGTATTTTGCAGGCAGGCATATCCCTAGTGTATATTTGAATTGCAAACAAGGCAGCTTTCAGTTCTAATATTAATATAAGAGTCATTTTCATCATCGCGGCGAAATCCATGCGATCTAACTGCGTTACAGAAAGCGCCCCAGCCGTAATATTTAGAATATAAATAGAGTATTTCTAACTTATAGTCACCGAATCGCAAAGGATGGTAACCATGGTCTATGTTATTTATCCACCAATAAAATTCATCATTTAAATTGTATGGTAAATTTATTATTTGGTCATAGGAATCGTTTCTAAAAATCTTGTGGTAATTTTAACATCTCTTTGGCATTGAAAACAAACCCTAAGTACTTGCATTCCCTTCTCCCAAGAAGTTAATTGACTTTTTTCTTTATTTATTATAAATCCCAATTTTTCTAACAAGTTTTTAGTGTATTCAATATTTCTCAGATATTCTTCGTAAGCAAGTCCTAAAATTGCATTAGTGGCTTTAAAATTTTCGTAAAAACATACGGAGCTAAGAAGAGGCCTGAGCGGCCTCAGTTAAATTGATATAAAATGCATTTAAGTTTAGAATTTCAAATATTTTCTGTGATATTTTTAATAGGCATAGCTAAATATACATCTTTCATGTCGATGAATGCCATATAACAGTTTTTAGTAATCAATTTTGCTGCTGTACGATAATATTCCACTTTGAAATGTAGGGTATGTACTCGTATGTAAGTATTTAGTTAAACTTTCGAGATTTAAAATAAATCTTTGATTGCCGTTAGGCTTATCTCTCAAAAATGCGCTAGAAATAAATTCTCCGTTTTCATGATAACTTTTTGAAATAGCACCCGTTTCTAACAATAATCGAATCGATTTTTCGTAGTGAAATGACTCGGTATGTGATCTTGGTAAAGTATTTTAGCAACTTTTATTAATAGGAACCGTTTTAAAGGGTACTCGTATTTTATATCCCTTTATCCGGGACAGAACTCTAGGATTATTTGTGATTTGCAGCCAGGCGTCGTAAAAGTCGACCGGCTGGCTGCGGGTACCTCGTTTAGTAGCGGCGGGTGTTCCTCCGCGGCGGCGGCGACGTCCTCCGTCTGCTGGGGCCCCGGCCGGGCGGCGGCGGCGCGCGTCGTCCGAGCTGCTGCTGTCGCTGCTGGAGCCCGAGGTTTCTCCACATCTGGTTTGCCGCTGGTGTTCCGCGGCGGGGCCCTCATGTTTAAAGGCTTGTTTTTATAAAAGTTAATTTTATTAAATTTGGGGTTTGTGTTTTCTGGAAACTTTTTCAGATCAGCCCCTGACTTTTGAATATTTTTAGCTGACTTTACTGTATCGGACACGTTGTCGCCGAATAAGTATTTGTCTCTTTTTGTGTTCAACAAAGCTTCTTTCATACTGGCGCTGGTGGCTGATATAATAAGCGATCTTCTTGACTTTGTTTCATTAAAATGAACATCGCATAAAATGCGACCTGCATCGCTCATCGCTTTTAGTATCTTCGAGTGGTAATTTTTCTTTAGAAGCAAGTCTGTGGCGTTTGCTAGCGCAGCGAGCGCAATACCAATTTGTCTCTGTCTCTCTGCTAAAACCGCATCTCTTTCTATCAAAGATTCGGGGGGGGGCCGCCTTAAGTTCAGCGTTGAGCAAGGGCGGAACTAAAAACTCGCAGTTGGCGGGTATCAGGTGTTCTTTATGATTTTTTTTTTCTTTTCTTTCTTTGATAGAATTTCTTGCCAGCGTGAGGCAATATCTTTGTGTATATTGGTACCTAACTGGGTTTCAAGTGTAGGCCCATCTCCCAGTAACTGTAGTATTTCCTGATCCAACTCAACTTCACTTTGTTCGTTTTGATTCGACGAAGTGGATGTTCCGGCCGTCGTAGTACTCGCGGATGTCGTGGATGCTTGGGCAGTATCAGCCGCAGAGGTGGCGTGCGTTTGAGTAGTCGTCGTATTGTCTGCGTTGGTGAAATCTGTAGATACATGCCCAGTAGATCAGTATGTATGTAGGTAATGAAAGAAAAAGCCCCGCTGGCTAGTTCGCATCATTGTTAAACTGCCAACCTACACATATTTATGTCAAAGATGGGAAGGTATGTGCTTGCCATAGAACAAAGCCCGCTGCTTGCTCGAAAGAAAATGGTAAGGTTCACTTTGTAACAGAATTAGCCCCGCTGGCCATTCGCATTACTTTTTGAGAACCCTTGTTTTTGCGTCCAATCGGCGCTATATACCTACATGTCTATGTAGGGAGTGTAGGTAGGCATGTTATCTACACGTTTTATGAAAGAACGAAGCCCGATGCTTGCTCGTATCATAATCGAAGTGAAGGTAGTTCACAGAAGGTAGAGACAGAAAATTGGTTGCTCGTATAAGAATCAAACCAAAATAAGGGTAGTTCGAGAAAATTGTGACAGAGAAAACCCCGCTGGTTGCTCGCATCACATCCCGAATAATCCTTATTTAGCACGACAATTTAAGATGACGAATATACTCTGGTCTAAGTTTATAAGATTTTCACATGACTTACTGTCTGTTTCATCCTCCGAACTTATAAGACGCATACAACGGCGCCGCGGTGGGGTCGCTTTGCGGCGACGTTTGTCCAACTGTGACTGTATATCCGCGAGTTTTTTAAGAATTTCCTCATCACTTTCTTCTCTTTTTCATTTCCCCATCACTGCTGAACTTTTTTATCGTAAGAATTCACTTGATAATGTTTTTTAATCGCACGAAATGCGCGCGAGGTGTAAGAGCTACAACACGAAAACACAGAATGAAGATGGCGGACCGGGCGAGCGAAGTATCTAATGAGTCATAATGTCACCTTCAATTTTTTTTTACAAATCTTTTAAATACGTGTAAGGGCTGCAATGTGGGAACATAGCTACAAAATGTTATATTGTTTGATATAAATCGCAAAGAATAAAGCTGCGAAATATAATTGTAATATCATTGCTAATAAAATTTTATGCTGCCCACCATCGCTAACTGAGTTTACTAGAAACAAGGTAAACCACAGCTACCTACGGACGACAAACGTTGCTGAAGAATTAAAAAACCGGTCAAGTGCGAGTCGAATACGCGCGCCGAGGCTTCCGCTATACCTATTATAGTATTTTTAGAAGCAATAAAGTCCATTTTTAGGACTGCAAAACTAAATTCGTTTGTAAAGATTTTTTGCTTTGAAAATGTGCTACCTACTTAGAGAGATCGTTTTATTTTTTCAGTAATTATAATTTTTTCAGATTTATTTCTTTGGCAAACTTCGGATGGTATTTTTATAGACATTTTTCATCAAAACTTGAAAACCAAGTCGTAAAAAATACAAAAATAAGTGGTAGTAAAGCCCTTTCATAATGATACCCACTTGACGCTAGTAACGACAATCTAAACTCTTAAAAGAGTGGGCTAATTTTCATTCTATGAAAGAAACTAAATTTGACCTCTCGTTCAAACTTAAATCTTAATCACCTGCTGATAGCGCCTATGGGAGTTAATTTTTTTTCTATTCCTTATTCCTTAGAAAATGTAAAATGTTGTGCAGTTTCGTGGCCTGAATCCAAAATGTCAGTTTTCGGAAGATGTCCTTTTACACCCTGTACACTTTCCTTCGTTTATAACTTATATGTTCAGTCCGATAATGCTTTTTAGGGTTCCGATGCCAAAATGCGGTAAATAAATGGTACAGCCGCACTGCACTTACTTTCTCGCAATACTCAAGGAAAAACTATCAACCGCAAACTTAAATTTGTAATGCCCTACACATAGTATGGAAATACAAACTTTTATTTACGTTTTACCAAAAAAATGTTCGAATGAAATATACAGATCAATTCAGAATTCAAATTGTCAAACATTAAAACAAACAAAACTCAAACGATTTCGAGTAAATCACATGTTTAACTTTTGGTAGTACTGGAACACCATTTATATGAATTTTCACAGATCAATGGATACTACCGTAGGATACTTGCATGGAGATTTTTTAATTTCCCAAAACATGTTATGGATAATTGTTCAGTTTAGTCTACTGAGCAAGCCCTTTCAGTTTTTGGTACAAAAAATATCCAGTCAGGTAGACAACCAATCCAGGATTAATATTATAGAAAATTTTAATAAAATCAATGGATACAATTTTGGGTAAATCACATATTTACGATTTGGTGGTACAGGAACACCCCTTATATGAAATTACACAGATCAATTGATAATGGCGCAAGATATCTTATATGGAGATGCTTGGTCATGCAAAGTTTCAACAAGATTCTATGAGCTGTTTTTGAGAAAATTTCGATTTTTCATTTTCGTTGTATGACAGCTACCCTCAAAATGAGAGCCAGCAAGAAACCACTTAGAACCCTTCGATGGATTTGCATAAAACTCCTAAATTCAAAATATGGTGTCAATCGGACCATTCGTTTAGACGCTAGGCCAAAGCGTGACGGACAGACCGACCGACGGACCGACCGACCGACCGACCGACCGACCGACCGACCGACCGACCGACGGACATTTTTGGGAGACTTGTTTTTTATGATGTATAAGTGATATAGAACACATTTTTGAGAAAATTAGAAATACTTTTTTTTTCACGAATACAAGACCTTTCTCGCTCCGCTCGAAAGTAAAAAACCGGTCAAGTGCGAGTCGGACTCGCGCGCCGAGGGTTCCGATATACCTATAGTATTTTTGGAAGCAATAAAGTCCATTTTCAGGACCGCAAAACTAAATTTGTTTGTAAAGGTTTTTTGCAGATTTCTGAAAAACTGTGCAACTTAGAAAGATCGTTTTATTTTTGCTGTAAAGTTTATAAAAACTTCTGTCAACTGTAATTAATTCAGATTTTTCCTTACTCAAACTTCGGAGATAAGGGGGGGGGGAATGGTATTTTTCTTGACATTTTTCATCATAACTTTAAAACTAAGAAATTTAAAAAAATACAAAAATATATTTTAAAATGTACAAGTAAAGCCCTTTCATATGATACCCCACTCGACCTAGTAGCGACAATTTGAAATTTGGCCCCCCCTATTTTGGCCCCCTTTATATTAATAATCATACTTTTTTCAAAATTTTTTCTTGTGCAATTAAGTTGGGCAACTATATTCTAAAACTATTCCAAATTTCAGGTTGATAGCATAAGTGGTTGCTGAGATATAGAGGTGTGACAGACAGACGGACAGACAGACAGACAGACAGACAGAGCGGCACCATAAGGGTTCCTTTTTTTTACCATTTTGGTATCGGAACCCTAAAAAGGAACCCTTATGGTGCAACTTTGTCTGTCTGTCACACCTCTATATCTCAGCAACCACTCATGCTATCGACTTGAAATTTAGAATAGTTGTGGAATTTGGTGACCCAACTTAATTGCACATGAAAGAATAAAAAATTATATGATCATTACTGTAAAGGGGGCCCAAATAGGGGGGGCAAAATTTCAAATTGTCGTTACTAGGTCGAGTGGGGTATCATATGAAAGGGCTTTACTTGTACATTCTAAAATATATTTTTGTATTTTAGAGCACGTAGAAACAATACTAGTATAAGCTAAACCAGCGCTACGCTAACTAACGCTCTTAATCAGAGACCCACTCAAGGTCAAAGTGTTTCTTTCAACGTGCGGCCGTGTGCACGGGATCAGCTTAAACCTACCAGGGCAGCTCGTTCGGGTACACTCAGCCTTCCATTTCGTACAACTTTCCCTGGTGGGCTTAAGCTGAATCTGGTAGTCATCAATAATCGGCGATCAGCAATCTGACCAAGAATCAAACCATTTGAATCTCTTAAAGAGTACGCCTCTACCTACAGCGTGATGATAAAAAATCTAGCTATAGGTACTCGAGTATTGAAACTGAAAAACATTCGCTAAGAAACGTAATTCGAAGGAAAAACTTTTTTTTTTAATTTTTCCACCTATGTTTCTTACATAGGTAGTTGTTTTCTTATCACGCTGTATATTATACAGACATACTATTGATCATAATTATAAGGTAGAGCAAACAAGAATTTACATATAAACATCTCATCTCAATCAGAGAACAAACTTGTCAGTGGGTTGTAACTGAATACGTAATTAATAATCCTGTGCGCCCTTTGAACACATGCCAAGGTGCTGTTGACGAGGCAGAAGTTACGATAGCTATAGGTAAACTCTTGAGAGAATTTGCGTAAATCAGATCTACATCGATGCTTCGATTCTACGCTCTTATGGGTGATTCTCTGTTAAGTTTTCGATGCACTGCGGGCCGCCCCGCGGTCTCGCGCGAAGATGAAGGAACATCAAGCGTTATGGAGGAATACTTGTGGCGGTGGTGGGGACGCGCCACGCCCGCAGCAGCGGCAGCGACAAGCAGCAGCCTCCACAGCGGGGAAACCGGAGCTGGCTCGCCATCGTCTCAAAAATGACCGGCGCTAAATTTAGCGCGGGTTGCGGGGCGCGGGGCGTCCCGGCAGCGCGACCCACTCCGGCGCAGCGCCAGAGCCGCCCCGGTCGCCGCGGACTCCACATTCCAACGTCGCTGTGCTGCCGGTCTACGAACCAGTGACTGTGTGACCGTCTTCAACCCGTGCGACGTAAGTGCAGTGCCAGTGCTAGTGCAATAAGTGGACTTCAACATGCAGTGGTTTTGGAAAAAGGATCTGTGACAAGGGTGGTCTAAAAATATGCGCGCGCGCCAAATCCGGGCGCGACGACGCATGCGCCGCGGAAATAGCAGCGCCTTGTATAGCGCGGGATTACGTTACCGCGCCCGCGCAACGCACGTAACGTTCGAACCGCGGACCGGAGGCGTGGAAAACATGTGAAAATGACACACACACCCTTTACACACATTTTTTACCACATTTACATAATAAATGAATATGTAAATTTACTCAGTTTCTAATACAAAAATTCCTAGCTTTTACTAACAACGTAAAAAAAACTGTTTTTCGGAAGTCTGTACAAACTTGTAAGCAGCAAAATGTTTTAACTGGCTTAAATGTTGCCCATACGTACCTACCTATAGTAGTCGCTCTATTAATCAGGTCCCGACAAAAAAATTACCAGAAACATTAAATCAATATTTCTTTTTACGAAGCTTATTTCGTTTCTACTAAGTCAGGATATAATGATAAAACTATAAACTGGTGACTGATGATGGCTATCAATCATTTAATCGTTACATTAAATTCGCGTCACATAAAAAAAAAACTTGGATCATCATCAAATTACGGGACAGTGACAGTGTTACCACATTCCAAGAATTGAGTCACTGCAAGGAAATTATTCGAACTTCGGGATTACAGAACAAAAATAATTTACGAAAGGTTAGGAGGTCTTTGCCCAGCAGCGGGTCGATGCAGGGTAATATTGTGGTGGAAAGGTTAAACACGGTTAACATTAGCAATATTTTTTTTAATAAAGAAAACTTATGACAAGGCCAGGGTAATGATGATTGATCATTACAAAGAAAGTACATTCATAATGGCAACAATATGAATTATTTTAAATTTATTTGATTTGTTTTTGGTCAATGGGCTTACTCTTGACCTTGATCTAGCTCTGAGGACAGAGGTGACGTGGGACGAGCTTGCCTAGAAGAAGCCTATTCACTTGCGACTTCAAGAACTCAGGAACACAGACGCAGGCAGAGATTTCCACTCCTTAGCGGTGCACATTATAAAATATGTTACAAAGCGCTTTGTGCGAATGTGTGGAATATCAACCAAGTATGGACGATATCATGCGGTGCGTCTGGATTCCCGATGGTGAAAGGAGGATGGTGAATTAAGCTTATGGAGCTTTTGGGCACTCTCTCCGAAGTACAATTTGTAAAAGACCGACATACATGCAACTGTGCGCCGCCGGTGAGCTAGTCTGTGAAAGTTGGTTTTCACCAGCATCTCATCACTAACGAGCTTCTTGACTCTGCGATCTATCGAGTCAAGAGCTGGTATTTAGCTGAGCCATCCCTAAGGAGACAGCAAAACTCCATGCAAGATCGGATCGGTTATTTTAAAATAAAGGTTCATTGAAAGTTAAGTTGAAATTAAGAAAACTAATTGAAAGAGAATAAATATATAAGTACTATTTGAAAAATCATAACATATAAATAATTTTAAAGAAATGAAATGAAAGATAAGATGACGTAGATAAACTAAATCAAACAAGTTTGAAGGAGAAACATCCGCGATAGATACTAAACATCAGTTGATAGATAACATAAACATATTAAAAATATGCACAGGCTTGATGTTTTGCTAAAGCAAATAGTTAGTCATGAAGATAAAACAGTGATTGAACTGAAAACAGAAAAAAGTTTGAATCAATAAGAGACACCCACTCAAGCGGCTCAATGCAATTTGAAATATCTTGATGATGCATAACAATTAGAACAATTTACATTAACAAGACACACTGGCCGATGTTTAAAAATGAACTAGCGACACGGGCTTTTCATTAAATTAATATTTGAGTTTACAAACGAACAAATTAATGGAGAAAGTAATGAAACAATACATAGAAAGAATTTGAATTACTCTAACAAATCTGTAGTTTTCAAGAAATAACCCTTTGCAGTTGAGAGTATTAGGAATGCTAGATCCAGACAAATTCAAGGCCCAGCGAAATCCGAGTCCTGGGCAACATTGAGTCGGACGCGGCATCCAATTTTACACTTTCTTTGAACGCGTGCCAGAGCTCGTCTTTGCGCCCGCTTGCCGGCCGCGCCGCGCCGCGAGTCCGTAGGTGTGTGCCGCAAGAGATAACATCCCAAAAATAACCAGCCATAAACAATAAGCACGTTTCTACGTCACGTTCGCTATGTGCTGCACCTACGCGAATTTTTCAGCTGGCAATCGTATTTGGCTGGGTAAAATGAGCAGTATTGGAATTTAAACACGTAATATGCTCATTAACACGGAATCGTTATGTTCTGCAACATGAAAAGATTTAAAATACCTACTCTCGGGAAGCATCTTTTAAGAATGAGGATAAAGCCAAAACAACATTTGAAAAACGTTATGACTGAAATTCATGAATCGTTGTCAATCACGAGTATGATAATGCATCGTATGCACCGAGATTCTGGAATGGAAATGAATACAACAATGGTAGCAGATGGTTTACAAAACGTATGGATAGGTAAACAACCATATCAATCGGTAGTAGGTACTTACACGAAATGATTGACTTTATTCACAGGTAGACGAATCTTGACAACACATGCTATAACAGAACTTAAACATACCCTGTAAGATTGCCAAAAACATTTCATCGATTGGTAGAATTGATTGTAAACAACGCCGAAATATTGATATTAGCCAAGATGCTAAAAAAAAACTGAGACGCAAATTCATGTTACACCTGTGCCCCTCTATTTACCTACTCATAGAATACAATATAATAAACGACAAATACTTACGTTTTTACTCAGTGATACATACTAAGTATTAATAGGAATATTTCGTTACAGAATAAAAAACCACCACCATGTCTGACGAAGAAGAATACTCGTAAGTATATTATTTATTTAAATTACGTTCACTGAAAAATATACACTCTTATTGCTCTTACGTTAAAGTGGACACATCATTCACAATACGAAAAATTACGTTATTCACATACTAAAATAAATACGTTATATTTAAGTATATTGATAAGTGCTAACTTATGTTGCATTTTTCTCCCCTCGTGCCTTGAACCTTGTGTACACTGAAAATTGCATCTACTCTTGTGACCCATAATCATTTGTGTTCCTCCTGTGTTCTAGTGGCTCCGAAGAGGAGGAAGTAGAAGAAGTCCAAGAGACGTGAGTATATAAACGAGACTTCCAAAACTTTCTGATACTTAGACCTACCTAGAATCTGGTTTGCAAGATACTTGAAGCTTTTATGGGCCTGTCATCATACTCTGCCTTAGCGATTCTATCAATTTCAAAATTCTTCGAAACATAAGTTGTATCTTGCGGTAGATGAGGAGTGATATTTCTTGTTTGATCAAGGTGTGAAACTGTTTCAGCGAGTTTTGGTTCCCAATCTTTAGGCTGCGTACTGTCGGGCTTGTTGCACGCCCTCACCACTCGATTTGTCTCTTTGTTGCAGGAAGTAAGTGGCGTGCTAGATGCGGCACTTACATTCACTTCGCTCACTAGGCTAAGTTTAGCGCGATCTTAACGCTTATAGCGCTTTCTGGTTGCTTCTCTTGATTTGCTTTCAGACTCTCTTACACTGATAGGAGCTGCTTTACTGCAAATTGCGCTTTATTAACTTTAAGTGTTGTTAAATTTTACAAAGGATCAGTAACATCACATGGAGCGTAGTAAGTAAACTGGTCCTTCTTTTAATATATGTTTGTCGAATTCCTGGATGTTTTTGAGTTTGTTTTTGTATTCGTATGCAATAACTTGTCATGCTTTATGTCCGTCAAGGTATTTATATTTTATATTGTGATGAATCAATGAATCGATTTATTATTAATCATGATATTTTTATTTTTCATTGCTGCCTCCGTCAACACGAACAGACCCGCTCATAAACAAGAGTAAGTAATGAATATTCTAGTATATCATGGAGACGTTGCTTCGCTTTTAGGACATAGAGGTGTAACGTGGACACACTTTAGAATGCGTAAGCTATGATTGGCCCTTAACATTACATACTTACAAACACCAAGGCTAAGACGAACAAATCAAAACGTCAAAATTCAAAAAATACAAACGCTTGTAACGCATTGTTTGTGTCATGGGTGCGCTGAATAATTTCACCAGCTTAAGTCTCAATGGATTTTGTAATACGAGTAGTACCAGTATTATTGTGACAACGTAGAGGCTGATTGTTATTTTCTGTTTCTAGGAGTAGACCATCGAACGCGTAAGTTGCACCGCTATCCGTGGTGTCACTAATATCGATCCTCTCATTAACACACGCGACGCGGGCGCTAGCATATTCTTCAAATATCAGATATATCACACCAGATGACTGTTCCCAAAACTAATAACAGCGCACCGTCGACGCTCGCTATTTTTACCGGTTGTTAGATGTTCTATTTTCGAAATCGTGTTTCGCTGCGCCCGCGCCGCTGCGCAAAGAGGCACGATGTCGGTCAACGAGCGATTTCACCAATCGTCCCGTTGAACATACATTCTGCTTTTTTGCGTCAGAGGACTAGCATGGTGTCACAGCATGACTACCTTTTAGCATCTTTATAATGTACTCAATGTGACCGTCTGTGCATTTTTGTATCCATGGTAATTGTGTCATTTAATGTTATACTCAAACCAATATACAAAACTTTTTACAACTCAAAATTCAACAAAATTTCATTTTTGAGCTAAACTAGAAGAAGCTATAAGAAACTATAAGCTATAACAAATTGATAATTTCTAACTGAATTTTGTAATGCAAATTGAATAATCAAAGAATCGCTCACGTAACCGAAATTATTGTTCAGATTTAACAAGACTCATAAGTTGTATGTCTCAAATTCATAATGGGAAACTTATTGTTAACATTGTACATATTATGCACAGTTGTGTAAGTCTTTGCTTGAACGCTACTAAATAGCGTAACAAGCGTAATAAATAATATTTCCTAACGAATACAGACGAAAATCTGTTGAAAGTAACATTAAAATGGTAACCTTGTCCGTTAACGACGGCTTAACATTAACAAGACGACGATTTATGACTTGAAGCTAATTGATGATTAATATTTCAGGGGCGAGGAAAATCCAGAATTCATCAAGGTGAGTAACCAATCCGCTCATTGAAATACGTAAATCAGATAAAACAGTATCATCGATCGCCTTCGGTAGAAGAGTTTTGCTAAAGTAGGGCCAACATGAGCAGTCCGTTTTGACGCTTCCTTAACACCAACACACAGGGTTCATTTCACTTTGCCGGTCATAATTTTTCATACGTTTGACAACTGTCACAACGGGCCATCGTAATGGCCTTACTTTAATGTTGTTTTGTGTTGCAGCGTCAAGACCAGAAGCGGTCAGACTTGGACGAACAGTTGAAGGAATACATCAACGAATGGCGCAAACAGAGGGCCCGGGAAGAGGACGAGCTCAAGCGCCTCAAGGAGAAGCAGGCTAAGCGCAAGGTACTATTCCGCTATATGTCGACGACTTTTTATTTTTACCTCATATTTTACTTAACTAAAATCAATCGTAAAGTCGCTAACTATATAAAAAAAGACAGAGATTAATAAAAATTTACAAACAGAAAAATACTGATTGTGTATATTGTAGTGACGCAATTCATAATTTTGTTCACGTAGGTATCCCGCGCGGAAGAAGAGAAGCGCCTCGCCCAGAAGAAGAAGGAGGAAGAGGAGAGGAGAATCCGGGAGATTGAGGAGAAGAAACAGCGTGATATTGAGGAGAAGAGACAACGGCTCGAGGAGGCGGAGAAGAAACGCCAGGCTATGCTCCAGGCGATGAAAGACGCCAACAAAACCGGACCCAACTTCACCATCCAGAAAAAGAACGAAAACGTAAGTAAATGAATACTTCTACCAGTGTTTAGTACCCTGACCTTTTGACCCACCAAAAGCATGAATTTAATATCTACTGTTTTAAGTATTTATTATGGTAAAGAATCATCCAAACGTTTTGTACACCAAGATAAGAATTATGCAAACACCGACGATCTTACACAAAATGTAGATTCTCGCTCTCGTGATTAAGTAAGATATTCGGGGTTCGCTACTTATAAACGTTTAATATAAGTTTTGTACTCCAATACACATGTACATGTACTCCACTACAATGCACGTACCAGCCGAAAGACTTAGGGTGGGCAGGCCCGCCACAAAGATGGACCGACCATCTAGACAAGGTCGCGAGAAGCCACTGGATGTGAGCAGCGCAAGACCGGTCGTCATGGAGATCTTTAGGGGAGTCCTATGTCCAGCAATGGACGACTTTCGGCTGATATGTTGATGACTCCAATACATCCGCGGAAGTTTTTACTAGCGATTCCACAGAATCTAGGGATTTTCCGTTTTATTTCCAATTGGAAGCAGCAATGGCACGCAAAGTTGCCATTGGTTTGGTAGTGTGATTAAATTTAATTTCTCATGGTTCAAGAACTTCGATAATTATTGTGTCAACAAAAAATAACAAAAAAAAATTGTGTTTCAGTTCGGCCTTAGCAGCGCAGCGTTGGAGCGCAACAAGACCAAGGAGCAGCTGGAAGAGGAGAAGAAGATCTCCCTGTCCATCCGCATCAAGCCCCTCAACATCGACAATCTCGGCGTAGATAAACTCCGTGTCAAAGCGCAGGAACTCTGGGATTGCATCGTCAAGCTTGAGACAGAGAAGTACGACCTTGAGGAGAGGCAAAAGCGACAGGACTATGACGTGAGTATACTATCATCATCAAGCTTAACGCGCAGGATATTTGGAATTGCATCGTCACGCTCGAGACAGTGAAGTACGACCTTGAGGAGAGGCAAAAGCGATAGGACTATGACGTGAGTATACTATAATCATCAAGCTTGACGCGCAGGAACTTTGGAATTGTATCGTCAAGCTCGAGACAGAGAAGTACGACCTTGAGGAGAGGCAAAAGCGACAGGACTATGACGTGAGTATACTATCATCATCAAGCTTAACGCGCAGGATATTTGGAATTGCATCGTCACGCTCGAGACAGTGAAGTACGACCTTGAGGAGAGGCAAAAGCGATAGGACTATGACGTGAGTATACTATAATCATCAAGCTTGACGCGCAGGAACTTTGGAATTGTATCGTCAAGCTCGAGACAGAGAAGTACGACCTTGAGGAGAGGCAAAAGCGACAGGACTATGACGTGAGTATACTATCATCATCAAGCTTGATGCGCAGGAACTTTGGAATTGTATCGTCAAGCTCGAGACAGAGAAGTACGACCTTGAGGAGAGGCAAAAGCGACAGGACTATGACGTGAGTATACTATCATCATCAAGCTTGATGCGCAGGAACTTTGGAATTGTATCTTCAAGCTCGAGGCAGAGAAGTACAACCTTGATTATATCATCATCAAGCTCGATGCGCAGGAACTCTAGCGCTGCAACTTCAAACTCGAGACAGAGAAGTACGACCTTGAGGAGAGGCACAAGCGACAGGACTATGACGTGAGTATGCTATCAACAACGAGCCTCTCACCATTGGCAATCTGTCCGCAAAACAAACTGGGAGTCAAGGCGCATGCGCTACGGGACTACATCGTCAACTCGAAACAGAGAAGTAGGTACTCAATTGAAAAGATGTATAATATTGGCTTTCGTCTTGTCATATTGTGCCGGCTAAGAAGAGAACCATCCCTTCTTCTTACCCCGTAGGTGTCGTAAAAGGCTACTAGGGGAATATAAATCAAAGGGCCGGGAGCACAGCAGCGTCTTTCTGCGCATCATGCCAATATACTGCGATCACCATATTATGGGAATGTGAATCACCATATTATGGGAAGCCTGATATCCCTATTCTTGAAAATCTGCTGGATACGATCTTACTTGGATCTTACCTGACAGAATAGGGTCGGGCGTTAGCAGGTGCGAAAGGAAGAGGTGGCGATTCTCTAATAACAACAAGTGTAAGTGCGATGCTCTACGATCCATGACACACCTGCTGCTAGGCTGTCGTGCCCTAACTCTCTAGTTTCTTGCACTTCTAAAAGACTCCTAAGTAGAGGACCTTTTTAAGTCAACCAAAAGGCTAGTAACATAGTCACGTTTTCGATTAAACTTCTATACATGGTGTAAGGGACAGGCTAGCAAAAAGTTAAATGGCGTGATCAGTCAATGAAACTGAACAACTTTCACCGGAAATGAAAAAAAAAATCGACCGCTTCATTCAAAAGAACAAATTTTATTGGAAAGTTTGTATAAAGGCAGAAGGGAGAATTATGTTTCTTGGTCCAGTTTATCGATTTCCTTTTAGTTTCTGCCAGCCTGTCCCTTACACCTTGTAGCTATCATTGGTTCGAGAAGAAGGGCCTTTATCCAGCATTAGACATCTTTGGGCTATTATAATATGAGGACCTGGATAACGACTAATGAAATGCTTGTTTGTTCACAGTTAAAAGAGCTCAAAGAAAGACAAAAACAACAGTTAAGGCATAAGGCTCTCAAAAAGGGTCTCGACCCTGAAGCACTCACAGGCAAGCACCCCGTAAGTTTTCCCCTTGTATTTGTACTATAAATTACATTTTCTAATGTACAAAAATGCTTAATACAGGAAGCTAAGTACAGCAGTTTATCCTGTCTGTGTATCTATTGAACAATTTTTATTATACTACTCTTTAAACTCGCTACTAATATATCAGATAGATTGTGTACAAAATAGCGTTAACGCCAAAATACAATTCATTATGGAGTGTCTACTATCGCATTAGATGCGTGCTATGGCCGCGTAAAGAGAACGGCAAGAAACCAGTGCAGCGCAGCATACTTTATGAGTACCATAGATTTGTGTGTAATAACAATTCAGTCACATATTTGATCGAAAATTTAAATAGAAAAAAAAAACATTTTATTAAAAATTGGGGAAAATTCACACAAAGTCCTATCTGATCCCAAATTAGGCAAAGCATGGACTATGGGTACCAGAGACTGATATACATACATAAATAGATAAATAACACCCAGACACAGAACAAACACTCGTGTTCATCACACAAATGTTTGCTCTGAGCGGGTATCGAACCCGCGACTCAGGGTGTAGAAGGCAGACACACTAGCAACCACATCAACGGGCCAGTCATAATTGTAACAAAAACTTATTGAATTTTGCAGCCCAAGATCCAGGTAGCGTCCAAATATGAGAGACGTGTAGATACACGATCATATGACGACAAAAAGAAACTCTTCGAAGGTGTAAGTATCTAATTAGCCCAATTCTAATCGCAAATTATTACAACCACAAGCAGGATTCGAAACCAGTACCAAAGGTGCTTTAACCAACTAAGCTACCGTAGTCCTGCACGAAGTTGTAAAATTTTCGTCATTTTTCGAGCCATGCTACTTTCGAAAAGTTTTTCAGATTTATATTCTGAAATAATAAAGGGTGTAAGGAATAGATCTAAAAGAAATCGGCTTCTCTATACAAAATTGCAAACTGGGTTGGGCAATTTGTATGGAGAAGGCGATTTTTGTTTTCACTTCCTGAAAGTTTTAAGTTGGTCAGTTACGTTGACTGATTTCTAGTTTTCGGAGACCTGTCCCTTGCACCCAGTATTGTATACTAGAGATTAGTGAAAGCGCGCACGGCGACTAAAAATAATCCTGTACCTATTTTGGTACGGTCAACTTTCATCTCTACAAAGACAAGCACGGTCCAAAGTCATTTTAAGCTTGACGTACTCTTGACTGTACAAAGAAGAATATTTTTTTATTCTACACTAAGAAAAGAAAAGTACACAAGAAGTATAGCAAATCACAACACTATATATGTTGCTGTGATAGAGACAACAATATACATTTTTGCTGTGATAAAGACAACAATATAAATTATTGCTGTGATAAAGACAACAATATAAATTATTTCTGTGATAAAGACAACAATATACATTTTTGCTGTGATAAAAACAACAATATACATTTTTACTGTGATAAAAACAACAATATACATTTTTCTGTGATAAAAACAACAATATAGCAATATAATAAATAAATATAATATATAACAAATAAAATAAAAATAAAAATAAATAAAATATACATTTTTACTGTGATAAAGATAACAATATACATTTTGCTATCCAGCAGTGGACTGTTTTTGGAGTTGAATGATGATGATTGTAGAAAATAATAGATAAAATCTAATTCAGGGCTACGATAACACTACGCAAGAGATGTTGGATAAGTTATGGAACGATCGTATGGAAGAGTTCATGAATCGGACAAGGAGTAAGAATATCACCCTCGAATAGAATGCTGTGTTCCAACCTCGATATTTGTCTCCAACGCATGTCTACATGGCATGTTAGGCCCTTTTATCTACGCTGCTAAGTTAACTATCAAGAAAATAGATAAAATAGCATCCCATGAATCAGTGACAAGACGTAATTAGCCGTATTTACGGCTCTTATTGAATGGACAAGTTCAATTTCTAAAATCTTCTGAATTTTCCAAAAAATATTCTTTAGTAGTTTTCGTTGAGTAGGCGGGCGGGCCTTGTATTTATCACCGTTTTATTCCATCTATAAATAGCCTAGCTACTCGTAGCTAGTATATCTATTCTGGTATTTAACTCGGCAGCGTAAAGGGTAATGCACATCATCCAAGCCCGGTTACATTTGTATCCCACCGTGTATTTAGATTGTACCCCACCCAAAGAAATTTCATGTACCTATGTATTCATACACAACTAGAGGGTTCGTGTAAAGGGACATTTGTCTCCCTGAAAGAAAAACTAAATGGGCTTGCATCTCTTTCTAGCAAACGAGCCAGCAGTAAACTAGAAAGAGATGAATGCCGGTTTTGAGTTCATGTTTACAGGAAACGTCATGGATGTTTTTCCATTTGCGTGCGCGCTCTAGTTGTACTGACCCCACCGAGTACCATGTATTGACCCCACGTGTTAACCCCTTGTGCTCCCGTATTGTAGGACCTAGAGAAACTCAACAAGGACTTCCTCGAGAAGGTGTGGTCGGAGAGAACCGAACAGTTCGGCGCCAGGCAAAAGGGTAAGGCGGACAGTCGATATAAACGCAAAATAATATTCAATTGGAATCGTCGAATGATGCAGGCGAATGCCTGTCATTCTTCTAATCTATGTGGGTGCGGTGCTACTTTTTGGGTTATGAAAATATTTTAAAGCTTTCAATTATTTAGTCGGGACTCTATTTTGGAACCAGGGAAGACATGGAAAGGGACATTCTGCAACTAAAAATGTTATGCAAACAGTGGTTCAAAATTATTTTTTTAATCTATTTTTGACCAAAGATTCAAATATTATGAATGAAAGAATTCCAAATCGACTGAAAAATTTCATCTTTTCTACGGTCTATCTGTTGTCTATTCTAACGACTTTCGGTTGAGAAATCATTTTTTACAGGAAATAAACTAAAAAAAAAATGGTTAATTGGACATCAGTTTATAAATAAAGTATTTTCTTGGGGATACTTTAATCCTGAATACTGTTCATAGTAAATTTTCATATTGGAATGTCCTGTATAGTGAGAACTATATTGTTGACGATCGCATCATAGTCAGCGGTCGCGAAGTTTATCCTTTGTTGTATATTTCCATTTTTATTAATTTTTGGCATGATTCCTAATCTGATTTCCTACCTACTATGCACAATTATTCTGCAAATTTTACACTAGATGTATTTCAATTTTCACTTTGTTTAATCTTATGTCGAATTCAATTATTGTAAGAAATTATAAGTCTACAATTCTACTTTCAGGCATATTTAACTTTTATCTTTTTTCAACAAAAAAAAATTTATAATCCCAAAAAAAGATGTCTAAAGTCTACAAAAGATTATGTCTTTTTTAAAACAAAAATTGTATAAATCCCGTATACAACGTGTAAAGTAAAGGTGTGGTAATACTGAAGGGTGTGAATGGGCCCTGAAACTGAAAACCTTTTCCCAAGAAACATAGGTCGAAATACAAAAATTTGACCTTCCATATAAAATGCGCTATCAGCTGATTCAGTTTCTATGAAAGGTCAAAAATAGATTTTGTTCTATGACCAATGTTCCTTGGGAAAAGTTGTTCAGTTTCGTGGGCAGATTCATACCCTTTAGTATTATCACACGTTTCCGTGACACGCTGTATGATAATACTTGTTTTTGCAACAGCGAAACTGCCGAAGTGGTTCGGCGAGCGGCCCGGCAAGAAGGCCGGCGAGCCGGAATCCCCCGAGGGCGAGGAAGAGCTGAAGGCTGGAGAGCCCGAGGATGATGACGAACCTAACTTCGAGCCCGAACCTGAAGAGGAGGCCGAGGAAGAAGAGGAGGAGGAGGAAGAAGAGGAGGAAGAGGAGGAGGAGGAGGAAGAAGAAGAGGAATAAGTGAGTAACACTATTATTTTTTGGATTCCGAGGTTTATAATGAGAATTCACATTAAATTTTTATTGGTTTCGCTTCCGAAGCCCCGTGATTCTACTCATGAAACAAAGCAACTTTTGCGAAGAAAAAAAAAATACTCTAAAAAAACCTTTCGACTATACTAAAGTGGTCATGTGATCAATTCATTTTGCCCCCTAAAAATGGGGAATAAGATTTACATTAGCCGGATCAGTGCTAGAACTGAACGTTTATAACTAGAGGACGAGCAAACCTATGCGAATATTAGTCCTATGTTCTTTTCACCCTACCTTTCACATGAGGCATGCTCTCACAAATATTGGTTTTGGCAAATGGTAGGAACAACATCTCGGCACTTTGAGGTTAAAGATCATTGGGATAAAGATAGTTTACTCTCATAAGAAATACATTTCACTTACTTTTTTTTAATGTATCGCAAAATCGATTTTTGTGCTGCAAGTGTGGTTGATGATAATCGTAGCTTATTTTAAAAGACTTAAGTAAGACCTGTCCCTTGTGGTGCCGGCAAGGAATAGTACCGAACCATCTCTACCTGTGGGTGTCGTAAGAGGCGACTAAGGGTTTATAAACCGGAAGATGGGCAGCAGCGTCCTTCCGTGCATCGTACCATCTTACATATTGCGGTCACCAACAACCGCAATCCATGCTTCCAGCCTTAACGCTAACAAGCGTGGTGACTAAGGTACTTCCACTTAACATTCTTCTAGCAAGAGCTGGAATTCTGGAGGGAGCTTCCTGTCCTGTAGTGGACGTAGGTATTATGGAATGTTATGATGATGAAGTAAGAATGACATATTTTGTTTCATCATAACATCCCATGAAAAGTCCACTACAGGACAGGGAGCTCCTTCCAGAATTCTAGCTTTTGCTGGAAAAATGTGGAGGGGAAGTACCATAGTCACCTCGCTTGTCAGCGTTACGACTGGCACTATGGACGGCGGTTGTAGGTGACCGCCGTAAGTTAGATGGTATGATACACAGGAGGATGCTGCTGCCCATCCTCCAGTTTATAACCCTTAGTCGCCTCTCACGACACCCAAGGGTATGTATGGGTTGGTACTATTCTTTTCCGGCACCACACGGGACATTTGGATTTGGGGATTTTGTTTCCGCCTGCTATTTTAACATTTGTATATAATTGTTGCAGATAACGCGCCAGTGAGTTGTGAAAGAGCGCCGCAAGGCCGGTCGCGTCGCTCGGACAGTACTGTTTTGTAACCAATCCATTAACTTATTACTATTATAAATTATTTTTATTATTTATACTGTTGCACCAATCGTTACGGAACAAGAATTTTACATTCGTTAACGTCGCGAACATCATGACGATACAATAAACTAATTTATTTCATAAGTCTTTGGGTATTTTATTTTCCTTTGATAATTGAAAAGTAATTAAAACAAGAATAAAAGAGAAAATAATATAAATAAAGAAGATGAATGTATAGTAGATTCACGGCGGACTAGCCGTCTTTAAAGTTAAGGCTCCTTTACATCTATTGGTGTTGTTTTCTTTGTTAACAAAGGAAATTGGCCTTGTAACGCTGGCGGTTGGCTATTTTCTTATTTTAAAGAACCTATCTAGGTAATTTTTTAATTGCTGTAAAATGGTGTAAATGTTGATGCGTACATTCTTTTTTTATTGAAAATGGGCTTACTCTTACATTCCTGAAAAGTCTAAATCCTTTTACTTAGGCTAAAAGTATACACCATGTATTTCAGGACGTTCTGAATAAAGGCCAGGTTAAAAGTATGATAAAAGTACAGAAAGCAAGGGAAGTATGTCAAGATCGTAGGAGGTGGAGGACTGTGGTCTCTGCCTACCCCGACTGGAAAGAGGCGTGATGTTATGTATGTATTTTAATTGGGTGTTCTACTAATTAAAACGAGCAACCTTCCCTAAGATAAAAAAATATTACACAAAAAAATATTTCAACTCCCAATGTGATCGTGATCAAATGATTTTGTATAGGAAGTCGAAAAAATTTTTTCCTGTAATTTTTTTCTTTTGCGGGAAAGTTGTTTATTTTCGTGAGTAGAATCGTTAGATTTCGCGAGCAAAACCAATCATCATCATATCGTGTGGGTTGCAAAGTCGATGACCGACCTCACAAACCCTGGTGTCAGAGTTGTTGAGCCGCCAAAGGCCTCTGACATGGCTCATTAACGACTACATCCGTAGATAGTAGTCGGGACCAACGGCTTTACGTGCCTTCCAAAACACGGAATCATCTAACTTTTCGGACAATCAGGTGATTCATCCTGCAATGTCCTAACCAAACTGGGGAGGTCGCACAAAGGGATTTTCCACCACAGAGGCTGTTTTGTAAAAACCAATAAAAATCCACAACAATCCGTTATAAAAGCTTTACACGAATTTATTAAACATCCTCTTCACAAAAACTAAAACTGTCGATTAACACCAAGGAACTGGAGAACTTTCCTCGGGTAACAGAGGTCGACATACGATTTCTTTTACTTCCAATGAATCACAGAATAAGTAATAGTACTATTACTTATTCTGTGCCAAAACCTAACCCGCTCTGTGCGAGCGACACGGAGACAATGAATGGCCAAGTTCGAGAAGTCCCTTAGTCAATTTTCTTTTCGTTTAGAACTTGAAATGATGTCATGTTTAAGTTCTAAATAGAAAGAAAAAAAATAGACTTAGGGCCTCCTGCTCTGTCTAATAAATAAGCATTATGGCTCATTGAGCCCTCAGAACAAGTATAAAACACAGAAACTGGACTACAACAGCAACATAAATTGTTTGGAATTTAGTTCCAGCGATTTTCACTAGATGGCGTTGTAATCGATTTCGTCTAAAGTTGAAACGCGGTATCGAGATGTCTTCTTCGTAGAATAAGATCTCCGACGCACATTGATTTTTCTTATGCCTCTAATACACCCTTAATGGTAATAAACCGTCGTTAAACTTAAAAGTGGTTTTATTTGGAAGCCTTTAGGCTAGTGCAGTGCCATTAAGGGTCAGAGCATTAACATTGGTCCATACGAGACCGGATTTTTGTGGATTCTACTGGTCCCCGAAGAGGACCCCTCCCGCGCCCTCGCAGTGGATCGCTGCAGCAAGAGGACGTGACGTCAACGGTGGCATTTGACAGCTGGGTGACAGCTGTCAGTGCCTCTTGACATTGGAGCTGACGTCACGCACGGAAGCTGGTCGCCCATTAGAGCAGGCGACAGCAACCAGTGACGACATCAAGTTCAAGCTATCGAAGACAAGGACGGAAGATCTCTAGAAGTGGGCGTCCACCAGTGCAGGCGCTCCCGGAGTGACGTCATCCATCTACCAGGACAGAGGCGCCCTCTACAGGCGCAACTTGGAAGTGCAACCAAAGTGTGAGTGAGAAGTGCAAACTGTGAGTACTTTGATCTATTCTAACTTTGAATGATTATTGATCGTATAATTTGAACCTTATTTACATCGAAAAATTAACTTAGAACATTTCTGCGGAATTCGGGACTTGTAAAATTTCAACGTCTTATTTGGGACTTGTAAAATTTTAACTTTACGTGTATAAATTTAGGACTTAGAATAATTTCATATGTGCATGCTTAGAATAGGACTTAGAATAGTTTGCTTAAAAACGAGGGAACGGGGAATCCATGCCGGATTTTCCCCAGAGTACAAGTAGTGCAAAACACTTGTAAAATTTTCGTTCATTTTTGTGGACTTAGAATATTTTTTGCAAAATTGTATAGTTCAGATTTTTAAAAAAAGTTGTGAGTTCAATTTGATCAGTTTTAGTTTCTTTTCAAGATCTTGTTATATTAGAAATATGGAAAGCTTAATTAAGCTGCAAAAAGAACTAATTAAATCTATGGAAAAAGGTTTAAGTAATTTTAAAAAGTCACCTAAAGAGCGATTATCTGTCGAATATATAGAAACTAGATTAGAAAACCTAGACAGAGACTGGTCTTTATTTAGGCAAAATCATTTGAAAATTCATGGAAGTTATAAAGAGGAAGATATACTACAATCTGAATATGAAATTGAGGATTTGTATGATACAGGTGAAAACGCTTATATAGATTATAAAACACATATGAAAATAGTTTTAAATAAGATATTATTAACAATTAAGGAAAATAAAGAGACCTCGTCCGGTGGGCCCTCCAATACTTTGATTAAATTACCCAAGATTTCACTGCCCATTTTTTCGGGAAAGTATGCGGAGTGGACGACTTTCCGCGATCTTTTCATATCTCTCGTTCATAAGAACCCCACTTTGGACAGCGTGCAAAAGTTGCACTATTTAAAAACGCATTTAACTGGCGAGGCAGAACAACTTATTCGACAGACTCCGATAACTGACGCCAACTACAGTAAATGTTGGCAGCAGTTAGAGGAGCGCTATAATAATAAACGGTACTTAGCTAACTGTATTCTAAAAAGACTGTTCGGTCAAAAACGCTTGAATGTTGAGTCTGCCTCGACACTCAAAGAATTATTGGACACCACTATGGACTGCGTAAATGCCTTATCTAACTTGGGTATAGACGTGACTACATGGGATGTTATTATCATTCACATAGTCGCTTTTAAGCTCGACAGTGAAACTCGTAAACAGTGGGAATTACACGTTACCCAGGATAAAGATAGCGAATTGCCAACTTTGACCCAGTTTAGGGCTTTTGTAGAAAGCCGCTTCCGAGCGTTGGAGTGTTTAGAACCGAAAAGGGTTTCCAGTCAGAACAGTGGCAATAACGCGGCTCACAACCCAAAGGTACTACTGGGTACCACACCCAGCGCTAAATGCGAATATTGTACAGAACCCCACAAGCTTTGCTTTTGTAAAAAATTCTCCAGTCAAGCTATTGACAAAAGGCGAGAATTCGTCTCTAAAAACAACATTTGTTTTAACTGTTTAGGAAGCAATCACGTAGTGCATGATTGCAAAAAACTTACGTCATGTCGCTTATGCAAACGAAGGCACCATTCCTTACTACATCAACCTCCGGAACCTGAAACAAAGTCACAAGAAAAGCCGAAAGCTATCGAGTTCACTAGTACACCTGCTAATGAAACTCCGGTAGTTTCGTGTTTATCTACGGGTAAAGTAACGAAATCCAGACAGGTCTTATTAGCAACCGCGCTAGTAAACGCCGAGTCACAAAATGGACAGTTGCAAATAATTCGTGCACTGCTCGACCAGGGTTCGCAGGCTTGCTTCGTTACTGAAGCTACAGTCCAATTGTTGAATCTGAAAAAATTGCCTATCAGAGGAGTTATTTCAGGTTTAGGTCAAAATAAATCATTAAGTACAAAGGCCATGGTCAATCTGTCGATTCAGTCGAGAGTAGATCCCCAGTTCAAGGTGCAGCTCAACGCCTATGTTTTGAGCAGTATCACATCATATCTTCCTGAAGAACATGTAGACTCAATCGAGTGGGTTGATCTACAAGGTTTGCCTTTAGCAGACCCAGAGTTCAACGTTCCCAATAAAATAAATATTTTATTGGGAGCTGATGTTTACAGTACAATCATGAAAGAAGGAATGAAAAAGAATCCTTCTGGTACATTGATTGCTCAGAGCACCACACTTGGGTGGATAGTATCTGGTATAGTACAACCCAATAATAGAGGTGACAGTTCAACTCAGGTTCGAGTTTTTCACGCAAAGGTCAACGAAGATGAAATTCCTAAGAAGTTTTGGGAAATTGAAGAGCAAACTGGAGATGTTAAGAAAATACTTACCGAAGTAAATCAGAAATGTGAATATCAGTTCACTAAAACAACTTCTAGAACAAAGGATGGACGCTATGTCATCCAATCACCTTTCCGAGATGAAGACCCTAACTGTAAATATGGTGATACACGAAATATTGCTATAGCTAGACTAAAGTCCCTGGAAAAAAGATTCGCAAAGGATAAGGATTTAAAAGAGAAGTATTCGGAAGTTTTAAACGAATATTTATCAGATCACAGGAGACAGGTTACAGACAAGGACACTAAAAATGAAGAATCAGTCTACCTACCACATCACACCAATAGCAACAACAAAGAACTCTTAGAGAAAATGAACACGTTTACTGCTGAAAGAGAAAGAACAAAGGAAATTATCAAAGGGAATAATCAGAACATTGAGGAAAAGGACAAACAGAACAAAGAGGAAAAGGACAAACAGAACAAAGAAGAAAAGGACAAACAGAACAAAGAGGAAAAGGACAAACAGAACAAAGAGGAAAAGGACAAAGAAAGAAAAGAAATAGAGATCAAACTTAATAATACTACAAAAATACTCGGACTTACCTGGGACCGCAAGTTTGACACATTTCAATATTCGCTGACTCTTCCCTCGATGACGCCTGTATCTGTAACTAAAAGGATTATTATTTCAGACAGTGCACGACTCTTTGGCCCGCTAGAGTGGATAGTACCTTCCATCCTTTTAGCAAAGATCTTAATTCAAAAGTTGTGGCACACAGAATTTGATTGGGATGAGGAAATAAGCAACGAACTAGTACAGGAGTGGCATACTTACCGCAAGGAACTATCTGAACCTAAAAAGATAGAAATCCCTGGATGTATGAGTTCAGGGTCTGATGATGTTATCACTGAGCTCCATGATTTCAGCGATGCATCTAAGGCCGCATATTCAGCCGTAGTGTACCTTAAAGTTGTCAATGCAAATGGCAAAGTTCACACATCAATTGAAGTCGCAATAACAAGAGTAGCGCCAATCAAACAAATCAGCATTCTTCAAGTGTCAAGACTGGTAACCCAAACTGCCGAAGTTTTGTGTATACCGAAGGACAACATAAGAGCGTGGACTGACTCAACAGTCGTTTTGGCATGGCTAAATAGCCATCCAAGCAGATGGAAAACCTTTGTGGGAAACAGAGTGTCGGAAGTGTTGACATCGTTGAATTCGTCGCAGTGGTATCATGTGTCAACCGAGTTGATCCCGGCAGACCTAGCCTCACGTCGAGTATTGCCGACCTCTCCCATCAGCGAGTCACTTAGGTTTTCAGGGACTCCATTTTTGAGAGAGCTCAACATTGCGTACAAAAAACCGAAAGACCTAAACGTGACGCTTGAAGAATCAGTGAAAAGTCACTTTTCAACCGCTCCAGAGGAGTCTTTCCTTACCAGATCATCTTCTCTGCAAAGGCTACAAAGAATCTTGGCTTATTGCAGACGATTTCTAAATAAAGACAAAAACAGTACAAAATATTTACAGAAGAAGGAGTTAGACGTTGGCTTACAACAGTGGTTAAAAATTACGCAAATGGAATATTTTGAAACAGAATACAAACAATTAGAAACAATAGGGACAATACAAGGACAAAACAGCAAGTTAAATTCGCTCTTTCCATACCTGGACGATAAAGGGTTGATTCGAGTCAGTGGAAGATTACAAAAGGCTCAATTAAGTGAAGAAACAAAACACCCTATAATACTTCCAAGAGACTCTCACTTGACTAAACTAATCGTAGCGGAAGCTCACATCAGGACACTACACGGTGGTCCATCATTAATGATGAACTACTTAAGATCAGCCTATTGGATTATAGGTGCAGGAAATGTGGTTAAACTGCACATTGACAAATATGTTGTTTGTGTTAAACAGAGAGCCCTTAGCAACCATCAGCTGATGGGATCATTACCATCACCTAGATGCGTTCCTTCTCGACCAATCGAAGATTGTGTAAATTCCCGACCACTTAGCGTAATTGACACTACAGAACCTGGAGATCTTTTGCCGTTAAAACTCGGTAAATTTTTCATTGGTGGACCTCTCCTTGCAGTACCTGAGGAAACCTATGATAGCTCTAATGCTAACTGTCTGTCAAGATGGCAATTCGTTCAGAGAATGTTATCCTCGTTTTGGAAAAGTTGGTCCTCTGAATATCTCAGTACCTTGATGCAAAGATACAAGTGGTCATCGCAAACCACTGAGCCCAACGAGGGCGACGTGGTTCTTATAAAGGAGGACAATTTACCTCCAAGTCGCTGGTTATTAGGTCGAATTATGGAAAAACACCCCGGTCATGATAATATCACTCGTGTAGTCACGTTACGCACCAAGACGTCTACGCTTAAGAGACCTATTTCCAAAATTTGTGTTCTACCTGTAAACCAATGATTTGTTAAATTAGAAAATAAGTCTTAGTTTATGTATTTTGCTGTATTTTTTAAAGTCATGTAAAATGTTATGTTTGATTTTACATCATTTTTCTCATGTTACTGTTAC
Source organism: Athrips mouffetella (assembly GCA_947532105.1). Classification (NCBI taxonomy): domain Eukaryota; kingdom Metazoa; phylum Arthropoda; class Insecta; order Lepidoptera; family Gelechiidae; genus Athrips; species Athrips mouffetella. The sequence goes on from OX383958.1 coordinate 2,075,016, forward strand.
ATCAGTTTTTGATTTTTGTCTTAACAACCCATATGTTTGGGCTTAGTTTCACTAAAATTATTTTAGTCTCGTTGGATATAAATTCTTACTACTATCGCTGAAATTGTAGTTGTATTTATCACTGTTTTCTTTTTTAAGAAAGACATTTTTTCACTAAATGTCTTTGGAGGGCGGTATGTTTGGAATTTAGTTCCAGCGATTTTCACTAGATGGCGTTGTAATCGATTTCGTCTAAAGTTGAAACGCGGTATCGAGATGTCTTCTTCGTAGAATAAGATCTCCGACGCACATTGATTTTTCTTATGCCTCTAATACACCCTTAATGGTAATAAACCGTCGTTAAACTTAAAAGTGGTTTTATTTGGAAGCCTTTAGGCTAGTGCAGTGCCATTAAGGGTCAGAGCATTAACATAAATCATCGCTTCGTATTGAAGCTTCGTGTCGTACTACAGTTGCTTATGAACTTGATAATGTTTTGAAAATAATTATTCATCGTAATTTACAAAAGGTTTTCATAATAAATTTAGGCAGCTTTATAACTAGTCCCAACTGGGATACTGTACTTCAGACCTAATATAATAAAAAAAGACAATCAAAAATTAATGCTTTAAGTTCTTGTTCAGAGGCCTAGTCAAATCTAAATTAAATTGTCACATAAAAGCAAATAGTTATGAAAGAGTCAAAAGAAAATAATACTGATAAGTTTAGGAATAAAGTGTACTCCAATTTGGAAGTAAATAATTTGTATATTCAATCATTTCATAATGCACATATTTAATTATTCAACTAATAAATAATATTAATTAATAATGAATTGTATATGAAAACTAAATAATAACTACCAAATTATAAACGCTGTCTGAATTTTATACCGGATATTTTTTTTTTTTTTCACTTATACATTATTATATGAAAAACTGTTTTAAAGACTGTACGGCTTATGCTACGAAATTTGATGGCGAAACGGCTTGAGCCAAGTCAAGAACCTTTATTTTGGTAAATGGTAGTAGTAGTTATTATTTAGAGCTGGCAATACTAACAGTTCACGCGGCAGGGATGGCGTTGGCTTGTGGTTTGGGTTGCGGCGCCTTGTGCATCATGTTGATCTTGTCTCCCAAACTGAGGGCCATACCCTGCGGAAAAAAAGGAGCTAATTAAGGGCGCGTTTAAAAACGGTGAGAAATTTCTCTAAAAGCAGGATAACTTATAACGTCCATATGTGTGGTCGAGACCGACTGCTCACCAAGGGTAATTATTACCCGTTTTGGAACCCGGCCTTCGTGAAATTTCGATTATAAAAGGAAGGCATGAATTATTGGGATCATTTTACACAAGATAATATGATCACAATCAAGTGAAATAATTTGCCCATAATTTTGCACGATTGCATGACGATGCGTTAGAAAATTGTCCAAAAATCTTGCAGTTATCGATTAGGCTGACGAATATAAATGTTTCTAAATCTTAAGCTACATCACTGTTTTCACGAATAATTCACATACTACATACTTAGAATATTGAGTTAAGCAATTCATAAATTTTGCACAATAGTTTCAATTTTACCTGGATCTTGGCGCGGATGCGTATCTGACGATGTTCGAAGACGCGTTGGCTTTAAAATCTTAAGCTAAATTATCGTGCAAATATTTTGCACGAATAATTCATATATTAAAAACTTAGAAAATTGAGTAAAGCAATTTGCCCAATATATTTGCTTAATGGATCTGACCTGGCTCTTGGCGCGGATGCGCACGTGGCCGACGACGGGCGCGCCGGGCTTGTGGAGCGGGGTCTCGATGCTGAGGTTGTGTCCTCACCTGGCTCTTGGCGCGGATGCGCACGTGGCCGACGACGGGCGCGCCGGGCTTGTGGAGCGGGGTCTCGATGCTGAGGTTGTGTCCTCACCTGGCTCTTGGCGCGGATGCGCACGTGGCCGACGACGGGCGCGCCGGGCTTGTGGAGCGGGGTCTCGATGCTGAGGTTGTGTCCTCACCTGGCTCTTGGCGCGGATGCGCACGTGGCCGACGACGGGCGCGCCGGGCTTGTGGAGCGGGGTCTCGATGCTGAGGTTGTGTCCTCACCTGGCTCTTGGCGCGGATGCGCACGTGGCCGACGACGGGCGCGCCGGTCTTGTGGAGCGGGGTCTCGATGCTGAGGTTGTGTCCTCACCTGGCTCTTGGCGCGGATGCGCACGTGGCCGACGACGGGCGCGCCGGGCTTGTGGAGCGGGGTCTCGATGCTGAGGTTGTGTCCTCACCTGGCTCTTGGCGCGGATGCGCACGTGGCCGACGACGGGCGCGCCGGGCTTGTGGAGCGGGGTCTCGATGCTGAGGTTGTGTCCTCACCTGGCTCTTGGCGCGGATGCGCACGTGGCCGACGACGGGCGCGCCGGGCTTGTGGAGCGGGGTCTCGATGCTGAGGTTGTGTCCTCACCTGGCTCTTGGCGCGGATGCGCACGTGGCCGACGACGGGCGCGCCGGGCTTGTGGAGCGGGGTCTCGATGCTGAGGTTGTGTCCTCACCTGGCTCTTGGCGCGGATGCGCACGTGGCCGACGACGGGCGCGCCGGGCTTGTGGAGCGGGGTCTCGATGCTGAGGTTGTGTCCTCACCTGGCTCTTGGCGCGGATGCGCACGTGGCCGACGACGGGCGCGCCGGGCTTGTGGAGCGGGGTCTCGATGCTGAGGTTGTGTCCTCACCTGGCTCTTGGCGCGGATGCGCACGTGGCCGACGACGGGCGCGCCGGGCTTGTGGAGCGGGGTCTCGATGCTGAGGTTGTGTCCTCACCTGGCTCTTGGCGCGGATGCGCACGTGGCCGACGACGGGCGCGCCGGGCTTGTGGAGCGGGGTCTCGATGCTGAGGTTGTGTCCTCACCTGGCTCTTGGCGCGGATGCGCACGTGGCCGACGACGGGCGCGCCGGGCTTGTGGAGCGGGGTCTCGATGCTGAGGTTGTGTCCTCACCTGGCTCTTGGCGCGGATGCGCACGTGGCCGACGACGGGCGCGCCGGGCTTGTGGAGCGGGGTCTCGATGCTGAGGTTGTGTCCTCACCTGGCTCTTGGCGCGGATGCGCACGTGGCCGACGACGGGCGCGCCGGGCTTGTGGAGCGGGGTCTCGATGCTGAGGTTGTGTCCTCACCTGGCTCTTGGCGCGGATGCGCACGTGGCCGACGACGGGCGCGCCGGGCTTGTGGAGCGGGGTCTCGATGCTGAGGTTGGCGAGCGCGTCCTCCCCGAAGATGGAGCGCGCGTACAGGTTGGCCGCCATGAAGCCGCACTGCCCCGACAGCGCCTAAGGACATCACACACTGTCACAGTACTACCCTACACAGCGGACACGGGGCGGAGTGTCCGAGAGTCCGGAGAATCTCTCCTCCCCTCATCCCCCCGCCCGGTGCTCCGGGTCAGTTGGGCAGGCAATAATGTGCGTCAGGAGAATGTGCAACATTTATAGTATGGCCAATGAGTGATAACAAGGGGTATGTGGATGGAAAAGTCGAAAGCAGAACGTTTGACTTAAGAACTTTGTTGGGGCTAGTTAGGAGATAAACATACTAAAAGTCCTTGCCCCTCCAAGGTCCGCTCGAGGGGGGGAGGCACAAAGAAGGACCCGTTTTTCTGTTTTTTGCTTACATCTCAAAAACGATGCGTCGAACGAAATTTTGTTGTATTACATAATAAAAGCTGATAAAATTCTCTACAACTTTCACACTTTTTATCTTTCTATCTATCTGGCTTTCACACTTTTTATCTATCTCTTATCTTTGCCTAACCATAAGCTTACGACGACGAATGGTCGATTTTCAAAAAAAAATTCTAGTCTTACTTTTTTTTTTGCTTCATAACTTTTCTCAAGTGCTACCGTGTGAAAGGCAAAGTTGTAGAAAATTTTATCAGCTTTCATTATGCAGTACAACAAAATTTCGTACGACGCACCGCTTTCGAGATGTAAGCAAAAAACAAAAAATTTGCGACCTTCTTTATGCCCCCCCCCCCTCGAGCGGACCTCGGAGGGGCAAGGACTTCTAGTATGTTTATCTCCTAACTAGTCCAAACAAAGTTCCTTAGTCAAACTTTCTGCTTTCGACTTTTCCACCTACAAATTATTCGTTGCTTAAGTCATTAATAATCAGCAAATAATGTGTAGCCGATAACTGGCGTCTTGTGCCGCGGTAGCGGCCCACGAGACGAGTGCCAGAAACGAGATTGTGGAACAAAATATACTTTACCCATATAATACTCCAAAAAAAACATACAGTTTTAGCGATTTAAATAGGCCAAGGTGATATATTACTCTATGGTGATATACTACTCTAGAAAAGAACTTGACCTTTTCCAAACGTGACATGAATTATCAGGTGCACATTATTCGAGCGCGCAATATGCAACTCTTACTACGCAGCAAATATTGTGCGACAGATAGTTGAAGTCACGACGCCAAATATCAGCTGCACATTATCGAAATGCGTTTTATATGCTGCACATTATACAGGGTGAAGGGACGGTGTACCGAAAACTGAAAGGGCGTGCTCAGTCAACGAAACTGAACAACTTTCCCAAAGAAACATTTCTGGGAAATGAAAAAAAAATTGACCTTTTCATACAAACTGTTCGAGCAGAGTAAGCAATTTGTATGGAGATGTAAAAATTTTTTTACATTTCCCAAGAATGTTTCTTTGGGAAAGTTGTTCAGTTTCGTTGGCTGAGCAGGCCTTTCAGTTTTCGGTACACCGTCTCTTACACCTTTTATACACCCATTACTTGTACTGTATATGCAGGCCTACGCACGCTTCCAATTTTTACTTTCGAGCGGAGCGAGAAAGGTATTGTATTGGTGAAAAAAAAAAGTTTTTCTAATTTTCTCAAAAATGTGTTCTATATCACTTGTACATCATAAAAAACAAGTCTCCCAAAAATGTCCGTCCGTCGGTCGGTCGGTCGGTCGGTCCGTCGGTCGGTCGGTCCGTCGGTCGGTCGGTCCGTCGGTCGGTCTGTCCGTCACGCTTTGGCCTAGCGGCTAAACGAATGGTCCGATTGACACCATATTTGGAATTTAGGAGTTTTATGCAAATCCATCGAAGGGTTCTAAGTGGTTTCTGGCTGGCTCTCATTTTGAGGGTAGCTGTCATACAACGAAAATGATAAATTGTAATTTTCTCAAAAATGGCTCATAGAATCTTGATGAACGTTTGCATGACCAAGCATCTCCATGTAAGATTTCCTGCGCCATTATCAATTGATCTGTGTAATTTCATATAAGGGGTGTTCCTGTACCACCAAATCGTAAATATGTGATTTACCCAAAATTGGTTCCATTGAGTTTATTAAAATTTTCTATAATATTACTCTTGGATTGGTTGTCTACCTGACTGGATATTCTTTATGATTTTTTGAATAAAATTTAGTACACAGGTTGTACCAAAAACTGAAAGGGCTTGCTCAGTAGACTAAACTGAACAATAATCAATAATGTTAAGGTTTAGTTTTTGTGCACGTCCTATCTGCCTCTTCCAGTCAAATCACGCTTCTGTAGGTCTGCTGGAAGAAATTTCATTTAGAAATAAGCAGCGCCTGTTGTGTCCTTTTTCTTAATTTTAATTTTCTTAATGTATTTTCATGTGTACAATAAACTGTAAATAACTAAAAATAAATAAATAATAATCCATAAGGAACATGTGTTGGGAAATTAAAAAAATCTCCATGCAAGTATCCTACGGGAGTATCTATTGATCTTTGAAAATTCATATAAAGGGTGTTCCAGTAGTACCAAAAGTTAAACATGTGATTTACTCGAAATCGTTTGAAGTTTGTTTGTTTTAATGTTTGACAATTTGAATTCTGAATTGATCTGTATATTTCATTCGAACATTTTTTTGGAAAAACGTAAATAAAAGTTTGTATTTCCATACTATGTGTATGGCATTACAAATTTAAGTTTGCGGTTGATAGTTTTTCCTTGAGTATTGCGAGAAAGTAAGTGCAGTGCTGCTGTACCATTTAATTTCAAATTCGCGCTCGTTATATGAAATGTCCGAAGTGTGAAACCGTGTTACAGAAAATACGAATTAATTCTAACCTCAAAGATCATATAAAGTTCTTATGAAATAGTGAACATAATGTTAACATGTTACTCAGACCATGAAACTGTGCAACTTTCCTCAAGGAAGGTCGAATTGAAACAATTTCTCTTTCAAATCTTGGATGAGACTGTGTGTGTATTCACCAAAATGTATGATTGCAAACTGTTTGTTTGCACCATGGATCGCGATTTCTGTTTTGTTGGCAAAGAAAGTGACAGTAAAAGATTTAATGTCTGAAGCCGATCGGCATTGATATTTTTGACATTTGATGCCTATTGCAGTTTTCCATTGTTTCCAGAAAATGGAAAATGTTTACTATTATAAATTGTTAATTGATTTTGTTTGTACATTGAACATATTTATTAAAAAAAGGTCACGTCATGCTATTTTGATGCCCCTGATTCCAAATCACAGAATTTTGGAATCTTGTTTGTTTGTTTATTTATTCGAGCATCACGCAAAAATTACAGCACCGATTTTAAATAAAACTTTTTTTTCTTTGTAGTTAATAGTTTGACTTAAACACTGGTATACTTTTTTTAACATGCGGACGAAGTGGCGGGAAAAAGCTAGTTTATGATTTTTTTTTAAATATGCCATATTACGTAAATCATCATCATATCGTGTGGGTTGCAACACTTGCAACGACCTCACAAACTTCGGTGTCAGGGTTGTTGAGCCGCCAAAGTCCTCTGACATAGCTCATTAACGACTACATCCGTAGGTAGTAGTCGGGACCAACGGCCTAACGTGCCTTCCGAAGCAGGGAATCTTACTTTTCGGAAAATTAGGTGATTCATCCTGCAATGTCCTAACCAAACTGGGGAGGTCACACAAGGGATTTTTAATGTAAATGACTACATTTTATTTTCATTTCTTCCAATTTTGACATAGTGCTACAGAGGCTAAAGGAGCTTTAATAGGGAATATGCATGTTTTTTTTATTTAAAAAAATTATGCTCATTCATGTAATAAACAGTTTAGTATAACTATTTTTGAAATAACTATGACATTAAAAAATATATAAGCTATCGAAGATTTGTTTCTGTCTCTTTCTAGCAAAACGAAATTTAACACGAAGTTTATATGGCTGTAGTGACTAGTGACATGTAACGTCACTGTCGATGATGGATCTCTCTGTCTAATCGGCGGGTAATTAATAGTTTTAAATGCTTATATCGGGCGTATTTCTCAGCAGATTAAAATTTTTATTTAACTTTTTGTCATTTCTACTACGGTATTTTCATATTTTGTTAATAAATGCGACTTAAAAAAATTATGCATATTCCCTTTTGTGACACAGTGCTACAGAGGCTAAAGGAGCTTTAACTGTAAAGCAGCTTTGCTTGGGTGTGTGTGAGTGTTACCTTGTCAGGAGTGAGGCACTTCATGTTGGTGGAGGCGAGCAGGTGGGCGAGGTACTCGCGCAGGTCCGTGATATTGGTGTTCACCGACACCTGGAGACAAACATTACTACAGTACAGCTCAAACATCGACCGTCGGCGCCCTTGGTATCCGTATGTAAAGGTGCTTCTAAACGGGCCATTCTTAAATTATTGCCATATTAAATTGGCGTTAGGGGTAGGGATAGTGGCAGGGATAGGGTAGAGGTAGAGAGGTACAGAGGTAGAGTGGTAGAGAGGTAGAGACGTAGAGAGGTAGATAGGCAGAGAGGGAGAGGGAGAAGGAGGGGGAGGGGGAGGGGGAAGGGGCGAGAGGGGAGGGGGAAGGGGAGGGTGGGGAGAGGGAGATGGAGGGGAGAGGGAGAGGAAAAGGAGAGGGTGAGGGGGAGAGGGAAAGAGAGGGAGAGGGTTTAAGTTTTTCTCAATTACTTCTGCGAATTGGCTCTGTTTTGATATATTACATAAAGGTGTCTCTCATCTCTCTTTCTACATTTGTTAGGTTAAGTGAAAACTTTAAGGCATAATACTGCTGCTAAGTTCTTCTGTTCTGAGTAATTTAGAGGTAACTTCAGCTGGATCTTAAATTGTACTCATTGATTGGCGCAGGGTTAGTCCCGTTTTTCCTTAGTTTAAAATTACCCCGAAATGATGGGAAAATATCTCATTGCTTTGGAAAACCGGTAACAACATAAATACGAAAACCACGCGAGCACACAGTCTGGCTGACGTACTATCAACAAAGTTGGCGCCTGACCACTTTCGAAAGCTTGTTGCTTGCGTGTGACGATCTTGGCCCGCCACGCTCTTACCAATAACAGACGACAACAGTTGTTTTTTATTAGCTTTTATGATTTTTTGGGTACTTCAAAGTCTATCTGCCACATGTTGGTCAGTTATAACTTGCACTTAACGGACAAAAAATAGCAAGGCGGAGCCAGCGGCATTCAGAGGCAAAAGGTCCCTCTAGCAAAACGTCCCTGTACTCAAAAAGAGTTCCTTTCTCAAAAGGTCCCTTTCTCAAATAGTCCCTTTCTCAAATGGTCCCGTTCGCAAAAGGTCCCGTTCGCAAAAGGTCCCCGGAGGTTCCCGCGAGCCACTACTGCACACAAAACTAAACTTAAGGTGGTCAGGCGATGGAACCTAGCCAACTATGTTGATGGTACCTGGCAATGTTGCCAGAAACTGTATTGTAGCAACATTTTGCAGTGAAAACGTTGCCCATTTAGAAGCACCTTTAGGTTAAACAGAGAGTTCCTATAAGGAGGTAACTCAGTGTCGTCTATTAGGTTAAGAAGACCGTTACTAACAAGATGGATCTCATTGTAGTCTGATTAATTAGTAGATGTTACAACAAGTGCACAAAACGAACAAAGTGGTTTTGTGGACGAGTTATAAACTCTGTTTTTCACTTTGATTGCGAGGAAATAAAACGTAAAAGTACTCTCTAAATGTAACTGAAGAATGAGTTGTTCTGCTTTAGTGAAGAATATGGTGAGGTTAGGAGGGGGGTTCAGCCAGCAGGCCCGCGCCTTTCTCTCCTTTCGGAGGTACAATTCCCACCGCACGGGCCTTAACCAAGTGAGGTGGGATCGGTAGAAGAGGAGATAATTGAAGATGTGAGGAACTTTCTAACAATGCGGCAGGTATTGAGTATGACGGCTTTTTGTAGGGTATAGGTGGGAATATTTAGTTTTTTCAGGTTATTGAGTAAAGTTTTAGGGACAACGCCGGTTGTCGACAGTACTATCGGGACAATATGCACAGCTCATTTTATTATTTTCGTTAATTCCAACATTTCCTGCTATGTCAAAAGCAATCGGCTAAGACTGTCAGAAAAAACAAGACTGTAAAACAATGTTATTCTTTCCGTCAAATACAAAGTGTAACAGAAAGGGTATATCAACTTGACATCCAATACAAAATTCGTGATCAGCTGATTCAGTTTCTATGGGAGGACAAAAATTTTTTTTTCGTATTCGACCTATGTTCCTTCATGTTGTTCAGTTTCATGGGCAGAAACACATCCTTCAGCGTTGATATACTCTTTTTGTTACACCTTGTATACTCTGATTTAAGTATCAGGGCTGCAAAATAAAATGGTAAGCATTAAAATCAACGAAAAATAGATCATATTCAACTACTTTCGATATAGGACCCATGCCTTAATCTAAAAAAAATATTTTTCTCAAACATGCTTGGAAATTCAATTATTATTTTGACAACCTTCTTAGAGCAAAATCGAAGTATCCGTACTGGTAAAAAACATGCGAGCAGCGGCCGGGAAAGTTAGTATGAAAATCCATTTCTTCCGTGCCAGACGGTCGGGAAAACCACTATGAAAACTCATTTCTGTCATCTAATTTCAAAATGGAATCAGCTTTTTCTCCAAAGCATGGTAACCAAAGAGATGGCAACCAACGAAAGAGTTCTGAACAAGGAGGTCACACATCGTTTATTTCGCGCAAGACCGTAGTAACTAGTATATAATCTGCGGCGCAGGGTCCTAGTTTTGAACTCATCTAATGACAAAAATTATTTCCCTAATTTGAAATGCCTTGATCAACTCTTAAAAAAGTAATAATTATTTGTGTTATTAGGAATCAAATACTATTTCATAATTAACAAATTTTATTCTTTAATTTTATAGATTTGATTAAGATTATGTTTTTATTCTATATCTATTAATCACTAGAAAAGGTTCAAGAATAGGTACCCCGAACATTATTCTTTATTAAATGTTATTAGCGGGAACATCATATTAACTTATTGTATTTAATTTAGTGCAATTTAGGTTGTACCTAATTGTGAATAAAATTAATAAGTCAATGGAATTTAGAAATACTGCCTCAAATATCGTGTACTCTTATGAGAACTTTTTCAGTGGCAAAAAGAGAAGAGACTGAAAATGTAAGTAATTTAAGTAAGAATTAGAATATCCGCGCATTGTTTGAGAAAAGCACTATACAAGCCTTGGCCGAAACCAGGCATTGATGGACTCACGTATGTGGGCCTCGGCTGACGCCTCTGCCCACATTATCACGTTCGTCCCTCAATACCCGTTTTTTCGACCGCTGCAGTAATGTACTATTACTTCCCTTAGTAATCGACCCGATCTGCGTATTGTATGGGATTTCGACATAGGTTTCATAGGGAACACTGTTTAATAAAGGACATTCTAACCAAGCTAACATTATTTCGAGTGCAAAGGTATATAAAATCAAACTGACTTTATCATAAATTACAACTTCGGTATTTATGAATATTATGACGTTTAATAAACAGATTGTAGTGGTAGTATACGACGCACAAAATAACTTTGGCCCTGTCATTGATGCGCAGAGGAAAAAAATGGCCCATTTTTGCTTACTGCGCATCAATGACAGGGCCAAACTTATTTTGTGCGACGTATAGTTTAGTAGCGCAAAGCCCGTCTGGGGAAGTACCACCCTCTTATCTGTTTTTGCCGTAAAGCAGCTGCTGTGTTTCGGTTCGAAGTATATGGGAGCCACTGAAATTACCGGCACAATCAACTTAGTTCACAGGGTGGGCAACGCGCTCTGCTGTCTTATTAGTCTCAAATTATGGCACTAATAAGACAGGGGGTGCTATGGGCGGTGGTAATCACCTACCACCAGGTGGTGATCCTGCTCGTTTGCCCACTTGTTACGAACAAAAACATTTTAAGAAAACTAAGAAATTCGGGTAGTAAATTCGATCATAAAAAACTTAGAACCACTCAGAAATGTACCCTTTTTCTTTGAAAATTTAAGTTTTTATTTATAAATGTAATAATCCTTCGTGAAAGGGGCTTTATGTATTGATAGGGGTTAGGTTTATGTTTGCGTGTGTGTTGTATGAATGTGTGTTGTACCTTGTCCTTCATCTCGAACACTGCTCACATATGTATGTTTGCATGTGTGTTGTATGAAGGTGTGTATGTACCGTGTTCTTCATCTCGAACTCGGCTCACATATGCTTGTTTGAATGTGTGTTGTATGAATGTGTGTTGTATGAATGTGTGTTGTATGAATGTATGTTGTATGAATGTGTGTTGTATGAATGTGTGTATGTACCTTGTTCTCCCACTCGAACTCCGCCCACATCTGGCGGAAGTCAGCGTCGGAGCAAACCGCGGGCTGTATGTAGTCAACTATGTCGATGTGAATGTCGTTGAGAACTACTACTCCTCGGTCCATAGACGCTCCTGTCACTTCGTATACTGTAACGAAATACACACAATTAGGCACATGTCATCCTGACATCCCATGAAACCTCTACTACAGGACAGGGAACTCCCTCCAAAATTCCAGCTTTTGCTGAAACAATGAGGAGAGGAAGTACCATAGTCACCACGCTTGTTAGCGTTACGGCTGGCACCATGGACCGAGGTTGTTGGTGCAGAATTTAAGATGATACGATACACAGAAGGATGCTGCTGCACTTCCTCCAGTTCTGGTATGACTTTCATACAAAATACGCTATCAGCTGATTCAGTTTCAAAGGGAGCTCAAATTTTTTTTTCTTATTTCGACCTATGTTCCTTAGGAAAAGTTGTTCAGTATCGTGGGCAGAATCACATCCTTCCTGATAGGTGTAACTTTTTTGTTACACCCAAGTAACTGAGCAATGCTAGTTTCGAAATCACAGATTAGTATATATGTAGAGGGCTCGAAATAATCTAACATCAAAGTGAACTAACAGATGGAGTAAACTAAAGTCCAGTTTTTAATGGTGTAGACAAACGTGACAGCTCACTGACGGCTGAAATGTTGCCAGACGCAGCAAAAAAAAATAGTGCTTCCAAAATCGACATGTTGATATCTATATGAAACAGTGCAATACGAAATTATACAAAGCGTTAACAAGTTGATTTCCATTAGTTATCTTTTTTTATTCAAAAGACGTAGAACGTATTCAGTTTCATGCTCAGTACAAACAAAAGACACTTTGGTATGTAATTATTCATTCATAAAAAATAAACATGGTTTTACAAATTTTGCCATTTCTGCCAAAAAGCTCAATATTTCTAATTTATTAAAACTCACAACAAATGTCCACGCGCCTGAATCAAAGCCAAACAAATCGATCCAAGCGCGATGTTGCCCAACTTCAACAGCACATCAATAGATAAGGCTGTGCCCAAACCAGTCCTAAAAGAAACCAGGTAAAAAAGACTAGTATTTTCCGTTCCTTTCTTGGCTGATTTATAAATCTGTCGTGTCACAACCTTAAATGCCTGATACACGGTCGGCGACAAGCTCCCGACAGAGGTCACCTTGGTTTGCAACCATTTGGGTCCGTTTCAACTACACGGTCGCCGACTTGTTGACAACAAGCATTGAAATAGATTAAAAAACACGATGTGGTGATACAAAATGACAGTTGACACTGATAGTTCTTTGTATTTTCTAGTTCGGTTCAAAACAAATCACTGCTTAGAAGACTTTTCATATCTTCTTTGTCACAAAATTATCAATTTCGTTGTCTTCTTTTGTTTTTAATTACCGGGAAAGGCAAGAAACGTCAGTTTATAATCTGTAGCTACACGGTCGGAGACGAAACCAACGTCCTCTATTTGACCTTAGTTTGGGAAGCTGCTTTCACGACCAAGTGCGTCGGAAGGTCACTAAAAAGTTGGTTGGTGACCACGAACTACACGGTCGGAACGCACCAAGGTCACCTCTGTCGGAGCTTGGTTGGCGACCGTGTATCCGGTACTTTATAGTGAAGGGAATGCAACGTTGCCGTTCATACGTGGAACTACTAGTAAACAGTGATTTATTCGAAGGTCATCGAATTACCTCAAAGAATTATTCTAGGTGATAAAAAATTACTCTGCATATGAAATACTTACCTTACCTACCATGAAAAAAGGTAGACAAGGATTTTCGACACGTATTTACATTAAAAACAATAGCCTCAAATAAAATTACAGGAAATGCAACGTTGACGTTCATACGTTGAACATTAATTTTCGATACGTGTTTAACAATAAAAAGTAAAGATTCGTGTAAAAGTAAAAAAAAAAAATGCAATTTCGTCTAACGTACGTAGAAGCACTCATAAACATTAATTTTCGAAACTTATTTTACCTTAAAAAGTATATCATCTCATGAAATACAAATGGCAAAAAGGCTAGGTTCCAAACAAAAAAAAATAACTTTATCGATACGCACAGCATCGTGTAGTCTGGCAATATTACGCCGTTTGAAATGTCAACATTGTCTATCGGATTAAAACTGTACTTTACAACGAATCACTCACCAATATTGCCGAAGATGATCCCGTTCTCAGTGGAGGCGACCTTGACATGCGCTTTGATGGTGGCGAAGTCTCTCGGCGCGAGCACTACGGAGACGGGGCGCTCCACCAACCGTAAGTCCCCGAGAGTTGCCAGCTCCACTGTGCAGTTCTGCAGCGTATCGTCTGCGGATACAAATTAAGGAACTAAAAATATGCATTTCTGATACGAACGACACTACTTATATACTTAGATCCTGTACAGAAGGGACGAATTTGCCGCGATTTTACACGTACAATAGGATTAAGCACAAAACACACACACATGCACAACAACCCACGAAACGTCCACGGCAGGACAGGGAGCTCTTTCCAAAACTCAATTAAAAACGCGTGATACACACAATCGCATGTCAGTGGAAACACTTTGAACTTTATAATATAGTAACAGAATTGTAACTGTTTCCACTGACGTGTGGTAGACCGTAATTTGGAGGGGATTTACCACTGTCACCACGCTTATAAGCACTGCGGCTAGCGACCGCCGTTGTTGGTGAACGCAGTGTGTAAGATGGCACGATACACAAGAGAAATGCTGCTTGTATTACGACAATGTATTACGGTACATAAGCCATTTGTATTACGACACCCACGGAGAGAGATTGGTTGGAACTATTCTTTGCCGGTACCACACGGACGATTAAGGCGATCTGTGACGGTCAGCTTAGCCCCGAACGCAACTAGATGGCGCCACTGCTGCAAATATAAGGTTTTATTTTTTAATGCAATAAGTACCAACTATATATGTGCAAAAAGTTGATTCCCGTAAATTTCATCGTGCAACTTCAACGCCTCAACAATTTCGATAAGAAAAATATCTCCATATGTCCACTAAAGTCAATTACTCTCGTCAGTCCGTGTTTACATGAGTACGATCACTCACACATGCACACAAAACACAACCGTACAGTTTTGACCGCACGCCCACAATCGTAATATTGAACCAAAAATTGCTAACAAAAATAGTACTTTCTGTATTTTTGTATTAATTAGCGAAAAATTTAACTAAAAATAGCAGTATTCGTTCGTTTTTCAACAAAATTTTATGTCCCGCGTAAGAATGCAAGTCATTTGAATTTTTGTATGGAAAACGGATCACCTTAAGCAATTTGCGATAAAACGAGACAAACTCTCGCGTACATCTGAACAGGGTTTAATCGGGCGTAATAAATCCTCTCCGCCAAGTAACCTTTAATTTCAACCCGCCTTCTACAATACAGGGTGTTAATTTGATTGCGTGCCATATTTTAGGGGGTGGTTCAGTAACGATAATTTTTTTTAAAGTTATTAACTAACATGTTAAGTTTATGTAAAAGGTTAATAAAATGACACCAGGAGAGAACTGTCAAAATTTGTTAGACCAATTTTTTGTTCGACCATACAGAGCAGAAATTTGCGTCCAACGGGGTTTTTAAGTATGTATTATTAATTTTATAATAATGGCCTATAAGATCTCAATGCTGAGCAAAGGCTCCAAAGCTGTCCATTGGTCGTGATCGTTTGCAACCGTTTTCCAACCGTATAGAAACTCGGTATTAACAATCAAAGTTCCATTGTTCTGTTGCCGTGGGACTGTATTTCACGACTACTATGGCCTCTGCGTATACCGGGTCCGAGAAGCCAGTCAGCTGCGTCAGCTCCCCTGTGGGACCCTGTATCTCACCTGTCTGGTTGACGACCAGCACATCTAGCACTATGTCGTACTGGTTGACGGCCACTATGGCCTCTGCGTATACCGGGTCCGAGAAGGCAGTCAGCTGCGTCACCTCCCCTGTGGGACCCTGTATCTCACCTGTCTGGTTGACCACCAGCACATCTAGCACTATGTCGTACTGGTTGACGGCCACTAGGGCCTCTGCGTATACCGGGTCCGAGAAGCCAGTCAGCTGCGTCACCTCCCCTGTGGGACCCTGTATCTCACCTGTCTGGTTGACGACCAGCACATCTAGCACTATGTCGTACTGGTTGACGGCCACTATGGCCTCTGGGAATACCGGGTCCGAGAAGCCAGTCAGCTGCGTCACCTCCCCTGTGGGACCCTGTATCTCACCTGTCTGGTTGACGACCAGCACATCTAGCACTATGTCGTACTGGTTGACGGCCACTATGGCCTCTGCGTATACCGGGTCCGAGAAGCCAGTCAGCTGCGTCACCTCCCCTGTGGGACCCTGTATCTCACCTGTCTGGTTGACGACCAGCACATCTAGCACTATGTCGTACTGGTTGACGGCCACTATGGCCTCTGCGTATACCGGGTCCGAGAAGCCAGTCAGCTGCGTCACCTCCCCTGTGGGACCCTGTATCTCACCTGTCTGGTTGACGACCAGCACATCTAGCAATATGTCGTACTGGTTGACGGCCACTATGGCCTCTGCGTATACCGGGTCCGAGAAGCCACTCAGCTGCGTCACCTCCCCTGTGGGACCCTGTATCTCACCTGTCTGGTTGACGACCACCACATCTAGCACTATGTCGTACTGGTTGACGGCCACTAGGGCCTCTGCGTATACCGGGTCCGAGAAGCCAGTCAGCTGCGTCACCTCCCCTGGGGGACCCTGTATCTCACCTGTCTGGTTGACGACCAGCACATCTAGCAATATGTCGTACTGGTTGACGGCCACTATGGCCTCTGCGTATACCGGGTCCGAGAAGGCAGTCAGCTGCGTCACCTCCCCTATGGGACCCTGTATCTCACCTGTCTGGTTGACGACCAGCACATCTAGCACTATGGCGTACTGGTTGACGGCCACTAGGGCCTCTGCGTATACCGGGTCCGAGAAGCCAGTCAGCTGCGTCACCTCCCCTGTGGGACCCTGTATCTCACCTGTCTGGTTGACGACCAGCACATCTAGCACTATGTCGTACTGGTTGACGGCCACTATGGCCTCTGCGTATACCGGGTCCGAGAAGCCAGTCAGCTGCGTCACCTCCCCTGTGGGACCCTGTATCTCACCTGTCTGGTTGACGACCAGCACATCTAGCACTATGTCGTACTGGTTGACGGCCACTATGGCCTCTGCGTATACCGGGTCCGAGAAGCCAGTCAGCTGCGTCACCTCCCCTGTGGGACCCTGTATCTCACCTGTCTGGTTGACGACCAGCACATCTAGCACTATGTCGTACTGGTTGACGGCCACTAGGGCCTCTGCGTATACCGGGTCCGAGAAGCCAGTCAGCTGCGTCACCTCCCCTGTGGGACCCTGTATCTCACCTGTCTGGTTGACGACCAGCACATCTAGCACTATGTCGTACTGGTTGACGGCCACTATGGCCTCTGCGTATACCGGGTCCGAGAAGCCAGTCAGCTGCGTCACCTCCCCTGTGGGACCCTGTATCTCACCTGTCTGGTTGACGACCAGCACATCTAGCACTATGTCGTACTGGTTGACGGCCACTATGGCCTCTGCGTATACCGGGTCCGAGAAGCCAGTCAGCTGCGTCACCTTTGACAGGCGACCCTTCTCCTCCGCCGCGCCCGTGCTGCGACCTAAACAAACAATAAAACATCTCTTCACTATAGCCCAGGGATTACGAACCGCCAGAAGTCGATCTGTATCCGCGTAACAAAATATAGGAAAATATGACAAAATTACTTTATCGAAGCGAGAGTATACTGCGGGGCAAACAAATAATAAACGCGAGGTGGGGGAAGCTTTGCGCACGTCAACTTGTATGTAAAATCGACTCTGCACAGCCAAGGTCATTGTTCAAGTAGTTAGCCCACACCTATAGCATCGAGAGAAGTACAAAATGAATGATAGGTAAACCCTGTAATAACCAGTTTGAATTATTATAATGTTGGTGAATTTGTATTTCGCCAACAATTCGCCAAGTAATATCTGAATGCAAGGTTTCGAGTTTGCTCATTAATAAGATCAACACCATAAACGAAAATTAGAGTTCGGTGCACTTTTTATAGTTCTTGCAAAAGGTTAACTCATAGGAGTACTACTAAAATCGATGTTAGTAGAACAGGAGTATGTGCACAAAAGCTACCTTCTTCAGAGTTATTCTTTATCATCTAAGAACTACCACGAACTATCACTTTAGCACAACTAAACATTCCAAGACCAAATTCGAACGTTCTAAATAAAGGCCAGATTAAAAGTACCCTTAACCGACCAGCGTATATGAAAGGGTTGATGAAAGTAGAGGTAGCGAGTGAAGTATAAAAAAATACATAGTACCTAAAACAAACAATTTTTTATGGAACCAGACTTCTGAATTATCAGATACCAAGCCTTATAAATGAATTGACGGAAGACTTGCAAGATATGTACATGGAAAAATGTAAATACAAGAATAAACCGAAGATGTATTACTTGCTAAACCAGCCGGGATGTTAAACTTAGAACTTAAGCTTTATATCCGTATTTAAAAATAGTAGTAGGACGACCCGTTAGCGCAGATAAACCCAAGAGGTTTGCGTGCTAACGATGTCCACTATATTTTTGTAATTTAATGCATAAAAATAAATATATAAAAAAAAAATTTTAAAAGTATTTCAAGATCGAAGCAGGTGGAGAACTTTGATCTCTGCCTACCCGGACGGGAAAGAGGCGAGATTTTAAGTTTGTATGTACAACCAACTTGTCACCATATCAGAGACCTGTGATAGTTTAATAGCTCTAACACCAGGGTTTGTGAGGTCCATCATTAGCTCACACGATATCATAATGATAAATTTTCTTATTAGTTTGTATTTACCCTCAGAATTCGGACTCACTGCTCCGCTCAGAATAGAAGGAATACTAATTTATTTTACTAAGGGATGACATCTGAAATTGTGTCCAAAGTTGAAATGTCATCAAACGTGAATTGACCTGTTAGCTATTTCAACGGACTGTGAAGGTTACAGTGTCCTATTTAATAGACTATTACATTTAATAGACTAGTAAAAAGACTACTACTGCACTAAAATCCTGGGCATGTCTAGTCGTGTCTGACACAATATTTGGTAGCAGAGCGTGGTTAATTTTGAGAAGAGCAGAGCAGCGGTTGAACAGTTTGAAGACGTACCCTGCAGCGCGCGCGAGAGACTCAGCTCGAACATGTCGTGGTGCGTGGAAGCGGCACCCGCACCCGCCAGCACCGAGAACTGGATGCCCGCCTCCACCTCCACTGCTTGCTCCTCCGCGCTTTCCTGTTCCTACGATCAAAACAAATACACAATCGCGTTAACACACCTAAAATAATACAATTCAATTCATTTATTAACACTATAAATTACAAAAACATAGCTGTCACAGGTTCTAACCCAATTAGCTTTGCTTAAACATAGGCCAAAGTCAATACTCACAAAAAAATAATTTTAAACATACATGTCAAGAACGGTTGAGAAGAACTCGTCGACATGTGCATCTTGCCCGTCCTAACCTACGGAGCCCAGACATGGTCACTGACTGAGGCACAGAAGTCCAGACTTGCGGTCTGCCAAAGGGCGATGGAGCGCAGCATACTAGGTGTAAAGAGGACCGACCGTATCCGGAACACAACACTGCGGTCCAAAACCCGTATCGCTGACGTCGGCAAAAAGGCTGCCACATTAAAGTGGGATTGGGCGGGTCACGTGTGTCGGATGCACCCGGATAGGTGGGCCAAACGCGCCACGGAATGGGTACCCCATGATGGACGCCGAGGCAGAGGAAGGCCCAAGAAGCGGTGGAGAGATGATCTGGATGCTTTTAGAGACCAGTGGCCCATAGTCGCAATAAATAGGGAGGAATGGAAATGTATGGGGGAGGCCTTTGCCCAGCAGTGGGACAGTATAGGCTAGTAAAAAAAAAAAAAAATGTCAAGAAAAAGATCCTTATACTAACATATAAAAACCAATAATACAGTTAATGTCAATGTCATCCATTTAATAAAGAAAAATACTTGTCATACTACCGGAATGCCTAATGACCTATCTATAGGCTTCATAAACAACCAACTGAGTTCGTGAGGACATCTTAAAAAGAGATATGGAAATTAAATGTACTTATTTTTAAAAGGATGGCAAGAGCGGGCGCAGAGTAAAATGAAGTGGAAGAAAGAAAGGAAAGCCTTTGCCCTGCCTGCAGTGGGGCGAAATAGGCTAATAAAGTGTAGTATGGAACTGTACATAATTAAACTCGATTACTATACGGTCCGCACGCCGATACATTAGTTACGTCAGCATTTTAGGCTGTATAGTAACTTCACCTTTAGTAAACAATTACCACCATTAATTCCGCGTGCACTCGTTGTATCATCTTTTTATGACCAATATACGTCAATTGTCAATCATCGTTCGTGGTTTGCTTTAGAATAACAAATATCCAGCATAGCATCAAAGGTGTAAGTGGATCACTCAAACCCATACAATAACTCAATTGTGGATTTATTGGACGCAGCTGAGCGAAGTAAAAGTTAATCTATAAATAATACGTTTAGTTATGCGCTATTTAAAGTAAGAACCAATTTAGACAATAAAATAATGTTTGCGCCACAAGAGACGACACTTTTCGATATCAATTTATGATAACGGTTTATTCACAACTTTCATTGAAATAGATTGCATGTAGGACACTCATATCTAGCGAGGAGTCGCCTGTAAGGCATCCCTAGATAGTATGGGGATGGGAATCGCAAACCAACTCAGGTTTGATGAAAATTTTCTTAATTGTCTTGAAGTGTGAGTTAGACACGATGCGGTACCCGTGATATTATTACAACCTCACTCTGTGAGCATACTCGTACCTTCTCGATATCGGCGAGCAGCTGCCGGTCCGGGAGCTGCAGCAAGGCGGCCAGCGCGGCCCGCGACCGGCGGAGCAGCGCGTCCCGGGTGACGGCGGGCGCGCTGGCGGCGGCCAGCAGGCAGATCGCTGCGTGCTCCAGGTCGTCAGCTGTCAGACCCGTCTGTGTGTTGTTACCTAGTATCATACCTTCTCCATATCGGCGAGCAGCTGCCGGTCCGGGAGCTGCAGCAAGGCGGCCAGCGCGGCCCGCGACCGGCGGAGCAGCGCGTCCCGGGTGACGGCGGGCGCGCTGGCGGCGGCCAGCAGGCAGATCGCTGCGTGCTCCAGGTCGTCAGCTGTCAGACCCGTCTGGCCGTTGTTTCCTGCTAACAATCATCATAATCACATAATCTATATCTGTGATCATAATCCTATACTATTCAACGAGCAATTATTTCTATATATTTGTAATCGATTTCTCGAAAACGGCTGTAACATGCTGATTTTGGTGAAATTTTGTATCCAAGGGTTTTGGGAACGGAAAACCGATCTAGCTAGGTCTTATGTGTGGGAAAATTCGTTTTTTCCGTTTTTTTTTTATATGTTTATTAAAAATAACGCGTTTTAGTAACCCTACAGCGCCAGCGCCGGTTAAGATTAACAGAGCAAAGCTCGGTCGCCCAAGGACTATTACTTTATAGTCGATTCTTTTTTAGGGTTCCGTACCTCAAAAGAAAAAAACGGAACCCTTATAGGATCACTTTGTTGTCCGTCTGTCTGTCAGTCTGTCTGTCTGTCAAGACCCTTTATTTCACGAACGGGTGAAGGGATCAGGTTGAAATTAATACCATATATTAGGATCCATGAACCACACAAGATCTGAAAATTTCAATTTTTTACAACGACGCAATCAAAAGATATGGCATTTTATGTCCTCATCTCCATACATTTATTCAAAAATGCAAAACCTACAGGGTACTTACCGTTGACCTAAAATTATGAAATTTGGCAAGAAGCTAGGTCTCACAGTACAAATAATGGGAAAAGTCTGAAATCATTAAATATTACAACTTTTCTCACAACTAATGATAACCAATTGTGGTGAGCTCCCGTTTCAAGAACATTCATATAAGAGAGCGGTCAAGTTGGATGGTCGCTGAGGCGATTTTTGTTTTAGTTCTATTTAAAAATGGGAACACTTACAAACTTGAAAATTGGTATGTTTATAGTGCATAAGCTATAAAATAATAACAAACAATAAAATTTGGTCAAGCGCGTGTCGGACTCAAAAAATCTAGCACATTAACTTACTGAAATTTCAACTAATACAATTATGTTTATGTGGTGGTACGGAACCCTCAGTGCGCGAGTCCGACTCGCACTTGGCCGGTTTTTTCCCACCATGGCGCCACTTTGTTTGTGAAACGATGTAGTTTAGCTGCATTAAGAGATTTTAATATCCAACAATGAATAAAATATTT
Organism: Athrips mouffetella; assembly: GCA_947532105.1. Classification (NCBI taxonomy): domain Eukaryota; kingdom Metazoa; phylum Arthropoda; class Insecta; order Lepidoptera; family Gelechiidae; genus Athrips; species Athrips mouffetella. Next base: position 2,096,979 of record OX383958.1, read on the forward strand.
TGAGTTTGTGTTTACGAGTATGGACGGTTTGGCGGGAAACTCGGCGTGGGCTTGCCTGCTCGGTTGAAATCTTTGTTTTATGTATGTGATTTAGTGGATAATAAATACAGTATGACAAACAGTAAATTAACTACGGAGTGCGCAGCTGATGTAAATTTCAAGTGATCTCGTATACTAGGTTATTTTTTGGACCTGATTTGCGTATGCCCACGTTATTACAGAGGTCAAAAGCAATAACATTTGTTCTACGACTTTTCTAACGCACAAAAAATTTTCGACTCCCCATACTAAAGCGGTCACGAAACCGACCCATTTTGTATGGGAAGTTGAAAATTTTTCGTGCGTTGTTAGAAAAGTCGTAGAACAAAAGTTGTTGCTTTTGACCTCTGTAATAACGTGGGCATACGCAAATCAGGTCCAAAAAAATAAACTTGTATAAGTCCTGTTTGTATTGTCTCAAAAAGTCACGAACATTTTCCTTTGTAACGTCCACTATCGCTTTACAAGGGGAGCATTGTGTAATTTTCTCACTCGAAACTGGCGCTACGCCATATTTTTAACTTCAGTTAATATTCTAAAGACTGAAGAATGTTCTAGAACACGACACTGGCAGAAATGTCTCCAAATATGAATTGATGATTGCCAAATAATTAAAAAAAAACACTTTATGACTTATGGCGGGAACTCGGCGTGGGCGATTGCTTGCTTGGTTGAAATAATTTAAAGGGTGCTTCCTAATCAACTGTGTTCCTCTCAGTTTAATACTCGAGCCATAGAACTTTACAACCCTATGGAACATAGGTCGAAAAATAAAAGAAAAAATATCTCCCATAGAAATTGCATCCGCTGAGTAAATTTTTTTTTCTCATGGGATGTTATGATGAGTATGCATTTTGCATGGGACATATTTTTTTTTCTTGCTCTCTTCAGCGAATGTTGTTCAGTTTTATGTAATATATTTAAAAGAACGCAGTTAATTAGGAAGCATCCTGTAAGTCGTCACCATCTGTTATGATAGTAGACGGAAAAATTTGTTCACGAAACACTAAATTATTTCAAATGGCATAGAATTAAAGCGGCAGTTCAATATTTGAATAATGGTAGGTAAAAAAATTAAAAACGCATGTGTGCAAACTAGTTTAGCAGTAAAAACTGAGCAGTAAACTAAATAAAAATGAGTCATAAAATAATTAAAACGGGCAGTTCAATAAATATTGAGCAGTGGAATAGTTGATTTGGGCGGTTAGGCGCGTACAGTTAACAAATCGTAATTGGTTAGTAATAAATTTTACATCTCTCATATTCGGTAAGTAGGTCCTTATTACCCCCAAATGGGGCTTGTAGGTGACCAATTAGCGCTCTATGGTAATAATGTAGCTAGAAAAGCCCTAGGGCGGTAAGTAATTGAGTTTTGAAACAGTGAAGTTTTTTTTTTATAATTACTTACCGCCCTAGGGCTTTTCTAGCTACATTATTACCCTAGAGCGCTAATTGGTTACCTACAATTTGGTGGTAATAAGGACCTACCTACTACCTCACAATCGAGATGTAAAGCAGAGTAGTTAGCTCGGGTGAAAGCATCAATTGCACCCTCGAACTATAGGCGCCCTCGCTGCGCTCGTGCGTCTAAATATCTCGGGCTGCAATTGATGCCTTACAGCCCTTGGCTACTAATCTACTATTATTTTAAGCAGTTCTATAAACGATGAGGCGCTAAAATGTATTCCTTGTGCATTTCAGCATTTAATGTCAAGAAGGGAAAAAATATGAAGCATAACCATATTAACCATGCATCATATTTTTTTTCCTTCTTCACATTAAATGCTGAACATGAATACATTACCTTATGTTTTACATGGTCGGAGAGTAAAAATAAAGAACATCTAACCTAACCTAACACTTTATGAGCTACTCGTACATAACCCGAATATGGACGTAAAAAAACAGGAACGTGGCATTAAGTCCGTGTCAAGCTGGATAATGTCTCTGACCCCCATGTCAGAGGATCATCATCATATCAGCCGAAAGACGTCCACTGCTGGACATAGGCCTCCCCTAAAGATCCCCATGACGACCGGTCCTGCGCATAAACAGTGGCATACATAAAAAAAAAACACTTTATGAGCTAGGCTAGCTGATGGATGCTACCGCTCCCTGTGAATTGGCAAACTTATTTTCGAACTGCCCATTCCAACCGTTTCACTGCTCATTAGTTTATTAAACTACTTGAGTAATTTTTGCAATGACATTGAATGACGAAATAACAGACCAATATTTTTATTACTTACTGCTTATGTTTTACTGACTCACAAATTTACTAACCGCCGAAAAATTAAATGACTGCCCATTAAATTTTTCAACTGATCATGATAACTTATATATTGTTTAAATAACAGATGTAAAAATTAATTCCCATTTCAAATTGCCCCACAAAATTAGATGTAATTTGTTTAGAAACTCAAAACTATAGTGCCGCGGCAGCGGCCAGTGAGTGCCATAAGGGAACTTGTGTGACAGATCTGCTATGTCTTTGCTGGTACACGTTTTCCGTGGCCGGTCATTATTGGACCGATACAAGAAAGGCCGGCCCAGTATTGTACTGCCAGGAATGGCCGCCCTCGGAATTGATGAACAGTGGGTCCCTATGCCCTGACCATGTAATCCGCGGCCGGACATTACTTGTAACAAGCTCGTAATGCACAGCCAAGAACGTACGACCGGGCTTTTTGGCGGGAACTCGGCGTGGGCTCTTGCCTGCTCGGTTAAAATTCTTGTTTTTTTGTGTATGTAGTGTAGTGGATAATAAAGACAGTGTTTTATGCAGTAAATTAACTACGGAGTGCGCAGCTGATGAAGATTTCAAGCGATTTAGTGTTTGAACCCATTTTGTGTTGTCTCAAAAAGTCATGGACATTTCTTTCGTAAAGACCACTATCGCTCTACGGACAATTTCCCCACTGGCGGTTCGCCATATTTTTATCTTCTAAAAAGTGAAGAAATTCCGAAAACTGAAGAGTGTTCTAAAATATGGGTTGACGATTTCCAAATTAATGATTAAAAGAAAACGTACGACCGTGGATTGTACTGTACAACCTTGAAATCCGAAGCTACATGTTTGGCTTCGTATTCCGCGGTCGAGTGACGCGGGAGATATTAGAGCGCGTAGACACGTATCGCACCGTCCTGCTTTCACGCATAGCTGTCCTGCTGTAGTTACGGACATATGTGACTATCCGCCAGTTGCACAAAGCGTCTTTAAAGTTAAAATTTCTACCTCTAAAGCACCGTGCTAATTTTTTCGCCAAACTATTAGAAATTCAATTTTTTTACAAAATAGGTATTTATTCACGTGAAAGCCGCTATCACATGTGATAGGTATGGGGCTTTGGAGGTTAAGCCTATTGCTGACTCTTTCTGTTTTGTTGACAAAGAAAGTGACCGCAATGGATTTAAAGGAGCTTTGTGCAACTGGCTGTTAATCTCACCGGCATTGTGCTTGTGTCGCACCAGCAGCTTGGCGATGAGATGTAGCGCGGTGGTAGCTTCAGTAGTGTTGTCGCACTTGAGCGCGAGCTTGGCGAGGGCGGAGCAGGCGCAAGCGGCCGTGAAGCTCTCGCCTTCATTCAGCGCCTGCCACAGCGCCGGGCCCGCTGACGTCGACGAAACATTTTGCCTGGATACAATAGTTATTTTAGTAAGGGTGCTGACGGACTAAATTTCTATATGATTTGTTCATGTCTGCCTCTTTGACTGATGATAACAAGCATCCTCTAAAAGATACAAAAAATATTGGTAGACTTTCACACCCCTGCGTTTTTGGGAAATTTAGTTCTATTTTGAAATTTGACAATTAAACGTACACCTGGCAGACTATAACTGTCCGATTAAACAAAATGTATAGGACCCCAGAAAAATAGTCTGCCACCATAATAGCCCTGCGTCGTTGTAAAGTTACAGCGCTTCAAAATGCAAAAAACCACTACTACATTCCCATGTCTGCCTCTTCGATTTTCGACATCTTCAAAAGTGTTTTAAACAGCAGCCACAAAGACAGACAAAAAGAACATTATTTAGCCCCTGTTTCACCGCTTCCCTATAAACTTCTAGATAGCCTATGTGCTTGTTATTCTGTCAGATAGTAATTTTTTTTTGTTTCACCAGTGTCAGATTGCATTAACTTATAGATTTACTTGCAGAATTAACATGCGGACAAAAGTTAGTTTCTTTATTAATATCTTCAATGTATAGACAAAACCAATTTACACTTTTATAATAGTAAAGAAGAAACATACGTGGGTAGATTAAAAGCAGATTGAGAGGCGTAAGTTCCATCGCTGGTGACGAGCTGACGCGGGGCTGCTTCTTCTTTCTTCTCCTCTTTCTTATCTTTCTCTTCCTGTAGTCACAAAAAAAATATCAATAGAACAATGAAATTCTGTGCCTGGATCGAAAACTAAATAAAATACCGTTATCGTCAAAAAACTTTGTGGCGTAAAAGAATACGTAGTGACCAAAATCGAGAAAAGGATGCTTAGATACGAAGATTGAAGAAAGAGATCTACCAGGGGAGAGCGAAAGGAAACGTTGGAAGGGGAAGGAAGGCCTAGGCGAACGTACCAGGACTAAATTCAAGACCTTCTAAATAAAGGTCAGATTAAAAGTACCCTAAACCGAGCATGTATGAAAGGATTGATGAAAGTACAGGGAAGTATGGCAAGATCGTAGCAGGTGGAGGACTGTGGTCTCTGCCTAACCCGACGGGAAAGAGGCGTGATGTTATGTATCTATGTATGTATCATCAAAAACAGAGACCAGTATTTCGCTGGTAGCGCGACTATTTGCGCCACTGGTGTCCGTAACAAGACACCAGTGGCCACAGTATTAAGGGCTATATTTCACTGGGAGTAGTAGCGCGACCAACAGCCGAGCTGGTCGCAGGGTGTAGCGACTCTGGTGTCTAGTTACGGACACCAGTAGCGCAACCAGTCGCGCCACCATGGTGTCCCAGTGAAATACCGGCCTAAAACTAACTATTTCAAAAGGGTGCAGTTTCAAATTCATTTATAATTATTTTTGTTTTCAAAAGATCGTAAAATATTATATTGAGCCATGACATCTCATACAAAAAAATATATAAAAAAAATTAGTTTTGACATTCAAAAAATTCACTATTTTCGACTTGTTGAATGTTCATCCATAGCTCTTTGGGTGACCTTGAGCTTCCTGATAAGGCCCATCGTGAGCGGCCACGTCTCGGTTCCATATGTCATCACTGGCAACACACACTGGTCAAAGACTTTCGTCTTGAGACACTGCGGTATTTTGGACGTGAAGATATTGCGGAGCTTCCCGAACGCTGCCCATCCGAGTCGGATTCGACGAGTAACCTCTTTCTCTAAGTTGGATTTACCCAGCTGGACTGTTTGTCCCAGGTATACGTATTCATCGACAACTTCGAGCGTAGAGTCTCCAACTTTACTGACATAGCTCTGAGAGTCGCTAAACTAAAGTGGCAGTGGGCAGGGCACATCGCAAGAAGAACCGATGGCCGATGGGGCGTGAGGGTTCTAGAGTGGCGACCACGTACCGGAAGACGAAGCGTTGGCAGGTGGACCGCCCCCCACAAGGTGGACCGACGAGCTGGTCAAGGGCGCGGGAAGCCGCTGGATGCGAGCAGCGCAGGACCGGTCGTCATGGGGATCTTTAGGGGAGGCCTATGTCCAGCAGTGGACGTCTTTCGGCTGATATGATGATTTATTTATTTATTTATTAAGGTTTGCCAACAGGTAATACACATAGACTTAACTCTACTAACATCTTTTACAGGACTTACATATAGGTACACCCAATTACAGGCAAACACAACATGCAATTTGAGTTTTTAACGTAAATACGCTACACTAAGAAACACAATTTAAAATTTAGTTAACCTAAAGATTACAATTTGGATTTGAGTTTTAGTTTAGACAATATATTTTTAAATTCAAGAAAAGAGCAGTTAAACATATCGACATTTTCGTTGACAAATAAAGTGTTGTATTGTCTGCATATCCGATTAACGATATTATAGAAGCCGAAGTTAGTTCTAGAGTACTCGGTAGCAAAAGGTTTGTAGTTACACAAACGAGATCCAGAACGAGGAACAGTAAAGTTTATTTCAGCCAATATATGTGGCGTGTCCACAAGGCCTGTTACGATCTTATAGAGAAACAGCTGGTCGTTTATCCACCGCCTGTCCTCCAATGAAATCAGTTGGAAATGTCCTAACCTTTTATCGTAAGAGTTGAGGTCCAGTCTTTTGTCATGCACCGCAAGAAAAAAGAGAAAACGTTTTTGTACTCTTTCGATCCTATCGATGTGAATATGATAGTGAGGACTCCAAACCCAGGAGCAGTATTCTAATACACTACGCACTAAAGCGTAATAAACTATTTTCAATGGAGTGGTACTTTTAAATTTTTTACAGTTACGCCAAACGAACCCTAGCATTCGAAGAGACTTTTTTATGATTTCGTCGATATGGTCATTGTAGGAAAGCTTGCTGTTCAAAGTTACACCAAGGTCTCTGATTTTCGTGACTTCTTCTAGTTTGGAACCGTTAATTTGGTAGCTTGATTTGATTGGATACTTTTTTCTACAAAATGTAATAGCTTTGCATTTTTTACTATTAAGTGGGAGTTTATTTTTAACAGACCAAGCCAATATTCTATCGAGATCATTTTGCAATAGTTGTGAATCTAGAGAGCTGTTAATAATTTTGAAAAGTTTAAGGTCGTCTGCGAAAAGAGAGAATTTAGAATGGCGTATGACGGAAACTAAGTCGTTAATAAAAACTAAAAAAAGTATTGGGCCCAAGTGGGAACCTTGAGGCACACCAGAACTAGCTGTGAAGAGCTCAGATTCATTGCCACAAACAACAACTTTTTGGGATCTGCCACTTAGATACGAAGCAAACCATTTCAAAAGACTGCCATGGACGCCTACGTTATATAGCTTGTTTATTAGCAAGTAGTGATCGACTTTATCAAAGGCTTTGCTTATGTCTGTATAGATTGCGTCTACTTGCAAACCTCTATCGAGTACAGAAGAAATTTGTGATGTATAATTGGCCAAATTTGTTGCAGTAGACATTTTGGAACGAAATCCATGTTGCTCGGGTATAAGTAATGGCTTTAAATGAGACGTCAGTACTGGACAAATGAGGGATTCAAATACCTTAGCTAGAGTTGACAAAAGAGAAATAGGCCTATACTCTGTGATGTCCATTGAATTGCCGCTTTTAGGAATGGGTATAATATTGGCACATTTCCATAAAGAAGGAAAGACTCCGGTCTGAAGGGAATAATTAAATATTGTGTTTAATGGGTGACTTAGAGCTTTGGCACAGTTGGAAATAAAAATTGGTGGTATACCATCTGGTCCGCATCCCTTACGGCAGTCCAGCTTCTTAAGCTTTTTTTCTATTTCTTGTTTGGAAAATTTAAGTCTCCCGATGACATTGTAAGACAAAAAATTGTTTCCGGGTAAGTGTAGGATATTATCAATAGGGCCGCTCATACAAGGATCAGAAGGTGAGAAAACAGACGCAAAATTATTAGCAAATCCGTTGCAAATTGAATTAGGAGTTGTCAATTTATTATTATTTAGCGTCATTTCGGAAGGAAATGAGCTATTACGCTTACGCTTGGAGCTTATGTAGGACCAAAAAGAATTCATATTGTTTTTAGCTATAGATGCTTCAATCTTACGTCGGTAATTATTGTAACAGATAGAAATTTGAATGTGACATCTAGTTCTAGCATTTGTGAAATCAAAATCATCTAAAGGGTTATTGAATTTTTTAAATCTCTCACGATATTTATCCTTTTCAATGAGGAGTTTAATCAGGTTTCGTGTGTACCAGACTGGATAACAATTTCGTTTAGGTTTACACATAGGCGTGTGTTTCTTCACAATATAATTAACTATTTCGTAAAATTTGTCAATCATGCAGTCAACTGTAGGAATAGCCTTCAGTTCATAGTCCCAATCTATCGAGCTTAATTCTTTGTTTATTTCTTCATAATTAGCCTTGTAGAAGTTGTACCTGGCTATTGTTTCTTTTTTCAGGAAGCTTGAAGGACTTGAATTATTTAAACTGATTATAAGTGGAGGGTGATAGGACTCGACCTTTGTAAGAGCATAGTCAGCCTCGCAAACCTTGCAGTTGGAAGAGGTAGAGAATATAAGATCTAATAGATTACCATCGCAATTAAAAGTGTTATTTTTCTGATATAGGTTATGCAGAGATATGAAATCGGACATCAGATGAACAAAGCCGGAGTTTATATTAGTGGAAGGGTGAACTGAACTCGACTGCGATTCAGCAAAAAGTCTAGACGTTTGGTGGAGATTAAAATCTCCAAGTATAATTATTTCATCACTGCTGGCTAGTGAGAGAGATTGACTAATAGCGGCTAATTGACCGTCAAGCTTGGTATGGGTTACAGGAGGTGGAATATAGACAGCACATATGCAAACGGACTTTTTTGTCCTACCAGACCCTGCAGATACAGAGACCCAGAGATCCTCATTATCAGGACTTTGGAAATGAGACATCTGAACTGCAGAAAACTGTTTGGCAACGGCAATCATGACACCACCTCCCTCAGACTTAGCTCCAGCAACACTGCTACGATCGCGGCGAAAGATGTTGTAATTAGTGTTTAAAATTTCGCTATTCAAAACGCTGTCATTTAACCAAGTCTCGGTGAAAACTATGACGTCATGATCGCTGTTGAGACTAGTAATATGCAGATCGTGTAGTTTACCTCGGATACTTCTCACGTTTTGATAGTAGATAGTTAGATTAGCCATTTAAATAAATAAATTATATTAATCGTTATTCAAAATACTAAATTCTAATTAAGCTGAATCAGAGCCACCCTTCGCAGCAAGATCATCCAGAACAACGCTGTTCTTAACCCAGATAACCGAAGTAGAATCGTCCTTACGGAGAAATACGCGACCGTGGCGCACCCACACATATTTGTAATTATTGTCTTTTTTAAACTTGCGAGATAGCGCATGCAACGAGCGATTCCTCGGGGAGAGATGTTCCATGACGTAAATGGGTCGTTTCTCTCCTCCTAGTCCCAGGTGAGCAGTGCTCAATTTGTCTGTTTTATTGTCTTTGTTGAATTTTAAGCAGGCTGCCAGCAGACTATCACGCACTATGGACGAAGATAACTTTATAATCACCGACTTTGGTCTAGGCGAATCGGGGCTAGACTTGGCCACTCTAGAGCAAGATGCTATATCGGTTTCTGTCAAAGGGTAAGATACAATTTGGCCCAATTGAATAGCGACATTTTTTAATATTTCGTTCTTGTGTTCAGGCAGGCACTGGATTTCTATGTTGCAATCGCGGTTCTTTTGATCTATTAGGTCCATCTTGAAATTTAGTTCTTTAACTTGCTCATTTAATTTTGAGTTCTCTTTTCGCAGTTCTGTAGTTGCTGAGCGCAGATCCTGTAGCTCCTTTTGCACTTCGTCATAATGATGATGATGATGATGATGATGAATGTTCATCGATGGTCTAGCTAGAGGTTTATTCTTCTATCACACCCCGGACACAACATACATCGAGCGCGAATTTGAAATTGGACGGTCGCATAGGCCCGCAGACCCTCAGAAGGAGCACGAGAATGTCACGGGCGGGTGCGCGCGGGGTGCGGGGTAGATTGCGGGCGGGGGGCGGAGAGTGTCCGTTGTGTATGATAGTACTTTTACTTTATTCTGTGCTTCTACCACGCAAGTTTGTTGACTAAACATTGAGTAGACTCCTGGAAATCACTTTGATAGTGTTGCCACCAACAGTGTGGCATCTGCCAGTAGAACACCATGTTGCCACAATACTGTACTGACTGCCAGCTCCAGCCGAAGGGGTGACCTCAGCAGTGTGGTGTCTGCCAGTAAAACACCATGTTGCCAGTAGAACCCCATGTCGCTACACTACTGACCTGGCTGTCGGGGCCGGCCGAGAGGATGACGTCAGCATTGTGGTATTTGCCAGTAGAACATCATGCTGCCAGTTGAAAACCACATTGCCTGTAGAACGCTATGTTGCCAGTAGGGTGCCATGTTGCCAGTAGGATGCTATGTTGCCAATAGAACACCATGTTGCCAGCAGGGTGCCATGTTGCCAATAGGGTGCTATGTTGCCAATAGAACACCATATTTCCAGTAGAACGCCATGTTGCCAGTAGAACGCCATGCTGCCAGTAGAACCCCATGTCGCCACAGTACTGACCTGGCGGTCGGCTCCGGCTGAGGGGATGACGTCAGCAGTGTGGTATCTGTAATAGAATGCCATGTTGCCAGTAGGACTCCATGTTGCCAGTAGGACGCCATGTTGCCAGTAGAACGCCATGTTGCCAGCAGAACCCCGTGTCGCCACTCTACTGACCTGGCTGTCGGCTGCGGCCGAGGAGATGACGTCAGCAGTGTGGTATCTGTAGTAGAACGCCATGTTGCCAGTAGGACGCCATGTTGCCATTAGGACGCCATGTTGCCAGTAGAACGCCATGTTGCCAGTAGAACCCCGTGTCGCCACTCTACTGACCTGGCTGTCCGCTGCAGCCGAGGGTATGACGTCAGCGAGTGTGGCGATGGCGGCGGTGGCGCGGGCAGGACTATCAGCGAACTCTGCCAGTAGCCACAAGGCCGACCGCGCTATCTTCCCCACTTTGATGTTTGGGACAGACTCCAACAGTTTCTGAATAAAAAAGAAAAGAAAAATTTATCACATTGACGACTCAACAACTCTGACATGGTTATCAATCTTACAAACCATACGATACTATGAGATTTTTTAAGTAGGTAGCTAACTTCGTATAAACTCGATAAAACAAGGCCAAAGAAGAAACAATAAAAAAATTTAGGCGGGAAACATCTTGTGATACGCTGTGTACGTTACGTAGCAAATGTGTTTTCCACGTAAACGCGCGCAATCTATATTTTTTTTAAATGGCCCAACAAGTCGGTGAATAAACAGCATGACTAGTCGCCTAAATGGTAGCTTCTGAATCGCTGGTGTTATAACCTTGATCTTGCGCTGTTTAAACTTGACCTTGAGCTATTCAACCTTGACCTTAAACTATACAACCTTGACTTTAAGCCATTCATTTTAGAATTTTTATACCTTTACTTAGTTCTCGAGATTTATAACGTTTCTTTAAAGCTATTAATTTTGACCTTGAGCTATTCGACCTCGACCTTGGAGAATCAACCTCCGTGAGCTATTTGACCTCGACCTTGGAGGATTAACCTTGACGTATCCCACTGACCTGGTAGACGTGGTCCCTCAGCTCGGTGAAGGTGTGCAGTGCTGCGCGGAGGAACAACATGACGTCGGCAGCAGCCGGCTCGCTGCCGTCGCCCAGCAGCTCCAGCAGCGCCGGGGCCACGGCGCCCGCCACCTCGGGGAACTGGGAACACAATACGGTAATATAAAGTTGAAATGAACATGTGTGAGATATTGGAGCGATAGATAGATGCACGTATCGTTCATTTTCACTCCGTTCTGCTGTCATTCATACAAGTTGGTAACAATTGGAGAAATTTCTTTCAAAAACTAAATGCATGAAACTAGCGACTTTCCATTCTATCAAATGAAATCTCTACTTTTGTAAAATCGAAGATATTTATAAAAAAATATCACGTTATGCTATTTTGATGCCCCTGAACCCAAATCAATGAATTGTGGACAATTTGTCGGCTTGTTTGTTTATTTGTTTGAGCATCACAGAAAAACTTTTAACCGTTTTTAATGAAACATTTTTGGTTCATAGTTTAGTTTGTCTTAAACACTGGTGTTCATTGTACTGTTAGAATGGGAACCGCAGATATAACAATTTTTTTCAACGAACTACGAGTATAAGTGCGTGTAACCACTATGTATTAACTGAATCTTTCTCAAAAGAAGAAAGGTTGAAATATGAAAAAAGATTGGACCTTCCCATACAAAATGCCTAACTAGCTGATGAAGTTTCTATGGGATCTTATTTCTTCCTGGGAAAGGATGTTTAGTTTTTTGTATGAGAAATATACTGAAATTTGTGCTCGGACTAAAAAATACATACATACATACAGAACATCACGCCTTGTTCCCGTCGGGGTAGGCAGAGACCACAGTTCTCCACCTGCTACGATCTTGACATACTTCCCTTGCTTCCTGAACCTTCATCAATCCTTTCATAAATGCTCGTCGGTTTAGGGTACTTTTAACCTGGCCTTTATTCAGAGACTAAAAAATAGCCCGACTTTATTCCGTCAATTCACAGTATAGGGAGGTCAGATTTAAGTTGTTCTGGTGGAGCAATACCTAAAGTACGTGCAGACGGGTCGGGCCCGCTCCAGGTTTGCAAATGAAGCACACTACGTTTCTGCGGCTGGATGATTTTCACATTTCCCCGATTTCGAAATCCGGGGTTGTTTTCAATTTTTAGGGTTCCGTACATCAAAATTAAAAAAACTTAACCCTTATAGGATCACTTTGTTGTCCGTCTGTCTGTCTGTCAAGACCCTTTTTCTCACGAACGAGAAGAGGTATCAGGTTGAAATTGATAACGAATATTAAGGTCCATAAACCACACAAGATCTGAAAATTTAATTTTTTTACAACGACGACGCAATCAAAAGATATGGCTGTTTTTGTCCTCATCTCCACACATTTATGCAAAAAAGCTAAACCTACAGGGTACTTCCCGTTGACCTAAAATTATGAAATTTGGCAAGAAGCTAGGTCTTACAGTACAAATAAAGGGAAAAGTCTAAAATCATTAAGTATTTCAATTTTTCTCACAACTAATAGTAACCAATTAAGGTGAGCTCCGTTTCAAGAAATTTTCTATGAAAGAGGGGTCAAGTTGAATGGTCGTGGAGTTTTTAAAATCAAAGAGCAAAAGCTTTTAGTATATTATATGGTAGATAGGTATGGAACTCTTAGGGCGCGAATCCGACTCGCACTTGGACGGTTTTTTCTATACAAACAAACCATAGTTATTTATGCAACTGTTTATTCATTTATTCATTTATTGCAGTCATGTACAAGTAAGTAGGTCTTAAATATAGCTTAAAGGTAAAGTACATGCACCCTGTCAAATTAGGGTATAGCAATTTAGACTAACAATATCTTTAACGTTCATCACTTTAATGTCATGTTGAATAAGAATGATCATGCATTTGAAGTTAACAATATCATTATCATTAAATTAATTATTTCATTATTATTATTAGTCCAGATTACATTGTTAAATTAAATTGTTGAATTAATATCCATCCACAAAATGTCGTTAAAAAAGAAGGAATAAATTATAAAACTAATTGTTATGTCATTTACCTAAAAGTTAAATATTAAAAAAAATAGAAATAAAATATGTCACAAATATCACAATCTACCTAACTCATTAGAAATCGATTTTAACATTTATAATTCGTTGTGCAGTGGATCCAACCGGTCAGTTTAATATTAGGGTTCAGTATCGTTAATGAAATCATTGACTGTATAGTAACATTTTTCTATCAGTACATTTTTAAGTTGTCTTTTAAAGGAAACATCATTTTCTATGGATTTGATTTTGTCAGGAATTTTGTTGAATATTATGATCGAGCTGTAGTAGGGGCCTGTTTTATATAATTCTAACTTGGGAGCAGGGAGCGCCAAGCGGTCTTTTCGGCGTGCACTTTTTGTGAACTCATACAGGTGTATATTCTTTCTGACGAATAAGGCCGTTTCGAAAATATAAATGGCTGGAAAAGTTAGAATTTTGTTTTTTATAAATATTGGTCTGCAGCTTTCTCTTCGTCGTACATTGAATATAATGCGAATACATTTTTTCTGGATGATGAATAGATCTTTGGCATCTGTGCTATGGCCCCATAAGCTGACACCGTACCGCAGCCATGCAAATGCATAAGCATAGTATGCGGACAAAGCACAGTCTATATTGGTATTGCATTTTAGCACGCTTAGAGCAAATATAAATTGTGAAAATTTAGTTTTCAGTTTTTCTACGTGGTTTTTCCAATTCACGTGAGTGTCAATATCTAATCCTAGCAGAGTGCACGAGCTAACTTCCTCAACCTGTAGGGTACGCGAGATAACTTTTAGATCAGTAGGAGCTTTTTGATAGGGTCTAAATTGTATAATTTTTGTCTTTTTATTATTTAACTCTAAGTTGTGATTTTGTAGCCAAGTATTAATTTTATCATACGTTTCGGTAATATGTTGTATATTTACATCGGTAGGGTTATATTCAAATAATAAGGACACATCGTCAGCAAAAAGGACGCTAAGAGAATTGGATATTTTGGGTAGGTCGTTAATATACGCCAAGAAGAGGGTGCATCCAAGGACGCTACCCTGAGGTATCGAACAATTCATTACTCGCATATCCGATTGTACAGTCTCAACTTCATTTTTGTTGTTTAGGTATTCTATTTGGGTACATTGTTATCTATTCAAAAGATAGGATTGTAGCCAACTGTGAGCTATTCCCCTAATTCCTAGGCCGTAAAGCTTATCGAGTAATATTGGGTGAATAACTTTATCATATGCTTTCGACATGTCTAATAGAATACCGATTGCGTAACATTTATTTCTTAGGATTTCCATTATTCCTTGGACAAATGTGAATGCAGCTAGAGTAGTAGAATGGATTTTCCTAAATCCATATTGATTTTTGTCTAAAAGATTGTACTTTTCAAAAAATGCTGTAATGCGGTTATTCATCACTTTCCCAAAGATCTTGGACACCGCTGGTAGGATTGCGATCGGTCGATATTGACTAGGGTTATCCGGGTTACCGCCTTTTTTTAGAATTGGCTTCACTCGAGCAATTTTAAGACTATCTGGATATGCACCGGTTTCAAAGGATTGATTTATTAACATTGTTATCGGAGGTGCAAGTTCATTGGCACAGAATTTAAGTAAGCTTGGCGGAATGTCATCCACTCCACAGCTGTGTTTATTGGGGAGGTTACGTAGTAGGTTGAGTACTTCTCGCTCGGTCGCCGGTCGCAAGTACATGGAGTTTATCGCAGGCGTATGCACCGGTTGGCCGCGCGGTGATGCGCTCGTGTCGCCTCCCGCCGCTGTTTGCGTCGGTTCGCCCACTGTAGCGAAATAGTTATTGAAATGGTTTGCCACTTCGGCCGGACACTCAGTGATATTATTATTTATTTTAAGTTTAATGTTTTGTATGTCATACTTATTTGTTGATTTCCCTGTTATTCTGTTTGTTATAGACCACATTGTTTTAGTTTTGTTCTTTGATCTTTTCATAGTTGCTATATAATTTAGTTTCAATGATGTCTTTATACTTTTTCGAAGTGTTTTTCTATACCAACGGAAGTATCTTTTTAGTATTTTACTTTTCGATTGATTGGCTAGCGTTCGTGTAACTGTTGCGTAATGAGAGTATTTTTAACACGTGATCTGGTTTTTGATACGAGGCGCAGCCGAGTATCAAAATAGTATAGATCGAGTGTTAAAATGACTAATTACGTAAATACATACATACTCGTACATAACATCACGCCTTGTTACCGACGGGGTAGGCAGAGACCACAGTTCTCCACCTGCTACGATCTTGACATACTTCCCTTGCTTCCTGAACCTTCATCAATCCTTTCATACATGCTCGTCGGTTTAGGGTACTTTTAACCTGGTCTTTATTCAGAACGTCCTGAACGTAAAGTTGCATACAATACTTTATCTACGACCGACAAAATAAAATAAAATTTTAAACGGTAGTAAATAATTTATTTAACTACTAAAGTTATTCCTGAAGTTGTTCCAGATCCAGAGCTTGTGGATGAAGTTGCTTTAACATAAATTTCATTGCATACTGTTACACCCGGTATATGGTTACTGATAGCTTCTTGTAGATTCATGTTCTCCTGGTACTTCAATTTTGTTTAAACCACTTCTTCTTTTGTTGCCACGGTCACTTGCGTGCCAACCATGGGTACTGTCAGCCTCTTATCGATTTATGTTTTCCTGGTACTCTCTATTTTCTTTTAAATGTCATCCAAGTAAAAAGTTGCCACTTTAGTATTTTTACAAAATACTTTAAGTAGGCTGTATGCAGTATATTGCCTTAGAAAATCCATACTCCATTTCCGTAATGTTCGTAGTATGGGACAGTGTGGAAATGAAAATTATAGCGGACAATGACCTCAATTTCGAAACTGTCATTGATTTCGAATTTGGAATATTCCGGTAGGGAGTAGATAAAACTTGTTTTTACAATTACGAGTATGAACATAACAAAAAATTTGGCAAAATAGAGGTAGTTTACCTTCAAGGCCGCCTTGTGCATGGCGCGCACGAGCAGCTGGCGGTACCGCGCCGCGTCCTCGTGGTCCGCACTCTGCGCGCGCGCCGCCTCCTTGCGCAGCACGCCCACCAGCTGCTCCGCGTGCGACGGGCCCACCAGCTCCAGCGCTGCGGAACACACACTACATTACATTACAATACAAACACGCCCTTCGATTCAAACATCGTGCAAGTCATTTGCACGACTTCTTATGACACGGTAAACTGATGGAAGGCAGACGTGCTCAAGGTAGGGCAGCTACGAGATGGTCAGAAACAATGAGGAAGGCAGTGGGCGGCAACATTCAGCGAGCGGGCCACACATCATCACCCAGCTGCTGCGTCCGCTTCCTCACGTCCAGGTCGGACGCGGCCAGCACGCGCAGCACACCCATGGCGAGCGCGGGTACCTCCCCCCCTTTCCCCCCACTCACCCAGCTGCAGCGTCCGCTTCCTCACGTCCAGGTCGGACGCGGCCAGCACGCGCAGCACACCCATGGCGAGCGCGGGTACCTCCCCCCCTTTCCCCCCACTCACCCAGCTGCAGCGTCCGCTTCCTCACGTCCAGGTCGGACGCGGCCAGCACGCGCAGCACACCCATGGCGAGCGCGGGTACCTCCCCCCCTTTCCCCCCACTCACCCAGCTGCAGCGTCCGCTTCCTCACGTCCAGGTCGGACGCGGCCAGCACGCGCAGCACACCCATGGCGAGCGCGGGTACCTCCCCCCCTTTCCCCCCACTCACCCAGCTGCAGCGTCCGCTTCCTCACGTCCAGGTCGGACGCGGCCAGCACGCGCAGCACACCCATGGCGAGCGCGGGTATCTCCCCCCCCTTTCCCCCCACTCACCCAGCTGCAGCGTCCGCTTCCTCACGTCCAGGTCGGACGCGGCCAGCACGCGCAGCACACCCATGGCGAGCGCGGGTACCTCCCCCCCTTTCCCCCCACTCACCCAGCTGCAGCGTCCGCTTCCTCACGTCCAGGTCGGACGCGGCCAGCACGCGCAGCACACCCATGGCGAGCGCGGGTACCTCCCCCCCTTTCCCCCCACTCACCCAGCTGCAGCGTCCGCTTCCTCACGTCCAGGTCGGACGCGGCCAGCACGCGCAGCACACCCATGGCGAGCGCGGGTACCTCCCCCCCTTTCCCCCCACTCACCCAGCTGCAGCGTCCGCTTCCTCACGTCCAGGTCGGACGCGGCCAGCACGCGCAGCACACCCATGGCGAGCGCGGGTACCTCCCCCCCTTTCCCTCCACTCACCCAGCTGCAGCGTCCGCTTCCTCACGTCCAGGTCGGACGCGGCCAGCACGCGCAGCACACCCATGGCGAGCGCGGGTATCTCCCCCCCCTTTCCCCCCACTCACCCAGCTGCAGCGTCCGCTTCCTCACGTCCAGGTCGGACGCGGCCAGCACGCGCAGCACACCCATGGCGAGCGCGGGTACCTCCCCCCCTTTCCCCCCACTCACCCAGCTGCAGCGTCCGCTTCCTCACGTCCAGGTCGGACGCGGCCAGCACGCGCAGCACACCCATGGCGAGCGCGGGTACCTCCCCCCCTTTCCCCCCACTCACCCAGCTGCAGCGTCCGCTTCCTCACGTCCAGGTCGGACGCGGCCAGCACGCGCAGCACACCCATGGCGAGCGCGGGTATCTCCCCCCCCTTTCCCCCCACTCACCCAGCTGCAGCGTCCGCTTCCTCACGTCCAGGTCGGACGCGGCCAGCACGCGCAGCACACCCATGGCGAGCGCGGGTACCTCCCCCCCTTTCCCCCCACTCACCCAGCTGCAGCGTCCGCTTCCTCACGTCCAGGTCGGACGCGGCCAGCACGCGCAGCACACCCATGGCGAGCGCGGGTACCTCCCCCCTTTCCCCCCACTCACCCAGCTGCAGCGTCCGCTTCCTCACGTCCAGGTCGGACGCGGCCAGCACGCGCAGCACACCCATGGCGAGCGCGGGTACCTCCCCCCCTTTCCCCCCACTCACCCAGCTGCAGCGTCCGCTTCCTCACGTCCAGGTCGGACGCGGCCAGCACGCGCAGCACACCCATGGCGAGCGCGGGTACCTCCCCCCCTTTCCCCCCACTCACCCAGCTGCAGCGTCCGCTTCCTCACGTCCAGGTCGGACGCGGCCAGCACGCGCAGCACACCCATGGCGAGCGCGGGTACCTCCCCCCCTTTCCCCCCACTCACCCAGCTGCAGCGTCCGCTTCCTCACGTCCAGGTCGGACGCGGCCAGCACGCGCAGCACACCCATGGCGAGCGCGGGTACCTCCCCCCCTTTCCCCCCACTCACCCAGCTGCAGCGTCCGCTTCCTCACGTCCAGGTCGGACGCGGCCAGCACGCGCAGCACACCCATGGCGAGCGCGGGTATCTCCCCCCCCTTTCCCCCCACTCACCCAGCTGCAGCGTCCGCTTCCTCACGTCCAGGTCGGACGCGGCCAGCACGCGCAGCACACCCATGGCGAGCGCGGGTACCTCCCCCCCTTTCCCCCCACTCACCCAGCTGCAGCGTCCGCTTCCTCACGTCCAGGTCGGACGCGGCCAGCACGCGCAGCACACCCATGGCGAGCGCGGGTACCTCCCCCCCTTTCCCCCCACTCACCCAGCTGCAGCGTCCGCTTCCTCACGTCCAGGTCGGACGCGGCCAGCACGCGCAGCACACCCATGGCGAGCGCGGGTATCTCCCCCCCCTTTCCCCCCACTCACCCAGCTGCAGCGTCCGCTTCCTCACGTCCAGGTCGGACGCGGCCAGCACGCGCAGCACGTCCATGGCGAGCGCGGGTACCTCCCCCCCTTTCCCCCCACTCACCCAGCTGCAGCGTCCGCTTCCTCACGTCCAGGTCGGACGCGGCCAGCACGCGCAGCACGTCCATGGCGAGCGCGGGTACCTCCCCCCCTTTCCCCCCACTCACCCAGCTGCAGCGTCCGCTTCCTCACGTCCAGGTCGGACGCGGCCAGCACGCGCAGCACGTCCATGGCGAGCGCGGGTACCTCCCCCCCTTTCCCCCCACTCACCCAGCTGCAGCGTCCGCTTCCTCACGTCCAGGTCGGACGCGGCCAGCACGCGCAGCACGTCCATGGCGAGCGCGGGTACCTCCCCCCCTTTCCCCCCACTCACCCAGCTGCAGCGTCCGCTTCCTCACGTCCAGGTCGGACGCGGCCAGCACGCGCAGCACGTCCATGGCGAGCGCGGGTACCTCCCCCCCTTTCCCCCCACTCACCCAGCTGCAGCGTCCGCTTCCTCACGTCCAGGTCGGACGCGGCCAGCACGCGCAGCACGTCCATGGCGAGCGCGGGTACCTCCCCCCACACACTCACCCAGCTGCAGCGTCCGCTTCCTCACGTCCAGGTCGGACGCGGCCAGCACGCGCAGCACGTCCATGGCGAGCGCGGGTACCTCCCCCCCTTTCCCCCCACTCACCCAGCTGCAGCGTCCGCTTCCTCACGTCCAGGTCGGACGCGGCCAGCACGCGCAGCACGTCCATGGCGAGCGCGGGTATCTCCCCCCCCCTTTCCCCCCACTCACCCAGCTGCAGCGTCCGCTTCCTCACGTCCAGGTCGGACGCGGCCAGCACGCGCAGCACACCCATGGCGAGCGCGGGTACCTCCCCCCCTTTCCCCCCACTCACCCAGCTGCAGCGTCCGCTTCCTCACGTCCAGGTCGGACGCGGCCAGCACGCGCAGCACGTCCATGGCGAGCGCGGGTACCTCCCCCCCTTTCCCCCCACTCACCCAGCTGCAGCGTCCGCTTCCTCACGTCCAGGTCGGACGCGGCCAGCACGCGCAGCACGTCCATGGCGAGCGCGGGTACCTCCCCCCCTTTCCCCCCACTCACCCAGCTGCAGCGTCCGCTTCCTCACGTCCAGGTCGGACGCGGCCAGCACGCGCAGCACACCCATGGCGAGCGCGGGTACCTCCCCCCCTTTCCCCCCACTCACCCAGCTGCAGCGTCCGCTTCCTCACGTCTAGGTCGGACGCGGCCAGCACGCGCAGCACGTCCATGGCGAGCGCGGGTACCTCCCCCCCTTTCCCCCCACTCACCCAGCTGCAGCGTCCGCTTCCTCACGTCCAGGTCGGACGCGGCCAGCACGCGCAGCACGTCCATGGCGAGCGCGGGTATCTCCCCCCCCCTTTCCCCCCACTCACCCAGCTGCAGCGTCCGCTTCCTCACGTCCAGGTCGGACGCGGCCAGCACGCGCAGCACACCCATGGCGAGCGCGGGTACCTCCCCCCCTTTCCCCCCACTCACCCAGCTGCAGCGTCCGCTTCCTCACGTCCAGGTCGGACGCGGCCAGCACGCGCAGCACGTCCATGGCGAGCGCGGGTACCTCCCCCCCTTTCCCCCCACTCACCCAGCTGCAGCGTCCGCTTCCTCACGTCCAGGTCGGACGCGGCCAGCACGCGCAGCACGTCCATGGCGAGCGCGGGTATCTCCCCCCCCCTTTCCCCCCACTCACCCAGCTGCAGCGTCCGCTTCCTCACGTCCAGGTCGGACGCGGCCAGCACGCGCAGCACGTCCATGGCGAGCGCGGGTAGCGCCCGGCGCGCCGCCTCGCCCCCCGCCTCGCGCAGCCCCCCGAGCCGCTCGACCACGATCAGCTTCACGTTGTTGTCGCTCTCCTTCACTATCAGGTCGATGTAGCACGCCGCTGCCGCCTGCCACAATCATCATCTCATATTATTATGTGTTTGTGTGAATCACATTTTTTTTTTTTTTTTGGAAAATTTACAGCCAATAATGTTTTATATAATAATTTTGAAAAGAACTACGCCAATTACAAATTTTCACCAGTATAAAATTCATTGAGTCATTAAGTTACTCAATCAATAAACTTAGAAAGTATCTAAAAGTTGGATTTAACAAAAAATAAAGCTGGATGGATTCCACTGAAGTAAAATAACCTATAGGTAAATTTACAGGTTATCAATGAGTACCTTGGTAAGCTGTCGTTTGATACTTGAGTTGCTGGTTGTAAATATATCTATAGTTGCTGGTATATCTTTAATTTCCCTACAGACTCTACCAAAAAACGAGTTTGCTCTGTAATTCGTTCTAGCAAATGGTACGTCAAGGACTGAACGCTCTCTAAAATATAACAAATTAGTACGCAGGTATACTTTAGACAATAATTCTGGGCTATCTATTAATCCCTTTACAATGCTAGAAAAGTAACATATGTCGCTTATATTACGCCTTATATTCAGTGGTAAAAAATGGTAACGTCTACATCTGTGGTTATAATCAACTGATCGTTGTTTAGCTTTAAAATCTAGAAAGCGGAGGACATAACCAGATCATCACACCTACAGTCCAAGTAATGTAGCTTGACTAGAATGACAGCAGTGTAAAAGCAGGACGGAGCGATGCGCCTTACACTGGAGCGACAGAAATATGTATCGATCTGACCTGCCTTACACATAGTTTTTCTTACTGTCTCAAACTATATTGTTTCAACTAAAGATCTTTCAACTAAACTTAAAGATCTCTTTTTATCTAGTCTTAATTGTGATTTTGATATTATAATTTTCACAGAAACATGGCTTAACGAAAGTATTTATGATGCAGAAATACTCAACGACCAGTATTCTCGATCCATTTCAAATAGCGCGAAACAGGAAGGGGGTGGTGTACTGATAGCGGTGTCCAAAAAAATTGATTCTAATATTGTCTTTCAAGATAACAGTAATGAAGATCTGTGGGTTTCGATAAATTTCGGGAAAAAGAGAAAGCCACTCGACATTTGTGCCCTATACATCCCGCCACCTATTTCAATTCATAACCTTGAAAAGCAACTGGAATCAATTTCGGACTCCATTGCATTTAGACATGATAGTGATGTACTCATTGTAGGAGACTTTAACATTGGTCTCATCATTTGGCAGCGTAATCAAGAGCAATCGGAGAAACATACAGCTGCTTCCCCTGCCATGGTTTCATCAAACTTAGAAAAAATGTTGGCCGACTTTATGTCACTACATTGCTTCGATCAGTTTAACCTGGTGCGCAACAAAGATGATAAAATTCTAGATCTGGTTTTAAGTAACAATCCTAATATATGCATATCAGAAGCCCCAGTGGCACTCTCTAAAATCGATCAATTTCACCCCCCAATAACAATTGTCATAGATAACATGATTAAAACTTATATACCTTAGAAAATTGTCACAAAATACAACTTTTTTAAAGCAGATTATGTATCCATTAATAGAGAATTACTTGAAGTTAATTGGAATGAATTCTTTAGTATGTATAAAAATATTGACGAAATGTTAGAAAAATTCTATAGTTTGCTACACAAGATTATAGACAAATATGTTCCTAAAGTACGTTCGAACAGACGAGGGCAATATCCCATTTGGTACAGCAAAAACTTGATCAAATTAATTGCAGAGAAGGATAAATATCGAATACGATACAAAAAGTATAACAATCCCTTAGATGAATACGAGTTTTCACTGGCTAGAACAAGGTGTCACTTTCAAATTGAACTTTGTTACTCAAAATATTGCGAAACTATAGAGAGTTCAATCACACAGAACGGTATGAAAGCCTTTTGGTCATTCATAACATCTAAACGCAAAGCTCAGGGCACAATTCCTAGCGAAATGACACTAGGCGATATTATTTACTCGGATCCTACGAGCATTTGTAATGGATTTGCTAAGCAATTCCATTCTGTGTATTCAGTATCAAGCCACACTCGCACAGATTTTTCAGCTACACTTTCAGATCCTTCGAGTCCATGTCACACATTCAACCATACATTAAACACCGTTTCCATAACACGCAAGTCAATAGAGAAGTGTCTATCTAAACTCAACAAACAAAAAGGTCCAGGTCCAGATAACATACCCCCGGTATTTCTTGCCAATTGCGGAAAAAGCCTATCCTTACCTCTAAGCATTATTTTCAACTATTCAATAGATGCTGGTACATTTCCAGAAGCTTGGAAGGCAGCAAATATAGTACCTATTCCTAAAAGCGGGAGCAAGTCGGATATTAAAAACTACCGTCCTATTTCCCTTCTGAGCTCATTTAGTAAGGTGTTTGAATCTTTGGTTTGCCCGTACATTTCTAATCACCTAAAATCAATCCTAACGCCCCTTCAACATGGATTTCGCAGAAACATGTCGACTGCATCAAATCTTGCCGTGTACGTTAATTTTCTCACTGATGCGGTAGATAATGGTTTTCAAGTCGACGCCATTTATACAGACATCAGTAAAGCATTTGATAGAGTTGACCACGGCTTACTTATTAAAAAAATGTACCACCTCGGCATTCATGGGAATCTGCTGAAATGGCTTGCTTCTTATTTGACATCCAGACAGCAAAAAGTAATAGTTTGTGGTTTTGAGTCGGATTCTTATAGAGCCACTTCCGGAGTCCCACAGGGCTCGCATTTGGGTCCTTTATTATTTTTGGCCTTTATAAACGACCTGACTGACGTCATTCTGAATTCAAAGTTTTTGTTATTTGCCGATGACCTGAAGATTTTTCGGATAGTTCACTCGTTCACTGATGCTAGACTAATACAGGAAGATTTAGATCGCATCGCTCAGTGGTCGAACGACAATAGGTTACCTTTAAATGTGACCAAATGTAAACACATTAAGTTCACTAAAAAGCGAATCCTAACCGAGTCAACCTATTTATCTAAACGGTACAATTTTAGAAGAGGTCCAAACTATAAGAGACCTTGGAGTTATATTTGACAGGAAGATAACATTCACTTACCACATCGACGATATTGTAAACAGGTCTAACAGATTGCTGGGATTTGTGTGGAGAAACTGTAAAACCTTTAAGAATAACACAGCTTTAAAAACAGTATACAACGCTCTCGTTCGGTCTACGCTTGAATACTGCTCTAATATATGGAATCCACACTACAACATCCATAGTGAAAGAATCGAACGAATACAGAAACGCTTTCTGTTTTTTCTGACAGTTCACGGTAAGAAACTCTTCACATTAACATCGTACAAAAAAAGACTCAAGTATTTTAAAATAATGACTCTTAAAGACCGCCGTTGGCTAAATGATCAAGTTTTCTTGTTTAAAACGGTTAGAGGTTACTTAGACTGCCCTTGCCTGTTGGCACAGCTAGGCTTAAATATTCCCAGGTTGAATGCTAGATTGGTGAACTATAGACTTTTTCATGTCAAAAGAGCAAGAAAAGAGCAAATCTCAGCCACGCTCGGGCATCTTTTGGAGACCAGTGGGTACAATTGAGCCCGTCCGTGCCGGTCCCAAGCCCGGATAAAGGAGGAGGGCACTAGGGCGCAATATAATGGACTCCAGATCCATCGTATTGCGACCCAACCAACCCTATTCCCATACCCATCCTTCCCCAACCCCCGTCCTAAACCCTATCCCAACTCCCACCCACTCCCAAAGTTCCCTCCCACGGTCCCCCCCCACACCTCAGCCTGCATGTGGTCGCGAGGCTGAGGGCCCTTCATCCAGTATTTCGTGATGATGGGTTGGGGTAACCGACCACCCACGTGTTTGTGCCGTGCGTGGAGACCCGTACGGAGGGATGAAGGGATCCTGGAGGTTGAGCAGAAATGCAACACACCTCTTCGGCCTGGATTTCATCTCAAACGGGAGGTTGTGGGCCAACCACCCACGATCAATCGGCTGCGACATCCCGTTAAAGGGGTGTCAGGTGAGGAACCCAACAATCCAGTGGGGACTATGGCCCGGCCGCGGGGCCCAGGGCGAGCGTGCGAGCTCCTCTTGCTCGTAGGCAACCCTGGAACTCTTCGGTCGTCAGTCAGCAGTCCTTCACGGTGAGGGTGACTATATCCTCAGGGTAGTTCTGGCGACCATGTACATCATGGTGCATGGCGTCCCCATCTTGCGGGCTCCAAGGAGGGTGGAACGCCGCTGAGGATGAACAACTTAAACCAACCTCATGGACGCAAAGAGGACAACCCCCCCTTTTAATACCAACCAAAACCTAACTACCAGCCAAGCTGATCCTTCGGGAGCGCTACGGCGGGCTGCTTCCCAAGAAGCGGCCCAACAACCACAACAAACGGTCGATCCCAGAGGAGCGCCACCAACACTTGACCTCTCGACCCTCAAGGACGCAATTCCCACTGCTCCCCCCGCGGGAAATGTGTGGAGTTTGCCAATTGAGATTCGAAAGGCTCAAGGCAAACCACCCACTGCGCCAACAAAACCTGACCCGAAAGTCAAGCCGCCCAGCACTAAACGCCAAAGACGTGCGGAGGCCAAAAGGGCCAGGAAACTGGCTGCTAAAGGCGGACAAGCCCTCACACAGCAGGGCAACCACAACGTCAGAGTTGCAGAGGATCCAGCTGCGGCAGTCGCGGCTCCCGTGGCTCCTCAAGCACCGGCAGCCGCGGCTCCCGCAGCTCCTGCAGCCGCGGCCCCCGTAGCTCCTGCAGCCCCTCAGGCACCGGGAGGTAGCAACAAGGTGGCAGAAAACCGCAAACCACGAGGGAAGCGCGGAGGCGGGAAGTACGGTAGCGCGAAGGCTGCAGTCCCCCAGGGACCAAATCCAAAACCGACCAAACGGTCTAGACCGGACGACACTCTGTCGCCCCGGGACGAATCTAAGCGCCCGAAAACTACCGGCTCCCGCACCGCCCCTGGGAGTGGCTCAGCCAACTACGCGGAAGCCTGCCAAGCAAACAACCTGCAGGTGGCGATGATGACTGAGCCATTCCTGGACCTAACCAAGGAAGAGGCAGAGGCGATTGATCTCGCCCTCGAGGAAGCGATTGACGCGGAGCTCTTCGCGCCTTCCTCTTCCAGAATGGACCCAAAACGTTTACCCAGCTTCCGCGGCAGGGCGTTCCACAGCGAAGGCGTCCTCAAGCTTTGGTGCGAGGACGACTTCTCTTTGGAATGGCTCCGCAGAGCTGCAACCAAAATACGTTCGCCACGTCCTGGAACCAAGCTTGTGGTGAGGCGCATAGCCGAAATCCCGCGCAAGGTTAGGGCGTGTATGTTTGTGCCGAAGTACACGCACGATGACATTAAAGTCCTGCAGGAAAGATTCATCCAGCAGAACCCCTGGTATAATGTCCGTGCGTGGTCTTTATATAAGGTGGACAGGCAGGAGGAGAGGAAAGGTGTCTTCCTCCTGCTTGGCATACCACCCGAGGACGTGGCCGAACTGAAAGACCGAGGCAGACGCGTCGCATACAAAACCGGCGGCGTCTACGTTCGCCTAGATGAACAAGACGCACCGAAAACCGCACCACCGGCACCGGAAGTACCCCACACATCTGCTGCGTCGGCGGTCGCGCCGCCACTGGAGGTCCGCATGGAGGAGGAGACAGTGGGAGGCCTGGGACCTGTCCTAGGTGTGCCCACCCTGCCGATGCGCCATGGGGACTCCGCACCAGGGGCCTCAGGCTGCTCGGCGGGCACCTCATCCGTGGTCGGCGGCCCTCCTCCTCACGGAGGGGATCCGCCAGAAATGGACTGGTGGGGCGCGACGGCCGATGAATATGCCAGACTGGGGTACCCGGTGGACGAGAAGAAGGAGAAGGAGCTTCTGAGAAGTGATGGCGACTCAGACTGCCCTCCTTCCCAACTTTAAGCTCCTCCAAACCAACCTCCAGCACAGCCAGACCGCAACGGCTAACCTGCGCCGGGCGCTGGAGGCAAATAACAAGACCATAGGCCTAATTCAGGAGCCGTGGATTAGGAAGGGCAGAATCTGTGGTCTGAGTAACATCGGGGGAAAAATTCTCCTTGACACCACTGTAAGTAACCCCCGCACATGCATCTTTGCTCCTAAGCATGTTACCACCTTTGTACTAAACGAGTTCTGTTCCAGAGACCTGACCGCCGTCAGGCTCCGGTCTGATCCCACCCTAGGCCTGCCGGATGCGGTACTCGCGTCTGCCTATCTGCCTGGCGACGCTGACGTGCCAACCCCGGAGCTAGCAGCGCTGGTCGCTTACTGCGAAAGGGAGGGACTGGAGCTCATCATCTCCGCTGATGCAAACGCGCACCACACCATCTGGGGCAGCGAAAAAACAAACAGCAGGGGTGAGGAACTCTTAAACTACTTATTTACAACTAACCTTCGAATTTTAAACAGAGGCTCGGAGCCAACTTTTGTGACTTCACGAGCCCAAACTATCATAGATCTCACTCTAGCCACGGAACAGATCGCCGGCTTCATCTCAGACTGGCACGTATCTGATGAGCTGTCCTGTTCCGATCATAGATGGATCCGGTATAACCTAAACATAAACTCTAAATCTGCAGCTCCCTGGCGTAATCCCCGCAAGACAGACCGCGCCAGGTACAGGAAATTGGCAGAGGCTGGTCTTGAAATGATCAACCTCCTTCCCAAGCACAGTAACACTGCAGAAATCGAAACACACGTTACAAACCTCACATCTACTCTTATCAACAGCTATGAGCAGACGTGCCCTCTTACCACGCCAAAACCCGGTTCCGGTAACAGACACCAATGGTGGGGACCGGAATTGGAAAGGCTGCGACGCAAAGTAAGAAAGCTGTTCAACAAAGCCAAAAACTCCCGCAACCCAGTCGATTGGGTAAGTTACAAACAGGCACAATACAACTATAAGAAGCGCATCCGAGCCAGAAGGAGCGAGTGCTGGAGACGTTTCTGCACCAACATTGAATCTACCAATCAGGCCGCTAAGGTAAAAAATATTCTAGCCAGTGAACCTGAGCGCAACCTAGGCTGCCTGAAAAAACCAGATGGTACCTACACCAGAACCGATGCTGAGACCTGCGAACTCCTCCTACAGACTCACTTCCCTGACTGCCGCATCGAAGACAACCAAATATGGGAATCGCCGGTGCGGCAGTACCGGGATAATCAATTGGACTGGACCACGGCCCACAGAGTAGTAGACGACGAAAAGGTAATCTGGGCAATCAACAGCTTCCTCCCGTTTAAATCGGCGGGCCTAGATGGCATATTTCCGGGCCTGCTGAAGTGGTGCGACGCGAAGCTCCTGGCCGGTCACCTCACTGCAATATACAGGAGCTGCCTGGCCTTTCGATACGTGCCACTACAATGGAGAGAAGTAAAGGTAGTATTTATCCCCAAGCCCGGCAAAAGTGACTACACACAACCAAAATCCTTTAGACCGATCAGTCTCACCTCGTTCCTCTTGAAGGCACTGGAGAGATTGTGTGATAGGGACATAAGAACGAACTCCCTTTCGTGTAGCCCACTTCATGCTAACCAACATGCCTATAGTTCAGGCAAATCAACAGAGTCCGCCTTACACTGCGTGACATCACGCATAAGCAGGAGTCTATCAAGTAAACAATCAACACTAGGCGCCTTCATAGATGTAGAAGGAGCCTTTGATAAAACCAATTTTAACAGCATTAGCCAAGCGCTTAACAAGCATGGAGTCGATACCACTATTGCCGGGTGGATAGACAACATGCTAAGATACAGAGCGATCCAATTCACTGTAAATACCACAACGAGAGTAGTGGTGGCGAAGGGCTGCCCACAGGGGGGAGTACTCTCGCCTCTACTCTGGAACGTTGTCGTCAACGAACTAATCGCTGACCTCAATCAAAGAGGGTATTATACAGTAGGCTATGCTGACGACCTTGCCATTCTCATAGGAGGACCCTTTGAAAATGTGCTATGCAGCCTCATGAGGTCCGCTTTTAAGGTCGTCGAAGACTGGTGCTCAAAGCACAAACTATCGGTGAACCCGTCAAAGACGGAGATAATTCTCTTCACCAATAAACGTAGTCTAGGCAGGCTCAGGCTTCCTAAACTTTTTAACACTGAATTGTCCCTGACCAACGAAGTCAAGTACCTGGGTGTAATACTTGACAGCAAGTTGCTCTGGAACAAACATGTCGACCACAAGCTAGAAAAAGCATGTATCACCTTCTGGCAATGTAAAAGACTCATAGGCAGATCCTGGGGCTTATCCCCGAAAATCTGTCGATGGCTCTACACATCTGTTATCAGACCTGTTGTATCATATGGTGCTATAGCCTGGTGGCCCAGGACAGAGCTTACCACCACAATAACGAAGCTGCAGCGATTCCAACGCCTGGCTTGCTCAGCCATGTCGGGCTGCATGCGCACCACCCCGACAGCAGCCCTAGAAGTCATTCTTGGGCTCCCGCCTTTGTCGGCCCTACGCCTAAAGCTTTTAGGCGAATGGGTTAACCACAATGGACCTATTGCCACGCTCTGGGACACTGTTCGGAAACAGTACCCCTTATGCGAGGCCCCGTGCGACAGGATCCCCAAAACATATAACTTTAACAGGAATTACCACATACAACTATCAGAGTCAGGTAAAGACCAATCCGGTTCCCATGAGGTCAGAATATATACTGACGGATCCAAAATGGACTCAGGAACAGGCGCCGGGGCTTTTTCACTCGACCTCAACATAAAAATATCACTGGCCTTAGGCACACACAGCTCCATATTCCAATGTGAATGTGTAGCTATCAAGGAGGCCGCCACCGCGGTAATGCGAAGGAAGGTAGAAGGCTTTTGTATAAGAATCCTTTCCGACAGCATGGCCGTACTAATGGCACTGCAGAGTAATGTATTTACCTCAGGGCTTATCTACGAGTGTCACCTTGCACTGGAGCGCATTGCTTCAAACAACAGGGTAATCCTGCAATGGATCAAGGGACACAGCGGATCACTGGGCAACGATGCCGCGGATGAATTGGCAAGGCGTGGTTCACAAACACCAGTGGCAGGTCCTGTTCCACTATTACCACTGCCCTTCAGTCAAATCCGCACATGGCTTCACGGCTTTACCCAGAACCAACACAATGCCCGCTGGGCTAGCCTAACGAGCTGCAGACAGTCAAAGGAGGTGCTATCCACTAATTCACCTAAGCTTACCCACCGACTTCTCAGCCTCAATCGAACAAACCTCCGAATAGTTGTGAGCACTATTACAGGACATATCTCGCTCAACAAACACCTATTCACAATCGGCGTTACCGATAGCCCACTATGTAGGGGCTGCCTTGACGCGGAAGAGACGGTCAATCACGTGATCCTGGAGTGCGTTGCGTTGGCCGACCAACGGGCTAAAATCCTCAACAACACGAGGTCGCTCCGCGAAGCCTGCGAATGTCCCAGGAGACTTCTGAGCTTCTGGAAGGAGCTGGGCTGGCTTAATTAACCAGACTAACCTGTACGCAAAAAGGACCAAATCAGAGTTTAATTGCGGAAACAGGAGCCCACTAACTAACTAACTAACTAAGAGCAAGAACCAATTTGGGTTTTCACAGTTTGCTGAACAGAGTATGTCGTGAGCATAACACTCTTTGCAGCTCCAATTCTGTTGACATTTTCAACGTTTCTTTATCAAAATTTAGAAAAACTCTTTCATTAGCTATACCCGTTTCAAAATAAGCCCCTATACATGCAAATATAAAATATGAGCAAGTCTGCAAAGCAAGCTGTGTTCGCCTGTAATTGGGTGTACATCTCGGTCTACGTTTGTTCCTGTTATTATAATTTAATGTTAAGATGTACTTCTGTTGGCGAACCAATAAATAAATAAATAAATAACTACACATGAAGTCAATTGTCAACCCTCTTTACATTACTTCTCTAGGCAGCATGTTCTTAAGCAAGTCCCTAATCTAATTCAACTGCTTTAAATTTGTGCTCTATCTTAGGATTACTTTACTGTTATTTCGATCTAGAAACACCCAGAATTGACGAAAGTTCACGTGTCGATATTCTTGAATTTACGCTTACAATTCGAGCGTTACATTGGTGCATGTGCCACTTTGGTGGCCCTAAGGCCGAGTTTTTCGCGCTGATCCTGTTCTCTGAAATCTTTGAACCCACTTCTAAACTAAATTTGTGCTCGGACACTCCTTTATACCCAGGAATTCGAGTTTATTCCGAAAGATCGCTTAACATTGAAAGTTCTTGTAAAACTCACGGACCGTACACGCATTCTCTAATGAGTTGATTCATGGTAATAAAAAATGTAATTGCTAAGTTATGCACTGGTATCACTTGCACGCTCCTCTCACTTCTGATCGGTAAAAGCACCGTCGGTGAGTAGGGAGGAGGAGATTGCAAGGTGGGCGGCAAGGTTCCGATCTATATAGTATTGTTACTTTATTATGTGGTGAAATACTCCAAACGAGAGACAACCAGATAAGCGTGTAAGTGTTACCTTGATGGCGGCGGGTGCGCTGGAGAGCGTGACGAGCGTGCCGGCCGCCTCGTAGCGCACGGCGGCGGACGGCGCGTTCAGCAGCCCGTACACCGTGCGGATGAACCGCGACCGCTCCGCCGGCTGCGCGTGGCACACCTGTACACCACACGAGTATCATTAGTTTTTTTTTTTTTCGCCTACTTTGGCCCACCCACAATACTCTATAGGCTAAGTTCGAGGACTAAGGACGAGGTTCGAGGACGACGCAAATCAATTAATTTTTAGTTCAAATTGTAGACAAATACGCCAACTTTTTAAATGAGCTCAACAATGACCAACTGTATAACCTCGAAGCTGTGCACGTTAGCCGCGAGGAGAGGTACTGCTCAATCCTGGTCACAGCACCAAACTGTAGACACACCTACCTTGTAGATGAGCTCCACGATGACGAGCTGCAGGATGTCCCCGAAGCCGGTCACGTTGTCGAGTCTGGAGAAGAGGTACTGCTCAATCCTGGTCACGGCACCAAAGTGTAGACACATCAACCTTGTAGATGAGCTCCACGATGACGAGCTGCAGGATGTCCCCGAAGCCGGTCACGTTGTCAAGGCGGGAGGAGAGGTGCTGCTCAATCCTGGTCACGGCACACCAAACTGTAGACACACCAACCTTGTAGATGAGCTCCACGATGGCGAGCTGCAGGATGTCCCCGAAGCCGGTCACGTTGTCGAGGCGCGAGGAGAGGTGCTGCTCAATCCTGGTCACGGCACACCAAACTGTAGACACACCAACCTTGTAGATGAGCTCCACGATGACGAGCTGCAGGATGTCCCCGAAGCCGGTCACGTTGTCGAGGCGCGAGGAGAGGTACTGCTCAATCCTAGTCACGGCACCAGAGTGTAGACACATCAACCTTGTAGATGAGCTCCACGATGTCTCCGAAGCCGGTCACGTTGTCGAATCGCGAGGAGAGGTACTGCTCAATCCTGGTCACGGCACCAAACTGTACACACACCAACCTTGTAGATTAGCTCCACGATGACGAGCTGCAGGATATCCCCGAAGCCGGTCACGTTGTCGAGGCGCGAGGAGAGGTAGGCGAGCGCGCGCTCCTGGTCGGCGTGCAGCAGCATGAGGAAGGCGTTACGCTTGCACGACATGTCCTGCTCCGTCTCCAGGAAGCCGCCGACCAGCTCCGGCGCGTCCGGGATCAGGAACTCGAAGTTTCTACAAAAGAAATAAAAATAGTCAACATCACAAAAAGAGAGAGCACGCATCATCATAACATCCCTTGAAACGTCCACTGCAGGACAGGGTGCTCCATCCAGAACTCTAGCCAAAACGCGTGGTACTTAGAAGGAGATTTACTATAATCACTAATTGTAAGCGTTGCGACTGGCGACCACTGTTGTTGGTAACCGCAGTATACTAGGTTAAATTTTTGGACCTGATTTCTTTTTGCCCACTTATTAGTGAGGTCAAAAGCAACAACTTTTGTTCTACGACTTTGCTAACAACGCACGAAAAGTTTTCAACTTCCCATACAAAATGGGTCAGTCACGTGAGTACTTTAGTATGGAGATTCGAAAATTTTGTGTGCGTTGTTAGCAAAGTCGTAGAACAAAAGTTGTTGCTTTTGACCTCACTTGACAATAAGTGGGCAAAAGGAAATCAGGTAAAAAAAAATAACTTTGTATAAGATGGTACAAGACACAGAAAGATGCTTCTGCCCATCCTCTGGTTAGTAAGCCCTTAGTCACCTTGTAAAATATTAAATAAATAAAATATTAGATTATCTAAAAGAGTAAACTCAATGGGATTAAGCTACGGTTCTAACAGGCTAATTCAAAATTCAAATTGACTTATGTTTATTGTATCAACCCTGTACATTCAAACATATTTAAAAGAGCGCGTGGGTTTTTATTGTCGCTTTTTTTTTCCACCATGGCGCCACTTTGTAAAGCGATGTAGTTTAGCTGACGTCACTAAGAGATTTTATATCCAACAATGAATAAACTACTATATCTCACGGCCTCGTGTATAACGCCAAGAAATCAGAATTCATGGTCTTTGGGGTCCGCGGCAAGGTAATGGCATATGAGCCGATCTTAGAACTCTGCGGTGTACCTCTGAAAAGAGTACAACTTTTTAAATATTTAGGCCATTACATTGCGGAGGATCTCAAGGACCATGCCGATATTGAACGCGAACGCAGAGCGTTAGCGGCGCGGTGTAATATGCTGGCCCATAGGTTCGCTCGTTGTAGTAACGAGGCGAAAATAACTTTATTTAAAGCTTATTGCCAGACGTTTTACACGAGTGCCCTATGGACCAGCTACACGAAAAAGACTCTGGATGCACTAAGGGTGCAGTATAATAATGGTTTTAGGATACTGTTGAGGCTGCCGCGTTTTTGTAGTGCGTCTGGGATGTTTGCGGAGGCTAGAACAGATGATTTTCATGCTGTTCTAAGGAAAAGAACCGCATCACTACTACAAAGAACACGTAGCAGTTCCAACAGTATCCTAAAAATGTTGAGTGCAAAATTGGCTGAGCCTATGCTTAGGCACTTTGTTAGTCTCCTGGTCAGACAGGAGCGACTTAGTAAGTAAGTAGTAGGTTAAGTAGTGTGATTATTTGTTACTAACGTAGTTTAAGTTGTGTGTATTTACTAACAATGTGGACTGTGATTGTCTGAATAAATAAACTTTATTATTATTATTATATTTGATTTGATTCGATTTGATACGACAGCGACGGGTAGAGATGGGTTGGTATCATTTTTCATCTGTGTGGTGAGTACGTGTCGTTCTTTTTAAAATCGCTCATAAAGAACACAGAAACTGCTGAACAGAAATTACTAATTTGCTTTTGTACTTATTTACTCTGGCTGCTAAGAAATGTAAAATAGGTATAATAAATAAAGGATCTATGATAATCGGTCACTCTGTTACTACAATTAAAGCCAACTTATGATTTTACGTGGTAATTTTGCTTAAAGTCACAAACAAATATTGCTAACTATGGATTATCTTTAAAAGAAACAAAATTATTGCAATAATAATAATGAGCATATCAGATAAAATATCTTACAAAGGGACCCCCCTTTGTAAGCCGCCTGAGCTAAACCCGCAAAAAGCTTGAGACCAGTCCATTATCAGTCAGTATCACTCGAGCCAACGCAACAACTACAAGTAAAGCCCGCCGACAATCTTGGTGACCGCAGATTGCAAGATGATACGATACACAGAAGGGTGCTGCTGCCCATCCTCTTACATTTTGGTTTATTTTGGAGTTGTGTAGTGACCTGTAAATAGTGAATATGGCGAGCACGGCGTTCCTGCGCACGTAGGAGTGGCGGTGGTCGAGGCAGGCGCGGATGGCGGGCATCAGCGGCTCCAGCAGCTCCGGCTCCTTCAGCTTGCACAGGAAGCGCAGCGTGGAGCCGCGGATGAACTCGTTGGGGTGCTGCAGGTCCTGCGCGGTACAATGTACTTCACATGAGATAGCTGAACTTATTTTATTTATTTAAAAATTTATTGCACTACATTAGAAAAGGCGGGCCTAGTGCCACGCGGCATTTTCTACCGGCCAACCAAAAGGCAGAACAGAAAGGTGGTGACGGGTGCTGATATAGTCTAAGCACAGAGTAAATATATCTACAACTATAAATATATACATATGTGTATATGGCAATATATATGTATACAAGGTTATTTTTTTGGACCTGATTTCCTTTTGCCCACTTATTAGTGAGGTCAAAAGCAACAACTTTTGTTCTACGACTTTGCTAACAATGCACAAAAAAATTTCGACTCTATACTAAAGTGGTCACGTGACTGACCCATTTTGTATGGGAAGTTGAAAATTTTTCTTAAGTTAAGTTTTTTTTAAGTTAGGATGAAAAATGTCTAATAAAATACAATTCCCCCCCTTATCTACGAAGTTTGCAAAAAGAAAAATCTGAATTAATTATAGTATAGTCAATAGACATTTACGTAAATATTACAGGAAATAATTTAATGATCTATGTAGCATAGTTTTTTAGAAATCTGCAAATAACTTTTACAAACAAATTTAGTTTTGCGGTCCTAAAAATGTATTTCATAGCTTCTAAAAATACTACAGGTATATGCGAGCAGCGCAGGACCGGTCTTCATGGAGACCTTAAGGGGAGGCATTTGTTCAGCGGTGGACATCTTCCGGCTGATATGATGATATCGGAATCCTCAGCATGCGAGTCTGACTCGCACTTGACTGGTTTTT
The DNA here is from genome assembly GCA_947532105.1 of Athrips mouffetella. NCBI lineage: Eukaryota > Metazoa > Arthropoda > Insecta > Lepidoptera > Gelechiidae > Athrips > Athrips mouffetella. Next base: position 2,132,762 of record OX383958.1, read on the forward strand.
CAATAAGTCAAAGATTTGAAATAAGTAAATCATTGATACTTGACTGCTAATTTCTAATATAGCATACATTACTTACAATTAATGTACATTACTGCCTTCAATAATGTTGTTTTAAATTATTTAGGCATATTGATGACTAAAATGCTTTTACAAACCTTCCTGTAAGCATCACAGACAAGGATCATCTCTTGCAGAAGCTTGCCATCAGATGAGGTCTTGGGTACAATCTCCCAGAATATTAGAAGCAGTTTCTTGATTGTGTGGTCATTCAACGGCAACACAAACCGAATTATCACCATCAACAGTCCAGGAATCTTTTCTCCAGATAGAATGATGCCAATCACTTTCTTCAAGGCTTCTATCTTCTTCTTTGTGTCGCCCTTTTCTGTATTTAGAAAGAATACTTGGTGTTTACAGAAATAAAATAACTCCACTATAATAAAACATTTTTTTTTAACTCTTTTTTTACATGTAAGGAGTATGTAGTTTTAAACCCACACTTATGCAGTTTTAAATGATATTCATTATTATTTTTGATTATGATAAAGTTTGAATAAAATCTAAATACCTACATTCCCACAATCAGATGTGTACTTTATTTTGGTACAAATTAATCATGCTATGAAATTAGGGGGCACGGCAGTGCCCCCACCAAGTCGAGAAAAAAAAAGCGGCACGGCATTACTTATTTTAGAAATAAAATTGTGGTGGTGCAGGGTGGATTGCAAGGGGGGTGGAGAGTGTCAATTCTGTATGAGACTACTATTACTTTATTCTGTGCCCTTACCAAGATCAAGTTTCAGTTTCATCTCATTGTATGGCTCAGAATCAGTTGGAAAGTTGATGAGCGTGTAGCAAGGCTGCTCCACACCTGCCATGCTTCTGAAAATAACAGTCAACCATTTTAAATACGAAATACGATAGAAATCCATACTAATGAAACAGATTCAAATCATAATAAGAATATTGTATTGAGAACTTTGATAGGGCAATAAATACGGAAATTCTGGCTTATCGGATGTTCACAGAAAAAAACATGTGAAGCATGAACAAAACACTACTGGTTTTAGAGTTTTTCGTCATTAAGATCACAGAAACCTGTAAAAATATTGTTATCCGGTCTGAAACATACACGACACACGGTGAATCGGTTTTACCTCGTTTTGATTCACGTTATTGTACTAAAACCTAAATATAAATAGGTGTACTTGACTTCTCACTGCTTGCAATTGTTGATTATCTACAAAAACTAAGCTTTCACATAGAAATAATTAAAAGTAACAAATATTAGCGAAGCAACATACGTGTCCACAACCACACAAATGAAATGTCAGTCACATCACACGTCAATGTGACGTTTGACGCTAGTGCTTGCAGAATTTCTTTCGATAGATTCTCGATTAAGATATTTCTGGGTTTCCAAAATCTTTGATCGGATTCATTGTTTGTATTCCTAAAGAACTCATTACTATTTAACAGAGAGAAAGCTCTATAAAAACACTTGGGAACCTCTTCACCTAATCCTTGGAGGTGCTACCGTACAAAAATACAAGACGTCATTGCCAGACTAATAAAAAGAACCGTTTTTCATTCCTTTTCTTATCTGAAAGTCCTTTCTGTACGAACCAAAGTGGGCTCTTTTTAAGGTCATGAAGGTCACGATTTAAAAAAACAAAAAGGTTTCTAAAGCTCTGACAGATGGCTCTAGTTGTACAATAAATGTCAAAATTTGAGATAGTTAGTTAGTTAGTTAGTGGGCTCCTGTTTCCGCAATTAAACTCTTGTTTGGTCCTTTTTGCGTGCAGGTGAGACTAGTTATATAAGACAGCCCAGCTCCTTCCAGAAGCTCAGAAGTCTCCTGGGATATTCACAGGCTTTGCGGAGCGACCTCGTGTTTTCGAGGATTTTGGCCCGTTGGTCGGCCAGCACGTCGCAATCCAGGATGACGTGACTGACCGTTTCTTCTGCGTGTAGACAGCCCCTACACATAGGGCTATCCGTGGCGCCGATTGTGAATAGATGCTTGTTGAGCGGGATGTGTCCTGTAATGGTGCTCACAACTATTCGGAGGTTCGATCGGTTGAGGCTGAGGAGCCGGCGGGTCAATTTGGGAGATAGTGTGGGTACTGCCTCCCTTGGTTGTAAGGTTAGCCCAACGGCCATTGTGTTGTTCTTGAGTAAAGTCGCGAAGCCACGAGCGGACCTGAAGGGCAGTGGCGAGAGAGGTTCAGGACCTAGCACTGTCGCCACGGATCCGCGTCTGGCCAATTCGTCTGCGGCATCGTTACCCAATGATCCGCTATGTCCTTTAATCCATTGCAGGATTACCCTGTTGTTCGAAGCGATGCGCTCCAAAGCTAGGTGACATTCGTGGATGAGCCCTGAGGTAAATATATTACTCTGCAGTGCCATTAGTACGGCTATGCTGTCAGAAAGGATATTAAAGCCTACTACTTTCCTGCGCAGTACCGCGGTAGCTGCCTCTTTGATGGCCACACACTCACATTGGAAGATGGAACTGTGTTCGCCTAAGGCTAATGATATTTTTATTATTATTAATTAATTAATATCAGACAACATGGTCCATGTATTGTTAGTACATAAGAACTTAAAAACTATGTTAGTCACAAATTCAAGTTAAGTAAAATACAACAGTCAATAAGTCAATCCATAATTTAAACAATGTCAATTCATAGATTAGAGTTATTAAATGTCAAATCATAAATAAAAATAAACAATAAAATTCAATTAAATACCATGTCAAGAAAAAAAAAAACAATAGTTTTACTTATTAGGTTTAAGCAACACGCCCACCCAAAACTTTAACATTGCACAGTCCATTTTGTCAGCTATTGTCCTTAGGATACTGTTAGTACTAGCCCGCATTCTGATCAACAAAGAATCTATCCGTTTGCGCCTAATCGCAAAAAAATCGTCAGTGCGTTCCTCAGCAAACATTGTTGAAGCGCTACAGAAGCGTGGCCATCCCACCAGCATCCTAAAGGCATTATTGTATTGGATACGGAGAGCATTATATGCTTTAAGTGTGTAGTTGACCCAAAGACTGCTCGTGTAAAACACCTGACAGTACGACTTGAAGAGGGTAATCTTAGCATCTTTTGAACAACGAGAAAATCTTCGGATCAACATATTACTACGCACTGCTAATGCTCTCCGTTCCCGATCCAAATCCAAATCATCGTGTAGATCTTCAGTGACAATATGTCCTAAGTATTTGAACTGTGCAACTCTATTCAAAACTACCCCATTTAACTGAATATGTGGCACAACATTAGGTCCTTTACACCCTGCCTTAAACACCAACCATTCGCTTTTTTTCGTGTTATATAGCAGACCATGATCTTGAGCATATCTCTCACAGATTTTCAACATTTTTCTCAAGCCACTGATAGCAGGGCTCAGCAGAACCATATCGTCCGCATAGCTAATGTTGTTGACAGTTACACCATCAATGGAGCATCCTGTATGTAGACTGCTGAGCTCTACTATCAAATCTATGTTGAGATCGAGTGAGAAAGCCCCAGCACCGGTTCCTGAGTCCATTTTGGATCCATCAGTGTATAAAAATTGAGATAATCTGTATATATGACTTCGATCTCTTTGCGATAAACAATATCACTGGTAATAATAATAGAATCTCAGTTCTATTAATTGAGTTAATATTTTGTAGGTTTTCAACATGCCTATGCCTTTTTTGATATGCTCTCATTTACTAGCTACCTTTCGATTTGAGCTTAGTGATGTGGACTCAACTTGATTGCCTTTTTAGGGTTCCGTACCTCAAAATAAAAAACTGAACCCTTATAGTATCACTTTGTTGTCCGTCTGTCAAGACCCTTTTTCTTACGAACGGGTAGAGGTATCAGGTTAAAATTGATAACGAATATTAAGAAAGAAAGAAAGAAGAAAGAAATAATATTTATTTAGCATTCAAAAGAAAAAGAAAAACATAAGTGTAAACACATAAAAAAACAGCTAAATTGGCCTCCAGCTCAGGCGCTGATTTTTAGCTGGAACCATTTTTAGAGTTCAGATGATCAAAAACATATTAAGGTTCATAAACCACACAAGATCTGAAAATTCAAATTTTATACAACGACGCAATCAAAAGATATGGCTTTTTATGTCCTCATCTCCATACATTTATGCACTAAAGCAAAACCTAGAGGGTACTTCCTGTTGACCTAAAATTATGAAATTTGGCAAGAAGCTAGGTCTTATAGTACAAATAAAAGGAAAGGTCTAAAATAATTACATTACAATAGGATAGGATAGGTTTTAAAGGTTTTACTAATTATCTAGTTTTATGTTCAATATTTTCAAAATTGCTTTTATACATTTTATTAATGAGGATATAGCGAGACATTGGACGTATATTTTACAAAAAATATTCAGCCGTTTTTTCCCTGGAGGAGCTCAAACTTGGTGTGTTTCGAAAATGTTTCTTTGATTTTAAGATAACCAGATGCTCAAATGTAAAAATGTAGTATATTTCCAGAATCAGCTCCTAAAGCCCTTTCATTTGATATACTACACGATAGGAATACAATTTTTTTTTTAATCCTATACAAAAAATTGATGATGTCATACCTCATGATCCAGGCATTTGACAGCTTTCGTCCCGGTGGTTTTGAAGGTGAAATATCATGTTTGATAACATACTAAAAGTTGGCATCAGAAACGTTCTGGCCCTTTGGGACCTTAAGTCGAGTCGCTATAATATATCATATGGTAGATAGGTACGGAACCCTCAGGGCGCGAGTCCGACTCGCACTTGGCCGGTTTATTAAAAAAGGCTGGCATGTTTACTTTCACTCCATAGGGAACAAAAATATATAAATAAATAAACCGAATCCATGTGATAAATATTGTATAAACATGTTTCAAGAAAGGAAGTAAGGTAAATAACACAAGCAATATCTTTTGGAAATTTTCTAGGCATGTATAAAAGTGCCAAGATCGTCATCATTTTTGTAATAATTACACTAAAACCGTAGCTTACGTTGCCGAGGGTTTGCGTTTCTATGGAAATTCCTTGCTGAATATTTTCTACTTTCTACACTCCTCGCTCTAGGACCTCTTCAATGGAGTCTTCCCTCCTAGCACTCATCCCTCTGGGACCTTTTCTGCGAACTCTTCTCTCCGAGCACTATCTTCCCTCCGAATACTCTTTCCTCCGGGATCTCTTCTATGCGCAGCTTCCCTCCGACCCTCCGGGACGTCTTCCTCCGGCACCTCTTCCACAGAGTCTTCCCTCTGTACCCTCTTGAGTTACCTCTGAGGTTTCCTCTTCCTTGGCACTTTTCTTCTTTTGCTTGTTCCTCACTTAAAATCGCTTTCCACTGAACTACGGTGTAGCAGCTCGGCGGCAAACAAATTACAAATGATAAAACATTCATGGATGGGTGGGATTCCAACCGACGACCATCGGCTTGGAAGTCCAACGCCCTATCCACTGGACCACGCGGCTCTCAGCTGACTCGTTGAAATTTTCATACAGTTCCTTTGTATCTATACTAAAATATAAGCTTGTTTTATATTCTAGTTCTTTATCTGATAGTTGTAATGGGTAAACTTTTTCCTCTGTTTGTGTGTCCAAAAATTGAAATGTTTCAACATACTGAATTGGAGGAGTTCGAGTGTTGTTTGTAACCTTTAAGGATCGAAAACTAATTCCTGGGAAGCTTCGTGTTGTTGCTGATTCCGTGCGAACATGGAAGGAATAGCAATTTTTAAATTGTTTTACGAGCATGATCTTGCTTGATAATCACGCATCAGTCTGTTCTTATTTGTATCTTGTTCGTATGTTGTAAACAAATAAAGTGTAAAGAAAAGAATGACAAATCAAATATTTTATAATGTGGCTTGTGTCAACAAGGACAATTCTGCCATCAATCCTGTTTTTTTACGTGACATTGACAGTTGATCTTTTGGTAAAGCCATCTATCGGCAATATAGTTTATCTTTTTTTTTTCACTTATGTCATTTTGAAAAGAGCTAAACGACTTCAATGACTAGAGGGGTTGACGCAAGAGGACTTTAGATGGGGCTTCTTCTCACTTGAAAAAAGTCCGTGGTTTGCTGTTCTGTACCCCAAACATATCCTTGATACGGGCGGCCGTATATGAATACTAGCTGTTACCCGCGGCTTCGCTCGCGTGGATTTCGTATTTAGGTTATTACCGGTTTTCCGAATCAATGCCATATTTTAGTCAAGGGAAATTATTACTAATCCCATCATTTCGGGGTAATTTTAAACTAAGGAAAAACAGGACTAACCCTGCGCAAATCAATGAGTATAATTCAAGATCCAGCTGAATTTTATACCGGGTGTTAGTGTAAACACTGTGATCCTTGAAACTGTGCATTGAGACCATGAAACTGAACGACTTTCCCTAAGGAACATAGGTCAAAATACGAAAAAAAAAATTTGACTTCCCATAGAAACTGCACCATCTGATTGCTCATTTTGTATGGGAGATGAAAATTTTTTTTTCGTATTTCGACCTATGTCCCTTAGGGAAAGTTGATCAGTTTCATGGTCCCAATGCACAGTTTCAAGGATCACAGTGTTTACACTAACACCCAGTATACAGATGTTACTCATAAATAACTCAGAACAGAGGAACTTAGCAGCAGTATCCTAACAAATGTAAAGAGAGATGATGAGAGATGAAAGTTACCTTTAAGTAATATTTCAAAACACAGCCAATTCGCAGAAGTAATTGAGAAAAACTAAAACCCTCTCCCTCTCTCCCTCTCTCCCTCTCTCCCTCTCCCCCCTTTCTCTCCCCCTCCCCCTCCTCCCTCTCCCCCTGCCCCTCCCTCCCCCCCTCCCTCCCCCCCTCCCTCTCCCCTTCCCCTCCTTCTCCCTCTCCCTCTACTTTACCTGTACCTGTATCTCTACCTCTCTACGTCTCTACCTCTCTACCTCTACCTCTCCCTATCCCGATAAACCACACAAAAGATACCCATATTCACATTTCAACCCTATCGCACCCCAACCCCATCCCAAGGGAATGATGGTATTTAACGTCCACCACGTTGGATTTCAAAATTGTTGTAGTTTTCGTAATCAGCGACCCGATAAACCATACAAACGATACCCATATTGGTTTTTAGACTTTTTCACCCCATTTCCCTTTTTAGGGGTTGAATTTGGGGTGGAATTTCAATAACAGTGATGAACGCTATGCAAATAGTATTACATCATTAATGCCTAAATAATATTTTATGTGGATTTTACTTTAAAAATAAATAATTTTCAACTTCATCCACCTTTTCACCCTTAAGGGTGTTGAATTTTCAAAAACCCTGAGACACGTAAATATTAATTTTTTGTCGTCAGCCTAAATACAAATTTTGAACATCCTAACTTTAAAACTGACGGACTTTCATACAAACTTTCATACCCTATTTTACCCCCTTAGGGGTGAAACTTTGTAAGACCCTTTCTTAGTGCACCGCTAGGCCTCATAAGGAACCTACATGCCAAATTTGGAATATCTAGACCCAGTGGTTTGGGCTGTGCGTTGATATGTCAGTCACCTTCTTCTTTTATATTTTAGATAGATGATCTGACTATACGTCGATATAGCTAAGTACAGTCAAGAACACATCAAACTCCCACCCACTATGCCCACGTCCTCTCACCCCCCTCCCCCTTGATGCCAACTCTCTGACCCACCTTTTGTAACCCCTCACCCCCACCCCTTATCCCCCCAAAACCCCTTAACCCACTCGAACCCCCTTCTCTCCACCCCTTTTCTCACTGCACACACAAAATTACCCCCCAAATGAAATGAAAGCATATTCACTTCAAAAAACTTCGATTTGGTATTCGTCCAAAAAATATAGTAATCATCATTCGTTCGAATTCTCATCTCAACACAGCACGTCAGTAATTAATTATATCCTCTTAGAACACAGCTACTGGCAACACTAATGTTTTGGCAAGCAATGGGCGGTCCAGTTATATTATTATTTTAATTTTAAATAAAATAGCGGCGTTTAATTTAAAATCAACTTTACAATGGACATTTTAATTACACTCTTCTACATTTTATTCGCAATATGTGTTATTTACCCGCCCACAGAGTTCGTATCCGCCGGATTTACGATCGCCCAAATTTTCGATGGTTATTTGGGATCAGAGAATGTGAATTTCATGGGATATCATATGAAAAGGATTACAATAACAGTGTTGATCCACTCGACTTTGCCGTTGGGGTATATATTTTGCCTGTGGTGCGGTGGTGAAGGCGGTTCGTGGTTGGCCGCGGCCGCTGCTGGAACTGCAATTCCGCCGCTGCTGGTGCTGTATAAAGTAGTTTGTTGGTGGGAGGACGACAAGACAAAACACCCGGCGGCTAAGGCGTTGTTGCCATACGTGACACAAGGCAGTGATTGGAGGGTAGTTGCTGCTAATCTCAATACGGAATTTCGAAGGTACCTAAAATAGTATTATTTTTTTTGTTATACCTTCACAGGTTGCAAGGGCTGTTGGGAGCTCAGAAGCCCAGTCCCTTTATTCCCTTAACCAAGCTAATTTACCGCTAGATGAAACAAATGTATTACCGACCATAAGACTTTAACTTTGTAAGTTGCAAAGCTTACGAGTAAAGTTTTGCGCTTCTGAGCTCATAACGGCCACTTTGATTTGTTCCAATCTATTGTATTATTGTAAACTGTATTGTAAACTTACTTATTATTGTAAACTGTATTGTAATTGTATTAGGCTGTGCTTTTATTTATTGTTTATGTCTAAAAATCTGTTTACTTTGTTTTGTGAATCATGAAGTTATCTTTGTTTATACTTCTTTCTTTGAAATTTAACAATATGTTGTTGTTATTTATATGAAATCATCTAATTGTGTAAATTTTTGTTCTTATGTTACTGTAACCATGCAATATATAAATGAATTTATTTCCTTTTTCCAGTGTAGATAAAGTGTCTATATCATTGGGAGCTACCAGCAAGTTTGTGGCGACTGAGACTTGGCTTATCAAAGTGACTCAGTACAGACTGGATGTAGTCAAGCAAAGTGACTGCGCATTGGTCGCTATGGCTGTAAGTTTACTTATGGAGGCAATTTATGATTATTTTTGTGCAAAAAGTTCAGTGCAATAGAAATTTTTAATATTTTTTTTATCAATTAATGTATAATTATGATAAAATAATTTGATCCACTACATAAACAAATGACTTCATAATAAATTACAGACTGTAAGCTATTTTTGACTTTTCTTATCCTTGTAAAGTTGTAATTAGTTAATTGATTGAAGAGCTGGGTCAACTGCAGACACTCCTGGATCGGCGCAACAGCGATCATGCAGTGCATGTGAACCCAGCTAATCAAAATTCTTAACAGATTACTTTTTGAATGTGAGACCATGCACAATATGATCTAAATAAAGAAACTAATGTGCTCTATTTCCATTCCACAGACTGACAGCCACAATCTAGCACCGACAGGTGAAGATGAAATCCAATTTGTTAACATAGAAGCCATTCCATCCCGCAATGACATCCCACGATTCTCCGTTCGAATGTCCACAACCTCTCTCAGAGATCTGCAACCAAGATTAGCAAGGCCAGTGAGGGTGCCCGAGCATATCAGCCTACTGCCAACGCTGATCGAGAGATTTGTGAATGTATTTAAACAACATGTCGAACAGAATCCCGTTTATATTGTTGATCAGGTGAGTTAAAAAAGTAAAATGTCTCCTAAAAACTACTAGAGCCAAACTAAATGACTGCACGATGAAGCGATGCGCGTCTCTGGCGCTCTAATATCTTACGCATTGCTGTTTCTTGCTGTTATTCTAGTCAAGCTATATTATTTCTACTGAAACCAGTTCTCTATTTAAAATCTACTAGTTTACTTTATTTTTATTCATTCCACAAAAACGGATGTTGTTGGTGTTAAGACCAGAATATACTCCTTGTACAGCGTGAATTTGTAGTGGTTTCGCACCCGAAGCCCAGTGATTCTGCCCATGAAAACAAGTAACTTTCCCGAAGAAAAACATTTTTTACTCGAAAAAAATTTTTCGCCTCCCCATACAAAATGAGTCGATCACGTGACTACTTTACTATGGAGAGGCGAAAAAATTTTTACGTATAAAAAATTTTTTTCTTCGGGAAAGTTACTTGTTTTCATGAGCAGAATCACTGGGCTTCGGATGCGAAACCACTACAAAATCACGATGTATATACTCTTTTTGGTCTATGAGTGTAGCCTAGCAACCGTTGTTGATGATCGCCAGACACCTACTTTACGGCCATAAACCACCACCCTCACACCTTAAGAGCCGTCACAGTTTTATCAAAGACACCATGCCGCTCGATTTAGATCCATCCAAGGCTAGGGTAGAACTGTGGTCAAAAAGGTACCCTCCTGACAACATTCATATCCCAACTGGCGAAAAGCTGCCACCAGGTCACGATCTTCCTTGGTCCATATGGAAGTCACTAAACAGACTGCAGTCGGGCGTTGGCAGGTGCGGGGAACTCATGAAGAGGTGGGGCTTCTCTGATAACGACGAGTGTGAATGCGGTATTTTGCAAACCATGACACACTTGCTGTCTGCAGTGAAATAAAGTAAATTAAATTGTAAAAGTACTGCAGTTAGATAGAAATAGAGTAAGAGTTAACTTACCTTAAACTAATCAAGCAAACAAAGAAATATAACAAACAATATTTTAATAAAAACAGATTGACCACAGTTTTGTTTGAATTTCACAATTATATAACCAACATAATAAAGTTTAAATTTGATTGTACGATCCGAGATTAAATTTAAGTATATAATATTGTTTAAAATATTAAAAATCAACGATAGGCGTTAAAAATAAGACAAATAAATTTTGAAAGGAATCCGCGATGCGTGCATCAGGTAAAACGCTCCGTCTATAGCTACTAGATACTATCGCTTGGAAAAGTCTAGTGATAACTTTAAGTGGCCACCTAACTTATTACTATAGCGACTAGTTTAATATGGTCATAGACGTACCTTCCGCAATGTATCGCGGATAAATGTTCTAAAAGTTTAAAATTACTGCCAAAGTTTCGAATCCTAAAAAATCATGGCGCGTCTGGTGGCGCTTTTAGAATTTGGAAAGACACTAAAACTAATAATATAAATGAATTAAATATCTGGTATTTGGTTGAAGTTGGTTTTGCGCAGTTCGTGGCGTCCTCCCGTGCTGCTAGGAAACCCGCAGTTGAAGAGGTGCTGCGGCAGAGAGCACGGTGCTAGCTGCAGATGTCAAAGTCTCTCTGGAGACAGGGCTTGGCTGTGTTGCTGGTGCTAGCCGGAACCTACTGCCCGAAATCGGGCAGCTTTAGCTGCACGAATAAAAATGCGTCATAAGAGAGTGGCAACCTCTCAGAAACAAATATAACGTAAAGACAAAAATACTTACAAAATTGTAGGCAAAAAAGACGGAAAGAAAACTGTGCTTGAAAAACTGTTGCTTGTAGACAACACTTTAAAAATTATTTTGATTTGATTTGAATTTTATATGGTTTATCTTGGAGAATTATATAATTTTACAAAATATTCTGATCAATTTGACACAATATCTATTGTATCCAAACAAATAATAAGCACCGAGAAAGGAAAATCAAAATTTTGAATCCACTGTCAAAGAATACAAACAGCCAGTCAATACATCGAGAAAGAAGCAAAAAGTATCGAACACGAAAAAGGAATATGAGCGATAACGCTACATGTCATACCCTACTTCTCCAGTTTCCTGCACTCGGAGGGACCTTTTTGAAGGCAACCAAAATGCTATTGATGTGGCTACTTTTTGGGCTAAGTGTTTATAGTCAGTTTTGCCATTGACTCGAAAAGAAGAAGACCGTTGTTTACTGTCACTATTCTTCATGTAAAAACTCTCTTTGAATACATTGATTTGTTTATAATTTTCATAAAGCCTTTGTATTTATCAAAAATACCTCAATTACCGCTTACTTTAATATGGTAGCAGAGATATAAAGTGAGAAAAATAGTTTAGAAAAATAGTACTTGGTCTGACGTCACCATGGAAAGGGCGATTGCAGAAGCCTCAAAAGTACAAGTAATGCACCTGGATGGAAAAAACTACAAGCATTGGAGGATTGAAACAGTGTGCAGGGCGATTCCTGGAGCTGAAGATATTTTAGCTGGAAAGATTCGTAAGCCTGATGAACCTGATAACATTGACGATGCTGCTGCTGTTGCTGCCGCTAAAACAAAATATGAAAAAGATTTGCTTAAATATCGATCTATTGACAGTGCAGTCTTAACTTTGATGACGACGAACATGACAGATGAGATACTCGACCAGGTAATGCGTTACAAAAGCGCTAAAGAGGCATGAGATGAGCTAAAACGTCTCTATAGTAACAATAACAACAATAACAATAACTTTATTGGGTACAAAAAGTGATTTTACATTGATTCGCTAGTCCTCACACTAGGATTCCCTGTATCGTGAGGGCTAGGTTCTCTTTCAGGTTACAAACAAGCAAGCAAGACAGTTAAGCATTAAATGAAGGTATAACAAGACTTACAACTAATAAAAAAAAAAAAAAAAATATGCAGAGGTGTGTATGTGTTTGATTTTGTGCCTGTATGTCTGTTTATGTAGGTTATTTGTGTGTCACAGTGTACAGTACCTAAATGAACCTAGTGAAGACAAAAGCTATGATCTATGCATTGAATTCTTTGATTACAAAAAGGATCCTGAACATGACATAAGGAAGCACATATCTAAGTTGAAAAACATTTGGCATGACCTGAATGGACAACTCAACACAAATTTGCCAGAAATATTACTGATTTGTAAAATACTTGGCACTTTACCAAAAGATTACTTTGCTTTCAAGTCGAGTTGGCTCCTAGTATCGAAAAAGGATCGAACAATAGAGAACCTCACCTCGCAGCTTAGTGCTTATGAAAAAGCCTTGAGTAGTAAAGAAGAAACAGATAATACAGAAGAAGTATTTACTGTGAAGACACAGAGAAAGAAGAAAGTTTTCAAATTTAACTATTGTGGAGAATTTGGACATACAGTTCATAAATGCCAAAAATGGAAGAACGGTGGACGTCCACCAAAGCCGTCAAATATTGATAAGAAGCAGATCCAAAATGTAAACCTGACAGTGTTAGCCATAGATGAAGGATTGCCAATGGACAAAAGTAACTGGTACACACGGCCGCACATCAGTAGAAACACTTTTGGACCATATGGCGTGGTAATAGAGTTGAAAAAGTTTCTACCGACGAGTGGTTGACCGTACGTAGATAATGGTGCGACAAGTCATGTTACTAACACAAGCGATTTTTTCGAGAGCTTTGAACACTTCAAAAGTTCACATACAGTTACTGCTGCTAATGGACAGTCAATCGAAGCCATTGGGATAGGCAATATTCGAGCTGAAGCAGATGTCAATGGCAATATTGAACATATTCTGCTGAAAGACGTTTAGTGTGTTCCAAATATCAAAAGAAACTTATTCTCAGTTCTCTCTGTACACGATAACTCGTCCTTAAGTACGTTTGAGTCTACGCCGAAGCAATGTTTACTGAAAGTAAATGGAGAAGTAAAAGTAATTGGGACTAGAGATATTTAAGGTGGACTATATAAACTTAAAATGAAATGTGTAGCACCAGAAAATCTGGAAGTCAACCTATTGCTATCTAATCCACTACAATTGTATCATGAACGGCTAGCACATCTAAACAAAAGACATGTTCGACAGGTAATTGAACAAGAACTTGGATTGAAAATAGACAACACACAGTCTGAGATTTGTGAAGGCTGTGTATATGGAAAGGCTCACAAGCAACCATTTGGAACAAGAGTTAGAGCTACTAAGCCTGGAGAACTAATTCATACCGATATTTGCGGACCTTTTCCATATTCAATCGGAAATAAGTTACGATTTTATATTCTATTTAAAGACGACTTTACACGATTTCGACACATATATTTTCTACGTCAAAAGTCTGAAGCAGCTTCAAAGCTTAAGAACAAGCTAAGGTTGTGGGACATGTTGTCAAAGAAATATTAAGTGACAATGGTGGAGAGTTTGTCAGCGAAGAATTTAAAAATATCTTAACTGAATACGGAATTAAGCAACGATTCACAATGCCCCATACTACGGAACAAGCAGGCTGTGTAGAGCGTGAAAACAGAACTGTTGTTGAAGCAGCTCGTGCAATCATGCATGCACATGAGAAGATTCCTGATGGCCTATGGGCAGAGATTATAGATGCGTCTGTCTATGTGTTAAATCGTACAGGGCCAACTAGCGTGCCAGGCAAATCACCTCATGAGCTATGGTACGGAAAGAAGCCAGCGATAAAACACCTCAGAATCCTTGGATGCAATTGCTATGCACATGTTCCTAAAGCTAATCGCAAGAAGCTACAGAAAAAAGCTCAAAAAGGAATACTCATTGGTTATGAAGGAGACGAAGGTTATAGAATCTGGGACAAAGAAGCATCTAAACTGATAAGATCCAGAGATCAAGAAATACCTCTACTGGGAAAATCAGACGAGAATATACCTGAACCAGAAAGGTCAACTCCTGCTTCTGCTCCTCAGAAAACTTTTTACTATGCTTTTCCAAATCTCCAAAGAAGAGTTGATGATTATATGGAGATCGAAGAACAAAATGTAAACTCATCCGACAGGGACAACGTAATCGAAACTGAAGAACGACTAGAAACTGAGATTGTAAAACCATCTTCGTCAGGCATAAATCATGACATTGATGATCAAAATGAATCTATGTTTGAATCTATCCGTTCTGAAGAAGATGAAATCTCTGAAACCAATGATACCGATTCCGACATAGACATTGAAAGAGAAGAAAATCGGATGACTTTGAGAGATCGAGCGAACCTCAAGCCACCGATTAGGTTCCGAGATTGCAAAATGGCTATAGATGCTGAAGATATGCTTGAACCAAAAACTTTTAAGGAAGCTATGTCGTGTAAAGACAGAGATAAATGGCAAAAAGCCATAGAAAGTGAAATAAACTCACTAAGAGATAATGAAACATGGGAGCTTGTTGAACTGCCAAAGGGTCGAAAAGCTATTCCTTGTAAGTGGATATTTAAAATAAAAACTAACCCAGATTGATCTATTGAAAAATATAAGGCCCGGCTAGTAATTAAAGGATATTCACAAAAGAAGGACATAGACTTTCATGAAACTTTTAGCCCTGTTGCTAGAAGCAGCACGATAAGAGCAGTACTAAGCGTTGCTGCAAAAGAAAAGTTGAAACTAGCACAGTTCGATGTGTCCACAGCTTTTCTTTATGGAACTTTATCTGAAGAAATTTTTATGAAGCCGCCTGAAGGCTCTACCGAAGAGAAGAAAGTCTTCAAGTTAAAGAAAAGCTTATATGGATTGAAGCAAGCCCCATCTATGCTGGAACAGATGCATCACGGACTACATCGTCACGATCGGGTTTAAACAAAGTCAAAATGATCCTTGTCTGTTCGTGAGGACAAAAGGGAAGGAGAAAATTTCTTGCCTTATACGTTGACGACGGTTTAATTGCGTCCAGTAGCGAGAAAGAGGCTAACTGCTTTCTAGAACAAATCAGAGCGCGCTTCAAGATAACAGTAAAGCCTGCGAGCTATTTTCTTGGAATGGAGATAAAAAGGGACTCCGATGGCTCCATTTTGCTGCATCAAAGAGCGAACACTCAACGTGTGTTAGAAAGGTTTGGCATGGAAAAATGCAAGCCAGTGCCAACGCCAATTCTGAAGCCAAATGCTGCTCAACCAGATGGAGAAATTATAACGTCTTTCCCATACAGACAAGCAGTTGGTAGCCTAGCTTATTTGATGACTAGCACAAGGCCAGATATAGCCTATGCAGTCAGCGTAGCATCTCGCAATTTGGAAAAACCTACAAATGAGGACATTCTTAATGTCAAGAGGATAATGCGATACCTGAAAGGAACAATAGATGAAGGCATTGTCTACAGACCAGATAAAGTCCTCAACTTAGAATGCTACAGTGATGCAGATCACGGAGGTTGTATGGAAACTGGAAGATCAACCTCAGGTATTTTATGCATGTGTGCTGGAGGTCCCATTTCCTGGAGTAGCAACCGACAAAGCACCGTTGCCATTTCCTCCACCGAAGCTAAAATAGTAGCAGCAAGTGAAACTGCTCGAGAAATCATTTGGCTTCGAAAAATAATAAAAGACATCACTGATGAAGAATGCTCAGCAACCTTATGTGTGGATAATGAGTCTGCAATCAAGTTGGCTAAAAATCCGCCAGAGTTTCACCAAAGAACTAAGCACATCAGGATCCGGTCATTCTTCATACGAGAACGCATTCAAGATGGAAGCATTAGTTAGCATCTGTCATGTGCCTGCAGCCAGGCAGATTGCTGATATGCTCACCAAACCACTTTATGGGACCAGAATTGAAATGCTTAAGAAGATGGCAGGCATTAAAAACAGGGGTGGATGTTAAGACCAGATTAAACTCCTTGTATATACTCTTTTTGGCATTGACGTAAGAAAAACGCTGCGCTTCTAAACGCCGGCGTAGTTTCCAAAATCTTTGCTTTTTGGTCTATGAGTGTAGCCTAGCAACCGTTGTTTACTGTCACTATTCTTCATGTAAAAACTTTGAATACATCGATTTGTTTATAATTTTCATACAGCCTTTGTATTTATCCAAAATACCTCAAATATGCTACTTTAATAGTTTTTTGTGAAAATATAGGTCATTATAGTGAGTGAAATTCACAAGTTTCATGATAGCCCACATCCCTACTAAGGGCTGAAGTAAGGATGTTTAGTTAATGTACCTTTAACTAGGGCATTAGAGTTTAAATATTGAGCGCCTGACGGTTGTTATCATAGGTCATAACGTACCTACTCTGAGGCTGTCATATTTACTTAATAGAGGCGATAAAATAAGCTGAGTCCTGAGAAAATCTTTGGCAGAGGCGTTTGGTTAGCTATAGATGTACACAGGCTTTATTAAGGAGATGCGGATAAACATGCGGATAAACTTTTTTTCTTTACAAAGTGCGCCTCATTTTGTCAATCTTATCTATCTATCTATAATATATAAAACTGTAGAATCCAATTTGTACATTGTTAAAAATTGAGAGGGTGCAATAGAACACAAAGGAGCAATTCTGGGTTCGATTTCCAGAAGCGGCTCTGTCACTCATAAATAGCTTTGTGTGAGTTCCACAGTTTTGGTTTTGGTTTTCATCATCTGGTCTTCTTACTGTTGAAGGAAGGTAGGCGTCAAGCTGTTGGTCCCGGCCACTAACAACTGAAATGGTCGCCAAATGAGCCATGTCAGAGGCGTTTGGCGGTCCAACAACTCTGTCATCAGGGTTTTTAAAGTTGGTTATCGGTTTTTTGCGTGCATTCCTACGGTGCGTGATTTTGCGGACGGTCGCGGACTAGCCCGCACCAGCCTACGCATCGTGTCAAGCGGGTCGTCTGTGAAAGCATAGGCACGTCTGTGGTGCTGCATTTGAATCCGCTGCGAGTAACTTCAAGCTGTCCGAGGTGCGTCGGCCGTGCGTGTCCGTCCGCAGAAACACGCACCGTGGGAGTTCACGCTTCCAACCACACGATACGATGATGCCGACCGTACGGCCCCGCGTGTCCGCAGGAGCCGGAGCAGTGTATCGGCTGCATGCAGGCGGCGGCGGACGTGAAGCTGACGCGGCGCTGCGTGCCCCCCCCCGCGCACCTGCAGGGCGGGCCCCCCCGCTGCCAGCCCTGCAACTGCAGGTACACAAGACAACCACAACCACTCCTCTAACACCCACATCTGTAAAGCCCGAGTCACACTGAAGCGGTAGTGGAAGCGTTCCCGGGGCGGTATTTTTTGTAAAGTATGAATTCTTATGCACCCTGTCACATTGAAAACCGATCGCGGTGTGGTAATTTCTTCCCGCAGATCCGCCCCCGGACCGCCTTCGCAATCATACCGCCTCTGTGTGACTTGGGCTTAAGGGTCGGACTAGCGTTGCCGGTCGTGTTACACGCTAACATTGCGTTGCATTCAATTTCGCCTTCGGCGTTCACACCAGCGCGCAAGTTACGCTGAGAATTTTGTCACTATTACGCGGCGCAAGATCGCTGCATCTGGCTGGTCCGACCCACACACGACATATTGTGTTGTCTCAATCATCATGGACGAATCATAAGAACGGTCTGACTATCACATAATTACTAGAAAACGTATCCCAAAAAGCATAAAACTCACTGGAAACTTACTTACATGAGGAACTGTAATTAGTTTTGTGTGTTCTAATTTCAACAGTTTATTGTATTATAAGTGCTGTTGGTCTGCCTAAGATTGAATTAGAAAAAAAGAAACTAAATTATCTGGAAAATAATTATGGTCTACCTACCAAGCATTCTGCAAAAAACATTGTCGCACAAAAAAAAATCGTTGAAATACTCGAGCCATTATCATTTTTTTTTCCTAACCTGGTTTTATACTTTTCGGATTACTATCTATAAAGGGATGACCAGTCCTTACCATTCGTCCATGTCCCACCTAATACACAATGCCTTTATAATCAATACCACGAAAAAACGCGACATTTTTGTAAACAAACATTTTGCTATTAAGAAGAGATTTCTCGAAAATTACACGAGGCACACATTTGTACTCGTAAACACACGCAGAAAAAAACATACAGCTACTCCGAAATACTTTTGTCACCGGAAAATGATAAGAATCCTAAGTTGATCAAGTTCCTCGTAAGTTGATCAACTTTTGAAAAACCATAAACAGCAGTTGAAATGCATTACGTATAGATTTCAGGTAATTGACAATTTACGGAGTGTCGCGGTAAAATGATCCGACGAATGCGAGTGCGAGGTGTACGCTGTTTGGTTGAATGTCGATTTTTAACTCTATAAACACTTGCCACATCATGCTGGCCACCAATGCCGTCGACCAATCAGAGAACAGTGTATTATTTTACAGGTATCAGTTTAACGTAAAATTGTACACTGAGCAGCGATTGGTCCATACGTGTATGATTTGACGTGTGGCAAAACCGTTAGTTTATCAACTTACCGCCAGGCAGAGTAAGTTGATCAATTAGCTGAAATTTATTGCGTTAAAGCCCGCGTCACACAGAGGCGGTAGCGGAAGCGTTACAGGGCCGGTATTTTTTGTAAAGTATGAGTTCTTATGCACCCTGTCACATTGAAAAGCGGTCGCGGCGCGGTATTTTGTTCCCGCCAAACCGCCCCGGACCGCTTTCGCAATCATACCGCCTCTTTGTGACTTGAGCTTAAATGATACCTGTATAACTGCCGTTTATGATTATTCAAAAATTTATCAACAGGTACTAGAAAATTGATCAATTTACGATTCTTATAATTTTGCGGTGACCCATATGTTTAACACATTTTTTACAAAGCGTCCCGTTCTTTGATGGAATGAATCGTAGTGTGGCGACAGGCAGAGAAGGATGCTGCATTTGCAACCATCCCTGCCTAATTATAACATGCTTTACTTTGAACTAGTTTGTCTTACTAGTCTGGGGGGCTACGGGTAGATGGCGCTTTTATCATTTAATCTCTTGAAATTTGACAGTTAAAAATAAACGTGCATCATATAAGTACAATCAAAGAGCACATCAAGCTTGACACTTTGTACCGTTCAGCACCACCGTAAAATCTAGAGTCTCACTGCGATTGTCAAGCTTTCTTTGCTCAAGACTGTACGTCAGCGTATTAGGTACGATACACTGACGTACAGTACAGCTTGACCTGCAGCTTGACAACGCAGCGTGACCTAAGCGCATACAATAAGTAAGAACAAAAGACTAAATAAGAACAAAATCCAAGGACTTGTTAAACATGATGTGCTCTTGCATTTCCATCTATTATTTATATAAATAAATAAATATATTTAATGATAAAAACGCCATCTTTTCGTCATCGCGTCGTTTAGTACCTAAGACTAGGGCAGATGGCGCTTGCATCATTCATTTCAAGATTTTAAATCAACGGCACATCATTAAGTACGTTAGGCTAGATTTACACATAGTCAGTGAAATGGGGTCAGTAGAAACACATTGCGTGTTTAATGTGTTGTCTATACGAAAAGCTTGAAGGCAGCAAGCAATGTACGTCTACTGACCCGTTTTTACTTTCCCAATGTAAACTCAGCCTTACGTATACTAAAGAGCACGCCCCATTTCGTACCGTTGTTGTTGAGATAGCTAAAGATGTGAATGTTAAGTGAAATTGAAGATTCAGTTTTGTCAATCTAGTCGTAGCTTTGAATGTTTAACAAACAAATAGAATTACCGAGCATTTTAATCAAATTAATAGAAGAAAAAGAGTTTTAAATTATTGAGAGCACTGAAACGAAAAAGTTACACGAATAAGTATAAAATTAATCTTCTTAAATAATGTTAGATTTGGAATTTCGTAATTAAATCTTATATCATAGTCATAAAATTATCTGTTTGAAATTATCTTGCATTTCGCTTATTGATCTAAAAATATTTAGACATATGTATAATAGCTGTCAGATTGTTATATGTACTAAAACTAAATGTAAAATTAATGTTTAATGTTGATATAATAGATATCAATCACCATTTTCATGGATGTGTTCGGTAGTGTTTCTCAACCAATTTTGCGAATTTTTAAAACTCGAATCAGACCATTATCGCCTTAAAATATTGCTTTTACTGTGATGGACTCGTGAAGTCGACACTGGTTGGGAAACACTGCCGTAGACCATTAACGTGACCCCTCAACTGCTTGTATCGTTTGCTGGGAGTGCCGCTAAAATCGGACGGGAGGTAAGGTGTTCAACTCGATCGAACCATTTTCAGGATTCTGCACCATTGCTTTACTAATTTTAATCTGTTACGCAAGGGACCGTTTAGTTAGCCATATTAGCTAAAAACAAATATTTTAAAAATGTTCGTTTTTAATCACATAATCTTGTGAATTTGCTTACTAAACCAGCCCTTTAACTCTAAATTTAAAAGTTGTTATTAATGATGCAATATTTTAGTTGCACTTATAAAGCCTGGATCAAATGCACATGGTATAATAATATCTTTCTTAGGTATTTGCCTAATTATTTCTTCTATCTATACATTGGCTTGCAGCGGTTGAAATATTTAATCTTTTTCTCTAAAATTAGGTGATTTTAAAGGTAGGTGTGCATGCAAGACCTGCTATTTGTGAGCCTAGAAAGTACAAACAAATTATTTTTTCAAACAAACACATTATTTCACATTTACTGTAAACTTTACAGAAATCCGTCGCTAATTTCACAACTTTTTTTACCTACTTTTTCTTAAATAATCTTCCCACGGCTCCTCAACACTTTTCCCTTTAAATGTTGGTCCAGACTTTACCTCCCGACACAGAGCAATACATCTTTGGACGGTGTAAATCCTATGTATATTTGGCCTATTTCCATTCCTCACCTTAGCTATCAAATGAAACAGACGGTTATACCTACCAACTTTCAGGTCACGCTTTTTTGTAAATAGTATTTTTTTTAGGTTTTATATACTTCCTGGCCTCAAGAAGTCGCTGCACGCGATGCCATAAAACGTGAGCTGCCTTCCCTTTATGCAATATTCACTTTTAGTCTAATGTCCTGGGCGCCTGGGCGGGCGTGTATTTGCCTCTGTCGGCTGAGTGGCCAGCGTTTTGTTATTACATTGATCGTTGAGTCGCAACCATAACTATCACATATGATGCACAGTGCACACAATGGTGTGTGGGTTGTGAACTGAATAAATGTCGTTTCTCAGCCGGCAGCGGCAAGTTCGTGGCCAGGGGATTCGTGGCTTATACGGGACAAAATATTGGCGCCTCTGAAAGATGCGTAGGAAACAAAGAAACAGTCGAATAGATATCTTTCTCCTTCTTTCCTATAGCTGCATCAACCCGAAGCGCCTAAATTTTGCATCCGCGTAAATCTGAGGTTCAATTTACATCGGGTAAGTAAAACGGGTCAGTACACGTACATAGCTTAGGTACTGAATTTAAGTGTTTAGGAAAATACAACGTATTACACAAGTAATGTATTGCTCCATTTTACTGACTTCGTGTAAACATTTTACGTGCCTCGCTGTTAAAACGATTTACTCGCCGCGAGTAGCAATATTTGCGAGTGGATAGATGCTGCACACGGAGCAGAGAAGAGAGGAGGTGTTGATATGAGTCGGACCGTGTGAGAAGCAATCGGGCCATGACGTCACGAAAGGGGGCGGGGTTTATATCATATGGAGATCCACCCAAGGAGGTTTTAAAACCTCCTTGGTTGGAACCAAGGAGGTTTTAAAACCTCCTTGGTTCCACCTCTATTTTGTTGACTTACCATCTGTCCGCGCGAAGCGCTTTGCTTCTTCATTCTCAGTGCGCAAAGCCAAGGAGTGGAACTCTTGTCAATTTATTCCCCGTCAAATATAATCTGGATCTTGTCAAGGCAACAGTGAACAGACAACAGTGAGACTGGGGTCAATGCTGACCAATTTCGCATAAAAAGAATCTTCTACAAACTTTTGAAGTCTATTAACATGTCCCGTCCCACTGACTCGATCTTCACCCCCGCATAGCAGCATCGCGCTTTGTTTCGTACACACGACCGCAGCGCTCATCGGTGGTAACACTAACATTACGTCCTTGAGCGGGTCTATGGTTTCGAGCGTCTGTTGCATAGCGCTAGTTCAGCTTATACTGGTTTTGTTTTCACTTGATCGTTGGCACCTCTTCTTCCTCTGGTCCGTGATGCCGCACCTCGCACGGTAAGCTCAGTGGTAATGAAGGCTGTTCCCCGCAGGGTGCTGTGGTGTTGCGCGTGCATGGCGCGCTGGTGGGCGGCGCGCGCAGACGGGCAGCCGGCCGAGTGGCTGAGCGGGCGCTGCACGTGCCCCGTCTGCCGCGCCGTCTTCTGCCTGCTCGACGTCTGCCCCGCGCGGCTGCAGACCTCACAGTGACTCTCTTACTGCTGAAATTATGTAGCTTCATTGAGATGATAGCAGTGTGAGGCAGGACGAAGCGATGCGTAAGATACTCGTATACCCCACGTTCCAAATTACACATGTAGCTTCATTGAGATAACAGCAGTGTGAGGCAGGACGAAGCGATGCGTAAGTTATACCCCACGTTTCAAATTGTGCTAATAGCGTTCTTTAAAGCACTGAGCACGCAAGCACAAGTGAACAAGCGAGTGCTCTAGAGCATGCTTTCACACCTGAAAGCGTGCTCTAAAGCACTCGCTTGTTCACCGCCTTACTTCACTGATGACGTCATCGTTTCAGATATCAGTGCTTAATCCAAATAGACGGAGCAGCGAAAGCGCTTACGTCAAAATCGATTTGACACATAAAATCCTACTTATTTGCAGCCGACCGACCGACTTTTCAGCGAGTTCGCGGGGTTTGTTTTTGATGAGTTTGTGACTAATGGAAATGAAGGATGCCGCATTTGCAACCATCTCTACTACTACAACTAGTCTGTTTGACTAGTCTTGGGGGCTACCGGTAGATGGCGCTTTTATTATTTAATCTCTTAGCATATTTTGCGCACATTTTAGAAGGATTAGCTCAGGCTTTAATAAAAAATAAAAAACGAAACTAAGTTTTTGACAGGTAAACTTGAGAGCGCGTTTAAATCGGTTCCAAATTAAATTGAGTCTGTTTGCGTGCAAAATCAAATTAGACCGTCCATCAGTACCGTATATTTTAGCATTGTTTGCTCAATTCAGAACACAGCTATGGGAGTAACGTATCGCTCCGTCCTGCTCGCACGCATAGCTTTGTCCCGCTGTCATTCTACCAGCTACTTTATTTCGACTTATAGCGTCTGACACGCCGGCAACGGTACGTACGCTTCTCAATCCGTCCCATAAAGGTCACCAGTCGTCATTAGTTTCGCCAACAGTATGGCCTGAGCCCATAGACAAAGAAAATGTACCATAGACAAGCGACTTTCTACTTTTGTAAGAGCTAGTAGAATCAAATAAAAGTGTACCTATGGGATTGACAATAGGTAACGAAATGTCAATCCCATATATTTTATTCTATTCTAAACCATTTTTTCGTTATTACGCATACCTCCTTAGAAGTAAAACATTCAGATAAGCGCCCAGTAGTTCAATAGTTTCGCCCTCTTGCTCGCAAACTTTAATGAACAATAAAAACTGACAGTCTCAATTAGAAATCTTAATACGGAAAAGCATATCACATAGCACTATTATCTTAACTAATTTTTTTTTTAAATTCCATAGCTATTTTCAACATTGGTGACCGCCAATAAAACCCCTTTTGTTTTACCGCCAGTTACAGTTAATGGGACTTTAAATCAACTGCCGAACCTTTCTGTTTTATTGACAGAATGTAATTGCAATAGATTGAAAGGAGCTTTAACTTTAAAGAAGCTCTCTGCAACTATCAATTAGGCCTAGAGAGTATTCCAACTCCGTCCGAGTTAAACGTAATGGTTTCATTAGTTCGTCAGTTACTCCCAAGATGTCGCTGTACAAAATGTCCAACGACTACGAGTAACTTCAAGCACCCTTCTGAATCGCACTAACGAAATTTTAGTGTAATTTATATGGACCGGGAGCCAAGAAGGTTTTTGTCGCGTGACAATCAGGGCGAAAAAGATATCACCTGGTAGATCGGGGATGATTAGAGTATCACAAAAACATGTGTGTTCAGGAGGCCTTTTTTAAGGTTGATCTATCTTAGCTGAAGCGTCCGACTTTGTTGTCTGGCAAATGTTTTGCAGTATCACTTTTGTTCCCCCTGAATATCACCATGATAACAAAAAGAAATTGTCCCACATCTACTGAGCTTAGACATCTCGTTTTCGTCCTGGATATCACGTGGAAAACAAAAAAGAAACATTTTCTAAGCTCTCGTACCATAACAAAATTTTGGAGTTCGTGCGTATATCGTTATTCGTTGCCGACGTGTCATTAAGACCAATATTAAGTAGTCCATAGAAAACGCAGCCAAAGCAAAGGTATGTTAAATTGATTTTGAGACTTATTAAAATGCCAGTGCAATGTATAAACTACTTTTTGTAGTAAATGTGGTAGAATGATTGTTATGACTTAATAAATTAATTATTTTAAAATAGCATTTTTAAGTAGGTATAATATAATAATTGAAATCAATTTTAATCCTTTTATGCATTATTTGTTTAATCGTCTGATGTAACTTTATTTTTATTGAAAGTTTATTTAATCAAATAAACTATTTAGATGTGTAAACTTAAGAATAATTAGATAGAATTATGAAATCATTGTGATATTTTATCTTCCTTTTACATTTTAAGCGCATGGATTTTGTAAAATAATTTGTAGGTGTATTGACGTACCATTTAATTCACAAAAAAAAACGAATCTTTATTCTTTAATTGAGCATATCTAAACTTGTACAGCCGACGGCACATTAAGCGTACGTAACGTTTCGATTTTCTTCTTAAACGCTACGCACATAAGGTCGCGGACACATACGGTCATTGTCTGCGCGCAAGACAGTGTGAAGTGTGATGCACACGAGGGTCAGTTATGTCCACGAGTGTTCGCGAAAAACTGTTTAGTCCGCGTGAGCGTTGCGTTTTAATAGTTTTTCAATCTCATCCATAATTTCTGCCTAACTCTACCACCGGGTTTTTTGTGGACCTTATTACAGTTTTTGAAGTTTCGTGTTTTGAGTAACACACTTTTACTTTTGCCAGGTTTCCAAAATTCACCCTATGCTTATAACACGTTAGCCTTGATGTGCTGTTGAACGTACTACACGTAGGTATTAGTCATGACAAAGAATCGGAGTCCTTCCATTGTATCATAATATAAAATCTTGTTTTTTATGGAAATACAATGGTATCGTTAAATTAATCGAAAATAATGAACTTTAATTTATCTTCTTTCCTCAGCTCCTTTCGTATTCCGCAAAGAGCATATATCAATTTGATCAAGACATTGTCAACTTAGGCAATGCACCTCTGGCCTATGATGGGGCAAAAAGGTTTAAGGCGCGGGACATATCAATGAGGCGTCGGTCGTGGGTGAGGTGAGGGTATGGTGAGGTTATGGCGCGGGTGCGGTGCCTCAAGATATCGGCGGCAGTTTACGTATTTAGGGCATTCTAAATTACGATTTTTGTAGTAATTAGAAAATGTAAATTTATACAAGTTAATCGAAATCGTTAATGGTTAAATTTATTGAATACAATTTAATTGTACAAGTTAATCGAAACCCGACCTTGTAACTAAATAATTCTTTGCTATAAGTTCCCATGCTTGATCCTGCACACATCTGTTACTATAACCTGATCGATTGTAATCGTATATTACGGGACATTTTTCTATTAACTCGCAAAACGCAATATTAAATTGTATATCGTCACGAATTTTGATAATACTGCGGACGGATCCCCACCCTCGCCACTCCACCTCAATATGCACGGCCGCCATATCACTTCTATAAATTTTGTATGAAAGACGAAGTGAGGGGCGGCGCGACCGTGCCATACGCTCGCCTCGCCCTCGACCGACGCCACATTGATATGTCCCTCGCCTAAGAGTGGCGACCTCTAACCGGAAGACGTAGCTTTGGCAGTAATGGGTCATGAGAAAAGTGGCTTTCTACTGTCGTAAACAAGAATTAAAATGTTCGAGATTGACAATAGCTGTCACACAACATTTTGTTAGCTGATGTCAATCTCGTACATTTTCATTCTATTCTACTGTAACAGCGTTTGTGATATTAGAATCCAAAAGAAAGAAAATAATCCATAGGATTAGGCTACAGTTCTAACAGGCTAATTTAACATTCAAATTGACTTGTTTATTGTATCAATCCTGTACATTCAAACATATTAAAAAGAGCGCGATAGTTTTTATTGTTGCTTCTTTTTTTCCCACCAAGGCGCCACTTTTTTGTGTGGCGATGTTGTTTAGTTGACGTCATTAAGATATTTTAATATCCAACAATGATTTTGAGTTTGAGAGGCGCGTTTCAAATCGGGTAGAAATTACCCTGACAGCAGGATAAGCTTTGTATGACGTCCATATTTGGTCGAGGCAGATCAAAAGAAAATTTTTACCGGTTTTGAAACACGGCTTGGAATGCCGCTTGTCGGCAGGCGTCCCATAAGGTGGACCAACGATCTGCTGGTGGTTGCAGGAAGGCGCTGCGCCGCCAAGACCGCTTGTTTTCATGGAAATCTGTAGGGGAGGCCTATGCCGGAGAACATCTTTCGGCTGATATAATGTGAAGAAGTGCGATAATAGGCTATAGGTACAATGTGGATCTGCCTATGAAACTCAACCTTTTTCGAAGGAACTGAAATCGGAATCCTGAAATTGTATCAGCCTATCGGTTGATACAATTTTAGGGTACGTTTTGTACATTTTTCTTTTTTTTAAAATAATACAATTATGGCATAATATGTACAATACAATACAAATATACTTTATAGCACACCAAGAAATACAAGGAATAGTTACAGAAAAGTAAAGATAAAGAACAGAGTAGTACAATATGCGGCCTTATTGCTAAAGTAGCAATCTCTACCAGGCAACCGTAGGATGTGAATCCTTAAAAATATCTCCTCTCTGTTACACCTTGTCCGTTCAAGCCCTTATTACACATTCCTAAACTATAAAAAAAAAATCAAAATAATTTATTTGTCTGATTGTTCAGTACAAGAAACTTATTAACAACGATCCCTGCACTAGGTTGGACCTGTATCGCAGGAGATCAAATACAGATTTACTAAGAAACGATTTAACTAAAAGTACATCTAGTCGATAGTTTTAAACAATAAAGATTTCTTTAAACAGTACAGGAGAAAAATTCTAGAGTTACTAAATTTATTCAAGTGTAGGTATAGGTAATTCTCGCCTGATTTGAGGAAGGGGAGGAAGGTGTAAAATGCCCAATTTCTTGTAGATTGTCATTTTGACGTTCAATAACGAGAAGCTCATTATACTAGGTTTGAAAATGGCCTATTTTATCTCTAATCCGTAATTCCTACCTTACGTAAGTATAAAACTATGGTATTAGTGTCAGGGTTATTCTGCACTTTCATACAACACTGAAGGGTAGGTGTTCATTAACCACAGCAATTAAGCCACAGACAATTCCATCTATCGACATGATGTAAAATTACAAAAGTTTATACAACGTGTTAACGGAATAAGCGAAACTGAGAAAAAAGTTTGTTCAGAATCGAGAGTAGAATCAATTTCACGGGTTTTGGATAGGGGTAATATATACTTTTTTAGTATTTAAATTTTTACCGCTTCTATTATAAATATTTCTGTGGATAAGCGCGCCAGCGGCGCGGGAAGTGGGCGTGGCGTGTGTGGAGTGCATGGACTAGAACAACGATGGAACTAGAACAATGATGAAACTTTAAAATAACAATATCTAGATTTAAAAAAAAACTTATATTAAGATTTTTTTTTCGTCCCGTGTGGTGCTGGCAAAGAATAGTACCAACCCATACATACCCGTGGGTGTCATAAGAGGCGACTAAGGGTTATAAACTGGAGGATGGGCAGCAGCATCCTCCTTTTTATCTTACATCTTACTTACTGCGGTCACCTACAACTGCGGTCCATGGTGCCAGCCGTAACGCTAACAAGCGAGGTGACTATGGTACTTCCTCTCTACATTTTTCCAGCAAAAGCTAGAATTCTGGAGGGAGCTCCCTGTCCTGTAGTGGACGTTTCATGGGATGTTATGATGAAGATTTTTATTACGAGAATAGATTTATTTTAATAAAAATAAGGTGGAGTGTATGAGGGTTTCGCTTATTCCATTAACATGTTGTATATTTCTCGTTAAGAGGCTACCCGCCTTCCACTAGCGCCCCATCAGTTAAAAAAAAATACTGGCTATATACAAAACTTACTGGTTATATAAAAAACCGGAAATATAGATTGAAGTAAAGATAAACTTTACTAGGGTACTAGTATATCTAAAATCTATTAACTCTGTGAAATAAAGTTCACTGTATTTACAGATACTACAACTGCTAAAAGTGGCCGTTTATCGCACTTTTTTGCCCTCTAGCCAGAAGGCTATTGAGAACAATATCTACGCAATTTTGGCGGTGAAATTCTGGGAGTGCTGCTTGTGCAACAGTGTGTACCTTTCTTCGGGATGTTATAGTTCATTGTTATAAAGATGATTTTCACCGTCAGCTACATAGGTTAATCTGTGGGCCGTAGTGCCATTAGTGATTAATATCGTGGCGACCCCTCCTGCCGTTATCACTATTGGAATCGAACTGATTGATGATAATATTACCCTGTTATGTGGGTACCACACGTGCCTTCGCGTTGCTATACCTTCTATACAGGGTTGTACGTACGCACAGCAGCAAGAACGTACGAACAAAACCAGTAAAAGCTGAACCAGCGCTGCGCTTAAACGCCCGAAATGAAAAACCCGCTCAAGGTCAAAGTGTTAGTAGATTCCACCGACGTGCGGCCGTGTGTACTCGTAGGTACTACATTCGCGTGAAACTTTTATTTCTAGGCCATTCTAGAAACTGTTGTTGCATAGCAGCAGCGTCGGTAGATATGTTATTCAATTCGACTTCTTGATAAGCAGAAAAAATGGGCTCCTCATTCAAAATTATTAGAGACAATGGGCCCTCGGGGCCCCGCAGCTAAGATTCTTGTAAAAGAGATTTCAGTGCGTCTCGCTGAGACCACCGGTGACCCGAGGGCTGGCAGCTTCCTCAGCCAACGCATAAGTCTGGCTATAGAGAGAGGAAACGCTGCCAGCATACTGGGGACCATGTCTCAGGGGACGCACTGGAGCAAATATTTTATTTTTAAGTTAGTGTCAATAATCTGGTTTTGTATATAAGTAGTTTTGCAAGATAAATAAAAAGATTATAGTAATTATCAGTGACATGTAAATAAACTTTAAAATTTTAGATTATTAGCTATGCAGTCCCATTTAATTCTTTTTAGTTTTCGAATATCGAAAAGTCTTCCAATAAAAGTTGCATAGGTATAATTTGCGGAATAAGGGTCCGTCAGTGTATCTTGCGCGACGGAATTAGAGCCGAACCACCGTTCACACCAGCGTGCAAGCTACGCTGAAAATTTTATTAGCGAGACGCTTATTTTACTCTATTACGCGGCTCGCGCAAGAGACGCTGCGTCTGGTCCGATCCTAAGCCCTAGAAATACGAGTATTCAACAGTAATTTCTTCACCCTCTTTAGGTATACCTATGTAGGTACGTATTAAATATTTTAGGCAGAACAATACAGGGAAAAACAGTTTAGCCGTCAACAAAGTTCAAATCTAAACCATTGCCATTTGCAGGTATTCTAGATATAGTCTAGAACAGGCCAAGTTTCACACTTGCAGTGAGACTCTAACGCGTGGGGCATTGGAAATAATGACGGTACAAAGTCCAACGTGTCAAGCTCATTGCGCTCTTGACTGTACTTCATTCATGACGCTTACGAATCATTAATACCTAGTAGCTTTCAGCGGTTCAGTCTGGTTAGTTGTAATTGTGATATCTTTATAAATCTTTTCATTTTATTAAGCTGCGGTGGTGCTTAGTGAGATGTCTTTATTCATGTACCTTAATGCCCTATTTTGAAGTTTCTTCTAAAGACTAACAATGAGAGGAACTGTAGGAGAAGCAATTAGGGTATTCTTCCGGTCCACTACACTTCATGGATTTAAATATCTGATCTCTAGGAACGTGTTCGATTGGTAAGGAATACCTAACGTCTTGAGACAGAAGATTGTTAAGCCTATATACCTAGTATCAGCACATAGCAAGTACCTACTTACTTTTTGAATAGTGTGTCTAATCATCAGTATAAAAATATAGATAAGCAATGAAAGAAAACTTGAACGATGAATCGATTATCCGTTAAAACAGTCGATCTGCTTCAAGAAGACGTAGAACGGCGGCCTCACCATCATCATCATAACATCCCATGAAAGGTCCACTACAGGACAGGGAACTGCCTCCAAAATTCCAGCTTTTGCTGAAACAATATGGAGGGGAAGTACCATATATAGTCACCATCACCACGCTTGTTGGCGTTACGGCTGGCACCATGGACCGCGTTTGTTGGTGACCGCTGAATGTGAGATGATACGATACACAGAAGGATGCTGCTGCCCATTCTCTGATTCATTAACCCTTAGTCGCCTCTTACGACACCCATGTGTCTAATGTATAAAAATATAGATAAGCAATTAATGAAAACTTGAACGATGAATCAATTATCCGTTAAAACAGTCGATCTGCTTCAAGAAGACGTAGAACGGCCTATAAAACCTTAACCATGAAATTTCAGATTTGCTCCCTATATAAAAAGATTTCAGCTTTGATCAGTGATTGTACCTACTGTTGGCCTGAGCGGGTCTTTGGTTTCTACTGGTCGACTTTGACTAATGTGGTACTGTCACCACTTATATCCGCGGCCGTGTGTACCAATCGGTTTCAGTGTAGTGTGGTTGGTGTGGTGCTGCGCGAGCGCTGGCTGCGCGGCGGGGCTGTGCGCGGCGCTGTGGTCGCGGTTCCTACAGTCGCCCATGCTGCTCACGAAGGTCGCACATAAAGATGTATCGGCGAGCGAAAGAGCGCCAATGGTAGCGGTCTGCCCACCACCTTTTCTCGCCGCCGATCTTCTTGCAGAGAACTTGTAAGTTTTACTTATTCTGCTGCGATTCACGAGGCAAAATATAAGTATACATACACCCTTCTTTTTGTCACCTCGGTTATTTTATGAGGTTGATGTCCATGAAACTAAACGACTTTTCTCCAAAAAGAAATACGAAAAAAGAATTTCAACTTCCTATACAAACTGCATCAGCTGACAGCAGCACTTTTTTTCTGGGATGTCGAAATTTTTTCATTTGTATTTCGACTTATGTTCCTTGAGACAAGTTGTTCAGTTTCATGGGCAGATTCACACCCATCAGTGTTATCTTATCATACCTTTCCGTCGAATTGTTTGGGGCTTGCGCAGACGAGGGACAGTCCGCGATGTTAAATTTGCCAGTTGATAACAGAACGCAAAGAAATGTTTTGCATAACCCACACACTCGTTCACAAATAATAAATAAATCCATACAATTCTCCAAACAGATGCGGACTTTGGTGGATGAGATCGAACTTTAGTAAATTCCTAAGGAAATAATACCTACCTACTTTACTTGCAATGAACACGCTCATGGGCACTTTAACACGCACGGTGGATTTCAGTCTGCATCGAACTTTCACTAGCGAAAAGTCAAATAATCCAATGTTTTAGTACGCGAAGAGGAAAATCAAGTTTTTGTCGTAGATACGTCCATGCTTTCGTTTGAGTTTAATTTCGTGCAAAGTGGATATATCCCTCTGGTGGCAATAAATAGTACTACATCGAGCTTTGGATGAGTCAGAAGGGAGGTGCGGTGAGGGGGAGGGGAGGTGACTAGACCGTGGGTGGGAGCTTGACGGTTGAGGTGCTCTTGACTGAATCTACCTACCAACATATACGTATCCACGTAAAACTTATGTCCGTACAAAGATACAGCCAACTAGGGGTTTTTGGTATACCTACATGGTTAATAAATAAAGAAAACTAATTTCACTAGCTGATATGAAAACATAGGTTCTATTGACTGCCTACCAGATGGTAGGCAGTCAATAGAACCTATGTTTTGAACCTATGCGTTGAGTCTTCGGCGATGAAGTCCCTCCTGTGCACCAGCCCTAAGCATAGCTAGGTATTTTGTCTCAAACAGATCGGTAGACCTGAATGAAGATTGGCTGCGGGAACTATTTAGCAACATCCTCCGCGGCAGGGAGGCTGAAGATGATCACCGGATGAAACTTGACGCTGTTCTGGAAGCCCACAACATGTCTCTTCCAGACGCTCTGATGCGCTTCGTATCGCCTTGTGAGCAACTCCTGCGCCGGTGTCGCTGGCAACGGACAATCGTACCGTGCAAGAATTTGTTCCAGAAAGAGTTAACTCGATGGGGCGCTTGTTGTGTCATGCGACCAATAAGGTAAATAGATACCTACCGTTTCATCAATATTACTTTGCGAGCTTATGGTGGGTGGACCTGAGAACTTAGAATAGAATAGAATAGAAAACGTTTATTTCACCACATAGCACAAAATGTAGAAAAAAAAGTACTTTAGAGTAAGACCTGTAAACTTACAATAACATTTCAGCAGAAAGTACAGATATTATTAAACATTTTGAACTGTGCAAAGAAAAAGGTGCTAAACTCAGCATTTTGTTACTAGTATGAAATAGCAACACTGATTTTCAGTCAGCACCAGGAGCTGCGCACAAAAACCTCATATAAAAATTACATTCGGATGGAAGCAGAAACTGTATTAAGCTCAAAAAAGATAAACAAAACACACAAAGTGACGAAATATGACAATATACAATCGATGAAAAGAACATAAGAACATAAAAGGCATGATATAAATAAACAAAATAAATAAAATATATTAACATGTATAAAATAACAATAAATAAATGTATAATATAACATATATAAATATTTACATGTATATAAGTAAAACAAGAATATGTGTGAGTAAAACTTCAGCCACGAATAAGTTCATAATTTGCTTTTCTGAATGGAAATTAAAAACTCACGATATTTATTTTTAAAATTAAATTTGCATACTATTCCACGAATTGGGGGAGGAATATTATTCCAACATTTTGAGGCTCGGTAGCTGAAGCCACCC
Source organism: Athrips mouffetella (assembly GCA_947532105.1). NCBI lineage: Eukaryota > Metazoa > Arthropoda > Insecta > Lepidoptera > Gelechiidae > Athrips > Athrips mouffetella. Next base: position 2,166,551 of record OX383958.1, read on the forward strand.
CGAAAAACAGCAGTTCGATGACTTGGTATATTTAAGGCTACAGAGCAGGATCGTCCAGTGTACCTGCCACCAGAATATCTCCAAGATAGCTTCTTATACAGGTATTGTGGCTCATTAAATTTAAGAATGTCATGTAATTGACACGCATAAAAAAGTGTAAGCCGCTCCTGCATCCTTAGTAGACTTGCCTTATTTAGGAAAGGAGTTACATGAGTGCGGGGAGGAATGGGAAAGCAGTATCTTGCACAAGCATTTTGAACCCTTTGAATTAGCTTTTGAGTTTTATTGTAAAGACAAGGTCCATAAACTGTTAAACAGTAATTGAGTTTCGATAACACTAAAGTTTCACAAAGTTTAATTCTTAAATCTGTACTAATGAACGGTCTTATTTGATACAAGACTTTAAGCCTATAGAAACAATTCCGTACTAAGTCTACGACATGATTTTCGAAACGCAGCTGAGCATCGAAATTCAAACCCAAATTTCGAGCTTCCTTAACAAACTCTAGAGGCTCACCCATTATTTTGACAAGTGGTCTTTGGGTTTCAATTCTAATAACTTGTTGCTTCGATCCTACTATCATGCACTTCGATTTTGAAGCATTTAAAACAAGACAATTATTATTATCCTCGGACCATCTAAAAACTCTATCCAGATCTTCATTTAACTCACCAACGGCAGCATTGATGAAATTGAGGTCAACTGGAACGTACAGTTGAATATCGTCAGCATAAATATGGTATTGGCAGTTTTGAAGACATTGAACTATGTCTGCACTATAAATTATAAAAAGAAGAGGCCCCAATATGGAGCCCTGTGGAACACCTCGATCAACTGGTAAAGGTGCGGATGATAGATATTTACCGTTGGGTTTTCGGATGATAACTTTTTGATAGCGACCACTCAGATAACTACTGAACCAACGAAGAGTAGAACATTTGAACCCATAAAATGATAACTTAGAAAGAAGAAGAGAGGAATTGATCGCATCAAAAGCCCGCGAAAAGTCAAGCAAAGCTAATATAGATCCCTTGCCTGAATCTGTATGTTTTAGAAGGTTATCCACAACGTCAAGTAAAGCAGTGGCAGTACTACGTTTTTTTCTAAAACCAGATTGAAATTCGGGAAGAATGCTATGTGACTCGCAATAAGCTTTTACTTGATCATACACGATTTTTTCTAATATTTTTGATAGAAACGGTAAAATACTTATAGGACGCAAATCTTTTAGCTCAGAAGCATTATTTTTTTTCGGCAAGGGTCGGACGAGTGCAAATTTCCACAGGTCAGGAAAGGTACTAGTAAGAATGGACTTGTTGACAATTGCAGTAATTACGGGAAGAGTTTGAGGAAGTGTGAGTAAAATCATGTCTCTAGAAATATTGTCTACGCCTTTCGCGTTAGAAGTAATACCAAGAATGACTTTGGCAACTACATATTCATGTACTGGTTTGATACTAAAAGTAGCATCACTATGTCGATGATACTCAAAATACGTCATTTTAGAGATATCAGCGAGGATTTTTCCCGGCACTGTAAGGAAGTACTTGTTAATAGCGTCTGGGTTGTCAAAAAAACTAGGTAGCTCAGAGGAGGTTTTAAAACTGGGTAAAATAGTAGACTTTAAGTTTTTCCAAAGTAATTTATCATTATTTAGATTACAGTTAATTTTATGATTAAAGTATGCAGTTTTTTCAGCAAAAGTATTTGTTATAACAAGATGTTTAAGAGATTTATAATACTCCTTAGTTTGGTCATTATCCGTTATTTTAGCGTCAGCATGTGCATCATCACGCAGTTTCATCAAGTATCGGACATTACTGGTAAGCCAAGGCAACATGCGTTCCGTAATTGTTACACATTTTTCCGGGGCAAAAATGTCAAAAAGGTTAACGATAGATTCATTAAGAAGAGTAAGCATATCGTTCACATTATCAGTATAAATTATTTTATTCCAATCAATGCTCTCTAATACACTATTAAAAATTGACATATTGATGTCTTTTAGGGGTCTGTACTCAACAATATGGGGAGGTGACTTTTTTCTTTTGACTTTGAAAATCGCAAAAACCACCGCATGGCCACCAAGTTCGGGAATGTGATGTACACTTGTGTTAAGGACAGGAGCGTCAGTAAGTATTAGATCAATAACTGTTGAACTGTGCGAAGTGAAGTGTGTAGGTTCAGTTATGTGATTTATTAAATTTGAGCAACGTAAGAATTGATTTAGACCAACGGTTTTATAATCAACAGAATTACTAAAATTAATGTTAAAATCGCCCAAGAGAATAATGTGGTCGTAATTAGTAAACGATGATATGGAGTCAGTCAACGAGTCAAAAAACTTGTCCACGTTAACCCAAGGAGGTCTGTAAGCAGTACCAATTAGAAACTTGATTTTATTTATACACGTGAAAACCCACATTTGCTCCACTTCCACATGAGTAATAGGGTGAGGTCGTACACGAACTGTTAGACCTTTCTTGTAATAAAACCCTACTCCGCCTCCACGTGATCTGGAGAGGCCCCGTGGTCGAGGCAGATGTCTAAAACGGTAGCCTGATACAGATGGAGCGCAATAGTCACAACCTTCACCAAGCCAAGTTTCGTTTATTGCGATAATATCTGGTAGCTCACGAAGTAGCATAGCTTGGAACTCGTCGTTTTTGTTACTTAATGAGCCAGCATTATAAAGACCTAACTTAAAATTGTATCGCTTGATCATTTAAATAATTCATAATATACTACATAGTTAAGTACATAAATTGGACAAAAAACGACTTCAAATAGTAAAAAATCATACACTTCACGTGAAATTATAGATAAAATGCAAAAATTCGAGGGAATGCCTTTTATGTTAAGGGGGGAAAAGATCGAAAATACAATAATACTAAACTTCTTCAAGCTTCTGCTAACATGAATTATACTGTAACTGCACTTAAGAAAACAAATTGAAAATATACTACGAAGAACTAAATCGACAAAAGTCCTATTTGGTATTTGATTCACTATCACTGCCAAAAATTTTTGGTATGTCCTTTTCAGAGCGAAGCACATGTACAGGCGATCCCTTAGCATCCGATTTTCTTGCCAAAACGCGACCGTTTTTCGTCCAGACGAATTTCCAGTGTCCAGTTTCGGCAGCTTCGCGGGTTTTAGCAAACAGTACTCGGTTAGTCTTCGTAAGTCGCTCATTAACATAAAACTGCTTCGGGGAGTGTTTGGTAAGACCAAGTCCTTCCGTAGTAGCATTACGTCGAAGGCGCGAACATCTAATGAGGTCATCTCGAAGCGCGCGCCGAGTAAGACGCACCACAATGGGCCTCGGGCGAGACGGGTGCTCTGATTCTAGGTATTGGTCAGGGTTACGCTTGGGTCCAACTCTCATAGCACTAACTACGTCTCGTTCATCTAGTTTTGCACCCAGCTTAGTAGCCGCCGTCAAAACAACATGCATCGCCGACTCACCTTCAAACTCAGGAATCCCAGATATCTCGATGTCATTTAAAAGAGATTGTTGCTCTTTATCATTGATACTAAGTTGCATTTCAGCCATCGCATTCATCAGCTTCTCTGCGCCAGCAATAGCTACTTGATTTTTCTTCAAGGAGGTAATCTCAGACTGAAGGACAGCATTTGCAGTTTCAAGCCCTTTAATTTTATTTTCGGATTTTATGACCGCTTTGCTCAAATCAGTTATTTGCGATCCCAAAAAATCTGTTGTAGCACTAAACTCTGTTTTTATTGTTTCAATAGAAGTACTAAACTCTGCTTTAATGTTAGAAGTGAGGGCAGCACTCATTGCCTTTAGTTTCACATCAAGTATTTCTCCAAGCTTAGCATTTAGTTTAGTATCGAGTAGATCAGATATATCCTGAAGTGAGAACTGAGGCCCAGGCGTGGCCACAATTTCTGGTTGACGGTTCATATTAATAGCCTTATCGTTAGATTGAAATAACCGGTCATCTTGATTACGCACAGGAGTGCTATCTCCTCTGGGTTTATTTGTCTCAATCAGGCACGTAGGACACTTCCACCCGACCCGCAGATCATTTAAATTTGCCTTGAAAAATTCGGGTGACATATTCAAGCATTCAAAGTGATATTTTCCCTTACATTTCATGCAAGATAGTAAATCTTTTCGTTCGATCGTAGTATTGCAGGCTGCGCAAAGCATAATGACCGCGCGAGAAATATGTGTCTTATAGTCAAAACTTGGAACGAGCAATTTTATATCTTGAGCCAACAGCACAACGCAGTAAAATCCACTTGGTTGTTTTGTTAGCAGTCAGTTTGCGAATCGTGGTAAATAGTAAGTAAGCTGAACGCAAAACAAAGCTGAGAAAGAATTACTAAAGATACCAAATCATGAATAGATAAGTACATACAGAACGAACTTCGATAGCTATTGGCTGATTAGATGTGTTGATGAAAAAGAGACTTAAATTTCAATACAAAAAACTTACAAAATTAAATGTGTCATGCGCGACAGGATATGATGAGAAAGGGAATGAATAACTGACTTGTGGGATTTCTCGTCGAGGTATGCTATAAGCTATAAGTTTTATATACCTATAGGTATATTTAACCTTATGATTTTACTAGGTTGCAAGCGCTGGAAACTTTGGAAGACTATGTGACACAGTCGCAGCCATTAGCTATGGATCTCAATATAGACTGTATCCAGCAGAAATACGAACTCTACTGTTCAGAGGTAAGTAACTTCTAGCGAATAAGTTGAAAATAAGATTTACGGCAAGATCCACTTTCGTCTTCTAACTGTAAACGATTGCATAATAATTTAAGATGTAGTTTTTTTACCTAAATTGTTCCCAAGTTACCGACAGCTCAGGACTTCGGGTACGGTCGAAATGGAAACCGTGCTTTACGTTTCGCCCGCGCCCCTGAGCTGTAGCTTATCTACTATAATAACTTACAATTCTACAGTTCATGATAAAATACGGGGATGAAGACTGGCTTGGTCCGTGGTATGTGGAAACAGGCAAGATGTACACCGCTCATCTGCGCTTCACCACCATACACGACCCGGTCAAGGATAAGCTGGTTAATGGTACTTGCGTGTCCACGAAGTACTATTCCCGAAGCAAGTGCATGGTAAGCTACTACCATCTACTATTTATGATTGGGGATAAACTACGACTAATATCGACGAGAGTCCACTTACTACAAAGTACCCATGCGACCGCGCTTTGCTCTGTATAATAGCATGGACGAATAATTATTCGTCCAGCTAAATGGCGCTAAATTAAATACAGCGCCATCTAGTATATAGTAGAAATACTACGGGATGGTTTTCGGGTTTGTAAAAATTAAAATAAACCCTTTAAGAACTCTTAAAACGTAAGTCATAATAGTATTAATAATAAAACTTCTATTTTCCACTACTTTAAAATATCATTGGCTGTGCAAGCTAAGCTACCCACCAACAGATGGCGCTGTAGGGCTTTTGAAAAGCGCTATTAAAAACTTTACTCATTTTTACTGTCTGAATACCAGGCTAAAATAGTCATTGGTTACCTGCTGCTTTTTTCCTCAAATACATATATTGGTCGTCTAATAGTAGGCATCGATAGGATGAATAGCGCAAACACATCGATAGCAAATTAAAAAAAAAAACTAATTTTGTCGATGTCGTCTATTGGTCGAATCCAGATATTATGGTGTTACTATATCTAATGATACAGTAATAGCGTGCACGGGAGACAAAAACCGGCCAAGTGCGAGTCGGACTCGCGCACTGAGGGTTCCGTACCACCACATAAACATAATTGTATTCGTTGAAATTTCAGTAAGTTAATGTGCTACATTTTTTGAGTCCGACACGCGCTTGACCAAATTTTATTATTTGTTGTTATTTTATAGCTTATGCACTATAAACATACCAATTTCCAAGTTTGTAAATGTTCCCGTTTTTAAATAGAACTAAAACAAAAATCGCCTCAGCGACCATCTAACTTGACCCCTCTCTTATATGAATGTTTTTGAAACGGGAGCTCACCACAATTGGTTACCATTAGTTGTGAGAAAAGTTGTAATATTTAATGATTTCATACTTTTCCCATTATTTGTACTGTGAGACCTAGCTTCTTGCCAAATTTCATAATTTTAGGTCAACGGGAAGTACCCTGTAGGTTTTGCATTTTTGAATAAATGTATGGAGATGAGGACATAAAATGCCATATCTTTACATTGCGTCGTTGTAAAAAATTTAAATTTTCAGATCTTGTGTGGTTCATGGATCCTAATATGTGGTATTAATTTCAACCTGATACCTTTACCCGTTCGTGAGATAAAGGGTCTTGACAGACAGACAGACAGACGGACAACAAAGTGATCCTTTAAGGGTTCCGTTTTTTTCTTTTGAGGTACGGAACCCTAAAAATGACCGCCGGAATTTTATGGGAAAACATGTTTCTGCTTCTGTTCGGCTCCCCGTGTGTGCTACAACAATACGAACAAGAAAAAAACTGTTACCGACCAAACCCAATTTTGGGTCAAACTAGTTTTGCCTGGGCCAAACCTAAATGTGTTAGGTAGGTTGGATTATCTGTTAAACCTTGCACTGCAATGGCTAACAGATAACATCACCTAACCTACCCAACACTTTTCCATCTTCCTAGTTTGGTTTCTATAATGAACCGAGCGTACCCCGATATTACGTAGAGTATATACTAGGCAAAACTAGTTTGGCCTAAAATTGGAATAGGCCGGTAATACATCCATAAAGTATTGGTTAGAGGTCATTCTACATTTTGTCTTTCAGATCGGATGTAAGGAAACCTTATGCGGATGTTCGCATCCAATCCGTCTGAGATATGAGAATGGAGCAGAAACTCTCCTGCCACCATGCTCTGTAATGGGAATGAAGTGCCTGGGAAACTTAGCCCGAGGTAAGATTCTTTAGTTTTTTCAGGTTTTTTTTCTTTTTAGGGTTCCGTACCTCAAAAGAAAAAAACGGAACCCTTATAGGATCACTTTGTTGTCCGTCTGTCTGTCTGTCAAGACCCTTTATCTCACGAACGGGTAAAGGTATCAGGTTGAAATTAATACCACATATTAGGATCCATGAACCACACAAGATCTGAAAATTTCAATTTTTTACAACGACGCAATGTAAAGATATGGCATTTTATGTCCTCATCTCCATACATTTATTCAAAAATGCAAAACCTACAGGGTACTTCCCGTTGACCTACAATTATGAAATTTGGCAACAAGCTAGGTCTCACAGTACAAATAATGGGAAAAGTCTGAAATCATTAAATATTACAACTTTTCTCACAACTAATGGTAACCAATTGTGGTGAGCTCCCGTTTCAAGAACATTCATATAAGAGAGAGGTCAAGTTGGATGGTCGCGGAGGCGATTTTTGTTTTAGTTCTATTTTAAAAACGGGAACACTTACAAACTTGAAAATTGGTATGTTTATACTGCATAAGCTATAAAATAACAACAAATAATAAAATTTGGTCAAGCGCGTGTCGGACTAAAAAAATATAGCACATTAACTTACTGAAATTTCAACTAATACAATTATTATTATTATGTGGTGCTGGTACGGAACCCTCGGTGCGCGAGTCCGACTCGCACTTGGCCGTTTTTATGATACAAGTGAGCAAATGAGCAGGTTGGCAACCTAATGGTAAGTATGGTCTCCACCGCCCATACCCACTGTGCCTTATTGATGACATACTTTGACGCTAATAAGAGAGCAAAGCACCTTGCCCACCCTGAGAACTAAGATGTTATGTCTCATGTGCCAATAATTTCACCAGGTTAGTAGGTAGGTTTTTCCAGTTTAGTTACAATTCACGGGTTTTGCTGCTTTGAGGTGTATGTGAGTTGTGTGTAGATATTCTAGAATTACGAATTATAACCAAAACAGTCGATATTTTTGCTCTAGCTAGATGATAAAGCGAGGATTACATTCTGTTAATTTTTATTGTGCTCTGGATAATAAGGCATACCTACCCTGTTAGTTTTTTTTTTTATTTCATGGGAAAACACCCCCAAAACGAATTATTTTAATTTGGGAGCAGCGCCCGATCGTAGTAATACTTTATGTAGAGGAGGCGTATATATATCTATGTCAAGCCTTCGAAGTCTTTCAGCTCATATGATGATGATGAATTAAGGGTACCTTGGAGCTGTGATTTCCCCTAACTTTTGCGATAACTTCTTAACTACAAAACATATTATGACAAAATTTTGTACATACAATTGGATAAGATATATTTAGGTTTGCAATTGGTTTTTAATTAAAAACAATAATAAATATAAAGACAGAGCGAGTTTATATTTTACATAAATATGTACCAAATGTCAAAATGTGTTTTGTTGTTTAGAAATTATTGCAAAAGTTAGTTTGCATGGGAAACCACAGCTCCAGGGTACCCTTAAGAAGTACCACACAGGAAGTGAGACTTGGTACAAGAAGGGAGAGAAGTATGTCAAACACTTAGAAGGTGAAAGTTGAAGAGGCGTGATGTTTACGCATGTACTTTATATACCTATTGGTGTAGATAAATTAAATAATTAAATATTAGGGACAATTTCACACATAGTCTTCCGATCCCAAACTATGGGTACCAGACTGATATGCATACATAAATGGGTAAATAACACCCACACACAGAACAAACACTAGGTATACGTCGCACAAAATAACTTTGGCCCTGTCATTGATGCGCAGAAGTCAAAAATGGGCCATTTTTTCTGCGCATCGATTACAGGGCCAAAGTTATTTTGTGCGTCGTATACCTAGTCGTGTTCATCACACAAATGTTTGCCCTGGGCGGGGATCGTTCCCGTAGCCCACGGCGTAGAAGTCAAGCAGGCTCACTAATGGGCCACACCAACGGGCCTGTCAAATTCTATTGGTGTTTTGTCTTCCAATTACCGTTTCTCAATGTGCAGCCAGCAAGTCCTGCCGCTGTCTCCCTGCGTGCGAACTGATCATTGCTCATATGTCAATTGAAACGTCATTAATCGACAAAGATGTCTACACTTTCGACCCAATACAGTAAGATATGCCTACTAATAATAATTCCATTATATTAGGTTTTTTACAAAATACTTACAGTAGTTATCAGTCAAGCAAGTAATATTCTTAGAAAATTTAAATTATACCGGAGCTCACGAAAGATTCAGGTGTTTTGGTAAACAAAATCATAACCTTAAGTCATGTTAAATGTGCAAATTTCAAAATTTTTATATTTTAGACGTGTATGTAAAAACATAGACCAAGCGTTTTTCTATGTATGTATTGTGGTTACAAATGAGTACCTACTTTGTGTAATTGTAGATAAATCTCACTTCAATATTTATTATTAAAATAAACTGTTTTGCTGTTCACAGTAAAACTTTGAAACATTATAGAAAAACACAATTTGAGGGTGCAGTTGAAACCGGATGCAGTTGAACAGTGGGGAGTTGAAACTGGGGGGAGTTGCATTGCAACTGATCCGAAAAAAGTTTGTTTACAAAACACCTGACTCTTACCTTGAAATTTCCTTAGGTTGCTATAATTTTCAACATACGCTTGACAATATTTTCTGTCACACATACAGCTTGAATATTTATTTTTTTTAAACCCGAAGCCCAGTGATTCTACTCATGAAAAGAAGCAACTTTCCCGAATAAAAAAAATATTTACTTGAAAAAATTTTTTCGTCTCCCCATACTAAAGTGGTCACGTGATCGACAAATTTTTTTATGGGAAGGTAAAAATTTGGTAAAGTTGCTTGATTTCATGAGTAGAACCACTGGGCTTCGGGTTTAAAACGAAACAAAATTCACGCTGTATGCATGTGTATACTTCCTTATTAGTTCGTCCATCTTAAGAATGCAGTGAGTCATCGCCATAGAGTAACTTATATATTGGGGGGTTTAAAATTATAAAGTCAAAAGCAGCATGACTGGAAGGTAAACCTTCAAAAGAAGCGGTTCTTTCCTTTGTGTGTTACCTAAGAAACGGAAAAAAAAATATGAAAAAAATAAAAGGTAAGAACTAAAAAAAATTTTTTTGTGAATACACCTTTACCCTGCGTCTGCATTAATGACTTACTGCATTCTTAACGCGGACGAACCATAGCTAAATACGTTCAAATAGATAGATAATAATCTTATTTAATTATATTACAGCAAAACTTTGGAAGAAAATTCATCGATACTAATAAGACTAGTCATAAATATTAGTAGTTCCAAGTCCTTCGATTGGATACCTTGTGAGACTTGGTTCACTTTGTTGTGTAAGTGAAAAAACTACCTCTTATTAATTTGCTAATCTGATAGTTTGTATCTCAGTGTCTAATGGGCCACAATCAAGGGCGAGGCGAGAAATATCCTAGAAGACCGACAACGGTTCTTCCCCTCATTCCACTTAGATCCACCGCGAAGCTCTACCGAAGCCAAAGCTAACCTGCTGGTCAGTCTCTGTCTCCTCGGTCTTGTGGCTACGTGATCGAGCTTTCGCGAGTCTTTTCGGTGAGAGACTATGGGTCCGCGCAGACCGACTGGGAAAATGCTCGAGCAGCTCGGCGGCGCAGCGGCAGTTTCTCAGGGTTGCCATGCAATGTTGTGAATGTGTGACATGCGTGAATGTGATGGACTGGGATATAGCGAAAGAGGAAGAAACAGAAGCATCATTAAATTAAAATATAAAAATATCTGCATATTAAATAAGATGGAAGAGACCCGATAGAAGAGGTATATTTTTGGAGAAATTCTAACCTTTTCTAATAGTTTACCATTTAGAAGAATTTTAATTTAAAATTATGGTGTGCGCGGACCCTATGAGTGTGGATGCCACATTAAAAACGACCTATATTCTTAGGGCAAAGTTGCTCAAATTCATATCCTTTAGGCTCCAAAGTACTTTTTAACACTCTGTTTAGCTTTAGCTGATTTTATTCGCGTAAAACCTTTAGTGGCTTTTTCTAGTGTTTTACAACAACTTTTGTTCTACGAACTTTTCTCAGCCATTGTATAGAAATCAGCGAACTACAATACTAGGGAATTCTAACTCAGAACAAATTCCACACAAAAAGTGGCCCTACGTGAAACCAAAAGGACGTATATTCAAAATACGAATCAATTGGTTCAAATTCAGAACGAGAGCAGGGATTGGTTCGCACGCGTGCTGCAATGTCAGCTAGTGAGTAGTTGAGAGGTAACTATTTCGTGGGGTCAAGTATGAAGCGTAGTTATCGTTCTATAGTATTGTAGTTCGCTGATAGAAATATTTTTTTTTAACGAATGTCTATCAGTCGTATAACAAAAGTTGTTGCACCTGTCCTTAAAATGTTTTACACAAATTCTGTGGTTGACACCATGACACCCCTCAGTCAGACACAGAACACCATACAAGTAATACCATACGTCAGGGTCTCTCAGGCTCACTTTATTAAAAAGTGCCTTTCTTTTTCAGCTTCTCTGGGAGGAGTGTTCAACATGTTTTTGGGAGTCAGTTTGTTTAGCGCACTTGAGTGCTTGTTTTTTATAATGCCAATTATTATAAATTCAATCAAGATGAGATTTTTGTAAAATTTATATAAAATAACACAAAAAGAATCTTGTACTTATTGACACGATGTGAACTTTCATTGGTTTCCAATAATAGTTGAGTAAGTTACGATTATGCAAAATTTTTAAGTTATCCGTACCAAAATGGTAAAAACGGAACCCTTATGGTGCGACTTTGTCTGTCTGTCTGTCACACCTGTTTATCTCCGCAACTACTCACGCTATCGACATGAAACAGGATGTACCTAAGGGACGGTGTACCGAAAACTGAAAGGGCATGCTCAGTCAACGAAACTGACCGTCTCTTTTTTTAGTTTTAATCATGAATCCATCAACCAAAGCTAATTTAACGCGTTTAAAAGCGGATTCAGACACACACATGACAGTCACTTGCAAGGCTCGTGAAAGTTCACAAGTGACAGAAATGCAGATTTGTATACGGCTCGCGGCTGGTGTAGTTTGGCAACCACAGATTTGTCTGTGGATTTGTACGGCTCGTGGCTCGGCTCGTGGCGTGGCTCGTCTCGTGAGAGCCTACCTTTACATACATAAACTTACTCGTAAGTGCGTATATAGCCGCGTCAACAAGTACACTAAATGATTATTTTGCTGTAGCTAGTAATTACAACTAAGTATTAAGGGCGAACACAAACTCGAGTAATTACTATGCGACTTACATCATAAATCAAAAAGGCGTCATAAAAGTTATAGCTCTACATTATTAATAAAATTATAGTTCTACACTTCTGGGCCTAAAGATTAGTTGTATAGTGAAAAATATTAGGGTGAGAACGGGTAATGCCGCATGCCGGTCAGTTCAATATCACACATAGAACGGGTATTTACGCATACACACACGTGTAGGTAAATCGTGTGGCGTAATTGTTTCCCGCACCAAAGCGCCAATCCCCATTCATTTCCGATAAAACGTTAAAGTGGTATGTTAAACGAAAGTTTTCCCGCCCTTTTGATGCAATTTTTTGACGGTAGTCAATAAGGGATAATGATTTCCTCTGTCAGTGTATTTTCTAATTGATTTCAAAGATGACGTAATTTAACTAATTATGCATGCCCATGCTGATTTCTAAGCGTCATTTGCTAGTTTTTTTTAATTATTTTGGTAGAAAAACCAAAAAATCTTCTGTTCGGGTAATGCCGGTCAAACTGACCGGTACTAACCACCCGTACGTTTAAAAATGGTATAACATTATTATTACCTGTTGAGTGTAATGAAACGTAAAGCTTCTAGAGTAGGATAGGTATACATAAGTATTGCTGTTCTGTGCTTGTACGCGTTCTTGTAATGGCGGCTGCCTCGTAAGTTCTCCCTATTTAAATAAATAGTTTTATTATAATACTCCAGAGTTTCACTCCTGAAACCCTGCTGGAAAACATTACCACTTTCTAAACACAAAATCTTGTAATTTATTTATTGACGAACAAATACGCACAAATAAGATGTTACGTGCACTGGCTAATAAAATTAAACACTTACCTTTTAGAATTAGTCGCCATGTCGTCTAAAACCAGTCAAGAGAACTTGTTCAGGGACCGGCATTACCCGTTCTTACTACTTATAATAGAGTTCACGAAAGAGTGTTTGGTAAACACGTTTGTAACCAAAAACAAACACAGGAAAACGCTTTTAAATTATCGTCTTAAAAAACTAAGATGATCCTTCTAGTCTATATCACTAATAGATTGTAAAAAAAATAGAATAAATTTTGGGTGATCCGAAATTTAATATTCCATGTAAGTAGTAATTTTTTTAAATGGATACCTACTTTCTAGTGGCTGGATATTTTAACAAAAAAACATCTTTGTCGGCATCACCAGCTGATCATAGAGGTCATTTAACCCTCCAGGCGCGTCACTTCTTCTTTAGCTAAAACTATTTTTGTATGAAAAAGTATTTTTTTTACATAATCTATTAGTGATGTAGAATCACACCTTAGAAGGATAGTCGTACTTTTTTATACACCTGTATACAGATTGTCAGTATTCATTCATACATTAGTATTTTTACATGAATTTGAGCTTATTATATGGTTACAAAACGTGTCGCTCTTTCGTGAACTCTGGTATAGGTATGTAGGTACCTAGGAATACTGCGTGCAAAATAACTCTGTCTGTGACCGCAGAAGTCAAAAATTTGTCGCGCGGGTGAGCGCGGCTCCCCCCAGGCTCTCCGCCTGTCACCCATGCGCAGAAAATAACCGTCATAGACCATGGCATAGACAGACTTGTTCTCTGAACGCGCTGTACTGGGTTAACATTTTAACAGATGAAATGGGCATATTACATTATCATATCATAGATAAAATGGCAGGTCTAAGTAGTAGGTAAGTATCATAGGTGATCTGTCATATTACCTATGATGCAACATGTTATCCTAGATCTCTCACTGATAATCTAATTTGGGTCTTACGATGAGAGGAACTGTGCGTCGAATGTTGAGGGTATTCTTCCGCAACACAACACTGCATGGATTTAAATATCTGAACTCTAGAAAAATTTTCGACCGGTAAGAAATCATACAATAATGTCTAAACGGAAAGTTAAAACCCCAAAAAGATCTCCATCTGCCCATGAAACTGCGGATTAACACAGGTTGAAATACGAAAAAATAGAAACTGCACGGATTTTGTGTAGGAGGTTAAAAAACGTATTTCGATCTAGATAGAAAAAAGTCTCAGTGTTACACGTAGGCAGCAAGTAAGTGGTAACTGAACCTGTATAAGCTGAACCGGCGATACGCTACAAATAACCGAAACCAGAAACCCACTCAATGTCAAAGTGTCACCACTGACGTGCGGCTGACTGTACATTACATGCATAGGACGTGTTGTGCAGTTAAAACCACAAGAGTTCCTCAAAGACGGGAAAATTGTACCTAGGCAGGGTTGGCCTGGATAATTATCGTGATAATTATCATGATAATTACGTGTTGATAATACGAGTAACTGTTATTGTACAGAACAAAACGAAATAATATATATGTGTATCCAAACGCATGTTTTTTCGTCACAATATCAAGCGTGTATCCAAACGAACGCCAAATGTCATGCATCTAGGTACAGGGGAATTCCTCTCACTGTTATTTGTTTTCGTGAACTGTGCTGCGAAATTAAATTAAGAAAAACATTGTGCCTAGAAAACTTAATCCAATATGGTCAAAGTTTGACTGCATTAAAACTAAAAATAGTGGTTTATGGGCTAGATGCAAGAAATGTAAAAAAGAAATGCAGGGAATCTTGCGATAAATGAAAATATATACGTTATTTGATTTGATAGTTGGATAATTATCGGATAATTATCAGACAATTATCGGATAATTATCATATAAAATAATTATCTTGATAATAGCCAACCCTGTACCTAAGTACCTACAGACTACCTTTATTTCTAACTCGGAGTTTAAATTTTTTCAAAACTTTTGCAACTCCATAAAATGCTCCATATCTTTTGGGAAGTTCGAGTACTTTTTTTTTATTTCAGAGATGTTTTCAGAATCACTGAGCTTTGTGAGAAAAACCAAATTTTGGAAGAAAAATTGTATTGTTTTTAGAAGTGGTGTTTTGGTGGATTCCATCCGTTGCACAATGCGATTGTTTGACACTGTTTGCAGTGTAATGTGGATGGCGTGGTGCTGCGCGAGCGCTGGCTGCGCGGCGGTGCTGTGCGCGGTGCTGTGGTCGCGGTTCCAGCGTTCGCCCATGATGCTCACTAAAGTCTCGCTTAAAACTGCCGCGTCGGCAAACGACAAAGCACCAATGGTAGCGGTCTGTCCGTCACCTTTTGTCACCGCCGATCTGTTAGCGGAAAAATTGTAAGTTCTTAAAAAAGCTAGATTTGCTAGAGTGGAAAATGAGTCCATTTAAGCCAAAGTGGCCCCATAACAGGTACTACACTTTTTGCCGATTCATCGGCTTTTGCTGTTTGTAACTCAAGTCCGGCCTAAAACCGTAATCACACCTTCCTAAATTCACAGACTAATTCAGCATACCTACATTACTGTTAATTTCAATTACTTCAATGACAAATGTATGCCGAATTAGATTCTGAATTAAGGAAGGTGTTATTGCGGCTTACATGGTAGGAGTGCTGCAACCTCTATGTATATCTCAGCAACCACTCATGCTATCGACTTGAAATTTGAAATGGTTTTAGAATATGGTTGTCCAACTTAATTGCACGTGAAAGAATTATGAAAAAATTATGATTATTATGTAAAGGGGGGCCAAATAGGGGGGGGCAAAATTTCAAATTATCGGTACTAGGTTGAATGGGGTATCATATGAAAGGGCTTTACTTGTATATTCTAAAATATATTTTTGTGTTTTTTTTACAACTCTTGGTTTTCAAGTTATGATGAAAAATTTCAAAAAAATACCGTTCCCCCCTTATCTCCGAAGTTTGTGAATAGAAAAATCTAAATTAATTACAGTCGGTAGACGTTTATGTAAATATTACAGCAAAATTAAAACGATCTTTCTAAGTTGCACAGTTTTTTATAAATCTGCAAAAAACCTTTACAAACAAATTTAGTTATGCTGTCCTAAAAATGGACTTTATTGCTTCCAAAAATACTAAAGGTATATCGGAACCCTCGGCGCGCGAGTCCAACTCGCACTTGACCGGTTTTTTTTCACTGGAGAGCTACTTCGTCTATGGAGATAAATTGCCTCCCACCATGCGTCTACTAAAACCTATGATACGAGTATAAGGGTGCAGTTTAGGTACCTAGAAGTTCCATCCACATCGTTGGAACGCTTTGTTTCCTTTTTTTTGTTTGTTAATGGTGGTAGTGATACATACTTAACACGAAGAGCGAGATTAAAATTGTGAATATCTACCATTTTATGGAATTCTAAATGTGACTTTACTTAAGTGCAGTCCTTTATTACAAACAGATCAGTGGATATCAATGAAGATTGGCTCCGAGTACTTTTCAGCAACATCCTCCGTGGCAAGGCAGCTAACGATGAGCATCGTATGAAGCTGGATGCGGTTCTGGAAGCCCGCAACATATCACTCCCGGTAGCTCTGATGCAGTTCGTGTCGCCATGCGAGCATCTGCTGCGCCAGTGTCGTATGCAGTTTACAATCGTTCCCTGTAACAAGTTATTCCAGAAAGAGGTGACTCGGTGGGGCGCCTGTTGTGTTATGCGACCAGCAAGGTAAATAACAAGGGTACCTATAAAAAATAAAAAAAGTCATCATCATCATTACATCCCATGTTAACGTCCACTGCAGGACAGGGAGCTCCCACCAGAACTAGAGCAAAAACGCGTGGTACTTAACCTTGGAGGGGATTTACCATAGCCACCACGCTTGTAAGCGTTGCAGCTGGCGACCGCTGTTGGTGAACGCAGTATGTAAGAAGGTACGATACATAGAAAGATGCTGCTGCCCATCCTCCTTTCCATAAGCCCTTAGTCGTCTCTTACGACACCCATGGATACATATGGGTTGGTACTATTCTTTGCCAGCACCACACAGGCATAAAAACAGTATTTTCATCTTATTCTACCCTTTGATTTTACCAGGCTAAAGGCGCTGTCGACTTTCTCAGACCATTTAACACAGCAGAAAACTTTGGACCTCAACATTGAATGTATCAAGCACAAATATGATCTCTATTGTACCGAGGTACGTACACCCATCAGTCACTTCACTTACTATGCAGTGTTGTTAACAGTTTACCTTTCATCACCTATTACTATTATTGTCTTGCCTTGTCAAAGGTTTCGTCCCCCTTCTCCGTCACTTATACGAGGAAAAACAGAACTATCTCTTGCAAGAATTTTTTATTCAATTAACATAATGTACATTTTAACGCTCGTGTGGCGAAAAGCACTCGGCTATTGTTTTTTTATGTACCTCCATAGGAATGTAGTGACACATTTGCATTGTATCAGCATCAGCACTTTCGGTAGAGCGATTCCCACCAGCGCCACCACCAGTCGTCTCCTAACCCCTGTCGCACGCACTACTGTATTTTGGCCTAATTAATTAATTCTAAAATTACCGGTAAACTATTATGTTACTGTGTATCTTTTGCTAAAAATATAATTGCGAAATTTTATATCTATCTGTGACTTTCCTTTTATACAGCGTGAATTTGTAGTGGTTTCGCACCCGAAGCCCAGTGATTCTGCTCATGAAAACAAGTAACTTTCCCGAAGAAAAAAATTTTTTACTCGAAAAAAATTTTTCGCCTCCCCATACAAAATGAGTCGATCACGTGACCACTTTACTATGGAGAGGCGAAAAAATTTTTTCGAGTAAAAAATTTTTTTCTTCGGTAAAGTTGCTTGTTATCATGAGTAGAATCACTGGGCTTCGGGTGCGAAACCACTACAAATTCACGCTGTATACGGAGTCCTAAATAGCCTACCTCTAAATAGTGCTAACGGAAAGTAAATTAAATTTCCCTCCCGCATTTATTTACTTTCCGATCACGAATAATGCGAAATAATGAAAGGTTTCTTCCGTTTCCAAACTTTATTGTGTTCATGGAATGGAAGGGGAACCTGGGTATTAATTGTATATATGTATATTTTAATCATATCACTGTAATTTATGCAGTTCCTGATAAAGTACCGGGATGAAGACTGGCTAGGTCCGTGGTACATGGAGACAGGCATTTTGTACGCCGCGCAGATAGATTTTACCTCCATACAGGACCCGATCAAAGACAAGCTGGTTAACGGCACCTGCGTCTCTACGCAATACTATTCCTACAGCAAGTGCATGGTAAGTTAAATTTTGTAACCAAATTTATTTGTTTTTACAAAATTTATTAGTTATCTAATTTTTTTAAATAGAACCGTGTCAATTCCTCTTTTTAGGGTTCCGTACCTCACAAAAAAAAACGGAACCCTTATAGGATCACTTTGTTGTCCGTCTGTCTGTCTGTCAAGACCCTTTATCTCACGGACGGGTAGAGGTATCAGGTTGAAATTAATACCGTATATTAGGGTCCATGAACCACACAAGATCTGAAAATTTCAATTTTTTATAACGATGCAATCAAAAGATATGGCATTTTATGTCCTCATCTCCATACATTTATGCAAAAAAGCAAAACCGATAGGGTACTTCCCGTTGATCTAAAATTATGAAATTTGGCAAGAAGCTAGGTCTCACAGTACAAATAAAGGGAAAAGTCTGAAATCATTAAATATTACAACTTTTCTCTCAACTAATGGTAACCAATTGTGGTGAGCTCCCGTTTCAAGAACATTCATATAAGAGCTCCCGTTTCAAGAATATTCTGCTACGCCGACGACACGGCCATTGTTTTTACTGCTAAATCGTGGAATGCTGTAAAAAGGATTGCTGAAGGTGGCCTAATGAAAGTGTCAAAATGGCTAAACGACAATTTTTTTACATTGAATATCCAAAAAACTAATTTTATCTGTTTCTCTCCTTACTCAAACACGCAACCTGAAACAAATTTTCAAATTAGAATACATAGCTGTGTTAATAGGGACCCCTTGTCTTGTGATTGCCCTTGTTTAGAAAAGGTAAGCTGCACCAAATATCTTGGCGTCATGATTGATCAAAGAATTAGCTGGCATTCTCACCTAGAATTGATTACTTTTACTTTTATTTTCCATTTGAAATTGTCTAAAAATATAAATAACCTATTCTACATGTCAAGTATTCACATAAGTATTCACTGGATAAGAATATAATCATTGCGGTGGTACCCAATTACTCTCACTTTTTTGTTTGGAAAGCAACCACTGCCTACACTCTTTTTTAAATTTAATTAGTGATTGGATGTTTCTAATAGGAGGAGGCAGGTCATTCCAGCACTTTGAGGTAGCGAAGCGGAAGCTGCCTCGGTAAGACGTCAAGCGTGGCGGTGGCGAGATATTTAAGGACGGATAACGTTTTGACCTTTCACCTTTGTCGTTCCACATCAGCTTTTTAGCTAAATAGTGTGGTGTTCCTAATTTCCGCAAATTAAAAACAAAAGAATTTAATTTTTGGATTCGTCTGTGCTTCATATTTAGTATATTATGGTGGTTAAGAAAAGGAGTGATGTGTGAGCGTGGTGGTACTGTAAATGAGTATCTAATGCATGAATTCTGTACTCTTTGGATTTTATTTTCAGTCTTTTTAAGCAAACAAGGCCCGTACACAATGTCACCGTAATCTAATATAGATAGAACCAAAGCGTCAGTCAGTCTTAATCTCACCTCACTACATAGAAACGGTCTTATTTTATTCAAATGCTTAAGAGCTCCATTACATTTTCTTATTTTTGAATCGACATGTTTATCAAAATTAAGAGCATTATCAAACAATAATCCTAAATTCCTAGCGAGCACAGATTCATTAATTGCTTGTCCGTTGACTAATATAGCGGGCTTAGTTTTCTGCATAGTATCGATTTGTTTTCTCGTACCCAGCACAATATAAGCTGATTTGGCTGCGTTTAACACTAGTTCATTGTGATGCGACCATTCTGTGACAGATGCTAAATCATCATTAAGTTGATTAATGGAATGTAAAATCATTGGAGCTTTTAGTTCAGTGTGTATGAGAATTTGCGTATCGTCAGCATATATATGTGCCGACCCGTGCTTAATGCAGCTAAGTAAATCCGTGGTATACACAGTGTATAAAGTAGGTCCAAGCACCGAACCTTGGACGACACCCCGGGTAACCGGTAAAGCAGACGATTTAGTTAATTGACCAGTCTGATCAAGGGATTCGACAATCTGTGACCGATTACAAAAATAGCTACTAAACCATTTACATACTGTCTCGTCACACCCGTAACTCTTAAGTTTAGATAATAATATATGCCTGTTCAAGCAGTCGAAGGCACGGCTGAAATCCAACAGAACAAGAACAGATGCTTCATTATTATTGGAAGCAGTGAGAATATCATCAATCACTTGTAGCAACGCTGTAGTCGTGCTGTGTTGCCTTCGAAAGCCAGATTGATGTAAAGGAATGATGTTATTTCCCTCTAAAAACTTTAACAGATGCGAGTTTACAGCTTTTTCTAGCACTTTAGATAGCACGAGCAAAATACCAATTGGCCTTAAATCTTTAACAGTCTCAACGGGTGATTTCTGAGGCGCAGGCCAGACAGAAGAGGTGCGCCGCACGGCACGCCTTCAGCGCACCTCTTCTGTCTGGCTTGCACCGCGTCGTTCTCCTACATTTTGTATGCATGTGATTTGAATAGGCGACGAGACGGCATGCCTAAGGCGCACTGTCGGTGCACCACTGGCGCACCATCGGCGCACCGCCGGCATGACCGCAGGCAGCCGAAAAGTGTACCACGGGGGCGCTCGAAGCGCGCCTCGGGCGCACCCGAAGCGCGCCGCGCCCGTTCTGTCTGGCTTGGACCTTAGGTATCGGTTTTATGATCGCAGTTTTCCATTTTTCAGGAAAAACGCCTGTTTTAAGAGATTGATTAATAATTGATGTTATTGCAGAAAGTGAATAAGGAAGAGTCAGTTTGATCATCTTGATTGATATTTTATCGACGCCGATAGAATTGGAGGATATGGAATTTAATAATTTTAATACTTCTGTTTCAGTTAGGGTCGGAAATTTGTAAATATTGTTGATTGACTGCGTTGCTTGGTCATATACTTGGGAATTATTAAGTGCACTCGTGATAGGTATGGTATCTAAAAAAGCCTTATTAATTGAGTTAGGATCGCATAAGTGTGGCGGTATAGAGTTCAAACTATTGTTATTACCTAGGACCTTATTAATTTCTCCCCACATCATTTTGGGATTTTTTATGTTGCGATTAATATTTTGTGAGAAGTAATGTTTTTTTTTCGCTTCTCCTTAAACTAATGACTGCATTTCGAAGAGATTTATAATGTTTTTTCTGCTTATCATTAGAGTTGATCTTTTTAGCTAAGTCGCAAGCTCTATCTCTATCCCACATTATGGCCCTAATACTGTCTGTATTCCAGGGTGAGGGTGGTTGTTTAAAAACACGTGTTTGCTCAGTCACGAAGTGGTCAAATAAACCTACGATTAACATTTCAAATCGATCAACCATCTCGTTGACATCTTGAGTCGACTCCACCCATTCCCAAGGAGTAACAGAAGAAGCAAAATAATAATAATAATTTTCTGTATTAAAACGATTAAAAGGCCTGTATTTGACAATTCTTCGCGGTCTTTGTGGAATTTTAATTTAACTTTAAATAATTTAAAACGTTGCCGATACAAAGGAATGGTCTGTCAGGTCATTATTATGTATAACTGCTACATCCCTAACTCTAACATTTGTATTGCAGCAGATAACATCTAGAAGAGTTTGCGAATTCGGAGTAATTCTTGTAGGTTCGTTAACAGTTAGCTTTAAATCATTATTTTGCAGCAAATTAAGAAATGACACAGAATCTCTATGCGCTACATCTAATAAATTTATGTTTATATCTCCCGTTAGGAATGTTATATCATACTGTGGAAGAATAATGGATAAGACATCACTAAGTTCGTCTAAAAAAGTGCTACAATTAAGTTTAGGTGGCTTATAGACAACACCTACGGCTACCTTATGTTGATTGATTTTTAGGCTGATCCATTGTTGTTCGAGACTTCCTGAGGGCAGCGAAACTTTACGGAATCGCAGGGTGTCCCTTATGTACAAACCTACTCCTCCGCCTTCCCTTTTTTTTCCAGATCCTCGTGGTTTTATGATAAAATTATAGCCATGAATATTATATTGATTTGTATCAACTTTTTCATTTAATCTAGTTTCCGTAACTGTGAGGATGTCGGGACTATAAATGTCCATCATACGTATTAATTCATCTCGTCCCGTATTGAGTGATTGGGCATTAAATGTTTCTCGAGTTAAATAATCAAATTAAATTAAATGTTGAATATCTAATTGATAAACTATGTACTATTTGTGTTGCATCCTGTCGTGTAATTTACCATCTGCATGTATCTTAAGTTATCTTATGTTATGTTTCATAAGTTAATAAATCTATTAATTTGTTAATATCTTAAGTTCCACAAGGGAAGTTCCGAGGCATTCCCCCCACAAGTATCTTTTGATTACTTTCTGGGAAGTCTCCGTTGAATGAATTGTATTAAGATTCTTGAAATAAAAACATTTTTATTTTTTATTTTTTTTAAGAGAGGGGTCAAGTTGGATGGTCGCGGAGGCGATTTTTGTTTTAGTTCTATTTTAAAAACGGAAACACTTACAAACTTGAAAATTGGTATGTTTATAGTGCATAAGCTATAAAATAACAACAAATAATAAAACTTGGTCAAGCGCGTGTCGGAATCAAAAAATCTAGCACATTAACTTACTGAAATTTCAACTAATACAATTATGATTATGTGGTGGTACGGAACCCTCAGTGCGCGAGTCCGACTCGCGCACCAAGGGTTCCGTAGGTTATTTTTCTTTTGAGGTACGGAACCCTAAAAACAACTAACCACAGACACTAGAAGAACCACTGTTCATAGCAAGACGAATCAAATGGGCCCTAACCCTAACTCAACGGCTGCGTCGTTTTATTATAGAGTCAGAGTGTTCCCTTATCTGGCTCCATCATGAAACTCTAAATATCGTCTAAGAATTGTCCTTGTCAAGACGAATCAGTAAACTTCTATGGCCACCTTCCAGCTCCATCATCAGATTAGCTCTATTTCGTAAAAATACTTGATTAAAATTTTGGGTTATTAATCTCAAAATTGTCTACTACCATTAGTTCTATTGTCAACGCGGAGAAACAGATGGTGCTGTACCATCGGGTGAATTTTCTAGATCGCGATTTAAAGGTTTCTTCTAAATCTGTGCTCAAAGCAAAGATTAACCTGCTCTTCAAAGTTACAAACTATTTTAATTTTGCTTTCCAGATCATGTGTAAGGAAACCATATGCGGATGTTCGCATCCGCTCAGACTAAAACATGAGCATGAAATCGATACTGTCCTGCCACCTTGTACCGTCATGGGAATGAAGTGCCTCGGAAACAATTTGGTCCAAGGTACGTAAGTATTTAGAGATTTCTCTGGTGACTCCTATGCCTACAAGGGCGGACCGTGGATTGACCGTCTTGATTGACTGCAGTACCTATTAGGGCCCTGATCGCGCTACTAATGTGGAAGTGAACTGCGGATAAAATAAAAATAAATAAAAATGATTTATTTCACTTTACAAAGTTGGGTACTTATGTTAGGGGTGATACCTCCTTTTAAGCTCGAAAAGGCCTGTGTTAGGAAGTATCGCTCTTCCGTAGAAGTTAACTGACGTTTTTGGTACATTTAAACTATAATTAGGTATGAATCTTATTCTAAATCTTACATGAAGTTGATAATTGACTGAGTATGTATGTGTGTGTACAAATGAGAGTGTAAGTGAGTATATATGTCAGAAAGTGAACGTGTGAGTGTGAGGTGAGTGGAGTGTGAGTTGAGTGGAGTGTGTATCTATTAATGTGAGTGTGGAGGTTGCATGTGAGTGACGCTAGAGTGCAAAGGTTAAATTAGCATTATTTATTTATTTATTTTTTATTAGATCTTAAACGTTTATTTATTGGTATATAAGTAAATTATTTTAATTACGAAGAGTAATTTATTACTTTATGATTTGATTACCATTGTTTTATTTTAATATTTATGTAGGTATTTCTACGTATTTCAACTAGTTAATTGTTTATGGTTGATAGGTTTCACGTATAGAGTTTTTGCACGAAAATTAGATACTCGTACCTAGTTAGTAAGTATTTGAAAAGTAAGTCATTTATAGTTAATGGTTATTTGATAGTTGGTAGTTAGCCCTGCGACGTAGTCTTGGGATCGTGAGATGATCATCAGCCTTTGTGACATTTTGGTATCACGCTAATGATTTGACAGCAACTTCAACCGTAACTGATAAATAATCGAAACGCGGCTGCTCCCTGAAAAAGTTAGTTTAGAGGAACTTTTCACGACTGTTTCAGAACCGTCCAATTAATCCCGCGCTTTTGTCGTGAATGACAGCGAATGATTAAAAAAAGCTAGGTAATGAGATAACATGAACCGAACAAACCTCGTCAGAAACAATGCTTTCTAAATCTGATATTGCTGACGTGGGGAAAAATACCGTTAAACTGAAATGCAATTGGCTATCGAATGTTTTACAAAAGGTGGACAAAGAAAGTCGTCATATCACGGCAGGTCGAGGTAGAGCAAAGAAGCGATGAAACGGCGTGACGATCTCGTTGCATTCCTAAAGGAGTGGAAAGAGGTTAAAGAAGATCGTGATGAATGGGAAGCCGTGAGGGAAGGCCTTTGCCAGGCTTTGGGATCTGGAAGAAAAACAAATAAATATGTAAGTAATACCTGTATTACTACTAAATCTAAAATTTATTTATGCTTGCAGTCAGCAACAGCTCCTGCGGTTGCCTCCCTGCGTGCGAAGAAATTACCGCAGACATAACCATTGAAAGAGCAATAATTAAAGATGACGTCTTCACTTTCGACCCAATACAGTGAGATTCACCTTAATTCAGTTCATACCTACCTATTTTCATTACTTATCATAGACATAATATATAGGTTTAATTTATTTTCCAGCAACACTTTGAAAGAGAATTCATCCATACTGTTAAAACTTATCCTAAAGATTAGCAGTTCCAAGTCTTTCGACTGGATACCCTGTGAGACTTGGTTCACTTTGTTGTGTAAGTATTTATTTATGACTGACAAACTTACTTATTAAATACACCGTTATTTTTTTTTTCAACCCGGATATTAAATAGGTGTTTTTGCCCACAACTTTTTCCAAGGAATATAGGTCATAGAACAAAATAAATTTTCATACAACAGCTGATAGCGCATTTTGTATGGGAGCTCAAATTAGGATTTTCGTATTTCGACCTGTATTCTTTGGGAAAAATTGTTCAGTTTCATTGACTGATTCACACGTCCTTCGGTATTATCACACCTTTCTTTTACTCGTTGTATATCGAGCTTTAATAAGTGACTTGACTTTCTTTTCCAGCTTCTCTGGGAGGAGTCTTCAACATGTTCATGGGAGTTGGATTGTTCACCGTAATGGAGTGCTTGTTTTTTCTAACACCGATTATTTTAAATGAATAAGTATATATTTGAATAAATACTATTATATTATAGTAATTTCAGAAACATTAAAGGCTTTTCATGTAAGTAAGCGTTGTTCTTTTTTCATCAAGGCTGTGTGAATCCGTAAATTTATAGGTATATTTCAGATGAAGTTTACGAAAATACGATCAGTGTTAGACCAAAGAACTACATAATACCATCACATCTCTTTCATGGCCGACCGAACTATAAAAAAAATGTTGTATTGACAGTGGCTTATTTCTACAGGGTGGCCGTAAGGTTGACGTCAAAAAAAAATCGTTTGTGTCCCGTGGCACTACTGCGTGGCACTACCAGTAGTGTCACGGGGGATTTTCTTTTCCCATGACACTACCGTTCTCATTGGCTGATTAGGTTCCTACAACAAAATTTCCCGTGGATTACCCGATTTCCCATGACACTACTACTACTTCTAGTAGTTAGGTAGCATATTATGTTAATTTTTTTATGTTTGTTTCTCGTTTTGGTAAGAATACAATTTTTCACCTCTCTAGCTCGGAAAATTTAGCTTTATCGGCGTAGGACCGATTTTACCGGTTACCGGTAAAATTCTTGCATTTCTTGATACACGGATCTATTAAATCAAATCCGCCCACTGCTGAGCAAGTGGATATTTGATAAAGCACATGAATCAAACCACTTGTTTAGTTGTTTGTTTGTCGATTTTTAGTTTGACAGCTGTAATCCGAAATGTAGATCTCATCGAGAACCATAATTCGTCTCAGCACACGAGTAGTCTAGGGTCAGTAGTTTTCGAGTTATAGCGATTTTTAGTTTGACAGCTGTCATCCGAAATGTAGACCTCATCGAGACCTTTCATTTATCTCAGCACACGAGTAGTCTAGGGTCAGTAGTTTTCGAGTTATAGCGATTTTTAGTTTGACTGCTGTCATCCGAAATGTAGATCCCGATGAGATCTATTATTTTACCTAGCACAAGAGTAGTCTAGGGTCAGTAGTTTTCGAGTTATAGTGATCATAAATTTGACAGCTGTCAACCAAAACGAAGATCGCCACGAGATCTATCATTAACAACAAAAAAAAATCGATCTCATTTTATATGTATAATTTCACCGATTTTTAATAAGTTAAAACATTGTGCTGATAGTGCCACGGGGAAACGAATTTCCTTTGACACTACTGGAATCAGAGTAGTGTCGGAGGAAATGTAATTTTACCTTTGACACTACCGGTAGTGTCATGGGAAAGGAAAATCTCCCGTGACACTACTGGTAGTGCCACGCAGTAGTGCCACGGGAAACAAACGAAAAAAATATGGGTTCATCGAGTCGTGGGGTAACCAGATCACCCCCTATGTTCCGCGACTTTTCATAGTTTTCGAGTTACGTATTTTGAGGGTTCCGAAAGAGAAAAAGTGCCTACAAAATTTAAAGGTTGCCCTCGATTTCACTAGGATCCCATCATCAGATCCTGACTTGGTGACAATGGGACCACCTCAGGAGTATACTCTTTCGGTTGAAAAAAAAAATTGCAAATCGGTTCACAACTGACGGAGTAATCGGTGAACATCTTATCTTATTAGCCATTTCTGTCCCATTTCAGTGAACATACATTAAAAAAAATACATACAGTGGAACATAGAACCTCCTCCTTTTTTGAAGTCGGTTAAAAATACTTTCAAAATACCTAAACAGGCAAAAGGTGGTACTTTTCCAGACGGACTTTGTATAGAAGCCCTACCACCATCATGATTTGCAAAATCGGCAAATTATTTATTTGGAGCCTAAATTAACATTCAGGGTTTTTTACCTCTCAACCTTTAAACGCCAATTTCAACGAAAAATACCCCATTAAGCACCAATTTTTTTTTATGTTTTGGGTAGCCTAGAAACCTGGAAAGTTTTTGAAACCAGTCACAATCTATGGAACATCCTTTTTGTATTTTTAAATTGATGATCAAAATGTTAACCGGCCCATTAAATTGTTCAAAAGTTTTATTTACCATACTTTTTGAGTAGGAATGTTAGGAGGTTTATTATTTTATGTGTGAAAGTAACGTTCAAGGCAATCATGACACAAAGGAAAATTGGAAAAATGTTCAGTAAAAAAAAGATATGAATGTTTAAATTTCCTTCGGCAGAAAATTTAAAAAAATAATAAAATAATTTATAACTCTGAAACTACAAATAATCGCGGAACATACATGGGGGTGATTCGGGTAGCCCAAGGCACAGTGCCAAGGGGTGGTCCACCTCTGGACCACCGCTTGAATGTGTTTCCTGGGACACCCTGTATACATAAACTTATATCGACTGTAACTGACGAAGACTAACTGAAGTGACTATGTATTAATTTAGATTTTTCCTTCCTCAAACGTCGGAGATAATGGGGGGGGGGGGGGGGAATTTGAATTGTATTTTTTTTGCAATTTTTCATCACAACTTCAAAACTAAGAGTCATTAAAAGACTACAAATATATTTTAAAATGTACAAGTAAAGCCCTTTCATATGATACCCCACTCGATTTAGTAACGACAATCATTTTTTAGGGTT
The DNA here is from genome assembly GCA_947532105.1 of Athrips mouffetella. Lineage (NCBI taxonomy): Eukaryota > Metazoa > Arthropoda > Insecta > Lepidoptera > Gelechiidae > Athrips > Athrips mouffetella. The sequence goes on from OX383958.1 coordinate 2,194,730, forward strand.
CCGATACCAAAATGGTAAAAAAAAGGAACCCTTATGGTGCCGCTCTGTCTGTCCGTCTGTCTGTCACACCTCTATATCTCAGCAACCACTTATGCTATCAACCTGAAATTTGGAATAGTTTTAGAATATAGTTGCCCAACTTAATTGCACAAGAAAAAAATTTGAAAAAAGTATGATTATTAATATAAAGGGGGCCAAAATAGGGGGGGCCAAATTTCAAATTGTCGCTACTAGGTCGAGTGGGGTATCATATGAAAGGGCTTTACTTGTACATTTTAAAATATATTTTTGTATTTTTTTAAATTTCTTAGTTTTAAAGTTATGATGAAAAATGTCAAGAAAAATACCATTCCCCCCCCCTTATCTCCGAAGTTTGAGTAAGGAAAAATCTGAATTAATTACAGTTGACAGAAGTTTATATAAACTTTACAGCAAAAATAAAACGATCTTTCTAAGTTGCACAGTTTTTCAGAAATCTGCAAAAAACCTTTACAAACAAATTTAGTTTTGCGGTCCTGAAAATGGACTTTATTGCTTCCAAAAATACTATAGGTATATCGGAACCCTCGGCGCGCGAGTCCGACTCGCACTTGACCGGTTTTTTTATTTATTCTTTCATGTGCAATTAAGTTAGGCAACCATATTCTAAAACTATTCCAAATTTCAAGTCGATAGCACGAGTGGTTGCTAACATATACAGGTGTGACAGACAGACGGACGGACAGACAAAACGTACCAAGGCTCCTATTTACCATTTTGGTATCGGAACCCTAAAAATGAACTTTTTATTTCTTCGCCTGATGAAAAATACACGGTAATATTTAAGTGTAGGCCATCGAAGTTGAATATAATTAATACATTTTTTTATACACTCTTCGCGCCTGGGACCCACTGTTTTGAAAAAGATGAGATTTTTTTTTAGTTTTGAAACAATCTTCATTAGTGTCATTTTTATGAAAAATAGGTATGGAAAATGTATGGAAATTATTTGATGAAAGTTGCGTAAATGCCAGTAAATGGTTGCCATAACTGTCCTCAAACTGATATATGTTAGGCATCAAAAGTACAACTCGCAAAAAGTTGACTGAAGTTGCAAAAAAATCTCGAGCCGGTTGAAAACTCTAAAATTCAGGAAGAAATCAAATCGAAATATGAAAGTCGCGAAACATAGGCGTTGGTCTGGATACCCCACGACTCGATGAACCCATGTTTTTTTTTGACGTCAACCTTACGGCCACCCTGTAGAAATAAGTCACATACGAGAAATTTTGACTTCAATCTTCCGGCCAATAAACAAACTCAGTTGGTTAATTAATTTTAGGAATTTTTCACCTCGCCGCCAACAACTCACGGAACATAAATGGAGGTGATTTGGATAGCTCACGACACGAGGGACCAAAGTATCACATTGACCAAAGAATCTACATTTAATAAAACTTTCTGAATTTACCTTCCGACCATCCTGTATATATATTTATAACGTAATACATAAGTAGGAAAAAATCGTAAAAAAAACCTTTTATCTTCTTCTTTTTTTTAGGGTTCTGTACCTCAAAATAAAAAAAACGGAACCCTTATAGGATCACTTTGTTGTCCGTCTGTCTGTCTGTCAAGACCCTTTTTCTCACGAACGAGAAGAGGTATCAGGTTAAAATTGATAACGAATATTATGGTCCATAAACCACACAAGATCTGAAAATTTCAATTTTTTACAACGACGCAATCAAAAGATATGGCATTTTATGTCCTCATCTCCATACATTTATGCAAAAAAGCAAAACCTACAGGGTAGGTACTTCCCGTTGACCTAAAATTATGAAATTTGGCAAGAAGCTAGGTCTCACAGTACAAATAAAGGGAAAAGTCTAAAATCATTAAATATTTCAATTTTTCTCACAACTAAGTGTAACCAATTAAGGTGAGATCCCGTTTCAAGAACTTTTCTATAAAAGAGGGGTCAAGTTGGATGGTCGCGGAGTTTTTAAAATCAAAGATCAAAAGCTTTTAGATATCATATGGTAGATAGGTACGGAACCCTTAGGGTGCGAGTCCGACTCGCACTTGGCCGGTTTTTTTCTTCTTCTGGAAGCTATAATACAACTTTTGTTCTACGACTTTTGGAAATTCGCAAAAAAATTTACTCCAAGCTCCATAGAATTTATCGAGATAGACTGCACTCTGCGCACACTAGCGCCCTCATCAGAGTTTAATTAATTTCTTTGAATTGGAGACCAAAATGAAAAATTGAAGAACGGCTAAGTGTTCTTTGTCAGAATAGCGTTATTTTAAACTATTACAATAAGCTTTATGTTATCCTGTTTATTCAAAATCCTTTGAACGGAACGCGGTGGCCACCAATTTCCGTTTTAAGGATTTTGAATAAACAAGATATAATAAAGCTAATTATAATAGTTTAAAATAACGCTATCCTGACAAAGAACACTTAGCCGTTCTTCAATTTTTCATTTTGGTCTCCAATTCAAAGAAATTAATTAAACTCTGATGAGGGCGCTAGTGTGCGCGGAGTGCACTCTTAACAGATTAGTACCTGGGCGACCCAGCTATCCTCTGTAATCTCGGTATGATTTAAAATATCATCGGGTGAGCAAGCTACGCTACTCAACAACAGATGGCGCAGTAAGTTTCTTGAACGCACTAAGAAATATTTAAAAAGACGGTAAAAACGGATTTTTCCAGACATGAGACCTAGCTAGATCGATTTTTTGCCCCCAAAAACCCCTGTATACTAAATTTTATCGAAATCGTTAGAGCCGTTTTCGAGAAACCGACACTAATATACAAATATTGCTTTATGATTATACTTATACCACCCTCAGAACAAAGACCTTGCTTCGCTAGGATACCACCAGAGATATTGGTATCAGTGAGTATATCTGAGGATACCACTAAAACGGAGTGAAGTTAGCATTAGATCATAGAAGCAATGCATGCAATTTGTTATTTTGTTCATTGTTTGTTTATCGTAATTAATTAATTAGTGGATAGCGCGGTACAAAAAAATGTCTGTCAAGAAAAAAACATGAGACAGTTAATTTTGCAATAAAATGTTGTAAACTTTTGATAAAATCGTCGTATATTTTTAGTATCCGGCCAGATAGTCACCTAATATTCGGTATCCGGTCGGATACCAGATAGTTGCCGGATATCCGTTTGATCTCTAGATACCACCTACCACCGTATCGTCCAAAATCTATGATAGTGTAAAACGGCCCATACAAAGCCCTGCCTGCAGGGCCCTGCTTGCAGTGCGCAATACTCCCCATTTGGTTCATTCATTACCAAAAAAATTCGGAGCTGGGACGAAACTTTTAGGCAGACCTTAACCCAATATTCAAATGGCGCATCATGTAGGTAAGTTACAAGGATTGCAGAAGAATAAATTGACGAACATTCAAAACAAGCGTCGACGACGTGTTAAGTATGAACATACTACTAAAAACAATGCTGTATACAGCCTATAGCGTGGGTCGTCTTCTCCAGCGGTTTATATCCAGAGTATATATATTCCTTGGTTTATTATATAAGTTACTAAAGTACAGGAAGCAAGGTGTGATATGGTAATCACATATCATCACGTAGTTCCCTTCCTAAATAGAATCACGTAGGAAACGTAGTGTGACGTCATGTAGACGCACGTATAAGTTAGTATATAAGATCAATTAGATTAGTAATAAAGGGGAATTTAAGCAGAGTACACGGGAGAGTTTCATTTAACCATCGAACAATATCTCATGGCGACCGTGACAGCCTTCCACTAATATTCGCCATCGAACATTATCTCATGGCGACCGTAGTGGATAGAGCAGCGTCTTAGTGAAGTCTTCGAAGTCGGTCATCGGGAAAAGCGCCGCATCGTGGCCACCGATTTACGGGCCTTGTAAGAAGATGGCTCCAGATTGAGGTCCGTTGTAAGGCATCCAAACCATGCTGCTTTCTGGACTACGTTACCGGATGCTGCGTGTTAACGTACGACGGGTAAGATGGCAATTTCACGCAACGACGAGATGGCAAGAGGGATGTTCGCCACCTCAAACATAGACGGTGAGTGCGAAGTGCAGGGCGGCAGCGCAAGGGTTATCAAGAGCTGTCGGCGGGAAGCGACAGGATGGCAAGTGCAAGGTGCAGGTCCTATCTGCATGAGTGAAGAGCACGAAGAGCCTTCTGGACAGCAACAAGTTCAACCCCGGAGGGAGCGTTTGGAAGATAGCAGTCCTCAATTTTGGGTATTATTAATTTGTTTATTTTACATAACCTAAATACCTAGTTGGTTGTTTTTTTTAGTCATAATAATCTATCTTTTGTTTTGAGTGGTTAATTTTTTTTAGTTATAGTTATCTTTTAAGAATGCTAAGTTCTATTAGTCAATTTCAGGTTATTTTTATTCACACAGGTATATTAAAATTAAGTAGGTGTTAACAAGATCTTAGCTCAGCAATACCTGGTTTTCAGCATTCATGTATTGTAGTTCAAATAACATTAGGAAGGTTATCAAATTAATAGCGTCTATATATTAAAACGAATAAAAGATGCTGAAGATACGAACGGAAATATCAATTTTTTTTTAACAATAACTGTCATAAAATTTTAAACAATATCTTCATTAAAGGGAAATTCACCACACAAATTCTTAAATGTTTAGTAAAAATTAGAATGCATATAACCAGTTAATGGAAGTAAACAAACGAAGTGTTAAATAGCGCGCGCGTTTCGTGCGTTGCGTTTTGGTTTCGTTTTAGTTTTGGTTTCGTTTCGATTTCAATTCAAGCATGCCTGAAGCGTAAACATGCTTAGAATCAACGATATAGTACATTGTTCACAAAATATTTTACGCTATAATATGCTGGTTGTTGAGGTATTTTTATTAATTTATAATTAAGGGTTTTATTCAGGGTGTTTACGATTATATTATATTAGGATAATGATTTACTAATATTAAGCTATTTGTGACGCTGGGGGTAAAATAATAAGGAAATACTAATAAAATAACAGAGTTCTAGATATCGCAGTGGAGTTGTAATCAAATGTTACAACTAATTATTACATCATAACTTAATTGACTTTGAATTATTGTTTTGCAAACTGTGCAGATTCTAGCACATCGTGGAATGTGTCTATATTTCAGTAGTTTTAAATGCTGACGTACAATTTGTTGTTTTGTATTATGCACTGCACGTGATGCGAGTGTATTTGTTTTTCAAATTTAGATCAAATTGATAATACATTCATACGGACGGGCAGACGTGATGATATGTTTGAATTTTTTTTGTGGAGTATTCCTATTCCGAGAGAATATTTAAAATATGGTAGCAGAGATGTGTCATCTCATGCATTCTGTCAATTTTCAAGTTACGAATAGTGGAATTAAATATGTTGTTCAGTATGGGTCTACGCTATTTCCCATTTACAAAAAGTATTTTAAAATGGAAGTATATTTGAACAGAATATCGATGAAACGATTTTGGTAGTATTTCTTGATAAAGCCTCAAAATCTCACGGACGAGTATAGTTAGGAGAAGATAGGCGATAGAGTGGTTGCGTATTAAAAATCATTTTGGATTGATGTTATGTTTAATTCAACTTGGTACGTCAACTTACTGATATTGCAGCCAGATGGTCCTTGTATGGCAGGACTTTGCCACAAACTCAGGTCTAGTCACGGGATTTATAATTGAAACGACGCAGATGATAATGAAAACGAATATCACTTATATTTCACTTTATAAGCCTTGTTACATTTTTCTTACACTTATACATTATATTATGTGCGAACGAAAACTTTAACAACTCTTAGGATACACAAGTTGCTTGTTCCACGTCTGAGTCTCGAATGCCTAATCACCATTCCTTCTCTCCCTACAGTCATTTTCCCTACCACTGACATGTTGCTAACTTAATATTGGTTGGCGTGCGGTTTGATTGGTCGGTCATCCGCCAACCAATAGGAAGGAAGAAACACAACTCTGCGAACACAATTAAGACACTTTAAATTCGGTCTGAAATAAAGAAAGATAATTATAATGGCTAAAACTCTTCTAAACATAATATTAATTAATATACGTTCAGTGGTCTACAACAACTCGGCCATCCTTCTATTAACGAGTCCCATCGTTAATGCAGACTCATAAAATTAAGTTTTCTATAAAGTTACATTTTTTTACGTGCAAAATTTCCTAACGATTTTTTTTTGTTCACTTGCTACCTAAACAAAATTTTCATAAAAATACATTGTTAATTACTTATGTAATACCATTACAATAATAAATCGTATTATTTATTTATACAATAATTATTTAAATATATATTTGTTTTGTCTACATTTTAACGCAATTTTCGCCTGTTTACAAGTATTTAACTTATCTCAGTTACATTTTATTTCAACTTATATTATACCTAATTATATTTTGTAACTCAAAATGTTTATGCGTTGATTCTGACATTTTAGGAACATGTCTTAGTATTATTCCCCTCCATGAAATTAGCAATATGGTAAGTTAATTATTAATCAACTGAATATTTACATAACTAGACTAATGACAATTATTTAGATAACACTAGCTAGTTTCGGATCTTAATAGGATGCGATGTTTGTATACTGTATATACTATTTTATGTGCCCGGTCCAAGACGCTGACCGTTACTGGCGTATTGTATCATGTTTCCGGTCCATGACGCTGACCGTTATCGACAGTCGACTAGTCCATGACGTTGACTAGTGCGACTTTTATTTATCTAAACCTGTATAATTGTATCGTGTGTCCGGTCCATGACGCTGACCGTTATCGACAGTCGACTAGTCCATGACGTTGACTAGTGCGACTTTTATTTATCTAAACCTGTATAATTGTATCGTGTGTCGGGTCCATGACGCTGACCGTTATCGACAGTCGACTAGTCCATGACGTTGACTAGTGCGACTTTTATTTATCTAAACCTGTATAAGTTAGTCCATGACGTTGACTAGCTTAGATACTAATAATTATGATCATTAACTATCAATTATAACTCAAATAGTAAAGTAGGAACCAAGTAGTGAGAATGACAAGAACATCCAAATTTTACGAGGATTTATTTAAAGTTGATTCTTCTTCATTAGAATACCAGCAACTCCTAGTTGGCTCGCGTCTATGTGAGGCTACGTTTCAGAAGTTGGGTCGTAGATAGCTAACACTGGCCTTTCTACAAGTACCTGTTTTAGTTGGTTGAAGGCTTCGGTCTATTCACTGCCCCAGCGCCACGGAGTGTCTTTCTTCAGGAGAGCCGTCAAGGGCCATGCTAACAATGCGAATCTCTTGATAAATCTCCTAAAGAAGCTAGCGAGTCCTACGAATCGTCTCACCTCATGAGCATTAGTTGGGGGGGAAAAATCGGAGATAGCTTTAGTTTTTGTCACCCCGGGCCTAACTCCCTCAATGCTAACTTCGTACCCCAAATAATCTATTTTATCAAAGAAGAAGTTACACTTACTTAATTTTAGAGTTAAACCGCTATGTGCAAGGACTTTTAGCACTTCTTCGAGGCGGAATAGGCCTTCCTCATATGACTTAGCCGGTATGAGTATATCGTCCATGTAGACAAGAGTATAAGCATTAATTGGCAGATGGAGCGTTTACAAGTCCAAAAGGCATCCTATTGTAATCGAATTGTTCATCCGAAGTCACAAATGCTGTTTTCTCGCAAGGCAGCTCCGCGATGGTAATCTGGTAGTAACCTGACGCTAAATACCTACAGTGTTATGAACAGTTTACTACCAGAGAGTCTATCAAGTTGGTCTTCAATTCTTGGCAGAGGATAATGTTCCCGTTTTATTTTACGGTTAAGTGCGCGGTAGTCGACACACAATCTCTTTTCTCCCGTCTTTTGTTAACTAAAACGATCGGACTTGCGTAAGGGGAGCTAGACTCTCTGATAATATTACCTACTGTCCAGCATTTCCCGAACCATGACTTTCACTTGCTGACGCTCACTGTATGATAATCGATATGGTCGATATACTACCGGTTCAGAATCCGTTAATTCTATTAACATTTCAGTCTCAGTTGTGAAACCTAAATCCTTCAGTCCAGATGCAGAGCTGCTTTTGTATTTATTAAGTAGTTCAAACAGTTCATCTTTTCAATTTGTGATAACTTTTTCCTATAATTGACCATAGAGTCAAAATCTTCGTCGCTGATTTCTACGTAGTTAACCTGTAGTTTATCTATAGAGTGGCTTCTAGTAATTAATTGTTCTTCTTTAAACACAATTTCACACTGACCTATATTTTGTAATAGGACTATTCCAGTGCCTCCTTATGCATTTGAATATGTATTCACCCGGTAGCAAGTAATGCTACCGATTCAAAACATGTCTAACACTACCATGCACGTAAATTGTACCAGTATAATGATGAGAGCATTTCACTGGAGTTGGCTTAACCTCGTACACCCCTGAAGGAGTATCATGTGCACAAACAAGAGGAAATTCTATAATTTTATGTTGTTCAGATTTCTGAAATTAAACATCAGTAGGTACATGTCTTGACAATTCTGATAGTGTGCCTTTCCGTGAAAGTGTGTCCCAGAAGAAGAGGACAAGGGATAACGTGTTCATCGACAATCAAGATGTGCACTTTGTGCTCTACGATTCCTTGTACTTCAACAGTTGCATACAGGGATCCGACCGGAACATGAGCGACATCACCTTTAACAAGGGGCCACTTACTTCCTCCTATTATAGCTGTAATCGCTTTGCTTCGCTCACTTGACTCATCGCTACCTAAATCAACAACACAATCTATAGCTTACAGTGGCGAAGCGTCCATATAACACGATTCCTACCGGCTTCCCTTTTTAAACCTAGGTATATCAAAGTAAAACGAAATTTATACACATAAAGACACAGTTTACTCCTATTGAATTAGATTGTTTTTATTTTGCCTGCGATAATATTCACAGCAAAAAATTTATCGCGTGGCCCAGCCTATGACAAACGCCTAAAAATGTTTTAATAGCACAGGAAAGCCGGGAATCGTCGGCTTATGATTCCATACTACAGGGCGTAGGCCGTCCCTTTCAGTCGCTTGAAATTAATTTCGTTGTCTTCGTTTTGCCAACTATGGGAAGAAATAAGCCGGTACCAAGCGGCTTGTGGCGAGACAATTAAATGGTAATTTCGCAGGTGTGAACGAGATATATGAATTTTGTGTGCGTGCGTCTTGCGTGCAATGATAATGACAAATATTGAAAGGGTTAGATAATTAAATGATCAATATGGAAAGTCGTGATTTTCTTTTTGGCAGGGTTTTTTTTTTGTTCATTGCAAGTTCGGCAGGTCTTCACAATTTTTCGTTTGGTTTGTTTATTGTTTTGCTTTCGTTGACGCGATCTTATAGTTTCTGTTTGTGTTGGTGTTAAATTGTAATTATTATTTGTTTTCTTTAAGTAATGGTTTGTTTTACTATTTTGGATTTTGTAAGAGTGCTGATCGTGAGTTTTTCTATTGATTTATTTTATATTCAACTATTAATTGGCGGGTCAAAGTTCGTGTCGTACCTATTTAGGTTAGTTTAACCGATTGCTTCTAAGAATTAGATGAAAAACATGCAGTCAACATGTAGCAGTTAAACCATGTTTGACAAAAGTCGAATTAAGCGAGACAATTTTAAAACACTCGCTCATGTTTTGTTGTAGATGTCAAAAAAGAAAAACACAAATACACTCCTTCTTTGCCTTATCCCTTTACGAACCATGCTGACGACTAATAGTTAAAATACTAGTCATTGCAGAGTAACTTACTCTTGACAGTATTCGCAAACATTTAGGTCCATATAGCAAAGGAAGGGGCTAAGATATTGCCTGGTACTGCTTAATTTTGTTCGAACAATTTTGCTCGGGTTTCCCATTTGCTAAAATCCACCCTGCGCCACTGATAGCTTACCATTAATTTTGATGGGGATGCGATATTTGAGACTTTCCACTTTAAGGACATTCTTGTTTTTGTCTACATTTGAAGTACTGTCATGCTTCGCCTTCAATTTTGGACAGTCAGTGGTTAAATGTCCTAACAAATTACAGTTTGTACAGCGCAATTTGGTTTTGGGCAGCGAAAAGAAGGGTGCCCCTTTTTATTACAGTTGTAGCAGGTCATGTTAAAAATTCGATTTTGGAGAGGGGGCAGAAGCTTTATCAGTGTTTTTGTTATTATTTGATTGATTACTGCTCTGTTTCTCACAGACTGTATTTTGAGCAGCCTCATCATTATACCTATCGTGACTTACTTTCACAGATTTAAAAAATTAAGCACTTGTTCGGGTTTTGTAAACTCGGAACTCTGTCCTCCATCCCTAACATTGCGATCGTCGATAATTCCTAATAGGCAGTCCACTGCGCGTTTACCTCTAATGTCGCAACGATTCAGTAAGATCATTTTTTAAAAATATAGTTCTAAAGATTCTCCGTATCGTGCTTTTTTTTTGTTAAGCATTTCAGTTAATAGTTCAGATTAGTTTTCCCATGTTGGGTACGACTCGCGCAGCTTTATTTTCCATTCCGACCAAGAATGAAAACGTGAAGGCATGCCTTGACACCACGTTTTGGCTATGCCACTGAGTTTAGGCATCGCATAGTGAACTTTGGGCACACTCAACCATATATTTGGGCACACTCGTCTACTTTATGTATCTACGTTACGTGTCTATAGTCTGTTCCTTATTTAAAAGATCGAATTCTGGTACAACGTTTAAAACGGGAAACTTGTCACTGTCACTACTGGGCCTAAAACTATTCATCATGTCAAGGAATTTCCTTGTATCATCTTTACCGTGATTCTGCTGAGGGCTGCGGCTACGGCAGCGGCGAAGTGTAGGTGAGCGGGTCATAGTTATCCTTGATCTAGACCTCGTAGGTGGAGACCCTCTTCAATCTGTCGAGTCCTGACATCGTGCTTGCTTCAGTGTCTCTGATCTTCCTGAAATAGGTCTCGACCGCCTACCTCTCGAGTGCCTCGAGCAAGACCGGCGTCGCCTAGCATGTAATACGGGCAGAGAGCGAGATCGTTTCCAACCGCGGGGGCTACGTCTGCGAGCTCTCTTATCGGCAGTAACCGCCCTGTGTTGACAGGGTGTTTCTGGCGGCGGGCGTCATACTCCTTGACCGTCGACTTCGGGCAATCTTATTTCTCCCCATTGTGTAACCTCGGAAAAACACACAGTGCATTAATTTTAGTCATCGAAGATTTTTTTTTAACAGTGGGAAAGCTATCAAAATGTTTACGTTAAACAGGTTCAGAAATATTCAAACTATTTGAAACTATTAAAATCTAAATATAATTTCCATCGTTTTATTTACTTAACTCACCTGTTAACTAATATAAGGGTTTCTTTGTTTATTAGTATCTTTAATAAAGAAAGTGCAACCACAGGGTTACATAAAATTAAATAGAGAAACTAGAACATCAGTACACCTATGTGCTTGAAAAGTTCTACTATTCACAGGTTAGCACAAATAAAAAAAACAAAACAAAAATAACGGGAAGGTACCTCGATTCATTTTATTCCTTAGCACTATATTTTAGTTCAACACACCACAACACCGCACAATACCGACCGAAAAGTGTTCCAGTCATGCATTGCACTATGGTATGGTGTGTAAATACGTTCGAGGAAAATAATACGGGGAGTGCTCCGATCAATTACTTTCACTAGAACTTACTTATGCATAATAGCTTTTTCAAATTGAAACAATTGGTTATTTATACCCGTATTATTGAGATAAGAAAAAAAAAGAAAGTAAAATTTAACCTCTCCAATGTCCTTCATTCACTTTTGTAATGAAAGTTTCAACGTCACGTTGAAACAATAAGTTATACAGAAAGAACACGTGGTACTTACGCGCTGTTTTTCTGCTTGTGGGCGTTGCTGGTTGTATCCCGCTTCTGAGTTATGGCAGGACTTGGCCACAAACTCAGGTCTAGTCACGGGATTTATAATTGAAACGACGCAGATGATAATGAAAACGAATATCACTTATATTTCACTTTATAAGCCTTGTTACATTTTTCTTACACTTATACATTATATTATGTGCGAACGAAAACTTTAACAACTCTTAGGATACACAAGTTGCTTGTTCCACGTCTGAGTCTCGAATGCCTAATCACCATTCCTTCTCTCCGTACAGTCATTTTCCCTACCACTGACATGTTGCTAACTTCATATTGGTTGGCGTGCGGTTTGATTGGTCGGTCATCCGCCAACCAATAGGAAGGAAGAAACACAACTCTGCGAACACAATTAAGACACTTTAAATTCGGTCTGAAATAAAGAAAGATAATTATAATGGCTAAAACTCTTCTAAACATAATATTAATTAATATACGTTCAGTGGTCTACAACACTTGTAAGTGCAAGTTGAAGTAGGATTGGGATAGAAAGGAAAGTCTATTTTTCTAGGAAAATTATAAACGTTGGGGAATCATATGTTAATAATGTATCGTAATACGATTGGATTGATCACCCAAGAGTTGATGTGTTATTAGCTGAATGATTAGTTTGAGCATAATAGTTAGGAAGGAATGATTAGGATAAGTAAGCATTATTTAATGCAATATGTGACAAACCCATTGTCTACAAAGTAGCGATAGGGGGAAAAGGCACGATAAGGTTTGAGATCCTTCATTTGGAAGCTGTTGGAGACATCCAGTTAGATGTCTTAAAATATGACCTTATACAATTTATGTTATAATGAAGTTCAGTGGAACTCAGTATTATGTCGCGACAGGTCGGTAGAAAGTGCCAAAATATTGTGCTACCGATTATGGTAATTACGGGCTGGCCAACCCGGGAAATTAGTTATATGGGAATGACTAGTATCTGAAGTTCTGAAGGCGCGCCGAGACGCAGCAGGCCTAGGTATTTAGTTACAGACCATTATAAAATGTCTATGAGTCTGACTAAGCGCGAAATGCGTTATTAAAAGGTAATGAATGACCTTAACCGGTAATGAGGAAAAATAAGAATATGATAACTCATGCATTTCATGTAGTGTGGTAAAGGGTAAACATAAATGCTATGTTCTGATCACGAATTTTCTAAGTGAATATTATGTTTTGAATAGAGTTTTTTCCCTGAAAGTCTGATACGAAATTTTTTTTTTATAATTGGATAAAATATTATAATGTTATATTACCCAAGGGTATGAATATGAGTATCAAGAATAATGTTTTCTAATTAAATTTTCTAGTATGACCGATCGTTACATCATCGGTTAACTATAACAAATTATTGAAATAATACTTTGACTATACATAACGCATATAGCCAACAATTGTTAAAATATAGCGTCATGAATTTATAGAAATATTATTTTTCAGTATACAGATTGGTTTTTTTAGTTCCAATAAATTCATGATAATATTTTGTATAGTAATTAGCTTACTGGATTTTTTTAGTAATAATTAGATTTAGTTTGTTTGGTATTGTTTTGATTCACTTGACCATAATATTTTTAAGATTGTCATTAATGTTAAAGATACGGGTTTTTTTATTTTCTTCCAAGTTAAATAAAGATGAATGTACAAAAGTGGAAATACTTAATGAAAACAATGTTATGTTGTGAATTGCTTAATTTTTCTTTAAAAAAAAAATATCCATATTAAAGGAAATTGTATACTTACAGTAGTTACAGAAGTCAAATTTAATAAGTATTATAAAGTATTGCAGTTCAATTTTGAATGGTTTGGTACGCATAAATGCGTTTGGTACGTAATTTAAGTTATAAATTTTTGTATTGTATCATGATGATTAAGTTATATTTAGTATATTTCTTGTTAATGATTGTAAAGTTATCGAAATTTAGATTAATGTAACAGTAGATTTAATGTTTTATAAAAAGTTTGTCCCTAGGATTCTCTTTTCAGGGGAGGGAAGCCTATCCTTTTCAGGGGAGGTGTGATATGGTAATCACATATCATCACGTAGTTCCCTTCCTAAATAGAATCACGTAGGAAACGTAGTGTGACGTCATGTAGACGCACGTATAAGTTAGTATATAAGATCAATTAGATTAGTAATAAAGGGGAATTTAAGCAGAGTACACGGGAGAGTTTCATTTAACCATCGAACAATATCTCAAAGGGAAGTATGTCAAGATCGTAGCAGGTGGAGGACTGTGGTCTCTGCCTACCCCAACGGGAAAGAGGCGTGATGTTATGTATGTATCTTAGACTATCACTGCCTTAGACTATATAAGTATGTATGTATGTTACTCTATGGTTTATATCCTCTTTGCTCCAAAGACTTTTTTTTTTTTTGGTTTAATTCTTCCTTTCGGAAAGGCAAAGAGTACAAAGCCCATACAGCCATGTCTGATGTCTTTAAACACGAGATCACTTGAAATCTTTATCAGCTGCGCACTCCGTAGTAAATTTACTGCATAACACACTATCTTTATTATCCACTAAATCACTAAATGCACAAAAAAACTAAATTTCAATTAAGCAGGCAAACGCCCATGTCGAGTTCCCGCCAAAAACTCCGCTCCAAAGACTACGACACGTGTTCTCTGAAAAAAGAAAAAGTCACAATAAAAAACCAAAATAAATGTTCAAAGAACAAATTAAAACTAAAAACTTAACTAAACTGTTTTAATTAAGCATTATATTTATATAAAATATCCTCTACAAACGCTGTACGATAAGATAGCGATGAAAATTTCGGAGGTAAGTATGGAATGTAAAATAACCTAATAATTGCACACTCCGATTTTTTAGAAGAGTCTGGCATATTTTACCCACTTTTTCACGTTACAAGGCTTTCCCCTTTAACACAGTAAAGAGATGGGCTTACCTTTAACCTGAATTTTTTTTGCAAGCACGTTATTACAAATTATAACCTACAAAGATATTTCATACCCTAAAATCAAAATCAAAAAATATTTGTAATATGGCTTCTGTCAACATGGACAATTAGTTATTGCCGAAGCAAGGAGGTCAGAAATCTTTGGTTATTGCCTTTCTAAAGTGTGGTGGAGACAGACTGCTAATTAATTAATAATTACTTCCAGTTTCGGAACCGGCCCTAATAAAATTATTATTTACAGCTCCCAGGAGATGAGGAGTCAGGAGTAACATGTAGGACATATGTGTTCCAGAATGAAAGCCATACACTAGGCAATGCCCTGAAATGTATTATTAATAAATAGTAAGTAAATCTGTCTTCGCTCTAATTAAATACTTCAAATTGAATACTTTTTTCATATTTTATTTCTTTTAGTGAAGATGTTCAGTTCTGTGGCTACACAGTTCCACACCCAGCAGAAAATAAGATGCACTTCAGAATACAGACATTAGAAACTCCAGCACTAGAAGTACTGAAGCGAGGCCTGAAAGACCTGGAGAAAGTATGCAGTCACACTATAGATTTGTTTGAAAAAGAAGTAAAAGATTTCAGTAAAAGTTTAAATTGGTTTTATTTTACACAAATATGTGGTTGTACTAGACCATTGCATACCTATTTTTAGGGTTCTGAACCAAAATGGTAAAAAAGGAACACTTATGATGCAACTTTGTCTGTCTGTCACACCTGTATATTTCAGCACCCACTCATACTATCGACTTAAAATTTTAGAATATGGTTACCGTTTTACTCAGTGACAGAGTTCCTCTCCTATGAAACACCTCAAGTTTCATAGCAATCTATAAAATTGATTGATTGTAATAGTTATAAGTATAGTATAATTTTATTTACATTTATCATTATAAGTACAATAATGTAATAATGACAAAAAATGTTGACAATGTATGTTTAATACTAATTAAATGAATATGAATACCCAACTTTATTGGTGTTATAGCGTTACTTTTTTATTCCACGAAATGGTAATACTTTCATGAAAATAATATTACTTTACACCTCTCATATTCGGTAAGTAGGTCCTTATTACCCCTGAATGGGGCTTGTAGGTGACCAATTAGCGCTCCAGGGTAATAATGTAGCTAGAAAAGCCCTAGGGCGGTAAGTAATTGTATTTTTTTTTATTACTTACCGCCCTAGGGCTTTTCTAGCTTCATTATTACCCTAGAGCGCTAATTGGTCACCAACAAGCCCTAGGGCGGTAAGTAATTGTTTTTTTTTTTTATTACTTGCCGCCCTAGGGCTTTTCTAGCTTCATTATTACCCTAGAGCGCTAATTGGTCACCTACAAGCCCCATTTGGGGGTAATAAGTACCTACTTACCTCACAATCGAGATGTAAAGCAGAGTAGTTAGCTCGGGTGTAAGCATCAATTGCATCCTCTAACTATATCTCTAAAAATATCTCGGGCTGCAGTTGATGCCTTACAGCCCTTGGCTACTAATCTACTATTATTGGTTTAAAAAAACGGTCAAGTGCGAGTCGGACTCGCGCGCTGAGGGCTCCGATATACCTATAGTATTTTTGGAAGCGAAGTCCATTTTTTGGACCGCAAAACTAAATTTGTTCTTAAGGGTTTTTTTGCAGATTTCTAAAAAACTGCAGGAGAGATAATTTTATTTTTGCTGTAATAATTATGATAAACTTCTATCGACTGTAATCAATTCAAATTTTTCCTTTCATAAACTTCAGAGATGAAAAAAATACGATTCCCCGTATTTTTTAAGGTTCCTTTTTTTACCATTTTGGTATCGGAACCAAATTACTATTATTCCCCCCACCTTTATCTCCGAAGTTCGCGAAATAGGAAAAATCTGAATAAATGATAGTCGATAAATATTAAGCAAAAATCTTTTTAAGTTGCAGTTTTTGAGAAATTGTAAAGATCCTTTCCTAAAAATGGACTTAACTTCCAAAAATACTATAGATATATCGGAACCCTCGGCGCGTGAGTCCGACTCTCACTTGACCGGTTTTTTCTCGGGGTAGGGACTCGATTCTTCACCGGTGATAAAATATCACTCAATAAAATCACAGATTTTTCGTTTAAAAGTTAAGATTGATATTTTTTAAATATAAACCAATGTTGTATTGTTAATTTTCATGTATTATGAATTAATTTTTAAGGGTTAATAGGGTTTTTGTCTAACAAAATGGATGAATGTACCTACACCAAATTTGCTTCTGGCACTTCGCCAGACGATGCCGCGGCACGCTCGCTCCGCTCGTGCGTTGTGGTCGCAAGACAACCTTACCGATCCCGAAACGAACCTAACCGAACCGGTTACCCAAAGGACAGGGTGGAAAATGTATGGAGCTCGGTCTTTTATTTAAAAATATTCCAAAGCAACCTAACCACTATGTAGAAAAAAAACATAGATTCTAGACTTAAAACTGAGCCTACATGCCCAGTTGTGGGACTTAAGCACCCACCATTTAGGATGAATTAATTTTCAAAAATCAGCTAACTAGTCCACTCAAAAAGTCTATAAAACGCATCTGCCACTATCTATCTCTTTCTAACGCCTACTTAG
Source organism: Athrips mouffetella (assembly GCA_947532105.1). Taxonomy (NCBI): domain Eukaryota; kingdom Metazoa; phylum Arthropoda; class Insecta; order Lepidoptera; family Gelechiidae; genus Athrips; species Athrips mouffetella. Next base: position 2,212,172 of record OX383958.1, read on the forward strand.
CAGTTAACGTAACTCTTTCTAATGACTAGGCGTTAGAAAGAGTTGATAGTGGCAGATGCGTTTTATAGACTTTCTGAGTGGACTAATTAGCTAATTTTTAAAAATTTATTTCTCCTAAATGGTGGGCGTTTAAGTCCCACAACTGGGCATGTAGGCTCAGTTTTAAGTCTACAATCTATGTTTTTTTTCTACATAGTGGTTAGATTTTTTCGGAATTTGATTAAAAGACCGAAAAAATCCATCTCCTTTGGTGTACATTCATCCATTTTGTCTGAAGTGTATTGGGGTATAAAAAATTATTTTGGGAATATTTGTTGCCAAAAAATATAACACCAACTGCAACACACAACCAATGAAGTATTTCGTGAGGGTTTGTTCCTTATGTCCCTGAGCATGCCAAGCTTGACCAGCAAGAATGGAGCACAAAGTCAAATGTGTCAAGTTTGACATGCTCTTGACTATACTTGAGAAAAGGCTGCTTGCATGTCCCAAATCAGCCTGAAGAAAGAATGGTAGCATTAATGAAAATGGGATGGGTTTGAAAGAGATGAAAATCATTTTATTTTTTAACATTTATTCTTCCATCACAAGGATTGAGAAATGTCCTTAAACTTTGAATTCAGAGTAGGGCGACTTGGTCAGTGGGATGTCTCTCCACAAGTCGGGGGTCAGGTAGGCATAGGTCTTGGCAATGGCTGCGTATGTAGCTTTAGCGAAGTTGCCCAGAGTTCCAGTGGAGCCACGGGCTGATGTGTAGCAGTCCTGGACTCCAGCCATTTGAAGCAGCTTCTTGGGGACCGGGGCAGACACAATGCCGGTACCACGGGGAGCAGGGATCAGACGCACTGTGACCGATCCACACTTCCCAGTGACCTGAAAAAAAGATTTGGTTTTTACTCTTGTTAAGGAAAGGTTATTTTCTATTTAGAAAGTCAGATACTCAGACGCGTTAAAAGCTTCACAGGATAAACCTCAAGAGGATACCACGAATGAAATGATTTTAGTTCTCATCATGAAAGGAGGAAAAAAGAATATTACAAGTATCAGCACAAAACTAACAATCTTGACAGTCATTGCACATGGGGGCTTCACAGGGAGCCAATCACGATTTGCATGGCTGCCTGCAATATATTTTTGAGTTCTGCTCATTAATGGTAACCATAGTGCGTATGAAAGAATACAGTATTTACCTTGCAAGGCACAGTGTGGGGCTTGCCGATCTTGTTACCCCAGTAGCCTCTGCGTACTGGGAGGACTGACAATTTGGCGAGGATGATGGCGCCACGGATAGCAGTTGCCACTTCCTTGCTGCATTTCACGCCCAGACCGATGTGTCCGTTGTTGTCGCCGATAGCAACAAAAGCCTTGAAGCGCGTTCGCTGACCAGCGCGGGTCTGCTTCTGGACAGGCATGATCTTCAACACCTCATCATTGAGAGACGCTCCAAGGAAGAAATCGATGATTTCGAATTCTTTGATGGGTAGAGAGAATAGATAGATGCTCTCGAGTTTGTCAATCTTTCCTTCGCGAACGAGGCGCCCGAGCTTGGTGACCGGCACCCACTCCTTCTGGTCCTCCTTCCCGCGCCCGCGTCCCCTCCCGCGTCCACGTCCTCGCCCTCGGGGCCCGCCGCGCCCGCGGTCACCGCCACGAGAACCAAAGCCACCACGAAAACCGCCACGTCCACCGGCTGGAGCTGCGTCCGCCATTCTGAAGAGGTTATGTTACAATTTAGAAAATTACCAGGTTGGAGAAAATGGAAGAGCAGTAGGCTATAAAATAATAAATCAGACGCATTAAGGCCATCATCGTGCAAACACTATGGAGGATACCACGAATGAAATGAATTTTATTTCTCATCATGAAAAACACGTGGGGGCTATGGTGAACATCTATTGCAAAATTAGAAGTTCCTGTGTCAAGAATCAAAGTAGGACCATACTTAAAATTAAATTTAACTTACAGACAATCAATAATCTACAAAACATCTACGTTAACAATTAAAATATCGTATAATAATCTTACTTACGTAGATTTGTATGCTCGCTGTGACGGTCGAATACAAAATGGCCGAAGTTAAAAGGGCTATCTACAAGCTTGATTTTGTTGAATCGATCGATTTGATAAGGTCGATTTATCGATAACAGTCTATACAGCACTACACATCATTTCTGATTGGTCTACTTTGACGCCATCTTTAATCTAATATTCTCACCGCGGCAAATTCAAATTACTCCTGACCCACAGTGGGTAAAACTTTTGACTTGAGCTAAAAAAAGAGTTACGCTTAACTGCTGTAAAACACAGATTTAGTACGTCGCGGCGCTCTGTTAAATGTGTTATATTAAACAGGTAAATTATGACAAACATTAAACAGGTAAAGAAAATCTCAATTATTTTTTTTACCGGTTACTTTCTAAGAAAATTTAATTCTCAAATTCTATTCATTTAATGTTCTGAAGACCAAAAGCTAGGTTAATTAATTAGTCATCGCAAGGTAAAAACAAAGCCAATGACAGGTCTTTACAATTAAAATCACAATAGAAAAGAAATACGTAAAAGTACGTACTAAATCACAACCATCAACCATAGCCAACTAAATAGGTAAGCGTCTTATAAACTGTTTCTGTATTTGTTCAATCCGATATAAGTTTCTTACCTGGGATTAAATGCTTAAAATGCGTATTCCAAGATACTTCGCACATAGGTACAGTACAGGATATTTAACGTTTTAATTTGCTTAAAGTCTCTTGAAATACGCATCACAAATCCTAGAGCTTTGTAGGCTTTCGCAACGATATTAATAATCGTGAGTGACACCGAAATCCCATACAGATACAGGAAGACCTTATACACCCTTCAAGATTAGTTACCTATACAAGATGGTGGAGCGTTTACGACCAAGTAGTTAATACTAACTCCTTGTTTACGACTAAAGAAATTAACTCTTACTCCAATTCAAGCCAGCTACGCACCATCCATCATGCACGACGACAGTGCCGGATTTACCAATAGGCTAAGTAGGCTGGAGCCTAGGGCGGCAGATTTTAGGGGCGGCAAATTTTGGGTATTTTTTTTTCATGTCATAGAAATGAAAAAAAAATAGTAAATATAAATAAGTGTTGAATTTCTAAATGTAGGCATCATCCAGAATAACAAAACAGCGTATCGACACAACGTCTCACCCGGTTCTACCCCACCTTGACCAAACGTCCCCATTATGCTCGCAAAGTTTCCGCGCACAGCGCTGTAGTATGGCAACTACAAGCCGCTGGACCAGAAAAGATCCAACGCAGGAAAAATTTAAATTAGTCCTTTATTTTTGAAAGATTTTAAAAACAATTTCAATACAGAAAAGTTACAAAATAAAAACTAACGGAATCTTTTTTAGCCGTTATGAATATTGAAGGGGTTCAACCTACCCTCTTTAAGATTCGGTGCCTTTCTTCCGAAAGGAGAGCAACATTAAGAAATAAACAGTAAGATCCATCTCACAACAGAGGCGTCTATGTTACTGCAAACCAGTGGCGTGCACTCCATACATGCGAAAAAGCTCTGCATACCCTGTGGTCCCAGACGATCAATACAAACGTGCCCCTAAATATAAATGATAATGTGAACTTTACTATAATAACTCCCGTAAAATGAAAAATCCTAGTTAAAATGTCTTTGAGTTGGCTTCCCGTATATATTTAGTTACGCGCTATCTATGCTTAGCGGTGAACGCTCGCGTGAAGCACCTCAGCGCTCTGCAACTACGGCGTCCCGTGCGCAAAAGCAGTACTAAGCCCTGCTTATTTTTCATACAAAGCATCGCGTGAAGTCTCGTGTAGTACACAGCAAAAGTTTGTCTGTGTGTGTGAAAATGTATGCGTGTGTAGCGCGTGCAGAAGCTCAGCTTATAGTGCGACCCGTCCGAATTGAGAAGCGGTCAAAGTATAACTTAGTTGTTGAATAGAGAGAGTCGACTTGTTTAGTCGAATTGACCATCTGAATCTGAAGAAATATAAGCGCGTTGATTCGATTTAAAAAAATGTAATCAGTAAAAATACGTAAAGAATACAATATGAAATAATACGTAAATTAAATTTATTTTATTAATTAGCGCAAAGTAATCAATCTTTGGATATCATGGACCTATTACGGTCGCGTTCCATAACAGTGAGTATTTTCCTGACAGCAGGATATCTTTATATAACATCCATATAAATTGGAAAAAAAATGTGCATACCGTGCCTAAAATCTCTGTGCACGCCACTGCTGCAAACGTGAACTTTGTATAGACATAAGCACTTTCGCTTTTATATATATTTAAAAAATGTCACAATACATTAATTGCGCTAATATAAATAAAAAAGAAAGGGGAAAATTTATTATAACTTTGTATTTCTAATATCTTGTACTTTTTATTTTTTCTAAAATATGTGAATTTCAAAACAAAAGACCGCCTCTTTCATAGTATTAATTATTTGTTTGGTTAGGATGACGATAGCTTGGAATGGATTTTCATACAATATTCCGTTTCGCATATTTGTTCGATTACTCACTCACATATGTCTAAAGTTTGTTTGCATTTTATTTGCGTTTTTGCAAACAAAAATTTTCGCGCTCGCGTTCACTCGTCAAAGTAACTAAACTATACTATTGTCCTTCAATTTGTGTTAATGCTCGCGAGAAAATTGGCGCTCGCTGCGCTCGCGTTTTCATCTGATTGTGTTACTACCTTTCCGTCCTTAGACTTTCTTTCCTTTACGTGCATGGTAATAATGAAACCCTGAGTGCAAAAATCCGACTCGCAATTGGCCGGTTGTTTGTCATCTAGAGGCGTGGAAAAAAAATTGTGCCCCGGGGCGCCAGATTCGTAAATACGCCACTGCCTGTCCATGTTGAAAAGGCAGACTGGTCTCCTTCAAGATCAACATTTAAAATATTTGCTTGCCTCGATTAATTTTCGAGTGGAGCTAATCAGCCAAGTATGGTAAGTGCGCAGGAGGTATAACAGCTTAGGGTGCTTAGGGATAAAGAAAACACAGTCGCAGAAGAGTGAGCGTAGATGGGCAGGCAGATGATTGGACCGCTCAAAAGACGGAAAAAGACCTGCCCTTTCGCCTGTAAGGTGAATAATTTCTTCTTTGTTTCTTCCCTGATATTTGGCATAAGGGCTTGAAATCGAGGCAAAGACGCATGTGCGCTTATACTGCAAGCGAATAATTCGTACTCGTGTGCGTTTACGTCCAAAACCATCTTTCGCAACCGGGGAAACAAAATTGACAAAACGCTCTAGCTACGTTACTTACTCTATCTATTCTTATCAACCTATAAAAAATCTATTAATGAGATTGAACTATAAAATTTTAGAGGTAAGTAGGGGCGGCAAAATTTTAATAGCCTACGGGCGGCAAATATGTAAATCCGGCACTGCACGACGAACAAACTACTGTTTCTTTCTTTCTTTCACAGGAGGCATGAGGTTCCCCCTGCTGCTGGACGTGCAAACGATGGTGCGTTTCTCGCTTTAGTATAGCGTGCGAAGGATAAGTTGGACTCTGACGGTTATTATCTGCGCATAGGTGACAGGCGGAGACACAATGATCGATTGGCTCGCCTCCCCCCCCTTGCCGCGCTCACCCCCGCCATAAGTTTTTTGAAATCTGCACATTAACGGTCATAGCCAGAGTTATTTTGCACGACTTATATACACGATGTTTTAAGCACGATCCACACTTTCTGACCCACATCCGATAAATCGGCAGATCAGATCGGAATGTGTGGATCTCCTTCACTGTTTTAAATAAATAAAATCCATGATGAAAATATAAACTCTTTATTTGATAATAAGAATATAACTGATAAATTTAATTATAAAATATTACTTTGGTACTTTTTTACGTAGTACATTCAACTTCCACAATACGGTGATTTACAGCACTATTATCATGCACTACGAAGGGGAAGGAATAGATGCCATTGCAAGCGGCGCCATAATTCCCTTCCTTAGACAGCGCCAGCACCGCGCCCATGAAATCGGGATAATACTTCACGATCCGGGATATCGCGACCTGCGCCGCTTTGGTGGGGGACGATCCTCGACGCATCTCTTCTACAGCTAGGAAACTGAAAAAAATATAGAATTATTTATCAAAATTATTAGATAAAACTAGCTGTTACCCGCGACTTCGTCCGCGTAGATTTTATAAAAAAACAGAACTCGAACTTAATTGAAACATATTTTACGGAGCGCTTATCCTTCTTGATCCCTACGTAAAAGATGCATTTGTACTTATCCAAGTTGAATAAATGCATCTTACTACAAACTTAATTATCTTTTGACTTTATTTAACTGGTAGGTAGTGCGGAATTTTCATTGTCAACCGTTACAGGCGAACTTAAAAAAGAAGGCAATAAAGGGAGTGAAGTGAATGGGTAGCGAGGAGTATTCATAAAAGTAAAAAAGGTCCCTATTCCTCCCTATCTATCCTTTTGTATCCCCCCCCTACATTCCCACTCCCCCTCCCTCACCCTCTCCCACTCTCTCTTCCTCTCCCTCGCCCCTCCCTCTTCCCCCCCTCACCCTTCCTTCCCCCTCCATTTCCCCCCTTCCCCTCTCCCCATCACCCTCCCTTTCCCCCCTCGCCCTCCTCCCATTCCCCTCCCTTTCCCCCTTCCCCTCACTCATCCTCCCCTTTCCCCTCTCCCTCCCTCTACCCCCTCCCACGCCCTCTACCCCTCCCTCCCCCTTTCTCTCCCCTCATTTTCCCCTCCCTTACACTCTCTCCCTATCCCTCCCCCTCTCCCTCTCCCTATCCCTGACCCTACCCCTATCCCTGCTTCTACCCCTAACGCCATCTTAACCACAACTGACACTCATATTGATTTTTAGACATTTCAAACCTATCGAATCCCAACCCCATCCCAGGGGTGGTGGTATTTCACGTCCACCACGTTGGATTTCAAAATCATTGTAGTTTTCGTAATCAGCGACCCGATAAACCATACGAACGACACCCATATTGATTTTTAGACATATCAACCCTATCGCACCTCAACCTTATCCCCAGGGGATAATGGTAGTTTACGTCTACCACGTTGGATTTCAAAATTGTAGTAGTTTTCGTAATCAGCGATACTTAGTTGAATAAAAAAAGTCCCATCAAAATCGGTTAAGTAGTTTCGGTGTGCTGTAGCAGATACAACCCCGCTAGAGTATTATTGTATGTGTAGATTCCCACGGGAATGAGATATTTTCCCGGGGTAAAAAGTAGCCTATGTCCGTCTCCAAGTTACCATCTATCACCATACCAAATTTCATCAAAATCCGTTCAGCCGTTTAGGCGTGAAAGAGCAACAAACAAACAGACAGACAGACAGACAGAGTTACTTTCGCATTTATAATATTAGTATGGATTAGTAATGAGACAAAATGGAGTGGTACTCTTCCGTACAAAAAAAATTTCTTCCATTCTCACATTGGAAAATAGTCGCTTGTTAATCAAATTAACTATAACAAAATCTATACTCGGAGTTAATCTGCAAAATCAAATCAGAAATGAGAATATCAACAGAAGAACCAAATTAATTGACATTACTAATAGTCCAGTCATTATATCAAAAAAACCGACCCTACCCGTGAATAATCAGTTCTAAGAGGGTGGAGGGAAGTTCAAGCGGCAGTAGTGGACAGGCAGAGCACATCGCTCGAAGAACCGGCGGCGGCTGATAATAGTGTCAAACAAATGTAACTTTGTGAGACAATGCCCAGATTAGTAAGGTCAAAGCAGGTCTTTACCTGATGGTTCCATACAATACAGTAAGAGTAAGATGATTCAGAGTGCTTCAGAAGGCATGTTAAGCTGTTGGTCTCAAAAGCAATAGTAACACGACGTATGTAAGAGGCCATCGGCGGCGGTTCAAAAGCTCTGGCAGCAATGTTAGTGAGATAGGTCATAAACCTTGCAACCCACATTTAAGATAGTGACCCACCTGCATGACGGACCCACCTGGGCAGGAAGCGCAGCATGAGGTCCCTGTCCCCGGTGCTGGCGGCGCCCCCACCCGCTGTCTGCCACCCGGCGACCCACCTGCTGTATGACGGACCCACCTGGACAGGAAGCGCAGCATGAGGTCCCTGTCCCCGGTGCTGGCGGGGCCCCCACCCGCTGTCTGCCACCCGGCGACCCACCTGCTGTATGACGGACCCACCTGGGCAGGAAGCGCAGCATGAGGTCCCTGTCCCCGGTGCTGGCGGCGCCCCCACCCGCTGTCTGCCACCCGGCGACCCACCTGCTGTATGACGGACCCACCTGGGCAGGAAGCGCAGCATGAGGTCCCTGTCCCCGGTGCTGGCGGCGCCCCCACCCGCTGTCTGCCACCCGGCGACCCACCTGCTGTATGACGGACCCACCTGGGCAGGAAGCGCAGCATGAGGTCGCTGTTCCCGGTGCTGGCGGGGCCCCCACCCGCTGTCTGCCACCCGGCGACCCACCTGCTGTATGACGGACCCACCTGGGCAGGAAGCGCAGCATGAGATCCCTGTCCCCGGTGCTGGCGGCGCCCCCACCCGCTGTCTGCCACCCGGCGACCCACCTGCTGTATGACGGACCCACCTGGGCAGGAATCGCAGCATGAGGTCCCTGTCCCCGGTGCTGGCGGCGCCCCCACCCGCTGTCTGCCACCCGGCGACCCACCTGCTGTATGACGGACCCACCTGGGCAGGAAGCGCAGCATGAGGTCCCTGTCCCCGGTGCTGGCGGCGCCCCCACCCACTGTCTGCCACCCGGCGACCCACCTGCTGTATGACGGACCCACCTGGGCAGGAAGCGCAGCATGAGGTCCCTGTCCCCGGTGCTGGCGGCGCCCCCACCCGCTGTCTGCCACCCGGCGACCCACCTGCTGTATGACGGACCCACCTGGGCAGGAAGCGCAGCATGAGGTCCCTGTCCCCGGTGCTGGCGGCGCCCCCACCCGCTGTCTGCCACCCGGCGACCCACCTGCTGTATGACGGACCCACCTGGGCAGGAAGCGCAGCATGAGGTCCCTGTCCCCGGTGCTGGCGGCGCCCCCACCCGCTGTCTGCCACCCGGCGACCCACCTGCTGTATGACGGACCCACCTGGGCAGGAAGCGCAGCATGAGGTCCCTGTCCCCGGTGCTGGCGGCGCCCCCACCCGCTGTCTGCCACCCGGCGACCCACCTGCTGTATGACGGACCCACCTGGGCAGGAAGCGCAGCATGAGGTCCCCGTCCCCGGTGCTGGTGGCGCCCCCCACCGCGCTGTCAGCGTACGCGCCCGCGCCCGGAAGCGGGGAGTCGCCCACTCGCCTGCGACCAACACGGACATTATTATTAGAAGCTTCGCAAACGACAGCAAGTTATCGCCACAATAGTAAAAGTATAAAAAATCCCTGAATAGCCCACAAGCAAGCCGAGTGGGCTTTAGGCTTAGTTTACCCTGAAGACGCTTGAATAGTTGTTCAATTCGAAGAGTTTCGTAGTAAAAATGGTTGTTCAGATTAATAGTTAATAATTTTTAAAAACGGCCAAGTGCGTGTCGGGCCACGCGCAATGTTCCGAAATTCCTGCTTGAGGAAAGATTATTTTTAAGCAGGTTTCGGTTATTTCATAAACTTTTTCCGTCCTAACTACCAGCGAAGCCCAGCGTCTGTTTGCTATATTTCTACTAGCTGTTGCCCGCGACTTCGTCCGCGAGGGATTCTATCTATCTGACTATCCATCCATCCATCCATCCACCCTTCCATCTATCTGTCGTCCATCCGTCCGTCCAACCCTCTGTCCAACCATCTGTCCAACCGTCCGTCAAACCATCCCTACCTCTCTCCCTCTCCCCCTCCTCCCCTTCCCTCTTACTGTCTACTCTACCACTCCCTATCCCCCTCCCTCTCCCACTCCCTACCCCTATTCCTATCCCTTCCCCTACCCCTAACGCCATCTTAACCGCTATCCCTATCCTCATACAAACATAGAAACGACACCCATATTGATTTTTAAACATTTCAACCCTATCGCACCCCAGCCCCATCCCCAGGGGATGATGGTATTTCACGTCCACCACGTTGGATTAAAAATTGTTTTAGTTTTCCTAATCAGCGACCCAATAAACCATAGGTACAAACGATACCCATATTGGTTTTTAGACTTTTTCACCCCATTTCCCTTTTTTAGGGGTTGAATTTGGGGTAGAATTTCAATTAAAGTGATGAACGTTGCATAGAATTGCAACCCTAATGCCTAAATAATAAATTATGTTTTTTTTTTTTTTTTTTTTTTTTTTACTATGTATGGGCTTACTCTTGACCTCGATCTAGCCTTGAGGACAGAGATGAGGTCGACGATGGAACGAGCTTGCCCAGAAGAAGCCTATTCACTCGCGACTTAAATAGATTCGGGTTATAAGAGCTCGGGAACACAGACGCAGGCAGAGAATTCCACTCCTTAGCTGTGCGCATTATAAAGGATGTTTCAAAGCGCTTTGTGCGAATGTGTGGAATATCAACCAGATATGGGTGATATCCTGCGGTGCGTCTGGATTCCCGATGGTAGAAGGGGGATGGCGGAATAAGCTCATGGAGCTCTTGGGCACACTCTCCAAAGCACAATCTGTCGTCAATGTGGTTTGTCGTCAGCCTAAAAATTTGAAGATCCTAACTTCAAAACTGTCCGTCAGTTTTGAAGTTAGGATCTTCAAACAAACTTTCATCTCCTATTTTACCCCTTAGGGGTGAAATTTTGTAAAACCCTTTCTTAGTCTTTCTAGACCCAGCGGTTTGGGCTGTGTGTTGATATGTCAGTCAGGGAGTCAGTCACCTTCTTCATTAACATTAAATGCGTTTTCCCGTAGGAATGAAGTGTTTCCCCGAGGTAAAAAGTAGCCTATGTGTTGTTCCAGGACCTAACCTATGTGTGTGCCAAGTTTCATTACAATCCATTCAGTAGTTTTTATGTGAAAGAGTAACAAACATCCATCCATACTTACAAACTTTCGCGTTTATAATATTAGTAGGAAGTAGGAAGGATTATTTTAGCTTTTCAACTATTACTCCTTATAACCTGTATAGCCTACTTACCTGCGATAGTTCTCCTTTTAACTTCATCATACATGCTACTACTGTAAATTTTTCGACATTTTCAGTAACGACCGTTTAGTCAGCAGAGGAGGATGACGACAATTGACTCTAACAAAAAATTGCGCTTTTAAGCTAAATATTGCGCAAACGGATCCCTAAATCGAGAATAATCTTCGTAAACTCTTTTAAAAGACCTATACGAGTAACAGCACCCCAAACTCCATAGTAGTACTAGTACTAGTCGACGAGAAATAAAAAACGAAAATTCCCCACCTTGAAAAAAAGGCGTTACTAATATGTATATCCATACCATATTATAGCTTTCTAGTGCGAAGGCTCACTAAGCTAAGCTGCGGACAGACAGACAGACAGGTAGACGGACATGACGAAACTATAAGGGTTCCTGTTTGACAAAGGGAACCCCAAAAATGTAGTAGATTTCCGATATTTTTTACGACACCGGCCGGAGATCCCCGTGGCCAGCTGGCTGGCTTTTTGCTCTCGTCTGCAGAGTCAGAGCCTTTTACAATGCTTATTGCCCATTCAACCACTTTCATTTCTAGTTTTGCTCACGAAATAAAAATTATATTTTATGATAAACATTCACGCTACATAAATTATTTGTAAATAACAATAGAAGATCCATCACGGCTCTTTAATAACTTGAGATAAATGTCAGTTATCGTCGTACAAAATAACTCATGACCGTTATTGCGCAAAACTCAAAAGATTTATTGCAGGGGTGAGCGCGGCAGGTGGGTGGGGGGAGGTGAATCGTTCATTGGCTCTCCACCTGTCACCCATGCGCAGACCACTGCATAGGTATACATTTTGTTATAGGCATACCTACTGTGTTGTTTAAGTGCCCGCGCAGGCCGACCGGCAAATGCTGGCGGCGCATGCTCGAACATCCCGGCGGCAGTTTCTCAGGGTTGCCATGCCTTGTTACTAATTTGTAGCGGCACTTGGCTCAGGCGAACCTCTTAATTATGTTTATACATTTTTGAAGATTAAAACCAAATAAAAGTGTCGCTTACCCTGGAATTTTATATTTAGCACCATTAGTGGAAGTTCCGGCTGCCACATTTCCCTGGTTGTCTATAGCCACCATGCCAATAGTGTCATGGTTGTTCTGGTCCACTGTAGGGCCAGCATACTTATTTTGTTTTACAGCACTGGGCTTGTAAGGACCACATTGATGGCTCGGATCTGGTGTGACATCCTGAGAAAAGATTAGTTTCCATCGAAACAAAGCACTTGTACTAAAAAATATGTCTGGTAGAAGATAAAGCTAATAAAATAAACAATAAATTATTATTACTATATTTAATGGCCAAGGAGCAATTTGCTTATATGGCTCTATCTAGGCTGGTGTGTTGTTCACTGCACATTTAATGTCATTTTACACTTGATAAGCATTTAATTGATGATAAAAAAATATTTATATCCGAACTCTGTGTATAGTAAGCAAAATGTAAGTAACATTTATAGGCACTCAATAACTTAAATGTAGATTTGTTATCTTCAATTTATTTTTTTTACCTTCTGTTGTTGTGGATTTGTGCTGTGCCCAGTGCCATTTGTGTGTGATAAATGATTTACTTATCTATCCATCTTTTTATCAGTACTTGAAATACCAGTTTTTTTGGGAAGTTTGGTACGGAAGGAAAAAAATTAAGATATAAGATAAAAATTATACCATCCAAAAGTTAGGTTGACAGTGTTTTTCATTATGCCATTCCATCCACAACTTCTTGGAGGCAGGTGTTGTCAATGACTCCTCCTGGAAGCCCATCTGAAGAGCAAACTGCGTGGCCTGCTCTCCCACCAGGATGGAATGTTTAGTGTGCTCCAGGACATGCCTCGCTACTGATGCTGCACTTTTCACTCTTCGGAGAGCTGCCACTGCCCCTACGTTCATGGTTGTGCTGAAATGAGCAATTCAACAATAAACATTTATATACTATTCCAAACCAGAGACCCACTCAAGGTCAGTGTTACCACTGATGTGCGGCCCTCTGTACATATTTAAGTTAAATTTTCACACTAGTTTAACTAATTTATCACAAATATGACCAGTTAGGTTACACTAACTTTAAGAACTTGAGCATTATGTATGTATGGCTATAAAAGATAATATCCAACGTAAAAAATTGTAAACACTATTTTCCACAAAACTGAACAACTTTTACTTAGTAAAGTAAGGAAAAGTAATGCGCAATCAGCTGGTGCAGTTTCTAAAGGTAGTTGAAATTTTTTTTTGCGTATTTCACCTGTTCCTCTGGGAAAGTTGTTAAATTTTACAACCAAATTTTTTTGCACTTATATGAAGTTGATTTATAAATTGTGAAGTCATTTACACAAATGCAATAGCCTTTTTGATACTTCCTTTGCTACAGTTTGCTTTTTTAGCATTTAATTTATGTTTTTTAGTAATGTCTAAGTCTATTGTTAGATTCTTCTACTACAATTACGAGCATGCCTCTTATCGATGGAGTAACCGCTAGTCATTACATTGTACCACAAGTTGCTTTTTCCTGAAACGACACAACATTGACTTTTTCTTTTATTTAATTGAAGTAGCTAAAGACGTCCCTCCACCTAACCAACATCGACGAAGAAATAACCCGAATTCAGTCCAACATAACACTGTCTTTGCTGAACACCAATACTACGTTTTAAGTTACTTTATTTACACAAAACTTAACAGCACTGTTGGTATATCTCACTTAAACAAACACGAACTAAAAATTAAACTAAAAAACTGGCTCTTGACACAGGATTACAATAAAATAGAAGACCTACTAAAATTCATTTCTTAGTTTGACTTATATTAAATTACTTCACTTTTACCATCCTCCAATTGCTTTACATCACATCTCCTCCTCTTCCTCTTACACACTCACTCACTCAGACACACACACACATAAATCCTTACTCACATATTTTATATATTATTTGGTCATCTACTATTTTACTCTTATCTATTTATTTTATTTACCTACACATAACATTATATTTACTTCATAAGTCTATGCATATGTTTTTGTATATAAATACGAGTGAAATTATATATAATCATATAAATATATGTATATATATAAATATTACTGATTAATTTCGTAATATTCCCGTTTTAAATATTTTCAAATAATTTTAGCTCTGTTACCTCCTCACAGCTATTTAGGTACAATATGTAATACCCAAGCTCACTGACTCCCAAAGCACAGGATTTACCCTAGTTTGGGAGACAGGGATGAATTATTTACAAATGGACTTGTACATACTTATCCTAAAATTTTGTTAATACCCCTCTTATAATTTGTTAATTTGGTGCAATAAAGATTTTTATTTATTTATTTATTATTATTAGCTTCACCTAGGTCTTCCTCTTCGCTTCTTTCTTGCAATCTATCATTCCGTAATGTTTATCAGGAGATTATTATGTCGTGTCAGGTGTCCTATCATTTAAAAAATATAAAAGGAGTATAAAAAGTGAAAATACCCATCCATGATCATGGCATCCAGAGTGGTCTCCCCATCTTCATCAGGACTGCCCCCGTAGCCGACAGTACCATCACATTGCTCCACCTCGCACACTGAAGTTCCTTGCTCTATGGCGTCCAGCGCTGATCCACCACTTTTCAGTACTTCCCACGCTAATACAGAAGAAGTAAAATCTTGCAATATACTTACATTTCAACCAATATTTTACATTGTAAATGATTATCATACCTTTGACTGTTGAGTTTACGAACTTCCAAGTAGTTATTACAATTGAGACATTTTCCTTATTATACGCTGAATGTATCTGTAATGTAAATAATACAAGAAGTATTTTTAACATTTTCGTAAACCCGCGGGCGTGTATATTCCTTTGTCGACTGACAAGTAACTGACAGCAGTGACAGCTGAGCAAGCTGTTGATTTGTAGTGCGTGTACGAAAACAATTTCATCGATATCGACAAACTTGATTGATTGATTGTGCCATAAACATTTTTTACTTTTCTTTCATAAATAAAATATCAGCTGAATTTTTTTGTGATGCTGTCACTTCACGTATCACAGATTCTGCTGTTATATTTTTCACTAAAAATCCTCTAGTTTTACTGTGTAAATTTATCATTTAAATGAATCCAGTCGAGTATTTATGATGGATATAGATGCCTTTTGTCGTCGGTTACCCAAAATTGTACGTATTTTATTTATCTTTAGTAAGTTTTGTCTACCGATGAAGCTATGCTAAATAAAGTTAAGCCTCCTACGCACCATCGCGCACGGCCTGCGGTGCATGATTTTGGACTTGCCCGACGCAATTTGATCCAGCAAACCCCTTGTGGCGTATCCATACAAAGGACACTGAGAGATACGTCCACCCTATTTTAGCACTACGTTACACATAAGCACATCTATAGATACTAAGATAATACTCCTGTATTAAATAGAACGTAAGACAGCCATGTATTTTCAGTTGCTCAGTAAACACAGAACAGTGAACACCTCTTTTTATTTACCGACCTTTACCTTCTGAGATAGTATTAATTAAATCAAATATATACCAACCACACATCGGTAAAGTGGTGACACCCGAGTGTATCCTAAAGACATTTTCCGTGTTCTACGCGCAACTCACCAACCATGGACGAGCAAGAACAATATCAGCAGCAACAGCAGCAGCAACAGGACGAACAGAATCAGCCGCCTCCACAGATGACTGCTATCACCATCTCTTCAAGAATCCCAGATTTTTGGAGACAACGACCAAGGCTCTGGTTTCATCAATTCAACGCCATCGTGGATCCTCAAAAGGCAAGTGACCTTCATAAAAGTCAGCTTTTAATTGCCAAGCTAGGGCGAGACGAATTAAGGGACATCAGTGACATATTAGAAAACATGCCTACAACCGACAAATTCGAAGCCTTAAAAAACCGTTTAATTTCTGTATATGAGGAATCAGAATCCCGTCAACTAAATCAACTACTCAATGAAATAGAGTTAGGTGATCAAAAACCGTCTCAATTACTTAGACGCATGCGGGAGTTAGGAAAAAGAAGCGTTCCGGACGACACTTTAAAATTATTATTCGTCGGTCGCTTACCACAATCGATTAGAGCCGTTTTAACTGCATGCGACACAGGGGAAGTTAAATTAGATAGCCTCGCAAAAATGGCAGACAAAATAGTAGAAAATACGAGACCATCAGAAATAGCTGCCATAACTACCCCTTCCACTTCTAAAAATACCGATATGGATAAAATTGCCCACGAATTAGCCAGCCTTAAGCTGGAAGTGCAAGCAATTTCCAACAGTCGCAACAATAAAAGTCATGAATCGCGAAATCATTCCCACCGCTTTCAGGGTAACACGTCACGAACACGTTCAAAAAGCAATAATAGAAGCGGAAATAGGTCTTCTTTCATGTCGCAATCAGCGAAACCAGGCGACGCAGACTATAAGTGCTACTATCACTTCATTTACGGTCAAAATGCCCGCAAATGTGGTGACGTCACAAATTGCAAAAATGTCACCAGGTCGGGAAACTAATCCCGACACCGGCGGCACACATAAATAACGTTGTCGGTGTCGAAAATACTTACCGTCTATGCATTACCGATCGTATCACCGGCACACATTTTTTAATAGACACCGGTGCTGATGTGTCTGTTTTAGCCGGAAAAAGGCAAAACATTCAGTCAGATTATACATTATATGCTGCAAATGGTTCAAAAATTAAAACATTCGGCGAGAAAACAATTAGCGTTGATCTAGGTTTACGACGTCCATTTCAATGGAAGTTCATATTAGCCGACGTTCAAAGATCAATCATAGGTGCCGACTTCCTTGCAGCCAACAAACTAATGGTAGATTTACATGGTAGAAAACTCATAGACAAGGTAACTCAGTTATCTCAAAACACGAACGTTTCAAAAATTACTGAACCGAGTATTCGATCCATTGATATCAACAACGAATACCACAGGCTATTAGAAAAATTTCCCGACATCACAAAAAAAGAAAATTTTAAATTAAATCCAAAACATGACATACAACATCATATTTATACAACAGGTCCCCCGGTCTATGAAAAAGCACGTCCACTCAACCCAAAAAAATACAAACTTGCCAAAGCTGAATTCGAAAGAATGATGCAATTAGGTATTTGTAGACCTTCAAAGAGTCCATGGGCCAATCCGCTCGTATGCGTTGATAAAAATAATGGACAGGAAACTAGACCTTGTGGTGATTATCGTAGGCTCAACGCACAAACAATTCCTGACCGTTACCCATTGCCAAGACTTTTAGACTTCACTTATACTCTAAAAGGTAAAACAATTTTTTCCAAAATTGATGTACGTAAAGCCTACCATAATATACCCATGGCACCGGAGGACATTCCCAAAACAGCCGTTATTACCCCTTTTGGGTTATTTGAATTCACACGAATGAACTTTGGTTTGCGTAACGCTGCCCAAGATTTTCAAAGATTAATAAACAACATTCTTAATGGTTTAGATTTCGCTTTCGCATACTTGGACGACATTATTATCAGTTCGGTGACCAAACACCAACATTTTAAACATTTAGAGTCAGTCTTAGAGCGACTCAATGACTTCGGACTGACAATAAATACGGAAAAGTGCGAATTCGGAAAACCACAATTAAACTTTCTAGGTTACTACATTAGTACAGAAGGTGTGAAACCAAGCAAAAAAAAAACGCAAGTCATAACCAATTTTCCTCTCCCAAACACAATTGAACAACTTCGCCGTTTTCTCGGAATGATGAACTTTTATAGACAAAGTATTCCGAGAGCCGCTGAAGTTCAAGCACCTTTAAACGCGTATTTACATAACGCCAAAAAACGTGATAAAACAAAAATTACTTGGACTGAAACTGCATTAAAAGCGTTCGACCAATGTAAGGAATGCATAAATCACGCATTAACATTATCACATCCCGATGCGTCCGCACCTCTTATCTTAATGTGCGACGCTTCTGGGAACTGCGTAGGCTCAGCTCTCCATCAAAAGATAGGTGATAAGTTAGAACCCCTAGGATTCTATTCAAAAAAACTCACTGACACCCAAAGTAGGTATAGTACCTACGACCGAGAGTTATTAGCAATTTACATGGCCATTAAACATTTTCGCCATATGGTTGAGGGAAAACAATTAACTGTACTAACAGATCACAAACCCTTAACATTCGCGTTGACAAAAAAAGTTTCACCATCAGATTCACCCAGACGTTTAAGACAATTAGATTTTATATCTCAACTTTGTGATAAAATTCAATACATAGAAGGTGACAAAAATACCGTCGCCGACGCCTTATCACGAATCGAAGTAATTACAATGCCATCCTTAATCGATCTTAAAAAACTAAACGAATTACAAAAAAAAGATCCAGAATTAGAGAGTCTCAAAACAAAAACTAACCTCCAATTCAAATTAATTACAATGCCTGACTCGGAAACAAAAATAATGTGCGAAACCTCAACTGATAACATTCGCCCATACTTACCATCACACTTCCGAGAACTCGCTATCAAAACCGTACATAACGTGAGTCATACCGGCATCGCAGCTACTAAACGCGCGGTTAAAAATAGATATTTTTGGCCTAGCATGAACATAGATATAAAAAATTTCGTAAAAAATTGTATCCCTTGCCAAAAGTCTAAAATCCAACGACATACAATTACTCCAATAGGAGAATTCGATAATGCTTCTCGTTTTGAGCACACGCACATCGATTTAATCGGACCTTTACCAAGTTCTAACGATTTTCGATATTGCGTCACAATGATAGATAGAGTGACAAAATGGCCTGAGGTGATTCCAGTCAAAGATATGACAGCCGAAACAGTAGCGAATGTGTTTCTTGAACACTGGATAGCTCGTTACGGTTGCCCCAAACGCATCACTTCAGACCAAGGTCGTCAATTTGAGTCTGATTTATTCACACAAATATTAAAAAGACTCGGTATAGAGCGCGTTCGTACGACAGCGTACAACCCAAAAGCAAACGGAATGATCGAACGATTCCATCGCACTCTAAAGTCAGCTATAATGTCTAAATGTACCGACAACACAACATGGTCTCAAGAACTACCTCTAATTTTACTAGGCTTACGCACAGCCGTAAAACAAGACCTAGGTTATAGTCCATCCCAATTATTATACGGAACAAATCTGAGATTACCAGGTGACTTATTCACACAAACAAGTACAAGCGCGAATACCTGTGCATATGTAACGAACTTAGCCCAAACGCTCTCATCCGTTCCAGGCACTAATAAAACAAACTCCCACACCACCAGAGATATTAATGTTTTTATTCATAAAGATTTAAATAACACTTCTCATGTGTTCTTGAGAAATGAGGCACGGAAGTCTCTAGTCACTCCGTATGAAGGGCCATTCAAAGTTATATCGCGGCATCCAAAGTTTTATGTTATAGAATCCAACGGGAAACATGTCACTGTGTCACTTGATCGTCTTAAACCGGCTTATCTTTTAATGGCTGACGATATGTCGGTCCCAAGCCAGTTTCACAGGGAAGAAACTGAGACAACGGATATGCCGGAGGCAATAACCGTTTGCCCACAGCAACGAGACACCATGCGACCGGTGATAACAAGATCGGGTCGCACCGTGAAGAAGGCCGTGAGATTCGACATATGAACCCACCATATCTCACGACTGTGCCACCTACTCACAGTAGTTCCTCAGCCGCGATCCCGAGCGAACATCTATCAACTTCGTCTCTCATACAAGTTTTTCTTCAAGATGGGAAACCCAGCTAGCAAAACAACAGTAATAGCACAAACCAGTGCAGCTGCAACTACTAGAGCTAAAGTCGCAGAAGATGAAGCATCTGACAATTTTAAGATGTCGTTAGCCGCCGTTGCACTCGTCAGCGCAGCCGTATCACTAGCTACCTTGTACGTGGGCTGGCGCTACTGCAAGCGACGCATCAAAGCAGCAGTGGACAGTCGCATCGAGACAATAGTAATGCAACGCACCGCCGCCGTCGCCGCCGCTACTCAGCCGTCCGGCGCCGCCGCGAGCGCGCCACCGCCCAGGTTCCCGCCAAGCGTGAACCACATAATAGTGTAAAAAAGTGTACAGTGCGGTAAAAAAGTTTTAAGTGATAAGTAAAAAGTTTTAGTGTTAGTTATTTTAATCACCCCTAGTTTTTTCTAAGGGCGGAGGACTGTGGCGTATCCATACAAAGGACACTGAGAGATACGTCCACCCTATTTTAGCACTACGTTACACATAAGCACATCTATAGATACTAAGATAATACTCCTGTATTAAATAGAACGTAAGACAGCCATGTATTTTCAGTTGCTCAGTAAACACAGAACAGTGAACACCTCTTTTTATTTACCGACCTTTACCTTCTGAGATAGTATTAATTAAATCAAATATATACCAACCACACATCGGTAAACCCTCACCACTGCTTGCTGGATGGTGCGTAGCGATGACGTCGTCGAAGCTCATCGTGCAATCAATTAAATATTTAAAAAAACCGGCCTAGTGCGAGTCGGACTCGTGCACCGAGGGTTCCGTACCACCACAATCATATTAGTTGAAATTTAAGTTACTGTGCTAGATTTTTTGAGTCCGACACGCGGTTGACCGGATTTTAATAATTGTTGTTATTTTATAGGTTATGCACTATAAACTTACCAATTTTCACGTTTGTAAGTGTTGCCGTTTTTAAGATACAGGTAAAACAAAAATCGAGCGAAAATCGCCTAAAAACAGGCTTTTACGGGAGCTAGCTATTACAATAATTCATGAGATACAGCCCAAATAAAATTTTGTAAAAACAGCTGACCTTGATGACATCGTTTTCCTTTGTTTGTTTTTTTCTGTTTTTATTTACTCAACGAGCTCTAAACAACGATACCCCACTCAATGGGGTAGGTCAAACTTTTTTTTTTCGCTCCCCCCTTTACCTGTTGGGAGCCCCTTTTAATTTTTTACTTTGTTTATTTTTAGTATTTGTTGTTGTAGCAGCAACAGATATACACAATTTGTGAAAATTTCAAATTTCTATTTATTATGGTTCATGAGATACAGCCCGCTGACAGACAGACAGACAGACATCGGAGGGATATCAATAGGGTCCCGTTTTTCACCCTTTGGGTACGGAACCATAAGAATGACTACCGTACAAATATCGTAAGTGTGAAATATTTTTGGGGAACGATTCATTATTTTTAGGGATTTATCACAAAATTTATTAAAGTGCTTGATACACGGTCGTTAACATGGGTCACGACAGATGTGACCTTGGCTGGCAACCATTCGGGTTCTATAGAGAATTGGTTGTAAACTGCGAACTACACGGTCGGAATCGACCAAGGTCACCTTTGTCGGGACTCATGTTGCCGACCGTGTATCAAGCCTTTTAGTGTGTTTCAATCTGGCACTTGATGGATGCTTTGCACGGCCGTACGTACAGCGGCGACGTCGACGACAT
Source organism: Athrips mouffetella (assembly GCA_947532105.1). Classification (NCBI taxonomy): domain Eukaryota; kingdom Metazoa; phylum Arthropoda; class Insecta; order Lepidoptera; family Gelechiidae; genus Athrips; species Athrips mouffetella. Next base: position 2,233,756 of record OX383958.1, read on the forward strand.
CGTGCTTGACGGTCGTTCAGACGCAGCTAATTTGCGTCGCCTTACGCATGACCGATTACAACCCCGAGTCCGCCAGTTGTAGGAAGCGTCTTTAAAGTTAAAGCTCCATTAAATCTATTACCGACTGACCGAACCATTCTTGGTCAATAAAACAAAGTTTGAAATATCAAAATTTTAAGACTTACTGCCAGTTGCAGAAAGGTCTTTATCTTTACAGTTAAAACCATTAAATATGTTGCTGAACGATTCTTTTGTTTATAAAACAGAAAGTGTCAGTAATAGCTTTTAAAGAGGTTAGATCATCAAAGATAAAGCTCCATTAAATCCTCCATTAATTAACATAAAGTATCAGCAATAGCTTTAAACTGACATCTCGATTCTAAGACTCACGATAGTAAGACGGTAAATGTTCATTTTTGCACCTAATCCTGAAGAAGTTATAAATGTTGTGTACTCGTACAACGAAATATTTTAGAATATTTTAAAAATTGTGTAGCAAGTTGAAGACTACGTCATAATATCGTAATAAAAGGCACCACTCTACCCGTAGAATAGTACCCGTGCGAAGCCGGGGCGGGCCGCTAGTTGTCAATAAAACAGAAAGTGTTATACTACTCCAGTAAAAATACGGTTTTGCAAAACATTAAATGTTAATAGCTACTTTTTTGTGTATATCGTATTTAAATATGATGTTAAGACGCAATATTTACGAATCCACCTAAAATTTAAAGCGGAATATTTTTTTCGAATAACAGCTAAGGCAAAAATAGTATTAGATAATTATATACTTTATATCATAGATAAACGTATACTTTACTTATAGGCATCAAAATCCACCATAAATATATTGAAAAATATCAATTTATTTCAAAATATAAAATCTCCACTTATTTTTACATATAAGGTCCAATAAAGTCGAGGTAAAATAATAGAAATAAACTGAGCCAAACTCAACCTTTTTAAATGTAAGTGATTCTTAAATATATTCACTAAAATGCCATACTAAATAAAAAAAAAATTTTTGTTATCGCTGGTTTACAATGATTTTGTAAACATTTAAGTTGGATTTGCCAAAAATCTGATTATATAGCACTATTTAAATTATTAGAAAGCAAAACGGATCGATTACTATTTTTGGTTGCGAAGATAAGCTTTATTTAAATTTCGTGCTATAAAAGTTAAACAATACAAAAAAGCTAATATTTTTAGGTGGATTCATGTATAATATGAAATTCTGAATATATAGCAAGCCGTAAATAAAAAAATAATCTATTAAATTTTTTTTCCGAAATTCCATATTTTTTTTATGTTTGGACGGCAAAATAAATAAATAAATAAATGAAGTAAATTTAGGTGGATTCCATTAAAAAGCTTTACACAGAAATATAATCTTTCATTCATTATTTAAGAGCCATGCTCTTGTCGGTGTAGCTTTCTCCATCTGTCTCTGTCTTGTATTAGGTTTTTCAGTTCTCCGTAAGTATTTACCCCCGCCCTCTCTTTCATCCTTTGGCAGTACTCTATTCTAGGCCGGCCGCGGCCTCTTCTTCCTTCCACCTTTCCTTCCACAATAGTTTTTATAAATGTGTCGTGCCTGATGATGTGACCAAACATTTTTCCTCTTCGGTTTTCTATTACATTTATAATTTCTCTATTTTGATTTATTCCATCCAATACTTCCTTATTCGTCCTTTTCTCTGTCCAGCTTATTTTCTCCATTCGCCTCCAACACCACATTTCGAATGCCTCTAATCTTTCTTTGTCTCTCTTAGTTAATGTCCACGTTTCACAAGCATACAATGCTGTGCTCCAAACATATGCCTTAATAAATCGTTTCCTTAGGTTTAGGGATGTTTTTGAAGTAAACAGTTGTTTCTTATTTTGGAATTTCTGTTTGGCAATAGCAATTCTAGTTTTGATGTCATCTGTATATTTAGAATCTTCTGTTATTAAGCTGCCTAGGTATCTGAATTTTTGAACTTGTTCTATAGGAGTATTTTTAATTTTGATGGTGTTGATTTTGATCGGATGTTTTGCTGTTACTAGGATTTTGGGTTTGTTTTTGTTAATACTCATTTGAAATTTTGTGAAGGTGGTGTCCATAGTCTCAAGTAGGGATTCAAGTTGGTTTCTATTTTCGGTTACCATAGCTATGTCGTCTGCAAACCTAATGAACACTATCCTTTCTCCATTAAAAGATACACCCTCATTAGACTTTTCTAAAATTTCTTCTATGGCGCATTCAATGAAAATGTTAAATATGAGTGGTGAAAGAGTACAGCCCTGTCGAACCCCTTTTTTTATCTTCACTTTCCTTTGCTCTTCCCCTACTTGTACTATCGTTTCCTGATGTCTGTATAGTTGATATAAAATTCTTCGGTCTCTATAATCTATTCCTGCTTTTCTTAAAATCTCCATCATTTTTTTCCAGTTTACTTTGTCGAACGCTTTTTCTAAATCTATGAAGGCTATATATGTATCAAGGCTCAGGTCTAGTCTTCTGTCCACTACTTGTCTCAACGCTAGTATTGCTTCTCTTGTTCCTCGTTCTTGTCTGAAACCGTATTGATCGTCTCCTATGAAATTCTCTACCTTGTTTCTGATCCTGTTTTGAATGATCTTTAAAATAAGCTTGGACGCCTGTGATATAATACTGATCGTTCTATGTTCTTCACATTTCTTGGTATTATGTTTTTTGGGTATGGCTATAGTTCGACTGTGTTGAAAATCAGATGGTAGCTTTCCTGTTCGGTACATGTCTCTGATAATTTTGAAGATGTCGTCAAGCATGATGTCTGGTGCATTTTTTATTAGTTCTATAAAAATATGGTCTGGTCCAGCTGCTTTGCCACTTTTGATGCTTTTAATCGCGTTGTCAAATTCTTCCCTAATAATGTCTGGACCAAGATCATCAGGAGCAACTTCTGTTTCTTTCTCTAAGTCGTCGTTGTCTAGTCCAAATATAATCTATCTAGTCTAAATATAATCTATCGATCTGAAAAAGAATCACGGCTATTATCAATTATTTCCGTTTCGCCATACAATCTCTCGTAATTTTACTGGAGTATACCGACAGTTGCAAAAAGCGTCTCTAAAGTATCTATTTAAATCATCAGTGACCCTAGGAGGACAGGAAGAAGGGTAAAAATAAAAAAGAAGTAAAAGGAGCGCATGAATGTGCAGGAAGTGCAGGAAGTTGTACAGCAACTGGGTGTTTGGGGGGTTCGCCACGCCACAAAATAAGGTGGGAAATCAGGACAGCATAAATCTGCAAGAAGTGGTCAGAATCTGGGGTTGGGGTCCTGCCCTTCACTAAGTAAATCCAGGGGAGCTAGAAATAGAAATAAAGGATTTGTCATGCTTTCATATGAAGTTACAGGCATAAACTTTATGGCGCGTTAAATATATTTGTTTTTTATTATAGGAGTTACACGCTCACCTCAATGGATCCTTAAGTCGTTCAACAATGATGGAGCTGCAGCGATACTATGCTGATTCAGGCTTAATGGACAACACAAATGCCTTTTACGACGAATTTCAGATGGCCGCTGGTGACCCAAGAAGTTTTACAGAGTAATATACAGGATGTTCGGATGGTGCGCTTAAGAGTTCAAAATAATAACAGCCCTCTCAAGTGCACCATCATCGATGTTCGCGAACTAGACACCAACACTATTGATCAGAGAAATATTAAAGCTAGCTATGGCCTTGTACTAAGTTATTCTGTGCTATGGCTTAGTCCTAAATATACATTGGAGGGAAATTTTGTGCTGTTTGTGGTCACATTTTTTCCAAATAGTTGACGTCGAGTTCGCGAACATCCTGTATAATATTAGTATGTGCTAAAATGAATATTTTTAGATGTTTTCAAGTATTTCGTATAGCCCATAATTTGACGACGACTCCAAGAGCTCTGGAAATTGCTACTTATTTTACACTTCAAGAATTTCAAGAAGACGGTTGTTGTTATATTGAGCTGCGAAGCACACCTCGTGACACTCCTCACATGAACAAGGGACAATACATAGAAACTTTGGTGAACTGTTTAAGGTATCTACGTTAATATGCATGATATTGTACTTAAATTTTACAGAATCATGCTGTCTTCTTTTTTATTGTTTGTTTTTATTTCATTTTACAGGACATTTGAAAAGCACTTGACAATCATCGTACGTCTGATAATATCTATAAGCAGACACTCCTCAGTTGCGGATGCAGAAGAAATTGCAAACTTAACAATAGATTTCCATAAAACTTACCCTGATCTGATTGTCGGAATCGAACTCAGCGGAAATCCCACAGTTGGATCATTCCAAGAATTTTTACCAGCATTAAACAAAGCGAGAGAAGCAGGTCTAAAAGTACGAAGTTTATGTTTGAGTGTTGACGTCTTTTAAATGAAATAATTTGGTGATGTGGCCATTCCCTTCTTTGTAACTTGTTTCTATTTATTTCTTTTATAGGTAACTTTACATTGTGGAGAAGTTTGTAATCCCACAGAAGTAATGCAAATGCTCAAATTTAAACCTGAACGAATTGGACATGGAACGTGCATTCATCCAGAATTCGGTGGAACCGAAGAAACTTGGACTGCCTTAAAAAAATCTAACATTCCTGTTGGTCGGTACATCATATTTTATGAAATCACTCTAATTTAATTTTCCTATCTAATATTAAACTTAATCGTATTTTAATTTCCAGAAGTTTGTTTGACGAGCAACGTTAACTCTAAATCTAGTCAAGACTACGATTCTCATCATTTCAGGCCATACTATGAAGCTGGTATACCGTTAATTATTTGTGTACGTATATTTCAATTACTATTTCAATATTTGTAATGAACTTCTGAAAACATAACATAATTAACAAATAATTTTTAATTTTAGACAGATGACAAGGGAGTTTTTGATACATCTTTGTCTCAAGAGTACAAAATATGTGGAGAGACTTTTAATTTAAATCAATCCCAACTTGCAAGATTGGCACTAAATGCGTGCAATTACATGTTTGATATGGATATCCGGAACAAAGTCAAAGGGATTGTACTTAATTTTATTCATCATAATTCATTGTGAATAATAATGAAATTATATTATTATTTATATTAATATATATTTTTATTTAGGCCTTTTATTGTAAATTCCTTACTGTTTTAAAAATTTGTATAAGATATCTGGAGGTTCATAACTGCTGCAAAAACTTGAACGCCGCAATCCAATAAAAAAAACCGCCCAAGTGCGAGACGGACTAGCGCACCGAGGGCTCCGTACCACTATGGTAAAAATGGAGAGTTATCGACGCGCGAATTAGACACACACTATAAACATACCAATTTTCAGGCTTGTAAGTGTTCCTGTTTTCACGATAGACCTGAAACAAAAATCTAGCGAAAATCGCCTAAAGCCTCGCTTAATTAAAACGCTTAATTAATAAATATTTTTCTCATTTTTTGTTAAAGCGGCAACAGATTCTGTGAAAATTACAACTGTGTACCTATTACGGTTCATGAGATACAGCCCGCTGACAGACGGACAGACATCGGAGGTATATTAGTTGGGTCTCGTTTTTCACCCTTTGGGTATGGAACCCAAAAAAGTATGTTTCCGACGCCGATATGGGGGATTCGCGGCATCAATGTGTGTTATTTTGTGTGTGTGTAGGGTTTGCACTATTCGTTTCATTTTACTATTCGAATAAAATGAATACTTCGAGAGCTAAATATTTGAATATTCGGATATTCGAATATTTTTTAACATTTATTTATAATAATACAATTTCTAAGAGTAGCTAGACTGGGATTTAGTTATTATTTTATTCAAATAAAATCACGTATTTTAATAAGTTTTATTGTTGAATGGTCTATAATACCGCAATTACCGTTTTACAAAGTAAACTTAGGTTAGTCTTCTCACAGACTGTAATGTTTCTTTTTTTACAAATATGAATTTAAGTATTTGCGAAAAATCAAACAGAAACACGTATTTTTCTTGAAAATAATCTTCAAAATCTTGTCGCTTGATGAAGCAATGGATTACGAAAAAAATTATGAATGTATTGTTTAATATACTACATTCACTTGATGGAAAGAGGGGATGAATTCCTGAAAATTATTTCTAAACTTTCATAACATGAAAAATATACCCACAAAATTTCACATTTATATCATTAGCAGGTCCAGAGTTCCATACCAATTCTTATCCTTAATTTTATGCCCTTAAAGGATAAACTTCCAAAAAAGCTTAAACGTGTACTTTTACAATGTACGAAATGCTTAATTTTCTAATTAATATAATTAAATACCTATAACTTAAAAAATGAAAGACTTTTAGACTAACAAATTTACAAAAACTTATCTCTAATTTTAACCCATTTGCGGATATTTTTTAAGAAACGCTCAAACAAATGTTTCTTTATCTATTACCATAAGCTTAAATTCAAATTTGTATATCTTACTATAAAAGCAAAGGACTTTCATACAGTTAAATTTCGAAAAATTATTTCTTATCGCGAACCTTCATACATGAAAAATACATTCTCCAAATTTCATGTATCAGAATGCCATACAAAGTTCATCCTTTAATTTAATCTCCTTGAGGGGTAAATTTCTAAAAAAGCTTCGAGAAAAGCCAAGGTAAAGCGAATGAACTCAACCTTAACTCGTTTCTCCGAGTGGAGTGACAAAAATCTGGTGAGTTTCAATGCCATGAAAACACAGGCGTGTCTCTTCACCGCCAAAAGAAGTCGGTTCAATCTGGCTCCTACTTTTCGAGGTACATCTGTACGGTCAACCGCACGTCGGTAGAAACTTTTTCAACTCTATTACCACGCTATAAGGTCCAAAAGTGTTTCTACTGATGTGCTGTTGAGTGTACTAGTTACTGACAGCCTCTAGCTTCTTGGCATGAAGTTGTGTGCAAACTTGAACTTCGGCGCCAACGAGTCAAAAACCCAAACTGCGGCATAAAAACTGGGTATCCTCAATAAAGTTAAGCGATAATTCACTCCTAGACAGCTTCTAGTTTATAAAGCACAAGTCCGACATTGCATGGAGATTTGCTGGTACCTTTGGAACTAGACGCACTTGACTCGATAGACTACAGAACCAAGAAGCTCGTTGGTGATGAGATGCTGGTGAAAACCATTGAAGCACCGACAAAGAATGACTGGCTAAATGTGAAACGGATTATGCGATATCTTAAAGGCACGATGTCATACGGCTAGTCGGAGTTTTAGAAGGTTTTAGCGACGCAGATCACGGTGGTGATGCCACAACGGGGAGATCAACGACTGGCGTCATATGCCGCTACGCAGGTGGTGCAATAGCCTGGCTTAGCCAAAGACAAGCATCAGTAGCTATATCGACTACAGAAGCAGAGTTGCGCAGTGGAAGCGTGCTGGGCCCATAACCTATAGCAGAGCGGTGGCTCGAGTTAAAAGTAAGTAAACTGCGTGAATTGTATTGTATTGTATATTTATTTAATGGCATCACATCTCATTACAAAACGTATTTCGCCAATGTCAAAGTAAAGGAATTGTTACAAAATTATGGCGACACGCCAATGTCCAGTGAAAGATTGATTTACACAGGAATCCACATCTCGAAGATCGCCGACGAGGAAAGCCTGAATTAAAGAAAATCGTAAAAATATATTGGACAAACAACTTGATACATTGAAAGATAGACAGAAGCAATGACACATGACGTATATAAAAAGACTAATAAAAAAGTTTACAATGTAGTTCAAAACTCCTTTGATCTTAACACCTCCTTAGCAGAAAGAGCTGCTTACTTAAACCTCCTTAATATGTACACTGCTGCCACGCTCCAGCTGTCAGTTTATCTAGGCCCATAGATTAAAGAGTTTAAGCCACTTATTTTACGCTGGACGGACATACGCGGGCAGTCACGGACATTGTTGTCAGTGTGGCCGGTATTGCGAAAATTATAGTTTTTATCAGAATAAAATTCAAATATAACAAGTTTAAAAGTTGCTCTATGTTTCAAACTAAATGAAAATCAATCTGAACAACCTTTACGAGTGATCAATTCTATGAATTCAAGCTGTTTTTCTTTCCAAACTAAAGATTTTGGAAAATACGCGCATAGAATAGGAGCGTTTTTTTCATGTCAATGACTATAGTAATACGAAAATAATTGCAGTACCGGCCACACTGGCGGACTGTCAGAACAAAAAGTCTGTCGTCTGCTGTGCCACTAAAACGGCCCATACAAAGCCCTGCCTGCAGGGCCCTGCTTGCAGTGCGCACTGCCAATCGTACCTTGTGTGGTCTTGCAGGGCCGATGTAACGGCGATTTTGTCGGCCCTGCATGCCCACACAAAGTACGATTGGCAGTGGCACTGCAAGCAGGGCCCTGCAGGCAGGGCTTTGTATGGGGCCCTTAATAACATGACGACAACTCTCTATATATATTGTGATATATATAGAGGTCAGTGGTTAAATTTTTTTTTCAAGCATGGTCACGTTTTTTTTGACATCCGAGCAGTGCGACACATTTTGAAAGACAAGGACAGCTACATGTATTAGTGTATATAGCTATCTCTGTCTAAAATATCGAAAACGTAATCTGTGAATTTGCTAAACATTTTTCTTCCACTGACATTTCTTCGCGCTTGGAGGTGATAGATAGACACAGACTACCTCAGAACAAAAACCTCCTTGCTTCGCTCGGAGGTCAAATTTCTTTGCAGACTACTAAGATGAAACTGACGTTTGTGATAGATTAAATAACTTTTTTTTTTTGGTTTCATTCTTCCTTTCGGAAAGGCAAAGAGTACAAAGCCCATACAGCCATGTCTGATGTGTTTAATCTTTCTTTTTGCTCCCCTCGTAAAGCGATAGTGAACTTTACGAAGGAAAATGTTCGTGACTTTTTGGGACAACACAAACGGGGCTTAAACACGAGAACACTTGAAATCTTCATCAGCTGCGCACTCCGTAGTAAATTTACTGCATAACACACTATCTTTATTATCCACTAAATCACTAAATGCACAAAAAAACAAAATTTCAATTAAGCAGGCAAACGCCCATGTCGAGTTCCCGCCAAAAAGTCCTAGATTAAATAACATAATTCCTCAATTAAACACCACGGTTTAAAACCTGCTCATGTGCTTTGTGTGCGGTTTTAGCGCGCTAATAGTCGGTTCAAAACTTGCTCGTATTCACTCGTTTAAGCGACGTGACGTCACTTTAGCGCGCTATCATTGCATACGAAAATGAGGCAGTGCAGCGTGTGCGAAACGTCAAATTCATAAGACATTTGTCATCAATCTCGTTTTCGAGAGATTTTTTTAACTTTTTTTGGGATTTTTAGATTTAATTATCTTATCGAATTATCATTATGTCTCAATAATTTCTTAAAACGCAAAACAAAATCAAAATTTTAATTTTTCTCAGTGACATTGACATAAGCGCGCTCTAGTCTGGTTTAAAACTGTATTCGATCGTATTCGACGAATGCACGCATATAGAAATAAACCGACTATATTCAGTGAATGTGATGTGTGCGTTGAATTCAAGAAACAATCCGTAGTGAAAGTGGAACTTTGAGATATATATTCTCTCGGAGAGCGGGCTAAGCAGGGTGGGCAAAAAATCGGCCACCGATTCTCGGTCGTGTGCGGGAGCACTTACTCTAGAAACTTAAGTCTAAACCTTAAAAATCAATCGGTTAATTGTAATATCATTGTCGGTTAAAAGAAAAGTTAAATGTTTGCTTATGGTTTGTCAATCTGTGCGTTCCATATTGCACTAACAGACTGCTTTAGAGCACTGTGAGCGCGCTTAAGTCGGTCCAAATTGACCAAAAGCGTGCTCTAAAGCACTCGCTCGTTGACCGCCTTACGTCATTGATGACGTCATCGTTTCTGCTATCAGTGCTTTAGTCAAATAGGTGGAGCAGTGAAAGCGCTAATGTCAAAATCGATTTGACACATAAAATCCCACACATTTGCAGCCAGCTGATGTCTCTTAAGTTTTGATTTTAATGAGTTTGTCTCTAATGGAAATGAGAGTGGATTTGGCGCACATTTTTCAGCGATTAGCTTAGGCTTTGTTAAAGAAAATAAAAACGAAACTGACATTTTGACAGATGAACACGTGAGCGCGCTTAAATCCATTCCAAATTGACTAGAGCCATTAAAGCAGTGATAGCGTTGTGAGCGTGCAAAATCAATTTGGACCGTCCGTCAGTACTGTATACGCTTTTAGCAGCGTTTGTACAATTTGGAACCTAATCCACAACAGCCAGTTGTGGATTAAGACGTGACGGCGTGACGGACGACTAAATTGCATTTTATAACCTATTCGGCTTTTAAAATAGTAATAACTTCTAAAACATGGGTGATTTATCAGACTACGCGAGCCCGAAAGCCCCAGACTCAGAACTGCAGGATTTTCTAATGGCGGAGAAACAGAAAGCTCAGTTTCATGCTCAGGTACGAAATTATTGTGTTACTCATGTTTATAAATCTAAGTATTGTTTGTGATTAGACCTGCCGCCCTACTGCCGAACTCAATCGTTATCGATTCTCTCTTTTTTTCTATACGAAGAGAGAATCGATAACGATTGAGTTGGTTTTATCGTAAGAAGCTTATGCGTTATGGTTTTTCAGATCCATGAGTTCAATGACTTCTGTTGGGACAAGTGTGTGGATAAGCCCGGATCGAAGCTGGACTCCCGAACTGAGACTTGTATCACAAACTGCGTGGAGCGGTTCATAGATGTCTCCCTTCTCATCACAAATAGATTTGCTCAGATGCTAGAGAAAGGAGGTGGAATGCATTGATTTCTGTACCATTTACACCTGACAGTGCATAATTCCAACAATGAGTGTTAATGCGCTGAACTTAAAAAAGGTATTGTAGGGCCGGTGTGCGAATCCTGCATTGCCTCTTCAGTTAAAACCAATGTGCAAATCCATAAATCAATGTTGGAGATATGTGCTGCACAATATAGGTACCATAAGTTATGTTATAATTATAACCAAGATGCATGCATGCAAAAGAAGATTCAATGCATTTTTAGTTTCAGAACATAATAAGTGCTGTTTATAGGTATTGCTATTAATTTAGTATTGACTAAAATTTGTGTTATGATAGTGAAAGTGTGAATGAGCAATTAAAAATAAAACTTTGACACTAAAGTTGTATACTATTTTATTAAATAAAGAGTCAGTTCAGTTAAATCTAAGAATGTCACATCAACCACCTAAGATTCATGCTTCAATCCATGTACAAATCAAATATTAGGGCTTCAAGATGATTTTTAGTTTTCAGTACATAACTAGTCAGTACTTATACCTAACATACACATAAGATTACTGGACTCTTACAGCTGTTGAGCATGGATTGTTGCAGTACTTGATAGACTAAGGTGGTCATGTTATGTTCACAAGGTTGCATTAATTATCTACCAACACGACCAATTTTAGTATCAGTTCGGGGATCAGCAGTGACTGTCTGAACAGTAACGAGGGCTTCATTGATCTTGGTCTGCAAATCTCTCAAGTCTTGGATGAACAGCAACTTGAAAACATCACTGGGCTGCTGAACGGGGAATCCTTGGTCTTTTGCAGAAGGTTCAGGGTGTGGGGCAGTCTTCAAAACTTTAGCTAGAGCTGCCAGTCGGAACTTGGGGTCTGGATGAGGGCCAATACCAGCAATGGTTGATACTCTTTCCACTCCTGTTTTGAAGGCTTCACTTGAAACTGCAAGAAAATTTTATCATAAATCAAATTGGAAATTTCTAGCCAATAAATAATTAAGATTTGATATCAATTTCAATTATTATGAGCAGTATCAATGAAATAAATAGGTGCTTACAGTCTAGGTTGTCCAGCGGATTTGATGAAACAACATTGGGAGCTGCCTGCTTAGGTTCTTCCACCTTTGCCTTCTTGTACTTTTCAACTGGAATTGAAATTACATTATACTGATCAATTTATTGACCAAATAAAAAAAAACAAGTGTCATGAAGAGAGGTAACTAACCATTGTCTGCGTACTCTAACCGCACGGCATAGGACAGCAACCAGTTGAGTTGCTCATTTAGGGAGCCGTCTGTAGCCGGACTAACGAGGTCTTTCTGGTAAGCGTCATACGCCTCTTTCCAACTTTCAGATTCAATATTTCTAAGCCCCTCTCGGTCTTCTATCTTGTAATGTCGAATCTTCTGGTCTTCCAGCCACAGAACAACGCTTCTGTACTCCTTTTCATCTGTAAATATACGTAAATATGGTCCTTAGACCAAAGAAAATAAAATGGATATACAATTTGTTTAACGAGTACTTACCATCACAGTTAAAGCTCTCAGGGGTAGGATGGCCTAGCGCTGTTAGTTTTAACTTAAACATATTGCTCATTTTGCAATTTATTATTTAATTATTGCCGGAAAACTGATAAAATACAACCTGAAACTTTTGACAAAGCTTATCCATAAATTTTCTTTTTACTTTTCTTTTTTAAGTTGGTTAGTGACGTGCGAGCGTGTCGAATCATTGGATTGATCAATCTACAAAGCCCTGCCTGCAGGGCCCTGCTTGCAGTGCCACTGCCAATCGTACTTTGTGTGGGCATGCAGGGCCGACAAAATGGCCGTTACATCGGCCCTGCAACACCACACACGGTACGATTGGCAGTGCGCACTGCAAGCAGGGCCCTGCAGGCAGGGCTTTGTATGGGGCGTTTAAGCCGCATTCTATTTAAAGCCACTCACGCACCATCCATCATGCAAGACGAACAAACAGGGATGCAGATATAGAAGAAACGATGTAGAATACATTAGAATCATAGAATACATGAAACAGAGTTAGAAAGGCAATGCTGACAATTTTGTACGGGAACCGGTGTCGCCAGTTTGCACACATTTACACGATAAATTATATTTTCACTACATAAAAAAACCGCTAGCTATTTGTCGTCTACTGGTGAATCGAAAACGTCAAAAGAGCCAAATCCAAGCAATCAAAAATTTACCGTATTACATTACGTTATAACATTATTTTCAAAAACGTCAAAATCTGACGTTTTTGGGTAAAAAAGGGACAAAGATAAAATGTGGCCATACTAATAAAGTTTGCACAAAACGGTTCAAAAAGTATCCATTGGATCTTTCTTTGTTTTAACTTTCCTTTTAAATATTTCCCTAACAATATATTTATAAATGTGTGCAACATTAGGCATAATACTTAAAAAAATAATTTAGATTTTTCTTTACTGAAAATAGAAAGTTAGCGATTTTGAAATATTAAATTGTTGTGTTATACTGGTATCATTATTGTGCAAATGCTAGGGATGTATGTTTCATTGGGCAAATTATCGATAAAATGGATTATTGTACTCTGGATTACAACTTTTCCACGAAACATAGGTTTGTTTTAGATTCGTACAGCTTGCAATAACTAACTCTAGCGATGGCGGTTAATGCGAAGAACACAAAAAACGAGTCGCGGGGTATGGTGGGGGAAGGACTGCGAAGCGTTCATTGGCTCTCCGCGTGTCACCATGCGCAGAAACTAATCGTCACGCTAATGTTAGGTTTTGCAAGCTGTTTTATTTTTTATATCTGACTAAAATCACAGATTAAATAATACTTAACTAACGTTTACAGATCCCATTCTCAGGCGGCGTGGTGAAGAAGGACGTACCTGATGATAGGGAATCCAGGCGCTGGTTTTTATTAGAGGTCACACTGCATCAATCAATCTTTACACAAAACATTGTAAATTCAAAGTCACTTTGTATTATACACAGGTGTTTTTGTCGTTTTAGATATTATTTTCATGAGAACAGAATTGCGCGCGCGGCCATTGCTTTTTCATTGATGTTTCAGGCAGGTAGGGGGGGGGGGGGGGGAGAGGGAAGGAAAGGATGCGTTCTTAATTAGTTTTATTGTGTTGTGTATTGCCTGGAAACGCATCATAATAACTTTTGTTTGAGAAGCCAAGTATTTACTTACACCTTGTATACGAGTTTTAGTTTTATACTCATTCTTTATTAGGGTTTCGTACCGAAAGGGTGAAAAACGGGACCTATTGATATGCCTCCGATGTCTGTCTGACTGTCAGTGGGCTGTATCTCATGAACCGTAATAGGTAGAAATTTGAAATTTTCACAAATTGTGTATATCTGTTGCCGCTACAACAACAAAATTTTGTTTGAGCTGTATCTCATGAACAGTAATAAATATTAGGTCTTTACCTATGAAATTGCCGTTTTGTATGGCGAATTTTAGCTAAACTCAATTTTCAGTACTAACATTTTTGCATTTTTCTTAGGAATTATAAATCTAATCTTTTTTATTTTTTTAAGCATTATTGGGAAGACATTAAGCTAACAGAAGCTTAAATTAGATTTTCGAAAAATATTATATGTAAAAATATATAACAAATCTAATGATGAAATCGGACGACAATTAAGACGAACAATTTTCGAACCTTTAATTTTATATATCAAACTAAAAATAAAAACTTTATTTTATGCGTAAATTAATAACCTTGAAGTCAACTTTCAAATATAAGACAAATGAAAAAAATTGCGTTAGTATTATAGGAAATATGATCTCATTAATCTGTAAGAAAATTTCGGCAATTTCATAGGTAAAGACCTATTATATAAATTAAGTGTGGCTCCGATACTAAAGACCTTTTTAGGCGATTTTTGTTTATGCTCTATCTTAAAAACGGGAACACTTGAAAACAAGAAAATTGCAATATTTATAGTGCATAAGCTATAAAATAAAAATTGCAATGTTTATAGTGCATAAGCTATAAAATAACAAAAAATAATAAAATCTAGTCAAGCTCGTGTCGGACTCAAAAAATCTAGCACAGGAACATACTGAAATTTCTAATACAATCGTGATTATGTGGTGGTACGGATCCCTCGGTGCGCGAGTCCGACTCGCTCTTGGCCGGTTTTTTATTAGAAGATCCCTGCGTGTAAATATTCTTCAACAATAAAATAGATCATGAAGCATTGTTTTGTTTTATTATTTACATGATATTTACATTTTTCTTATTTATATCTCACTAATATTATAAAGATAATTTATTTTAGTTTGAATTTTTATATGTTTGGATGTTTGTTACTCTTTCACGACCCAGCCACTAAACAGAATTTGATTAAATTTGGCAGGAATATGGACTTAGACCTAGAAAAGTATAATATCTACTCTTTTTTCGAATCCCACGCAAATGAAGTCGTGGGCAACTGCTAGTCAGCAATAAGAAGAACCAACAAATTAAATTAATATACCAGTAAAGACGTGTGTGGTAAAGTTGGTGTCCCTCCGGGAAGTGATTTCGGTTTCTAACAGGTATAGCGTATAGCAAGAGTCTTTAAATGTCTTCTTTGTGCCGAAAAGATGATGTCACTCTCCAAAAAGTGTTTGGAGCAAGTAGAACTTGTTTTGGTGGCTAACCAATCTTTTTGCCCTGTGGCATCGATCCATCTTTGCTTTTCTTTTGGATCACCTGGGTAGCTGCCAAAAATCTTTTTCTAAAGTTGGGATTTAGTATGAGTGCAAACAATTTTTAATTTTTTAATTATTAAAAAATTATTGGTTATTTTATTTATTTATTTATTTATTTAAAATAGTACAGCCACATCTTAAACATTAAACTATAACTACAACATAGCAAAGAGGTAAGATATCTGATGCTTAAGAAAATTCAGGCGTACATAGCATTTTCTATCAAAATTAAAAAAAAAAAATAACAAAAGTAAGTAATTATAGTTAGATCACTTATGTATTGTCTGGTATCTATTAACTTCAAAGCTAAAAAATATATACAAGTAAGTATTCAACATTACAGGAATAATTCCAGTATACAGAAATTTATCGATATCGTTGTATTTTTGAAAGCACTTTTGCTCTGGTTTCGACCGGCTAAAAAATATTTTTGTTTTAACAAATATAGTGGATAAAAAGGTATTCAAAATGGTTATCGGTGGTACAATAGGCCTCCATTTTGCTAATTTTTATCTTTGCTGTGAGCTCGACGTGATAATATCGCACAAAACGGCATTTTCTTAAAAAATACGTCGCTGCTCTTTACGCCATTGAGTCGGGCAAATGACTGAAGGGGTCATTTTGAGGTTTTGACGTTTGTTTGTCCTACGGACCCATCCGTGGCACGCGGGGCCCGCCTACTTCGCCTTTCTAACTCTGTTTCATGTATTCTATGCATAGAATAACTGTGCGGTCCAATTTGCGCTAACAGACTGCTTTAGAGCACTGTGAGCGCGCTTAAGTCGGTCCAAATTGACCAAAAGCGTGCTCTAAAGCACTCGCTCGTTCACCGCCTTACGTCATTGATGACGTCATCGTTTCTGCTATCAGTGCTTTAGTCAAATAGGTGGAGCAGTGAAAGCGCTAATGTCAAAATCGATTTGACACATTAAATCCCACACATTTGCAGCCAGCTGATGTTTCTCAAGTTTTGATTTTAATGAGTTTGTCTCTAATGGAAATGAGAGTGAATTTGGCGCACATTTTTCAGGTTTTTAGCAGCGTTTGTACAATTTGGATCACAGCGTAATATTCATTCTGTGCGTTCCATTTTGCGCTAACAGACTGCTTTAGAGCACTGTGAGCGCGCTTAAGTCAGTCCAAATTGACCTAAAGCGTGCTCTAAAGCACTCGCTCGTTCACCGCCTTACGTCATTGATGACGTCATCGTTTCTGCTATCAGTGCTTTAGTCAAATACGTGGAGCAGTGAAAGCGCTAATGTCAAAATCGATTTGACACATATAAAATCCCACACATTTGCAGCCAGCTGACGTTTCTCAAGTTTTAATTTTAATGAGTTTGTCTATAATGGAAATGAGAGTGTATTTGGCGCACAATTTTGAGGGATTAGCTTAAGCTTTGTTAAAGAAAATAAAAACAAAACTGACATTTTTGACATATGAACACGCGATTGACGTGCGCTGTGTTCCAAATTGTACAAACGCTGCTAAAAGCGTATACAGTACTCACGGACGGTCCAAATTGATTTAGCACGCTCACAAAGCTATCACTGCTTTAATGGCTCTAGTCAATTTGGAATGGATTTAAGCGCGCTCACGTGTTCATCTGTCAAAATGTCAGTTTTGTTTTTATTTTCTTTAACAAAGCGTAAGCTAATCCCTGAAAAATGTGCGCCAAATCCACTCTCATTTCCATTAGAGACAAACTCATTAAAATCAAAACTTGAGAAACATCAGCTGGCTGCAAACGTGTGGGATTTTATATGTGTCAAATCGATTTTGACATTAGCGCTTTCACTGCTCCACCTATTTGACTAAAGCACTGATAGCAGAAACGATGACGTCATCAATGACGTAAGGCGGTGAAAGAGCGAGTGCTTTAGAGCACGCTTTAGGTCAATTTGGACCAACTTAAGCGCGCTCACAGTGCTCTAAAGTAGTCTGTTAGTGCATATTGGAACGCACAGGTGGTTTCCAAAATCTTTGCTATCGTTGCTGCATCCCTCACTACGGATTGTTTCTTGAAATCAACGCACACATCACATTCACTGAATATAGTCGGTTTATTTCTATATGCGTGCATTCGTCGAATCATCGAATACAGTTTTAAACCAGACTAGAGCGCGCTTATGTCAATGTCACTGAGAAAAATTAAAAGTTTGATTTTGTTTTGCGTTTTAAGAAATTATTGAGAGATAATGATTATTCTGTTAACAAATGAGAGGGAGTTGAGAAATATGTTAAATAAAACACTCGAAGTCTACTTACGTTTTGTAATAAGTTATTCACTTTACACAGTGTTAAAATGGGTACATTAACACAATACCATACATATGAAGAAGAGTCTTCATAATTTTACACAATACGTGATTACTCCTTTAAAGGTAGAATCTCCCAGTTTGAAGAACAAAATACGACTGCCTGAGCGAGGCTGGCTCGAACGTTCAAGAGACCTCTCCCACCACAATATTACCCTTTCCATAAAACGCTGGGATTGGTCGAAAAGCCGCCGCGCTCTGTCAGTTCGTACAAAGGAGTCAATACAACAATCATTTATGAACAATATCGTAAAGCTATGAAAAGTTAGTAAACACTGGTGACTTAAATATTATAATATTGGAGATCAGAATATCTGTCATGACAACAGTCGGCCATCCGATTGTGATAGGTACGTCCTCGTACCGTCTCTCAAAAACGAATACATGTACAACACTTTTCTTTATAAGTTATAGAGATCCGAATGTTTGCTATAATATGGCACAATATTATTTAACAGTGCTTTTACATTATGTGAAATTGATCAAACACAAGATTTAATTATGATTATGAAGTAATCTGACAGAATTAATAAAGATTGTCAAGAAATATTGACGTTGAATATTACAAGACGTCTCATACAAAATCTAAATAACAAAAAGGTTGGGAACTCGTAGTTCTTTGAAATATAGTTTGTTTACATCAGTTGTTATCACGTAAAGTACGAATTAAGTACAATAGATTCAAAAAGATTTTAGTTATTACATAGGGCAACAATGCCTATATAACATTACTACTTACAATAAAATTATGATAATTAAGTCTAATACAAGGCAACATGGCAACAAACAAACAATGATAGTAATAAAAATTATGTAGAACTGTAGATAACAAAACCAAAATTTGGCACTAGGACACGGTTTGGCAACAAGGCCAGGATTTGGCAACAAAGACATGGATTGGCATCAAGGCCATTATTTCTAATCTGAAATAAAAGATTATTATTTATATGACAATGGGTTGAAATATGAAATAAAAGATTGTTACATGGTTTGGTTTGGCATCAAGGCCATGGTTCGGCATCAAGGCCATGGTTTGGCATCAAGGCCATGGTTCTGCATCAAAGCCATGGTTTGGCATCAAGACCAGGGTTTGGCATCAAGGCCATGGTTTGGCATCAAGGTCATTATTTCTAATCTGAAATAAAAGATTATTATTTATATGACAATGAGTTGAAATATGAAATAAAAGATTGTTACATGGTTTGGTTTGGCATCAAGGCCATGGTTCGGCATCAAGGCCATGGTTTGGCATCAAGGCCATGGTTCGGCATCAAGGCCATGGTTTGGCATCAAGACCAGGGTTTGGCATCAAGGCCATGGTTTGGCATCAAGGCCATTATTTCTAATCTGAAATAAAAGATTATTATTTATATGACAATGAGTTGAAATATAAAATAAAAGATTGTTATTTATATGTAAATAAGTTGGGCTATAAGACCATAATATGTCAATGAATTGGGCTACACGGCCGTATATCAATGAGTTCGGCTACAAGGCCGCATAAGTTACGCAACAAGGCAATAGGTAAGTTCCTAAGTGCAAGGTTAAAGGTTCCAATTTTCATGAAAGCTTTATTTATCGTCACCAAAGGCCTTAAGGTTATGCCCAGTGTAGTAAAAATACTACAAAGTAAAGAGTTTTGGTGTGATTATAAATAATTAGCAAATTATTAATAATAGTCGCATATTTAAGATTTATTCATTCAAATTTTAATCTCAGTGGCCGAAGATAGATGCGAAAAATTTATTGAAACGTAGTATCATTGTTTATACAAAACATGCATACTCATAATATGTGAATAAGGGCCTTTTCCTTAATGAAAGGTGTTATGTGCATAGGTACACCCAACTGCACGTCAGTAGGAACACTCTGGACTTTATGGCATGGTAATAGAGTTTCAAAATTACAATTTGGGAACAGTAGAGGTATTAAAATGTTGACACTTAAACTAAAGTAATATTTAGTTAGCCAAATTTATTAAGCTTCTTTAACTGTATTGTTAGTTAGGGATTTGCACAGTGCTAGGTAACTTGCACATCTATTTTGCAATGTATATCACCTTTAGCCTCAATAATTGACTGGAAGAAGTTCCATTTCGAGGTAAGTCCGCATTTTCATGTGTTGTAATGGATCTTAAGTAATAAGTCTCAATAAATTGACACAAAACCTCTGAAGATAAGACAATAGATGAAGCAAATGTAGCTCTTTACGCCTTAAGGCAATTCTACATAAAGTGCAATACATTTTCCATAAATTCTCAGGGAACTCTATGAAAAATTTACAAAGGGATTATAATTAGTACTTAGGGATTATAATCAATATTTTTTCCGTGTCCAATCGAGTATTAAGAACTCTAGAGGATGTTCACACTCGTTTGAAGTGTCATATTTCTTATGATTCTTTCCTTTCTTTCTTATTAATTAATTACAATAACTACACCATCTTTTTGTTTTATTATTATTTTGATGTAGCATGCAAGCATGAAAGGAGGTAAGCCTCGCTAATGCTTGTTCACTCTAGCTTTGAAAAGATTCAGATAAACATAGGGAAAAGTTTTAGTATTTCCTTTGGAAAATGTGTTTTCTTTACTCTTTCGCTAGATCATCGCAGACGAAGTCGCGGGTAATAGGTATTTAAAGATATTCTCGCTTTTATTTCTGCTTAATATAACTGATATTTATCGTTCAATGTATGGAATAATCATATGTATTTTAAATACAGTATTTTTCTAAACCAATTTTTTTTTTTTTTGGTTTGACTCAAATTAACGCACACATTGTCAAATCAAAATTGGTGACGTGAAATCGTGATACATGTTTATCTATACGCCAATATATATATTTTTTTTATTTATAGTCAAGTTACGTGTAATTTGGGAAAGTTTAACTACATTATAGGTATGGTAATATATAAAAGTATCAGAAAGTTGATCTAATGTAATGAGTTGGGCTTTATCAAGTCTTAACTATTAATTAGTGTACTATCAACCGAACAATTTTCATTTTCTCTCTTCTGTGTACATCACTTCGGTCGATAAAAGTGATATTATAATTATAATTAATCGATAAAAGTGACCGTCTTCGTTGTTTTTGTCACGTAATCACTGTACGTAATGTAGCTAGGCAACTGCAAATAAATAAACTTTTGTTTTTTACGGAAAATGTCGGTCTTTGACTTTGTACTAACCAAAATTATAACATTTTTGGCGACCGTGGGATAAAAAGCCTGCAAATAATAGGCAGAATATCATCGTGCAGTGAAATAATTACAAATTAATTATAATGGATGTCCTAAAGCGCAAGCGAACCCAATTTCGCAGAGAATTTACGTCCGCAGCTGACAACTTTGAAAAAGCCATGCAGCGCAAAGAAGAAGCTGAAAAACTGGACGTAGAGGGTAAATTTGCACGGCTATCCGACTGCGCGGATGAACTATTCAGCTGCGAAGTGAAATTACGTGACATCTGGTGCGAAGCCGAAACCTTCGACGAAACCGCTTTCGCCGAGGATCAAAGTAAAGCAGCGCATTACAAAACCAGATGGTCCATGTTGAAGACTCAATTCAAAAACTTCGTTAAACAAAATGAAAATGATGGTGCTAGTAATACATCGTCAAAATCTACTGTTAAGTCTCACTCTAAAGAGCGTAAGGTTATAATGCCAAAACTGGAGATAACTAAGTTTGATGGCGAGGCAAAGAAGTGGTTACGTTTTTGGGGACAATTCTCAAAGATAGACGGGGACCCAGACATCAACGGCACTGACAAGTTCCAGTTCCTGTTACAATCTATGGAACCTGACTCCAGCGCCAGACAGTTAGTAGAGAGTTACCCGCCAAGTAGCGACAATTATTCAAACGCTGTAAAAGCTTTAAAAGATAGATTCGCCAGAGATGACGTTCTCATCGAGACTTACGTTAGAGGTTTGCTAGCACTGATGCAAAATAAGAGTGAGGTAAGCAATCTAACTACATTGTATGACAGTCTTCAGACTCACCTTCAAGCTTTAGAGACTCTCGGCGTCACCAAGGACAAATACGCTTCAATGTTGTTCCCTATGATTGAGTCGGCGCTTCCAGAAGACGTGCTTCGCGCTTGGCATCGCAGCCAGCAAACTAGCAGAGACCTTTCTAACCTCATGAACTTTTTGCGTCTAGAGGTAGAATCTGAAGAAAGGATCCGGCTCGCTAGTCAAGTTTTTCCCACAACATCCGCTGTCGAGCCGAAGCCGCCAACCGCCTGTTTCTTCAACGAATCCAATCCAGGCAAGTCTGAAAGCTCCAGTAAACAACGTGCAGCATGTGTTTGGTGCGATAAGGATTCCCACTCGGCTACGGAGTGCCACAAAGCTGCGAAGATGCCGCTGAAGAATCGTGTTGAGTTTTTGAAAAAGAAGAATGCCTGCCACATATGTTTTAAAACAAATCACTCGGCCAAGCAATGTAAAAGCTATCCAAGGTGCCTTTTCTGCAAAAAACGACACTACACTTTAATGTGCACTGAATTAGAAAAATTGGATAGTCAAAACAACACTGCAAACAATAACAATAAACAACCAGAGACGAGCAATTTGTCATGTCAATCAAAGTTGACAACTGTAACTTTACTACAAACTTTTGTGGTAAAGATTGTTCATGGCAACAAAGAGGTTTGTGTAAGAGCGCTTATTGACAGTGGCGCGCAAAGATCCTACATCAAAAAAAGTCTCATTCAAAAGCTCGGTCTGAAACCTTCGAAGAAGGAATTAATAACTCATTGCTTGTTCGGCGGGCTTGAGACCTCTTCGAATGTTTTTGAAGTATTTGACATATGTGTCAAAAATGTCGAAAATGATTTTTATATAAACATGTCTGTCGTAGAACAGGAAAAAATATGTAATTGTCTACAAAAAATACCGAACAAAATTTTACAAAAATTGACAAAACAAAACATAAAATTAAATGACTCATGTGACGAGGTAAGTTTGCTCATTGGAGCTGACTATTGCGGACTATTGTTGACTCATGAGTTTTTACAATTGGACGACAATTTGACTGCTGTAAAAACCAAACTCGGTTGGACCGTCCAGGGTCCTGTTACAGGGTCATACATTTCGTCAACTAATTTGTTTACGACTCTTCATTGTTTGTCTAACATTGAAATTTCAGATCTTTGGTCTCTCGAAGCCCTGGGAATAAAGGATCCTGCAGAGCAGGCCACCCGGTCAGCGAATCAACTTGAGATACTCAAATGTTTTGAAAAATCTATCAAAATTAACAATGAAGGTCGTTATGAGGTTCATTTACCGTGGCGTGACGTACCGCGACCCCAAACTAACTACGATCTCGCCAGGAAAAGATTGGACTCCACCATGAATCGTCTCAAACAACTAGGTAAGTTCGACGGCTACAATGAAGTTTTTGACGAATGGTTACGACTTAATATTATAGAAATAGCGCCAGACCAATCCATCAAAGGCCACTACATGGCACATCATCCCGTAATCAAAGAGTCAAGTTTAACGACAAAGATTCGTCCGGTTTTCGATGCGTCGGCCAAGGATAAAAATCAGGTCTCCTTAAACTCTTGTTTAGAAAAAGGCGTTAATCTGCTTGAGAAAATCCCTAATCTGTTAATTGATTTCAGGAAGCACAAAATTGGTGTGACCGCAGACATAGCAAAAGCGTTTCTTCAGATTTCCATCACACCAAACGACCGTGACTATCTTCGGTTCCTGTGGTGGTCTAAACTAGATGAACAGGACAGAAAACTGATAACATATCGTCATAGACGTGTTGTGTTTGGTGTCACATCGAGTCCTTTTCATCTCATTGCTACAATTAATCATCATCTGGACAACTGCCCAGAGCATCTGAAGGAAACTGCTATGAAATTAAAAAAATCATTCTATGTGGACAACTGCGTCACAAGCCTGGAATCAGAAGAGGATTTAGATAAGTTTATCAGGGAATCCAAGCAGGTAATGCTTAAAGGCTGTTTCGATCTTAGAGGTTGGATATCGAGTCCTACTTTTGTAGATAACAAAGTCGCGAACACTAACGTATTAGGGGTATTATGGGATGTTAAAAATGATAGTCTTCGGTGCAATGTTAACTTTCAAAATATTAACGGTAGATATACAAAAAGAACGTTACTTTCGATAGCTCAAAGGGTTTTCGATCCCATAGGTTTTGTCTGCCCGACCACTATTGTACCAAAAATGATTTTACAAAGGTCGTGGTGTCTTAAACTTACCTGGGACGAAGAATTACCCAAAGATTTATCTAAAGAATTTGAAAAATGGTTAGAACAGGCCCACCTGATTAATGATTGCGTTATTCCTAGAAGGCTTACTCGTGTCTCTATAAATGATTGTAATAACTCTTTACATATTTTTTGTGACGCGAGTAAAAACGCTTATTCAGCGTGTATATTTTTACGATCGCAGCTAGGTGAGCATGTTGATCTGAGGTTAGTTTTAGCTAAGTCGAGATTAACACCAGTAAAAAAAATTTCTATCCCAAGATTAGAGCTGATCGCCGCTACGCTCGCTTGCAGACTGTCGGTAATTGCTATTGAATCGTCAGCATTATCAAATTGTCGCGTGTTCTTTTGGACAGATTCTAGCGTCGTACTGACGTGGATAAAATGCGATGGGCCGTGGACAGTATTCGTCTCAAACCGTGTTAAGGAAATTAAAAGCATAAGTGCTCCTCCCTCCTGGAGGCATGTACCTGGTGAATTGAATCCAGCCGATTTACCTTCCAGAGGCATTTCTCCGAAGGGCTTACTAGGAAGTCAATGGTGGGAGGGCCCTTCTTGGTTACGGTTACGCGAGGAAGACTGGCCTACTACAAAACTCGTATTTAACGAGTCTGAAGTGAACGACGAACGGAGAGAAGTCTCCACTCATGCTATGCTTGTTGAGCAAGAATCTTTTTTAACGCGATTAACTTACTTTTCAAACTATGTAAAAGTTGTAAGAATGTTGTGTTGGATATTACGCATGAAGAATAAACCAACGTCCAAAGAGTTGTCTTACGACGAATACGAATACGCTGAGAGTTCCCTTATCAAGTTAATTCAGCAAAATTATAGGAACTCTTTACTCAACGATAAAAAGTTACAAACTTTTGTTGACGAAAATGGTATAATACGTCTAAATACAAAACTGTCCTTAGGATCAGACGAACGTGATTTTAAGTTTCCGATAGTTTTACCAGGAGTAGAGACGTTAGTAAGACGTCTTATAGAGCGTCGACACGTCGAACTGCAGCACGCTGGGGTTCAAACATTGATGTGTAACCTGCGTCAAACCTTTTGGATCATAGGTCAAAGGAAACTCGTGCGCAGCGTCGTCGATAAATGCATAAAATGCAAACGTTTTAAAGCAAAACGTTGTCAAGCACCCGTAGGAGTTCTTCCTAGAGAACGTATGGAGGGTAGCACGCCTTTCCAGTTTTCGGGCGTTGATTTAGCTGGTCCTTTATTGTTGCGCTCGGGATCCAAAGCATGGATCGTGCTTTTTACGTGCGCTACTTATCGTGCCGTGCATTTAGAGGTAGTAGAAGCACTCTCCACTTGCGAGTTCTTGATGGCTCTAAGACGATTTGTCGCGCGACGTGGCCGAGTCCAGTGTTTATTTAGTGACAATGCGACAAACTTTCACGGTCTTAATAATGCTTTTAGTTCCTTGGACTGGAACGAAATATACCGTTTTTCCACTATAACGAGGATCAAATGGCAATTCCTGCCACCAGCAGCTCCTTGGTGGGGAGGGTTCTATGAGAGATTGATCGGTTTTTTAAAGCAAATTTTACGAAGAGTTCTAGGCAAAGCGGCTCTTACGCTAGTAGAGTTGCAAACAATTTTATGCGACTGTGAGGCAGTCATCAATAGCCGCCCATTGACCTACATAAGTGGTCAAGATGAACTGCAGCCGTTGACTCCGTCTGCATTTATTCAGCCCATGACTTCATGTGGTGTAAATGACTTTGATGAGGTCGATTCAAAGACTTTAAATATGCGACAACGATATTGTCAACGATTACGTGAGGACCTACGGAAACGTTTTCATGATGAATACATTGGTTCTCTGATTCAGCTAAACCGTAAGCGGGAGAATAAGGTGCCGCTTGAGGTTGGTGACATCGTTCTTGTGGAGACTGAAAATAAACGTGTCACCTGGCCATTAGGCATCGTAGAAGGTTTTCACAAAGGTGCAGATGGTATAAACCGAGTGGTACAACTACGGACTTCTGGAGGGACTAAGGTCAGGCCAATTCAGCGCTTATTTCCTTTGGAAATCAGACAAGACAGTTCAGAGATGGACTCGACTGACCTGAGACAAACAAAGTTAGACTTGATTCAGACTGATAAAATTAATGACAATAAAGACGACAGTATTAAAACACGGTCAGGTCGTCCTAGCAGGCTACCTAGCTATTTATTTGACTATGTCTTAGATAAATAATTGTATCAAATAGTTATGTACATTTTTATACATTTGCCATGTTAACCTGCCGGTTTTCCCTCCCTGGGAGTGTCACGTAATCACTGTACGTAATGTAGCTAGGCAACTGCAAATAAATAAACTTTTGTTTTTTACGGAAAATGTCGGTCTTTGACTTTGTACTAACCAAAATTATAACAGTTTTGATAAGATTTCAAGAGACGAGCGATTGTATAACGTGAATGGTTAATCAATGAATTTTGATTTTAAAGTAATTTAAACCTCGCTTACTAAAAGAGTTAGTTAAGTAAGGAATACAATTAGTGTGAATTGTGACCAACAGCAACGAAAAATAGTGAAGTGCAGTGTTCACCGACTAGCCAAAATAAATATACTTCAATCGTCAGTTTACCACGGTATATATCAGCAGTCTCTTTTGTAAGTGCAACAATACTTCGTCGATTATGCTTATGCCGCCGATCATCTCACATACTTTAAGTCGGCCAAAATCACATTCTGACGAATATTGTTTTATTGAAGATTTTAATTAATTATGTTTTACTGGCAGGGCTCACCATATGGGCAGGGCATATCGCAAGACGAACCGATCGCCGAAGAGGCGTAAAGGCACTAGAATGGCGACTCCCGTACCAGTAGATGAAGCGTAGGCGGGCCTCTCAGAAGGTGGACCGACGGTCCGGTCAAGGTCGCGAGAAGCCGCTGGATGCAAGCAGCGCTGGACCGGGCATCAAGAAGATCTCTAGGGAAGACCTATGTCCAACAGCGGACGTCTTTCGGCTGATATGACGATGTTTTAATTACCGACATAGCGCAGATAATGCTAACGATATTTAGTGTTCGTGATTATTCTGCTTAAGGGCTTAAATTAACAATAAATAAAATTGTGATTCCTATCGACCAGGCTGTCATTTCGGTCTATTTTCAAAAGTGTCAAGTCTAAACTATTGATATAATTGATCTAAGTATTTTTTTTTTTTTTTGTAATTCAATAAGCATGTTGAAGAAAGGTTAAAGATAACTTCCAATATATATATATATAATTTTTGTTTTACCCAACTACTTATAATGTCATTTTGTCACACCATAAAAAGGGGACTTTGCCATAAAACTACCTAACAAAAGATACCAATAAAACTGAATAAAACACAGATCTATGCGGCATAGAAAAACCACTTAGTTCGTATTATTTTTATGTATATAGAATCGAGTGTAAATATATTGCGAGCATCCACCCAGAGATACAAGAAAGCACACTTGAATAGAGTGTTTTCGACCACATTTTGAAATGTTCACTGGATGGCGCTGCAAATCAGCACGAGGAAAAAAATAATGCCACCGTGTAATCAGTATGAAATTAATTAAAATTTTATATATTTTACTATGATTATAAAGATTAACTACCAACAGATACAGATACCACCCATCGACACCGAAAAAACGCAGTGACAGACGTCAGGCAAAGCTGCTTATTTGATTGATTCGGCAAAACGGTTGGGCGAATGGGGTCTATTCTCAACAATCAGAATAAAGAAACGACCGGAAATCCACTCGTAAAAATATTTAAAACCAAAGCAAGGAACTATTCGACCGAGTTACAAGCTGTCAAAACTTTCAAACGAATTGAAACTATGTAAAATTCAGCGTAATAACTAAAAAGATTTGAGTGGTTAGAGTGTCCCTCGCTGGAAATAAGATTGTTCACTAATCTACGCTACAATAATATTACAGATAAAATGTCACTGGGTTAATCAATTACTACAGAACAGATTTAAATGTTCATATTTCAAAAAAATACAAGACTATCCCTAACATAAGCTACGATTTTTTTTTTTATAGAAATTGGTATGTTTTGAGATGAGTAGGTTTTCAGTTTTAAATTGTGACTAGTCTCATATGTGCCTTGAACTAATTTAACGGTATTAGTCACTGTTATATAAACCTTTAAATATTAAATTGTAAAGCTACTGATTAATAAATTCTTCTACCCTATTCTGAAGAGAAGTGCAGCTTAGTTCAGACATTTATTATGAAACTTATTTTATTTGCTTTAGCAGTTCTTTTTTTCTTCGTTTTTAATATTTTAATTTGGACAGTTTGTTTGATTTGGAATAGATATGTAGTTTTATTTCTTTAAGATTTAGTACCTAGTCGACCGAGCTTCGCTCTTAGCCGCCTCAGGTGAGCAAGCTGTGGTACCCGCCAACAGTTGGCGCTCTAGGTTTCTGTCTAAAACGCGATGTTTAAAAAAAATGCTTAGAAACACGGGGAAAAACAGACATGAGACCTAGCTAGATCGATTTTGCCCCCGGAAACCCCCGTATGGTAAATTTCATTGAAATCGTTAGAGCCGTTATCGACAAACAATTTACAAATATATTATGGCTCGTTTAATAGTATAGGACTAAATTGGCTTGAAACATTCTAACAAAATAGTACCATGGGTATATCCTTCATGCTATTTTAGGACATTGTTTCCTAGTCTAACAGAAGATTGTTAAAATTTGTTTAAACTTAACGACATCGTTTACAATTTTTATTTTTGTACTGTCGAAATCAGTCACCGCATTGTTATGGGTGTCTGCCGCATCAGGGTCAAGGAAGGTTAACTACAAAGCCTAACTACTGAGACTCTATAAAAAGAACCAAAAACCAAGTCATTGGTGTTACCTCCATATGCCCGGAGTTGACTACTCACTGGGCTGATTGTGCGAGTGGCAGCTGGTTGCACGCACAGCCTGCCGCTTACCAGTCGCCTTGTGTTGTAGCGCTGGCTGCACGGCCTGCTGTTCATCAGGCGCGGATGACCGTGGTGCTGACTGCATGGCCTGTTGTCCACCAGGCGCCGACTGCCAGCTGTGGTTCTGGCTGCATGGGCTGCTGTCCACCAGGCACCGACTTTTGAGGGCTGGCTGCATGGCCTGCTGTCCACGAGGCCCTGACTGCTGTGGGCTGGCTGCATGGCCTGCTGTCTACCAGGCTCCGACTGCTGTGGGTTGACTGCATGGCCTGCTGTCCACGAGGCCCCGACTGCTGTGGGCTGGCTGCATGGCCTGCTGTCCACCAGGCACCGACTGCTGTGGGTTGACGGCATGGCCTGCTGTCCACCAAGCACCGACTGCTGTGGTCTGGCTGCATGGCCTGCTGTCCACGAGGCCCCGACTGCTGTGGGCTGGCTGCTTGGCCTGCTGCTCGCCCGGCGCAGTCTGCTGCGCTGCACAGCTAGGCAACGCTCGAATCGAAGCTAGACTCTTGCCACGGTTACGGATTTTGTCCATTATGACGTGCTGA
Source organism: Athrips mouffetella (assembly GCA_947532105.1). Classification (NCBI taxonomy): domain Eukaryota; kingdom Metazoa; phylum Arthropoda; class Insecta; order Lepidoptera; family Gelechiidae; genus Athrips; species Athrips mouffetella. The sequence continues at coordinate 2,263,307 of OX383958.1, forward strand.
AATGTAAAAATTCCAGCGCGAGTATCTATTGTATAGAAGCGATCAATGTTTGAAACGCTTTTAAGGCTTTAAATTGAATGAAATCTATAAACGTAATAGTGGACACTTTTAAGTAGCTTTTACTCGTAGTTAGATATTACGTGTTTTTTTTTTGCAGCAGTAAATTTCAAACAAAATAAAGAACATAATTAATTGAAACAGTGAACTACGCATGGGAATACGAACCAATAGACCTTCGGACTATTATTTTGAATACGTACCTACACCAAAAATTATTACAACCATATGTAAAACACAACTAAAAGATTAATTTGTCTGAATGAAAGCACGAAATGTTGTTTGTTTTCAACTCAGGCTTGATAACAAATGGTTAAAGTGAACTGTGTACACTTATTCCTTAGCAACGTCTAACGATTTTGTGCAAAAATGATTTAAAATGTAGGTAGCATGTAGGTAGTATACAATCATAACTATTTACTTTAAATAATCACTCGTCCTTAACACAACGTTAAAAAAAAGGTGAAAAAAATACCACATGAGAAAAAAAAAACAAGTAGTTGATTTTCCAGTTTTTCCACTCATTTCAAACAAGTCAGTTTTTGAGATACAGCAGATGTATTTTTGAACATTATCAGTCCACTTTGTGGGAAGTGAGGGCTCGTATCCCGCTTCTGACATGTTAACAAATGAGAGGGAGTTGAGAAATATGTTAAATAAAACACTCGAAGTCTACTTACGTTTTGTAATAAGTTATTCACTTTACACAGTGTTAAAATGGGTACATTAACACAATACCATACATATGAAGAAGAGTCTTCATAATTTTAAAGGTAGAATCTCCCAGTTTGAAGAACAAAATACGACTGCCTGAGCGAGGCTGGCTCGAACGTTCAAGAGACCTCTCCCACCACAATATTACCCTTTCCATAAAACGCTGGGATTGGTCGAAAAGCCGCCGCGCTCTGTCAGTTCGTACAAAGGAGTCAATACAACAATCATTTATGAACAATATCGTAAAGCTATGAAAAGTTAGTAAACACTGGTGACTTAAATATTATAATATTGGAGATCAGAATATCTGTCATGACAACAATTATGTCATGATAAGATAATTTGATCTAAAACCCCAAAAAAAGTTGAAAAAAATCTCTCGAAAACGAGATTGATGACAAATGTCTTGAGTTTGACGTTTCGCACACGCTGCACTACCTCATTTTCGTATGCAATGATAGCGCGCTAAAGTGACGTCACTGATGATGTCACGTCGCTTAAACGAAACGAGTGAATACGAGCAAGTTTTGAACCGACTATTAGCGCGCTAAGAGTACTAATAGACGATCGGATCGGACTGCTCTGAATTTAGCTCCGTACCACGATTTTGCCCAATAGAGTTGCGGATTGACCCTAACGACAATTTTGCTATTGGCCAAAATCGTGGTACGGAGCTAAATTCAGAGCAGTCCGATCCGATCGTCTATTAGTACTATAAGGCTTCCCGCACACGACCGAGAATCGGTGACCGATTTTTTGTCGGCATCCCGCTCTGACGTGTTATCACCTGAATCTTCCGTCCTTGTCCTGGGCGATAATCGGCCACCGATTCTCGGTCGTGTGCGGGAGCCCTAAAACCGCACACAAAGCTCATGAGCAGGTTTTAATCCGTACTGCCTGTCTGTTGGTCGTGCCAGGGTCGTGCAACGATGTTGGGAAGCTCTTATTCTGTGGTGACTTGGATTGTGGTGACCTTGAACAAGAGATTTTAACCTCGCTACGGGGCGAGGTTCAAGCAAATCTTGCCTTGAACCACTGACCTCTATATATACCGAGGTCAGTGCCTTGAACGAAGGTGGTGACGTGCTCTGACATGACAGTCTGTGACAGTGACAGCACAGTGACAGATCGTGTGATAACGTGATAAAAGATTGGAATACATGCATTTATCAAGATTTTTGGATGGAGAGAAGCGGCCCATCGAGACTTCAATAATCCCCATCAACTTATCGGAGTCATCATAGTACACAGGCCCTCGTCCTCGTGATGTGGATTCCTGTGTAAATCTTTCACTTGACATTGGCGAACTCGCCATATTTTTATAATAATTTGTTAACTTGACATTGTGCAAAATACATCTTGGATGTGACGCCATTAAATAAATATCTATCTATCTGAAATTCTGAAATTCTAAAAATGTTGATGAAATCGTAGTAGGATTTTCCTCGTTCATTAGCTGTATAATTCATAATTTTTTTTTAAGACTGCTGTATGTTTTTCTTTGTAAAGTCTTCGTCATGTCCGTTTGGGTCTCGGAACATTGTGTTTCATTTTTTCAATTGTTTTGCATCAAAGTTGTAAAAACTGGTCGTGTACCGCAACATGTAGCGTTTATAATGGATGGCAACAGGCGATATGCAAAAAAACTAAACGTTAAAACGAAATCTGGACATTCTAAAGGCTTTGAAAGACTGTCCGAGACATTGAGGGTAAGTTTGTTTAGGTTATGTTGATTGAAAAATTCGCTACTAATAAATACACGTCAGCGAAGTTTAGTTACAAAATACAGTTGCTGTTAAAAATCTAATAAATTGCTGTTCCCTTAGCAGCCTCATTAAAAATATTATTCTTTCGTTTTTAGTGGTGTTTGGAGCTTGGTATTCCGGAGGCAACAGTGTACGCATTTAGTATAGAAAACTTTAAACGCAGTGAAGAAGAGGTCAACGGACTTATGGACCTGGCTAGGGAAAAGTTCCAACGACTTTTGGACGATATGTATGTTGAGGAAATAGTTTTTTGTTTATTAGGTAGCATTTTGAATACAGTACATGTTTTAGTAGAATATGATGGTGATTTATATTATTCCAGTGATCAAATGAATGAGTGGGGTGTACGGTTGCATGTAGCAGGACGGCTATCTCTGCTGCCACCGGACCTGCAAGCCCTGGTGGCTAAAGCCATGCTTCTCACCAAGGATAACTACAGACTTCGGCTCAATATTGCATATAGTTACACAGGTAACATGATGAAAATAATGAGAAATAAATTTTGAATTATTTGATTTTTAAGTTACAGTTTTGTCCATGTAGGATTTTGTTTTGTAATGTATAAAAGGTCCGTGTGGTGCCGGCAAAGAATAGTACCAACCCATACATACCCGTGGATGTCGTAAGAGGCGACTAAGGGTTATAAACTGGAGGATGGGCAGCAGCATCCTCCTTTGTATCTTACATCTTATTTACTGCGGTCACCTACAACCGCGGTCCATGGTGCCAGCCGTAACGCTAACAAGCGAGGTGACTATGGTACTTCCCCTCTAAATTTTCCAGCAAAAGCTAGAATTCTGGAGGGAGCTCCCTGTCCTGTAGTGGACGTTTCGTGGGATGTTATGATGAATGTATAAAAGCCATGAATCAAAGAATTGAATTGATTGAATTGAAGATATTCTTTTGTTATGGTTTACAAATGTCCCACACATAAAATATCCCCAGTTTACAAAATATTGCTTATACAGGTGTCCTTCAGAAGATCCTATTCCCAGAAAGTTCTGTCCTAGAAATTTTCTCTTAGAAAGTCCTGCCCCCAGTGTTCTTCACTTTTTTAAATTATCCCTTTTTCTATTTTGTTCCTTTTCCTGAATCTCCTTTTCCCAGAATATTGCTTTCCTTGTTCCTTTCCCAGAATGTCCCATGCCTGGACTTTTCTTTTCTTTCCCTGTTCATAAAAATTAAAATCAATTAATTGTCTGGGTAATATTTTTTAAATGTGAACTCTACAAAATTTACAATTCATTGACCGTCTTACTACAAAAAAGTTAGACATCTTTGAACACTTGATTAAAAAAATCATACCAAATAACTCTGTCTATGACATTGATGCGCAGAAGTCAAAAATGACTTATTTTCTTATGACTTGACTTCTGCGCATCAACTGACATAGCGAGTTATTTTGTGCGCATTTTTTTAAATCAAGTGTTCAACAGATGTCTAACTTTTTTGTAGTAAGACCCTGAAAATTTAAGTAGGTTCCTTAATAGTGACATTTGCAATGGCTTCTTGTCATGGATAGAGACCGGTATAGAGTGCTAGATAGCTTCTGTTTCAATTGCACAAAGAAAAATAGCTTGTGAAAAAAGAGGCAGGTTGATAGTTTTGTCCATTATATTTAATAGCCATATAAAATGTGTTTGCCCAAAGTCTGTTATTCTAGTGTATAAAGTATACTTTGTCTAAGCTTTTTGTACTGGAAACCCCAGCTCGCGACGAGATCAGCCGCGCGGCGTCGCATCTGGTGGATGGTGTGAGCAGCGAGCTGCTGTCTCCGGAAGACGTTGACGAGGACCTGGTCTCCGAGATCCTGGAGCTGGGCGAGCCGGAACTATTGGTGCGGACTTCCGGGGAAGTGCGCTTGTCAGATTTCATGTTGTGGCAGGTAAATAAAGACTAGACCTTTCGTAATCATCATCATATTAACATCTCATGAGATGTCCACTACAGGACAGGGAGCTCCCTCTAGAATTCTAGCTTTTGCTGGAAACATGTAGAGGGAAAGTACCATAGTCACCTCCCTTGTCTGCGTTACGGCTGGCACCATGGACCGCGGTTGGAGGTGACCGCAGTTAGTAAGATTGTATGATACACAGGAGGATGCTGCTACCCATCCTCCAGTTTATAACCCTAAGTCGCCTCTTACGACGGGTATGTATGGGTTGGTACTATTCTTTGCCGGTACCACACAGGACCTTTAACATTCGTAATAACAAATAGTAATAATGTAATAAATGTAAATTGAAACTTGTGTCCTTCTTATTTAGCCAGCCTGTTTGTACATAGGAATAATTTTGTTTGCAGGTGTCTCGCACAGTTCTGTATTTCACGGAGGTGCTTTGGCCGGAGTTCTCAGTGTGGGACCTGCTAGCTGCTGTGCTTTACTTCCAGCGACACGCCCCGCCGCCACCAGCCCACAAGGAGCTCTCCCTCGCACAGCAACAGTACTTGGACAAGCTAGAGCGAGATAGAGAGAGCACGCTCAACAAGATGGCTGCTCTGTCACTCTCATGACTTTAGCGTGAGCAGATTAGTTGATTATTTTGTAATTAATAACCACTGATAAACGAACTCGGAAAACTATACCCCTGGCTATCACTGCAGTTCTCATCCAAAACCAATGCTGGTTGGTTTTTGTGATAACATACAATAGAACAATTGCATGGCGTAAGACAACTATTCATCTGTACGAACGTCCTCCATAGGTCCTGGACTCTGTAGGTTGTGACTGTGGCATATTAGGTCTTACAAAAATTAAAACAAAGTGTTCTATATAAAGGGTGTAAGGGACGGTGTACCGAAAACTGAAAGGGCGTGCTCAGTCAACCAAACTGAACAACTTTCCCAAAGAAACATATGTTGAAAAATGAAAAACAAGGTTGTCCTCTCCATAATAAATGCCCACTCTGGTCGAACAGTTTTGACCAATTTGTATGGAGAGGACAATTTTTTTTTTCATTTCCTGACATATGTTTCTTTGGGAAAGTTGTTCAGTTTGGTTAACTGAGCACGCCCTTTCAGGTTTCGGTACACCGTCCCTTACACCCTGTATAGCCCAACAACTTGCGGGGAATAGACATTCGAGGCGAAGCCATCTCTCGGACTTTACGTATGAAACAACTAAAATAGTAAAAAAAATTGCTTTTTCATACGTTTAAACCAAGCTAAAGTAAAGCCAACGTAAGAAGTCCGTTTTGACGTTTCCTTAACACCAACATACAGGGTTCATTTTTCTTTGCAGGTCGTAATTTTGCGTACGTTTGACAGCTGTCAGAAAAGACCTATTAGGATGGCCGTACTTTAGGTGTTGGATTGGAAGTGTATGAAACAGCTCGCTTTTTTTTAGTGTTTGGTCTCTTTGTTTTTTAACCATGAGTATTTCAATATTTGCAGAAACTATGTGGCAGCAAATAATATTGATAATAGTGATTATTAGTTTTATGTGTGCTTGCTACTCATGTGCTAGCTTTAGGCTAGCTTGCCTAGTTGTGTTGTATGTAATTTAAGTATGTGTGAATAACTTTTTTATGTAATGCAACAATTCCTTAGTCAGTTGAATACCAAGTAAAGTTATTATTTATTTATTAAGTTATATAGAATAAACAAGATAACATAAAGCTTATTGTAATAGTTTAAAATAACGCTATCCTGACGAAGAACACTTTATCGGTCTTCAATTTTTATCTCCAATTCAAAGAAATTAATTAAATTATGATGAGGGCGCTAGTGTGCGCGTGATGCAGCCTTGTTGAATTTGATATACGAGTATGTTAACTTTGAATGTGTGGAACTAACAACTGAAATGTTGTGATGTCCAGAACTAATAAATATATCTGATTCTGAAATACTAAAACTTCCTGTTCCACCAAATACCAGTCATAACCAACTTTCGCCAGGAAAATAGTTTTAAAGTTCTCTAGTGGAGAATATTGAATTAAGTAAATGACTTTGATTGAACAGACTTTGCACCTGATAATTGGAGTTCGCGTTATTTTGTAGCATTCTCCAGTTAGTTTGAATTACCTGATATTCCAGTCTATGTTGTATATTATATAATGTAAATTGTAAATAGTTGAATAAATTATTTAATTAACTTTTATACTGTTTTCGTCATACCTTTTCCATATTTTATTAAAACTTTGCACTCGAAGTCAAGCCTCGAGCCTTACTGAAAAGAAAAAATATAAACAAAATTGTCGCACGTTAATAGTGCATACTGTTTATTATAAAATTCAAGGTTGGTAAACTGATCGATCTCTACTAATTAACTTATTCGAGACTATTTTTGCGCGGTCCTTTCTCTTTAATTCGAAAGGACAAGGGCTAAGCTCAGTTGCAGTTTAAACAAACAACTTCACACACTGTTACATTATTAAGGAAACTCGCTGACATATTTTTTTAAACTATATAAAGAAGCGAAATATATTTTTTTTTCCAATTTAATAGCTCAAATAATTAGTGCTTGTCGTTTGTTTTTTTTCTGTGTATTTTTTGCGTGTAAAATTTTCTATTCAAGGTGTTATTTGTTTAAGCACCCCTGTGAATTTAAGTTATTCAGAGCATAAAACTAAAAGCTTTCCCAAAAAATACTTTTTTTTTTTACGATCATACAAACCTTAGGCCGTCACATCACAGGGCTTTGTATAGACGACTAAAAAGTTTTCTCGTCTATAAAGTTGTTCAGTTTCATGGTATAGGTATCTTAAAACTTCAGGATTGATAAAGAAATAACTCTGAATGAAAATTTTAAGTTAACTGTACCTACAAGTACACAAGTGTTTTTGATATTGGGCTCCCGCACACGACCGAGAATCGGTGGCCGATTATCGCCCAGGACAAGGACGGAAGATCCATGTGATAACACGTCAGAGCGGGATGCCGACAAAAAATCGGCCACCGATTCTCGGTCGTGTGCGGGAGCCCATTCCCGAGAAAATAATCGTGTGGTACCACAAATAGTTTCGCTCAAAAATGTGCCTAAAGTACATAATAAACAAGACCATAGTTCGCGCTCTCCAAGTGGTATGCGCGTTTATAGTGCGTTTGTCCGGAGTGCGCGTTCCGGAGCATATAGCTATCATTATGGACGGGAACAGGCGATACGCGCGCCAAGCCGGCATGGAGCTGGAAGTCGGGTACAATAGGGGACATGGCACGCTGATCAGGATCATGAAGGTAAGTTTGAGATTTTAATTTGTTTAGGGATCCTTAGGGATGGGGTTATAAAGATTCATTGTAAAATGCATTTTTTCGTTTCCAATGCTTTCGTTTATTCCAAAATTTCGACCACCCATACAAAATGATTCAGATAATTTTATTCAATGTAGATTCTTTACAGAATACTTATTGAATGTCAAGCAGAATATAATGCAAATAGAGCTAGTCTACGCCGTTTCGGATCTTGCTATGGCAGCGTAAAAGAAACGGCAAGAAACCACTGCAGCACGGTCTACTTTAAGAGTCGGCTTTTTACAATGTGTTTCTTGTGTTTCGCTGGAATATCAGAGCACCATACCTCCTTGACATTGATATAGTCATCTAATCTATAGTAAGCTTTTTTACATAATGTTTGCTTTACACATTCTTTAAACTTTCTCTCAGGTAATTGCACTATATTGTCAGGTATTTGTGCTGTCAGATGCTGTTTGTATAGGAAGTCGAATTATATTTTCGTATTTTGATCAATGTTCCTTATTAATTGTTCAGTGCTGCACGCTGGTGTCAGTCCGCGAGCTCACGGTGTTCGCGTTCAGTATCGAGAACTTCAAGCGGAGTGAAGAGGAAGTAGCTTCCATCATGCACCTCGCCTCCGAAAAGTTCAATGAGATATTCCATAAACTGTGAGTTACATGAGGCCACATAAGTACAGACAAGAACACATCAAGCTTGACACATTGGACTTTGAACCGTTCTTATTTCAATAGACGTACGGCCTAGAATCGCACTGCAAGTGTCAAGCTTGACCAGTCGTTGACTGTACTGTACGTCCAATAGCTTGTCTGTAGAAACACTTAAGCCCGCGTCACACAGAGGCGGTAGCGGAAGCATTCCGGGGCCGGTATTTTTTGTAAAGTATGAGTTCATATGTACCCTGTCACATTGAAAAGCGGTCGCGGCGCGGTATTTTGTTCCCGCCAAACCGCCCCGGACCGCTTTCGCAATCATACCGCCTCTGTGTGACTTGAACTTTAAGTATATTTTCCGAATCGATATTTCAAGCTCTATAAAACGACCCATACAAAGCCCTGCCTGCAGGGCCCTGCTTGCAGTGCGCACTGCCAATCGTACCGTGTGTGGTCTTGCAGGGCCGATGTAACGGCGATTTTGTCGGCCCTGCATGCCCACACAAAGTACGATTGGCAGTGGCACTGCAAGCAGGGCCCTGCACGCAGGGCTTTGTATGGGGCCCTTAAAACATACGAAGCCATCTCCTCCGCCCAAAATATAAGTAGATGCCATACGTTTTGTTATTTAGTGTGCATTTGTTAAGAGGCTACCTGCCGTCCACTAGCGCCCCCATCGGTAAAAAAAGTATAAGTAAGGCCACTTTTAGCAGTTTTTGTATCTGTAACTGCAGCGAACTTTATTTCACAGAGAAGGTAAATAGGTTCTTAATAAACAAGGGTACATTTACCTACTCCAATTTGTCTTTTCGGATTTTCTATAAGGTTTGTATTTAGTGAGTTTTTTTTTTAAATGATGGGTGCGCTTGTGGACGGCAGGTAGCCCCTTAATGTCCGGAAGCGGAACCCACCATATAACATTTTCCTACAGTCCAAATAAAAAGCTTGATTAGAATGACAGCAGTGTGAGAGCAGGACGGAGCGATGCATAAGATATTGGAGCGACAGAGACACGTATCGCTCTGTCCTACTGTCTTAATGAAGCTACATTATTTCAACTGTATAATCCGTTTCACGAGTCAATGCCAAAGCTTACCAACACATTTTGAAATCAGAATTTTTTTGCAGCTAAATCAAGGCTATTGTGCTCTATGATCAATCAATTATTATTTATTATTATTTAAGTTGGGGACGCCGCGATGCACGCAGACGGGTGATCGGATCACACGGATGGAACCATTTCACCCATTATCCCAATGATAGTATTCAGCTAAAGCTGTCAGAAAAAACTAGTTTGTAAAACAATTTTATTTTTTCCAGCAAATATACTCTGGTTCGTGGTGGTTTGTTTGGTTCTATGGCTGCAAAATGTGTTGGTACAATACGCGCAACGAAATAAGAGACCTGTCAGTTGGGATTTCGCGCAGGTACAGCCTAGCGTCCCTCCCCGCTTGCCGCCAAAATGGCCTGCGAACTGTCTACTGCGCAGGTTAACCACGTGATCCGTCAAGTCTCTTCTTTCGTTGCGCGTATTGTAAGCGTTTGTATTGTCAGGCTGATTGTCACCGCTTTGTTCCGGACCAGGTCAGCAATGAACGTGTGGGGAGTCCGCGTGCGAATAGTGGGTCGACAGGAGCTGCTGACTCCCGAGCTGCGCGCGATGGGCGCTCGGCTCACTCTCGCCACGCAACATAACTCCGTGCTGCAACTTAACATCGCCTTCCCATACACAGGTCCTTTTGGTTCATCATAACATCCCATGAAACGTCCACTACAGGACAGGCAGCTCCCTCCAGAATTCTAGCTTTTGCTGAAAAAATGTAGAGGGGAAGTACCATAGTCACCTCGCTTGGTAGCGTTACGGCTGGCACCGAGGTGACCGCAAAAAGTAAGATACAAAGGAAGATGCTACTGCTCATCCTCCAGTTTATACCCTTAGTCGCCTCTTACGACACCCACGGGTATGTATGGGTTCCTTTTGGTTATCTTATGGCATATTCCGCTGGTTCGGCTATTTTGAAATACCGGGAGAGAATAATTTCGGAAAACCTAACCGAAATCGTTGAGTTGATGAGCCAGTATGTAGGTATGCTTCTCTCCCTATACAAGGTATATCCCATGTTGACTACCCCGTTCGGGCATGTTTTTGTAGCTTCGGAAAGTAAAGTTAGCGTGGTTTAAGGGCGTACCTATCGTCCACTAGCGCCCCCGTCGGCTTAAAAATATTACTAGCTAAATACAAACATAGGAAATCCGGAAAACAGATTAATGAAAAGGTGCCCTTGTTTATTTTGTAACAGTTTCAAAAATATTCGTAAATAAGTGCACCCGTCAAATAATTTCTTCATTTATCGCAGTCAGAACCTATTAAGTCTGTAAAATAAAGTTCACTGTAGTTACAGATATTAAAACTGCAAAAAGTGGCCGCTCTTTTTGTATCTGTAACTACAATTTTACAGAATTTATAAGTTTTTAAAAACTTACTTTAATTTGTCTTTCCACATTTTCGATAAGTTTTGTATGTATTTAGCAAGTAACACTTTTTTAACTCATGGGGGCGCTAGTGGACGGCAGGTAGCCTCTTCATTCAGTCGTGACCAGAGGCGCTACCGCCGAATTCAATCGTTATCGAATCTCTCTTTTCTTCTTGTATAGAAAAAAAACCGGTCAAGTGCGAGTCGGACTCGCGCGCCGAGGGTTCCGATATACCTATAGTATTTTTGGAAGCAATAAAGTCCATTTTCAGGACCGCAAAACTAAATTTGTTTTTAAAGGTTTTTTGCAGATTTCTGAAAAACTGTGCAACTTAGAAAGATCGTTTTATTTTTGCTGCAAAGTTTACATGAACCCCTGTCAACTGTAATTAATTCAGATTTTTCCTTACTCAAACTTCGGAGATAAGGGGAATGGTATTTTTTTTGACATTTTTCATCTTAACTTGAAAACTAAGAAACTTAAAAAAATACAAAAATATATTTTGAAATGTACAAGTAAAGCCCTTTCATATGATACCCCACTCGACCTAGTAGCGACAATTTGAAATTTGGCTCCCCCTATTTTGGCCCCCTTTACATTAATAATCATACTTTTTTCAAAAAAAATTCATATGCAGTTAAGTTGGGCAACTATATTCTAAAACCATTCTAAATTTCAGGTCGATAGCATAAGTGGTTGCTGAGATATAGAGGTGTGACAGACAGACGGACAGACAGACAGACAGACAGAGCGGCACCATAAGGGTTCCTTTTTTTTACCATTTTGGTATCGGAACCCTAAAAAGCGAGAATCGATAACGATTGCGAGTTCGGCGGTAGCGCCTCATATTACAATATGTAAATAAAGGTTGGCTTTTCTGAGCGAACATGTTTTGCTCTCAGCTAGATTGAGGTGAAATGTAAAAACGAATAACGTTATCTAGTGTGAATGTGCAGGTCGCGATGAGATCAGCCGCGCGGCGTCGCACATAGTGGACGGAGTGAGGAGCGGGCTGCTGCGGGCGGAGGACGTGCGGCCGGGGCTGGTCGCGCGCAGTCTGGAGCTGGGGGGGGTGCAGCTGCTGCTGCGCACCTCGGGCGAGACCCGGCTGTCTGACTTCATGCTGTGGCAGGTCAGCAAGCGAGCACATAGTGGACGGAGTGAGGAGCGGGCTGCTGCGGGCGGAGGACGTGCGGCCGGGGCTGGTCGCGCGCAGTCTGGAGCTGGGGGGGGTGCAGCTGCTGCTGCGCACCTCGGGCGAGACCCGGCTGTCTGACTTCATGCTGTGGCAGGTCAGCAAGCGAGCACATAGTGGACGGAGTGAGGAGCGGGCTGCTGCGGGCGGAGGACGTGCGGCCGGGGCTGGTCGCGCGCAGTCTGGAGCTGGGGGGGGTGCAGCTGCTGCTGCGCACCTCGGGCGAGACCCGGCTGTCTGACTTCATGCTGTGGCAGGTCAGCAAGCGAGCACATAGTGGACGGAGTGAGGAGCGGGCTGCTGCGGGCGGAGGACGTGCGGCCGGGGCTGGTCGCGCGCAGTCTGGAGCTGGGGGGGGTGCAGCTGCTGCTACGCACCTCGGGCGAGACCCGGCTGTCTGACTTCATGCTGTGGCAGGTCCGCGAGCGAGCTACAATACTATAGAACGATAACTACGCTCCAAACTTGACCCCACGAAATAGTTACCTAAGTAGGCGGAGCTAAAATAGTTACCTCTCAACTACCCAATAGCTGACATTCCAGCACGCGCGCGAACCAATCCCTGCTCTCGTTCTGAATTTTAACCAATTGATTCGTATTTTGAATATACGTCCTTTTGGTTTCACGTAGGGCCACTTTTTGTGTGGAATTTGTTGTGAGTTATATTTCCATAATATTGTAGTTATAGTTGATATAGTTCCATAGTATTGTAGTAGTAGTTATAGTTCCATAGTATTGTAGTTCGCTGGAGCGAGCACATGCACAGCATGTGGTATTACTCAACACTCATCATAACATTATTTGAATTTTCTTTATTCTTTATTGTACACGAAAACATTTACAAGACAAACACAAGTGAAAACATATAACAAAGCTTAACTCAAAACTGAGTTTTCTACCAGCTAACCAAGAAACAGAAAAAGCTAGTATACGATACAGCAGCGGGCAAAAGTGCACAACACAAGTGATTACTTAACCTAAAATGATATCCTTAAAACTAAAATACCTAACTACAGATAAATACAGAATACACAAATATATATGTTATATATACTATATTAATATATATCATACATACATTTATAATACATACCTATATATACATACGACTAATATTAATAAATACATAGTAAATAAAAAAAAAATATATTAAAATAAACCTACATAGAAAGAAAATGCTCTTTTAGATCTCGCTTAAAAATCTCCAGTGATGGACTAGCGCGAATAGAGTGAGGAAGGGCGTTCCACAAACGCACAGAGTGAACCGTGAAGGAACCGCCGTAACGGCTTGAGGAGTGTTGAGGATATTGGAGGAGTAAGGATCGGCTGGTGCGGCAAGGCTCACCACGAGAAACCTGATATACGAAGCGCTCACGGAGGTACTGAGGAGATGCAGGATTGTTGAGGATGGAGTAAAGTGTGGACAGAATGTGTACATCACGGCGTCGCCGGATGGGCAACCATTTCAACTGAGATCTGAACTCTGACACATGGTCATATTTGCGAAGGCCAAAAATGAACCGGATGCACAAATTCTGGAGCCGTTCCAATTTGTTAAGCAATACCTCCGTGGCGTCGAGGAAGACAACGTCCGCGTAGTCAAGGAGGGGAAGGAGTAGTGATTGGACAAGGGTGACCTTAGCTTCAAAGGGCAAAAAACGTTGGAGACGCTTGAGCGACTGAAACGAGAAATGCACCTTTCTACTAACATCATTGATATGACTGGTCCAAGAGAGATGACAGTCAAAGATAACGCCAAGATTTTTAGCTATTTTAGAAAAAACTAATGGAGCACCATCAAATACAACTGCAGCAAGTGTGCGTAGTCAATGCGGCTGTTCATATAATGACTACCAAGAACTAGAACCTGCGATTTTTCTGGATTCACCAGAAGCCCGTGACATTTCGCTCAATCATTAATCCCTGCCAGGTCAGTATTAAGATCTGAAACAGCTTGCTCAATATCGTCAACGTGACAGTGGCGATAAATCTGCAAATCGTCTGCATAGAGATGGTACTGAGAAGTGATTATCAGGGAGATTTCGTTAATGAATACTGAAAACAGGAGAGGAGATAATACGCCACCTTGTGGGACACCAGCAGTCAGATCACACCATGTCGATGCAGCATCGTCAGCGCGGACACACTGCGATCGTCCCCGAAGATAGGATTCGAACCAAGTGAGTACAGGTGGAAATACGTTAAGCGATGCAAGGATACCAAGGAGAATGTCAAAATCCACGGAATTAAATGCGCTACTGAAATCTAGAAGTGTCAGCAAAGTAAGTTGTTTTTGATCGATTGCCAGCCTGATGTCATCACTGACCTTGAGCAGGGCCGTGGTCGTGCTATGGCCAGGACGGAATCCAGACTGTAGAGTATTAAGTAAACAATGCCGATTAAGAAAATTTGAGAACTGTTTTTGGACAAGACTTTCAAGGATTTTAGATAGGATAGCAAGGATGGAGATTGGGCGGTACTGGGAATAAGAGGAGGGGTTTGAAACCTTTGGCAGTGGAAGAACATGGGCCCTCTTCCAGCTGCTTGGGAATGAGCCTGTTTATTTATTTATTTTATTTAAGGACCGCCATTAGCAAATTACAATGACACTTATATTAACAACTTACTTCTAAAAACATAATTGAATGCACTGCTTGTTAAGTAGTTGAGGACTTATTGTCAATGGGCTTACTCTTGACCTCGATCTAGTCTTGAAGACAGAGATGAAGTCAAAGATGGAACGAGCTTGCCCTGAAGAAGCCTATTCACTCGCGACTTGAATAAATTCGGGTTATATGAACTCGGGAACACAGACGCAGGCAGAGAATTACACTCTTTAGCCGTGCGCATTATAAAAGATGTTTTAAAGCGCTTTGCAATACAACAATAGCACCGACTCAACATAATCAAATCACAGTTTGTCATCAAAATATAAGGTGTATTACCAATAAGACTAAAAAACTCGAGGTACTTCTGAATAAAGAATTAAGTTGTGATATCCTTATTCTTACTGAACATTGGCTTCGTAGTTTTCAATTAGACGCAGTTACGCTATGTAATTATGATTTAATTTCATACAGCTGTAGATCACAGATAGCCCACGGTGGTAGCTGCATCTACGCTTGGACGGGTGTAAAAATAATAAATAAAGAAGATTATTGCAAGTTGTCACAGGAACAGGTAATGGACGTATGCGCTGCACTTTTAGTTGACGATAATATACTTATCGTGGGCATTTACCACTCAAATCAAACAAGTCCCACAGAATATTTAAAATTATTTGAAAAACTGCTTGTTAAAATTAACAATGACGCTTTAGATGCTATTGTCATGGGGGACGTGAACATTAACTATCTCGAAAACTCTTCCCAAAAAAAAGAGCTCTCTGACATACTATCCACTCAGAATTTCTCGCAACTCGTAGATTTTCCCACCAGGGTACAAGGTAGCAGCAGTACTTTACTCGACCACATCTACAACAACATTGCGGAGCGCGCGCGCACTGTCGCCGCCGTAAATACCTACCTGAGCGACCACGATGCCCAGCGCTTGTGCTTGTTGCGTCACCCGGCAACACCCGCCACACCTGCTACTAATGCTACTATTAGCGTACGTACATTTAGCGGCGCTAACAGGGCTCTTTTTTATACTGCACTAGAATCAATAGACTGGATTGAAATAATCCAAAAACATAAAGATGACTGCAATATGCTCTCCGAAACTGTGATAAATATAATAGTAAATAAATATGACATTTGTTTCCCAATTAAAAAACGTCCCAATTTAACAAAATGTAATCAATGGATAGATACAGACATTATCAATCTTAAACTTTTACTTTTTGACATTTTAAAAATAAATAATAATTTACAATTTAATGACGATGCTAAGAAACTTGCTGATGAATACCTTATGAAATATAACATACTATTAAAACAAAAACGGACACATTACTATTCCAATCTTATTTCGAATGACCCTAACAAGGGTAAATGTATGTGGAAAGTAATCAATACTGAGCTTGGTCGTGGGGTTCGTGATCGCGCTGACTTCACCGACCTAGTACGGAATAGTGCCGGGCAACAGTACTCCTCAAAGCAGGAGCTATTGGATGCACTGAATATGGAGTTCGTGACAGCAGCGGCCAAGTGCGGCGCCCCACCAGCCGACGCACCGCAAGCATTGTGTGCAGGAGCGCCCGCCAGCGATTCCACACTCCGTCTGGTACCATTTACACCTTACGAAATTGATAAAATAATGCGCGCTCACATCCCACCAAAAAGAAGCACGGACTTGTTTGGATTGTCAGCCAATATTTTAAAAGGCGCAATAACACCAATAGCCTTTGTGATTTGCCACCTCTTTAATATGTGCACCATCGCTTAAAAGAGTGAAGATATCTCCTCTTTATAAAGGGAAAGGCAAAAAGGCGGACATCACGTCGTACCGACCCATTTCACTAGTCCCAGTGATCAGCAAGATATTTGAGGTGGGCCTTAACAAACGGTTGCTGACATTCATAGACAGTGGTAACGTACTGTCGGACAGGCAGTACGCATATCGTGCAGGCCGCTCCACCACAGACCTGGTTCGGGAGGTGGTGTGGCGCGTGCTGAGCGCGCGCGAGGAGGGTCGCCATGTCGCACTGGTGTGTTGCGACCTCTCGCGCGCCGAGACACCGCCAACCACGCGCTCGTTGCAGAGAAACTGACTCACTATGGGATACGCGGTCCACCACTAGCCCTCCTTGTGTCCTTCATGTCACAGAGAACACAGGTTGTAGTCGGCGATAAAGGTCGATTAGCGTCTGCAGAGATGGAGAACGTCATGGGCGTCCCACACGTTGTTTAGCCTACTGCTGAATGACCTACCTCAATCGATCAAGAATGTTGAAACGTACATGTACGCAGATGACGTGGCCGCATTGGTCACAGCAACCACAAAGCGAGAGCTCGAGCACAAGCTCAACGAAACAGTTCAACAACTTGATTGGTGGTTCAGGTCAAACGGCTTGGCCCTGAATCGCGACAAGACGTGTTTCATGACGTTCAACCTAAACGGGAAAGCACCTATGCCTTTCCAGGTGTATGCAGGAGATACCCAGCTCAAACAGGTCCAGTCTACAAAATTGTTGGGCTTTCATATAGACTGCGCCCTGACGTGGGAAACACATGTTGAAGAGGTTCGCGCTAAACTCGGACGCGCGTGTTTTGCACTTCGTCGTCTTGCCGGTACCGCAACCAAAGAAGTAGTCCGATCATGCTATTTTGCAACGGTCCACTCTAATGTGACATACGGACTGGAACTCTGGGGGTGTGCAGCCGATTGGCAGCGTGCATTTGTGATGCAGAAGCGTGCGTTATGAGCCATGGCCGGAGTGCCGGACGACGAGTCATGTGCACCTCTGTTCAAAACGTTTAATGTACTCACTTTGCCTTGTGAGTACGTATGCCAAATTGCCCTATTTACTCACCTGAACCTTGACCTATTTGCAAGAAGGGAGGAAAATAAAAAGCACAATCTGCGGAGCAATGTGTTAGTGCAACAGCTGGTCACACCATTCCACAAATTGGCTAGGTCAGATAAGTCCGTGTACATAATAGGTCCACCCGTATACAATCGCCTACCACGCTCTATAAGAGATGCAGCTTCCACCGCATTATTTAAAAAATACCTAAAAAAATGGCTATCCAATTACCAGTTCTACAGCTTTAGATTTTCTAGATCTACCTGTAATAATTTAAATTAATTTGAAATTGATATGTAATCATATAGATTATTTTTTTATATTGTACATTCTTAAAACTGTATATCAGGTATACTTTTTTATCTACCTTCTATGACATGTAACTATTGTTATTAATAAATAATTGTATTGTATTGTATTTGTGCGAATGTGCGGAATATCAACCAAGTATGAGTGATATCCTGCGGTGCTGGACTCAAGATGGTAGAAGGGCAATAGTGAAATAAGCTCGTGGAGCTCTTGAACACACTTTCTGAAGTACAATCTGTAGAAGTCATCCCATGAAATGTCTACTACACGACAGAGAGCTCCCTCCAGAATTTAAGCTTTTGCTGAAAAAATGTGGAGGGAAATAGTCGCCTCGCTTTTTATTACGGCTGGCACCATGGACCGCGGTTGTAGGTGACGACAGTAAATAAGTTGGTATGATACACAGGAGGATGCTGCTCCAGTTTATAACCCTTAGCCGCCTCTTTCGACACCTACGAGTATGTATGGGATGGTAGTATTCTTTGCCGGCACTGCACAGTATGGATCTCAAGACTAATTATAGCTTTTTTTTTATGTAATTAAACACCATTTTCACACTAGTTCCACTATTTATTTAGTAAAATTTATAGTGCCTGACGATGTTAACTCGAAACCGGTCGCTATGTCGTATGTTTAATTACATAAATACATTGGAGTTCCATCAAGTAATAACAACACAAAGTATATCATACTAATTATAGCGAAATTGACGAAAAAAATCCATACAGACTGGTCGCAGGTTTCTATGAAAGACGATTATTTTTCGAAGAATCTATGTTTCTTGAACAAACGACACTTGTCGAGCAGTGAACGTTTTTAGGCTGCGATTTGATAATGATAAAGCCGCAATCATACCTTCCTTAATTAAGAAACTAATTCGGCATACATTGCTCGTTTATGTATGGATATTGGAATAAACAGAACCAAGCCTCCCAGCAATGTATGCCGAATTAGTGTTTGAATGTAGGGAGGTGTGATTGCGCCCTAAGGCCATGTCCCCACTAGGCTCACACTGAGCCGCTCACTGTCTGCCTCCAGTACGCCTCCCTATATATTTTAAACGGAGTGTCTATTCAGCACTTACTGTACGCAGTTTGCGGCGTTACGCTTGCGGATTCATTAAGCGAGCAGCTGAGTCGCCGCGAACTATGCTCCCGGTCGGCGGCTCAGTTAGCTCACTACGCCGACACGGAACGAATTGAGTGAGCGACCGATACGCCGCTCAGAGTTAGTCGGCTCACAGTGAGCGGCTTACTGTGAGCCTAGTGGGGACATGACCTAATGCAGCATCTTTCCACTCGCAGGTATCCCACACAGTGCTGTACTTCACCTCTACCCTGTGGCCGGACTTCTCTGTGTGGGAGCTGCTCGCCGCCATCCGACACTACCGCACACACACACGCGCGCCCGCACGCACACAGACACAACAACACGCGCACACAGAGAACTGGACACCGTTTCTACAGAACCTACAGGAGTCTAGGAGACGCAAACTGGAGAAATTCGCAGCTTGAACACTTTTTCACACAGAAAATCTACTAGTTCAAATAATCTCGCTTCATTTATTATTAGAAAGACAGCAGAACCAGGGCTTGAAAACGGTTTAAAATAAACCTTTTAGTTATTGCGGTTTATAACCGCCGCTCTTAAAAAAATTCCATTCAGAGAAAAACCAAAATACGATTTTTTTATTGGTAGGTAACCGGTTTATTGCGTGGCGACAAAACTGAAACCTCTTCTACAGTCGCAATAATGTAGCTTGATTAGAATGACAGCAGCCGGCTTAGCACGCTGCAGTTGTTATTTTATCTAAGCCCATAGGTTTGAAGCATGATCACGTTTTTTTGACATCCGAGGAGTGCGACACATTTTGAAAGACAAGGATGGCTACACGCGCGCTTAGAATTTGCAAATATTGTTTGGCATCCTTTTTATCAAAATCACATTGACAGATTAGAAAGATTACAAAAGAAATTTATCAAAAATATTAACTATAGGTTCGGAAACTCCTTCCCTGATTATGAAACCTCACTGTCTAATTACAAAATGGCATCATTACGTATATGTCGTGACCATGCTAATCTTATTTATCTACATAAACTCTTAAACAATCATGTCGATGCCCCCGCATTACTCCATGATATTTCTATCCGTGTACCTCGCAGACGGGAACGTATTTGCACGAAAAGACCATTGTTTTCTGTTGCAAAAAGTGGCACTAATTATGTAGCAAATAGTTTTGTAAGGCGTAGTTGTAAACTTTATAACGACAAATATTCAAAGATAGATATATTTAATCCTTCTTTATGTTGTTTTAAAAAAACAATCTTTGAAAATGTTTCTTAAGTAGTATATATATATCTAGTACCTTGATAAGTTGTATTTTTTGGAAATGAAATACTTAGGTTGATAAGAATATAGGGAACTATAGGTCTAGTAGTATTCATGTTTGTACATAAGAAAAATCTGTAAATGACTGTTTGTTTCCTCGGGGGGGGGGGGGGGGGGCACTCTCTACGCGCGTCCCCCCCCCGCACCTGCCCGCACTTACCCCGCGGGCGAGGACTCATTTAGGCGGTACTACTATAAATACAAAACTTATCGAAAATTTGTCTTACCAGATTGAAAAGGTTCCATAGTTTATTTAGAACCTATCATTCCTGAAAAATTTAGTTCATTGTAGTTACAGATATAAAAACTGCTAAAAGTGGCCGTTTTTCGCACTTTATTTATCTGTAACTACAGAACTATATTTTTCAGGATTGATAGGTTTTCAATAAACTAGGGTACCTTTACTTCAATCTGGTAAGACAGATTTTCGATAAGTTTTGTATTTAGCGAGTAATATTTGGCGCTAGTTGACTGCAGGAAAGCCCTTAAGAGGCTACCTCCCGTCCAAGCGCCCCCATCAATTTAAAAAATATTACTCACTAAATACAAAACTTATCAAAAATCCGGAAATACAGATTGAAGTAAAGGTATCATAGTTTATTCAGAACCTATCAATTCTGAAATTTATAATACACTGTAGTTACAGATACAAAAAGTGCGAAAAACGGCCACTTTTAGCAGTTTTTGTATCTGTAACTACAGCGAACTTTATTTTACAAAGTTAATAGTTTCTAAGTAAACAAATGTACCTTTACTTCAATCTGTCTTTTCGGATTGTCGATAAGTTTTGTATTTAGCGAGTAATATTTTTTTAACTGATGGGGGCGCTAGTGGACCGGAGGTAGCCCCTTAGGCGCTTGACCTAGACATGTAATGCGGTGCTGGTAACATTAAAAATATCGTATCATATAAAAATCATCTAGGATATAAAATGCAAAATCTTACAAAATAAATACTTTATTTCTAATTGTATGTGTCTACGTATTATTGCGCGCCTTATTAATTTATTACTACAGTTCATTCTTCTAAGAACACGATTAAACCAAGATTGCTTCTTACGTAAAGGTCCTACCACACTACAGCTAGTAGAAGTAAAGGTGCCCCCTCACTTGCCTTTGATGGTATATTTGGAGTATGTTTTAGTAGGGTCGTAGGGCTCCCAGCGCGACGCGGGGAAGATATGTTTGTTTCTTTCGTACCACGATCTGAAACAATTGGAAAATAAAATATTTGATTAATTTATTTTATATCTCTCATATTCGGTAAGTAGGTCCCCCAAATGGGGCTTCTAGGTGACCAATTAGCGCTCTAGGGTAATAATGTAGCTAGAAAAGCCCTAGGGCGGTAAGTAATTGTAACGTCCACCTTGATGGCCGCCTCCAGCAGCGGGGCGGCGGGCGTTTTAATTACTTACCGCCCTAGGGCTTTTCTAGCTACATTATTACCCTATAGCACTAATTGGTCACCTACAATTTTATGGTAATAAGGACCTACTTACCTCACAATCGAGATGTAAAGCAGAGTAGTTAGCTCGGGTGTAAGCATCAATTGCACCCTCGAACTATAGGCGCCCTCGCAATTACAATTTAATTTAACAATGTAATCTGGACTAATAATAATAATGAAATAATTAATTTAATGATAATGATATTGTTAACTTCAAATGCATGATCATTCTTATTCAACATGACATTAAAGTGATGAACGTTAAAGATATTGTTAGTCTAAATTGCTATACCCTAATTTGACAGGGTGCATGTACTTTACCTTTAAGCTATATTTAAGACCTACTTACTTGTACATGACTGCAATAAATGAATAAACTAAACTAATATCTCGGGCTGCAATTGATGCCCTACAGCCCTTGGCTACTAATCTACTATTATTATTGTCAGTGGGCTTACTCTTGACCTCGATCTAGTCTTGAGGACAGAGATGAGGTCGACGCTGGGACGAGAATTATTTTAATGAACAAATACAATTCGTATTTTTTTGTATTTAGGTTTTTTATACCCTCATTGTGGAAGAGAGTTCACAGCAAGGATAGGCTACACAAGGCATATAAGGCCACATCCTGCGCCATAACCCTTTTTAAGGAGTCGACAGCAGTCGTCATGGCCGGTGATGGCCGAAAACGGTCGGATGATGATGATTATTATTATGGCTATAGCGACTGGAAAAACTAAAAGACAACCGATCGCTTTTTCTTACTACCTATATTCATTTTAACAGGTTTGTTTAGTAGCGATTGCTCTCCTGGCAATACAGACGGTCCTCGTAATTTAAAAATTTAGTACTGTGGAGTGCTGTGTTAATCTACATAAATTAAACTAGAGGATGACAAGCTACAAGTGAGCTAGGCATGTTATGTCCAATTTCTTTGCACGACCTTTACTAATAAAATACACCTACCGGAGCAGTACCCTTCCTCGCTCACCAGCCTCACGTCCTCTTCTCTCTCACACCCTGTACTGTACCATCAGACTCACTCACGTCCCACACACCCCCCCTGTATAGCGCCCGCACTCACTCACGTCCTGCACTCTCCCCCCTGTATAGCGCCGCACTCACTCACGTCCTGCACTCTCCCCCCTGTATAGCGCCGCACTCACTCACGTCCTGCACTCTCCCCCCTGTATAGCGCCGCACTCACTCACGTCCTGCACTCTCCCCCCTGTATAGCGCCGCACTCACTCACGTCCTGCACTCTCCCCCCTGTATAGCGCCGCACTCACTCACGTCCTGCACTCTCCCCCCTGTGTAGCACCCGCACTCATTCTCGTCCTGCACTTTCCCCCCTATATAGCGCCCGCACTCACGTCCTGCACTCTCCCCCCTGTATAGCGCCGCACTCACTCACGTCCTGCACTCTCCCCCCTGTATAGCGCCGCACTCACTCACGTCCTGCACTCTCCCCCCTGTGTAGCACCCGCACTCATTCTCGTCCTGCACTTTCCCCCCTATATAGCGCCCGCACTCACTCACGTCCTGCACTCCCCCCCTGTATAGCGCCCGCACTCACTCACGTCCTGCACTCTCCCCCCTGTATAGCGCCGCACTCACTCACGTCCTGCACTCTCCCCCCTGTATAGCGCCGCACTCACTCACGTCCTGCACTCTCCCCCCTGTATAGCGCCGCACTCACTCACGTCCTGCACTCTCCCCCCTGTATAGCGCCGCACTCACTCACGTCCTGCACTCTCCCCCCTGTGTAGCACCCGCACTCATTCTCGTCCTGCACTTTCCCCCCTATATAGCGCCCGCACTCACGTCCTGCACTCTCCCCCCTGTATAGCGCCGCACTCACTCACGTCCTGCACTCTCCCCCCTGTATAGCGCCGCACTCACTCACGTCCTGCACTCTCCCCCCTGTATAGCGCCGCACTCACTCACGTCCTGCACTCTCCCCCCTGTATAGCGCCGCACTCACTCACGTCCTGCACTCTCCCCCCTGTGTAGCACCCGCACTCATTCTCGTCCTGCACTTTCCCCCCTATATAGCGCCCGCACTCACTCACGTCCTGCACTCTCCCCCCTGTATAGCGCCGCACTCACTCACGTCCTGCACTCTCCCCCCTGTATAGCGCCGCACTCACTCACGTCCTGCACTCTCCCCCCTGTATAGCGCCGCACTCACTCACGTCCTGCACTCTCCCCCCTGTGTAGCACCCGCACTCACTCTCGTCCTGCACTTTCCCCCCTATATAGCGCCCGCACTCACTCTCGTCCTGCACTCTCCCCCCTGTGTAGCACCCGCACTCACTCTCGTCCTGCACTTTCCCCCCTGTGTAGCACCCGCACTCACTCTCATCCTGCACTTTCCCCCCTGTGTAGCACCCGCACTCACTCTCGTCCTGCACTTTCCCCCCTATATAGCGCCCGCACTCACTCACGTCCTGCACTCTCCCCCCTGTGTAGCGCCCGCACTCACTCTCGTCCTGCACTTCCCCCCCTGTATAGCGCCCGCACTCACTCTCGTCCTGCACTATCCCCCCTGTAAAGCGCCGCACTCACCGCAGCAGCACCTTGCCCGCGTGCGAGTCCTGCTTCTCGTGCGAGGCGTCGCTCATCAGCCTCACGTCCTCCACCGCGTCGAACTGGAACAGAGGCCCGCTCTTGCCGCGCGCCTGGGAACAATCAAATTCATTCACTACCCATATCAGACATATCTTTCATAGACGTAAATACCGAAGCAGTGTCTAAACTTCTTTTAGCAAGGGATGCTTCCAAATATGCGGGTCCTAAAGAAATGCCTGCTGCATTTAAAAAGAAAATGCGCTAAGACTATTGCTGAACCTATAACAATTTTACTTAAAACTGCACTCCGCGCACACTAGCGCCCTCATCGAAGAACAAAAATTGAAGAACGGCTAATTGTTCTTTGTCAGGATAGCGTTATTTTAAACTATTATAATAAGCTTTATGTAATCTTATTTATTCAAAATCCTTTGAACGGAACGCGGTGGCCACAAATTTCCGTTTTAAGGATTTTGAATAAACAAGATTACATAAAGCTAATTGTAATAGTTTAAAATAACGCTATCCTGACAAAGAACAATTAGCCGTTCTTCAATTTTTCATTTTGGTCTCCAATTCAAAGAAATTAATTAAATTCTGATGAGAGTGCTAGTGTGCGCGGAGTGCAGTGTTAAGAAATCTCTTTCGTGTGATGGAGTTCCTAACATCTGGAAGCTGTGAATACATAACATAAGGACCCAAAACGGACGTCACTACTAAAGGCCTATTTCCAAATTATGCATTAATGTATCGAAGGTTCTAGAGAAAGTAGGTCACAGTCTATCCTGCAATCAAAGCCTCAATTAGTGCTACTCAACACGCCTTCTTGAAAGGTCGCTCTACAGTAACTAATATTGTCTTACTTAGTGAGTTTCTCACTAAGTCTATGGACGAGGACATCAGGTCGATATCATTTACACTGACTACAACAATGCACCGAAAGTACTACAGTATAGATTGCACACCCACAATGGTAATATTAAACCAAAAATTGCTAACAAAAACTAGTACTTTCGTTGCATTAGCTGTATCTTTGTATTAATCAGCAAAAAATGTAACTAATAACCCTCCTGTTTTGGGGCAGTCGGGTAAAAATAGCAGTATACACTCGTTTTTCAACAACATTTTATGTCTCGCATAAGAATGCGAGTCATTTGAATTTAGTATGGAAAACGGATCGCCTTAAGGAATCTTTAGAATATCATATAAAATGAAATTATAGAAAAATATTGAATACCTTAGTAACAATGAAGTCATAGAATGTGTAATGATGTGGCAAGATGAGGTCCTCCTTGACGTACATGAGCTGATCAGCGGAGACGGTCTTCAGCTCACTGAACTCCTGGCGCAGGGTGTCCAGGCAGCGCTGCAGGAATTGGTATATGGAGTTGCCTGACAACATAACTTAAATAGTTAAATTAACGAAGTAAATTAAATATACACAACCTCTTGGTTGGTAGTTGCAACCAGGTACATGAACAACGTTTGTTCTGCAACTTTTGGAAATGAAAATCAATATACATATTATCAAAGAAGTGTACAATGTGCGTGCCGCTAAAACTCAGAAATGAGACCCGGTACGATCAAGGGAGTTATATGATGTGGTTGGTAGCCCTCTACCTCCCGTCCATGAAGAAGGTTCCCGTTTTTACCTGAAGGTCGTGCTTTTGAAGATATAAGGGAAAGGGGGCTGGAAATTTCACCCACTAGAAGTTTGTAGAACAGTCCAGGACATTCGAGAGTATTTGAGAGCATTCCACAACATTCTGGAATGTTGTGGAATGTATATATGAATGTTCGGCTTAGGGTACATCTCCTCGGGAACATCCCAATCATTGTGGAACATTCCAAAGCACTCTCAAATGTTTTGGAATATTTTGGAACGTTGTGGAGCATTTGAAGACTTTTTTGTATGAGTGGAGCTACCTATTGATAGGAGTAAATAAAGCAAGATCTGACGTAGTTTCGAACGTTCTGGAATGTTGTGGAATGTTCGAGAATAGTCTGGAATGTTCGGGAATATCCCAGATTATGGTGGAACATTCCAGAACACTCGAATATTGTGGACCATTCAAAGCCTTTTTTGCATGAGTGGAGCTATTTATAGATAGGGGTGTATAAAGCAAGATACGTTGTGGGTTCCAACGTTCCAGATCATTCTGGATATTATGGAATGTTTGGGAATAGTCTAGAATATTCGGAAAATCCAAGATCATTGTGGAACATACCAGAACACTCTTGAATGTTGTGGAATATTCTGGAACATTGTGGGCCATTTGAAGCCTTTTTAGGGTTCCGTACCTCAAAACAAAAAAAACTGAACCCTTATAGGATCACTCTGTTGTCCGTCTGTCTGTCTGTCAAGACCCTTTATCTCACGAACGGGTAAAGGTATCAGGTTGAAATTAATAACATATATTAGGGTCCATGAACCACATAAGATCTGAAAATTTCAATTTTTTACAACTACGCAATCAAAAGATATGGCTTTTTATGTCCTCATCTCCATACATTTATGCAAAAAAGCAAAGCCTACAGGGTACTTCCCGTTGACCTAAAATTATGAAATTTGGCAAGAAGCTAGGTCTCACAGTACAAATAAAAGGAAAAGTCTGAAATCATTAAAAATTTCAATTTTTCTCAAAACTAATAGTAACCAATTAAGGTGAGCTCCCGTTTCAACTTTTCTATAAAAGAGGGGTCAAGTTGGATGATCGCGGAGTTTTTAAAATCAAAGAGCAAAAGCTTTTAGTATATCATATGGTAGATAGGTACGGAACCCTTAGGGCGCGAGTCCGACTCGCACTTGGCCGGTTTTTTTAGTATTTCTTCCTATGATGATCTTAATAGGGTGTTTTCAACCACCTTTAGAAGTCCTGCTGGATGGCGCTGCAGGTCAGCTTAAGGAAAACCCATCATAGTGTAACCATATAATCAGTATGAAAATGTTTGTCACTTTGATTGCTGTTATCAAATGCCTGTAGCATTTATTCTTGTAAATTTTTGAAGTGAAATCTTCTTTAGCGGCGCTTGGCACTTTTTTAGATGGGTAAAAAATGTTAAACTCGCGTCAGATCCGTAGCCTGGTCGCAAAAGCGTCAACTGCCAACCGTATTGTTATTACAATACGGGTTTTTATTCAGTGACATCAAATAAGTACGCGAGCAATGGCGCGATTGACCCTTACAAAAAGCATTATATTCAAAAATGCAAGTTTTCACTTCTGCCGGCACTCCCGGAGTGCAACCCGTCCTTTTTAGGGTTCCGTACCTCAAAATAAAAAAAACGGAACCCTTATAGGATCACTTTGTTGTCTGTCTGTCAAGACCCTTTTTCTCACGAACGAGAAGAGTTATCAGGTTGAAATTGATACTGAATATTAAGGTCCATAAGCCACACAAGATCTGAAAATTTCAATTTTTTACAACGACGCAATCAAAAGATATGGCTTTTTATGTCCTCATCTCCATACATTTATGCAAAAAAGCAAAACCTACAGGGTACTTCCTGTGGACCTAAAATTATGAAATTTGGCAAGAAGCTAGGTCTCACAATACAAATATAAGGAAAAGTCTAAACTCATTATTTATTTAAATTTTTCTCACAACTAATAGTAACCAATTAAGGTGAGCTCCCGTTTCAAGAACTTTTCTATAAAAGAGGGGTCAAGTTGGATGGTCGCGGAGTTTTTAAAATCAAAGAGCAAAAGCTTTTAGTATATCATATGGTAGATAGGTACGGAACCCTTAGGGCGCGAGTCCGACTCGCACTTGGCCGGTTTTTTGTATGGGTGAAGCTAACTTTTGGTAGAGGTATATAAAACTAGATCCATAGTGGGTTCGAACCACGTTCGAACGTTCGGTAACATCCCCGAACATCCTAGATAATTTAAAATATTGTGGCAGTAACCTCAAGGACTCCTGCTTATCTCACGGTAAACAATACTTAGCTTACTCTCGAGTAGGAAATTCGAAAAAATTATATACACACATACCCCAGGTAAAAAAAACTAATAATGTTGTTTATAAACAAGTATTGTAAATAGATGTAATGTAGTTGGAATATATTTTCAATACAAAAATTGTATCTTATATATTTTAAAGTTTAGTATTTTATCCCAACTACCACATAATCTCATATCAACTCCCTGAGCGAGCCGGGTACCCCAGCTAGTAAAAACATATTGAATCTTCATACAAAATTAAAATCTGATATGGTCAATTTTTATTAATTTTTTTATTATATTTCAAAAAGTTGTAGAAAAAAAGCTTTTAAGTTATATGGGTAGAACTACCCCTTGTAGTTAGGGTGCTGGCTGCAATTTGGGTATATGATTTGCTCATGATTCATATTAATAGGGATGATAGATCAGCTCAATACGAATCGATTTGGTCCTTACAAGTTTTTCTGTGCGTCGCTGCGTTTTTGAGTTAAAGCAAAAAAAAAATAATAAGATACTAAATAATGTTTTTTTGGTCTGCCTTTGTGGCTCCTGTTTAAAATACTTCTGAACATGTAGAAAATCGAAGAGGCAGACATGCAGGGCTCTGCATTATCACGGGACGAAGTAGTGAATTTTTGCATTTTGAAGAGCTGTAACTTTATGACGCTGGGTTATTATGGTGGCGGACTATTTTTCTGGGGTTTTATACATTGTATTTCATAGTCTGCCAGGTGTACGTTTCATTGTCAAATTTCAAAATAGTTATAACTTAATTCCTCAAAAACGCAGGGGTGTGGATGTCCACCAATATTTTTTGTATCTTCTAGAGGATGCTCCTTATCATCAGTCAAAGAGGCAGACATGAGCAAATCATATAGAAATTTGTCCTTCATCACCCTTACTATTGAGAGATTTTGCGTATTTGGAATTACACTTTGTAATGTCACCGGAAAATGATACGGAATCGTAAGTTGATCAATTTCCTAGTACGTTGATCAAAAAATATGATATGTTGATGAGTTGATATGTTGATCAACTTTCGAAAATTAATAAACTGTACCGAATTAGCTTTTGGCACTCGCCGGCTGCGTCCACAGCGCGCTCGCTTCGCTCGGTCGGCTCGTGCGTTTGGTCGAAAGACAGCCTAACACAACCTAACCGATCTCAATCAGGATCGGTTAGCTTCTGGTTGCCTTATCTAAGAGCCTGTCCAGATGAGGCGTTTCACGCGCGAGTCGACTCGCGCGTACTCGCGCGTTTCCGAGATACTCGTAGTAGAGCTACATATAGGTATATTCCGTCCAGATGATGCCGCACGTTTCCTCACTCGCGCGTAAAGCCCTGGATAGGAACGCGCGTAATACTAACTATTATATGTATATTCTGTGGTAATACGCGCTATCTGGACGCAATGTAAATTGTAACGCGCGAGTAACGCCACTTGTGGACAGGTTCTTACGGACCTATGGATCTACGAATTTCCTACGAATTTATTATTTTTCGAAAGTTGGTAAACTTACTAGGAAATTGCTTAACTTACGATTCTTATTCTTTTCCGGTGACATATTATCCTTAGGAAAACGGTGTATAAGAATATAAAACATTTATAAAATGTTTATTACGATGAAAACTTAGAATCTGTAGTTTATACAACAGCCATACTGTCAAACAGTTTTATGACAGAAAATACCTACACCAATCTAAATAAATATCTTGGTTATTAGTTCAGTTTGTCCTGTCAACTAAAACAAAAAATCATAATAGTAAGTAAGGCATAATTCGTAGGTGAAAAAAAATATAGAGCGCCGGCGCTACGAATTAGGCCTTACTATTACGATTTTTTGTTTCAATTAGTTTAACCAAGACACTACAGTAATTAGTTTACAAACAAAACAGGTAAAAATACTGGCCAAGTGCGAGTCGGACTCGCGCGCCTAGAGTTCCTATATATTTAACAGTATTTTTAGAAGCAATATTAGGCCAGTTTTGAGACTGCAAAAAGAAGTTAGTTTTTAAAGGTTTACTACAAATTTCTAAAAACTGTGCTACTTGGAGGGATTGTTATTTTTAATAAACCTTTATCAACTATAATTAATTCAAATTTCTTGTTTAGGAGACTTCAGAGATAAGGGGGGGAGGGGAAATTTTTTTTTAGACATTTTTCATCATAATGTGAAAATTTAAATTTTTCTATATTCTTTAATGAAAGTTGGGCAAGCATATTTTTAATGTAGTATTTAAAACTTTAAGTCCATAGCATGTGTGGTTGCTGAGATAGTGACAAACAGAGAGACGAAGTTGCACCATAAGGGTGGGTTCCTTTCTTACTTTTTTGGTTTGGAACCCAAAAAAGCTATTTTAATAGCCTCAATAGTTTTAGACCTTAAAATAAATATGTCCTATTGTTTTTTTTTTGCACAGTTGTGGTGGACTGTTTTGGGGAGTATTCGAAGAGGATACAACAAAGTTCATAATAATGTTGTAAACTCAAAAAATAAATAGTAAACAAAATATTACCTTTCTTCAACGTAACATTTCTCCGATGACCAGAACCATCCCAGTAACTGAATGTGACTGTAATTGGTTCATCTTTTAAACTTGCTTGTGTCATCACCCACTCTAGTCGTAACTCTTCTCGTAGCTTCAGATCTGCCTCTTCTCTTTCCCGGTCAGGTAAGAATGATGTGTCCACATCCGGATTTTTTTTTATTTTCTTATAGAGCTACAAAGAAGAATATTGCATTTTCCTAGTGAACATACAGATTTTAAAAAAAAAAAGTCAAAGAGCCTTCTATTGGCGCGAGCTGCTTTGGAAGCTTGCGCGCTCCAGTGGATAAAAATACTTTTACGATGTTCTTCATGAAGAGGTGTGAACTTATGTATACTTTGTTGAATTAGGTCAAGAATAAGTTTTAATTTTGGTACTTTAACTAAATACAAAAAAAAACATGAATACATACTGGTTCTTCTTCCTTCTCTTTCCAACTTGTTTCTGGAGCCGGTAGATCTACTTCTTCATCCTCCTCTTCATCTCCTTCTGGATCAAATGACAGTGCCTGAATCTGAAAATTATCATGAAATAGTAAATAATTAGTATATTTATAAAATTTACTCATTCATTGGGGGTGATTCTAGCGTGGCCGCTAAATTTAAGATTAAAATTTGACAGGTCTAAAAGTGATGCTGTCTTTTTTCAGCCTATAGACGGTAACAAAGATAGCAACATTTTTTAGACCTGTCAAATTATAGCCTTAAATTTAACGGCCATGCTAGAATCACCCCCATTATTTATTTTTATCATTTTAAAATTTACTATTTGTCTTAAAAATTCTTATGTAGTTGTTTCTGCATTCTTGTACAGCCCATAAAATATTTTTCCTGCTTTTTAACTTCAACCTTTAAAAGTGTAAATTAGCTGCCTGTAAGATTTTCAGCTATAAGCCATTTTGCTCACATAAGAGTGAAAACTAAAAAGTGTCAGATTTGTTATTCTTTTTTGGTTTTTTAACTATAATATATTTGGTTTGGAAGGAAAACAGTTCGAATAGTTGTTTATTTCAAAGAATTACTTAGTTAAAAAGGTTGTTCAGATTGTTATTGAATTTAAAACATAGAGCAATTTTGAAAAATTTATTCTGTTAAAAAGTATAATTTTCGCAATACCAGCCACACTGGCGGACTGTCACGGACATATAGTCTGCCGTCTGCTGTGCCTCACAGTTAGTTTTTCTACCTACATGAAGTCAACTTAAATAATACCTGTCTTTTCTGCTTATTCTTTTGTTCCTGCTTAGCCTCTATTTCTTTTTGTCTCTCCTTCTCTTTCTCTGCTTTTTTCTGAGCCAGTTTTTTTTCCCTTTCTCTTACTATATGTTCTTGTTTTGCTTTCATTTCATCCAAAGTTACCAGACCTATCGTAGAACTTTTCAGTTGTGCTTCTACGGCATCATAGTGTGTTGCAAATTTGTTTTCTATGTTATCAATTTTGAGACCTTCCTCTATCTTCTTTTTACGAAGTTCTATTTCCTGCTGTGCTTTCTCACGCTTCTTCATGAGGTGCATGGCTCGGCCAGCCTCGGAAGCTGCACCCTTGTAGTGCGCCATGGTGCTTGCTTTTGGAGATAATGCTAGAATGAGTTATTATAAATTAGCGATAAGGATTTTTAGCTAAAGCAAAGTAACCCAATTTTCTGGAAAATTCATCAACAAACAACACAAACACACTCAATCACAGAAATTCACAGAATTCTACTGTTTTTTTTTTTTAATTTAGAAAAAGTGATGAGATTTTTTTTTTAATTTTGTGTCGTACCATTTTGTTTTAAAAGATATCGATGATCGATTTAGAATTCGTGGATTGATCAATCAGCTGAGTGCAAGCAAACGGAATTTGACGAAAGAAAAAAGAAAATCGTCTATGGTGTTCATTCAGCGCCGGAATTTGTAGAATCGGTTGCGCCGGTAATTTTTCGCGAAAAATTTTGTTTTGTTATTTCTGATAATTTTACGTAAAATTCACAAAATATGGATGAAACAATATTATTTCCGTCTCCGAATTGGTTTCAACCATCCGGATTGGCGGTGAGCAGCGACGAGTGGCTCTTTTACGGTGGACCTAGCAAAAGTCTTTGTGTTTTAGAGCCCTTGCCAGCCGATTATGATACTGTAGTCAAAGGACATCAGGGATACACTACACACGTCGTCAACAGAGCACATCCTGAGAAGTAAGTATTTTCATAAAGTTTTTTCCGTTACGCCTAACGTCCATTTTTCAGAAAACAACTTCGAAATACCTCCATGTTTTTTCTAACTAGTGCCTCTTTTCAGGATTATATGTGTAGACGTATGTCCAGAGTGGCCAGAAAAGCGCTGTGTCCTTACTGGGAGCTCAGACGGTACTGTCAAACAATGGAGCCTGGAAAAGACTGAAAACGCACTGAAGATCAAGTCTACCCATAGTCATGAAATACACAGCCATGAAAAAGAGGTAGGGTATATTTCATGTGGTTCCTTAATCTCTTGAACAGCTGCAATAGTTTCTGGAGTAACTAACCTACGAAGAGTAACAGGTGGGTGAATTAAAAAACCTGTTGCATTTTCAGGAAGTTGTCGGTGTAGGCTACTGCAATGATGGCTATGCTGTCACTGTTGGCAGCTATGGCAACCTAGTCAAATGGGATCTCAATTCAAATGTAGCTAAGAGTTTCAACCATGTACTGAAGAACTTCAAACCAGTGTGCATGGCATGCTCCCCACACATACACATGCAAATTGCTATCGGAACCAAGCAAGGAGTACTATTTGTGTTTGATCTGAATGGTAAGACATATTGCTATTTTACTAATAAATAAAATAACAATTTTGCACTTTCTTCAGTATGATTTTATTTTCGTACTTCATATTTGAAAGTCTCCCTCATGTTGACGGAGTAGCTTGCTGAAGTACTAACTAGGAACAAATATTTAACTTATTTAATCAAAATAATTGTCTAGGTCTTTCTCTCTTACCTTCAATCTTTCCCTCAATAATATTTTGTATGAAACTGTCCTGTCATCTTTTTTTTCTTTTACCATATCTTACCTTTCCCCTTTCTGCCCAGCTGATCCTTTCCATTCTCCTCCAACACCACATCTCCTTTTTGTAAAAGCCTTTTTTATCCCCTCAAGAGATTTATTATTTCACAGTAAAAAGAGTCAATTCGAAAAATTTTTCTTCATATTAGTTAATTTTAGTAACACTCAATTACATCTCTTCATGTGGAAAAAGACTAGTGACAAGAAAAAGCTTTTATGATAGTAAAAGAAAGAATCATTTGAAGAATAAAATTTAGTATTTTTGTTTTCAATATTGAAAGTGCAAACATATTTATATAATTTGTATTTAATTATTTCCTAGGTTCTCCGAGAATTGTTTATAAAGTGCGAGGACAAGATGATGAAATCCTGAAGGTCAGCTGGTGTCCACAGTATGAAGTGGCAGTCAGGAAGGCCCTCAAAGAGTCTGACAAACGTAGTAGTGCCACAGAGCGAATGGAGAAGATACGGCAAGAACCAGAGGCACCTGAAGTATTAAAGGTCTTAGAAGAACGAGTCAAGAATAGTCACACAACTGAACAACCAATTAAAATCAATGAAAAGTGTGAGCCAGTACCTGAAGCAAGTCCATCTCAAGAAGTTTTAGATGAATCAGGAATTGGAAAGACTTTACCTGAAGATAGTTTTGATGAGTCTGTTGTAGTTCAAGAAGATGACATGTTTGACATCTACAAAGACCATGAAGCTGATGAATTTGGTCATAAGAAGTTCCAGCCAATTGATGTGATTGTCAAGCTTGCCACAGAGACTGTCAGGGAAGAATACTTGTCAGAATGTCAGAAGCTGAAGGAGGAAATATTAAAGCGTAAAGCACAGTCAGACTCTACGATTGGAGAGCTTGTTGATGCTATGGAGAAAACAGAGATAGAGGCAAAGCCTCAAGAGCAACCTAGTACATCTTCGAAGCCTGATCCCCCTGTGGAAGGGAAGATAACCAAAGGGGAAGTAGAGTCCAGTGTCCACATCCACAAACATCTTTTGGCGACTATTGGAAAACATGGGTTTGTATAAGCCTTTTTCTAAACAAATTTTCATTTCTTGTCCACTTCAAAATCATTGTTTTTGAGTTCTGATAATTTTTACAACTATCGTAAAAAGTCAATTTCTAGGTTGAATGTTAATCACATGAATATTGGACTTTGAAGAGTGAACATAACTTGGTTTACCATTTAAAATTTATCAGTATGCACCTCAACAAAACAGATTGAACATATAAATGTTCAGATTAACTCTTCTTGTGTTCGGATAATTGGCAACAGAAACGTAAATGTAAGGAATTTCGAAACTTAGCCCATAAGTCGAGATAGAGTCATTAAGTAAAGTTATTATAAAAAATATCAATTCTTTTCAAAAACAACACAGTATTTTTTTTTACATCGATTTCCGTGCGGCAGAATGGAATTTAGTCATAGCTTAGCACAGAATTAAAAATAAATGCTGTCTGTCACCTCTCTAATAGGGCCGCCACACTATGCTCCTCGCGCTGCTCCTCGCTCTGCCCCTCGCGCTGCTGCGATTATTCCCTTTTTAGCCACACACTGCTCTATTCGCGCGATTAATCGCGACGCTCCGCACTAGGTCACTTGCCATTGCTACACGATAGACGTCTAAACTGTGGCAGGATGCGCGCTATTTCTTTTTAGTAAAGCTAATTATATGAATTTCTTAAATAGAAAACACGCCCTGCTAAAAGAGTTGGTGTATGACATTTATTTATCGCAATAAGTATAAATTATGAATTTTTGTAAATCGTCCTTGCGAGAGACGCGCGAGTATGTGGCTGGCTACTCGCGCTCATATTGCCGGTCCTTTGACTCGCGCCCAAAAAACCGACAATCAAGGGATCGATCAGCATGACGAGGAGCAATACGTGTCGCATGACGAGTAACGAGGGAAGGAGGCAGAGACGTAGTATGGCCATACTACGTCTCTGCCTCCTTCCCTCGCTACTTCCCACGCCACTCGACGAGTGTCTGGCCGGACTATTAGGGCGGCCACATACAGTCCATGCGGCATACAGTCAGTATGTGGCCGACCTGCATGGCGCGCGGCGCGGCACTGCACTGCACCGCAGCAGGAGCCACACGGGCGGTGCGGCGCCGCAAGATCTTATTTGTATATTACGACTATACCATGCACTTTTGTATATTTTGGCGCCACAGCGGCACCGCTACGCAATGCAGCCGCAACGTGTCGGTGGCTCGACCCTTAGTGACGTGAAAGCTTTATTTTTTAAATCTGTGATATGATAGGCTACGATTAAATTCCATTCTGCCGCGAGGGAATCGATATTTTATGAAAATTTAAAAACTGCGCTAATTGTGTTAATTTTTAGGATTCCGTACCTCAAAAGAAAAAAACGGAACCCTTATAGGATCACTTTGTTGTCCGTCTGTCTGTCTGTCTGTCTGTCTGTCAAGACCCTTTATCTCACGAACGGGTAAAGGTATCAGGTTGAAATTAATACCACATATTAGGATCCATGAACCACACAAGATCTGAAAATTTAAATTTTTTACAACGAAGCAATCAAAAGATATGGCATTTTATGGCTTCATCTCCATACATTTATTCAAAAATGTAAAACCTACAGGGTACTTCCCGTAGACCTAAAATTATGAAATTTGGCAAGAAGCTAGGTCTCACAGTACAAATAATGGGAAAAGTCTAAAATCATTAAATATTACAACTTTTCTCACAACTAATCGTAACCAATTGTGGTGAGCTCCCGTTTCAAGAACATTAATATAAGAGAGGGGTCAAGTTGGATGGTCGCTGAGGCGATTTTTGTTTTAGTTCTATTTAAAAACGGGAACACTTACAAACTTGAAAATTGGTATGTTTATAGTGCATAAGCTATAAAACAACAACAAATAATTAAATTTGGTCAAGCGCGTGTCGGACTCAAAAAATCTAGCACATTAACTTACTGAAATTTCAGCTAATACAATTATGTTTATGTGGTGGTACGGAACCCTCAGTGCGCGAGTCCGACTCGCACTTGGCCGGTTTTTTTTTTTATATTTTTTATTATAACTTAAGGGGCTACCTGCAGTCCACTAGCGCCTCCATTAGTTAAAAAAATATTACTCACTAAAGACAAAACATAACAAAAATCCGAAAAGACAGATTAAAGATAAGGGCCCTTAATTATTTAGAATCCATCGACTCTGTAAAATAGATTTCACTGTAGTTACAGATACAAAAACTGCTAAAAGTGGTCGTTTTTCGCAATTTTTGTATCTGTAACTACAGTGAACTATATTTTAAAGAATTTATATGTTCTAAATAAACTAGGGTGTACCTTTACTTTAATCTGTCTTTCCAGATTTTTGATAAGTTTTGTATTTGGCAAGTAATATTTTTTAAACTGATGGGGGCGCTAGTGGACTGCCTTGACCTCAATCTAGCCCTGAGGGCAGAGATGAGGTCGACGATGTAAAGAGCTTGACTAAAAACGATACTTTTGTTAAGGACGCCGCGACGCACGCAGACGAAAGTGGCGTTGACCAATTACCATCATGAGGAGGCCACACAGGCCCACGCACAATGGCCCGTATAGGA
This sequence comes from Athrips mouffetella, assembly GCA_947532105.1. NCBI lineage: Eukaryota > Metazoa > Arthropoda > Insecta > Lepidoptera > Gelechiidae > Athrips > Athrips mouffetella. Next base: position 2,300,642 of record OX383958.1, read on the forward strand.
CTAAGTGCGGAAACCACACACTTAACTTAGAACTTAGACCAACAGGAGACTTGCCCTGTCTGTTTTTTAAGTGGATATGTCTATCTTCCTTTCGTTTGGATGGTTTGGGGGTTCGGCTGCTCTGGACCTGATGCTGTCTTTTTCTTTGACAAGAACAGCGACAGATCTGGACCTATCGGGTTTGGTTTAGTGTTGGTCTGTGTCTGCCAGAATCGATTCCAGTAGCAGACTTAACCTAGCTGTAAATCTTGTGTTATGTAACTTGGAGGAGCGAGGCATTCCTACTACAAGTATCTCTGATTACTTACAGGGAAGCCCCGGTATATGTATGTGTTCAGATTTACCTAAATTTTTTTTTTGTTCAAAGTGGATGTTGGCCTTCTGGCGGCAGTAATTGGTACTACGTCGAGCTGGGTGAGGGGAGGGGGTGAGTGGACGTGGGTGGGAGCTTTATATGCTCTTGACTGCATCTACTTATATAAATAGCGTTCCTCTCGATTTTACCGCTCACAGCGCGCTCAAAAGCGTCCCGAAACACTTGGCGTTTATTGACAGCGTTGTGAGCGATAACAGCGATATTATCGTTGACTCGGAACGCAGCTGTAGTCGTAAAACTTAAGGCATATCAATGATACAGCCAACCAAAGATTTTTCGTACATTTCAGGAGTATCCGAGTATGGTCCAAGTCGGGCAAGTTAGTGGGCAGTTGCGTGGTGTTCAGTGGACAAGGAGGAGGGAACAAGAACCAGCGCGGTCCGCAGCGGACCTCCAACGCGGGCTGCACCACGCTGCTGTGGAGCCAGCCCGACAGTCTGCTCATCGCTGACGGGAAGAGCCAGGTCCTGGACTGTAACCCACTGAAGATTGATTGGTGAGTTCTTCTCTCTGACAGACAAACAAGAAATACGAAGGTACAGTCAAAATAATGTAGGGTGATTAGAATTGCAGTGGTGTGATATTGAAGCGACACACACACTTCATTGATGAAATTTTTAAACCATTTTTTTTATATTTGCATGCTTTTTATTGGCAAGACATGACATTTCTGTAATAACTGCTGTAACCTCCTACTACCATATTTATTACCAGTCTGTCTTTATGGGATCGCAAGAAGAACCGATGGGGCGTAAGGGTTCTAGAGTGGCGATCACGTACCGGCAGGCCCCCCACAAGGTGGACCAACGATCTGGTCAAGGTCGCGGGAAGCCGCTGGATGCGAGCCAAGCAGGACTGGTCGTCGTAGAGATCTTTAGGAGGGGGGGGGGGGGGCAATGTCCAAAAGTGGACGTCTTTCGGCTGATATGATGATGATGATGTGAATTTAGTTAGATGTGTGTGATGTGTTTTATTTCAGCAAGAACAAGTTGGAATGGCGCGTGCTGCACACGCTGCACTCGCGCGGGCTGTTCGCGCTGGGGGGCAGCGCGCCGCGCGTGCAGACGCCCGACATGTCCGCGCGCGCGCAGCACGCGCTGTGGTCGGCCGCGCAGGACCGCTCGCTCGCCAGATACTGCGTCAAGACCCGCACCAGCGTGCTGCATCACACCTGCGGCGGCTTCCTCTACACTGTCAAGCCCTGCCCTTATGATGCCCGCAGGTAATATCTCTAGAGACTCAGTGTAACTGACACGATTTCTGGTCCACCGCGCAAGACCGCTCGCTAGCCAGATATTGTGTGAAGAATGGAAATACGGCTGTTATTTAGCCGGACACTATGTTCACCTGTGTATGTCCTTCCAGACTGGCGGTGAGCGTTGGCGACGGCGCCGTCCGCGTGTGGGAGGCGGACTCGTCTCCCGAGGACGAGAGCAAGCTGAGCACCGCCCGCGTCATGAAGTACTGGCAGAATGTGCTGGGCAAGGTGCTGGTCACCGCCTGGCATCCCACGCAGGAGCACGTGCTCGCCTTCGCCACGGCCGAGTCGCGGGTGAGTCACCAGAGGAGCATTATTGAGTCACTGCTGGGTTATTAGTGAGTCACTGCCGTTTGATGTGGGTGCTGGGTGTTGAGTAACTGGCGCGTGTAGAGTGACTTCCGGTTGATGAATTGGTGCCGCGTAATGAGTCACTGCTGGGTGATTGTGACTGTCGATTGATGAGTGTGGTGGGTCATGAGCAAATTGGCCGAGATTTAAAATGTTCTTTGGTGTTTGTGTCAGGTGGGCGTGCTGGACACGCGGGCGGCGGGGCCGGCGGGGGTGGGGGCGGGGGCGGGGGGCGAGCGGCCGGCGCGCGTGCTGCAGCCGGGGGCGGCGGGCGGCGTGTACTCGCTGAGCTGGGGCGGCGGCTGGGACCTGTTCGCCGCGGCGCAGGGCACGCTGCTGCACTACAAAGCCAACCAGACAGACCTGGGTGAGTGTACACACAAGAAGTCTGCTGCGTCTTTTTTACATATGACAATCGTCTAGGTACCCATTTTTTTGTCACATTCCTGCCAGTGTCCACTGTTATATACCTTTCCGCCAACCAGAGAAAAAGCTTCTATGTTTGGTGCTACCCTTGTAAAGCGATACTGGACTTTACGTAGACTTGTGACTACGTGAATTTTTAAGACAACACACAGATTAACAAGTCACTATCTTTACCAACTGCGCAATCCTTAGTCAATTTACTGCGTAATGCATTATCTTTATAATAAAGCCTTCTAACAGAAAGTAGGTTTTCTTTTTTTCGTTTACTACTGTACTAGGTACAGTTTATAGTAGATCTCTAATGTCTGCATTATCTTTAATATCCACTAAATCACTTAATACGCATAAAAAAACCTACGCCTATGCGAGTTCCCCTCAAAAAGTCGAACCGCCTTTTTTAATAACTTTTCCATCACTTTTTGCACACATCACTACTAATCTGCATAAGCTTGGTTGTTTGACCCGCCAGCGTACCCGCATTGCGGGGGTGTTTTTGAAGCTGCAGTCAAGTCGACCAAGACAAATTTCCGACGAGTTGTTGGAAAAACTATTCTCACCTTTGAAGGGCTCGCAACTGACGCTAAGCTTTATGTTCGCTCTCTTCAGACCCCAATAATTGGAAAGTTTTGATTCTTGGTCGTTTTATGGTTGGTCAGCCACTGTTTACTTTGCCTAAGTTCAGGCGCTTTTGATTCCCTAAGCCAGATTTTTACACGGTGCTGAAGTAATCTAATTTGTAAAAAAGTTTCGATGTTTACCTACTATAACTGTTACATTGCAATTACTGTTTTCAACAATATTTTATATCCTTGAAATAATCGAGTTCATTTGTTAAAAAAAACTGGTAAGAAACGGGTGGTGCCTTGCCCTGAGAAAAAAAAATGTGAAATATAACATTTTTGTTATTTTTTGTCTTGATTAAAAAACCAGCCAACTACGTGTCGAGCCACGCGCACTATAGGGTTTAGTGGTTTTTTTACAATTTTTTATTGCAGAGCTGGTTTTCATTAAGTATTTCATAACGTTCATGACATAAACTTTTTTCCTCCTAATGCTCAGCAAGATCCTAGCGCCTGATTATTGTTGTTTTTTTATAATTTTTAGTTTTTGGGCTTTAGCTCATTAACCTGTGAAGCCTACTTCTTCATATAGCATATACTACTGTGATTTTTTTCACATTTCCAGTAACAACCGGTTAGTTGGCAGGGGGGACTTTTAAGCTAAATATTTCGCAAACGGATCTCACGGATCTCTAAATAAAAAAATAATCTTTGTACTCATTTAAAATACCTAAACAACGACACCCCACACAATGGGGTAGATGAGAAAAAAAAAATCACCCCTACTTTACTCATAGGCGAGGTACCCTAATTTAAAAAAAATATAGTATAGATAAGGGTTAATTAAATTTCTTTTTATTTCAGCTCCAACGACCATAAACGTGGAGCTGGAAGGAGCCCGCTGGGAGATCAGCGCCGTGTACTGGGCGGGCGAGCGGGCAGCCGGCGGCCTCGTGGTGGGCAGCAGCAGTGGGGCTGTGGGGGTGCTGGGCGAGGGGTACCGGGTGGTAGCCGCTGCGTTCATCTACAGGTAATGCGCTCGTTTCATATTATTTATTCTCATACCATTATAGAAGTGGAGCTGGAAGGCGAGCGGGCAGCCGGCAGACTCGTGATGGGCACCACTAGCGGCTCTTAAGGGATGTTGAACGAGTGGTACCAGGTTGTAGCTGCTGCCTTCATCTACTGGTAATACGCTCGTGCAGCCGGCGGTCTGGTGGTGGGCAGTAGTAGTGATGCTGTGGGGGTGCTGAACGAAGAGTACCAGATGGTAGCCGCTGCGTTCATCTACAGGTAACACGCTCGTTTGATATTATTTATTCTCGCGAAAGTGACATTCTGCTAACGTGACATTGTGCTATGGTAAAACCTAGTGTGACATTTTGCGAATCCATTATGCGCCGGTGGGTAAATAAACTTACTAAATATTTGAGTCTTTTGGTCAAGTTGGTTATTGAGGATGTCCGAAACAGTTTAAAGGAGTTCCGGCACTTAATACTTAAAATGTATAAAAAATCGAATGTGCTTGCAACACTCGTATAAAAAAATATTATATACTAAAAGCTTTTGCTCTTTGATTTTAAAAACTCCGCGACCATCCAACTTGACCTCTCTTTTATAGAAAAGTTCTTGAAACGGAAGCTCACCTTAATTGGTTACTATTCTATTAGTTGTAAAAAAATTTGAAATATTTAATGATTTTAGACTTTCCCTTTATTTGTACTGTGAGACCTAGCTTCTTGCCAAATTTCATAATTTTAGGTCAACGGGAAGTACCCTGTAGGTTTTGCTTTTTTGCATAAATGTATGGAGATGAGGACATAAAAAGCCATATCTTGTGATTGCGTCATTGTAAAAAAAAATAATTTTCAGATCTTGTGTGGTTTATGGACCTTAATAGTCGTTATCAATTTCAATCTGATACCTCTTCTCGTTCGTGAGAAAAAGGGTCTTGACAGACAGACAACAAAGTGATCCTATAAGGGTTCCGTTTTTTAGGGTTCCGTACCTCAAAATAAAAAACGGTACCCTTATAGGATCACTTTGTTGTCCGTCTGTCTGTCTGTCTGTCAAGACCCTTTTTCTCACGAACGAGAAGAGGTATCAGGTTGAAATTGATAAGGAATATTAAGGTCCATGAACCACACAAGATCTGAAAATTTAAATTTTTTACAACGATGCAATCAAAAGATATGGCAAACAAATAAAGTACAAATCTCACAGTACAAATAAAGGGAAAAGTCTAAAATCATTAAATATTTCAATTTTTCTCACAACTAATAATAACCTATTAAGGTGAGCTCCCGTTTCAAGAACTTTTTTAAAAAAGAGGGGTCAAGTTGGATGGTCGCGGAGTTTTTAAAATCAAAGAGCAAAAGCTTTTAGTATATCATATGGTAGATAGGTACGGAACCCTTAGGGCGCGAGTCCGACTCGCAATTGGCCGGTTTTTTTTTTATTTTGAGATACGGAACCCTAAAAACTGTCACCTGTCACTGTCATCGGGCAGCGGGGGCGAAAAAACTATCAAATACAAAATATTTTAAAAAGTGAAGTGAAGTACGTTCCAGTTTACGAATATTTCTCTTTGTGTGATTGTCACTGACGTAACATATGTTTTATGACACATCTTTTTTACCGTAACAGCGTAACCATATGAGAAACAAAATGATTCACTAGGCATGGCACACAAAATAATATACATGAAAAATACAATTTATATTATGACCACAATCGTAAAATATGCATGGAACGGAACGTTTTTCATGTTCTTCATTTTTTGTATGAACATACATACATACATACATAACATCACGCCTCTTTCCCGTCGGGGTAGGCAGAGACCACAGTCCTCCACCTGCTACGTCTTGACATTTGCTTCCTGTACCATACATGCTCGTCGGTTTAGGGTACTTTTAACCTGGCCTTTATTCAGAACGTCCTGAATTTGGTCCTGGTACGTTTGCCTAGGCCTTCCCCTTCCAACGTTTCAATTCACTCTCGCCTGGTAGATCTCTTTCGTCAATCTTCGTTCATTCATCCTCTCTACATGAGCAAACCATCTAGCATCCCTTTCTCGATTTTGGTCACTACGTCTTCTTTTACGCCACACCGTTCTCTTATCACACTATTTCTAATCCTGTCACTCAATTTAACACCAATCATACTCCTTTGCGCTCTCATTTCCACTGCATTAATTCTACTTTCATGCTTCTTCTGCCATACCCAGCTTTCACTGCCATACATCAGTGTTGGTACTAAAACACCCCTATGAACAGCCAAACGAGCCTTGTGAAACACCTTCTGACTCCTCATAAAGGCATGCAGGGCACCATTCACCATGTTTCCAGCATTCACTCTTCTTTCAATATCACTTTCACACTTTCCATCTCTCGTAAACTTTGAACCCAGATACACAAACTCCTTCACTTGTTCGACTTGTTCACCACCTATTAATATAGTACACTCTGTCATACATTCTTCTCTTTCAAGTACTATTACTTTCGTCTTGCTTACATTTACTTTCATTCCTTTCCTGTCCAAAGCCACATTCATCATTGTTACCATCTCCTGCAACTCGTCAGCAGATGATGCAAGTACAACTTGGTCATCAGCGTAGAGAAGACACTTGATGAGTAACTCATTCATTCTCAGTCCACACATACTCTCTTTCAGATCAATCAAACAATTATCCATCCTCTACTGAGGATGCTGTAAACGCGCTTAGCTCCCTGGTTGTCCAGCAGCTTGACAATCATAAAAAATGTATATCTGCATTTTTAGACTTAAAAAAGGCTTTTGACACCGTCTCTCTCCCCATTCTTATTCACAAACTGGAAGCAATTGGCATAAGAGGTACATCACTTCTTCTCCTTAGTGACTATTTGACGAACAGAAAGCAAAAAGTAAAACTGGTAGATTGTACCAGTGAATACGAGGAAGCGTACCACAGGGAAGTATTCTTGGCCCAACGCTATTCTTAATATATATTAATGATTTATGTAGCATGCAATTAATGGATGCCAAGATCTTCTCGTATGCCGATGACACTGCCGTCGTGTTCACTGGGGACACATGGGACAGTGTTATGTATTCTGCAGAGCTAGGAATGCGGAAAATAAATAAATGGTTAACTGACAACATTACGCTAAACGCTGAGAAGACCAATTACATCTGCTTTAGCATCGATAAGGCTTCTCAACCAAAGCAGGATTTCAACTTCAAAATCCACAATTGCACAACTATAACCGATGTAGCTAACTATTCTTGCCCCGTTATTCAGGAGGTTGCCCAAACCAAATATCTTGGAGTCCTCTTGGACCAGCGACTCTCTTGGCATCCACATCTCGAATATATTATATTACGACTCAGAAAGCTCACATGGATTTTCAAAACTCTAAGACATGTGGTGCCAAGAGTAGTGGCTGATCCAAAGTGCAAAGCGAAAGATCTCCTTAAGCAGATATACATAGCACTAGTTCAATCCATACTGATATACTGTATCTCTATATGGGGTGGGGCAACTAAAATAAAATTTGTAGAGTTAGAACGGGCTCAACGAAGTTTACTAAAGGAACTTCAAAAAACGTAGATTTGCTACGGAAAGCTTATATCAACTGGCAAGCGTACTTACGATTAGGAAACTGTACATCGTCCATGCTGTGTTAAGGAAACACAAGGCCCTTCCCTTCGACAACAGTATCATGAGTAGAAGATGTGATTTGGCGGCTATTGTGCCAGGATCAAACACCACTTTCGCAAGCAGGCAATTTAATAGTCGCTCTGCTAAATTATATAATCTAACAAACAAAGAGTTGCAAATTTATCCAAAATCGCTATCTGAGTGTAAAAAATTGTTAACTCGTTGGATAGAAACTAAGTCATATGACATGACGGAAGGGTTGTTGAATTGATGAGTAGCTAGTGGAAGTTGTATATACATCTGACCGATCCCAAGACCTTGTCGTAGGGCTATCTGCTCTTCAATTTAACAACCCCGCACGTTGGCACGTATGCATGAACTTGTTCATGCCATACTTGAGTAATAACTTCCTTTAGTGCACACACCCCCACGCACACACACCTACACCCCCACACACACACATACACACTCACCCACACATACACACACACATACACACACACACTCACACTCACCCTCACCCACACTCGCACCACTCAATCAGTAATAATCTAACCTTACCTTTTTCTCTTTTGTGATAAATTATATTTTGACTTGTTTGAATTTAAGATACAAGCAAAGTAGGCTTGACACCGATGCCCGAGCCTGTTACCGTTATTTTTCATTAGTTGTAGAGGCTAAAGTCGGGCCATCTGTCAAGCTTGACTTGTTGTTTACTTGTATACTGTAACTACGTAGTCGGTTATGGAAGAGCGGAGCCTCCTGACACAGGCATAAAAAGCTTAAAAGGAGGCTTTACAAATTACAACAAATTACAATTACAAATATATTTATTTCAAGATTTAGTTTTACAATAGTTGAATTGACCATGGTCCCCACACTAGGCAAGCCTGTATCGTGGGGTCCCAAAACAAAAACGTTACATTATAGTACAAGCCTCATAATCTAATTGAAAATTTACCTTATAACAACTACAAACACAGTTTACAAGTAAGAAGAAAAATAATTTAATTTAATTTTATGACTATCAGTATTACCAAAAATTATACGATAAAATAATAATGTTATCTTATAAAATATGTTTCACATTTTATACAAAAATATACATAGACACACATACATATACAAACAATTACATACATATGTTTATATAATAAATATGTACATACAAATGATATATACATCATATCATGTTATAAACATCACATACAACAATATAAGTGTTGCGATTCATTACATTACACTAACGGTGCAAGTAGCGCTTCTGTTTCAGCGTAACTTTTTTGTACTAACCAAGATTTAATTTTCTGTTTTGCATCTACTTTGGAACATTTAATAATCTTACAGTGTTTCTCAGCTTTATTGTACAAGAAGGCTGCAATGTACGGACTAAAACGTCGGGCAAAAGTAGTACGTATGTTGGGAACTGGCGTTTGACAAACACGACGTTTTACTATGTTGTCGTAATCATCGGACTGTAACACGGAACCGTGTTTTAGGAGTGTTATCCTAAGTATAAATAATTTCCTAACGCTTAGCACTCCAGCTTCTCTATACAACTCTAAAGTTGGATACCTGCGTGGTTTTTTTAGCATGGTCTTAATTACAGCTCGTTGAGCTCTTTCAAGTCGTATATTATGTGTTTTTGCAATGCCCCCCCAACTAGATATACAGTACGTTGTAATAGACTCACAAAGTGCGTAGTAGGTCATTTTCAGAATATCCAGATCCGCAGAATTTCTGAGTTTCCTCATGATATTAATTATTCTTCTTACTCTTCCCGATAGGCATGCAACGTGTTCCTTGAAGTTTAGCTTCTGATCTACAAGTACACCCAAATATTTGATAACCTCAGTTTTAGTCAAGGTTTCACAACTGCATGTCATATTTGCTTGAAAGTCACAAGAGTGTATTTTCTGATTTGCTTGAAAGTCACAAGAGTGGGCTTCGGCAACTAGATGGTAAGCACACTTCTGGTTAATGAAATAAATATTTTGTATTGTATTTGTATGAACAGGTTAAACAGCCAAGGTGACGCTACACATCCCTGCCTAACACCTTTTTCGATGCTAAACCATTCAGTGTGCGCCCCGTTAATTCTGACACAAGCACTGGAATCCTCATAGAGAACACTTGTTGTGTATCCGATTTTTGGCGTTGCTTCTTTTGTTCACCCAGAAACAGTTTTTTTTTAATACACTTTGAGTATTCATTATATGGAAAATGCCGGTTGTCATTTCCTCTTTTTTGACTCAACCTCTTTCTTTCCGCAGCAAAATGATCCACTCTATAGAGTGGCACCCGGCGGAGACTTCAGAGGCCACCACCCCGTCTCCCTACTGCGACCTGATCGCCGTGTGCTCACTGGACAAGGTCAATACCGTCGTCATACTGCAGCATGTGGTTAACGAAGGTAGGACGTCCATTACTAATTTAAATAATTTTATTTTCAGACAATAACAGTCAATATTTTGTTATTCAAACTTAAAACTAAGTGTTAGTGATAAAGAACAATAATAAAAGTAAAATTATTCAAAATTAATTCAAATCAAATTACACTATAATAAATTAAAATGTCGTTATAAACGTCCAAATTCAAATTGGCTTATGTTTATTGTATCAACCCTATACATATAAACATATATTATTTAAAAGAGCGCGTGGGTTTTTACTGTCGCTTCTTTTTTTCCCACCATGGCGCCACTTTGTAAACTATATTTGAATTGATTGACTTAATTTTTTTAAATTAAATGGATAAATTTGAAATAAATTTAAAATTACAACATTTTTTTAAATTAATACTAAAACATAATAAAAATTTAAACAAATTTAAATGATTATAATACAACATTTAGAAATATGGCGGTTTAGATGAATGAGCAGTCACGAGCAGGTCAAGCTTGACATTTGCAGCGTGTCTCTAGCTCCAACGGTGATTTTACAGTACAATTTTATTTATTTATTTATTCTACAAAAACGTAACTTACAGACTAGCCCAAACGTTACAGTTTATCAAAGGTATCAAATATTGATGTATGTAATAATTATATTTATCAAATATAATTATTACATACATCAACGCATAATAGAGAAAATGTTATATCAATTGTCTTCAAAAATATCCAAAACATTCCTTTTTAAAATAGACCAATCATCCACAAACACATCCAATTGAGGTTGACAGATGAGTAGCTCATTCAGAGTTTTGATGGCTCGACTGACTGGAGAGTATTGTCTCGCAACGGTGCGCGCATTAGGTGCAGCAAACAGGCGCAGAGATCCCAAACGAAATCTAGTACGAGTATATTTATCCGGCACATGGAAACGGCATACTTGGTTATGCAGCTCCGGTGCATCGAGGCGGCCACGCAATAGCTTGCAGGCTGTAATAACCTGGTCATAGAGTCGCCGCGTTTCAAGGTTACAAAGTCCAATATGTCAAGCTTTACGTGTTCTTGATTGTACCACCTAGGTGATGATAGTGCCTAGGCAGGTAGACAAACGGTTGATGGTGTGGGAACGAAGGAAATATTATGGTATTTTATGTTTTATGTAGCCTATAGGCGTCCCACTGCTAGCCAAGGGAGTCCTAATATGGTATTACTCAGTGTATTTCTTGGTAATCATCTACAAGCATGATATGGAGGAGAGTATAAGGTGAAGACACCCTTTTAAGAATTTCGGAATAAAATGTATGAAAATTGTATTTTAATAAAATAATAAGAGTTTATATAATGTAAATTTTAATTGGTTTTGCACACGAAGCTCGTGATTCTACTCTTGATAACAAGCAATTTAATTAAGAAACAAATATTTACTTTTCGATTTCCCATACAAAATGGGTCGCTTACGTGACTATTTTAGTAAGGTGAATCGAAATCGAAATTTTTTTTCAAGAATTAATATTTTTTCTTTTGAATTGTTGCTTGGCTTGACTTGGCTTTGGTAGCAAAACTAATAAAAATTCATGTTGAATTTGAGCACCAATTCAAATGAAATAAGTGTTTTTTTTTATGTTGCAGATGGAACGAAACAGCTGAGTGTGTGGAAGACGCTGTCCGGTCACAGCGGCACCGTGCTGCAGCTGGCCTGGAACCCTCACGTGGACCACCAGCTGCTGTCCACCTCGCAGGACGGCACCGTCAGGGTACGTGCCCTGCTGTCCTTAAACCATCATCGGGTGTTCAGGCGCATAGGATATATCGCCCACACTTAACGCTTCTACGTCTTTTATAATGCACACAGTAAAGCAGTGGAGTTTTTTGTAGGCAAAGATTCGGGTGGGCAAATGCGTCTTTTTGTTTTCTTTTTTCGTCTGTGTTGCCGAGTCACTGATCCTAAATCCCAAATGTACTCTTTATAGTTGGACTGGATGGGCAACTGTCATTTGGTGCTGTACGAAGTACCAAAACAAAACATTTAAAATGTTCTCATCTATCAAAATAAGTTCACGGGTTACTGGATTTGGGGCAATCAATTTTTTTTTCACTAGCCTATACTGTCCCCCTGCTGGGCAAAGGCGTCCCCTTAGGACTTCGAACTGTCGCGGTCCATAGCGAATTCTGGCCAATTGCGACGGTACGAGTCTAAAGCGTCACGCCACTTATTTCGTGGTCGACCCCTGCGGCGTTGGCCATTCTGCGGTATCCATTAGGTGACGATTCTCGCCCACCGTCGCGGATGCATGAATTCGGCTTATATGTCCAGTCCAGTCCCACTTAAGTGTGGCTGTTTTTCGACCCACGTCAGCTATAAATTTTTTTTATTTGTATAGAATACTCGGCACAAAATTTTCTTTTCCTTGTATATATAGGGTGAATTTTAATTAGTTCTTGATAGAGAAATATATGAATGTACTCATGATACTGAACAACTTTCCCCAAGGAACATAGGTCGAAATACGGAAATCAAGTTTTGACCTCCCATAGAAACTGCATCAGCTGATAGCGCATTTTATATGAGAGGTCAAATTTGGTTTTTCGTATTTCGACCTATGTTCCTTGGGAAAAGTTGTTCAGTATCATGAGTACATGCATATCTTTTGCTATCAAGAACTAATTAAAAGTCACCCTATATAGTGTAGGCAACGAAGCAGTTAACCCCAACATAATTCTCTTAGGCAGATTTTATTTGACAGGATGATAAAGTATCATGAAGTAGATGTAAATTCAAAATATCCAAACAAAAGTTAACAAAAAAATTGTTTCATACATTTTTTGTAATTTTTGTATGGAAAAATTAAAAATACCGATTTTTTTTGTAGGTTAGTCTCATATAGTGTAATACCCCAGCAAAGTTTTATCGACTGAGGATTTAATGCGGGGTCTTCATACAACGATCCGCTTCGTTGCCTAGACTAATAGAATACTCAAATCTAGATTTAGTTCCTGCTTGTTTGCCCACTCGTTACATAAAAAAATGGTTACCTATATACTCGCTGCCAAAGTACAACATAATTATGGTTATAGAATACATGCTGCCGAAATCCTATCCTATCCTACTGAACTTGTCAACTTACTAACACAAAACCCCAAACCTAATTACAAAAAAAAAAGTTTATGGAAAACTGACTGAAACTGTCAATACCCCAACATAACTAATGTAATGTATTAGAGCAGCGACGCTCCCCTGAGCAGAGAGATGATACTTCTAAAGAGTAGATATTATAATTTCTGTAATTATATAATTCCATGAATAAATAAAAGAAACTGCTATGGTAGTGGTAAGAACAAAGCAGAGGTGCTACCGCCGAACTCAATCGTTATCGAATCTCTCTTTTCTTTTTGTATAGAAAAAAAGAGAGAATCGATAACGATTGAGTTCGGCGGTAGGGCGGCAGGTGTATCGTTCCATCTTATATACTGCGATCACTAACAATCGCGATCCATGTTGCCAGCTGCAACTTTAGCAGGCGTGGTGACTAGGGCACTTTCCCTCCACATTATTCCAGCAAAAGCTTGAATTCTGGAGGGAGCTCCCTGTCCTGCAAAGGACGTTTCATGAGATTTTATGATAATTACTTTGGTGTATACCTTATCCTACCTTTGAAGGGGTTCACATATTATCGTTTCAATTAAAATTCCTAATTGACAGATTGTTCTGTATTTGTATGCCATGGTCTCGCTATCCGGTAGGTCTGGGACATAGGTTCGGGCGAGACGGTGAGCATATTCGGAGGGCACAGCGGCGGCGCGCTGGGGGCGGTATGGAGCCCGCGGCCCGCGCTGCCGCACGCCGTGCTGTCCGGCGGGGCTGACTGCTGCCTGCGGCTGTGGACAACCACCCGCCATCCCGCCCACAACTACCAAGGTGAGGTGCAGCAACGACAGTCAAGCTTGACGCTCGCAGTGCGACTCTAGCCCATACGTCTATTGACATAAGAACGGTTTAAATTCCAGTGTGTCAAGCCTGATGTGCTCTTGGCTGTACAATAGAATATACATTTATTCCCAGAAAACAGATAAAAACTTCATACATACTAAAGGGTGTCCCAGAATTAACGCAAGATTTGCATTTGTGCAGTAAAGTGCTGGCAACCTTAAAAAAAAACTTGACGGCCGCAGTTCGAAAATTCGGAATAGTGTTTTAACTTCGTCAACTGTGAAGATATTAATAGATCCGTTGGACGACCAGTGTCTTTGGCGTGTCCAGCGGATCCAGCCTCCCTGAATTTTTCAATGATTCTCTTCACAGTGAACAAAGTTAAAACACTATTTCGAATTTTCGAACTGCGGCCGCCAAGCTTTCACTATTTTTGAAATGTTATTTATTAATGAAGACAAGTTGTTCTATCGTGTAATGCTAAATTTTTACTAACCCTAAACTGTCAGCTGCAGATATTGTTTTTTTTAGGGGTTGCCAGCACTTTACTGCACAAATGGCGATAAATTCAAATCTTGCGTTAATTCTGGGACACCCTTTATGTTTTTAAAATCACGAACACAACAAAAAAAGAATCAGTCAAATCGGTCAAGCTTTTTTGAGTGATATTCCGTCATACAATTAATTTTTCAAAACACAGCCGTTTGGTGTACATTTTTGCCTATGTATACCGCCCAGTCGTAATAATTGCGTTTTATTTGCTGGTATAGTTTTAATACGAACTAAAATTCCTTATCTGTAGAAACAAAACACGAGACCTCCGTCGACAAAAAGCAAAAGAAAAAGGACAAACGCGACAAGAAGCCGGAGGAGAAGAAGGTTTCGGACGAGTCGTCCGTTGAGGCGCTCGACTGCACCGAGCAGGCCGTCTCGCCCGCCGAGTTCAAGCGCCGCCCCAACAAGAAGTTCCTGTTGCCCATGATACACAAGCAGCTCACGGCTTGTGACGTCATGTATGTATTATACACGAGAAGACCATGCCTTGTACCGTCAGGTATTGAAACACAAGCAGACCATGCCTTGTACCGTCAGGTATTTAAACACAAGCAGACCACACCTTGTAGCATCAGGTATTTAAACACAATCAGACCACGATTTGTAGCATCAGATATTTAAACACAAGCAGACCACGCCTTGCAACATCAGGTATCAAAACACAAGCAAACCACGCTTTGTATCGTCAGGTATTTAAACACAAGCAGACCATGCCTTGTACCGTAAGATATTTAAACCCAAGCAGACCACACCTTGTAGCATCAGGTATTTAAACACAATCAGACCACGATTTGTAGCATCAGATATTCAAACACAAGCAGACCACGCCTTATACCGTCAGGTATCAAAACACAAGCACACCACGCTTTGTACCGTCAGGTATTTAAACACAAATATATATGTGTCGAATTATCGATATAGCCATAATGTTTGGAGGCCAATTTGCTATTTTTGTACAACATTATTTCGCAATTCACCATTTTCGTTGCGGACTGGCACGTGTTGCCGCGGCATGATCGTAAACCGACTGGCTGCCGTTGGACTCAACTCCGATAATAGGAGTAATAAACAAAATTTTAGCATGCTATTTAGACCATGAAACTGAACAACTTTCCAAAAAGAAACGTAGGTCGAAGTACGAAAAACCAAATTTGACATCGCATACAAAATGCGCTATCAGATGATGCAGTTTCTATGGAAGGTCAAAAATTTATTTTATTCTATGACCTACTAGCGGCCCGCCCCGGCTTTGCACGGGAAGCTAGAATACATAAAAAGATTCCATAGATAAAATCACTTTCACTTTTTTGAAACGTTTTAGATATATCATAAAAGTAAAGCTCATAGACATAGACATTTTTATTGTTTCTTTGGCAATATTTAAGAATTTTTTTTAGATAATATTAATAAGTCATAGGTCATATTATTATTACCTTTATCTACACTCATGTCGTAAACTTTGAAATATGATTCAAAAAGTTGATACGTAAAGCTGTATATTACGCAGAGTATATATAAAAAAATTAAACAGTTACCATTACGTAACGATTATTGTATGAAAATTTTGCAAAGGTGTTATGTAATTTAATTTATCTACACTCATGTCGTAATCTTTGAATTATGATTCAAAAAGTTGGTACATAAGGCTGAATATTACGCAGAGTATGCATAAAAAATTAAAACGTTACCATTACGTAACGATTTTTGTATGAAAATTTTGCAAAGGTGTTACGTAATTTAACTTTTTAATCATAACATAACACTTGGATAAAATTCTTCTTGAACCTAAACCTTTTTAAAGAAGACTGAATATAAGGTCTTTTAGAGAGCCGGTTATAAATGTAACAGTTTTTCTCAGTAGCTGTCAAATATCAGTAGCATATTTACAAAGTGGACCTTATAAACAACCTATTATTTTGGAGCAGTTACAGTAGCAGTTACTATAGTTACAATTATTTTATCTGTAGTGGAAAATATGCGCGCGCAGCCTGAATTTAGAAGGAAATAGATATTAGATTTGCCGCCATTTTCAAATATTTACCTTTTTCAAGTTTTTTGTGCCCGTGAAAGTAATGTGAAAGTTTATTGAAAAAGAAGATAAAGTGGTGCAGTCAGGATACTGCAGTTACACCAGAAGATACTCAATAACTTTGATCTTCTCCCATATTAGTCTAGGACATTTTATGACATAACCTACAATGAATTGGGAAAGAATGAAAATCGAAAAGAAAACCATGTCTTGTTAAGAAAATGTTCTGCTTGTATATTTCACTACCTAGCGGATATATTAAGGCGGCTTCTTCAGACTCATATCAGAACTGTAATATACATAATATAAGTTACCATTGTTGTTTACTTACTTTTGTTTAATTTTTATCATTTTAATAAGTAAAGAAACCTATTGCATGAGTGAAGATAAAGTAGTATACACAACTGCATATAATATGGTATTAAAACACTCGTTTGATGCTATTATCACATTCGGCTACGCCTCATGTGATAAACCCAAACTCGTGTTTTAATAACCTGTTTTATATGACAGTTGCATAAACTACTATTTTTAATTATTACATAACACTTGGATACAATTCTCCTTGAATCTAAACTTTTTTTAAGAAGACTGAATAGAAGGTCTTTTAGAGAGCCCGTTAGTAATATATCAGTTTTTCTTAGTAGCTGTCAAATATCAGTAGCATATTACAAAGTGTACCATATAAACAACCTATTATTTTGGAGCAGTTAGAGTAACAGTTACTATAGTTACAATTATTTCATCTGTGGCTCAAAATATGCGCGCGCAGCCTGAAATTAGAAAGGACTTGGAAATAGATATTAGATTTGCCGCTATTTTCAAACATTTACCTTTTTCAAGTATTTTGTGCCCATGAAAGTAATGTGAAAGTTTATTGAAAAAGTAGATAAAGTGGTGCAGTCAGGATACTGCACTCACACCAGAAGATACTCAATAACTTATGATCTTCTCTCATATTAGTCTAGGACATTTTACGACATAACCTACAATGACTTGGGAAAGAATGAAAATCTAAAAGAAAACCATGTGAATAAAATGTTCTGCTTGTATATTTCAAAGAAGACCTAGCGGATATATTAAAGCGGCTTCTATAGACTTATATTAGGTCTTTACCTATGAAATTGCCGTTTTGTATGGCGAATTTTAGGTAAACTCAATTTTCAGTACAAATATTTTTGCATTTTTCTTAGGAATTATAAATCCAATTTTTTAATTTTTTTAAGCATTATTGGGAAGACATTAAGCTAACAGAAGCTTAAATTTTATTTTCGAAAATTATTAACTGTAAAAAAATATAACAAATCTAATGATGAAATCGGAAGACATTTAAGACGAACAATTTTCAAACCTTTAATTTTATATATCAAACTAAAAGTAAAAACTTTATTTTATGCATAAATTGATAATCTTGAAGTCAACTTTCAAATATAAATCAAATAAAAAAATAGCATTAGAATTATAGGAATTATGATCTCATTAATCTGTAAGAAAATTTCGGCAATTTCATAGGTAAAGACCTATTATCAGAACTGTAGTATACATAATATAAGTTGCCTTTGTTGTTTACTTACTTTTGTTTAATGTTTATAAGGAAGTACGTACCTATTGTATGAGTGAAGATAAAGTAGTATACGCAACTGCATATAATATGGTATTAAAACAGTTTTATATGACAGTTGCATAAACTACTATTATTGCATTTTTTCTTTTTAATGGTTTCGTCAAACTACAGTTGACAATACATGTATTATTTTAATTAAGGTACAGGTAACTTTTGTTCACTTATTTGAAAATTATTTAAGGGAACTATAGGTCTACATTTATGATTTGATGTATTTATTATTTTTAAGAGACTGTTTCTCTTATTTTTTTAATTTTTTTAATTTCTGGAATAAGTACGTGTTTCTTTGTTTCTTATTTTTACCACATGTCAAAACTATAGGATTTTCATACAAACTTTCATGCCTTATTTCCCTCCTTTGGGGGATGATATCTCAAAATTTCTGAACAACATGTTTCTTTATTTCTTATTATTAGCTTAAATCCAAATTTTCAAGTACCTCATGACAAAACTTGATCATTTCATCGCGTTAGGGAAATGAGGGATCATTTCATCGTGTTATGGATGGATGGATGGACGGATGAATTTCCAAAAATCCTAAAACACGTACTTTTTTTATTTTTTACGGGGAGCTCAAAACTAAATTTGTATAATTCTACCTTTAAAAATTAAAGACTTGGAGACCAACACAAAAAAAAAACCATCCCCATTTTCACCCCCTTGAAGGGTGATTTTTAGGAAATGCTTAAACACATGTTTCTTAATTTCTTAGCTTAAATTCAAATTTGTGTGAATCTAACTCAAGAAACAAAGGACTTTAATACAAACTTTAATCCCTCATTTCACCCCCTTAGGGGATGAATTTTGGAAAATCCTTCCTTAGTGGGTGGTTTTGAAGTGCAAGAAACCTGTGTACAAAATTTCAGATCTGTAGCAATAGCGGTTACGGCTCGGCATTGATGAATCAGTCAATAAGTCAGGAAGCTGTTTTATATACTAGGTTATTTTTTTGGACCTGATTTCCTTTTGCTCACTTATTAGTGAGGTCAAAAGCAACAACTTTTGTTCTACGACTTCGCTAACAACGCACGAAAAATTTTCAACTTCCCATACAAAATGGGTCGGTCACGTGACCACTTTAGTATGGAGAGTCGAAATATTTTTGTGTGTTGTTAGCAAAGTCGTAGAACAAAAGCTGTTGCTTTTGACCTCACTAATAAGTGGGCAAAAGGAAATCGGGTCCAAAAAAAATAACCTTGTATATAGATGTTCCTTTGGAAAAGTTGTTCAATTTCATGGGCCGATTCACACCCTTTAGTATTATCACACCTTCCTACACGATGTATCTGTCTGAGTGTATGCACGTAAAACAGCGTGAATTTGTATTGTTTTTGCTCCCGAAGCCCAGTGATTCTACTCATGAAAATAAGCAACTTTCCCGAAGAAAAATTTTTTTACTTGAAAAAAAGTTTTTCGTGTTGACTCGATCACATGATCACTTTACTATGGAGAGGAGAAAAAAGGTTTAACGAGTAAAACAAATTTTTCTCCGGGACAGTTGCTTTTTATCATGAGTGGAATCCCTGGGCTTCGGAAACAAAACCAGTGAAAATTCATGCTGTATGTAAATAATAATTCGCTAAGCTAAATTAATAACAACGATTTTTTTAATGTTTTTAACTGAAAATTTAGACTATTTTAGGAAACTAATTAGTTTTTTTTTCGCCTAAACTATTATTATTAATTTTATATAATTTTTTTAAGTTTTAAAGTTGATGACGTCATTTCACAATAGACGATGAAACGAACGTTACATAGTGCCACAGTGTGGTCACAGTGAAACGAACGTGCTTCGACACAGATGTGTCAATCAAACTCGAAACGTCAAATCGAATCGTTTGACAGAAAGAGCACAGAGAATAAAAGTTTTCTTTTATATTGTTTTTTTTTACTTGTGGAATGACGTAACTCAGTGGTCAAATAAATGTCACAACTGCCGCAGCATTTTTGAATATATTACCGCAATCAAATTACTTTTCTAGTCGAAAAAAAAAAATGGTATGATATAAAAATATCTCGAAATGGTTTTTGTATTTTAGTGTGTTATACCATATTACGAGTATGTACTAAATAACATAATATGTACTATTTATATTATTTAATATATTTAATTATTTTAAAATATGATGTACAATATTGATTTATTTATTTGTCTGTAACATACTTAATTTAAGTCATAGAGGAAGAGTCTAGTATTTAAGACACAGGCTCGGCCTAGTTTAAATGCTAGAGAACAAAAACTTGTATCTTGTATGTTTTCATAAATAAATAAATGAAATAAATAAATATTTAGCTTGGTCAATTGTTTGCAGAGGACCTCGCAAGATGCTGCAGCGTTACCTGGAGAGGAGTCGCGGGGTGGCGGGCACCGCGGGGGGCGCCGGCGGGGGGGCGGAGCACGGGCTCGACTACATCAAGATGTTCGGGAACATTAACGAGGTCAACGAGGTGCTCGACGCAGAGTGTGAGTACCGACATGTTGCTACAAGGGGGATAAATACATCTCCTGAAAACTCTAAAACTCTAATCCCTATTCCCAAGAACTTTAATCCTTCTTCACCTTCACACTTCAGACCTATTTGAATACTTCCTTTCCAAAGACCTTGAACACTTTGTGGAGCACCAACTGAGATTTTTTGTTAATATTAACAATATTCTCAGCCCTTTTCAATCGTGTTTTTCCGGGATATAACCCCATTACTGCTCTGACTAAAAGTGTCCAATGACATCCGATTTAGAATGTCAAATCAACAGGTTATGGGACTTGTTCTACTAGACTTTAGTAATGTTTTCAATACCGTTGATTTCAACTCCTTTTAACCATGTTAAAATCTCTCTCCCTCGGACTCGGCTGTCGAGTGGTTTCGTGGTTATCTCTACGGGCGCGGACAGCGTATTCGTGTTGATGACAAACTGTCAGATTGTTGCGACGTAGTTGCTGGTGTGCCTCAGGGCGGTGCTCTCTCCCCTCTCATTTTTACCCGACTGCCCCAAAACAGGAGGGTTATGTTTTTTCCATCTTTATCAATTTCCTAACTCCCCTTTTATCCTGTCATTACCACCTGTATGCTGACGATCTGCAAATTGACTTGCATGCTTCCATTGATGATTTCGTGAATCTGGTTTCCAAACTGAACGATGATCTTGCGACTGTCCATCGTTAGAGTGAGTCACATGGTCTTTAAGTACCTAAATCCTAACAAGTGGTGTGATGTGTTCCAGTGGAGCGGCACCAAGATACTGGTGGTACAGAGGGCTGGGCGGTGCTGATGGCGCTGCGAGGGTACATCGACCCGCTCGTACAGCTCGCGGCCCAGCAACATGCGCTGGACCCCTTCCTGCTCAGCATCGCGCCCGCCGTCTCCTTCAAGTGAGTGTGCTACTGGGGGCAGTCCTGTACCACTACACTACATACAGGGAGGGTACATCGACCCGCTCGTACAGCTCGCGGCCCAGCAACACGCGCTGGACCCCTTCCTGCTCAGCATCGCGCCCGCCGTCTCCTTCAAGTGAGTGTGCTACTGGGGGCAGTCCTGTACCACTACACTACATACAGGGAGGGTACATCGACCCGCTCGTACAGCTCGCGGCCCAGCAACACGCGCTGGACCCCTTCCTGCTCAGCATCGCGCCCGCCGTCTCCTTCAAGTGAGTGTGCTACTGGGGGCAGTCCTGTACCACTACACTACACTACACTACATACAGGGAGGGTACATCGACCCGCTCGTACAGCTCGCGGCCCAGCAACATGCGCTGGACCCCTTCCTGCTCAGCATCGCGCCCGCCGTCTCCTTCAAGTGAGTGTGCTACTGGGGGCAGTCCTGTACCACTACACTACACTACATACAGGGAGGGTACATCGACCCGCTCGTACAGCTCGCGGCCCAGCAACATGCGCTGGACCCCTTCCTGCTCAGCATCGCGCCCGCCGTCTCCTTCAAGTGAGTGTGCTACTGGGGGCAGTCCTGTACCACTACACTACACTACATACAGGGACCGTACATCGACCCGCTCGTACAGCTCGCGGCCCAGCAACATGCGCTGGACCCCTTCCTGCTCAGCATCGCGCCCGCCGTCTCCTTCAAGTGAGTGTGCTACTGGGGGCAGTCCTGTACCACTACACTACACTACACTACATACAGGGAGGGTACATCGACCCGCTCGTACAGCTCGCGGCCCAGCAACATGCGCTGGACCCCTTCCTGCTCAGCATCGCGCCCGCCGTCTCCTTCAAGTGAGTGTGCTACTGGGGGCAGTCCTGTACCACTACACTACACTACATACAGG
Source organism: Athrips mouffetella (assembly GCA_947532105.1). NCBI lineage: Eukaryota > Metazoa > Arthropoda > Insecta > Lepidoptera > Gelechiidae > Athrips > Athrips mouffetella. The sequence continues at coordinate 2,323,071 of OX383958.1, forward strand.
GAGGGTACATCGACCCGCTCGTACAGCTCGCGGCCCAGCAACACGCACTAGACCCCTTCCTGCTCAGCATCGCGCCCGCCGTCTCCTTCAAGTGAGTGTGCTACTGGGGGCAGTCCTGTACCACTACACTACACTACATACAGGGAGGGTACATCGACCCGCTCGTACAGCTCGCGGCCCAGCAACACGCACTAGACCCCTTCCTGCTCAGCATCGCGCCCGCCGTCTCCTTCAAGTGAGTGTGCTACTGGGGGCAGTCCTGTACCACTACACTACACTACATACAGGGAGGGTACATCGACCCGCTCGTACAGCTCGCGGCCCAGCAACACGCACTAGACCCCTTCCTGCTCAGCATCGCGCCCGCCGTCTCCTTCAAGTGAGTGTGCTACTGGGGGCAGTCCTGTACCACTACACTACACTACATACAGGGAGGGTACATCGACCCGCTCGTACAGCTCGCGGCCCAGCAACACGCGCTTCCAGCATTGAAAAACGCGAAACTCGTCAAACCGAGTAATCTGTCAGAATTTGAAATTGACAGAAGCGTGGAGCTATATATAGGGTAACTTTTAATTAGTTCTTGATAGCAAAAGATATGCATGTGCTTATGATACTGAACAACTTCTCCCAAGGAACATAGGTCGAAATACGAAAAACCAAATTTAACCTACCATACAAAATGCGCTATCAGCTGATGCAGTTTCTATGGGAGGTCAAAACTTGATTTTCGTATTTCGACCTATGTTCCTTGGGGAAAGTTGTTCAGTATCATGAGTACATTCGTACCTTCTGCTATCAAGAACTAATTAAAAGTCACCCAGGGTGCTTCCTTATTAACTGTATTGAGAATATCTGAAGATGTTACACAGATTATAAAAATAGTGTCCGTTCTGTACGTAGTCATGGATGTTATGACACTTAAGACACTCTCCGCTCAAATTCCACTCAAAAATTGTCCGAGCTGAGTCGCGTCTTTTCAACGCGTGGCAGCATGAAAAAATTGTCTTCAATCGTGATTTGGCCGGATCGTGAGAACAACGTCACGCAATACCAACTTTTTTTTCTTTGCCTTCTACATCCTACCGCTGGGCAAAGGCCTTTTCCTTGGCTTTCCATTGGTCTTACGATATTTTGTAACCTCTTCCCAATTCTTTAAGATCGTCATGCCAATGCAGTGAAACAAAAATTCTCTTTTAAATGTCAAGAAAATAATTAGCTTGTTGAACCTTTTCCACAAGCGAAAAGAACATGATTCAACCTAATCAATCCCAAACGGGCTCGGTTACCTAACGGACCTATTATCGTTTAGGTAGTCAGGAACACTTGTGACCACAACGAAACGAGGCGGGATAAACCTAACTCACGATTTTATGGTCAGTTCCTTTACGTTTGCACATGATTTCAAAATAAACCTACGCCTTCGAATCGTAATTGTTCGTACTTATTAACAGTTTAAGTAGTTGTATAAAGCTTCTATTGTATAAAGTCAAGGCTGCGGTTAAATCTGTTTCTGTCACTTTCTGTTTTGATGTTATAAAAGTTACAGCAATAGATTTAAAGGTGCGTGCTAACTTTAAAATTTGGTGCGACTAGCTTTTTGTGTTTTTAAACCCAATCCCACTATTGAATGGTTTTTTTATCAGATTTTCAAAATAATTTTTATTTAAAATATAAAACAGTCATCATTGTCAACAATATTAAATTAAATTAATAAAATAGAAGTCAGTAGTCACGAACATTATTGTTCTGAATGTCTACACTGGACTTCTATTTAGTCAAAAAGCCCTCCCCGAATCGTAGGGACGCAAAGGTGGCCGTGACACTCGCCGCGCTGGATGGCAATGGACAAACTTTGCGCCAGTATGATCCGGAGCGAGCATCATACCCCTTCTCGCGTATTCGACGGCCTATCTCCTTCACGAAGAAAATAGCCTCCAACCTCCAGCAACCTATGGTCTCAAACGCTAGCGGGACAAAGTAATAATTAGCGTCCAAAACTGAGTACTTGTGCCGCTTTTTGTTAGCCGCAGCTTCAGCGGCAGCCTTTGAATTACAATAAACGAATAATTTTGTTTGTTTTGTAGATTCTGGAAGGATGCCACACTCTTGTACCTGCAGCAAATTGACCGGATGTATGCACGCGGCGAGGATCACAAACTAGCCGGTGAGAACACAGTGATAATCACATCTTAATTAATATCGGCAAAGTATAGTATCAACCGATCTCTACCCGTGAGTGTCGTGAGAGGCGACTAAGAGATTATGAACCAGAGGAAGAGCAGTAGCATTCTTCTATGTGTCATACCATTTTACATAATGTGGTCACCAACAACCGTGGTCCATGGTGCCAGCCGCAACGCTAACAAGCGTGGTGACTGGTACTTCCCCTCCACATTGTTCCAGCAAATGCTGGAATTCTGGAGGGAGCTCCTTGTCCTGTAGTGGATGTTTCATGGGATGAGGTGATGCGCCAGTTTCAAGAAGCACCTTTAAAGTTAAAATCTTTCATTTGCTACAAATGTGGCATTAAGTTGAGTCAGGACCATTTCACTGGCCTGCCTGTCACAGTACGTGCAAGTAATTCTTGCTTTAGCGTATGATTGATTAATAATAAAACGTGTATCTGTGAGATCTTGTCTCTGGACTGGTTTTAGGTTAAGTAGTATAGGTAATTTTTTTTTAATTGTTTTTGTATTACTTATCATTATGTAATTTTTATCCTTGTTATTGTGTGTGTACTGTGGCTGTTTCCACTGACGTGCTGTTGACCGTACCACGCGTTTCTGCTGTTTTCTGGAGGAAGTTCCCTGTCGTGCAGTAGTCGTCTCATAGGATGTCATGCTAGGTATCACCGGCAATGTGTTGTTGTGTGCAGAGAGCAAGTCGTACGGCGGCGCGCTGTACCGCAAGGTGGTGACGCAGCTCAGTCTGCACGACGTGAAGGGCGCTGTGCAAACCCTGCTCGACGCCCGGCTTTACAAGGAGGCCTACGTGCTCAGCCGGACCAGGTTACTATCATGGGTTATATACGCACAGTAATCGATATATTACCAAAATAAAAAATGTTAACTGCGTTATTTGAGTCCGAAAAAATTTTATATATTTTATTTACTCTTATATTGTGAATCGTCAATAATGCATTCAGAATAATGTGCCAGAATTGTAGATTAGATTGGTAACAATGATGAATGTGGCTTTGGACAGGAAAGGAATGAAAGTAAATGTAAGCAAGACGAAAGTAATGGTACTTGAAAGAGAAGAATGTATGACAGAGTGTACTATATTAACAAACAAACAAGTCGAACAAGTGAAGGAGTTTGTGTATCTGGGTTCAAAGTTTACGAGAGATGGAAAGTGTGAAAGTGATATTGAAAGAAGAGTGAATGCTGGAAACATGGTGAATGGTGCCCTGCACGCCTTTATGAGGAATCAGAAGGTGTCTCACAAGGCTTGTTTGGCTGTTCATGGGGGTGTTTTGGTACCAACACTGATGTATGACAGTGAAAGCTGGGTATGGCAGAAGAAGCATGAAAGTAGAATTAATGCAGTGGAAATGAGAGCGCTAAGGAGTATGATTGGTGTAAAATTAAGTGACAGGATTAGAAATAGTGTGATAAGAGAACGGTGTGGCGTAAAAGAAGACGTAGTGTCCAAAATCGAGAAAGGGATGCTGAGATGGTTTGGTCATGTAGAGAGGATGAATGAACGAAGACTGACGAAAGAGATCTACCAGGCGAGAGTGAATGGAAACGTTGGAAGAGGAAGGCCTAGGCGAACGTACCAGGACCAAATTCAGGATGTTCTGAATAAAGGCCAAGTTAAAAGTACCCTAAACCGACGAGCATGTATGAAAGGATTGATGAAAGTACAGGAAGCAAGGGAAGTATGTCAAGATCGTAGCAGGTGGAGGACTGTGGTCTCTGCCTACCCCGACGGGAAAGAGGCGTGATGTTATTATGTATGTATGTATGTAATTGTAGATTCTATTTTATTTTAAGATTGAATAAATAAAAAGAAATAAAAATAATATAAAATAGGCGTGCCACAGCGAGCTGTATGCTGTAGGGAGGTTGCATTGCAATAATTACAATGGTGGAAAACTTGGCCAACAGATGTATTTTTATTGATTTTGTAATGAAATAAGTCTTAAAAGCGTTCACGATTCGCCTTCAGGTGTTTTAAATCAACTAGGAATATTGCTTAGTAATATCGCCGGGAAAAGAGAAAAACATTACGAAAAGGTTTGTTCTTGAACACATTATTTTAGGACTCACGATATGAGAGTAGATAAAGATGTGTATGCAACTCCACATAATTAGGTATAAAACACTCGTGTCATCTATTAGGGAACTTGGCTCGCTACGCTCGCCTGCGTCCCATAAACCAACGCTTGAGTTTTATACCCCTCATTATGTACCGTTGCATAAACTACTATTAAAATAACTTAATGAATTAAACTAAATAACTTAATCTCTAATTATGGGCCAAGTTTCGAGGTTCCTTAAATTTGTGTGTTCTGCTGCGAATTTGGTCTCAGAACGTTCGTCGCGAAAGGGTAATTATAACCTGTTTGGGAACCCGGCCTGATTTGCTTGTGTGTGTGTGTAGGTACATGGACAGCCTGGCGGAGCAGACGCTGCGTCTGTGGGCGCACGAGAGCGTCATCAACTGCCAGTACAACCTGGCCGCCGTCTGGTGAGTCCATCATCCTAACATCCATAGGTTTTGTGAAATGGTGACCCGCTTGCGGACACTCACATGGCCGAACCCGTTAAGTATCACCCTCTGCAGGTTGGCTCTTATTCTGGAGCTCGCCTCTGGAAAAAGAACCGACGGCCGATGGTCCTAAAGTTGACGTAGCTACTGAATAAAGTAATAGTACTATCATACAGAACGGACACTCCGCCCCCCGCCCGCAATCTCCCCGCACCCCGCGCGCATTCGCCAGTGTGATTGTCGTGGCTCTTTTGTACTGAATATGCGGGCCTACACGACTTTCCAATTTCAAATTCGCGCTCGATGTATGTAGTTCTGGGGTGTGACCAAATTATGCCAATTTAGGGTGGTGTTGATAAATCCCTAAGTATGAGATTGCTCTCAAGGTGTACTTTCATACAATTTATACATCTTGAGTGCAATATTAGTTTATTGAAAGGGATTTATCGTATCAATACGACCATTAAGAGGTTACCCCCAGCCAGCTAGCGCCCCCATCAGTTATAAATATATTACTCGCTAAATACAAAACTTATCGAAAATCTGTCTTACAAAATTCAAGTAAAGGTACCCTAGTTTATTTAGAACTATCCTGAAAAATATAGTGTAGTGTGCTCGCCTCTCCTACCTTAGTATATAAGTATTAGTCAATAAACCTGCATCATACGGAACACACGTTTGTCTTATTAAACGCTCTCCCGGGTCCCCGCACCGCCTGCTCTGTTCACTTTACTCTCCACCTTTTTTTTTTCCATCTTCAAAACTTTTCCCGATCTTCTTTCCTATTTAGTATACCTTTTTCCAAATTTTTGTTTTTCGGTTGGTAATTTTTCTCCATCATTTCGACACGGTTTTGTTTTTATCCATCTTATCCCTGATCTTCCTTATATCTTCTTTTTAATTTATCAAACGTGTAAATTTTATTCTTCTGATATTTTTGTTCTTATTAAAACACTGTCTTCCTGATCTTGTCTACCTATTTTTTACGCCGTCTCTTCTTCACTACCGCCACTGACTCACCTTTTTTTAGTATTCATTTACATATTTATTTGATGTTAAAAGTATAATTTTATGTATTAATTTATCTTATAAAAATTACACATATTTTTTTTATTTATTAGATTTTAAAGTTCATAACGTTTAATTTTTTTTTTCAGTACAAATTGTTTATTTTATTTTTTATCACACGTAGCACAGAACCATTACACCAAAGTTCGCGCGATTGCACAGCGCTGCCCGTATAAGGCAGCACTGGCAGGGTCGCCATGCGGTGCGGGGACCCGGGAGAGCGTTTAATAAGACAAACGTGTGTTCCGTATGATGCAGGTTTATTGACTAATACTTATATACTAAGGTAGGAGAGGCGAGCACACTACAATAGTTCACTGTAGTTACAGATACAAAAACTGCTAAAAGTGGCCGTTTTTCGCACTTTTTGTATCTGTATCTACAGTGAACTATATTTTTCAGGATTGATAGGTTCTAAATAAACTAGGGTACCTTTACTTAAATTTTGTAAGACCGATTTTCAATAAGTTTTGTATTTAGCGAGTAACATTTTTTTACTGATGAGGACGCTGCTCCTACCGCTGCCCCCGTGAACTTATTTTGACGTATAATCCATGTTACGAGTCAATGCCAATGCTTACCAACACATTTTGTAGCCATAGAACCAAACAAACCACCACGAACCAGACGAATCAAAGTATATTTGACGGAAAAAATAACTTTGTTTTACAATCTTGTTTTTTTTTCTGACAGCTTTAGCTGATTACTATTGATCATGGAGCACAGCCTTGATATAGCTGCAAAATGTGTTGGTAAGCAATAAAAGGTATATTGAATGACCGAATAAGTTAGTAAAACTTGCTACTGTTATTTCTCTTTTACGTGTATGAAACACTACCTTTTAATTTTCTACAGCTACATAGCCCTCGGCGACTTGTCGCAGGCGGCGGCGGCTCTCAGCAAGTCGTCTGACGAGGACTCTCTGTCGCTCGCCGCCGACATCGCCAAGACGCTCGGACAGAACACCTTCGCCGGACACGTCGCCGAGAAGAGGGACCAGCTCAAACACAAGAGGGACCAGGAAGAGCGAGACCTCAGCAAGCTCCCCACCAGAGCTGAACTCGCTGTCATAACTGCCGAAAACGGCGAACCAGCAAGCGAAGATATCATAGATAAGGATAAGATAGAGGATAATAATGATTCTTCTAAAGAAGACCAAAAAGAAGTATGTGCTGCAACTAATGGAGATGCTGCAGAAGAGAAGTCTATGAAAGACGTTTCTGTAGATAATGGAACTACTACTGATAAAGATGAACCTATAAAAGAAAATTCTTCTGCGGACATAAAATGTCTTATAGAAGAGAAATCTTCAGAAGAAGCTTTGGTAGATAATGGAAATGCTATCGATAATGATAAGTTAGTTAAAGAAATTTCTTCTGCAGACGTAGATTGTACTAAAGAAGATCAATCTCTTAAAGATTCTAATGTAACTAAGGTGCTAACTGAGGCCAAAGGCCTGGCAAGTCTCGAAGACTCTCAAACTACAGAAACTCCGGATGTAGGTGATCAGAAGTCAAAAACCTGCAAGCAAATGATTGAAGATCTATTAGAACAACTGCCTAAAGAAATGCAGTGTCTTATGAAAGATGGTTCGTCGAACGGTACGCACAAAGGCGACGGAGATACCATTAAAAATGGTGACGCTACACATAAAGTAGACACAACATTTCTAGGCAAAGGAGACGAAATACCCCAAGCCAACGCCAGTACTGAATAAGTCTATTGTGATTTTTGAACTGATTGTGATTCATTCGTTTTAAGTTTGTTTAACATCCTCTTAGTGTGTAAGGTAATTCCACGTGGTACCTGCTTCGTGTCCCGCAGGGTATAAGTGTATGGCGAATAGTTCGAGCAACTTATAGTTAGATTACAGATTACCTTAATTATGTTCTTTTTTCGCTCGACTTTTCGCAATAATTTAATATTTTTGGAGGATTTTATTATTTTCTCATTTGTCGAATGTTGTTGATTTGATCGTTCGTATTGTGTGCGCGACGTGCGCGTCGGTCGTGATTTAATGTTATGTTTGTTAATTATTTGGTTAAGAGTTAACCGTAGTTATGTTGCTCTACTACTATTTAATAAACGTTCTTTTGATTAAGCCTTATGTTTCATTTCCGTTAAGCTAACTCCACTAAACATTCATTTATACATAAGATAAAATTTATTTCATTTTACTTAGTTAAAATTTACAAAATATTACACGATTGGAAAGATTTCGGTCTCAACGCGTTTAGAAAAAGTTTGTCTATGACGGTTATTTTCCGTTTCCGCGCATGGGTGACAGGCGGAGAGCCAATGAACGATTCGCTAGCCCCCTGGGGGGTCGCGCTCACCCCCGCGACTATACTTTAGTATTATATAGTCTAAGCCCGCGACTCATTTTTTGACATCTGCGCATTAACGGTCACAGACAAAGTTATTTTGTACGCAGTATAATGCCTAAACTAAGTAAAAATCTTACTTGAATCTTAGGCATTGACAAAACATGTAGCAGGCAAATCGTATAATTCGCCGTTTACAAACGACCGGCAGATTGTAAGCCGGTTTAGATCACTACAGGTGCATTTTGGGTTAGGTTTTCTTGCGACCACAACGAAATGAAATATGCTAGAAACAAAATACGCGTGGTTATGTAAAATAAAGAATTTAAAAACTTCTCGGCATTTTGTAAAATGCCAAAGCATGTTTAGCGGCGAATTATAAGATTTACCTACGACATACACATTAAAAGAGCGCTCCGGAATTGCGAAATTCCCCTGTGGGGATCACGAGGAAATCGCATTCGCTTGATGTCCCCCCCGACTCACACTTGACGGGTTTGAAGTGACATGGTATGTTACCTCCACAATCGAGTTCCATTCTGATCAACTAGTTGATCCGTTGAGTTGATCCGAGTGGAAGAACAGCAGACTACATAGTTCAGACTCGTGGTATGTACCCCTAAAGTTGCAGGTTGCAGAACGAATAGTACTACCCAAGTATCTATATAAATGTCCACCCCTGTGGCACGGTACTCTAATTAAGCAGTTTTGAAAACCTTCACCTGAACCGCGAGTAGACCAACTCTACTAAATCTGTCATGAACCGATGGGCCCATATAAAAAAAAAAGTAGGGTCAACGTAAGAAGTCCGTTTTGACATTTAACACCAAAGCACAGGGTTCATTTTACTTTGCATGTCGTAATTTTGCATAAGACTGACAGCTGTCAGAACGGACCATAATCTTTATAAGGGCTTTCCTGCAGCCAACTAGCGCCCCCATCAGTTAAAAAAATATTACTCGCTAAATACAAAACTTATCGAAAATCTGTCTTACAAAATTCAAGTAAAGGTACCCTAGTTTATTTAGAACCTATCAATCCTGAAAAATATAGTTCACTGTAGTTTAGTTACAGATACAAAAACTGCTAAAAGTGGCCGTTTTTCGCACTTTTTGTATCTGTACAGTCAACTATATTTTTCAGGATTGATAGGTTCTAAATAAACTAGGATACCTTTACTTTAATTTTGTAAGACAGATTTTCGATAAGTTATTTAGCGAGTAATATTTTTTTAACTGATGGGGGCGCTAGTTGGCTGGGGGTAACCTCTTAAGCACACTACTTTTATTAAAGCGTATTATTAAAACAAATTTTATGTTTAGTTTTTTTATCAAATAAATCCGAAAGAAACAATGCACTAGGAATCAAATATTTATTATTGACACCATAATAACATCGAAACGGTATTTATAGATTAAAGACGAATAACTACTCAGTAATTTCAATGCTAAGTCACACAAAAGATTTGTGCCTTAAGTTGTGCATACTGTCACTATAAATATTACAAAACAGGATGTAAGAGGCGATGAATCGAAAACTGAAAGGGCGTGCTCAGTCAACGAAACTGAACCAACCTTACCATGGAAACATTTCTGGAAAATAAAAAAATTGTGTCTTTCCATACAAATTGCTCACTGATCGATTTGGACATTTTTTTTCTTATTTCTCAAACATGTGTCCTTGGGAACACACCCGGTTTCGTTGACTGAACACACCCTTTCAGTTTTCAGTACACCGTCTTTATAATAAATACCTAATAAGTACAATTTTTATAATACTTAAAGGTATATTGTACTAAGATGAAACAGGGCTCTAAAGCAGAAACAAAGTTAAAAAAACAATTTCCAAATGTTTTCGAACTTCTAGCTACGTACTACAAAATATATACATGGCACCAAGTATCCTATCACAATGTTAGTTTCGTCTCAATCTCTTTAAATCACGTCCCAAAAATGCTTCTGGAATGGCAACGATACATCAGTCTTCGTTTGGTCCTTATGGTGCGCTAATCAGATCAAAATAATTAATAAAAACATACGATTCTCCATTAATAAACAGTTGACTGTAAAATTAAGCAGTCTTGTCACGCAATTAAGTACACTCGGTCGTTTAAAGAACGAGGTTAAAATGGTGGCGATATTGCCTGTTGCTAATTTAAACAAATATTTAGGCCTGGATCAGTGCGACACGGACGCCCACGACGGACCGTAAAATATATGAAGCCTATACAGTTCGCTCAGTCCAATGCTATCCGCTCCGCAAGGCCATGCAAGGCACTGAACCGACAGTATAGGCTCCATAAATTTTACTGTTCCGCCCGCCCGTTCCGCGTCGCAATGATCCAGGCCTTAGAAATAGGACTGTAGGATACTTCTATCATAGAGCACATAATTTAAGCATGTTACTCAAACCATAAGGGCGATATTTCACTTGGACACCACGGTGGCGCGACTGGTTGCGCCACTGGTGTTCGTAACTAGACACCAGTAAAGACACCAGAGTCGCCACACCCTGCGGCCACAGTATTAAGGGCTATATTTCACTGGGAGTGGTAGCGCGACCAGCATCCGAGCTGGTTGTGCCGCCAAATTGGTTGCGCAACCAAACGGATACCAGGTGAGTAACTCTCTATAGAGCTGTATACATTTTGTTGGTAGCGGCGACTGGTTGCGCTGCCATGGTGTCCCAGTGAAATACCGGCCTAAGAATCTGAAAATTAAACAAAAATAAACCTCCCATTCTAAATACAGCTTCTATGGGAAGTTGAATTTCTTTTCGTATTTTATCTTAAATTTTATGGACTAAGTAGCACGCTTAAACTTTAACTGCTATTTAATTTTTTTTCTTTACATGACTAATTTCCACACACAGAGACGTTACTTAAAGTTAATATGTTATTAAGACTCGTCCTGTCATGTTCTGCAGTTCTATGTCAATTCAATCGAAAAAGACGATATTACACTTAACCAAAGTCTAACTTTAAGTGACGGCAATGAGTTTCGATTTATAAATCAGTGAGTATTTCTTGTCCATTAGACATCAACGAATACAATAAAAGTCCAGCTCACAACATCGACTTAACGATAATTTAACATCAATTCTATCTAATTTGATCAAAACACTGCTAAAAGTATCGACTCATCTACAATAGGGCGATAAGTTTCATAAGTATTTATAAAAGAATTTATTTTTGCATACTTTTAAAAAACAAAATATTCTTTAGTGCAGAAGAGGTTTGATTCAGATTGACCGAACATTGACTCTTGTTTGTCATACTATGAGAAAATAAGGACACCCTCGTGTCTTATTAACCGGATTATTTTTTAATACGAAAATATGGTATAAAAGATGTAATTTGTTCCCCCACACTTGCAATCTTTAGCGGAGTCGCAGACACCCCAAGTTCTTCGAAGAGGTCTGCATTCAACTGCACTGAAATATCGGGCGATCACAATAAATAATAAAAACTACGGTAAATTTTCCGTTTTAAGTAAGAGTCTATGTACACTGATAATTTGTTAGATTGTTCGTGTGTTTAGCCCAAGTCTGAAGGTTCTTCGTTTTCGCGGTTGGAGTCGTGTAGTTTCCCGCGCTTCTTGCAAAGACTTATCAGTTTCGCATTGATCTTCTTTAGTTTATGGTTTTCTTTCAACAGGTCCGTTAATTGTTGACTCTGAAAATATTCATTATCATGACGTCCCACAAAAAGTCGAGAATTTCACAACGAGAATGCGTGAAAATTAAGATAGAATTTGATGTAAACTTTTTTATTGACTGCAACGGAATATAGACGCTTTTTTCTTCGTTGGTGGTGTGTCTTCGGCAAATTTGCATCAACCTTTTGACATCCTTGTGTATTTTAAATAGAGTACATTTTGCAATATTTTTTTTATTACGGTCCCGGCCGACACCAGGCACACTTAACGATAACCAAATATACGCGTCTTGCTTTCTCCACACCACCAACGAAGAAAAAGGCGTCTATATTCCGTTGCAGTTAATAAAATAAAAATATTGTGATTCGTAGTCGAGAAGTATACATTAAATTCTATTGAATTCTTAATTTCACGCATTCTCGGTGTGAAATTTAGTTTGGCGCCTGCGTGCGTTTTGATTTATTGAGTGAATATTTGAGAAATAGTAGAAGATCCAAGACCGAGCTTGTATGGGGTGCTCTGCGCAAAACCTGCTGGGATGATACTTGGTACAATTCACGTAAACACATAGTTAACATAGAATACTCGGTAGACTACAATAACTTTCTAGATTTATCTGACAGCGCCATCTGGTTTTAGTGAGATTTATGCTTTTCCGTGTTACTAACCTTATTAGATAGATAAAAAGTTTATTAAGAAGCGGTACAAAAGAAATAAAAAGAGAAATAGTAACAAACACACATAATCAAAAAGAAAGTTAGAAACACGATCAGGTATTTTGTACCGCCGCCACCTTATATAGGCCCTCAGCATGTGCTACGGAAACGCGATGCGAACCGCAGCGCTGTTATTCTACTGGTACCTTACAGGTACCTTACATTCAAAGTCATAAAAAATCAGTTCAAAAACTAGAACCCGACTACTGGCAAATCTTGCTCTAAAAAGTATGAAACAAGAAAATATTGTCATCGGAAATTGTTATGTACAAACTATGGTATTTAATAAATATTCATAGCGATGTTCAGATAATAGCCGTGGTCATATTGTTATGCCTCTTTGCCCTGAAGTTTATGATCGCTTTTTCGGATAGGTGTCATAACATGACCACGGCTATTATCTGAACATCGCTATGAATATTTATTAAATACCATAGTTTGTACATAACAATTTCCGATGACAATATTTTCTTGTTTCATACTTTTTAGAGCAAGATTTGCCAGTAGTCGGGTTCTAGTTTTTGAACTGATTTTTTATTTCAATTATTTTAGGGTTGTAAATACTTAAAAAAGCTAACAACATATATATTTTTGATATGTGCTCGTTAAACCCTTTCATTTGATACCCAACACGGTACGGTTAAAAATTTTTTTTATTAGTCCTTGACTTAATCTGCTCTAGAGGGCGCCACATACAATTAAACGAAATTTCTTGTATCCTATAACCAGCGGATAATTAAGACGCTTCTAACGACACCTCATTTGTCAAAATATGAGAAGTAGTTTCAAAGTTATGATGGAACAGATGAACATACATACATATATACATACATACATACCGATCAAAATCATAACCCTCCTTTTTGCCGTAGTCGGGTAAAAATAGTTTATTCATTGTTGGATATTAAAATCTCTTAATGACATCAGATAAAGTACACCGCTTCACAATGATAGTCGTGGTACCTGCACGATGGCGCTGCCGGCCGCGTGCAGCGCCGGGTCCCGCAGCTGGCTCTCCAGCGCCGCCTTCTCGCGAGACGCGCGCTCCAGGGCCTGCGGGGGCCAATTGTACATCTATGATCCAACTTTTCCTTTATCCCGACTAGTGTAGGCAACGAAGCAGTTGACCCCAACATAATTCTCTCAGGCAGATTTTATTTGTCAGGATGATAAAGTATCATGATTTAAATATAAATTCAAAATATCCAAAAAAAAAATTAAAAACATTTTTTCATACATTTTTTGTAATTTTTGTATTGAAAAGTTAAAACTAACGAAATTTTTTTTGGATTTTATTATAGAAGTTTTGTCTCATATAGTGTAAGTACCCCAGCAAAGTTACATCGACTGAGGATTTAATGTGGGGGTCTCCATACAAAGATCCGCTTCGTTTCCTAAACTAGACACTTACTAATCTGTTTTGCAACCATAGTACATTTGACGAAAAAATAACATTGTTTTACAAACTTGTTTTTTCTGACAGCTCTAGAGCCGATTGCTTTTTACATGCAAATGTGTTGGTAAATAAATGAAAAAATTGGACTCTATATCAGTTTACGAAAGAGCGTCACGTTTTGAAAACAAAATTATTACCTCAAATTCGTGTATAATGTGTTAAAAAGTGGATATTTCTGACTAAAAACTTTCTGACTATTTCTGGATGTAAAACTATAGGGGTGTATATTGCGGTTTTTGTAATACGCATAGGAAACGTATGTGTAAGGTACCTCGAAACTTGGCTCATTGACAGGGATGAGGTCAATAAGTAAAAATGAAAAATACGAATTTTTTTCGGTTGCTAATAATAAAGTTATAAGTCTATGTAATAAATTTTGTTTTTGTCAAATATCGATTAGCCGTATGGTAGAATGAAATGTAGCCATGGCCAGTCTTAAAAAAAAAACTGACAACTGTTCTAAGTAGTCTGTGGTCGGTTTATACAGCTGTTAGTTTTTTTTATGATAGGCAATGACTACTCATCACATTCTGCCATACGACCTATCGATATTCGACAAAAACATTTTTTTTTTAAAACTTCGTCATTTAAAAATTGGTATTTTTTATTTATCTATAATGATCCTATTCCTGTTTATGAGCCAAGTTTCAAGGTACCTTTCATATAAGTTTCCTTTGCGACTTGAAGAGAAATGTTAACTGCAAAATGTTTGTTTACATAACGTGACGCTCTTTGATGAACACTATAGAACTGTTCTATGGTACTCGTACATTACGCACTACATTCGATTCAGTTTAAGTAGTATTCGGTCCGAGTTTTCTTGATTCAGATTTTCACGGATTCGGTTCGGACGTAGTGCGTAAACACCAAGGAGGTTTTAGTAGCAGCTCTTGCTGCTAAGGAGGGAGCCATAAGCGTAGCACTTTCTTGCGAGGGACCTCCATACTAAAATGTATGGATTTTTTTTCAAATCCTAAAAACGTAAAATTTTTATCTTTCTCTCTGAGAAATATGTGACATGGGACTAATAAATGCTACTACCACAGTTTTTCTGGTGAAAACACTTACCATTCAGGAAATAACCGGTGTTAAAAATCACGCATAAAATGGCTATTACGGATTATTTACGCTTCCGTTCTTAGTATTAATGATCAATTCACAAGTAAAAAACGATATATTTTCACTTTCGCAAACAAAGTTTATACTAAAACATTAGATTTTTAAAGATATCTTGATTTTTGTAAAACTTAACTGAGTTGTTTGACCGACTAGCATGGGCGATAGTGAGACGCTTTACACTTCACTAGCTCATACAGTATATGTATATGGCGGACTCTATAGTTTTTACTCTGAGGTAGACACTCTTATCGAATAGACGGTCAGCAAAAAAAAACCTACAACCACAATAAAGTAGGTCGATTAGAATGTCAGCAGTGTGAGAGCAGGACGGAGCGATGCGTTAGATATTGGAGCGACAGAGTTAAGTATCGCTCTGTGCATAGCTTAGGTCTGCTGTCATTATAATGAAGCGACATTGGGTTAAATGGGTTATGAACTAATAGTGAAGTACTAACAAATCGACGCTAAACTGACGAGCGTGTATGAAAAAGGTAAATGGAAATTGAGGAAGCGAGGGAATAAATATCCTATACTATTAAACGAGAAATATTTGTATATATAATAAATTTGCAATCAGGTTTTCGAATACGGCTCTAACGATTAATTCGGGGGTTTTTGAGGGCGAAAAATCGATCTAGCTAGGTCTCATGACGTCTGGGAAATTTCGTTTTCCTCGTGTTTTTAAACGCCGCGTCTTCCTCGTGTTTTTGAAAGCCGTTTTCGGAAGTACCACCCTCTTGCTGAAGGAGGTAGGGCTTTTGTGGAAAGTCCGTCTGGGGAAGTACCACCCCTTTGCTTTTTTCTGCCGTGAAGTAGCAGTGTTTGCACTGCTGTGTTTCGGTTTGAAGGGCAAGAGAGCCAGTGAAATTACAGGCACATGAGACATACCATCTTAGGTCTGAAAGTGAGCAACGAGCTTTGCTGTCTTATTAGTGTCAAAATATGCCATTAATAAAACAGTGGCTGGTATGGGTATGGGCGGTCACTCACCATCAGTGGTTTGTTCACTTGTAACATAAAAAAAAAAGAAAAAAAAAAGACAGAAACTTAGCGCGCCATCTGTTGGCGGGTAGCATAGCTTACTCACCCGACGATATTTTAATGTTGGGGCGGCTATTATAGAGCGAAGCTCGGTCGCCCAGGTACTTGTATAATAATAAATATTGGGGGACATTTCACACAAGGCCCCTGATCCCTAGGAAAGCCCTGTACTATGCTCCACATGGACATCTGCTACATTCAGTAGGACCCCACCAAAGGAGATTCTCCCTACAGCAGCCAAACTGGGTTTGCAAGCGGTTGAGACTTCCAGACCGACCACTGCAAGTTACCATCCGGAGAGTGGACCTCAATTTGCCTTTAAACTTATTTTAAAAAAAGTAGATTATAATTCTTAGCGATAGAAGAGCGGTGCCTCCAAACACAGGCGCTAAGCTTACTTGGAGACACCTGCGTAATAGATTCTTAGTACGCATTGTTAAAAGAAATAAAGAAAAATTTTATTTTTTATTTTTATTTATTAATTTGTGGGACATAGCGTTCTTCAACGGGGACACTGTCACTCAGGCATCCCGCATCATATTCCACAGGTTATGACGTCGGAAGTGTGCTAATAGTAAATGTTACTCACCATCTTGACACGTTGTAGTTCTTGCATCTGGGTGTTGCTCGCCTTCAACGCATTATCGTCGCGCTCCACTTGGTGGCTTAGCAATTCTGAAAAAAAAAGTATTTTAAGAGGATATGGGAAAAGATAGATATTTGACAGTGCGCGCAGTATTTTTACTTGAAAGAAAGGGATAAATTGCGCAATCCGCAACGCATTACATTGCGACAGATATACTGCGCGTGTTACCAAAACTAAATGACGTAAGCGCCTGATATAAAATATCGACTTTTTGTAAAAACTAAGTAATAAAATCTTGGGTTGGGCAAACCCTAGCAACTACAAATACCTTTCTGTATACTTAATTTCACTACTTAAAACACCTCAGATTCCACAAAAAGAGGACATAATGAAAATTGAAGAGGCAACTTTTGATTTTTATTTTGTCGAGCTGATTTTCACTAATCGTGTTTTGGTCTTGGTGATATTATCTCTTGAATGGTCAAGAAACACATACCTAAAAATCATGGCAAGATACTGAGTAACTATAAAGATAAATCTACAAAAAACAAAAAAAAAATTATATATCGTCCTAATGTCTAGCGGCTTGGTCACGTCGTTGCCGCAACGGTCCAAACAAAGAGTGATTTTTCACAACATTACTGCCTTTACATCGCTGCGTGTAGTTGGAATTCAAAGCTCAGTGAATTGAAAAACCGGACGCGGAAACAGTAGCAAAGTGTGAAGGCCACCCTCTTGATCGCCGCTAATCTGCCCTATTAAGGGCTTTCCTGCAGTCAACTAGAGCCTCCATCAGTTAAAAAAATATTACTCGCTAAATACAAAACTTTTCGAAAATCTGTCTTACCAGATTGAAGTAGTTACCCTAGTTTAGTTCACTGTAGTTACATACAGATACAAAAACTGCTAGAAGTGGTCGTTTTTCGCACTTTTTGTATCTTTACCTACAGTGAACTATATTTTACAGGATTGATAGGTTCTAAATAAACTAGGGTACTTCAATGTGGTAAGACAGATTTTCGATAAGTTTTGTATTTAGCGAGTAATATTTTTTTAACTGATGGGGGCGCTAGATCCGTAAAATACTGGAGCGTCAGAGACACGCATGGCCTATATTATGCTGTCATTTTAACCAGGCTCTGCAATTTCGACTGTAAGCACATATTTGAGTGTAGCGCAAAAAGAGCACTCATCATCATCATCATATCGTGTGGGTAGCAAGGTCGATGACCGACCTCACAAACCCTGGTGTCAGAGTTGTTGAGCCGCCAAAGGCCTCTGACATGGCTCATTAACGACTACATCCTTAGATAGTAGTCGGGACCAACGGCTTAACGTGCCTTCCGAAGCACGGAATCATCTAACTTTTCAGACAATCAGGTGATTCATCCTGCAATGTCCTAACCAAACTGGGGAGGTCGCACAAAGGGATTTTTGTGTGACAGTGTCCCCACCGGGAATCGAACCCAGAACCTCCGGATCGAGAGCCGAGCCCTCTAACCACTAGACCACGGAGGCTGTGACCAAAAGAGCACTGACCTTCGCTGATATCCTGGAAATTCCGTGACGGGCGTGTACCAACCTGCTGTCGAAATAGTGTTTTGTGTAAAATTGAGTTATTACTTACAAAGAAAGTGACATTTACGAAGAAGCAACTTTGATATCTAGACTGGACTGTTTAATATCATCCACAAGCCTGTTTTCCATCACTTTTACATCGAGGTACTATAAATATTTTCAGTTATTACACAGAATTTCAAATACAAAGGAATTCAATTCAGCAAATCACAATCTACAAAAACAACAACAAATCAGCTGATTGGTTTTTTTTTTTGGTTTCATTCTTCCTTTCGGAAAGGCAAAGAGTACAAAGCCCATACAGCCATGTCTGATGTATTTAACTGTCTTTCTTTTTGCTCCCCTCGTAAAGCGATTAGATGACAGCATTTCGGTGACAGATCGTCAATGTTGCCAGTGCTAAATGCTACGGATGCGTTCAAACAATAAATAACGTTTAAATAACGCTATTTTGTGGTAACTTTACCTTCGTTCCTTTTCACGCATGCCTACTTTTACAATCCAAGACGGAATCTAGAAACGCTTTTTTGACATCCGTGCAGTGCAAGGTAGATGCAAAATGAGGCCCTGCATTGAATGCGACAATCATATAGGCATAGGCGAACTAATCAAATGCACAAAATGCTTGGGTAATTTTCACTATGCTTGTGTATATATCTCCAAGGAGCTTTACATTAGCCAAATTAACAACTTGGAAAGAACATGGGTATGTCCCGAGTGTTCTCGTCTCACAAAGCGAGGGCCGAGAAACGACAACACACCACTACGCGGAGTAACTTATCTTAACGAAACCACGGTGTCTATCGACGAACTGATTTTTAATGACCAGAGCGTAATAGGCGATACTTTAAACGAAAGCACGTGTAGACCGGGCCAGAGTAACTCACAATCGAACTCGAATATTATTACCCTAGACCAAATCAGCCAATTACTAGATACCAAACTCAAAATAAATACCAAAAACATTTATGAGAAGATAGACACAATCAAAACTGAAATACAGAGTGAAATTGCCAGAACCATTGAAAAATCGAATAAAGAGATGTTAGAACATATCTCAAATATTAGTGCAGAACAACAGAAGATGCAGACAGAAATAAATAAATTGAGTGCTAAAATAAAAATTCTTGAGGCAGAAAGACAAGATTTAGATAAAAAATTATCCGACCTCCAAGTCAATACAGCAAGTAACCCTGAAAATTTTATCAAATTTGATCTTGACAGACCCAAAAAGTTTATTTTGTATGGGCTTCAAGAACTACACAGGGAAACTGAAATTGACCTCCACGATCAAGTAATTCAAGTTTTTTGTGAAATGCTAAATGTTAACCCGGTTGGATACATTGAGAGCATTCAGAGAATCGGGAAAAAGGGACACCGTAGACCCATCATTATTGAACTGCTTAGTAAGAGAATGACGAAATATATAATAGAAAATAGTCGCTATCTAAAGAACACCGGCCTGGCCGTCTCTGAGGTGCTTGACGAGAAATCTTTGCAAGAAAGAAGAAAACTTGGCGAAATCCTAAAGGAAGAAAGACGAAGGGGAAAAAATGCCGTCATTCGAAATAACAAACTCTTTATAGACGGGAAAGAGTACAAAAACCACCTACATCCCGAACAAGAAAATTCCACACAAATATTGAACCAGGGACCAAATCAGACCGAAATCTCTACGCAAAAGCCACAACACTCCACTGAAACCAAAACCTATACAACACGGAATTTTCAAAACTCCGAACGTAACTTTCGGTACTGAATTGCATATTCTAGTGCAAAACGTCCAAAGTGTTAAAAATAAAATTCACCTACTTGAGAGCATATTGCAAGATCACAAATTCCATGCGCTTTGCTTGTCAGAAACATGGGTATCACCTGATCAACAGAAATGTGTGCAGTTAAATAACTACTCGTTTGCATCTGGATATTATCGTAAGGAGCGCAGGGGGGGGTGGTGTTGCAATTGTTCTTAAAAATGGAATAAAATATATAGATAAGACTGAAATTACAAACCTTTCTCTTGAATATATTGTCGAATGCTGTGCTCTGGAACTAAAACCGAATATAATCCTGATATGCATTTATCGCGCAGATCGCGAAATAGAAACATTTTTTACGTTTTTGACTAAACTTCTTGTGACCTTGAAACCTTATCGGAATAGGAAACAAATAATTTTGGCAGGAGATTTTAATATAAACGCGATGATAAATTCTTATGACTACAAAAGACTTAAAAACATAATGCTAGAACATAATTTACACCAAATCATAGACAAACCAACTAGAGTTGGAAATAAGAGTTCAACGTGTATAGACCTAGTTTTCACAAATACCAAGAAACTTAAAGTTACAGTCACTGACTACGGCATCTCAGATCACAAAGGAATACTTTTAAAAATAGAAACCGGCATTAAAAACGGCAACGACAGAAATATCTATAAAAAAATAAGAAACTTTAGCACTCAAAACTTAAATCTAATAAAATCTGGTCTTACTAAAATTAACTGGGACAACCTGATTACCCAGACAAATGATGTAAATTATAGTTACAATCTATTTGAGAACGAACTCCAAAAACTGTTAAACACTTACATACCTAAAAAGACTATAAATATTAAGCCTAAACGCCAACATACCTGGCTAACTAAGGGTTTGGCAAAATCTTGTAAACATAAAAGACTACTACGAACGTTAGCCAATCAATCGAAAAGTAAAATATTAAAAAGATACTTCTGTTGGTATAGAAAAACACTTCGAAAAAGTATAAAGACATCATTGAAACTAAATTATATAGCAACTATGAAAAGATCAAAGAACAAAACTAAAACAATGTGGTCTATAACAAACAGAATAACAGGGAAATCAACAAATAAGTATGACATACAAAACATTAAACTTAAAATAAATAATAATATCACTGAGTGTCCGGCCGAAGTGGCAAACCATTTCAATAACTATTTCGCTACAGTGGGCGAACCGACGCAAACAGCGGCGGGAGGCGACACGAGCGCATCACCGCGCGGCCAACCGGTGCATACGCCTGCGATAAACTCCATGTACTTGCGACCGGCGACCGAGCGAGAAGTACTCACTCTACTACGTAACCTCCCCAATAAACACAGCTGTGGAGTGGATGACATTCCGCCAAGCTTACTTAAATTCTGCGCCATTGAACTTGCACCTCCGATAACAATGTTAATAAATCAATCCTTTGAAACCGGTGCATATCCAGATAGTCTTAAAATTGCTCGAGTGAAGCCAATTCTAAAAAAAGGCGGTAACCCGGATAACCCTAGCCAATATCGACCGATCGCAATCCTACCAGCGGTGTCCAAGATCTTTGGGAAAGTGATGAATAACCGCATTACAGCTTTTTTTGAAAAGTACAATCTTTTAGACAAAAATCAATATGGATTTAGGAAAAACCATTCTACTACTCTAGCTGCATTCACATTTGTCCAAGGAATAATGGAAATCCTAAGAAATAAATGTTACGCAATCGGTATTCTATTAGACATGTCGAAAGCATATGATAAAGTTATTCACCCCATATTACTCGATAAGCTTTACGGCCTAGGAATTAGGGGAATAGCTCACAGTTGGCTACAATCCTATCTTTTGAATAGAAAACAATGTACCCAAATAGAATACCTAAACAACCAAAATGAAGTTGAGACTGTACAATCGGATATGCGAGTAATGAATTGTTCGATACCTCAGGGTAGCGTCCTTGGATGCACCCTCTTCTTGGCGTATATTAACGACCTACCCAAAATATCCAATTCTCTTAGCGTCCTTTTTGCTGACGATGTGTCCTTATTATTTGAATATAACCCTACCGATGTAAATATACAACATATTACCGAAACGTATGATAAAATTAATACTTGGCTACAAAATCACAACTTAAGAGTTAAATAATAAAAAGACAAAAATTATACAATTTAGACCCTATCAAAAAGCTCCTACTGATCTAAAAGTTATCTCGCGTACCCTACAGGTTGAAGAAGTTAGCTCGTGCACTCTGCTAGGATTAGTTATTGACACTCACGTGAATTGGAAAAACCACGTAGAAAAACTGAAAACTAAATTTTCACAATTTATATTTGCTCTAAGCGTGCTAAAATGCAATACCAATATAGACTGTGCTTTGTCCGCATACTATGCTTATGCATTTGCATGGCTGCGGTACGGTGTCAGCTTATGGGGCCATAGCACAGATGCCAAAGATCTATTCATCATCCAGAAAAAATGTATTCGCATTATATTCAATATACGACGAAGAGAAAGCTGCAGACCAATATTTATAAAAAACAAAATTCTAACTTTTCCAGCCATTTATATTTTCGAAACGGCCTTATTCGTCAGAAAGAATATACACCTGTATGAGTTCACAAAAAGTGCACGCCGAAAAGACCGCTTGGCGCTCCCTGCTCCCAAGTTAGAATTATATAAAACAGGCTCCTACTACAGCTCGATCATAATATACAACAAAATTCCTGACAAAATCAAATCCATAGAAAATGATGTTTCCTTTAAAAGACAACTTAAAAATGTACTGATAGAAAAATGTTACTATACAGTCAATGATTTCATTAACGATACAGAATATTAAACTGACCGGTTGGATCCACTGCACAACGAATTATAAACGTTAAAATCGATTTCTAATGAGATAGGTAGATTGTGATATTTGTGACATATTTTATTTCTATTTTTTTTTCTTTATATTTTTTTTATATTTAACTTTTAGGTATATGACATAACAATTAGTTTTATAATTTATTCCTTCTTTTTTTAACGACATTTTGTGGATGGATATTAATTCAACAATTTAATTTAACAATGTAATCTGGACTAATAATAATAATGAAATAATTTAATGATAATGATATTGTTAACTTCAAATGCATGATCATTCTTATTCAACATGACATTAAAGTGATGAACGTTAAAGATATTGTTAGTCTAAATTGCTATACCCTAATTTGACAGGGTGCATGTACTTTACCTTTAAGCTATATTTAAGACCTACTTACTTGTACATGACTGCAATAAATGAATAAACTAAACTATCCGTATGCTTGTCAGCCTGGGTTGCAGTCGTCGCGCACAGCTTGCGTCTCTCTAGCTCCTTTTACACACAAAGTTTCGCGACAGGAGCCAATGCTCGTATTATCCGCCCTGAGTGAGGCCGCGGCCTTTGGTCGAGAAAACAGAAAACCTAATCGAAAAAAGTGTATCATCATATCAGCCGAAAGACGTCCAGTGCTGGACATAGACCTCCCCTAAAGATCTCAATGAAAAATGTATAGCAGGTTGGAATAAACAATGTAAGTTTCAGAGGCACAAGGTCAGTACGTTCGCTGATCTCCATATGCTTGTCAGCCTGGGTTGTAGTTGTCGCGCACAGCTTCAGTCTCTCTAGCTGCTTCTACAAACAAGAGCATTCACCACACCATCGCTAATTTCTGTGTTCTTGTTGACGATGGTGCTGCCGTGGACGCTGTCAGCGCGCGGTTGTGGTCGTGTCGCCTCCAAACTCCTCCCTAAACACTGCGTGATGCGGCAAGAGCACTCACCGTCGCCGATCTCTGTGTGCTTGTCGACGGCGGTGCTGCTGTGGACGCTGCCGGCGCGCGGTTGTGGTCGTGTCGCCTCCACACTCCTCCCTAAACACTGCGTGATGCGGCAAGAGCACTCACCGTCGCCGATCTCTGTGTGCTTGTCGACGGCGGTGCTGCTGTGGACGCTGCCGGCGCGCGGTTGTGGTCGTGTCGCCTTCACACTCCTCCCTAAACACTGCGTGATGCGGCAAGAGCACTCACCGTCGCCGATCTCTGTGTGCTTGTCGACGGCGGTGCTGCTGTGGACGCTGCCGGCGCGCGGTTGTGGTCGTGTCGCCTCCACACTCCTCCCTAAACACTGCGTGATGCGGCAAGAGCACTCACCGTCGCCGATCTCTGTGTGCTTGTCGACGGCGGTGCTGCTGTGGACGCTGCCGGCGCGCGGTTGTGGTCGTGTCGCCTCCACACTCCTCCCTAAACACTGCGTGATGCGGCAAGAGCACTCACCGTCGCCGATCTCTGTGTGCTTGTCGACGGCGGTGCTGCTGTGGACGCTGCCGGCGCGCGGTTGTGGTCGTGTCGCCTCCACACTCCTCCCTAAACACTGCGTGATGCGGCAAGAGCACTCACCGTCGCCGATCTCTGTGTGCTTGTCGACGGCGGTGCTGCTGTGGACGCTGCCGGCGCGCGGCTGCGGGGACCGGTTGTGGTCGTGCGCGCTCTGCCGCTTGCGACGCGTCGCGGCCGACACCGAGCTTATGTCGCCTTCCAGGTCCTCTAACTTCTTCTATAAAAACATAAACGCTCGTATTGTAACAGTATGATTATTGAAAAATTGCGTGTTAAAAGACATTTCCCGCAAAAAGGAAACCGTAGTTTCAAACAATGGTCTGAATTAATTTACCTAATTGAAAAAAAAAAGCTTTATGTCCCATATAAAATGCAATATCACGTGATGCAATTTCTACTATATGTAAATTTTTTTCGCTAGGCGACCAATGTACTAAGAGGCCAGTTGTTCATCGTCTAGAATTTTTCTAGCAAATATTACAACTGCGCACACCCCCTCCACTCCGCCCAAAGGCCTTAACTTGTTGCGCGGCCTGTATCAAGTTTTGGATGTGATACTTTCTTTTTGGATAATAAGTAAAAAAATGTAGTCTTAGAAATTAGTTGAAATGTAGTAAATTGTTCGCCGTACCTCTAGCGCGCGCTTGGCGTCGCGCAGCCGGCGACACTGGTCGTCCCGCTCGCGCAGGTAGCGCGCGCACGTCTCGCACTCCTCGTCCAGCTCGCGGTGCCGCGCCTGCAGCTCTGACAGCTCCTTCCGAGCCTCTAACAACTCCGCTTTCGTCGCCGCTAGCTCCTTCGAGTGCATAAATGTCGCGTTCTTCTCCAAAGCTTTCTGCATCTTTGCTATAGTATCCTTTAGCTCCTGCTTGTTACAGCGCAACTCGTCAATAATACGACTGAGTTTCTTGTTCTTTTCCACTTCAGCGTCGAAGGACATTCGGTCCACTACGACGGAATGGAGATTAGCCCAATCCTTATCGGTGTTAACAGCCGCGTGCGCGTAATTAGGCTTCGGATTGAATTTGAGCTTCTCATTCAGTTCGGCGACTTGTCGTTCTAAAGCGAGTTTCTCCTTTACCAGCCTGCTGCACTGTGCGTCTCTCTCTTGCAGGTATTGAGAACAAATTTCACATTCTTCGTCGACTTCGCGGTACTTCTCTTTGAGTTCTTCGAGTTCCTGTTCCGTGGAGGCTAGTCGGTCGCGGAGCTGAGCTACGACACTGGTGTCACCGTCGCCGGACGACTGTTCAGTTTTGTTCGTGATCAGAGGAAGCATCTGTGGAGTCTCGGGCGAGTGTGTCGGCATGCGGTGCTGGTCGTGGATGCTCTGCCGGCGGCGGCGCGTGAGCTGGACGCTGCTGTCGTCGAGGTCGCGGCCCCGGCTGAGTCGCTGCGGCGTGCTGCGGTTTGAGGATGAGTTGCCCACATCAACATCCATAAACAAGTCGTCCGGTCTGGCGCGCGACCCGAAAAGTGCCTCCACTTTATATTGATCTTGTTCTTCCACCGCTCGTTTAGAGTCGTACAGGCTTTGTCTGCGACGCCGTGACGCGTCAGCTATGGCGTCTATAGACTTGCGTTTATGTCCGTCCTGCATTAGATTCATTTCTAATTCATTGACTTTAGTCTGTAAAAAATTAACATCATGTCATGAAGTAATTTCCTGATACCTAAATTATTTTTTTCTGAGAAATATCAAGACTTACCTCTAAAGAATCTTTCTTGTTTTTCAAGCTTTCGACCTCTTCCTTCGCGGCTTCGAGTTCGTGTTTCATCTGTTCGCATTCCTTCTGCAAGGTCGCACATTTTTCCGTCAATTTGTCCAATCGTTCATCTTTTTCTTTAGATGCTTTATCATCCTCTTCTTTTTGTTTTTTAAGTCTAAGAAAAAGTAAATAGTAATATTAATGTGCGATCGAGCAATTCTCGCCATCTAACCTCACAGTTTGACGAGTAAAATTTATTTAAATTGAAATAAATTAAATAAATACATTAAAATATTTCAACAACATGACTACATAAACAAACAATAATTTTCTCACCTTATTATAATTCTGCTCTGAATCTCTACGGACTTTTCATGAGTCTTTATGTTAGTTTCAAGGCGGGAACATTCATGATTTTTCTCTTCGAATTGCTTCTTAAGTTGCACATTTTGCTCCACTAATGATTTGGCTTCTAACTTCAACTTTTCTATGATGTTAACGTTGTCCTTAACAGTTTCTCGTAGCACCAAAATATCTGATGTCATTTTATCTAATTCAGTCTTATTTCTAAAGATGATTTCTTGAGCTTTATCTAGTTCAGAATCAATAGATTCCTTTTCGTTAGTTAAAATTTCGTTAGTGGTCTTTAAGTTTTCATAATCCTGTTGACAAATTTCTATTTTTGTGCGCAGTTTAATACAAAGCTCACATTCTTTTACGAGATCCTTTGATTTTTGCTTTTCATGCATTTCCGTTTGAAGAGCAGATATTTCTTTAGTCATTTTTTCTATTGTTTCCAGGTAGGTTTTATTGTCTTCTAACGTTTTTTCGAGCTTCATGCTAAGGTCTTCGTGACGAGATTTGTGGCTTTGTAAGTCTTTTTCGTTTTCTACAACTTTCTGTTGCAAAGTGTTTAGCAGTTCTTCTTTCTGTTCTAAAGTGGTTTTTAATTTATTGATTTCTAGTTCAAGATTTTGATTTTCCTTTGCGTTTGTAGATATATTTTGGCAATTGTTAATTATCTGGTCAAATAGTACTTTTATGTTTTCATTGAAAGGAAGGTTCATATCAATGTTGTAAGGAGCAACAATTTCTAGCTCAACAAGTTTACGGTAGCTATTCGCTAACATCTCAGCAAGTTCTTTTTCTTTGTGAACTATATCCATCGTGACAGCATTGTTTATTTCATGCACTTTTTCTTTTTGAGCCTTCAATAGATTACACTCGCTTTCTCTTTCTGACAGTTGAGATTTCATTTGTTTTATATTTTCGTTTACAGTGTTTAACTCAGTGACCACATTTTCCATATTGATTTGTAGCTTTGTATACTGTTGCATTATTACAGATAAGTCTTTTTGATGCTTGTTCACTATGCTATCTACTAAAGTATCAAATATATTTACACAAGATAGACCTAACTCTGAATCGATTACTTTCAACAGATTTTCTTTGAACAATGTAGCCGCTTTTGTATGCTTGTCCACATCTACAACATTATACATTTCTTGATTTAAAACATCGACGTTGCTTCTAATTTTTTCTAAAACATCAGTAACCGTTTTGATGTTCATTTGATTTTCTTGTAACTCTTTAGTCACTTCGGAGCATTCTGTTTTAATATTACTAAGCTGTGTTTCTAGATTTATTTTCAATTCTTCATATTCATTTAACTTATTTAGTAAATTTTCAACTTCGTTTCCATGTTTTGTGACAATATTGTTGTAGAAAGCTGTCATAATATCAATAATTTTGACGTTTTCATCAAGACCTTCTTTCCCTGTACCAATTTTGTTGACGTAGAAGTTAAAACAATCCATTTTTTCTTTTGTGTACAAATCAAGTAATTTATTTTCAGGTATATTAGTCGATTTGCGTTGTTCGTCATAAGCCAGATGTTTAGAGATAGCGAAGACACTAGAGTCACTCATACTTTCGTCTAAGTCCATAGCTTGACACATAGAAATATTACCGCGCTCCAACTGATTTTTTATGGTAACTACTTCTTCAGTTATCTTTTTACAGTCTTCCTTACTTGCATGCAGTTCGTTCTGTAACGTGCAGATTTTATTGTGCGTGGAAGAACTTTCAGAGTCACTAAAGCTTCTGTTAAATTTCAAGTGTTCAAGCTGAAGAGATTTAATAAGATCATCTTTTACGGAACATTGTGAGCAACCTTCATTAGATATTCTCAATTCATATTCTTTGGTTATTTTTTCTAAATCTGAACATTTTTTAATAAGTTTATAACTTGATTCTTTAAGTTCATCCAGTTCTTTTCGAAGCAAGTCCGATTCTGATATGTTATCCATCACTTGCATCGAAAGTGTGTCATTCTCATCTTGTAGTTCTTTGATCATTTTGCTTTTCTTCTTTATTTCGTTGTTTAATTTATTAATTTCCTGTATTTTTTCCGTAAAATCTTTTTCCAAGTTACTTAGTTTTCGAACTAAAGCGTCAGTTGACGGCATTTCTAGTGTAAGATTGGTGTACTTTTCTAGAATACTAGTTTTTTCGGCTTCAAGATCCTCTATTTCCTTTAAAAGTAGTTTCGTCTTTGCACTCATGTTGTCTTCAATTATACGCAACTCTTCTGCCATTTTATTACAATTTTTACAAACAATATCGGGGGAAACTGAATTGGCATCATTCATACTATGCATTTTTATTGGACTACATTGAGTATCTTTGTAAGCGGTTGACGGCATTGATAACGTCTGCACCTCTTTCGTTAGCTTACAGTTTTCTTGTTCCAATTTGCATACTTGTTCACTTAGTTTTTGATTGTCATTTGACAGAGTTTCCATTTGGGAGTAAACTAGATACGGGTCAATTATTTTGCTAATGTCAGCTTGACAAGTAGTATCGTTCCCGTCAAAGTTTACTTGGGTTACATTCACGTATGTCTGGTCGGGGCCTACTAGAGTACTGTTGACTGTTGTCATTGTGAGATTCGTGTCCAACATAAGAAGGTCTCCGTCCAAAGTCGATTCATTTTTGAACGTTGAGTTCGAAGTACTGTTATCAAGAACGTCTGGCAACGAATATCTTTTAAAGCTATTATTTTCTTTTTCTGCAAAAGAACTATCCTTGAGTATCGTCATAAGATCGTTCAAGAGATTTTTGAAAGCCGGTAAATCGCGTTGGCATACGTGTGTGTACCTTGTGTGATGGTGTCTCAGCACTTTCAGTTGCGAGTGTAGCAGCTTATTCTCAGCGTAAGTAGTCGCTGTTAATGTGGAAAGATTCGTTCTATGATTTGTAAGTTTTTTATGCAATTCGCTAGCAGGTTCGACCAACGTTTGAATTTCTTTTCGTACTTCCTCTCTTTCACAGAGAAGGTAGTCGTTCGATGCCTGTAAATCTTTTAACAAGTCTACGAGTTGCAAATTTTCTGCGGTAGCTTTGCTTAAATCTTCTACCAGTTTTAAGTTTTCTTCGGAAGCTATACTTAGTTCTGAAGTCAGCCTGTTGCAGTCGCATTTGGTAGCCTGAACTTGTACATTTTCAGATGGAATACTGAATTTTGAACTTGAGGAGGTTGTGGTGGTGTCTGCGA
This sequence comes from Athrips mouffetella, assembly GCA_947532105.1. Classification (NCBI taxonomy): domain Eukaryota; kingdom Metazoa; phylum Arthropoda; class Insecta; order Lepidoptera; family Gelechiidae; genus Athrips; species Athrips mouffetella. Next base: position 2,352,736 of record OX383958.1, read on the forward strand.
CTTCTTGACTCTGGATAACATCCATAATTTTATTGCAACAAATTGTCAAAAGACTTTGAGGGGCATTAATAGCTGAGTTTTCTGTTTCTGCCATTGATAGAGAATTACGCAGGCTGGGGCTTATAACGCAATCAGACAAGAAGCTGTGTCTTTTCTGTAATTCTTTGAGTTTATCATTTTCTGATACCAATTTGTTAATTTGATCGCTTATAGTGCTTTCGTGTGTTTTAAATTGTTCTTTCCATTCGACAGCTTTGTTTTCCATGGATTTTAGTTCACGTGATTTACTTTGTAGTTCTAAATTTAGTTGTTCTAGAATTTCAGGTGTGTCTAATACTTCTAAACTAATTTTTTTTACTCGCTGAATTTCGAGCTGCAATTCTTGATTATCGTAATAAAGATCATCGCAAGCGTTCTTCAACTTTTTGTTTAGTTCGGTTAATTTTTCTATTTCCTCCCGAGCGACTGTTAACATTTCTTCTATATCACTCCGTTCGACGTCATTTTCGGTTTTCAGTAGCTCGATGTTTATACCAATTTTATCAAGGATTAGTACAACGTGTTCGTAAACATTATCAGCATTTTCCTCGCGGTTTGTATCGACGCCGCACTGCCGCGCGACTCTGCCAGCTTTTTTTAAAATTTCAACTAGAAGTTTATCTCTATTTTGTATCGAATCTTCGAGTTGGTTGGTCACGTGTTTATATTTCTCTTCAAGTGTACCTACTACACCAGAAAGATTTTCTTCTAAACTTTGAATTCGCGCGGTCTTTTCTTTTAATAAATCTTCTAGTAACGAAATGTCTTTGTTTACATCTCTTAATTTTGCGATTTCGGAATACAACGACTTAAGTTTTTCGTGTAGCAACGTTATACTGTTATCTTTAGATAAAAGGTCATTACGCAGGTTCTCATTGTTTTCTTTAGCGTCGTTGAGTTCTATTTCTAGTTCAACGGCTTCCTGGATTTTGCTTTCTAGTTCATGTCTGGTGTTCTTAAGTTCCTCTACCAAATGTTTAGTTTTCTCGGACATTTCTTTAGTTTGGACTTTCATTTCATTATTTATTGTTTCAATTTGTGACTCTAGATTGGAACTTTCAGCCTCTTTATTAGCAGTAAGATTCAATAGCTTTTCTTGAAATTCGAGGGAGGTATGGATTGTTTGGCTAAGCGAAGATTCTAACCGGTTCAATTCAGAACCAAAAATATTAAATAACTCTTCGAAGTTATCAATCCTGCTTGGTATATTTACTTGGCTGGCTTTCAGTTTTGACGTTATACTGTGCAGATTTAGGAGGATGGTATGACCTGTATCTAAATGTTCTCGAGATTTAGGATCTTTATCTTTAGCTGCTGAAACAACACAGTCAAGTTTTTCTTTAAGTTTAATTATTTCTTGGTCTTTAATATCTGATTCAGAACGCATTTTCTCAAGTGCTGTAATCAACTTTTCACTCTGAGCAGCTGTTTCACTATTTGATTTTTCTAATTCCGCTTTGAAAAGCGATATTTGAGAATCATGATCGAGGGTGAGTTTTGAGAATTTCTCTTCTAATCCTAATTTATTTTGTAGGGTTTGCTTTGCTGAACCATCTAGAACGTCAATTGAGGAGTCAACCATTTCTAAGATTTCAGTTAAGTCTTCATCAGATTCTGGGAGGTATTCTATACTGCCATTTAATTGGGATATGACGTTGAAAACTTTACGAAGAATTATTTTAGCCTTAATAATAACGTCATTGTTTGCCTTCTCAGTATCATTATTGGCACAAGCAATCATTTTATCTTTTTCATTCAAATCATGTTCTAAATAACAAAGCTTTTGAGTCATTTCTTCGATTTGTTTTGTCAGTTGTCGATTATTACTGCTCATATTTTGTTGAGAAAGTTCTGTCTCTCCCAATTTGTAACTTAGATTTTCATTTTCTTGTATTTTATCATTTAAAGCCTTTTCTAAGGCATTGATTTTATGCGCCATGTCTTCGTTTTGACTAGACATTATCTGTTCTTTTTCTTGGAGTTTCATATTCAAGTCTTTCTCTAAATTGCAGATTTTATAGGTTAAATCATCGATATTTTTGAGAAGTTCTTCGTTTTTGCTCGACATGGTTAGTTCGTTTACTTCCTTTTCAGCTACTGTCCTAGTAAGTCTTTCATTATCACTTTGTAAGTTACTAATTTGTATTTCTGATTCCGAGTTCTGCCTTTGCAAGTTCTCTATCTGACTGGTATTATTGTTATTATGACTATGTAACGTTTTATTCTCTTCCTGAATATCTTGATTTTGTTTATGTAGAGCTTCATTCTCTTCCTGGATAGTGGTTAGCTGATTGGATAGTTTATTAATTATAGAATTGTTTTCGCTTAGTTGATCTTTTAGTTTCTCCGCTTCTTCTATTAGAGTATTGATTTGTCGTTCTTTGATTTCTAACTGCTTTTCTAGAGCATTATTACTTGCGTTATTATCAATTGTAGATTTTAAAGAATCGATTTCCTTATTTCTGTTTACCAATGCTACTTTCAGAGAATGAATAATGTTGTTGATATTGTCATTATTAGCAATGACTTTTTGTTCGTTAGCGATCATCGAATCTAAAACGCTGTCGTTTATTTTCTTATTGAGAATATTCTCTTTAGCAGTCAATTTAATTTGTAACTCTTGGATCGTGCTGTTGTATGACTGCATATCTCGATGGGCAGATTCTAGGTTTTCTTTTTGTTTCTGTATTGTAGTGTTTAAATTTTCGATGGTTGATTTAAGGAGTGAATTTTCTGATTCAACATTTTCGAGTTTGTATTTGAATTCGTCGATCGTCGCTTGTAGTTGCCGCGTGGATGTTTCTAGTGAGTCTATTTTCTGTTTCTGGTTATTGAGATCAGTCTCAAGTTGCAGTACGGTGCTGTGCTTGGTGGCGAGTTGTCCCTGAATGTTGTTAACGAGATCATGTACCTGCGAGGAGCCCTCTTCGTGGGAGGTGTTGTCGTTGTCGCTTTGCACTAGCGATATGTCCTTGGATAAGTCCATAAAGTTCAACATTTCACTCTCCATTTTCTTTGGATTACCTGATTAAATAAAAAGTTATGATTTCAATGCGATAATAATAGAAAACACGTAAAGAACTACTGGTGAAAGCATCGGTACAAATGTTGTATAGCTGAAGTGCATCACTTACTGGCGGATACGATTCTCATATGTTCATCCTCTTGTGAGTTTGAGGCTGTCTTTCTGTCTATATTTGTTAGATTTGACGACATGCTAGTGCAACTGTCTGAGGGACCGAGGGATCTGAATTTAAATCTTAGAAAAACGATTTTTGATTAAGTTTGTGATGGTTTTGTTAGTTAGATAACTTATGACAAGTTTGTTCAACTCCTGCCTGCTTAGCACGCTGCAGTTGTCAGTTTATCTAGGCCCATAGATTAAAGACTTTAACCATGGTCACGTTTTTTGACATCCGAGTAGTGCGACATATCTTGAAAGACAAGGACGGCTACATGTATTAGTGTATAAAGCTATCTCTGTCTAAAATATCAAAAACATAATTTGTGGATTTGTGAAACATTTTCCTCCACTGACATTTCTTCGCGCTTGGAGGTGATAGATTAGATGACATAACTCCTCAATTAAAGTGACATTTCTCCGAGATATATTTTCTCTCGGGCAGCGTGCTAAGACGGCTGGACTTATTGATTGTATAAACGTTTAATTATAATTATTACAAAAAGAAAGAGAAAGGCCTCCCCTAGACATCGCCACGACTCGCGGTCCTGCTTGGCTCGCACCTAGCGTCTTACCGCGACCGCCAGTAGATCTTCGGCCCACCTCGTGGGGAGTCTGCCCGCGACACAGCTTTCTTTTGTAAAGTGAAAAATTGGTATCCTACATTTTAATTTTACAAAAGTACCCACTAACCAAATGCTCTATTGTTTTGCTGTTCGTCGAGGAGAGAGAGCAGCTCTTGTTCGCGTGTTTTTGACTTCTTCTTGAGCGTCTCGTAGGAAACTTCCAACTCTGTTATTGTGTTGTCGTTTGTTTTACATTTTACTTCCAGCTGCGACTGAAAAAAAAGGAAGCTTTTAATATAGTAAGGGTGCTGGCTTCAATTTGGGTATATGATTTGCTCATGATTCATATTAATAGGGATAATAGATCAGCTCAATACGAATCGATTTGGTCCTTACAAGTTTTTCTGTGCGTCGCTGCGTTTTTGAGTTAAACAAAAAAAAACAAAAAAAACTAAATAATGTTTTTTTTGTCTGCCTTTGTGGCTCCTGTTTAAAATACTTTTGAAGATGTAGAAAATCGAAGAGGTAGACATGCAGGGCTCTGCATTATCACGGGACGAAGTAGCGCTGTAACTTTACGACGCAGGGCTGTTATGGTGGCAGACCATTTTTCAGGGGTTTTATACATTGTATTTAATCAGATAGTCATAGTCAGCCAGGTGTACGTTTCATTGTCAAATTTCAAATTGGTTAAAACTTATTTCCTCAAAAACGCAGGGGTGTGGATGTCCGCCAATATTTTTTGTATCTTTTAGAGGATGCTTCTTATCATCAGTCAAAGAGGCAGACATGAGCAAATCATATAGAAATTTGTCCTTCATTACCCTTACTAATAAGTTTTGCTACTTTTTGTGTTGAAAATTTTCTCAAAATTTTAAGAGTGTTAAAAAACGGACATTTAACGCTATTTGTACTCTTTGTTTATGCCAGATATTGCATGTACGGTGATCAGTGTAACTACCGGACGACTGAGTATACAGGGTGTAACGGACAGCCCTCCGAATACTGAAATTACATGATCAGTGAACGTAACTGAACAACTTTCAGTGAATAGTTTCAGGAAATGAATCAAATCAAATCAAACAATTTATTTGCACTGATTTCCGGTCGGTATAATTAGATGTTACGATAAGATTTATTTTAAGTACTGCGAAAATCTGCCTTAAACAGCATGCAAATTTTAAAGTCAACATTAATTTAAATCAATTACAAGTTTACAACACTATTACTAAAGACTTAATACACAAGCATACAAATTCAATGATAACAATAATTATATTAGGTTAGTATTAAATTAATAATGATCAGCTGAAGTATGAACGAACATCAGAATTACTGTACGAATTCCCGGACCGAGTAAAAACATTTGTCTAACAGCCAAAAATGTAGCTTTTCTTTGAATTTGACAAGAGGCAGCATCCTTATATCACTAGGTAAATTATTAAATATTTTAATTGCCATGAAGAAACTATTTCTTTGTAAAGATGCCAATCTGCATGGTTGATATTGTTTTTGAATACCAACATGTTTCCTTAGTTGTCTGTTGCTAACCTGTTGTCGTGTAGGGAATAGTTGTGGATTTTTTTTAACGAATCCAACTATATATGAAAAATAAAATCGGCCTCTCTATACAAAATTCCAAACTTAATTGGACGGTTTGTATAGAGGAAGATTTTCTTTTCGTTTCCTAAAAGTTTTATTCACTGAAAGTTCTTCAGTTACGTTCACTGATCATGCCCTTTTAGAGGGTGTCCTTTACACCCTGTAAGCATGGTGCATGCAACTACATCGTAATTTGGGCATTGACAAATTACAGTCAAAATAATATAGTTGGATTAGAATGACAGCAACACAGAGCTATGCGAGAGAGCAGGGTGTCTACTCTCAAAGTCCGATATATCGAAACGATACTACTTGAAACATGCAAATGCAAAACTTCGTCCTTTGACAATAAAGTACAATATTGGATGGATGCAGTTTGAAAATTCATCCAACCAATATTCTACTCTATTGTCAAGGGACGAAGTTTTGTATTTGCATGTTTCGAGTAGAATCGTTTCGATATATCGGACTTTGAGAGTAGACACCCAGGACGGAGCGATACATGTCTCTGTCGGTTTAGTACATTCATTACACGCATTGCTCCATTCTGCTTTTACTCTGCTGTCATTCCAATTAAGCTACAGTACCTAGGCGACCGAGCTTCGCTCTACAGCGTGATTTTTCATTTAACAGAAAAAAATTAAGGGATGATTCTGCCCATGAAACTGAACAACTTTTCCCAAGGAACATGGGTCGAAATACGAAAATAAAATTTTGACCTCCCATAGAAACTGCATCAGATGATAGCGCATTTTGTATGGGAGGTCAAATTTGGTTTTTCGTATTTCGACCTATATTCCTTGGGAAAAGTTGTTCAGTTTCATGGGCAGAATCATCCCTTAATTTTTTTTTGGTGAATAAAAAATCACGTTGTATAATAGCCGCCTTAACATTAAAATATCATCTGGTGAGCAAGCTATGCTACCCGCCAACAGATGGCGCTGTAGGTTTCAGTCTAAAACGCGGTATTTTCGTAACAGGGAATATAAATTTTCCCAGACATGAGACCTAGCTAGATCGATTTTTCGCCTCCGAAACCCCGTATTGTAAATTTCATCGAAATCGTTACAGTCGTTTTCAAGAAACCGTTTACAAATATGTATACAAATATATTTATATACAAATATTGCTTGTTTAGTATAGGATTAATTGGACCGTAGTACCAGAATTTTAGCAAAAACGTGTGCAAGTACATCCGACAACACGTCAGTAGAAACAATTTAGACTTTATAGCATGTTATTAGAGTTGCAAATGTTTTCACTGACGTGCGGTAGACCGTACCATAGTCACCACGCTTGTCAACGTTGCAGCTAGAATCATGGACCGCGGTTGTTTGGGACAGCAGTATGTGAGATAGTACGATACACAGAACAATGCTTCTGCCACTGAACTGCCCATCCACCGGTTCTAATCCCTTAGTCGCCTTTTACGACAACCATGGGTAGAGTTGGGTTGGTACTACTTTTTGCGGACACACAGCCACATCACTCCTTACCTTAGCTTTATTGATAGCGGCAATCTCTTTCTCAGTTTGTTTTATTTTGTTGGCAACTTCCTCCTCCGTCTGTTTTATTTTGTTCGTCAACTCTTCTATCTTGCAGTCTTTATCTTTGCTCTGTTCCTTTAAAGCATCGATTTCTTCTTCCAATTGAGTTATAAAAATTGTGTTTTGCTCTAATTTCTCTATGAATTCCACCTGTTAATGAAAAATCTTATCAAATTGAATAATTTTGTAATCTGCTGGCCATTTACTTTTATCTCTACGTAACCGTAACGATCAATCATTTGATAAGACGGGTCGGTTTTGTTTCAAAACATGACACACTAGTGTAGGCAACGAAGCAGTTGACCCCAACATAATTCTCTCAGTCAGAGTTTATTTGACAGGATGATAAGGTATCATGAATTGAATGTAAATACAAAATATAAAAAAAATAAACAAAAAATTTTTTTCATACATTTTTTGTAATTTTTGTATGGAAAAATTAAAAGTACCGATTTTTTTTTCATAGAAAAAGCAAAGTTTCATCGACTGAGGATTTAATGCGGGGGTTTTCATACAACGATCCGCTTCGTTTCCTAGACTAAACTTTTTAGAAACTAAATGGCAATACATGGGTGAATTTCCACCTTGTGCGAGGGAACTAAGCTGTTAGCTAAAAAAATTCCAACTAATAGGAAGTTGTCAAATACGCTGTCAAATGGAGCAATCTTACTGGCTGGAATTTTCCAGCTCACAGCTAAACTCCCTCGCACAGTAGTGGTTGCACCCTTACGCAACGGTGCGTAGGCAATGTATTACAAAAACGTTCGCCACCAAGCATAAATTAATAGACAGGGTGTGAGGGACGGTGTACCGAAAACTGAAAGGGCGTGCTGAGTCAACGAAACTGAACAACTTTCCCAAAGAAACATTTTTGGGAAATGAAAATAAAATTTGACCTCTCCATACATTGCTCACTCTGATTGAACAGTTTGTATGAAGAGGTCAAATTTCTCTTTCATTTCCCAAAAATGTTTCTTTGGGAAAGTTGTTCAGTTTCGTTGACTTAACACGCTTTTTCAGTTTTCGGTACACCGCCTGTACGGTTAGCACCGAACAGTTTTCTGCTGCGTTGCGCCCTAGTTTCCGTGTGCTGCTGATCGATTGCTATCGATTGTTTTAATATTAATAATTCAGTTGTCCACATGCAGATGAGCATTTAACATCGAACTTATAATTAACATTTACTTAATAAAATATTGTTGTGAATCTGTGCGTGTTCTACTCAACATCTACTACCAACATCGCGGGCCCATACATCTCTTTTTGGTCCTTCGAAGCAACAGGTATTTAGTGTATTTTGTACTTTTTTCACGATAGCGGATCGGTTCGCCGGCCTCCCACAAGCGGGTCTCACCGGTTGAATTGAGAAGTCGCACATGTCGTGTTAGGGGTGCAAGTGCACTGAATATCGAACCTGTGAACTGTGGATTTTACTACAACTGCCACTATCAACATCAAACTACTTAACTGCGGTAAACATCAAACTATAACTTACGCCGCTTACATCGAACTAACTTTATTGAGAAATCATTTAACATCAACTACAAGCAACAATGTCGGAAATTGACCTACTTATTGCTTCGCAAGTTACTGCCTTCAATAACCTGAACAAGACTTGTGCTGACTACAAGAAAGATGGTTCTGTGAAGAAGACCTTACCTTATCTGGAGAAACGTTTGAACCAACTTTACTCTAACTGGGATGTGTTCGAGGTAAACCATGAACTTATTAGTAAAACTGGAGTGGTGGACATTCCCTACTTCCGGGATCAGATTTTTACGAAAGCCAAAATCATGTACGAAAATACTTTGAGTGATATACGGAGTCGGCAGGAGACTTTGAAAGCAGCGGCTGCGGTTTTGAACGAAAACAAATATACCGAATTTATATTTCAAGACGTATTGTTTGAAGCACCGGCCCCGGAAAACGGCGATAACTCTGAAAAAATTAAGGAGCTTTTACGTCATCAATCCTGTAACTTTAAAGCTTTCGCAAGAGTCGTGTCGAAAGCGAACTTCACTTCCGGGACGGAAAAATGGGAGCTAGAAGATAACTTAAACATGATGAAAGGCAAGTGGGAACAAATCGAGAGGCTTCACTGGCAGCTTGACTACATTTTAACCGACGACGGGAAGGAAGGTAAAGAATACAGAGAAAAATACGCCCGCATGGAGAATATGTACGACGATTTACGGAAGAAGCTAAACCACAATATTTGGAACAACTCGCATTATGAAAAAGCTACCCCTAAGATTGTTATTCCCGATTTCTATGGTAATTACAATCAGTGGGCAACCTTCAAAGATCTTTATGTGGAGAGCGTGCACAACAACCCGCTGCTCTCTAATGCACACAAAATGCAACATCTGAAATCCAAATTAAAGGGTGAGGTTGAAAAACTGGTTCAGCATCTCGGCATTAGCGCTGACAACTACACATCGTGCTGGGAAATTATCACGCATCGTTTCGACAACAAACGGCTTTTATTTACATCGTACATAAATACCCTTCTAAACCAACCCGCCATACAGCAAGCAAGCGCCTCAAGTATAAGAAAACTTCACGATGTTATGCAAGAATGCCTTAACGGACTGACAAATATCGGTATCGACATCACTACTTGGGATCCGATTATTGTACATTTGCTCGTTCAAAAATTGGACAGCGTAACTTACAACGAATACATGAAAGATCTTAAAGACCCGAGAGATTTGCCTGACCTTGAAGAGTTTTCTACTTTTCTCGAGTCAAAGTTTATGGCACTCGAAGCACTACAAGGCGGCTCTAACCAGCGAACATCAAACTCGAGTAAACATCAAACTTTTAACAAGCCGCAAAATAATATGCAGTCGTCTTCGTCACGCAATAATTATTATCAGAAAAATTATAACGCGCCGAGGTCGACGAACTATAACAAGCATCAAAACTCGCACAAAACCTTCTTTGCGACAGTGAAAACCTGCCCTGTTTGCAAAGCCGACCATGCCTTAATGCTATGTCAGAAGTTTTTGGATATGAACGCAATAGCGCGTCGTGACACAGTTCGTAACTTACAATTATGCAAAAATTGTTTGTACAGTCACGGAGAAAAACCGTGCTTCTCACGAAAGAAATGCAAGCTGTGTCACAAGTCACATCATACTCTCATGCATGAATCAGAATCTGAACAACCATCCCGTAGCGGTTTTCAACAACCAGCTACCCCGCATTCAGTACACAACTGCACAAACGAAGAGAAAGAAGTTTTGTTAACGACTGTACAACTGAAGGTGAAAAATATAGACGGGGAGTTTATCAATCTTAGAGCTTTACTTGATCAAGGCTCGCAAGTAAGCCTTATCACTGAAGATGCGGCACAACGTCTCAGATTACCGCGCCGGAAACTTAGCGCCGTGGTGTCTGGAATCGGCAGTCTATCAGGAAACTGCAAAGGGTCAATCAACTTAGAATGCAAGTCTATACATTCTGACTATACATTTAAAACTGAGACATTGGTGATGAACAAATTGATAAATAACTTGCCAAGTACGTCATTCTCTAAGGACAACTGGCACTACTTAGAGAACTTAAAATTAGCCGATCCGCACTTCAACGTGTCGGGCCCAGTTGACCTACTTTTGGGCGCCGATATTTATTCAGAGCTATTACTAAGCGGAGTCATGAAAAGCGAAGATAACCAGCATCCAGTGGCACAGCAAACCAGAGTTGGGTGGATTTTGAGTGGAAATGTTAAAACATTTAACTGCCATGTAACCCTTAACGAGCTGGAAAATATGACACGCTTCTGGGAAATCGAAGAAATCCCAAATAGCATAACACCAACTAGCGAGAACGATTTATGTGAGAAATATTACATTGAAACCACAAAGAGGCTGCCTGACGGGAAATATGTGGTACAGATGCCCATGAAACCAGAGTACGAAGCGAACTTAGGGCCTACGAAACCACAAGCCCTAGCCCAATTTCTACAGCTGGAACAAAAAATGCGGAAAAACAAGGAACTTGAAACAGAATACAAGAAATTTATGAACGACTACATTACTATGGGGCACATGAAGCCTGTAACAAATTTAACCAAAACAAAGGGGCAAGTCCACCTACCCCAACACGGTATCTGGCGATCTGAGTCTACCACGAGCAGGTTAAGGGTAGTTTTTAATGCATCACACAAGACAAAAAGCAACCATAGCCTGAACGATCTGATGTATACCGGCCCGAACCTACAGAAAGACATGCTCACCTTACTTATAAACTGGAGAGTTCATAAGTACGTTTTTACTGCGGATGTAGAAAAAAATGTACAGACATATTTGGCTAAATGAAAACCAACAAAATCTTCAAACGATCTTCTGGAGAAATTCGCCGCAGCATCCCTTACAGGAATGGCAACTATGCACCGTGACTTATGGCACAAAATCAGCGCCTTATCTCGCTATGCGCACGCTACACCAACTCGCACGAGATGAACAAGCTAACTACCCCGAAGCGGCAACGGTCCTGCAAAACTATTTTTACATGGATGACCTTGTCTATGGGCACGATAATCTGGCGGCTGCAAAGAAACTGGTCAAAGACTTGATCGAACTCCTGAAAAAAGGGGGATTTAACTTAATAAAATGGACAAGCAACGATCGAAGAATCCTAGAACATTTAACAGAAGAACAAAAAAGTAACAACAACACGATCAACTTCAAGAACGAACAAGAAAATCAAAACACGACTAAAACATTGGGTATTAGCTGGAACCCGATTGATGACTCATTTTCATTTCGATGCAAACTTACTGAAACAAACAAACATACGAAGCGAACTGTACTAGCCGACATAAGCAAGCTCTACGACCCACTTGGATGGCTAGCACCGATAATAATAAAAGCGAAGATACTTTTCCAAAAAGTTTGGGCTAGCAAGATAGAGTGGGACGAAAGCCTACCAAAGGAGTTGCAAAAAGAATGGGAGGTTTTTAGAAACGACCTACATAACATAAACAACATTAAACTTCCGCGTTGGCTACGCTGCACTGAAAACAAGCTCGAGATACACGGGTTCTGTGACGCAAGCGAGAAAGCCTACGCCTGCGCTGTCTACAGTCGCGTGACAAACGAAAATGGCGAATACATCGTAACATTAATAGCTGCAAGAACCAAAATATCCCCTCTGAGTAAGAAGGTCCCAATTCCTCGATTGGAATTACTCGGGTGCGGATTACTCGCCAAATTACTGGAAAAACTAAAAAACACCCTTACTTCAAAGGATTTAAAAATTCAATGCTGGAGCGACTCAAAAGTAGCGTTAGCATGGAGTAACGGCAACGTAAACAAATGGGAAAGATTTGTTGCCAACCGAGTGACCGAGATAAGAAACATTATTCCGGCTGCCAACTGGTCTTATGTGAAAACAGACGACAACGCAGCTGATTGCGCTACCAGAGGCCTTCTACCCTCGCAACTTTTACCCTTCCAACTATGGTGGGAAGGACCACAATGGCTGAAAACAAATAACATAGAAAAAACTTCGCAAAGTGAAACATTAACAACTAACGAAGGCTTAAAAACCAATTGCTATGTGATGAAACATGACAACGTCGAGAGCGAAATTGTAAATTCATTATTGAATAAACACAGCCAACTAAAACGCGCAACACGAGTGATCGCTTGGATATTACGCGTCGTATCAGCATTGCGTAATACTAATAAGCAAGTGTTGACCGACTTGAGCGAAAAAAGGGGTGTTATAAATTTAACGCCTCAAGAAGTAAACCGAGCATCAGAACTTATTATAAAAAATATACAAAGCCAACATTTTGGCGAAGAAATTGAGCGTTTGAAGAAGAATTCAAATATCTCTAAAAAGAGTAACTTAATAAAACTGACCCCTTTTATCGACGAAAAGGGATTGCTTAGAGTTAAAGGGCGCCTGACTAACTCAATGTTGCCACCTGAATCGAAACATCCTATTATCATTCCCGCTAAAGGAAGGTTAACGGAGCTTCTCATCCAGGAGGCCCATCAAGAAACTCTCCACGGCGGTGCACGCCTTTGCCTCGCTTTTTTACGGCAGAGGTTTTGGATCATTGGCGGAAACAAAACTGTAAAGAATGCTATTAAACGCATTGTCAGATATCTATAAAGGCCATCTGGATGTCTTCTTATTTCCTGCATCGCAACTTATTGATCAGCTGATGAAAATAAGAGGAAAACTACCTAGAGGATTATCTCTGCCTGTTAAGGATATACAGGAGGATATTCAGGAAATCTATAAACATCTATACGTCAAGGCAAGGATAACTGATAACTTTTTGTTATTCGAGATACATATTCCATTGATAAACGAAGAAGAATATACAATCTACAGAGTAATCCCTATACCATTCAAAAGGCAAGGCCAACTGAAAGTAGTTCAACCATCATCGAACAAAATCGCCATCAACTTTGTACAAAAGTCTTACATAATCATGAACGATAATGACGAGCATCACTGTACTACGTACAGCCGAGATAAGTTTATATGTATGGCGCGCCAACCCGTCTATAGCTTACACGACAAGAATGCACCATGCGAAGTAAACGTGTTTAGTCAGCAAATGCCTCAGACACCCCTATCATGCGTCATAAGTGACGTAGATTGCAAGGACACTTGGACTCAACTTCATAAACCGTACTGGTGGCTGTTTACGTTCTGCGATAAAAATATAATGAACATTATATGCGATGATCAAGTTACACCGATTGTTATTGACGGGATTGGTGTGATTGCACTTAAACCAAAATGCATCCTTCAAAAAAACGATGCTACTATATACACCTACAGTCACTTGGGTAGCAGAATGACGTTAAACTCGGAAATAGAAGTACCAACGCTTAATACGTCAATAAACAACATTTTCGACTTAAATTGGAAAAATAAAGAGATTAACATTACAGAAAAGAAAGCCCTAACTTCAACAGATTTTATGAAAATTCAGAAACAATTAGCATATCAAAAGGAAAAAGAAAGGTGGCCTATAACGACAGGATTGAGCGTCCACGACATTTATCACTACTCGATAACATCTTTTCTAGTAGGAAGCGCACTAGTGACAGCTCTCGTTATATGGCTCAAAAAGAAATGTAAGAAAGAAACTGAAAGACCCACAGAAAGAAAAAAGAATCAGACCGTGGAGATAGAAATGAAACAGATAAGGGGGCCGGCGAAACCACCACGGCAACCTATCTACACCAAACCGACTGAGAAAATACAGAGAAGTAGAGATAACCGGTTCACCTTCCGTGAAAACTCAGACGCTGACTCGGTAGAATAACATATCAATAACTAAATATTTCTTGCTTTGTAATGAATGCTCATTTGTAATTATTATCTTTAATTTCTGTTAATTAACTTTATAAAAACTTAGCATTATATACTTCTCTTAATAACTAATTTTAACTTCACTTTTCCCTCGGGAGCATGTACGGTTAGCACCGAACAGTTTTCTGCTGCGTTGCGCCCTAGTTTCCGTGTGCTGCTGATCGATTGCTATCGATTGTTTTAATATTAATAATTCAGTTGTCCACATGCAGATGAGCATTTAACATCGAACTTATAATTAACATTTACTTAATAAAATATTGTTGTGAATCTGTGCGTGTTCTACTCAACATCTACTACCAACATCGCGGGCCCATACACCGCCCCTTACACCCTGTATATTAATTGATGCTTGGTGGCGAACGTTTTTGTAATACACTGCCTACGCACCGTTGCGTAAGGGTGCAACCACTACAGTATAGTTAAAAATTAAAAGTTCCGTAGGTAAGATTGTCACAAACTTGTTGACGTTTTGTAAGCCTGAGACGCAGTCGATAGTTCACCATCGTCACGAGTTTGTAATAACCTCTACGGACGTGTATCTTACGATGTTTTTTAATACAATTGTGAGAAAAACTACTTACGAATTACGTTTTTGCATCGAAAATCCAAATTGCAAACAAAAAAGGCGCATAGTTGCCACTACATATTACCAACTGTTTTGGCAAAGGAGTCTCACAGCATTTACGAATTTTTCATTTAAATATAATGTCAAACGGCCTAAAATCTGCTATAATTAAATACTAGTCTTTTTTTTTCGTATAAAATTTTATTCGCAGAATGTAAAACTCCTTGCTAGTATACTATTTAATTGGCCTAAATGTTAAGTAAATCGCACTAGTTCGGTAAGTAACTACTTACGGGCAATGTATACGTTCTTGTAAGAATATTTTTGGAGCAAATGTATGAAACAAACCTCTTTTTGTATTGTATTACTTACGACACTAGGTGTGTATATCTTCTCTCGTTCAGTCAGTTCGAGCAGGTCATTGAAATTCTTCTCCGCTACTTTGGCGTTCTTCCGCAACACGCAAGGCGGCGTTTTCGAAGCCCCTGTACCATGATATATCGCAACATTATTGTAGTCTCATGCTTCATTCCAAAACTCATGCATCATTCCGTAATGATACAAACCCAACTTGCCGTTGTACAATTAATCTCGAAAACAAAAATGCTCCAAGGAAAGCGCAACATTAAGTTTATACACTAAACTTGTTTCACAAGACAGTTTTACAAGAGCAAGTTACACGTAGGTATTCTTACGACAGCCTTGAATAGAAGAATATGTGACAATTTTTTAGTAGGTCAGGAAAGGGATATTAAGCCGTATAAAAATGAAGCAAAGATTGAGTTTTTGGAACTTAATTAAAGATTTTTCTTTCTTTGCATATGAATGAATGAATAACACTTTATTGCACACTAATAAAGTAACATTTACACATAACCAGTAATAAAATGTGGGCAAAAGGCGGTCTTATCACTAAGAGTGATCTCTTCCAGATAACCTTTTGACGAAATCAACATTTACAGAATTCTGCAGTGTAGTGCACTCATATAAACAAATGAAAAACAAAAAAGACATTGTATTTACATAAAATACTCAAAATAAATATCAAATACATAAATACATGCATATCTTACTATTTCACTAATAAGACAGTGGGTGTCATGGGCGGTGGTGACCACTTACCATCAGGTGGCCCACCTGCTCGTTTAGCCACTTGTGACATAAAAAAAAGTCTAAATCATGAGTTTTGGGGATGTGATCGGAGTATCGAGTCGGACTCGCAAGTCGAGCTTCTGTGGTTCCATATTACTATTTTGTGCCCTTTATGAATACTTCACCCGCGTAGAACCAAACACATGGGCCACTTTAACTTAACCCGTTTTTCATATGCTTGTACTAGAAATGGGAGCTCACCTTATACTTGGTTTTGAGAGCATGGCAAATTCTTTTCTTGAGACCTAGCTTCTTGCCAAGTCTACAGGAAGTACCCCATAGGTTTTGTATGGAGACACAAATGGCAACATATTTTGATTGTGTTGATTTTGCTTAAATTATACACACCCTAAAGAGTCTAAGGACTTCGATATTTTTTATCTTTTTAAGGCACGGAATCCTAAATACGTGTTGAGTAACTTAATAATTATGACGTTTATCTTACCGTAACATTTGTGATAAGGAGAGCAATGTTTTTCTGTTACGACGTCGTCGTCGCTATCTGAAACAGGATTTTGCGAAAAATGAGAAAATATACATACATACATAATATCACGCCGCTTTCCCGTCGGGGTAGGCAGAGACCACAGTTCTCCACCTGCTACGATCTTGACATACTTCCCTTGCTTCCTGTACTTTCATCAATCCTTTCATACATGCTCGTCGGTTTAGGGTACTTTTAACCTGGCCTTTTTTTCAATCAGTTGAAAATCTATAGTTCGTCCGCTTTAAGAATGCAGTGAGTTTTAAGTGCAATTGCAGGGTAAAGGTGTATTCACAGTATAGTTAAAAAAAACTTTTATTTTTAGGTAACGCACAAAGGACATAACCGCTGTTTTAGAAGGTCTGCCTTCAAGTAGTCATTGTGCACTTGACTTTATAATTTTAAGCGACTTCGATATGATGATGACGAGGTACCTTATTTCGACCATAGTACGTATGTTAGTCCCGTGTGGTGCCGGCAAATAATAGTACCAACCCATACAAACCCGTGGGTGTCGCAAGAGGCGACTAAGGGTTGTAAACTGGAGGATGGGCAGCAGTATCCTCCGTATTTTACATCTTACTCACTGCGGTCACCTACAACCGCGGTCCATGGTGCCAGCCGTAACGCTAACAAGCGAGGTGATTATACTTCCCGTCTACATTTTTCCAGCAAAAGCTAGAATTCTGGAGGGAGTTCCCTGACCTTTAGTGGACGTTTCATGAGATGTCATGATAATGATGACGTATGTTAAAGGTAGCTAGCTCACCGATCTCGATGACCTCATCGGGGTCGAGCTGCGCGCCGCCGGACGCGGGGGGAGGGGGCGGGGGCGGGGGCGGGGCAGGGGCGGGGGGCGGGGTGAGCATGCGCCCCTCCTCGGGCACGGTGGGCAGTTTCCTCGCCGACTGTACCGACGAGAAGTCCGTCATCGGCGTCACGAGTGGGCTGTGGTAAGTTAATTGTGTAAGGGACAGCGGTTTCCGAAAACTGAAAGGGCATACCGCCAGTTGCACAACGCATCCTTAAAATTAAAGCTCCTTCAAGTCTATTGTTGACTCTTTCTGTTTTGCTGACAAAGAAAGTGACAGCAATAGATTTTGTGCAACTGGCGGTATAATCAGTCAACTTACTTTAACAACTTTCAACAAATAAAACTTTCCGAAAATAAAAACAAAATTTTCACACGCGAGCATATATATATATACATTGATAGACGCACTTACACTTTTTATAACTACTATAATATTTTCATTTAGCTTAGAAATCTCCATATCTCCACCTTATAATTTTAATAACATGTACCTATTACTGTATTGGTGTCCATGAGGGGGGACCTGGAGTCCTAAAATACAGGCCTTGGCTTAGTTTTGGCTCCAGCTACCCCACAAACAAATTACTAAGTTATATTGCTAGTTTTTATTTACATTTAAATGTTTTTTGTAAGTTTTTTGTTTGTGGAGAGAAATAAACAAATTTTATTTTTTATTTTATTTTTAAAATTGGCCTCTTCAGACAAAATTGCAAACTTAGATTGGACGATTATATGGGGGGCGATTTTTGTTCGATTCTTGAAAGTTTCATTCACTGAGGGTCGTATAATCCTTCTCAAGATTTAATAATAATAATATTTTTATTGAAACTTACAGCCAATTGGGATTCAACTATTAACATACCGTTGACGGCTTTAGGCATAACATAGGTTACACTCAACACGTATAAATTGTATGTGTAAGGTCCGCGTCTTTCTATTCTATACAAGGCCAGAACGCAAGGGTATGAAACTAATCACGTATAGATTGGAAATAACGTTTTTACTAAGTTCTTCCAATCCATACAAGATCAGTACGCAAATACTCGCGTATACTTCGTAATAACGTAGAAGTACATCTCGCTCTCGAGGGTCCCATGTGGTGCCGGCAAAGAATAGTACCAACCCAATAAAAAGTATAGGTTTACAACTTAACCAAAATATGAGCCAGGCAGTAATGAATAATTGTATGCCTGGCTCCACTTTCACAGAAATAGTAGATAAAATACTATCAAGTAATTTTGAGAGTAACACAACTCTCATTATTTTTGTTGGTAGAAGGAGAAACGTGACACAGAAAGATGTTACCAGATATTTTTATAAATTAAATTCCTTACCTAACATGGACAGAGTAATTCTACTTGGTTTTCCCTTCAGCCATAATCTTGACTTACAAGAAAATAAGTTAAGAGAAAGTTTAAATATGACATTATTTAATTTGACATGTCGATATTTCACTAAATTCATCTTAATTGACATAAATAGATTTATTGATAATTATTTACATCTGACTTTAGATAAGTATTACTTATCGAAATTTTATACTAGACGAATAGCGTATGTGCTATCAAATTTTATTATTAATGTAGCCAATGCATTGGCTAACCACACGTCCGTTTCTATTGATCGGACCAGTAGCATTAGGGTGGTGCGACCATTGGAATCTGTTCCAAGTTCTTTAAACAATTGAATAAGACAAAAGAGTGTAACTCTGGCAGTATTATACCGCAAAGTAAACCTACAGCAATAGAATGCCTACCTCTTAAGAATAAAAATAATTTGAGTAGTAAGAAAACTGATTGTCAATTCAACCTGGTACACCAGAATATACAAGGAATGTTGGGCAAAGAACTACAAATGGAGCTATTCATGAACTGTAGTAAAATTGATATTTTGTGCGTGACAGAACACTGGCTCAAGAAGCATCAGTTCATGTTTAACTTCAAGAACCACCAGGTTGTTAGTTCGTTCAGCAGAGACAATGCGATACGCGGTGGCTCCTTAATACTTGCCAATAAGTTGCTAAAGTGTAAGGAACGTACAGATGTTGTATGCCTGTCTGTTGAGCGAACTATTGAACTGGCCTGTGTAGAATTTGAGCACCTTATTGTTATAAGCGTATACAGACCTCCAGCTTCATCATTTGATATGTTCGAAAAAACAATGGATGAAGCTTTAATTAAAGTTAGTAACAGCAACAAAGGCATTATAGTATGTGGAGACTTTAATGTTAACATTTTAGAAGAATCCAGTGTGTGCAATAGATTGAAATCTTTGTTCCTATGCTACAATCTTGTGAATCTTTTTTTGGTGCCCACGAGAATATCAGCGTCCTCATCTACTTGTATTGATAACATTTTTACGAATTTAGAACCAGTAGATAAATCAATTATCAATAAGTTGGGCTCTGATCATTCTGGCCAGTTGGCAGTTTTCAAAGTCACGACTAAAAAAGCATTGAAAAAGGATATCACGTGCGTACCTATCAATGAAGGTAGACTTATCCGCTACAAAAGTAGTGTTGAAGAAAAACTGCCAAACTTACCATATTGTGATAATCCAAATAAATTGTATGAGTCTCTATTTACTTTAACTAAAAGTGAGTACGATGCAATTTTCAAGGAAAAGAAAATTACTGTAAATGAGAATCTAATGTTTAGTGATTGGGCCACAGTGCGAATACACAGAAGCAGGCTAAGGTTATATGAACTTTACGAGGAAAGAACATATAACAATAGTGAGGCATTTGCGCAATTTGTAAAGGATTATTCAAAAACATTCAAAAGGGTTTGTGCTGCAGCCAAATCAAATTTCATTAAAAATAAAATCAAAAATAGTTCCAACATTACGAAAACGACTTGGGAAACTATAAATAGTGAAACTGGAAAATCTAAAACTCCTCGGAATGACTTCCAGCTTAAGATTGATGATCAGATCATAAGTACAGATATAGAAGTTGCTGAAGCTTTTGAAAACTTCTTTACGGATATTCCAGTTTCAACTACCAAAACCTTGAACTCATCTCCCACTCTTGCCAAATCTTATCTCGAACGACACGTAGATGTTTGCAATGTAGATTTTAAATTCAGTTACGTCAATGCTTTCGTTATAATTAAAGCCTTTAAATCACTTAAAATGAAAAAGACCGCCGATATAGATGGCCTGTCAGTTAAAATTATTAGTGCCGTTATAGAAAGCATTGCACCATACTTATCTAGTATTTTTAATAAATGTGTAGATGATGGTGTTTTTCCTGATTTGATGAAACATAGTAAAATTATTCCGTTGTTTAAAGCTGGTAGTAAATCAGACCCCACTAATTTTAGACCTATTTCTGTTCTACCAAGTCTTAGTAAGATATTTGAAAAGATAATTTTAAATCAGGTTCAGAGCCACTTTTATCGCAACAACTTGATGAACCTAAAACAGTTCGGTTTTACCAGGGGTCGCTCAACAGTCGATGCAGGTGTTGAGCTTATTCAAAGTATATTTGACGCCTGGGAGGAGTCAAGTGATGCCATTGGCGTTTTCTGTGACTTGTCCAAGGCTTTCGATTGTGTACATCATGATATTCTTATCAGGAAATTACACCATTATGGAATTAGAGACCAGGCTCTACGCCTTCTGGAGTCGTATCTAAGTGAAAGGATCCAGAAGGTTGATGTAAATGGGAAAAGGTCACTAGGATCAAAAATTTGTATGGGCGTTCCACAAGGCTCAATCCTGGGACCATTCCTGTTCATTGTCTACATTAACGATTTGCCAAACCTTGTAAAGGACAAGAATGAGATAGTACTATTTGCAGATGATACGTCTTTGATTTTTAAAGTCAAAAGACAACAATCAAATTTTGACGACGTAAATAGTACAATCTCTAATGTAGTTGAGTGGTTCACCGTAAATAATCTTTTACTTAACGAAAAGAAAACTAAGTGTGTTAAATTTGTTTTGCCTAATGTAAAGCCAACTGCTACAAGCCTATTAGTGAAAAACGATAAATTGAGTCTTGTGGAATCAGCTGTGTTCCTAGGTATTACCTTAGACAACAAATTACAATGGGGACCGCATATTAATAAATTGTCGAACAGACTTAGTTCTGCAGCATACGCAGTGAAAAGAATAAGAGCTCTGACGGATGTAGACACCGCGAGGTTAGTCTACTTCAGTTATTTCCATAGTCTCATGTCATATGGCCTTTAGTTATGGGGTCATGCTGCGGATGCAAACAGCATTTTTTTACTACAAAAGCGAGCTGTTCGTGCAATTTATAAAATGAAACCTAGAGAATCTCTTCGAAATAAATTTAAAGAAATCAACATTTTGACTTTTGTGTCGCAATACATTTATGAGAATTTAATATATGCTAAACGGAATATACATATTTTTGATAAAAATTGTGACAGGCACAGTGTCAACATAAGAAACAAGAATCAACTTGCTTCTCATGTCAGCCGTATTCACAAAATTAGTAAAACATATAAAGGTCAATGTATACGCTTCTATAATAAGGTACCCACTGATATTGAAAGTTTACCGTTAGATAAATTCAAAACTGTAATCAAGCAGAAATTATGTAAGAAGGGTTATTATAAAATATCAGATTATCTAGAAGAGAAAAATCCATGGGATTAGACTACGGTTCTAACAGGCTAATTCAAAATTAAAACTGACCTATGTATGTTGTATATCAACCTTGTACATTGAAACATATTTAAAAGAGCGCGTGGGTTTTTATTGTCGCTTCTTTTTTTTTCCCACAATGGCGCCACATTGTTTGTGAAGCGATGTAGTTTAGCTGACGTCATTAAGAGATTTTAATATCCAACAATGAATAAACGATTTTGATTTGATTTGAATAGTACTTACCCGTGGGTGTCGTAAAAGACGACTAAGGGTTATAAATTGGAGGATGGGCAGCAGCATCCTCCTTTGTATCTAACATCTTACTTATTGCGGTCACCTACAACCGCGGTCCATGGTGCCAGCCGTAACGCTAACAAGTGAGATGACTATGGTACTCCCCCTATACAATTGTACACTACAATTTGTTTGTGAAACGGTGTAGTTTAGCTGACGTCATTAAGAGATTTTAATATCCAACAATAAATAAACTATTTTGAGTTTGAGTTAACATTTTTTGCTTCCAGAGTTTGAAAAGTACTGCGATCACCACCTATGAAACTAAATAACTATCCCTAAAGAACACGAGACGATTTTTCTGAGGTCTAACTTTCAGATGAAATAATTCAAATTCAAATAATTTATTTCAGATAAGAATCCATATAATTTGTTAGTACCACTTAATCTATGTTAGTTTTATCATAAAATGTCAAAAAAGTCCAGTATCAATAAATCATGTCAATAATCAAAATCAATTCATAATTACCCTATCAGAGTCCCAATCCAGTGACTCTGTATAGGACACTCGCACTTATCGCCTATCACCTTCAGAATGCTGTTGGCACGCACCCTGCTCATCAGGGAAGCCACTTTTTTCCGCATTATGGCGTGGAAGCCATCGGTGCGCGCTTCCGCAAACATACCTGATGCGCTGCAGTAGCGCGGAAGCCCCAACAGCATCCTGAAGGAGTTATTATATTGAACGCGCAGGGCACTGTAAGTTTTCTGCTTATATGTGATCCAGAGACTGCTGGTGTAAAACGATTGACAAAAAGATTTGAACAATGCAATCTTAATCTTAATAATGTTGGTGTAACTTACTTATACTTGAGACCAGGAGTGCAGAAGCTGGGCAGCAGTGGCGCGGACTGCGGCTCCTCCCTCACGTGGTGCGACGGGGCCGAGATGGTCACTCGCCGCGGGGGGGGCTTGCGGACACTCATCTGACCGAACCCGTTCAGTATCAACTTCTGAAGGGTGGCGATCTTGTTCTGGAGCTCTTGCTGTTAAAAACATATATATGTTATTTTATTGGACCTGATATGAGTATGGACACCTTATTACAGAGGTCAAAAGTGACAACTTTTGTTCTACGACATTGCTAACAACGCACGAAAAATTTTCAACTTCCGATACAAAATGGGTCGGTAATTTCTATGAAGAGGTCAAACTTCTTTTCCATTTTCCAGTTTTCGGTGAAAAAACATGCTCAGCTAACGAAACTGAACAACTTTCCCAAACAAAATTTTTTTAGAAATGGAAAAGAAGTTTGACCTCTTCATAGAACACGTGACCACTTTAGTATGGGGAGTCGAAATTTTTTGTGCGTTGTTAGCAAAGTCGTAGAACAAAAGTTGTTGCTTTTGACCTCTGTAATAAGGTGGGCATACGCATATCAGGTCCAAAAAAATAACCTAGTATATTCTGAGAATAGAATAAGATTTATTTGCTTCAAACGTGGTTTTTACTATGGTAGAATATAAGGCGATCCGTTTTCCATACTGAATTCAAATGACTCTCATTCTTATGCGGGACATAAAATTCCATTGAAAAACGAGTTTTAGTAAAATTTTTCGCTGTTTAATACAAAGATACAACTAATGCACCGAAAGTACTGGTTTTTGTTAGCAATTTCTTGTTCAATATTACCATTGTGGGTGTGCGATCTATACTATAGTATTTTCGGTGCATTAGCTGTATCTTTGCATCAATCAGCGAAAAATTTAACAAAAAATAGCAGTATACACTAATTTTTCAACAGCACTTTATGTCCCGCATAAGAATGCAAGTCATTTGAATTCGTATGGAAAACGGATCGCCATAATAGAGATGTCCTCATATTTTGCCAATATCATATAATCCCCATCGCCGAAAATCTTCCACCAGGACATGATGTTCCCTGGCCCATATGGAAGTCACTTAAGGTGATCCGTTTTCCATAGAAAAAATCTAATGACTTGCATTCTTACGCGGGACATAACATTCTGTTGAAAAACGAACGAATACTGCTATTTTTAGTTAAATTTTTCGCTAATTAATACAAATATACAGTTAATGTACTGAAAGTACTGTTTTTATTAGCAATTTTTGGTTCAATATTACGATTGTGGGCGTGCGGTCAAAACTGTACGGTTGTGCTTTGTGTGCATGTGTGAGTGATCGTACTCATGTAAACACGGACTGACGAGAGTAATTGACTTTAGTGGACATATGGAGATATTTTTCTTATCGAAATTGTTGTTAGGCGTTGAAGTTGCACCATGAAATTTACGCGAATCAACTTTTTGCACATATATACTTGGTACTTATTGCATTAAAAAATAAAATCATATATTTGCAGCAGTGGCTCCATCTAGTTGCATTCGGGGCTAAGCTGGCCGTTACAGATCACCTTAATAGACTGCGATCGGGCGCTGGCAGCTGCGGAGAACTGAAGGAGAGGCCTCCTCAGTTTCTTGCACCAAGGAGGACCTTTTTGAAGGCAACCAAAGGGCTATTGCTGTAGCCTTTTAGCATTTTGGGCTAAGTTACTATAAAATCATTTGCCATTGATACGAAAAGAAGAAGAAGAAGAATACATTAGCATGCTCGATAATTCAACCGAGCCAACTAATCTTACAAGAACTCTCGCAACGTGACAAACTCAGTGTCTTATTTGAGTGTCCTCTTTGGAAGTGTTTCAGGGAACCCACCTCCACATTCTTGCTGCTCTCCAGCATGACCTCGAGGTTCCTCTTGGCAGCCAGCTCGGACTGCAGCTTGGCCAGCTCCTTGGTGAGACCCTGTATCATGGTCGCGCTCGTCGCTACGGCATTCACTTCCGGCTTGTTCTTGATTGACTTCGCTCGGTTCGCGAACCTGGAATATCCAATAAACATTGTGGTACAGGTACAATGCGCGCAACAAAAGATGAGACCTGTCAGATAAAAGTAGAGGGGATTTTGCGCAGGTACAGCCTTGCGTCCCTCCCCGCTTGCCGCCAAAATGGCCTGCGAACTGTCTACTGCGCAGGTTAACCACGTGATCCGTCAAGTCTCATCTTTCGTTGCGCGCATTATACTACTAAACAGCCGCAGATAAGCGGCAAACGAAATCAGTTCAAACAGAATCAACTCTAGGCTACAAACTCTATGGGTGTCATTCAGACGTTTCGCTAGCACACGGGGCCAAAACCGCGAAAGCAAAACCATGGTCATCAATAGTGATGATTACTAGCTCTAAGTGTCACTTTTCTTATCACAGGCATAGAATCCTATCTTACTATAATATTATAAACGCGAAAGTTTGTAAGTATGGATGGATGGATGTTTGTTACTCTTTCACGTAAAAACTACTGAATGGATTTTAATTAAACTTAACAATAATATAGCTTATACATCAGAATAACACATAGGCTACAATTTATAAACCAGCGCAGACGAAGTCGCGGACACCAGCTAGTAAAAAATAAATGTTTCTGAATGGCACCCTTTAAGGCGGTTGCTGGATGGCAGCACCTTACTTTTAGAAATAAATTTATTGCGTCGCAAATACAAAACTTTTCTAGTATTGTTCGTTTGGCGGCAATGTATGGTATTTATATATGTTATAACCCATGACATCATAGCTTAGCTTATCATTTATAGCTTTGTATTGGTAAAGTGCTAAAAGTGGCCGTTTTTGGCAGTTTTACAATACAAAGCTATTCTCGATAAGCTAAGATGTGATGTGGTGGATAATAAAATATAGAACTACCCCAAATTGCCGCCAATCAAACAATCTTTATTATATGTCTTGTATTTATGACGCAATAAATTAAATTCTCAAAGTGACAGCACTTCTGCTCAGCAACCACCTTAAGTCCAGGTCAAAGTCGTGCGGTCAACGATTCATAACGGTACTTTTTAAATTGAAAACGGTCTTTACAGAGGCGGGCGTGACCTCGACAGAAGCGGGATTGACCTTAATACAGGCGGGAATGACCTCGGCGAAGGAAGGAGTGACCTTGGAGAAGGAAGGAGTGACCTTGGCGAAGGAGGGAGTGACCTTGGCGAAGGAGGGAATGACCTCGGCGAAAAAGGGAGTGACCTGGGCGAAGGTGGGAGTGACCTCCGCGATGGGAGTGACCTCGACGCAGGCGAGAATGACTTCAATGAAGACGGGAGACTGTAAAAACGAGTCAGGCTCTACTTACTGCAGAGTAGAGACAGTTTCTTCCACGGAGGCGGGAGTGACGGCGCAGATGATACTTGTCTTAGCGTTACCACCGAGAGAGTTCTGCAGAATACGGGTCAGCTTGCTGTCGCGGTAGTTTGTGTATCTATAATCACAGAAAAATAAATGGTTGTAAACTAAAACACGACTGCCGACGTAAAAGTAGTAAATAAACGGAAGAATGACCCTACCAAACAATATTTTGACGCAGTAGTCGGAGGCCAGTGAACGACATAGCTTAATATTGAATTAGGTTAAAGGGGATATCGATTGCTAAAATGTTTATTGTTTTCATGTATTTATGTGCTGTGGCAAAAATAAATGGCTTAAAATGAAAAATATTGTTTGGTAGGGTCATTCTTCCGGTTACTTACTCCTTTTACGTCGGCAGCCATGTTTGAGTATTTTTGTTTACATATTTTTTGTTCCATTAGGGTTATTATATTAGTCACATTTCATGACATATCAAGTATTTAAAATAATGTAAATACTAGGTGTTAAAATACATCTACGTAAATATTGTATAGTGTATTATTGGTTTGATATTGTATTGTATTAACCAAGGAGGTTTAAGTAGCAGCACTTTCTGCTAATTGCGTTTGCGCTTTTGCCATAAGCGTATCACTTTCTTGTCATATCTTGCGAGGGACATCCATACTAAAATGTATGGATTTTTATCAAATACTAAAAACGTAAAATTTTTATCTTTCTCTCTGAGAAATATGTGACAAGGGACTAATAAATGCTACTACCACAGTTTTTCTGGTGAAAACACTTACCATTCAGGAAAAAAACGGTGTTAAAGATCACGCATAAAATGGCTATTACGGATTATTTACGCTTCCGTTCTTAGTATTAATGATCAATTAGCAAGTAAAAAAAGATATATTTTCACTTTCGCAAACAAAGTTTATACTAAAACATCAGATTTTTAAAGATATCTTGATTTTTGTAAAACTTAGCTGAGTTTTTTGACCGACTGCATGGGCGACAGTGAGACGCTTTACACTTCACTAGCTCATACATAATATGTATATGGCGGACTCTATAGTTTTTTACTCTGAGGTATTAACCATGCATCTTCTCCACGTGACGCGTTTTTTATATTTTTTTCTGTAATATTTTTTTGTCTTACAGTCATGGCGGTTAGAAATTACGAGTATACCCCATTTCGTAAAATTAATCTGATATTTTTGGAATTTGCATTATGACGCACCCTCATTTTTAGGGTTCCGATACCAAAATGGTAAAAAAAAGGAACCCTTATGGTGCCGCTCTGTCTGTCTGTCCGTCTGTCTGTCACACCTCTATATCTCAGCAACCACTTATGCTATCAACCTGAAATTTGGAATAGTTTTAGAATATAGTTGCCCAACTTAATTGCACAAGAAAAAATTTTGAAAAAAGTATGATTATTAATATAAAGGGGGCCAAAATAGGGGGGGCCAAATTTCAAATTGTCGCTACTAGGTCGAGTGGGGTATCATATGAAAGGGCTTTACTTGTACATTTTAAAATATATTTTTGTATTTTTTTAAATTTCTTAGTTTTAAAGTTATGATGAAAAATGTCAAGAAAAATACCATTCCCCCCCCCTTATCTCCGAAGTTTGAGTAAGGAAAAATCTGAATTAATTACAGTTGACAGAAGTTTATATAAACTTTACAGCAAAAATAAAACGATCTTTCTAAGTTGCACAGTTTTTCAGAAATCTGCAAAAAACCTTTACAAACAAATTTAGTTTTGCGGTCCTGAAAATGGACTTTATTGCTTCCAAAAATACTATAGGTATATCGGAACCCTCGGCGCGCGAGTCCGACTCGCACTTGACCGGTTTTTTTATATGGCAATACTAGTTCGCTCATCACGTATTTTTTCTAGCGCGAGTGCTGACAGCGACCTGTTGATGCGCCCTCCTTGAACCGGAGGCCGTCAGTTGGCACACTGTTAGATAGCACTCACTTCTGCTCCTCGGACAGTTGCTTGATGACAAGCGCGAGTGCTGACAGCGACCTATTGATGTGCCCTGCTTGAACCGGAGGCCGTCAGTTAGCACACTGTTAGATAGCACTCACTTCTGCTCCTCGGACAGTTGCTTGATGACAAGCGCGAGTGCTGACAGCGACCTGTTGATGTGCCCTCCTTGAACCGGAGGCCGTCAGTTGGCACACTGTTAGATAGCACTCACTTCTGCTCCTCGGACAGTTGCTTGATGGCGAGTGCTGACAGCGACCTGTTGATGTGCCCTCCTTGAACCGGAGGCCGTCAGTTGGCACACTGTTAGAAAGCACTCACTTCTGCTC
Source organism: Athrips mouffetella (assembly GCA_947532105.1). Classification (NCBI taxonomy): domain Eukaryota; kingdom Metazoa; phylum Arthropoda; class Insecta; order Lepidoptera; family Gelechiidae; genus Athrips; species Athrips mouffetella. The sequence continues at coordinate 2,381,429 of OX383958.1, forward strand.
CTCGGACAGTTGCTTGATGACGAGCGCGAGTGCTGACAGCGACCTGTTGATGTGCCCTCCTTGAACCGGAGGCCGTCAGTTGGCACACTGTTAGATAGCACTCACTTCTGCTCCTCGGACAGTTGCTTGATGGCGAGTGCTGACAGCGACCTGTTGATGTGCCCTCCTTGAACCGGAGGCCGTCAGTTGGCACTAGGGCATGGACCCGGTTCTACCCGGTTCCGAAATACCCGGGTATACCCGGGTATTTCAATGAGTCTGTGGAACCGGTTCTGAGCGCTGGAACCGGGTCGACCCGGTTCTGATAAGATTTTACTAATTTTGCATTAATTACTAATTTAAATTACGCGCGTCGAAGTATCGTGGAGCTTTTGATATTTAGCGAGCTGGCAGTACTAGGTAACTTTTTTTTTATTTTCTGTAATTTGCAAACCAAAAAATACAAACCAAATTATTTAATTGTTTCAAGAGTCAGTTTTTGTTGATTATTATTGTGTGAAGGAAGAGATAGTTTTCGTTTCGTTTTTGTTGATTATTTAATTGTTGGAGAGTACGTTTTGTCGTTGATTATTTAATAATAGTTTCAAGAGTTAGTTTTTGTTGATTATTTAGTTTTGAGAAGCATAAGTTTTCGTTGATTATTAATCAATAATAGTTTCAAGAGGTAGTCTGTTGATTACAATGATAATTTAATAAACGTTGATTTCACACCAATACCATCTTTTTTTTATTCATATCTCATTACATTACAATTTCCTACTTAACCAAACTCTGAATTATCATTTACACAAAAAAATTTAAAAATACAATTTGGTCGCTAGGAACCGGGTAGAACTGGGTGACCCGGTTCTGACTACCACTGGAACCGGGTACGCAAAATCTGGAACCGGACCCGGTTCTGCATGCCCTAGTTGGCACACTGTTAGATAGCACTCACTTCTGCTCCTCGGACAGTTGCTTGATGACGAGCGCGAGTGCGGACAGCGACCTGTTGATGTGCCCTCCTTGAACCGGAGGCCGTCAGTTGGCACACTGTTAGATTGCACTCACTTCTGCTCCTCGGACAGTTGCTTGATGACGAGCGCGAGTGCTGACAGCGACCTGTTGATGTGCCCTCCTTGAACCGGAGGCCGTCAGTTGGCACACTGTTAGATAGCACTCACTTCTGCTCCTCGGCCAGTTGCTTGATGACGAGCGCGAGTGCTGACAGCGACCTGTTGATGTGCCCTCCTTGAACCGGAGGCCGTCAGTTGGCACACTGTTAGATTGCACTCACTTCTGCTCCTCGGACAGTTGCTTGATGACGAGCGCGAGTGCTGACAGCGACCTGTTGATGTGCCCTCCTTGAACCGGAGGCCGTCAGTTGGCACACTGTTAGATAGCACTCACTTCTGCTCCTCGGACAGTTGCTTGATGACGAGCGCGAGTGCTGACAGCGACCTGTTGATGTGCCCTCCTTGAACCGGAGGCCGTCAGTTGGCACACTGTTAGATAGCACTCACTTCTGCTCCTCGGACAGTTGCTTGATGACGAGCGCGAGTGCTGACAGCGACCTGTTGATGTGCCCTCCTTGAACCGGAGGCCGTCAGTTGGCACACTGTTAGATTGCACTCACTTCTGCTCCTCGGACAGTTGCTTGATGACGAGCGCGAGTGCTGACAGCGACTTGTTGATGTGCGTTCCCTCTTTGAACCGTATGCCGGTGGCGCCCGTCTGCCCGGCGCGCTCGCTCCCCGCCAGGTCTACTAAGTTCAGTTGCGACACGTTCACACTGCCTGACTCTTCGTCTTCGCCATCCACGTGCTCGCGGGATTCTATCGTCTACAAAAAAAAGTTTAAAAAAAGGTGTACTATAAGTCAACTTTGACAATTCAGATTTTAAATGTTTTGTGTTTTTATCTATTTTTAACTTTGTTTTAATTTGATTTTACAAAATTTAAAATGATTTTGTTGCGCCCTTTCTGGTCTATATGTGTACTATGTATTTCAAATGAGAATAGGACTGAGCTTAACATATTTGCGGCCGCAATCATATGAAATAGGAGCGGTCAAACTAACTTCACTCTAGTTTCGATTTACTTTTGCACAACCACTGTGAAGTTAGGCATAGTCTAGTAGTATTCTCATTTGACACGTATAGTATAAACTGCAGTAAGTAATTTGATTTGAACAACAGCCGGTGTAAGAGTCGGTCAACAGAGCGGCAACTTTGATCGGCGCTGCCGTCGGCAGAAAAAGTGTATTCCACCGAAGTAGAAGGGAGCAGAACGTGGTAAATTAGTCAAACCAGCTTGCAGCAAATACTGCAAGACGCGTTTCTTGTACTTATGGAGAAAATGTAGTCTGAAGTCCCTCTGGCCGGTAGTTTAAATTTATTGCGACTTTTCATTTATTTATAATAAATAAAATAAAAAGAGCCTTTATTCACGGACCAATTCACAAGCATGCAATTAACCTCAAAATAATTAGAATATTTATAGTTGATCAAGTTATTGATCAAGTAATTTTGAGACACTCCTCACGATCCGTGCACTTTCTTCTCCAACCTTTTGGTATGTCGTCCTCCCATCTTTTGACTTGTCTCCCTCTGCTGATTTTGCAGTCTCAGGGGTAACATATGGTTATGTACATATATTATAGAAATGCTAAAATAGTTATTTTTTATACTTACAATTTGAAATATAGAATGGGATCTGCTGCTCTCTTCATTCATGACTGTAGAACCTGTTTGTCTGTTGGCTTCACCCTGAAAATAAATTAAATTATGGTATTTTTACAACACAATAATAATACATATACCAATAAACTGTCTCCCATCTTTATATGGGGTGTAAGATCAATCCTAGTGTCAGAGTTATTGGGTCTCATAAAAAACTACTTCATAGATATTAGCTGGGACCAATGTAGTCCGGTCTCTTATAGTCTTATATCGCCAAATTCACCAAATTTTTTCCAGGTACTAGTTAGGTACATAGCTCTCAATTTTTGATAAGAGCCAATTATTGAATTTTCTATGGTAATTTTTTGAAATAAGAATTGGCTCCTATCAAAAATTGAGAGCTATGTACCTAACTAGTACCTAAAAAAAATTTGGTGAAATTGTAAGGCGTGTCTATGAGAAACAGCTAACTGACCGCATTACAATGGCTTAAATGTGTTTAGTCATTCATCCTCAATATTCTGATATACAGGGTGTAAGGGGCGGTGTACCTTAAACTGAACGGGCGTGGTTAGTTAACGAATCTGAACAACTTTCCCAAAGAAACATTTTTAGTAAATGAAAAAAAATTTTGACGTCTCATACAAACTGTATGGAGAGGTAAAAGATTTTTTTTCATTTCCCAAAACTGTTTCTTTGAGAAAGTTGTTCAGTTTCGTTGATTGAACACGCCCTTTCAGTTTTCGGTACACCATCCCTTACACCTCGTATTCTGATGGTGTAATCACAGAAAAATAAGGGTAATTAGAAGGAGGACTAAAGAAATAATGCGTCACAAGGTAGTGAAGGCGTCGTTCTATGGATTTGACGGGTCATTTGACATAAAAATTTGGGACATGTTGGCAGATGTCATCCCATAATAAAATTAATTAGCAAGCTATCTATTACGAGCGAAGCAAGGAGGTCCGAAATCTTTGGGTGTAATAAAAGTACCTTCTTCATAGCTTCAAGAACCTCTTCTGGCGACCCTGTGACACTCTCTGAACATTCTACTTTGACCCCCTGTAGGGTGTCGCGGATTTTGATGTCTTTCTTTTCCACATTCAGAAGATCCTTCAATGTCTCATTGTATATCTCTATGTATGATACTCTGAAAAGTAAATGTTAACTTTAACTGGAAGCATGGTTGGCTATTATCAAGATAATTATTTTCTCTGATAATTATCCGATAATTATCTGATAATTATCTAACTATCAAATTACGTATATATTTTCATTTATCGCAAGATTCCCTGCATTTCTTTTTTACATTTCTTGCATCTAGCCCATAAACCACTATTTTTAGTTTTAATGCAGTCAACCTTTGACCATATTGGATTAAGTTTTCTAGGCATAATGTTTTTCTTTATTTAATTTCGCAGCGCACAAACTACAGTTCACGAAAACAAATAACAGTGAGGGGAATTCCCCTGTAGATGAATGCCATTTGGCGTTCGTTTGGATACACGCTTGATATTGTGACGAAAAAACATGCGTTTGGATACACATATATATTATTTCGTTTTGTTCTGTACAATAACAGTTACTCGTATTATCAACGATAATTATCAACACGTAATTATCATGATAATTATCAACGATAATTATAAAACTTAAACTGCTCTGTTCTGGTTTGAAGGATAAGGAAACTAGAGAACATTTCTTATTTTGTTGTCAGGGTTGGCAAGCCCTTTTTGCTGCTTAACTAGTGTCATAGCCACAGCCACTCATAGGATGTCTAGTCCAACTGCACAAGAAATCTCGCATTATACAGAGTTATGAGAAAAAAACCAGTGAAGTGCGAGTCGGGCTCGCGCACCGAGGGTTCCGTACCACTAAGGTAAAAATACCGTCTTAGTTATGGTCGCGTTTTTCATGCAGAACTATCTTCTTTATGCTTTCTTGTATACAAAAACATTTACAAGACAAGCACAAGTGAAAACATATAACAGCGAGCTTAACTCAAAACTGAGTAGTATATTAAATTTGCGCGAGTCCGACACGCACTTGACTAGTTTTTATTATTTGTTGTTATTCTTTAGCGCATATAGTGCATAAGCACACTGCAAAACACGTTTTTAATATAGAAGCCCCTTTATTTTTTTTATTTGTTGTTATAGCAGCAACAGATATACATAATCTGTGAAAATTTCAACTGTCTACCTATTATACTTCATGATACACCCCGCTGACAGACAGACAGTCAGGTATAGACATAGAATGCATATTAACACGTTCGCGGACAGTAAGTCACAGTAGGTCACCCAAGATTGACACTAAAATTTTGTATGAAAGATTTTGAACTGCTATAGCATCATTGTCGTATAGCTTCTACTGTAGACCATTCAATGTGATAGTAACCGCTATGAAACCCATACAAATAGGAATGCTATAGCATCTGTGTGCATAATAAGGGGGTACGGAGGGCGAGATTTCAAAAACTTTGAATGTGTGCAAAAACATCATAAAAGGACAGTAAAAACTTCTTGACTAATTGAAATGTGACAGAAAATTATAAACTTTCATAATTTGGTACGAGAAAACCGATTTGTACGCATCCTTGGCCAAAAATTAAGAACAAACTTCGAATGCTATGAAATCTGCAACCAAGCATGTGAAAAAAAACTTGCATTATAAACGCGAATGTGTTAATAGGGCAACATTCATCACCTTTTGGGTATGGAACCCTAAACAGGTTGGTGCCATTGGACTACAAAATTGATCTGCAAGTATACAACATTGTAGAGAACTTACCTAACTAAGAAATCTCGGTCCTTTTGGTTCTTGATCATTTTAAATAAATTGATCACTGCCAAAGGTATGATACCAGGCGATTCCTCAGTGCCAGTCATTGTGAAAGTCTTTCCTGATGATGTCTGTCCGTAAGCAAATATAGTGCCGTTGAAGCCAGCAATTGCTGCTTCAACAATTGGCTTGGCAACGTCATTGTACACTACTTCAGTTTTTGTCTCTTTGTCGTAAACCTTGTCTGAAATGTGAGAAGCTCTTTAGCACAGGAAACACTAATTCTATTTAAAAATTTAATGAGCCATGCTCTTGTCAGCTTGTACTTAAAACAGGAGAAAGCCTGATCTAAAAATACATACAGTGGAACATAGAACCTCCTCCTTTTTTGAAGTCGGTTAAAAAGTTAGCAACATGGGGACTAGGTATATTAAACAAGATGATTTGTTGAAACTTACATACTGTTATCAATAATAGTAGATTAGTAGCCAAGGGCTGTAAGGCATCAATTGCAGCCCGAGATATTTAGGCGCACGAGCGCAGCATGGGCGCCTATAGTCCGAGGGTGCAATTGATGCTTACACCCGAGCTAACTACTCTGCTTTACATCTCAATTGTGACGTAAGTAGGTCCTTATTACCACCAATTTGTAGGTGACCAATTAGCGCTATAGGGTCATAATGTAGCTAGAAAAGCCCTAGGGCGGTAAGTAATTAAAACGCCCGCCGCTCCGCTGCTGGAGGCGGCTATCAAGGCAGAGCCGCGCGTGGAGGTGGAGGTGCTGCCGGGCGGGGGCTTTTCTAGCTACATTATTACCCTAGAGCGCTAATTGGTCACCTACAAGCCCCATTTGGGGGTAATAAGGACCTACTTACCGAATATGAGAGATGTAAAGTAAATTTATATGTATAGGAACATTTAAGAGCTGCTAGTTACATATATATTCATACACGCACATACACTCACACATACACGCACACACACATATTCCACTATATTTACTCTTGCACATACAAACAACTATTCCCTCAATTTATTAATTTATAAGATATTATTAGGTTAAGTGAGTGCTTCCATGCTCGGGGACGTCGCTTGAAGTTGTTCGTTTGTCTGGTCTCGTGCTGTCCTTTTCAGTTTCATTGAATAAGAATATGACAGCGCGAGACTTGATTGGCGGTTGGCTTTGTGTGGCGTCTCTGAGTGCGGTAATTACTTACTTACTTATTAGGCTATAAGGTTCTCTAACCTGCTTAATTAGGTTTATTAGCTCAACTAGGTTTTTCTCAACCGTTTTATTTGTTTTTTCAGTTGATAAATTTTACTTTAAGTTTAAATTATGTTAATACCTCATTTATGTACCTACTCTATGCGTGCAGCTCACCCAGCTGCATTTTCTTATAATAAATTCTAATCTAAATATGATGAAGAAACATAGCTGGGTGGGCTGTATGCCGTCTGCAACTGCGGCGTCTTTTAAGGAGGAGCGGAGCCTTCAAACACAGGCAACTTCTGCTTAAATGGAGGCTCCAATCTACGTTATAGTTAAGAAAACATGTCTACAGAAATAAAAACTATTATTTTTTTTTTTTTTAAACTATATAGCTAAAGGCTATGAAATACCCACACATAAAGCTGAATTGTTAGGGTTAATGGATAAAATGTAGTAAAAAATAAAAATAAAAAATCTGTTCATTTCAAATTAAAAATTTATGAAAAATTACATGCACCAAGCGCTTAATCTTATTATTAATGAAGGATTATGTGCGCTGGAGGAGTTTAAAACCTGTGCACGCAGTTACATTAAAAAATTACATACAAGGAAACAATATTTAAATTATTTTGACAATAAAATCACATGGATTACATTTTATGGGCCGGAGGCACATCGTTCCCGTACTGTTGAACAAAGTGCCATTTAAGAATAGTTTTAATTTGGTTAGCGTTTTTATTTTCAATTTTGTCTAACAGATCCTTTGGCAAATTGTTCAACGTAGAGGGAAGGATGTACCTCCAGTGTCTTTTGCCATATTCATTAGTATACATGGGGACTTCATAGGTAGGTGAGCTAGTTAGTTGACGTAGGTTACGAGATCTATTATATCTAACTAACAATTCAATATTATTTTTATATTTTGAAGCAATTGCTAACTTTAATTTATCAAAGACATTTAAGATTTTACAGTGCTTAAAGAGGCCTTCATAGTTGTTTTTATATTTGTACTTAACTTTTAATGGAACTATGGTTTTTTAATATTCTTAACTGTAATTGATAAATATTTTTTAAATAGCTTTTATAAGTTCTACCGTAGCTGGATAAACCATGGTTTATAACAGAATCAGCCAGCGCCATGTATAGTAATCTTAGAGTATTATATGGTAGTTTCGACTTTAGTATTTTAAATTTAGCTAATATTGCTCTGAGTTTACTACACACAAGGTCTACATGGTTGGCCCAGTTAAATTTGTTATCAATACGAAGACCAAGGTAAGTGTGGCATTGAACAACCTCCAAAGGTTTACAAGCACAGGAGTTATAGCTGTTTGTATGCATACAGTTATGTTCATGGGCAATGATTTGGGGTGCCTGACCAGTGGACTTTAGGTAAGGGGAATGAATGTGCATTACCTTAGTTTTTTCATAGTTAATTGACAGCCCAACATCATGTGCCCATTTACATAGCTGGTTAAAATCTACCTGCAGCATTTTTTGTGTTTCTTTTAAGTTCTGATTGGCAACGATAAGACAAGTGTCGTCAGCAAACTGATATACAGAGCAGTGCTGGAATATGTTACACATATCGTTAACATGGAGCAGATATTCAGTTGGGCCTAATATTGAGCCTGGGGCCGTTCCATATAAGGTTGGTATAGGGTCACTATATTCACTATTTATGCTAACCATGTTATATCAAGTGTTTTAAGGACAGTATAAACACACTGCAACCTTCACCTGATGACGCTTAGAACCAAGACGTGAACTCAATAGAATTACAATAGGCACTTAGAAAAGACCAAAATCGAGTAACCTCTAAATATTCACCACTTACCAAAAGTATAGCTAACATCAGTCTCTTTTCCGCTCGGGTCGAGCTGTGTCAGCGTATTGTTCCTCACACGCCATCGGTAGCCCAATTTCTCCTCGACTTCACGAGAAATCAGGGGTCTAACTTTGACAACTACTTTGATATTGTCACTCATCTTTTCGCATATTTTCAAGGCTCTGCACAAAAATCTTCCACGTCAATGATAAATTGAATCAAGGTGATGCATTCTCAGAATTTTCACAACTTGTTCGTCGGTAATTTACAACGTTTTATAAGATAAACACGGACACAAAAATAACCGACATAACGATTTCAAATAGAAAAATATAACTAAAACAATTAGGGTTGCCACATTGAATTTACAAATTTCCCCAAAACTATAAGGCTTTTGTATTGGGTAGTGTGGTGCCGGCAAAGAAAAGTAATGTCTGGCCAATGAAAGCTGTCCATACAAAAACGCAGGAAATTTAAAAAAAAACTTTTTAAACCCTGAAAATACTGCAAGATAACAATTCGTAACTTTTAGTTGGTTTTCAGCAAGGTTTTCAGTTACTAACTTACAGTCTTGAAAACCAACTAAAAGTAGCAAATTGTGTGTGTGCGCGTGTATCCGTGTGCTCCCGGTACTTCATGCTTCACCTAACATAATAGCTTATATAGACCGTAGTAAGTTTGAATTCTGAAAATTAGTTCATTATTTTGGCAACCTTTTTCGAGATTAATCGAAATAGCTGTAGGTACTAATTGATTAGCGGCTGACAAGTTATTTCTGTCGTTTGTAACAGCTGAATAAATTACAATGAAAACTTATACTATCCTCTATTTTTAAAGATGACACGAATTTTTGTCAAAAATACTTGGAAATCTGATCATTATTTTTACACCTTTCTTCGAGACAAATCAAAATTGTTGTTCTGATTAAATACATCTGAGCAGCAGCTGACAAAGTTAGAATGAAAATTCATTTCTGTGTTGTTATGCAAAAATTAAAGGAACTGTTATTCAGAAGCGTAGCCACCAAATAGGTAACTTATCAAAGATTTTCATTTAAATTTCGAACTGGCTTGCAAACAAAAAGCTATAAGAAATAAAACAATAAGAAACAAGCACCGATTCGATAGAGTAAGTCTTTAGAATATGTAAATAAATCTGGCAGATAAATAATTAATGTCGTTCATCATTGATTCTTAATTTACAATTAGGTAAATTAAGTAAAAGTAAAATCCTGAAAGCCTAGCTTAATTTCATCCAAAATACTTAAATATATCATCTACGCGATATAAATTTCTAAGCTAAAAGTGATTTTTTAAGTAACTTTTTTTACACTGGATCCAATTTGGACACAATATTCTAACGACAGTTAAAAGCAACTCAAAAAACATAAAATAAAAACCAAATTAATCTAATTTAAAACACATTGCCAAAAAAGTAAATAATTAAAGTAGGTGGTGAGTACATGACGTGTGCCACACCGCAGCGGTACAAAAAGGCCGCAGATCAGTGTATAACATTCCTCAGAAGAAGAAAGCACCGTTTTTCAGCTACTGCCCAAAAGGATACGAGAGTGCCGACAGAAATCTATATCAGTTTGTTTAAATAAAATTGGTCTGGTTGTGTATGTGAGTGGTGAGTATAAAAGACAAAAATAAAGACCAGATATCCATTTGATAAAATACAACTTTATGAAACAATCTATCTAAAAATTCCCGATTGCATTTCTCCTATCCCGGAATAAAACTTATCCTCAGAAGTGCGCAAATTACTTATATCCTGGACATATTTTGAATAATGCGTTTTATCGAAAGTAAATAAATTTTAGGGTGCCCGCACACGACCAAAATTTTGTCGGCTGACTTCTCACAGGATGATTAGGAACGGGATTGATCAATATAATATCGACATACGATGTAGCTGATTTTAGTAAGATAAGATCCCTTCATCATATTTTTTATAATTCTTGCCATTATTTACAAACTAGCGACCGCTCGCAACACTCCAAAAAAATATTTGTGAAGGGTAAGTGATGGGTAGTTCACTGCTTAAATTCACATTTCTCACTACACACATAGCTATCGTCATTACTAACAAAAATCAAAACATCGATATTGCGCGTCGATATTTGATCACCTCACTAATCATCCGATTGGAAGTCGGCCGATAAAAATTCGGACGTATGTGGGCACCCTTAAATGACTTATGAAAGCAAGATCGTGGTATGTATGGCGGTATCTGTGTTGCTCAAAGCGGTGACGCGATGACGCCACGATAAATCACAATTTTTTATTTTCCATTTAAGGCATTCATGTACCCCAGTCTAGCTATAACATAAATTATAGATAAAATCAATAGTTAAGTTATAATTTTTTTTTATTATCGTTCTAAAGTAAAATGAAACTTCGTAGGTAAAACTTAAAATCCCTGACTCCCCTCAGTTTGCTCCCCGCATTTTGGGGAATTCTCTACAAATTGGCAGCCCTGCCTAAGGTGCGTGGAAATCGGAATGTACGGCCTCGGATTGTACGACCGTGGAAAACGAAGTCAAGTAATGACCGCCTTCGGAATCCGTTTGCACTCTGGTGTGCAATCCGTGGCCTACATTACATTATTTATCCGAGCTCCAAATGCCCAGCCCTGAGGCCCAGCCAAGATTTTACAACAACGGAATGTACGACACTGGAATAAATAAATATAAATATTTGGGGACAATTCACACAAAGTCAACTGAGCCCAAACTAGGCAAAGGCTGTACTATGGGTACCAGAGACTGATATATGTACATATTTAAATAGATAAATAACACCCAGACACAAAACAAACACAAGCGCCCATCTCACAAATGTTTGTCCTAAACGGGGACCGAACTCGCGGCGTAGAAGGCAGGCATACTACAAACCACACCAACGGGGTCAGTCAACGTTCGGGAAGTGAAATATTGGCTGTGCATTCCGCGGTTGTAAATTCCGGTTTCCCTTCAAGTGTACGTACGCACGGCGGCGGCGGATTACAAAAACTTTACAATATCAAAAATATCACAGAACAACGATACGCGGCGGCGGTAGGGCAACGCGCATGAACTTCAAATCTCTGTGAACAATCCTGTATTCCTTGCCCAGGGAGCCAATTCTTGAATATCACCGGGTGATAAAATATCACTCAAAAAATTTAAAATCACAGATTTTTTTTCTCAAAAGTAGAGATTGATATTCGTAAAATATAAAGCAGTCCATGATTGTTAATTTTCATATATTCTGATTTACCTTTCAACAGTTTATCTAGGCAAATGTGAATTATTAAAGTCTCAAAAGTGATATTTTATCACCCGGTGATTTTCAAGAATTGAGTCCCAGAGCGTCGCGCTATACCGACGAGTAAGAATCTGTTGATAAGGTACAGTTAAGAGCAGGTAAAGCTTGACAGTTTCAACTTTCTTTATTTTTCTTGAAATTTTATACGTGGATTTTTCAAATATTATAATGTGTTCCTTTATCGTTACTGGAAACACCCCTAGCCTAAGCCATGGCACGCAATAAAATTATCACTATACAGATAAACGTCGCACAAAATAACTTTGGCCCTGTCATTGATGCGCAGAAGTCAAAAATGTGCAAAAATGGGCCATTTTTTTCTTCTGCGCATCAATGCAGTTATTTTTTATTTTGTGCGTCGTATACAGGATATACATTCCTCACTTTTGAAAAGGCACCCAATTCTTGAATAGGTACTAGATAACCGAGTGATTCTTGAGACTTAAAAAAATGCAGAAAATACCTAATCGTCAGAAGACAGAAAAAAAAAATGATTTTTAATTCTTTACAAGATATTTTTCCACACGATAATCTTGAATATTACTCACTAGATGTTTAATTATTAAAGTATCACCAATATCAAAATCTCAGGTATTTCTTTTCAAAATTAAATATTTTTTTCTCGAGTAAAAATTATTTTTTCAAGAAATGTTTTAATGAGTACTTAGAATCACTTGAATTCGGAAGCAAAACGAATGAAAATTCACGCTTTATATAGGTACAAGGTGTAACAAAAATGGTATGTATATCAACCCTGAAGGATGTGGTTCTGCCCATGAAACTGAACAACTTTCCCTAAGGAACATAGGTCGAAATACAAAAAAAAATGACCTGGAGTTGTCAATTATTTATATTTTAATAAGTTAAATATACCTACCTACTTCAAATCGATACACAAACGTACTTGAATAAAAAAGAATAAGCATAATCTATGCTTATTTTACATTGTTTTAAGAACGTTTGTGTATCAGTTTCAAGAGTATGTAACTTAATCATCATCATAACATCCCACGAAACGTCCACTACAGGACAGGGAGCTCCCTCTAGAATTCTAGCTTTTGCTGGAAAAATGTGGAGGGGAAGTACCATAGTCACCACGCTTGTTAGCGTTACGGCTGGCACCATGGACCGCGGTTGTAGGTGACCGCATAAGTAAGATGTTGGATGCTGCTGCCCATCCTCCAGTTTATAACCCTTAGTCGCCTCTTACGACACCCACGGGTATGTAAGGGTTGGTACTATTCTTTGCCGGCACCACATGGGGCCGGGGTGTAACTTAATACCTACAAATAAAACTTTACGACAATTCCTTACTATATCGGTAACAGAACTTACCCTTAAAATGTCTTTAAAGTCAACCTGTAGTGTTTGTTGTTTATTTTATTTTAAGTCTTAAAAGAGATATACCAACCAGGTGGTAGGGCTTTTGTGCTAAGTCCGTCTGGGGAAGTACCACCCCTTGCATATTTCTGCTGTAAAGCAGCAGAATTTGTACTGCTGTGTTTCGGTTTGAAGGGAAAGGGATCCAGTGAAATAACTGGCACATGAGACATAACATCTTAGTTCTCAGGGTGGGCAACGCGCTTTGCTGTCTTATTAGCGTCAAAGTATGTCACTAATAAGACAGTGGGTGCTATGGGCGGTGGAGACCACTTAACATTAGGTGGCCCACCTGCTCGTTTGTTCACTTGTAACATAAAAAAAAAAATTATCATCTCCTGGTGATATTGAAGAATAGGACCCTTGGACGTAATAAAAAAAAAATCACATTCTATTTCAAAACCCCGCGCACACTCAATTTCACAACCAGACAAAAGGGGCTCGCTGAAGATCAGCGTCTGAAATTAAAGGATAATAGAGTGGCCCTTAATTATTAATTAATTATCGAATATGTCCGAGCCAGAAGGGCACAATGGTCTCCTGAAAGCAGTCGGGACAAGTGGTCATTGTGTAGGTCTCGCAAAGATTCCTCGCATTGAGAGCGGGATGATTAATCGTGGGTCAGCGGTTCCTTTTAATTAGTTTTTCGCAAAGAAATAGGGTTCTTGTAGGAAAAGTTTGCCTTTTTTCTGCCCCTCTATACCGGCGCAAGGCACGAAAAGTCGCTTCCCACCGCCTGTCCCTGTGTACGTTTAGATCTTTTAAACTACGCAATGGCAGCAGCACTACGCAGTTTTCATTAACAGATTAAGGCTTGAAAAACTGGTATTTATGGGAACCGGTACCATTTACCTTGGTGCGATACCTGTACCAGACATAGTACCTACCTGTACCGGTACTATTTTTCAGTCAGTATCGGTACTATACCGGTACCAGTACCGGTACTAATGAAATATTTTTCAGTTTATTAGTTTGACTGAATCTGAAACTTGATTGAATCGTGATCCAAATACATCACAGAATTTCTGTGATGTATTTGGATCACGATTTTCTAAGTATTTTGTTAATATGCGCGCGGTTGTAAATATATGTACGGAATGGCAACATTGGCCACGTCGCTCCATACGCGGCCGGGATCTAATCATCTGGAACAGGTACCCAGGTACCAAAAGGAAAAGAACCTCTAAGTAGCAGTACAGAACCTGTTTCTTTTAGTATCGGTTCCAAGCCTTGCAAGAGATTTTTCAAGAGGAAGGATTCTACGCATAGTAATAAAGTTAGTACTTACAGTAATGTTGTGTGTTAATTTGTTGAAATATGACGATAATTGTTCAAGATATTGAAAGAAATCAAGCTGCTTTGTTCTTTTGAAATAAGTCATCATCATCGCCTACCCGTAATCCGTTTTTGACCAATGCTTTTTTACGGAGTCGGCTACTTAACCTAGGGGATTTGACGAGGACACTAGTTTTTACACAGAGCGACTGCCATCTGACCTCCGCAACCCAGAGGGAAGACCAGACATGGTCTCTGACTTGGCTTAACGTCTACTATCACTGACAGTAGCCAGGACCAACAGTTTAACGTGCCTTCCGAAGCACGGAAACCCTCTAGTTGTTGTGCAACTAACGGTCACCCATCCGGGCTCTGACTGCGGCCAACGTTGCTTAACTTTCGTGATCGGAAAGAAAGAGAAATTATCACTCAGCCGCGAGCGCTTTTTTGAAATAAGTATAACAAATCCTACTTCCTACTAATATTATAAACGCGAAAGTTTGTAAGTATGGATGGATGGATGTCTGTTACTCTTTCACGCAAAAACTACTGAATGGATTTTAATGTAACTTGGCACACATATAGGTTAGGTTCTGGAATAGCACGTAGGCTAGTTTTTACCGCGGGAAAACCCTTCATTCCCACGGGAAAACGCATTTAATGCGGGTGAAACCGCAGGCGGAAAGCTAGTAAGTAATGTATAATAGCAATTACACCCGTGTGAAGGCAGGGTAGGTCATCATCATCATCATCATAACATCCCATGAAACGTCCACTACAGGACAGGGAGCTCCCTCCAGAATTCTAGCTTTTGCTGGAAAAATGTGGAGGGGAAGTACCATAGTCACCTCGCTTGTTAGCGTTACGGCTGGCACCATGGACCGCGGTTGTAGGTGACCGCAGTAAGTAAGATGTAAGACACAGGAGGATGCTGCTGCCCATCCTCCAGTTAACCCTTAGTCGCCTCTTACGACACCCACGTGTATGTATGGGTTGGTACTATTCTTTGCTGGCACCACACGGCACCACACGGGAGAGGGTAGGTCGCTAGTCTTATAATAAACCATTCTATATATTCTTAAATAATTTTATTTATAATCACACTGTATAACAACGTTCTACAAGTCTTTGCAGCCAGTTATGTCATCCTGCCGTAGAAACTTAGCGGTCCCCTAATTTTTGTAAAAATAACCATGACAATAATCTTGCGACATACCGAAGGACATACCTGAACACAAACTCATGCATAACAATTACGTATTATTATTATAATGTAGTAATATTAAAACTTCATGCCTCTCTCGGGTTTTCGAGGCAAAATACCATTACGGATCTGTCACAGTGGGTACGTCAGGCTAAAAGATATTTAAATAATTGAGAAGGACACACATAGCGAGAATTTCACGGGTCACTTCACAACGTAATGCAAACCGAGAACTTATTGAATTTGAACTCGGAATCCAATAAAAAAGCTGTCAAACCCAAGTATTCGGGACAATCGGGACACACAGGACGGGACGTTTTGAGAAAGGTGTACCGGTGGGTAATCTTACTTTTCCTATGTGACGCGTGAAGGGTTGAAAAATAATAAAATACTTAATCCTCAAGATAACACCAGCTGACCAGCGTGATTTTTTATCAGCCCGGATATTTTAAGAGGCGTTTCTGGATTTCTGCCCATAAACTGAACAACTTTTCCCAAGGAACATAGGTCGAAAACTGTAACAAAATTTTGGACTTCCCATACAAAATGTGCTGCTAGCTGATGTAGTTTGTTTGGAGAGTTAATTTTTTTTCTTCATATTTTGACCTATATTCCTTGGGAAAAGTTGTTTAGTTTAATATCCGGGATGATAAAAATAAGGGTGCATAAGATTGATCCCTGTAAGACCCGCGCCGCGTGCTTTTAGGTAGGTAGGTAGTTACGTGTTGCTGATGTAATTTTATTAGTTTACAACGTGTGCAATGGCTACTACCAATTTAAACAAAATGAATTGGATTTGCCTTTGGTTACTTGTAATCTAATCAAGTAGCTTGAACAGGTGAAATACATATATACCAACCACCCAACCACAGCAACTATGAAGACCGTATCTTAATTTTACCGTGCACTATCTATGCTAATAGACCTAAAATCCATTAGCTAGTCTACGTATGCATCTATTTCAATGCAATCGAGCTGAGAGAAATTAGGGCTAGAAATGGAAGCACATTTTCCGTTAGGTACCGGTAATTTCACAGTAGCTGAAAATACTTTCAAAGTTTTTGCCAATCTTTTATATCCAATCTCATTGCCAATGTAATTTTATGCATTGAAATAATAAAGAATAGGAATTAAAATAATGAAAAGCTGACTTATGATGCCTTCTTAAAATTCTTACACATTAATTTGCTCATTCTATTTGCTCATTTTCAAGCCATTCAATCGATTCGTAAATTGATTAGTTAACTACCCTTCCATCTAGTTGAAACTCTATGGGATGGGATGGTGGGATGGGATGGTGCTGCGTAAGGACGTCTTTCTTTTTCCCGCGTCAACTGGACGGTTCGAACGTTACGTTTGAATTTGAACGTGGAACACTCTGCGGCGAATTGTTCGAATTGTAAGAGAAGTGTGGAACTGATAGAGCGGGATCTGAAGAATTTTTTATTTGCAAAATTAGAGCGCCGCAACCTGTTTTGAGAATTATGTTCCTGAGAGTTTTGGTAATATAGAAAGCCATGTTGCCTCGCAGATGGGCGGTCTGTTTGTTAGTCTGTCTGTCCGAAATTTAAAGGCTTGTATCTTTTGAACTGTAGGTAATACCTAGCTGGTTAAAATTTTCACATAATATGTGATATTATAGTGGATATCTTACCAAATAACAAAAACAATTAAAAGCTAAAAATAGGGGAACCCAAAAAAACAGGTTTTTGTATAGGGACCCCCTAAGTTTTACTTTTACTTAATTGATTTCGTTACTTGCTAAGATATCCACCATAATAACACATATTATGTTAAAATTTGAACCAGCTAGCTATTACTGTTCAAAAGTTACAAGCCTTAAATATCGGACTGATAGACAAACAAACAGACCGGGGCAACATTATAATAATAATCTAAGCTTTCTATACTGCCAAAGGTGTCAAGAACAGAATTTACAAAACAGTTTGCGGCGCCTTAATTTTGCAAACGAAAAATCCTTCAGATCCTGCTCTATGATGGGAATGTACTCGTAAGTATAAATAAGCAGACAAATGGGTTTGAATGGGACCGTGTTTAGTTTCAGAGCTATAGTCATTTAGCTATAAGCTATTCTTTTTTAATTTATTCACAGCTCGTTATGTATAGAATAAATTTCTAGTTCCTGTAGAAAGCATGCAATGTACACGCGTTTTCGCCAATACCAAATACCGGACTCTTAACATTAACTCAATGTTAAGAGATTTAGGAGAATAGCGACCCAGTTAAAGTTTTTTCAAACCGTTTTAAACATTCATAATGGGCCTAGTGCAAAGCAATACAATTATACGTTAGTAAGTTGTATAGTCTTTGGCCTAGGCTACCTCCTGTAGAGTGGATTCTGTCTTTATAATCTTCGCAAATTAGTAATAATGTGTCAACCGTTCTATTCACCCACTTGTTTTGTTGGTACTTGCTATAATCTCACATCTTTATTATTATATACCTACCTAAACGTGCCCCAAGTAACGAGTCCGCCACATTACTTGCCAAAAGAAGCGTTCCTTGAGCAGTAATAACGGTAAAGGAGAGCGCATTGCCGGAATCACAGCGCTGATCTCCGAGAGACGTGCCCCGAATCTTGCCAGATTATTGATCCCGATAACGGGCCCTCCTATAAGTCCATCTCTGTAGCATCTTCACGCTATCCTTTTACAAGTATTATATCATTCACTTTTTTCTGAAGCACTGCAAATTAACAGTAGATAAGTGGCACGCATGGCAGCAAGCAATTAGCAACAAAAGAGATGTAATTTATGTGTAGTAATAAATTCTCATTGTGCAGCAAAATATGTTTTTACTGGCAATAAATAGAAAAAAACCGGTAAAAATACCGTCTTAGACAGGAACGCAGAGCCGCACAGAAGTGTACTAAATGCGCGCGATTCCGACACGCACTTGACCAGTTTTTTTATTATTCTTATAGCTTATGCACATTTTCACGCATGTAAGTGTTCCCGTTTTAACGATAGAGCTGAAACAAAGAATCGAGCAAAAATCGCATACACGTTTGCAGTAGGGAAGCACCCAATTTTTTTTTATAATTTTTCGATGTTTACGTATTTACTTATTTGACAGTTGTCTTTAATATCATCTGAAATAAACTAATACCACTATAACTCTGAGACAAACTTTTAGTAGCGGAGAGGAAAATTCTCAGGAAAATTCTAGGACCAGCAATGAGAGAAGATGGAACATGCAGGGTTAGGAAGAACCATGAAATAGAAGACCTTATAGCCGAGCCTAACATCATTGGGGAGACCAAGTCAGCCCGACTCCGCTGGTTCGGCCACGTGGAAAATATGGGGGAGGATCGTGCGGTCAAAAGAGCATAGGTATCTTGGACGTCCGACTGGTAGACGCCCCGTTGGACGTCCTAGGTATCTTTGGATCGGCCAAGTCAAAAAAGTCCTGTTGGAGATTTAAATAGCCGACTGGCAACAAGCTGTACACACCAGAGAATAATGGCGGCTTTTAGTGTCGGAGGCCAAGATCTTCTTCGGGTCGCTGAGCCAGCATAAGTAAGTAAGTATAACTCTGAAACAACTGTCTACTACTCGTATGCTGGGACTATTTCGGTTGACAGCTGTCAAACTTAAAACCGCTATAACTCTGAAAGTAATGTCCCTAGACTACTAGTATGCTGGGGCAAATAATAGATCTTGTCAAGATCTTCATACAAAGGTACACAAAGATTGCCATAGTCTACCGCTTCTCCCATTTTTCACACAAGACACAATATCGCCTCCACATAATATTTACATGGTTTGCAGACAATACAAGTATTATGCTAATGATCTAGCATATTTAATTGTTAGTCGTGGAGGTAATTAATATCGTACTCGAACTAATTCACTAGACAGAATCAGTGACACATGCCCGTAGTTTAACAAATTATTGGTTTTTCTTATTTTCTCTTTCGGAAATGTCTGAACAAAACACTTTTGGAACTCCGCCTGTTAATTTAGATGACATCTTGATAAAGTTCAGTTTATCCGGTCGTTATTATGTTGGATTCATAATTATGATGTTCTGTTTATTTATTAGTGAAATGATTTTAATTTCTGATTATGTGTTTATCGCAGAAAAAGCTAAGTATTGGTAAGTAAGTAGGTATTTTATTTGAGAACAAAGGTAATTCAACATCCTATGTTATACCTATGTCTACCTATGTATATTCACACACACTAGAAGGCTCAAGCGAAGGGGTATTACCGTTAAAATATCTCAGGTACTCAGAGAGAAAATAATGAATTTCTTTTTATTATTTTCAAAGCCATCGTCTCAATTTTTCTTTTTCAAAGTTTTTCAAAGTTACGTCTTCTACATATATTGTTACTTTTTGCAAACGAAATTTTTTATAATGACAACTCAAGTGAGCAAATAATCAAGTGATGGTGAGTGGTCACCACCACCCATAGCACCCACTGTCTTATTAAAGCCATAATATGACACCAATAAGACATCAAAGCGCGTTGTCCACCCTGACCACTGGCTCTCTTATCCTTTTAACCGAAACATATTATATTTCTGCCGTAAAGCAGCTGTGTTTGCACTGCTTTACGGCAGAAATATGCAAGCGGCTGGTACTTCCCCAGACGGACTTAGCACAAAAGCACAGCGACCTTCTTTCCAAGTTCACCTGGTTTGGTCTAGATAGCGCTTTATTTTTTTGAGTTAGATCAGAGACAGGCCTGTTGGCCTCTTCTTCTTCACGTCATCCATTCGGGTCTTTTGCCTCCCTTATATACATGGTGTAATAAAAAAGTAATCAACCCGAAAGGATGTGATTCTGCCCGTAACACTGAACAACTTCCCTTAAAGAACGTAGGTCGAAATACGAAAAAATTTTTTTGTGCTCCCGTAGAAACTATATAAGCTGATAGAGTATTTTATATGGAAGATCAATTTTTTTTTTTGTATTTTGACCTACGTTTCTTAGGGAAAGTTGTTCAGTTACATGGGCAGAGTCACATCCTTCAGGGTTGATATACTATTTCTGTTACACCTTGTATATAGGGTGACTTTTAATTAGGTCTTGATAGAAAAAGGTATGAATGTACTCATGATACTGAACAACTTTTCCAAGGAACATAGGTCGAAATACGAAAGTCAAGTTTTGACCTCCCATAGAAACTGCATCAGCTGATAGCGCATTTTGTATGAGAGGTCAAATTTGGTTTTTCGTATTTTGACCTATGTTCTTTGGGAAAAGTTGTTCAGTATCATGAGCACATGCATATATTTTGCTATCAAGAACTAATTAAAAGTCACCCTATATGTCTACAATGTCGTCGGACCATCGTATCGGAAAGGTGGTCCACCTGTCGAGCGATGTGAACACCTTGCTCACTGTTCTATCACCGCCTTGGTGCATCTTTTCTTTATTTCGCCTAGCGAAATGTTGTAGAAATGATTATTAAATAATTCGACAACAGGTGCGCAGACGAGCGGTTCGGTAACGACTCATGCGCAAGTCTTATCAATTCCACCGAAGTGTGCATGGAGTGGGTGTACGAAGACCCACACAGCTTCGTTGCTGAGGTAAGTTTATTCGGCTCCTAACCAAAAAGATAAACTTAAAAAATGTAAACTCACAACTTACGCATCCTATCCTACTTATATTTTAGGTCCTAGAATAGCACATATAATACTTTTTACCACGGGAAAACACTTAATTCCCACGGGAAAACGCATTTAATGCGGGTGAAACCGCAGGCGGAAAGCTAGTATTGGTATATATCATTACGGAGATAATGTAAGAATACAAAATAATAGTTGACACACTGACAGTCACGAAAAGCAATTTTTTTTAATGTACTTACCTACTTTGTTTTTAGCACGTTCATACACGGTTTTTATCAAATTCATGTAAAATACTGTAAGAGCTTATTCCGTCTAAATGCAACAACGTTTTGTAGCGGGTAAAAATGAGATTTAAAATTCGAACATGAATTTAGGTCCACCATAGGGCCCATATAATATTTTAGGTCAACCATAGAGGTCGAACAAAAATATTGTATGAAAAATTATACTGGCCGGTTGAATTTTCAATATTATCACTGTTTCATGTATTCTATGATCATGACACTGCCCTCTATATATACAAGGTCAGTGTATCATGAATATAAAAAAAAGAAATACGCTCGAAATGTAAACAAGACTACTAACCAAAGAGGTTCTGTTCCTAATGGATACAAAAATATCAATAGCACTTTCAGGTGTTACAAATAATACTTAATATGATTTTTAGTATTGTTTGATCAAGTAATAATATTGTAATGGTATTTTATATTTAAAATTAATGATGAGCGTGTGTCTCAATGAGCCTCTTATTCTTTTCTCATAGAGGGAGATGAAAAGTAGAATGTATTACGTGGCTGCAAAAATATTTTTACCTTGGGCGACCCATTGAATCCCTCGCTACATTCAGGATTATACTTTAGAATTCCTCGCCATGCTCGGGATTCTACTCAAGAATCCTTCATTTCGCTCTGGATGCAAAATAGCGCCCTCGCCTTAAAAATATTGTTTTACAGCCTTGTGATACAATCTACTATTGTTCTATGACCTATGTTCCTTGGGAAAAGTTGTTCAGTTTTATGGGCAGATTCACATTCTTTAGTATTATCACACCCTTCCGTTACACGCTGTATAAAGTAAACATTTTTTACTGAGAGAGAATCAATAAGTAATTTTTAAATGAACATAAAAAAGCCATAGATAATACATTAAAAAGTCATAGGTTGCATTCTCCAGAACATGTTAAAAAGGATTTATACTTGACTAGATAAAAAACCCACTATATTTGAAAGTTTGCAATTACACGTCGTAAGTACCACAGCGTTCAATAAGTAGTGAGAATGATCCTGAATCCCGCAGTTTTCCGAAGTTTCCATCCCTTTGAAAAATAAAGTATTTCTTAGGTCTTGTCAAAGCCCTCCGTATGAGATCCACGACTTCAATTTTGCTTCGGTATCTGTTTCTCCATTGGTGTTACTAAAATTTGGGGAACACATAGAAGTTACTATGGCTAGAGGTCTTTAAGTCAAATCTGGTAATAAGGGAGAGTAACTACTCTCCCTTATTACCAGATTTGACTTCTTCAAACTCAGTTTGTTAAGTAGTAATATCAAGAATTCCGTTTTTCTCAATTTTCAAGTTGTTTGCTGGATTGTGTTGAACTATACTTCATTTTTTATAAGTATAATAGCATTCATTTTTGTTATCATCTTTTTACTGAAGGAAACAACCTGTCAAACATATTTTAGAGTTTTACATCAAAATATAGCCAGTGTGATATAAAAGAAAGAAATTTTGGAAATGACGATTCAAGAGCTTGAAGTAAATGGGAATAAGCTAGATGTTATATGTCTAACTGAAACTTTTGTAAGAGCAGGAAACGAACAATACCTAATGATTGATAATTATAATACAGCATACTGAAATTTCTTAATAACTACGCTGTTGAAAAAACATTTGAATGTTGTGGAGTTGAAATCCCTACCAATAATATAATTATAATCAGTATCTACAGAACGCCAACTAGTGATCCTTTCCTGTTCTTAAAAAAACTGGAAATAGTCCTTAATGTCATGATCAGAAAATCTGATGATAAAAAACTAATTATTTTAGCTGGTGACATTAACATCAACACACTTAAACCTGGAAGAGTTACAGAATGTCTTGCAGACTTGACCATATTCTTAGTAACGTAAAAAACAGTACTTCGATGATTCTACCACTACATTTGTCAGCACAAATGTTAAAGTTTCCAGTAAAATCTAAAAAACTTCGTTCCAAAGTGTATTACGTTTATAATAGAGACTATAGTAATGAAAAGTTTAAAAAATGCATGGACTCGCTATCGTTCGTAAATGTATATGAACACTCTGACCTTAATGACGCCTTTGATAACTTTCATGAGATAATATGTCTATTTTACAAACTTTGTTTTCCTAAAATAAAAATAAAAATAAATAATACACAGAAAAGAAAAAAATGGACAAGTCGCGGTTTAAAAATATGCTGTTAAAAGGAAAAAACACTACGTTACAATTATTATAAGAGAAAATCATCACAAAACAAAGCAATATATCATAAGTATTCAAAAATTTTAAAAAACTGTATTTTTTTGCTAAAAAGAAACGCTAATGCCAAACTTATAAATAACAGTGAAAATAAGTGCATAGCATCCTGGAAAGTAATACTCGTAAAAGAAGAAATAAATAATGACCCCTTAGATAGAAATTTTGATTTAAGGATAAAAGATAGTAAAGAAACATTAACAGATCCTCGAGAAATAGTAAACAAATTCAATAATTTCTTTATTGATCAGACAAATGAAGACAAAAGTAAAAATACAAAGTTAACAGTCAGCACTAAAAATGTAAATTCTATGTATTTAGCCCCAGTAACTGAACAAGAAGTGAAGAAAGAAATAATGGCATTAAGGAATACCAAGTCGGTAGGCTATGATGAAATATTAACAAAAGTGATAAAATATTGCGTTCTTGAACTTACCAGCGTTTTGATGTTTTCGTTTTTTTTTTTGTTTAAAAGTTAGGTTATTTTTTATATATACCATTATACCACCACCTTTTCGGCCTTGTCTAAGTTCATGATGCTGAGTGTATCCAGTGATGCTATATAGGGTAGTTATTTTATCGGAGATATTAACCTCGCTAAGTACTATGATGTCAATGGATGATTTAAAGCCTTGAATTAACTGTTCCAGAAGGGTAAAATTTTTAATAAGAGACCTTAATTTATATGAATACATGTTAGGTTTTGAGATCCTCAGGATCTTTTCCAAATGCCCTAAAACTCTCAATCGTTAAGCCATTACACAAAAAAGGTCACAAAGATAATATTAATTAGGCCAATAACGCTTATACCAATTATTTCCAAAATATTTGAAAAGTGTATGTATAAGAGGATTATTAACTTCTGTCAAAAAAAATAATGTAATAAGCCCAGAACACTTTGGTTTTCAAAAAAATAAATCTACTACTCACGCACTTCATGCATTTTAAAAGAAATTTTAAGCCAACTAAATAAGAAACTATGGACTAGTGTTCTATTTTTTGATTTAAGCAAAGCTTTTGATCTGGTTACACATGACATTCTTTTAAAAAAATTAGAAGCCATTGGAGTTAGAAGCATACCACAGCAATGGATCAAGTCATATCTGTTTAATAGACAACAACAAGTTTTGTTGCAGCAGCCTAATTATAATGATGAAATCGTGACGTACCTGTCAAATCATAGATCGAATACCTATGGAGTCCCTCAGGGAAGTGTTCTAGGACCTCTGCTCTTTTTAATATATATAAATGATATATCTGATGTCACTAATCACAAGACTATACTCTTTGCTGACGATATATCTATAATAGATACATCTAATGATAAAACTGTGGACATAGCAGAGCATGAAACTGATGTAAATAATACTATAAAATTAGTTGTTGAATTGGCTTGACCTAAACAACTTGAAAATAAATCAAGCTAAAACAACATTTATGACGTTTAATACCGAGACAAATAAGTCAAGGAAACTAATAATTAAACATGCGGATACTGAAGTCAAGGAGGTTGAAAACACTAGGTTTCAAGGGTTTAATTTAGATAAAGAATTAAATTGGAAAACTCATATCGATTCCGTCGCTGATCGAGTAAATAAATTTGTTTATGCTTTAAAACGTCTTAAGCAAGTCACAAATCAGGAAGCAGTTCTGTCAGCGTATCATGCGTATATAGTGTCGATTCTACGATATGGAATTTTACTTTGGGGAAACAGTACCAATCTAAATAGAGCATTAGTGGCGCAAAAAAGTGCATCAGGGCTATAACAGGTATTTCTCGTTTTGACTCTTGTAAACCATATTTTAAAAAGCTTGGTTTATTGACATTGCCATCTTTATACATATACGAGACATGTGTGTTTGTAAAACAAAATCAGAACTTGTTTACTAATGCTGTTGATATAAACTCTCGAAATTTTAGATATCCTGACAAACTTGTTTTTGATGAAACACCTATAATTATGAAGTATGACAAAAGTTGCTTGTGCATGTGCGTTAGAATTTATAATAAATTAGAAAGTCATATCAAATTATTACCTATAAAATTATTTAAAATGAAATTGTATCAATGGCTCAGTGAATATACTTTTTAGAATTTGAATGAATTTATGACATTGTGATAATTTTAATGATTTTTGACATCTTAATTAATTAGTTTAAATTATTACTTTTTTATTGTATTTGCATGCCATTTCATACTGGCGAAACATGTATATGTACAAAATTTAACTATAAGATCTTCACCACCATGTTTGACGCAAATAAATCATTCTATTCTATTCTGAAATAAATCATCAATACTCATAAATATTTGAAGACTTTCCAAAATTTTGTGTATTCTCACTCTATGTTCTCACTACTTTTTGAACACCCCTTGTAAATGTAGGTTAGTTGTGTATTTTGAAACTCCAATCTTTATATTAGTCGTTAGACCTCCCCATCTCCATACCCCACGTTTTTGACACCTCATTATTTTTTACAGTTCCAATTAGCCTGTCAGGAGTGGAAGAGGACTTTGGTTGGCACTGTGCAAAGTCTTGGTTATGGAGTCAGTCTGCTGATGACGGGACCGCTATCTGACAGGTTGTAGACAAAATAATGTTCCAAATCTTAATAGTTTAATAGGATTTCAGATAAGTTTTGTATTTACCGAGTAATATTTTTTTACTGATGATGAGCTATTGCTGTAGCCACATTTTGGGCTAACTTACTATAAAATCATTTGCCATTGATACGAAAAGAAGAAGAACTGATGGGGCGCTAGTGGACGGGAGGTAGCCCCTTAATTTATGGACAGTTAAGAAGACGCAGCACACAATAAAACATAAAATTAATTTCAGATTTGGCAGAAAGATTTTAATCATAACAACAGTTACTTTGTCTACTACGGCGGGAGTCGCTCGAAGTGTTGCACCCAATTATTGGATCTTTATAATTCTTCAGCTACTTGGCTCAACATTTGGGAATTTCTTCTCCCCAGCATTCATTTTAAGTAATTTATTATCTTCTATACTATTAAACTACCGATATTTGTATATATGTCGAAGGCATATTGTATAATTCGGCGTTTCACAGTTTGCCTTGGCATTCTACAAAATGCCGAAAAAAATTTAATTCGGCGTTTTACATAATGCCGCGTCATTTCACAAAACGGCGCGCAATGCGTTGTGGTCGAAAGATAACCTAACCCATCCTGACCGATCGCTGCTTGAAATCGGTTAGGTTGGGTTTACCGTAGCTAAAGAACATAAAATGCACCAGTTATCTAAGCCCGTTTACAATTTGCCGACCGTTTACAGTTTGCCGACCGTTTACAGTTTTCCCGCCGGCAAATTATACGATTTACCTGCGACATATATGTCTACAAAGTAGAAAATCGCAAAATTGCCTAGTTGGTAAAGCGTCTGCGGTATTTACGCAGAAGACGCAGGTTCGAATCCTGCCTGTGGTTGTGAAATTTTGCGATTTTCTTCTTTGTAGATTTATCCGAACACTGGAAGTGTTAAAATAAAATCATTTTCGACATATATGTCACTGGAAAATAACACGGAATCGTAAATTGATCAATTTCCTAGCTAGTAAGTTGATCAACTTTCAAAAATAATAAACTCGTAGGAAATTCGTAGATCTATAGGTCCGTTAGGTAAGGCAAACAGGGTTGGTTGTGTTCGATTCTCTTTCAACCGAACGCACGAGCCGAGCGAGCGTAGCGAGCGCGCTGCGGCACCCCGGCGAGTGGCAGAAGCGAATTCTGAACAGTTTATTATTTTTCGAAAGTTGATCAACTTACTAGGAAATTGATCAACTTACGATTCCGTTTTTTTCCGATTATGTATTTGTAATCGGTTTCTCGATAACGGCTCTAATGATTTCGATGAAATTTACTATACCTGGGTATTTTTAGGGGCGAAAATCGATAGGTCTCATGTCTGGAAAAAGTCCTTTTCTTTGTTTTACTTTCGAGCGGAGCGAGAAAGGTATTGTATTCGTGAAAAAAAAAGTTTTTCTAATTTTCTCAAAAATGTGTTCTATATCACTTATACATCATAAAAAACGTCCGTCCGTCGGTCGGTCGGTCGGTCGGTCGGTCCGTCGGTCGGTCTGTCCGTCACGCTTTGGCATAGCGCCTAAACGAATGGTCCGATTGACACCATATTTTGAATTTAGGAGTTTTATGCAAATCCATCGAAGAGTTCTAAGTGGTTGAAATGAAAAATAGAAATTTTCTCAAAAATGGCTCATAGAATCTTGATGAAACTTTGCATGACCAAGCATCTCCATGTAACATATCTTGCGCCAATATCAATTGATATGTGTAATTTAATATAAGGGGTGTTCCTGTACCACCAAATCGTAAATATGTGATTCACCCAAAATTGGTTCCATTGAGTTTATTAAAATTTTATTTTTCTTGAATCCTGGATTGGTTGTCTACCTGACTGGATTTTCTTTATGACTTTTTTGAATAAAATTTAGTACACAGGGTGTACCTAAACCTGAAAGGACTTGCTCAGTAGACTAAACTAAACAATTATCCATTTATAAGGAACATGTGTTGGGAAATAAAAAAAAATTCCATGCAAGTATCCTACGGTAGTATCCATTGATCTGTGAAAATTCATATAAAGGGTGTTCCAGTACTACCAAAAGTTAAACATGTGATTTACTCGAAATCGTTTGAGGTTTGTTTGTTTTGATGTTTGACAATTTGAATTCTGAATTGATCTCATTCGAACATTTTTTTGGAAAAACGTGAATAAAAGTTTATATTTCCATACTATGTGTATGGCATTACAAATTTAAGTTTGCGGTTGATAGTTTTTCCTTGAGTATTACGAGAAAGTAGGTGCAGTGCTGCTGTACTATTTATTTTTTTAAAGATTTCTTGAAAATTGCGCGTTTCATCAAGCGCCATATGTTTGTACAGATGAAAATTATACAAACCAAGTCTGAATGTACCTCGAATTTAAATGTGTATACGTACAGCGTGTAACGGAAAGGTGTGATAAGGGTGTGAATCTGCCCATGAAACTGAACAACTTTTTCTAAAAAACATAGGTCATAGAACAAAAAAAATTTTAACCTTCTTAGAAACTGCATCAGCTGATAGCGCATATTGTAAAGGATGTCAAATTTGGTTTTTCGTATTTCGACCTATGTTTCTTGGGAAAAGTTGTTCATTTTTATGGGCAGATTCACCCTTCAGTATTATCACACCATTCCGTTACACTTTGTATAATTTATAGTTTTAAATCTTTATGTTTCAGTGATAGAAATGGTTGCAAATAAAAATAGAGTGCTCATAAGAACAATATGTTCTATGGGATTAACTTTGGGCTACGTATTTCTGGGACTGGTAGCTTGGCTTGTCCCATATTGGAGGCAAACACTTTTAATACTGTACAGTCCTGGAATTCTGTTCATCTCTTACATATTTCTGTTGGACGAGAGCCCAAGATGGTTACTAAGCAAAGGAAGAAAAGCTGAAGCTGTGGCTATATTGGAATCAGCAGCCAAACGTAGTAAAGTCAAGCTGGACAAAGAAGCGCTTGACAAGTTAACATGTGAAGTTAACAAAGACGTGACACTTAAGCAGTCGTTAAATGATACATTTAAATCAAACATATTGTTAAAGCGATTCTTTATGTGTTTGGTTTGGTGGACTATAGGAACCTTTTGTACTTACGCCACAAGAATAAACTCCGTTCACTTACCAGGAGATAAATATGTGAATTTTGTAATATATGGCCTATTGACGACGCCGTCGTATTGGTTAACACTTTGGTGTTTGAATAAGTTTTCACGAAAAATATCTTTGGTCAGCACATTCTATCTTTGTGCTGCAATATTTTTTATTGAGCCATTTGTACCGAAAAGTAAGTACAAGTATCTGTAGGTAACTGTCTTACAGCCTGTTGCACAAAGCATCTTTGAAGTTGAAGCTTCTTTAAATCGATTGCTGTCACTTTCTTTGTCAACAAAACAGAAATAGTCAGCGATAGACTTAAAAGAGCTTTAACTTAATAACTGAAACTACTTTGCTTGCATCGGCGTAATTGAGTCCATATTGTTCTTTTATTTGTACGGTTGTAATGCAAGCAAATGAAATCCTACTAATATTATAAACGCGAAAGTTAGTAAGCTTATGGATGTTTGTTACTCTTTCACGTAAAAACTACTGAATGGATTTTAATGAAACTTTACAATAATATAGCTTATACATCAGAATAACACATAGGCTACAATTTATCCTGCGCAACCCACTAAATTGTTGTGATGAAGTTTACAGATGACGATGATAATTTATAAATCGTTGAGGGTAAATCTTTCCTTTGTATTGCAGATTTAAACTGGTTATCAATATTGTTGTACATGAGTGGGACAATATTTGTGAGTATGTTTTTTGGAATTATGTACATATTTACTTCTGAACTGTTTCCTACGAAGACCAGAAATTCGATGCATTCACTGTGTTCCGCTTCGGGTAGAGTTGGTTCCATCTTGGCACCGCAGACGCCGCTTCTGGTAAGAATATTTAAAAACATTTACTTACATGAAATATTACATTTTTCGTTTGTCAACATTTGAAGATGGCGGTCATGTATTTATTTCAATTTTAGTTTTACCTCTTTATTATTTAAGAGTTTAACGTATAATTTAGATAAGGTATTATCCAGTAAACGTCTTTCAAAGTGAACATCTATTAGATTACCGAGATTTTTGGATGGTGAAAAGCGACTGTCATCGCGACTTCAATAGTTTTCCCCATCGTTAGCGCGCTTTTGCTAGGCCTGTGGTTTTCCCCATGCAAGAAACGTATTTTTTTGTTCTTGCTCTATCGTCAGAACGGTTAGTAATTCGAGAGTCAAACTTGGTATGAGTATAGTTCACTAAAATGTCAATAAAATAATATGTCCTGACTGACTGACTAACTGACTGACAGACTGACTGACTGCTGCTATTGCATGCCACAAACACCAGCCAAGAAAGGATTTTCCAAAACTCATCCCCCAAGGGGGTGAAATAAGGGATGGAAGATTTTCAAATTTTTTTACCTAGCTTTAACTTTCATCCCTTATTTCACCCCCTTGGGGGATGAGTTTTGGAAAATCCTTTCTTGGGTGGTGTTTGTGGCATGCAATAAATTAGCATACTAAATTTCACACTTATAGCTAAAGCGGTTACGGATAGACGTCAGTCAGTCAGTCTGTCAGTCAGTAAGTCAGTCAGTCAGGACATATTTTATTGACATTTTAGTGAACGATACTCATAGTTTAACACTCGAATTACTAACCGTTATGACGATAGAGCAAAAACAAAAAAAATACGTTTCTTGTACGGCGACCCCCTTATTTTCATATTTTTTTTTTTTTAAGGTTATATACTTGTTTTAAAAATACATATTCTGTGCAATTTTCTACCACCTACCTATCTAACTACACATTTTCAACATTATGCCCCTCTGTGCATCTCAGTCGCGTCCTGCTGGGGAGCACCACTTCTAATACCTAATAATAATACCTATGGGTATGTACTTGACTCCTGCCAAGCTTTCATCCCAGCAAGTTTAGGTGCAAGGTTCGCCTTCTTAGTTATCCTACTATCATGCAAGAGCATGAAATAAGTAGTTATTTGTTATGGAAGGCAGCAAAATTGTTATTTGACTTGTATTGTAAATCGAGCAACCGAAGAACTTTTGCTCGTGGCTCAATAGAAGAATCCTGAGCGTAGCGAGACTAGCGAGGCTAGCGAGGGTTTCAAGGTACGAGACGCGAAATAACTTTGCTGTCGAGTGAATCACCTAAATAAAGCGAGGAAAACGTTGACGAATAGCGCCAGAACTCTACATCTTAAATACCATAATTCATTATCACGTTCTAATTTTAAAAACCTTTTCCACGCTAGCGGCAAAAAATTACTTTTTCAACACATTTGCTAATAAAACAGCTCTATTTGCACTGTATTGAGGTCCATAATCCAGCTTATTAAACACGCGTGCTTTTTTCCGCACTAGTGTTTTATTTTTGTCCTTTTTTATCGGAAAGGTGCAAGGAGTTTCTATATCTATGACATTCATAATATTTTAATGAATAAATAAACTGTCTTCGATTATACTTGTGATAAATAAACGTCAATTACATGAACAGCCTCCGTGGTCTAGTGGTTAGAGGGTTCGGCTCTCGATCCGGAGGTTCTGGGTTCGATTCCCAGTGGGGACACTGTCAAACAAAAATCTCTTTGTGCGACCTCCCCAGTTTGGTTAGGGCATTGCAGGATGAATCACCTGATTTCCCGAAAAGTTAGATGATTCCGTGCTTCGGAAGGCACGTAAAGCCGTT
This sequence comes from Athrips mouffetella, assembly GCA_947532105.1. NCBI lineage: Eukaryota > Metazoa > Arthropoda > Insecta > Lepidoptera > Gelechiidae > Athrips > Athrips mouffetella. The sequence continues at coordinate 2,413,524 of OX383958.1, forward strand.
GGTCCCGACTACTATCTACGGATGTAGTCGTTAATGAGCCATGTCAGAGGCCTTTGGCGGGTCAACAACTCTGACACCAGGGGTTGTGAGGTCGGTCATCGACCTTGCAACCCACACGATATGATGATGATGATGAAAATATTTTTATGAATCAACTAAATAACTACAAATTTGTCTTTAAGGTGACAAAATATTAAATTTTAAATTATTCAAGGAAGTACGCTGTTTGGCGGTTTCGAGCGCAGCGAGCTTAAATATTCTTTAAATGGCGCGTGTATCACTTTATCGGAACATCCACATGCGCGTTGTTATGTTTATTACAATTATTTTCAAAAGATTTGACTTCTACAAATAAGAAAACAGTAATTAGTGTAGTTCCGCAACGTCAAAAATACTTAGACACAAAACATAAGTCTGGAGTAGGTAGGTATCGGGTGTAATTAGAAATGTAAGTAAAATTCTACTTTTCATTTGGGATAAAAGATAAGCAAATTTTATTTGTTTTTATTCGCAAATGTATTGAAAAACGTCGTAAGAAACGCGTGCGCTTTGGGGATTACAACCTCGGCTCCATTACGCCGCAATTTCTGAACCTCGGCCGTAATATCCAAATAGCGCACTTGCATCTTAATCTACTATTTCACACAGACTTCGACCGAATAAAATTTCAAATATCTTTTCCTCGCTAGTTACCAAAATTAATTTTGAGTGGTTGTAAATTAGGTTGTGAATTTCGAACAAGGTATTAATTATAAGAAAATAAATGGTACAGCAGCACTGCACTAACTTTCTCGCAATACTCAAGGAAAAACTGTCAACCGCAAACTTAAATTTGTAATGCCATACACATATTATGGAAATACAAACTTTTATTTACATTTTTCAAAAAAAATTTTTCGAATGAAATATCCAGATCAATTCAGAATTCAAATTGTCAAACATTAAAACAAACAAACCTCAAACGATTTCGAGTAAATCACATGTTTAACTTTTGGTAGTACTGGAACACCCTTTATATGAATTTTCACAGATCAATGGATACTACCGTAGGATACTTGCATGGAGATTTTTTTAGTTTTCCAACACATGTTACTTACGGATAATTGTTCAGTTTAGTCTTAAGCAAGCCCTTTCAGTTTTTGGTACACCTGTGAACTAAATTTTATTCAAAAAATCATAAAGAATATCCAGTCAGATAGACAACCAATCCAGGATTAATATTATAGAAAATTTTAATAAACTCAATGGAACCAATTTTGGGTAAATCATATATTCACGATTTGATGGTACAGGAACACCCCTTATATGAAATTACACAGATCAATAAAATTGATACTGGCACAAGATACATTACATGGAGATGCTTAGTCATGCAAAGTTTCACCAAGATTCTATGAACTGTTTTTGAGAATATTTCAATTTTAAATTTTCGTTGTATGACAGCTACCCTCAAAATAATAGCCAGCAAGAAACCACTAAGAACTCTTAAATGGATTTGCATAAAACTCCTAAATTCAAAATATGATGTCAATCGGACCATTCGTTCAGCCGCTAGGCCAAAGCGTGACGGACAGACCGACCGACGGACCGACCGACCGACCGACCGCCGGACGGAAATGTTTGGGAGACTTGTTTTTATGATGTATAAGTGATATAAAACACATTTTTGAAAAGAATTTGAAAAACTTTTTTTTTTCACAAATACAATACCTTTCTCGCTCCGCTTGAAAGTAAAAACGATAGAGATAAAATTGATTTCAAATAAAACTTAGCCTAATTAATATACTTATGTAAAACTCAAATACATAAAATATTATTATCACTTAAGAATATTTGTTTGTTTCTTTACAGATAATCTATTGGGAGGGATTCCCGTCTTTTACTTTTGGAATAGCGACTCTCGTGGCAGGAACTGTAACACTGTTTGCACCAAAAACCAGCAATGACGTATTGCCTGACAACGTACGACAAGCCGAGGCCATTGGAAGCAAGCAAACTCAGACGGTGAAATAATGAAACTAGACAAATACATGTTTGACAAATAAATGAGCAGACATTCAATGGTTTTGATATGTTAAATAATTATTTTAATAAACAAAATTTTTTTAATCGTCCGAAATCATACAAGAGTACGTAGTTATACAATAATGAACTTATAGTACAAATCCTAAAAACCAGAGACCCGCTCAAGGTCAAAGTGTTACCAGCGACGTGCGACTGAGTGTACCTTGTTAGGTATGAGAGCAAAGATGTTTAATATTCTATGCCTTGATATTGATTCATGTCGTATCTGTCGCAAAGTGGTTGTCTCGTGATGAAGTTAGTCTTTGCGATAAATACTTTCTGTACATATTTTACTGAGCACACTTTACTGTCTGATTGGTACTGAATCAAGCAGAAACTTGACTTAAATCGAAATCGGGCCAGAACCCGAACAGGGGATTTTATTTTACCCCACGAATGGCCTCCACTACTGTACACCCCTAACAGCCATCGCTATCCTTACTGTTTTAAGTAAACCTTGCTTTGTAAACGTAACGCCAAAGCTGTAATCAGGAACTCAATCCACTATCATGTGGTAATTTTAAGTTTTTTGCTATCTGCTTCTTGCATCCGCAGTTCTTTTACAAAGAGGATTATTTTTCTCTCTGTTTACATCGCACAGAGCTTTGAAGTCCATGTGTGTTGTTGTTGGAAAGGTGTGATAAAACTGAAGGATGTGTATCTGTCCATTAAGGTGAACAACTTTCCCCAAGGAACATAGGTAGAAACACGAATATAAATTTTTGACCTCCCATAGAAACTGCATCAGTTGATAGCGCATTTTGTATGGGAGGTCTTTGGTTTTTCAAACTATGTTCGTTGGGTAAAGTTGTTCAGTTTCATGGGTAGATTCACGCCCTTTAGTATTTACTCGTACCACAGCTTTCCGTTACACGCTGTAAAAAAGCGAAATTGAAAATTTTGAGAAAATCCCACGACGGCTGTCATTCAAAAAATATTAAATAAAACTTTGGAAATTCCCCCGACTAAAAATAAATATTTTCACCTATCTATTCATATATTTTATAAGCCAAGAAAATCCGTCGGGGGCTGTCACACACAAACGAACAAACACACAACATCTCTCCGTTCCGTCGTGGGAATAAAAGGAAAACGTGACTGACTGACTGATTGATTTATCAACGCAAAGCTTAAACCACTGAACGGATTGGGCTGAAATTAGGCACACAGATTGTTATTATAATAAGCCACTAAGAAGGGGTTTAGCGAAATAATCGCCCAAAAGCCTAAAGTTTATATGAAAGTTCTACATTTTTAATTTTAGATACACGAACGTTTAAACTTAGGTAAAATACAAAAAATATGTGGCAGGTGTGTAGTAGGTGTGCGCAAGGCATCCCTTGTTACTCTGCCAGCGTTTTTGTCTTCCGCTTACGGTTGAATGGAGCTTTTTAAGAAAATTGTAAGCCCATCACTGTGTTCGGTTGGGCTGTCTGGATTATCAGAGGCCAGAGACGCTTGGCACTTGTCTCACCAGCAAGATGTTCTAGGTAATCTTAGCTCCCAGCGACATTGGGACGCCCTACAATGCAAAAAGGCACAGCAATCATTGATTAACCTGGCTACAGATGATGTGGATCGCGCACGGCTTCTAACTGTATTTGATTAACGCCCTTCCTTCCCCTAACGTGGGAACTTTGCTTGAAGACCGTACACTCTCTCTTGCAGTAAGCCTCCGTTTGGGTGTAAGAACCATCGAACCCCATCGCTGTAGGTGTGGCGAAGTGGTTTTCGAGTTGGGTCATCATGGTCTGTCGTGCCAGCGAAGCGCGGGTCGCGTCCCACGCCATGCTTCTTTAAATGACGTCATCTGAAGGGCCCTTGCCTCTGCGAACATTCCGGCAGTTCTGGAACCAAACGGAATTGTTCGCACTGATGGCAAGAGGCCCGATGGTACGAGTATGACGCTTATGCCCTGGAAGCAGGAGAGAAGCTTGGTGTGGGACGTCACTTGCGTGGACACGCTGGCACCGTCGCATGTCCTCTCTGCTTCTGTGCAGGCGGGAGCTGCAGCCACCCTTGCCGAAAATAATAAAAGCCGGAAATACCAAAACCTGAGTGACATAAGTTATGTGTTCTCACCCATTGGTTTCGAGACCATGGGTTGTTGGGATCCCCAAACCAAATTATTACTATCGGCGGGCTGGCAGCTTTTTGGCTCAAAGGTTGAGCCTCTGTATTCAACCAGGTAATGCTGCCAGCCTTCTAGGTACCACGCCTCTTGGCGATGCATTAGACGAGGTTTATTATATTTAGTTGCTGTTGACATGTAATTTTATTGTAAAATTATGTACCAAAAAATATTGAAACGTTTTTAGCAGCGTTTACAGAAAATTATACCTCAAAGGGGTGAAACAAGGGTTGAAAGTTAGTATGGAAGTCCTACTGTTTGGATTTTAGGGTTAAGTTGACGATGAAGTTTTTTAGAAAATCCTGCCTTGAGGGGTGAAGTGGGGGTTGAAAGTTTCTATGAAATTTCTTAATTTTAAATATTTTTGAGTATTTTTTGGTTTTCGCAAAAATTGCTTTGTTTTCGTGAGTAGAATCACTGGGTTGTGGGAGTAAAACCACAAAAAATCACGTTGTATCACTAACGCTCACAAGTATTAATTAATAGGTGACTATGGATAGAAGTATGGAATAGTGTATCTTTACAGTGCAACATAACAGTTGCTCGTACAGTGGTGTGTCGAGCAATTTTCAATTTGGCCCGAGCCACCTGCGGGAGCTGTGCAATATTAATCTAGGGTGCCGCATGCGATTCCTGTATTCTAAGAGATAGATGTGCAATTTGTCACTTTTAAATATACAGTTTATCTCATGCATTTTTACAGTTTGACGGAGGTTTTAAATTTTTTAATTTAGATTAGGTATGAAAAATTTTATTACCAATTTTGATTACCTGAACAGAAGTTTTTAACCGGCAAAGGTAACAGTACATTTGTGAATATTTGCATTTTTAACTGATGGGGGCGCTACTTGACTGCAGGAAAGCCCTCAAAAACTTTTTATGTAACAAGTGGGCAAACAAGCAGGCGGGCCACCTGGTGGTAAGTGGTCACCACCGCACCGCCCATAACACCTACTGTCTTATAATTGTGAAATAATTTGACACTAATAAGACAGCAAAGCGCGTTACCCATCTTGAGAACTAAGATGGTATGTCTAATGTGCCGGTAATTTCACTGGCTCCTTTACCCTTCAAACCGAAACACAACAGTGCAAACACTGCTGCTTTACGGCAAAAAAGGCAAGGGGGTGGCAACATACTCGATTGCAATTACACCTTTTTAGAGTAGGAAATAAATGATAATTAAATTTTCTCAGAACTAAAACGGGACCATTTTTGACAACAAATGTTTTATGGGGTTTTGGACATCACAGAATCCAGAAATCAATTATGTCGAGCCGAAATCCTACTAGTTCAAGGCTAAATTACGGTGTGTGTGTTTTTTTAAACTGTTCCTTAGGTCCCCCTGAACATATCTGGAAAATTATCCGTTTATCCCATGTACGCTCCCCCCTCCCCACCCTCAAACAGGTCCCTGATTTTAGTTTTTACTTTCGAGCGCAGCGAGAAAGGGATTGTATTCGTGAAAAAAAAAGTTTTTCTAATTTTCCCAAAAATGTGTTCTATATCACTTATACATCATAAAAAACAAGTCTCCCAAAAATGTCCGTCCGTCGGTCGGTCGGTCGTTCGGTCCGTCGGTCGGTCGGTCTGTCCGTCACGCTTTGGCCTAGCGGCTAAACGAATGGTCCAATTGACACCATATTTTGAATTTAGGAGTTTTATGCAAATCCATCGAAAGGTTCTGAGTGGTTTCCTTCTGGCTCTCATTTTGAGGGTAGCTGTCATACAAAGAAAATGAAAAATTGAAATTTTCTCAAAAACGACTCATAGAATCTTGATGAAACTTTGCATGACCAAGCATCTCCATGTAAGATATCATGCACCAGTATCAATTGATCTGTGTAATTTCATATAAGGGTTGTTCCTGTACCACCAAAACGTAAATATGTGATTTACCCAAAATTGGTTCCATTGAGTTTATTAAAATTCTCTATAATATTAATCCTGGATTGGTTGTCTACCTGACTGGATATTATTTATGATTTTTTTCAACAAAATTTAGTACACAGGGTGTACCAAAAACTGAAAGGGCTTGCTCAGTAGACCAAACTGAACAATTATCCATAAGGAACATGTGTAAAGAAATTAAAAAAATGTGCCTGAAAGTATCCTACGGTAGTATCCATTGATCTGTGAAAATTCATATAAAGGGTGTTCCAGTACTACCAAAAGTTAAACATGTGATTTACTCGAAATCGTTTGAAGTTTGTTTGTTTTAATGTTTGACAATTTGAATTCTGAATTGATCTGTATATTTCATTTGAACATTTTTTTGTAAAAACGTAAATAAAAGTTTGTATTTCCATACTATGTGTATGGCATTACAAATTTAAGTTTGCGGTTGATAGTTTTTCCTTTAGTATTGCGAGAAAGTAAGTGCAGTGCTGCTGTACCATTTAATTTCATTTGTCTCAGAAACGCTTAAAGGTAGATGTGAATCGTTAACGTTACTTTAATCTTTATAAAATTACCAACCCGGTGACAACTGTTTTATTTCCATGTGACCTATAGTAGCTGAAATATAGGGTTAAGTGTGCACCAAAATGTTTATTTATTAGACAACTATTACCAGAAGCTTGCTAAGAAGTATTCAGTTGTAAGTGCAAACTTAACCCTATATTTCAGGTACTATAGGTCACATTGAAATAAAACAGGTGTCAACAGGTTGGTAATTTTATAACTTTTAAATTAACGTTAACGATTTTCTTCTATCTCTAACAGTTTCTGAGATAAATCACAAAACTAAAATCAGTGACCTGTTTGAGGGTGGGGAGGGGGGAGCGTACATGGGATTAATGGAGAATTTTCCAGATATGTTCAGGGGACCTAAGGAACACTTTTAAAACAAGAAACCTCTTATAGTAATTTAGCCTAGGTTATTGTTTAACTTTTTAGGACTAGTAGGATTTCGGCTTGACAACATTGATTTTTGAACTCTGCGGTGTTCAAAACCCCAGAAAAACTGAACAGCCAGATCTGGTCCCAAAGTAGAAAAATCGCAAAATTTCACAACCACAGGCAGGAATCGAACCTGTGTCTTCGCCGTCAGTACAGTTCATGCTTATTAGGTGGCAGCACCAACATTAGTACAGCTAATGCTAACTAGGTGGCAGCACTAACGCAACGTTGGAATGCGTATAGAGATCGCATGTTTCACAACATCAGGCAGGACCACAGTAGCCTAGTTGGTAAGCGTCTCCGGTACTAAACGGAGAAGACGCAGGTTCGAATCCTGCCTGTGGTTGTGAAATTTTGCCATTTTTCTACTTTGTAGATTTATCCGAACACTGGAAGTGTTAAAATAAAATCGAGAGCCAAATTATGAAATTGATCCCTTTTTTGTACAAACATAAGATTTTGCTCAAATGCGACTCTTTTTCACAAAGAATAGTTAGTTACACAAGAACTTTTGAAAGTTTTGCAAATTCAAAGTGCACAGCGAGCTCTTGTAACATTCCATGCGTGAATGGAATTCCTATTAAGAATTGCCACCGCAAATGTGAGCACAGTAGACGCTCGGCTAACAGTTGCTACGCCGAGTGAAAACTATTTTTGTCGATTCCCGCCAAATTGCAACCTTTAAATTCTTGCTGGATCTGGAACTCCCGAGGAAAAACGTTTGAGATTATTCGCATCATTTACGCAAGGTGTTCTTTTTGGTGGGTTTATTTGCATTGTCACATATTTCGAATGATAATAACATGTAGAGCCATATCTTGTTTACGAGAACTTTGTTAGATTTTTGACTGGTTCCGGAGGATAGAAAAAACGTCAATTATTTTTCCAAATTTTTACATAAATCTGACATCTCTAACTATTATAACAATTATAACTTAGTCCGAGATTATAACCCTCTCCAGGAAAAAGTTCCAACTCTATTCATTTAGTAAGGCGAAAACCACCTAGCACTAAGCTAGAAAACTCGGCAAGATTTTCTTTTCACCTCACAAGTTCTGACGACTGTGCTTTTTGAAACTCGAAACCCGCTAGTCTTTTTTGGCTGCTGCACCAGGCCTGTCTCACTCCGCGTCTAGGCATGAATCAAGTACCTACCTATGGTGAGGCGCGCCCTGCGGGCGCATTGCCAGTGAGGCTGTCGCGCTTTCGACTTTTACATGTTCGATATGTTTTGCGCACTTTGTGTCAAGGTACATTCAAGAATTATTAATTAATTATTTATATTATTTATTATGTATGGGCTTACTCTTGACCTCGATCTAGCCTTGAGGACAGAGATGAGGTCGACGATGGAACGAGCTTGCCCAGAAGAAGCCTATTCACACGCGACTTAAATAGATTCGGGTTATAAGAGCTCGGGAACACAGACGCAGGCAAAGAATTCCACTCCTTAGCCGTGCGTATTATAAAGGATGTTTCAAAGCGCTTTGTGCGGATGTGTGGAACATCAACCAAATATGGGTGATATCCTGCAGTGCGTCTGGATTCCCGATGGTAGAAGGGGGATGGCGGAATAAGCTCATGGAGCTCTTGGGCACACTTTCCGAAGTACAATCTGTAAAAGACCGACAGATATGCAATTTTACGCCGGTGGGCTAGGCTGTGAAACTTGGTTTTCACTAGCATTTCATCACCAACGAGCTTCTTGGCCCTCCTTCTCCCACTCCCCCTGCCTCTTCCCCCCCCTTCTGCCCCCCATCCCCCTACCCCTCCCTCTATCCCTACTTCCCCTTTTCTCTCCCTCTCCCCCTCTTCCTAACCCTTCCCCTACCCCTCCCTCACCCCCTCCTCTCTCACCCCCTCCCCTCCCCATCTCCCTCTCCTTCTCCTATTCCTATGCCTTCCCCTATCCCTACCCCTAACGCCATCTTAACCGCTATCCCTATCCTTATATTTATAAACATACAACCGACACTCATATTGATTTTTAGACATTTCAAACCTATCGCGCCCCAACCCCATCCCCAGGGTATGATGGTATTTTACGTCCAACACGTTGGATTTCAAAATTGTTGTAGTTTTCGTAGTCACCGACCCGATACATCATACAAACGACACCCATATTGATTTTTAGACATTTCAACCCTATCGCACCCCAACCCCATCCCAGGGGATGATGGTATTTCACGTCCACCACGTTGGATTTCAAAATTGTTGTAGTTTTCGTAATCAGCGACCCGATAAACCATACAAACGGTACCCATATTGGTTTTTAGACCTTTTCACCCAATTTGCCTAATTAGGGGTTGAATTTGAGGTGGAATTTGGGGTGGAATTTCAATAAGAGTGATGTACGTTCCACAGAATTACAACCCGAATGCCTAAATAATAAATTTTGTGGATTTTACTTTGAAAATGAAAGATTTTCAACTCCATCCCCCTTTTCACCCCTTAGGGTGTAGAATTTTTAAAAACCCTGAGACACGTAAATCTTAAGTTTTAGTCGTCAGCCTAAATACAAATTTTGAAGATCCTAACTTCAAAACTGACGGACTTTCATACAAAATTTCATCCCCTATTTTACCCCCTTAGGGGTAGAATTTTGTAAAACCCTTTCTTAGTGCACCCCTAGACCTCATAAGGAATCTCTAGACCCAGCGGTTTGGGCTGTGCGTTGATATGTCAGTCAGTCAGTCACCTTTTTCTTTTATATGTATAGATATAAGATATATATATATATATATATACAAATATTGCTCGTTTAATAGTATAGGATATATATATATAGGATGACTTTTAATAAGTTCTTGATAGCCAAAGATATGCATGTACTTATGATACTGAACAACTTTCCCAAGGAACATAAGTCGAAATACGAAAAACCAAATTTGACCTCCCATACAAAATGCGCTATCAGCTGATGCAGTTTGTAAGGGAGGTCAAACTTGATTTTCGTATTTCGACCTATGTTCCTAGGGGAAAGTTGTTCAGTATCATGAGTACATTCATACATTTTTCTATCAAGAACTAATTAAAAGTCACCCTATATAAGGATAGCCAGCAGCATTTTCTGTGTATCGTACCACCTTACATTCTGCGGTCACCAACAATATCATCATCATCATCATCATGGGGTGCCATCTTCGAAATGAAGTTTGGAGGTCAGCAATCGGTATTCGTCGCGGCGTTCCGCCACCCTCTTCAACTCGTGGTAGTGTAATCCGGTCCAGTCCCTTATGTCATCGTACCATTTCCGTCTCGGCCTTCCTGGTGACCAACAATAGCTGTCAAAGTACCACGCGTTTTTGTTGGAATTCTGGAGGGAGCTCCCGGTTCTGGGTGTCTACTCTCAATTTTAGATATATCGATACGATACTACTTCGATACAGTCGAATTCATAACTTCGCTCGATGCAATGTCAAATTGGCAGTGATTTATATCCAACTAATATCCTACTCTATTGTCAAGGGACGAAGTTTTGAATTTGCATGTTTCGAGTAGTATCGTATCGATATATCGAGAATTGAGAGTAGACATCCTGCAGTGGACGTTTCATGGGCTGTCATAACAGCCCATGAAACAAATAAATACAAGAAAAAAAAAATATTATTATTATTATTTTTATTTTTTATTCATAAATATAAGAAAAAAATAATAAAATAAGTGGTACCTACAGCAGCACTGCACTTACTTTCTCGCAATAAGCAAGTAAAAAGTATCAACTGCAAACTTAAATTTGTAATGCCATATACATAGTACCGAAATACACACTTATATCATCATATATTTATTCAAAAACAATTTAACATTGTGTGCGAAATTACATTAAATTTCTTACATCTATAAAATAAAATAACGTTAATGTTAATCTTAAACAACCTACTCAAATTATCATTTCAAAAACAAATTACAATAAATATATTAAATGCAATAAGTCATTATATATTAAATTCAATGCAAACTTAAAATTCCTCTACTGTGTACATCCTACACAACCTATCCAAGAGATGTGATTTTAATTTGTTTTTAAACACGTTAATCTATTAAATATTTTCACTACTTGCACACGAGTCCAGGATTGTACTACCTTCAGTTTGGTACTAATACTACAATTTAGGTCTTTACTTCTTGTTTATTCACGCAGTTCCAGTTGTTGCTCTGTCTCATAACTAGACCTTTGCTTAATGAAACCCATTAACAGAACCATTATGTAAAGGCTGGGCAAAGTAAGAATAGCTAATTCTTTGAAGTGAGGTTTACACGATTCCCAGGGCGGAATCTTAACTATTGCACGAATTGCTCTCTTTTGGAGTATAAAGGCTCTATTCATGTTATATTTATAGCTACTGCCCCAGAAAGATATGCTGTAACGAAATCGTGACTCAATCAAAGAATACTCGTAATATACAGTCTTTAATTGATCTTTTGTGAGCACATCTCTCAGAGAGCGTAGAGCGTAGCATGCAGAGCTTACAGTACTTTCAATGGAAGCTAGCTCAGGTTTCCAGTTTAGTGCATTGTCAACATAGACACCTAGGAATTTTGTATCGTTTACAGTATTAACGAGATTACCATTTAAGTTAGCTTTGAGATCATCTTTATTACGAGCAGTAGTTTTAAAGAGTACGAGTAAAATATTAGTTTTAGATGCATTTATTGATAGACCGTTTGCTTCAAACCAAGTGCTGAAAGCTCCTATAGTTTCATTAACTTTTTCATTTAATGAATCAATATTATTCGCATATACAACTGCATTTGTATCATCGTCAAAATTTACAATTTTTCATGTAGTAGAGCATATCATTAATAAAGATTATAAAGAAAATAGGCCCCAAGACTGAGCCTTGTGGCACTCCTTTCCCAACCCTAACTAATTTAGATGTCTCTACAACCTCAATGCCTTCGTTTGTAACTTCTTATTATTATTCCAGCTATTTAAAACTATCTCACTGCTAATACTCTCTTCTCCAAAGAGAAAAGAGGGCAGGAGGACTCCCTGGCGCGGCCAAGACAAGCGCCAGAGGTGTCAGGTCGGTGGAGAAAGAAACCGGCGCACAATTCTGGCATTGTCCAGCAGGACTGCCTTTTGAATTGAGGCCGTCACTGGTCCGTCACGGAGGCCCAACCGCTGCAGATGCTGGCGCAAGCTGGTTGGGATCAAACCGTTCGTCGATACTACGACCGGGATGATTTCAGTGGACGCCACCCGCCACATCGCGGTCACCTCGTCTGCCAGCTCGAGATACTTGACAAACTTGTCTCGTTCGGCCTTGACGAGGTTCTCATCGTGCGAAATGGTGATGTCCACTAAAAACACCCGCGATTGTGCCCGATCCATCAGCACTATATCAGGCTTGTTCTGAGGAACTGTCCTGTCAGTGATGATGGATCGGTCCCAGTAGAGCCGAGCACGGTCGTTCTCGAGAACTGGCTCCGGGTTATACTTGTAATACGGCAACCTGGTACCCACGAGACCGTATTTTAGAGCGAGCTCTTGGTGTACTATTCTGGCTGCTTGGTTATGTCTGTGCAGATACTCAGTGTTGGCAAGAACAGAACAACCAGAGGTTATGTGGCGGATGGTCTCGCCTGGAAGATGGCACGCCCGACACACGTCCACACTGCCATCCTTCATAATGAACCTACGATAGTTGTTCGTCTTAACCACCTGATCTTGTATCGCACAGACAAACCCTTCGGTCTCCGCAAAGAGATTTCCGAAGCGCTGCCAGTGCACGGAGGCTTTAGAGTCCACATGGGGCTCATGAAGAGCCTTGTAAAACCTCCCGTGCAGCTCTTTCTCTTTCCATACGGTCTCCCGGTCCTGGATGCTTAGTATCACCGGGTCTTGCCAGTTCTCAGCAGCTAGAGACAAGGGGGTTAGTCCTTTGTCACACTCTACGACAACTCTATGCAAATTACTCTCCACTTTCGCCATGAAATAATCACGGAGACTGCACACTTCGCGATTATGCAAGGTGGCGGCGCTTAAAAAACCTCGCCCACCTACCTTTCGCGGCAAATATAGCCTCATCATGGACGACCGGGGATGATGCATTCTATGGAGTGTCATAGTTGTGCGGACCTTCCTGTCCAGGGCATCTAATTCCGTCTGAGTCCACCTGAGTACGGCAAAGGTGTAAAGAAGTATAGGCATCACCCACCCGTTGTAGGCCTTAACTCTGTTAGTACCTGACAAATGCGTATTGAGCAGCTTTGTCAGGCGACCAAAGAAAGCCTCACGAACGGCGGTCTTCACCATCTTCTCGTCCACACCAATACTCTGCGCCATACCCAGGTACCGGTACGTTTCAGTTTCTGAGAGGGTTTGGATGCCACTATCAGTGGACACCCCCGAAGAACGTGATATTCGGCCCCTCTCTACATGGAGTAATGCACATTTGTCCACCCCGAGCTCCATGCCAATAGAGTCGCTGAACTGCTTAGTGACAGTCAGCAACTCTGCCAACTTTGTGGCATTTGGGGCGAACAATTTGAGATCATCCATGTAGAGAAGGTGCGTTAGCCTAGTACCTCCTCTCTGAAACTGAAAGCCTGTTCCCGTTCTGTCCAGCAATACACTAAGCGGATTCAGAGACAGGCAAAACCAAAGCGGGCTCAGACAATCGCCCTGGAATATCCCCCGCCTTATCTCTATCTTGTCTTCCGCTGCCGACATGCATACACCGGATAGACTTAGGCTCGTTTTCCACTGCGCCATACACATCTCCAGGAAGTCTCGAACTGCACGATCTACTTTGTACAGCTCGAGGACCCTTCTCAACCACGTGTGCGGCACCGAGTCAAACGCCTTCTTATAGTCTATCCAGGCAGCAGAAAAATTGCGTCGGTTGCGTATCACAAGTTTGCCTACGACCGCGTCTATGAGGAGGAGCTCCTTTGTACCTCGACTACCGCCCCTACACCCATTCTGATTGACCGCCATAATTTGGTTTTCCTCTATATGGTGGTCAATCTTGGTCTTCAGAATTGATGTCAATGCCTTATAAGTGGTAGACAGGCAAGTTATGGGGCGATACTGCGAAGGGTCAGAGGTACACGCGGACTTCGGAGCTAGGTGAGTGATCCCCGTGGTGAGGAAGTTTGGGAGATTACGCTGTTCTAGGGCCTCCTGGTATTGACGAGCGAGAACTGCATGGCATACCGGGAACCCTTTTAACCAGTAAGTGTGCAACCCGTCGCTCCCTGGAGTCTTCCAGTTCGGAGCCTTGCTAAGTACACACTTAACGTCATCCTCACTGATTGCAACTGGTTCCATTGGTTGTACTGCAGCACATGCTTCCACGACGCCATCCATCCAAGGCCCCTCCTGGTGGACTATAGGCCGAGACCAGATATTACGCCAGAACGCAATAAGAGCGTTTTTCTCCGGTCTATCGCCTACAGAAGGCACCACACGCTGCTCCAACGACCTGTAGAACTTCCTCTGGTCACTCCCGAAGAGGCGATTTTCGCGAAACCTTGCCACTCGCTCAGAGTATCGCCTAATTCGCCTCCCCCAAGCCGCAATACGCTGCTTCAGATCATCGATGCGCATCGTCAGATCACGCTCTGTTATGTGCAACGGGTCGACGTTCAACCCGGCAAAAGCGGCCCTGACGGTACGCACAACTCTCGGCCTACGATTTCCTGACCTGAAGCAGGTAAGCCGGCCTATGAGGGACCTAGCCTCAGCGACACGCCTCTCTACCCTCTTTTTCCAAGCGGGCGCCCTTCTATCCGTTGATACTGGCACACCCACACTTGGGAATTTGGCGCCAATAAAACGGCATACCGCCGTTGCCGCAGCAAAAAGAATAGAGTTCGTATCACCGAGGGACATGCTAGTATCCAAATGAGGCCGTAGCATGTCGTTAATGGCCCCTACGGCAGCTCTGTTTCGGCGGCTCAGAGTAATACGAGGGATTCTCGGCCTCGCCCCCACAGGCAAGTCTCGGAACTCCGAAATCGCCTCTTCCAAAGTCCTCCTCAATCGCTCTGTATCCTGGGCGACCGTTTCTTCTGCTACTTCAGCAGCCTCACTGACGACCGGTACGGCATCTGCTGACCCCGTCGCCACACTAAGGCCAGCAGAGCCACCAAATTCACGCAGCTCAGGCTGCACTGCAGAAACGGCCTCACGTCGTAGTTGATCCAGCTCGTTATCAGAAAAAAGCGCTCGTCGCTGTATAAAACGAACTCGACTTTTTTTTCTGCAGTGGGTAGTTGCCAAGTAAACAACTAAAGTAATTTGCTCTGCTATATTTTAATATTTAAAAATAGTAAAATACATACTTATAGTATAAATTATATGCTACTTTCATATGTATAAGTAGTACTACTCGCCTGCAGTGGTTGTTTTCCTTGAAGCACTCTCCAACACCATAATCTCAATATCACAACATGGATCACTCACAGTTGCTATCCAACATGGACAACATGGCTAAAATGTTCGATACCAAGATGGCGGACTTCCAGGCTGAGCTGAGTCAGGCAGCACGTAAGAACCCCAACTCTATTGCCGCTCTTAATACAGAATTCCTTAACTTCAAGGCTTTTGTGTGCAACGGCCTCTCACTTCTCCGTTCAGAGATTGACTTGCTGGCCAGAGGCTTAGACCGCTTAGAAATGCGTTCTCGGCGTAAAATGTTGCTTGTACACGGCGTTCCTGAAGAAAAGAATGAGGTCACAACTACCAAGGTGGTCGCTACCTTGGCAGCGAAGATCAAGGTTGCTAATCTCACTGCTGATAGCATTTCTAACTGCTTCCGAATGGGTAAAGTGAACGCAAGCAAACCACGGCCGATAGTAGTGAAGTTCACGGATACGACGGTTCGCGAGAATTTGTGGAAAGCCAAAAATGGACTTAAGGGGTCGCATATCACGTTGTCCGAATTCCTCACGAAGTCTCGTCACAAGACGTTCATGGCCGCGAGGGAAAGATTCGGCGTAACCAACTGCTGGACGTCAGGTGGCTGGATTCATATCAAGTCGCCGGACGGCCTAAAACACAAGGTTGAAACCATGGCCGAACTTCTTTTGATTCCTTCGAATGGTACGGGTAGTAATTAAATATAACAACCGCCTTTTTGTATTTTTTCCTGTGTGTTATATTCTACCCACTTTAATTATCATCATGTTTTATTTGAACTATTTTCTTATCGTCACTTCACTTTTGTTTTGTATTGTATTGGTTGATAGATAGATAGATATTTATTTAATGGCGTCACATCTCAGATGTATTTTGCACAATGTCAAGTTAACAAATTATTATAAAATTATGGCGAGTTCGCCAATGTCAAGTGAAAGATTTACACAGGAATCCACATCACGAAGACGAGGGCCTGTGTACTATGATGACTCCGATAATTAGTTCACATTTTTGTATAGTAATCTGTCAATGTCATGTCACTGTCACTTTCCGTTTGCGTTCCGTTTTTCCAGAATATTTCTTTGATTAACGTTTCGTTTCCTTGCGTTTCGTTTGTATAACTGGTACTTTTAAGATCCTTGTTGTATTTTGTCTTCCTTACTTCTTGACTTTTTTTCTGTTGTTTTTAATTTGCTTTGTAATAATGTAAGGTTTGAAGCCAATGATTAGAAGCAATCTTCTACCACACTGCTGGCGTGTAGTACGTATATTATTCTTATTCGTATTTATTTTTTGTTAGTCTTTATACCTAGTTTTATATTTATTAGTATATATTTAATAATTTATTATATATATTATTTTTTTTTTTATCTATTTTAATTATTTATGTTGCATAGTTGCGATGATAGCAGTGACTCTGGAGGTGACGTCGGTTCAGACTTTTTCTCTGTATCTTCTTCCTCTGAAAGCAGTTTCCATAGTGCTACACAGTCCTTGGACTCCTTGTTAGTTGAGAGGTTTTCTCTGTTTTCGAAAAATTTTAATGTAGTTCACATCAATGCGCAGAGCATACCTGCACACTATCCTGACTTGTTGTCCTCCTTTGGTGACAACAAGAACATCCACGCTATCTTGGTATCGGAAACTTTCTTAAAACCTTGTCTTCCCTCTACTTCCTATTCCATTCCTGGTTTCCACATCATCCGCAATGATAGGACTGGCAATGCTGGCGGCGGCGTAGCAATATACCTCAGAAGTCACTTTCCTTTTAATATCGTGTCAAAGTCTCCTTCAGAGTACTCCGAAACCTCGGAGCATCTTTTTATTGAAGTGTTACTTGGTCATCATAAAATCCTTCTGGGTGTATTATACAGTCCGTCTATGCGGATTGATTACTTTAATAAATTCGAGTCTCTATTGGAGGTTCTGGTTCCTGCGGTTGATCACACCATCATTATGGGAGATTTTAATACATGCCTTCTTAAGCAAGACTATCGGTCATCCCGGCTGTGTTCAATCGTAGATTCCACGAACCTCAATATACTGCCGCTTACAGCCACTCACCAGGCTCCCGGTTGTCAACCATCCTTGCTTGATCTTGTCATTGTCTCCTCTCCGGACCACGTCTCTTCCCACGGTCAATTTCCCGCTGAAGCTTTCTCCTACCACGACCTCATTTTCCTGTCCTACAAAATCCGGTGTACTAAACCTAAACCTCGTGTGGTCATGCAGCGTAGTTTTAAAAGTATCGACACCGTTGCTTTCCTGAGTGACCTTAGTAACATTGACTGGGACGCGGTGTTTGATGCGCCGACTATAGATCTCAAGATGGAGATATTTAACTCTCTCCTTATACAAATTTTTGATATTCACGCTCCTCTTCGTCCTGTCCGGCTCAAACATCTCCCCGCTCCCTGGCTTACGGATGGCATTAAGGCCATTATGACCAGGAGAAATGTTGCTAAGGCTAAATTTCGTAAGGATCCTTCCGATGAAAACCGCTGTCGGTATAAGGAACTACGTTATCGTTGTAGCAGAATGTGCAGGGATGCGCAGCGTCGTCACATACACTCCTCTGTTGAAAATGGCGACCCTGCTAAGGTTTGGTCTTTTCTAAACTCGCTTGGTATAGGTAAATCCAAATCTTCATTTCAGCCTAATATGGATCTTGATTCCCTTAATCGCCATTTTACAACATCCTCTCCGATTCCTTCAACGCTCAAACAAATCACACTTCAATCTTTGTCTTCCCTTCCTGCTACGCTATACAATCCTTTCATTTTTAGGTCTGTTACCGAGCGAGAAGTTGAAAAACATATACTTGCTATTCATTCGAATGCCGAAGGCATTGATGGCATAAGCCGCAGAATGATTGTTCTTGGGCTTGAATTTTTGTTACCTGTTCTCTGTCACATTTTCAACTTCTCGCTTAGTACCAGTACTTTCCCTAGCTGTTGGCGTCAGGCAGCAGTTATCCCCATTCCAAAAATTTCAAATCCTTCGATACCCTCACACTTTAGGCCTATTTCCATCCTCCCCTTCCTTTCAAAAGTCCTCGAACGCCTCGTCCAACACCAACTTAGTGTGTTTGTTAATACAAATAATGTCCTTAGCCCTTTCCAGTCTGGTTTCCGCCCTGGCCATAGCACTGTTACTGCTCTAACTAAAGTGTCCGATGACATACGCTTTGGAATGTCGAATCAACAGGTCACAGCCCTAGTGCTGCTAGACTTTAGTAATGCCTTCAACAGCGTTGATTTTGACATTCTACTAGCAATGTTAAAATCTCTCTCTGTCTCGGACTCTGCAGTAGAGTGGTTCCGCAGTTACCTCGTTGGACGCCGACAGCGTATCCGCGTAGACAACAAATTATCTTCCTACTGCGATGTAGTTGCCGGTGTTCCCCAGGGCGGTGTCCTCTCCCCTCTCCTATTTTCTATTTTCATCAATTTCCTGACTCCCTTCCTATCCTGTCATTACCACCTGTATGCTGACGACCTGCAAATCTGTTCTCGAGCCTCCATTGATGATATCGACGTCTTGATTTCCAAACTTAACGATGACCTAGCTACTGTATATAGATGGAGTCAATCGCATGGCCTTATCGTCAATCCTGATAAGTCACAAGTTATCATCATTGGAGGCTCGAAACAGATTTCACGGCTCAACTTCGATCTGATTCGACCTGTTACTTTCAGTGGTGTCACTTTGCCTTTTAGCAAAGTGGTTAAAAATCTTGGGGTTCTTTTCGATAGCACTCTCTCTTGGGCTCCTCACATTACCCAAACCAGCAGAAAAGCCTTTGCTGCTGCTGGATCGCTAAAAAGGTGGAAAAACTTGCTCCCCGTGAAGACTAAAATCGAACTTGTGCAATCCCTACTTTTTCCGATTCTGGACTACGCAGATGTATGCCTCATTGACCTCAATGAGGACCTGCTCAATAAGCTACAACGCTTGCAAAATATGTGCATCAGATTTATATATGGGTTGCGTAAGTTCGATCATGTGTCTGAATACAGGAGCAAGTTAAAATGGCTTCCTATTAGGTTGCGCCGTGAAGAACACGTCCTGACGCTTCTGTACAATGTTCTGTATGACCCACGCACACCTTCCTACCTTAAGGAGAGTTTCCAGTACCTAGGTGCTGACCGCTCGCGTGTCTTGCGATCGAAGTCTGACAACATTTTGCGGGCTACATTAACACGGTCGGGCTACTACAAGGAGTCTTTTGCTTTAAAATCTGCTCAACTGTGGAATAATTTGCCCTCTGAAGTTCGTCACTCCGAGTCGCTTGCTATTTTCAAAACAAAACTGCATAATTATCTCCTAAGTCGCTCCTCTTCTGTTTGCAACTGAGTATACATGTATTCGTAACACTATAGTTATATATATTTATATTTATTGGTTTATATTTTTGTATTTATTTTATATTTATATTATTCATATTTTATTTATATATATATATATGTTTTTGTATGCAATTTTTTATTGGTTCACTACCTGCTGTGATTATTTATGTATGTCTTTTCCTCTATACAAAGGTTGTCTGGTAGAGATCGCTCTCAGCGATAAGACCGCCTTTGCCCACTATAACTAACCTTAAGTGTTTTTCTTTGTGTGTTCTTATGTTTATGTGTGCAATAAAGAATTTATTCATTCATTCATTCATTCGATCCGACAAGTTCTGCTCCGCGACGGACAGCAAGGGCTCGAGCCGCTGGAATTCTGTGAGCAGCCCCGCTCGATATCCCGTGCCTCCGGTTTCTCTCCCCACCGCTCTGAAATACGCTCGCATGACGTTGGCGTTTTGCGTCCGAGTCCAGCGCATGCGGCGTGTCCCACCAGGGGCGGGCGCTGCTTGTGGGTCCACAGAAGGACCCGCAGTCACCAAGCCGTCTGGTGGGGATGGTGGTAGCGTCGGGCCTGGTGGTCGGCCCGAGCTCCGGCTGGCTCGCCCTCTGCCACGCCCAGCACCAGCCCTTCGACTGGGCGCGCCCCGGCGACCCCCGAGCAGCGGCCCTATGCGCTCATCACTATCAACCATTCCATTGTTTTTGCAAGCGTTATACACTCAGGGGACCCGCTTAGCTTAGTCCTCCTGAGGAGACCGTTATTTTTAACCCAATTCCCTGGGCATCGCGACACGGCACGGTTCTCACACCGGTCGCCAGGTACTGACTGTCTGCACTGGAGTGGAAACTATCTGTCACACAGTTGCCACTCCAGCGGGCGATGGGGTCGTCACATCCCTACGCCATTTATTATTATTTTTATTATTATTATTATTATTATTGTTTATTGCACACAAGAAAAATACAATGGACAATACATATAGAAAGACGACACAACAGGTACTACTTATTTCGATATAGAAATGTCTTCCAGCAGACCTAGGCTAGCGTGAATGCTATTGGAGAAGGCAGATAGATCGTGCGCAACTCGAAAGTTATATAAAAAGTATCAACAAAAAATTACACATAGCGGTATCTAATTTAAATATGTAAACCTACTACACATATAAAATAAATAAATATATAATATATATATATATTTGTATATATAAAATATATATGAATACTATACATAAATAATACCTAACTAATAAATATATGGATAACTAAGACAGGGAAAGATAGTGTTCTTTGACTCGCTTTTTAAAGATAGTGATAGAGGGACTATCGCGAACATTGTGTGGGAGGGAGTTCCACAGCCTAGCCGCATGAACGGTGAAGGAGTAGGAATAGAAATCAGAGTGGTGGGAGGGGATACACAAGTTAGTCTTGACGCTGGGGCGGCAAGGCTTAACTTGTGACCGAGAGAAACAGAATTGCTCACGTAAATAAGACGGGGAAGAGGGATTATACAAAATGTTATAGAGGAGAGAAAGGATATGAGTATTCCTGCGAAAACGAATTGGGAGCCACTTGAGCTACGAGCGAAAGTGAGACACGTGGTCGTACTTGCGCAATCCGAAAATAAATCGAATGCACGAGTTTTGGAGGCGCTCAAGCTTGTTTAATCGCTCCTCAGTGACGTCCAAATAGCATGAGTCGGCGTAGTCAAGGATAGGTAAGAGGAGAGATTGGGCAAGGGAAATTTTAGTCTTCAGGGGTAAAAAACTTTGAAGGCGTTTGAGAGAATGCAATGAAAAATGCAATTTGCGACTGACCTCGTTCACTTGAGCGTCCCATGAAAGGCTGCAATCTATGATCAGACCAAGGTTCTTTGCAGTTTTTGTAAAGGTGATGGAGGTGCCATTGTACAGAACTGGAGGGATTCTGAGTGGATCTAACTGTCTACCCATATATGGACTGCCGATAACCATAGCCTGTGATTTCCTAGGGTTAACGAGCAGACCATAGGATTCAGCCCAGATGGAAATGCGTTTAAGGTCTTCATTAAGGCTCTCAATGGCACCGTAGATATCAGATACGCTGCAGCTGCGGTAGATTTGCAAATCGTCTGCATAGAGATGGAAGTTAGAGGAGATGACTGATGTAACAGTATTAATGAAGACGGAAAAGAGAAGAGGAGAGAGAACACCACCCTGCGGCACACCCGCGGTGAGATCACACCAATCTGAGGCAGCCTTATCAAAGTGGACCCGCTGCGAGCGACCGCGGAGATAAGAATCAAACCAAGCTGCAGCCGAAGAGGAAATGTTGAGAGAGCGAAGGATGGCAATAAGAACATCAAAGTCAACAGAGTTGAAGGCACTACTGAAATCAAGTAACACGAGAACAGTCACAGACTTATTCTCCATGGCATGACGGATATCGTCAGTGACTTTCAGTAGTGCAGTAACCGTGCTATGACCTGGTCGAAAGCCAGACTGAAATGGAGAGAGAAGACTATTTGATGCTATGTGATCAGCTAACTGCTTATGGACAATGTGCTCAAGGACTTTGGAGAGGAATGGTAGGATAGATATAGGGCGAAACTGTGAGAAGGAAGTAGGATTGGCAGTTTTAGGAAGAGGGATTACGTTCGCAAGTTTCCAAGCTGACGGAAATATACTCGTTACCAGGGAGTGATTAAAGATATGAGTGAGAATAGGTAAGAGTTCAGGTAGGATAAGGGATATCATACGGGAACACAGATTGTCATTGCCCACAGCAGTAGAGGTGATTGAATGAATGTGCTTTCTAACCTCATCCTCGGCTACAGTGGAAAAGTAAAAGGAAGAACAAAATGGTAGGGTTTGGTTACTTATTTGTGAGATAGTATTAGCTTTGACAAGATTGTCAAAGCTCACAGGTGGGGTAGAGAAGTGAATATTAAGTGCATTAAGATCGACCTGAATGTCTGAAGGAGAGGAAGATTTCCCGATACCCAGGGTCCTGAGGAATTTCCACACTTGCCCGGGATCGGAATTTTCGATAGAGTTGTGAATGTGGCGTCTCTTTGCATCTCTACACAGTCGACGTCACTATCAGCACTGAGGAAAGTATCAGAAGAAGACGAGCAAGAGAAAAAATCATCGTTAATGTCAGCTAAGTTATCCATAAATAAAAATAATTATAATATACTATATACTAATATATATATATCAAAATAAATGAATATCAATAAACTAATTACTGAATGTTACCTACATCAGCCAAATCCACACTTGCTGCAGTGTAGTGAAAGAGATTTCAGGAAAATTACGAATACAAAACCGTAACAACATATATTATTTCTTTTATTTTAACAAATTGTCTACGATTTGCAAAATATGATTGAAATATTTCCAACCTCCCATAGAAACTGCATCAGCTGATTGCGCATTTTGTATGGGAGGTCAAAAATTCATGTTCATATTTCGACTTATGTTCCTTGGGAAAAGTTGTTCAGTTTCATGGGCAGATTGACATCCTTTATTATTATCACACCTTTCCGTTACACGTTGTATAGATTAATTCAGAATTAAAATTGTTAAACATTAAAACGAACTAAGTGTTTATGATTACGAGTAAATCATATGTTTAAATTTTGGTGGTATTGAAACATCCTTTATATTATATGATTTTTTACAGATTAATGGAGATTTACCAACACAAGTTTCTTAAAGAAAGTTGTTCAGTTAAGTCTACTGAGCAAGCCCTATATCAGTTTTTGGTACAGCCTGTATATTAGATTTTTGCTCAAAAAATTAAAATCGAATATCCAGTAAGGTAGATAACCAATCCAGAATTAAAATTATAGATCATTAAAATAAACTCATGTGGAACCAATTATGGTAAATCACATGTATACGTTTTGGTAGTAATGGAACACCCCTTATATGAAATTACACAAATCAATTGATACTGCCGCAATATACCTTACATGGAGATGCTTGGTCATGCAAAGTTTCATAAAAATCCCTTGAGCCGTTTTTATAATAAATGACAGCTACCTTCAAAATGAGAGCCAGCAAGAAACTACTCAGAATCCTTCGACTGATTTGCATAAGAATCTTTAGTTTAAAATATGGTGTTAATCGGACCATTCATTTAGCCACTAGGCCAAAACGTGACGGACATATCAACCGACCGACAGACGGACGGACATTTTTATGAGAAGCACACATTTTTGAGAAAAATAGAAACACGTTTTTTTTTACGAATACTACCTTTCTCGCTCCGCTCGAAAATAAAAATGGCATGAACAAAGCCTTAGTTAAGTATTCTTCTTATCAATACAGAAATAAGGAATATTTCAAATATTACGCTCATCAAATGGCAAATTATGTCAATATCAATAAAAAAATTACGATCATTTACCACCTCCCTGAACTGTATCCCTATAAAGGGAGTTCACCTTGAGTGGTACAGGGTTGTATTCAGTTGTAAGGTATTCAATAAAAATACTGTTCAAGTTGTAACTTCTTTTTTTCCCAACATGGCGCCAATTTGTTTGTGAAACGATATAGTTTAGCTGACGTCATTAAAAGATTTTAATATCCAACAATGAATTAACTATTTTGAGTTGCTGCTAACTTCGACGACAGCGCCGCAACATTTTTCATATGTTTTTCTGCAGACAGAGTACATGATAGAATAAAACTTTTTGATCGCAGAAACAATAGTTGCTACTGCGCGCTCGCCCTTCGTAGCAGTTATTAATTTGTTTTTCATCCCATCTATTCGAAAATCGCTGAACGGTTCGTCAATAAAGGCGAACAAAATAGCTGTTTTCTCCAAGAGACTTTCGTAGCGGATAAAAATGGGATTTAAAATTAGAATTTGAATTTAGGTCCACCATAGGAATATTTTAGGTCAACCATAGAAGTCGAACCAAAATATTGTATGAAAAATGATACTGGTCGGTTGTACTATTAAAATTATTATGAATATAAAAAAAGATATATGCTTGAAATGTAAACAAGACTACCAACCAAAGAGGTTCTGTTCCTAATTGATACAAAAATGTCTAACATTTTCAGTTGTTACAAATAATACTTAATATAAGTTTTAGTATTGTTTCATCAAGTAACAATATTGTTATGGTATTTTATATTTAAAATTAATGACGAGTGTGTGTCTCAATGAGCCTCTTATTCTTGTCTCATAGAGGGAGATGACAAGTAGAGTGTATTACGCGGCTGCAAAAATATTTTTACCTTGGGCGGCCTATTGAATCCCTCGCTACGTTCAGGATTCTAATTAAGAATCCCAAGCCATGCTCGGGATTCTACTCAAGAACCCTTCACTTCGCTCTGGATTCAAAATAGCGCCCTCGCCTTAAAAATATTATTTTACAGCCTTGTGATACAATCTACTATTCTTGTCTATTTATGATTTTAGACTTTTTTCTTTGCTTGTACTATGAAACCTAGCTTCTTGCATTACAAATAACTATTCTAGGTCAACGGGAATACGAGGTTTTGGTTTGGTTCATAAATGTATGAAGACGGACATACATACGAGTATATGGCTGCAGGACAGGGAACTCCCTCCAGAATACTACAAAATCACGTGGTGGGTACTTTGGAGGGGAATTACCATAGTCACCACGCTTGTAAGCGTTGCGGCTAGCGACCCCTGTGGTTGTTGAACGCAGTATGTAAGATGGTACGAATGGTACTATGCACAGAAAGACGTTGCTGCCCATCGTTCGGTTCTTAAGCCCTTAGTCGCCACTTAAGACACCCACGGGTAGAAATCAGTTAATACTATTCTTTGCCGGCACCATACGGGCGTAACCTACTCTTGAAGTACGAGTAGGCCGTGCTGCAGTGGCTTCTTGCCGTTTCTTTTACGCTGCCATAGCACGATCCGAAACGGCGTAGACTCGCTCTATTTGAATTTTATTCAGTATGACATTCAATAAGTATTCTGTAAAGAATCTACATTGAATAAAATTATCTGAATCTAAATTATTCCAGTTCTATTTAGATTCCCTCCCTTGTAACACTAATTCCGTCCCTGGAGGCGTCGAGTTCATCATTGATCCGGGATCCGGATGATACGGATCCGGTAATAAATGGCGGGGAGATAATCTCCGGATTTAAATAATCCCGGCAAGATGGAGCAACGGCCAGGGGACGGGATTTTTCTCGACGCTTGTTATGAATTCTGATTCGCGGGAAGATTAGTCAGTGTTTACAAGAAGGGTAAGTATTTTGACTTGACTTTGAATTGACTCGAACTAGAAAGGAGCGGGGATCATTTTTAAATATGTATTAATACTGTTCTTGTAAGTTTCTGAAACGAACATATTGTTCTCTATACCCTTCTATCATACATTGGTAGACGTACGATAGCTATTCAAAAAAACCGGTCAAGTGCGAGTCGGACTCGCGCGCCGAGGGTTCCGATATACCTATAGTATTTTTGGAAGCAATAAAGTCCATTTTCAGGACCGCAAAACTAAATTTGTTTGTAAAGGTTTTTTGCAGATTTCTGAAAAACTGTGCAACTTAGAAAGATCGTTTTATTTTTGCTGTAAAGTTTATATAAACTTCTGTCAACTGTAATTAATTCAGATTTTTCCTTACTCAAACTTCGGAGATAAGGGGGGGGGGGGGGGGGAATGGTATTTTTCTTGACATTTTTCATCATAACTTTAAAACTAAGAAATTAAAAAAAATACAAAAATATATTTTAAAATGTACAAGTAAAGCCCTTTCATATGATACCCCACTCGACCTAGTAGCGACAATTTGAAATTTGGCCCCCCCTATTTTGGCCCCCTTTATATTAATAATCATACTTTTTTCAAAATTTTTTCTTGTGCAATTAAGTTGGGCAACTATATTCTAAAACTATTCCAAATTTCAGGTTGATAGCATAAGTGGTTGCTGAGATATAGAGGTGTGACAGACAGACGGACAGACAGACAGACAGACAGAGCGGCACCATAAGGGTTCCTTTTTTTTACCATTTTGGTATCGGAACCCTAAAAATGGCACCATAGAAAAGAAGCCTCTTTTTGCTCTCAGACAAAAGGCAAAGAATATATAATAGGTCTTTACCTATGAAATTGCCGAAATTTTCTTACAGATTAATGAGATCATAATTCCTATAATTCTAATGCATTTTTTTTCATTTGTCTTATATTTGAAAGTTGACTTCAAGTTTATCAATTTACGCATAAAATAAAGTTTAAATTTTTAGTTTGATATATAAAATTAAAGGTTCGAAAATTGTTCGTCTTAAATGTCGTCCGATTTCATCATTGGATTTGTTATTTTTTTTACAGATAATATTTTTCGAAAATTAAATTTAAGCTTCTATTAGCTTAATGTATTCCCAATGTTCCCAACATAAATTATTTGACAGGATGATAAAGAATCATGATGTAAATGTAAATTCAAAATTCCCAATGATGCTTTAAAAAAATAAAAAAGATTGGATTTTTAATTTCTAAGAAAAATGCTAAAATGTTAGTACTGAAAATTGAGTTTACCTAAAATTCGCCATACAAAACGGCAATTTCATAGGTAAAGACCTATTACGAGTATTACGCTACTTAAGGTGATTATAGCTCTCAATTTAGAAGCTACGCGTTTGTCAATGCAAATATCGACCTTATTAACACATCAATAGCGTTTATATACAAGTGCTCTTCAACGTTGCTGTTACGTCGAGACTCTCAACCATAAAAAACAGGGTTTTTCTTGATTTTATACCACTTATATAATTATTTTCAAATTTTTCACTTAATTTTTTTTTTTCATTTTATTGAAAAATATTTTCCATCCATTTAGGAAAAGTAAGCTTTCAAAGTTAGCTCTTTTTTGCAGTTGAGGTATCCGTGTAGTTAGGGTGCTGGCTGCAATTTGGGTATATGATTTGCTCATGATTCATATTAATAGGGATGATAGATCAATTCAATACGAATCGATTTGGTCCTTACAAGTTTTTCTGTGCATCGCTGCGTTTTTGAGTTAAAGCAAAAAAATATATACTAAATAATGTTTTTTTTTGGTCTGCCTTTGTGGCTCCTGTTTAAAATACTTCTGAAGATGTAGAAAATCGAAGAGGCAGATATGCAGGGCTCTGCATTATCACGGGACGAAGTAGTGAATTTTTGCATTTTGAAGCGCTGTAACTTTACGACGCAGGGCTATTATGGTGGCCGACCATTTATTTTTCTGGGGTTTTATACATTGTATTTAATCAGATAGTCATAGTCTGCCAGGTGTACGTTTCATTTTCAAATTTCAAAATAGTTAAAACTTAATTCCTCAAATGTCCGCCAATATTTTTTGTATCTTTTAGAGGATGCTCCTTATGACCAGTCGAAGAGGCAGACATGAGCAAATCATATAGAAATTTGTCCTTCATCACCCTTACTATTGCGCCTTATAGTCCAGTCGCTTAACGTCTTATATCGCCAGATTCACCAAATTGCACCAAATTTTTTCCAGGTACTAGTTAGGTGCATAGCTCTCAATTTTTGATAGGAGCCAATTCTTGAATTTTCAATGGAAATTCAAGAATTGGCTCCTATCAAAATTTAAAAGATATGTACCTAACTAGTACCTGGAAAAATTTGGTTAAATTGTAAGGCGTGTCTACGTGAAACAGCTAATCGGTCGCACTATTAATGGCTTAGAAAACTTTTACGATCAAATTCCAAATTTAGAACACACGAAAATGGGGAGACTTTTTGTTCGAATCTTGAATATGACTATGTACCTATCTATGTCCCGTGTGGTACCGGCAAAGAATAGTACTATCCCATACATACCCGTGGGTGTAGTAAGAGGCGGCTAAGGGTTATAAACTGGAGATAGGCAGTAGCATCCTCCTGTGTATCAAACCATCTTAGTTACTGCGGTCACCTAGAACCGCGGTCCATGGTATGGTACTTCCCCTCCACATTTTTTCAGCAAAAGCTAGAATTCGGGAGGGAGCTCCCTGTCCTGTAGTGGACGTTTCATGGGATGTTATGATGATGATGACCTATCTATGAAAATTAAAGATCGTTGTCTTTTCGGTATTGCTAAACATCCTGAATAATTAAAGAGTACCTGGTCGACCTAGCTTCGTTCTATAATAGCCACCTCAAAATTATAATATCATCGGGTGAGCAAGCTATGCTACCCGCCAACAGATGGCGCTGTAGGTTTCTGTCTAAAACGCGGTATTTAAAAAATGCTTAAAAATACGGGGAAATCTAATTTTCTTAGATATGAGACCTAGCTAGATAGGTTTTGCACCCCCGTTAACCCCCGTATGGTAAATTTTATCGAAATCGTTAGAGCCGTTTTCGAGAAAACGATTACAAAAATATAACAGTAAAAAGTATTTTTTATCCACATTGGCTAAACATTTGGCACCGGATGTAGCCGGCCGGAAGCAAGAGCGCATCTGTGCCATGACGTCACGGAAATACACACCTTTTTCGATTTTTGTGCCTCTGAATTTTGAAATTAACAGGATATGAAAAGATGGAGAATAAAATCTAAACAGAAACGAGAAAACAATCTAGGCACTAACATTATTTATCAACTGTGCCATTAATAGTTAAATAGTTTTTCGCAAATGTAATCATGTCGATGTGACATGACTAACTTATCAATCGGACATTTTTTAAGACATATATGTATTATTATTTTTATTGGAATTGAATGTATTGTTATTATAAGTATTGTTGTTTTATTATTAATTTGATAAAGTCGTTAATATTATTAATATTTCTGTATGTTATGTTTTAACGGTAACATGTTTATTATAATTATTGTACTGTGCATATAGAACCTAAGTTTCGAACACAAGTTATTTTGTAAACGAACTAATAAACTGAAAAGCTAAATCCACCGTACCCACCTTTTTCCAAGAAACTTCTTACCACGAACGACCGCACTGTGGAATCAGCTTCATGCGCAGGTATTTCCGAACGGGTACAACAAGGCAACCTTTAGGAAGCGAGCCTACAAATATCTTAAAGGCCGGCAGCGCACCCGTGACCCCCCTGGTGTTGCGGGTGTCTTGTCTATGGGCGTCGGTGATCACTTACTATCAGTTACTCTCAGGTGACCCGTCTGCTCGTCTACCTCCATCTTCTATTAAAAAAAATTATCACAATGGGCAGCAGCGTCTGTTTGTGTATCGTATGTACCTACCATCTTACATACTGCGGTCACCAACAACTGCGGTCCATGGTACCAGCCGCAAAGCTAGCATGCGTGGTGAATAAGGTATTTCCCAAAAGATCTCATACAGGGATTTATTATTTGCTTAAGACATAATATACAGCGTGTTAAAAAAATACGATGATCCTTCTATTAACATTCCTTATATTAACATCTATTAGTGATGTAGAGTGAAGGAAGAAGGATAATCGTACTTTTTTACACTCTGTATACAGGGTGGAATTTTTTAACGCCACCGGAAAAGAACTCTAAATACTGGAGATAGAACATTTTACTGAAAGGAAACATTCCTTTATTTTTAAAAAGAAACAAAACTGCATTCAAAGATTTTCGAAAATTCACTTGCCACACCCGGGAATCGAACCAGCTAAAAATCGGATAACTTAACACCTTGTACTTTTATGGCATCAATCGATAGGGTCAACCATAACATAAGGATCAAATCTCTCTAACAAACCTGGTGAACTAAATTAAAGAAAAAATTTAAAATCTTCACTTATTTTAACGAAAAAAAGGATATATGAAAATGATGAAAATTGTATGAAAATCTTTGAATACTTTTCTTTCTTTTTAAAAATAAAGAAATGTTTAATTTGAGTAAAATTTTCTATCACCTGTATTTAGAGTAGGTACTTTCCCTTCAGTAGGCATCAAAAACTTCCACCTGTATATACTTTTTTTACCCCATCATTGTATTATAGAAAATTGACCAACCCGTTTTCTTTGTAATGTAATAAATCTGGTCAAAATATTTTTTTCTCCATCGCATAATCATCATCATAACATCTCAAGTAACGTCCAATGCAGTACGAGTACAAGGATATCCCTCCAGAATTCTAGCTCTTCCTGGAATATGTGAAGGAGAAGTACCATAGTCATCACCAAGGTCATCACGCATGTTAGCGTTGCAACTGGCAACATCGACCGCGGTTGTTGCTGACCGCAGTACGTAAGATGATACTAATAAAAATAAATAAATAAATATTGGGGACATTTTCACACAAGGTCATCTGATCCCAAACTAGGCAAAGCCTGTACTATGGGTATCAGAGACTGATATACATACATAAATAGATAAATAACACTCAGACACAGAACAAACACTTGTGTTCACCACACAAATGTTTGCCTTGGGCGGGGATCGAACCCGCGGCCCACGGCGTGTAAGTCAGACTCACTACCAACCACACCAACGGGCTTGTCATACTATAAATAGGAGGATGCTGCTGCCCCATCCTACAGTTCATCTTCCCTTAGTCATTTCTACATTAAAAGGTGTAGAAAGATTTTTTTCCCTAGCCTATATTATCCCACTGCTGGGCAAAGGCGTCACCCTAGTTCCTCCAGTCATCTCCCAAAAACTGAAACCATTTGTGCGCGTGGACTCAGTATGACCGAATGAACTTCCCATACAAAATGTAGGTAGGTACTATTATGACATGTTTGGGAAGTCAAAAGTTTGGTTTTGTGTTTCGACCATTTTCGTATCTTGGTTTGACTAAATTCACCGTTTCAATTTTCGGTAGATGTCTTTAAAATATACATCTGGCCCGCGGACTAGTTTTTGTAGGGGCGAGATGAACCCTCCTTTAAACACCCTGTAGCAACCTGTTGTAAAAATTCAAAGTGAACTTGCAATGAAAATGAAACACAGGATGTTTATTTAATCATCAAAATGCGGAATCTCTGTATTTATTGTTGCGAGTAGATTTTCTTTTAGGGCGTACGATGACATTGCCCAGTGCTTCGGCCTCGGCGATGGTGTCGGGCAAAGAATGGTCAGCTGTATCTGGTGCGAACAGAGTCACCAGACCTGCTAATAAGGATGCTGCGCCAAAAACCACTGCTGGGAGGTCCTCCCAATATGCTTTCTGTAAAGAAAATCAAATAATAAATAATAACACAAAACGGAATTCCATTTAAGCTCTACTACATGAATCAGGCAAAAATTGTAGGTACTTTATAACTATGAATGATGTGCCCTTGTGGTTTGGTCTAGTTGTTAGAGCGTTCGACTCTCGATCGGGAGGTCCTGGGTACTCGGACCAAGGGTAGGATTCTCGGTGGGAACTCGGTTTAACAAAATTCACTTTGTATGAATTCCCTAGTTTGGATAGGGTATTGCAGGCTCAATCATCTGATTGTGCGAAAAGTAAGATAATTATGTGCTTCAAAGAGCACGTTGAGGCATTGGTCCCAACTACTATCTAGGGTAGTAGTCGCTAGATGAGCCATGTCAGAAGCTTTGGGCAGCAATAACTCTGACACATTCGTAGTCTGACACCAAGGTTTGTCAGGTCTGAGAACTGAAAACTGAAAAGTTGCCAATAACTTACCAGTAGAGGAGTGTGTGGGGCCACCATGGATCCAATTCTTCCTATGGACGAACACAAGGCGTGCATAGAGTTCCTCGTGTAAGTTGGGAATAGCTCGCTCGTGTACATGTATGTAGTAAAGAAAAACACAGAGGACATAAGCTGTCCACATATGTACAGTGCTATCCTTAGCCAGTTCAAATCTGGAAATAATTAACATACTCAAACTGCTAATTGTAGGCGAAAAGAAAACTAGTAGAGACAAATTGCCTTTTATCGTGATGATAAACTTGTGTGGTGTGGTATTTTTAAATTATTTACATGAAATCGAGATAATTTTAATCACTAAATGTTCTATGCATTCCTGAAATGGAAGTAACGGTAAAAACATACCGGTCAGCCGCACGTCGGTAGAAACTTTTTCAACTCAATCAATCACAATGAAATAAGGTCCAAAAGTGTTTCTACTGACTTGCTGATGAGGGTACATTAAAACATACATAGGACATTTTTTTAATGAAATATGTATTATTTGGACTTTCTCCACCAAAGGCGGGACTTCCTGTACTTATCTGCGTGGGAAACTTGTAGATACTTACAATCAGGTACAAACGGCTGCGGCAAGCATAACAATGCAGCCAAAAAGAAAGCATACACCAACGGCATTTTACGGCGATAGCGCATCAATAAGAACCAAACCAATATCTGTCCTGCAGCTTCTACTATAGCTTTTATAGAGGAATCCGCATATTTGTCCCCGTGCAATGCTGCCGAATTGATTCTCAATCCAAAATTGACAAAACAAGAAACAGTCCACCAACAAACACATAATAAAAACCTCTTCACTAAAATTGGTGAAGTCACTGTCTCAATTAACAATTCAATATACGGGATAGGTATTTTATCATTATCTTTTACGTACGACAGGTTGTCTAAACTTTTTTTGTCGATTTCTACTTTGTTTTTCTCAGCCATTTTTTGTATTATGGTTACCGCTTCATCTTTTCTTCCTTTGCTAAGAAGCCACCTTGGGCTTTCGTCCATAATGAGGATGAACATCATGATCAGCATGGCTGGGGGGTAGATGATTCGTAACAAGCATCTCCAGTCGGGAGACAGCCACGCGACGAAAGGCAGTACCAAAAAGCCGAAGGAATATCCTATGCCACTCATTAGTTGAAATGAAACGCGCTGGTCAAAAGATACCATTTCAATTGCTGAAAAAGAAACAAATTATTTGCGTTAAGTATCACCCCGTCTGCTCCATCCACTTATTAGTGAGGTCAAAGGTAACAACTTTTGCTCTAACACTATTGCATTAGCACACAATAAAAAATCAACTTCCCAAACAAAATGTGTAGGACCTAACGTTATTTGTATGGGAAGTCAAATTTTATGCGTTGTTGCTTAAGTCGTAGAAAAAATGTTGTTGCTCTTGACCTCACATATAAAAAAAAAACCTGTCGTATAATAGTGATTTAGGTTCTTTTTTACAAGGAGGCATAGAGAGATATAGATCCTGAATTATTTAAACATTGATTTAAGATAGGATTAAGTACAATCGTATCATTATCCTATCGTGTGGATTTTAAGATTGATGACCGACCTCACAAACCCTGGTGTCAGAGCTGTTGAGCGGCCAAAGGAAACGTACTTACTTAACATATAAAGTGGTGACGCAACATCTCCAACAGCAGCTTCCAAGAACTCCAGGGTAATGAACATCCAGTACCAGGAGGTGAAACTCCTCGCTATGCCCAGAATCCCACCGAGCAGACCAGTCACTGCCAGGGTGGTCTTCCTACCTAATCTGGGAGATAAATATCGTTACAACATGAAAAATAACGTTACGATATCCTTCTTACTAGAACTGCTGGACTGGGGGTTCGTGATACGAGTTTCAGCGAGAAACACTTGATAATAATAATAAAAACTAAGAAAAAGATTAGTATAAATTTTGGAGTAATTTTAAACTTCCATGAATACTAACAAACTTCACAGCCGGAAAAAGACCTCTGAGGTACATATGTGGGTTAGCCTAACCAGTGGCGACCGCCGACGGGATTGAATATATTGGGGGACATATACCTATTGGGGGACATGTATTGGAGGACATATTGGGGGACGATTCACACAAAGCCATCTGATCTCAAACTAGACAAAACCTGTACCATGCATGAGTACCAGAGACTGATGTACATACATATATGGATAAATAACACAAAGATATAGAACAAACACTTGTGTTCATCACACAAATGTTTGGCCTGGACGGGGATCGAACCCGCGGCCCAAGACGTAGAAGGCAAGCTCACCTACCAAACACCAACGGGCCAGATCAAAATATGATTTACTATTATATATTCTGTGGTATGATACGCACAAGGACGTAACTACGGTTCAATCGTCGCATTTTACGATACAACCAGTACTACACGAGTTGAGGCATCACGGGCTTGTTATAGAAGGTAAAAATAAAGAAGAAGTCTGAACACTTCACAGTACAGAGTAAATACCACATGTGGGTATTGTGGGTCCCGGTACATCAAGCCTGGAATCCAAACTTGGGTTCCAAATAAAATAAATTGGACATCGTACTTAAGGGTCGCACGGTTGAACAGCTTATTTTAGTGTCTGATGCACCATCTTTATTTGGCGACATGTTGAATTTGGGCAAAAACTTTATAATAATCAGATCCTATGGTACTATATTACTCTTTGGTCCTATTGAGGTTACTGCCCGAGTTAGTGTATACTTTATCCCGAGTTAGTGTATACTTTTTTTACCTGTCTGACATAGGGCTTGTGGGAATAGGGCAAAAACTATATAATCATCTGATCTTACAGTATTATACTGTGTGAATTTTTATTCGTTTTAATCTTGAAGCCCAGTGATTCTAACTCATGAAAACAAGCAACTCTACCGAAGAAAAATATTTTTTACTCGAAAATAATTTTTCACCTTTCCATACAAAATGAGTCGATCACGTGACCACTTTACTATGGGGAGACGATAAATTTTTTTCGAGTAAAAGTTGTTTTTCTTCGGGGAAGTTGCTGGTTTTCATGAGTAGAATCACTGAGCTTCGGGATTAAAACAAATAAAAATTCACGCTGTATTACTATTTGGTCCTATGAAGGTCAGTGCCCGAGTGAGTGTGTACTTTATCCCGAGATAGTGTATACTTTTTTTACCTGTCTGACAAAGGTCCGACTATCAGTAGCCCCATCATGTATCCAAAGCTGTGTGCGGTGCCCACAAGAGTAGTTTTCCATTCGTCACATGCTAGCTGAAACTAATTTACAAAACATTAAATTATCTTTCACTTATCACCTTTGTTTTGTTTCCCCTCCATAATTTATACAGGGTGTAAGGGACAGCCCTCCGAATACTGAAAGGGCATGATCAGGCAACGTAACTAAACACATTTCAGCGAATAAAACTTTCAGGCAATGAAAGGGAAACTCGGCCTCTCCATACAAAATTGCAAACTTGATTGGACAGTTTGTATGGAGAGGCCGATTTTTCTTTTCGTTTCCTGAAAGTTTTGTTCACTGAAAGTTGTTCAATTACGTTGACTGAACATGCCCTTTCAGTATTCGGAGGGCTGTCCCTTACACCCGTTATATAACAAAGGTGTGACATGTTTTGGGATAGGTAGAGACCAGAACCCTCCACCTGCTACGATCTTGACGTACCTACTTCCCTCGCTTTTTGTACTTTCATCAACCCTTTCATACACGCTCGTCGGTTTAGGGTACTTTTAACCTAGACTTTATTTCTAACATGCTGATTTTGGTACTCTTTCACTTCATCTTTTTCATTTCAACAGCCCTCACTTTTGGGGATGTGGTCTCTGCCATACATACGGGAATGAGGCGGCGTATGCAGTGTACAGCATTGATATTAAATGTAAGTATCTAGTTAGAATCTTTTCATAATATTTGGAAATTCGGAGCCACATTTTACATTAGAAC
The DNA here is from genome assembly GCA_947532105.1 of Athrips mouffetella. Lineage (NCBI taxonomy): Eukaryota > Metazoa > Arthropoda > Insecta > Lepidoptera > Gelechiidae > Athrips > Athrips mouffetella. The sequence continues at coordinate 2,449,853 of OX383958.1, forward strand.
AAATGATATAAGGTCTCATATAAGTATTGTTTCAAGACTTTACCGCATTCAGAGTGACATATAATAAACATACGGCGCTGCTGAGTCGACTAGTTTTCTTCTTTCTTCATATCTGAATGGTATAACTAAGTTTTGCCAAATATAGGGCGCTCTGTAGGGGGCTCTGGAGGTTAGCAAAGCCTGGTTGTATCACACAGAAAAAAAAGATATCTTGAACCAAATAATATTATTTAAGTTAAGATTTTTTGGGTTTTCGATATAAGGAAACTCGAAAACGTCTTAGATTGAGAAATAAAAGGTTTTGTATTATAGTTTTCCGTCCAAGAAATAAATTTCTTATATCAATTTTCAACTGTTATCTTATTGTAAAAACTAAAAGCTATCACAACAAAAAACAAACTTACTTGATTGAAGCATCTATCACACCAAGAATGAAACTAATTTAAATAAAACATTTAAAGCTCTTTTTTCAAAAAGCTAAATGTGTTACCCCAAGAAGGAAACTAATTTTGTTGAAAAATTTAAAGCTCTTTAAAAATAAAAACTGTAACACGTCTACCTTTTCCATCCAAACCGTTCGATAGATGGCGTTGTTAGAAAGGAGCCGATATTCTAAAACGCGCTATAGAGATTATTTGTGAAAACATGACTACCCCGGCCTGTTACTGTCGCGTCAATGAGTCTCACTGCTACTCTATGAGCGTCCAACGTCGCGTCCTGCTTGGAACGGCAATTTGGAACCCATAGCGTGTCGTGACGTTGTCAGATTCCAAACCTCCTTACTTAACCGCTGAGCTATCGAGCCGTATGATTGATGTCACTGCGTGTCGTCACGGCGCTGATCGTCAGCTGTTGTAGGTAGTTCTTTATTTATGCTGACACGGAATATTCACGACGAACCAGTCTGTTTGGCCAGTAATCAGTCAGCTGTTGTAGGTAGTAAGAAAATTTTCTGTATTTATGCCGACACTCGGAATACTCATGACGAACCAATAATCTGTTTGGCCATTTCTAAAACTTGTTCCGAAATTAAATCTTTTGGTTGCTGAACTCACTCCAACTCCATAGGAATGGATAAGATATTAATTTCCCAGATTTGACACATCAAACTTGAGGTAAACGCACTTGTCACTTTCACACAATACGTTCCAGACTTTCAAAAGACACAGATTTTAACTGTATACTTTGCCAACAATACAGCACTTCCTTCACACTTGTTATTTGCTATCGATGATGTTTAATCAACACTGTGGGGTTTTTAATTAATTTTAACAAACGGAGCAAGTTACGAGCAATGTATACTTGGGCAGTGGCGCCCTCTCTCACCAACTGTGACCTTACGTTAAGATTACGATCAAAATAAACGTTTGTACTTAACAACGGCGTTTACATTTCCTACATTGGCGCCCAACGTGGGGCCGAACTACCACGAGTACCACGCGCTCTGAAACACAATTTAGCCGAGGATGACGACGGTAAACCTCACGGACGCCCAATTCAAACAACTCCTGTCTACAATTTCAACACCAAGACAAACGCGAACATTCGCGTCTTGCTCTGCTCGCTACGATGGGGAGAAGAACTCGGAAGTGGTGGAAGCCTTCCTTGCAGCAGTGAATGTCTTCAAGAAAATTGAGAGCATTGGAGATAAAGATGCGATGGCCGGCTTGCCTCTTCTCCTCGAGAAGGAGGCTGCTGTTTGGTGGCCGGGAATAAAAGGGCACGTGTGGTCATGGTCCGACTTCAAAGAGAAACTCCGCCAAACCTTCGCTCCGAAGTTGCCCGGGTTTCAGATTTATCAAATGATAGTAAAAATTGATCAAGCGGATGAAGAACCAACGGACATTTTTGTCGCTCATAAAAGGATGCTCATATCGAAGCTGCCGTCACCAGAACCCTCAGAGGAGCATCAGATCGGCAAAGACTCCTTCGAATAGAGGAAACAAACATGACAGAACAAGACAAGGCCTTCGATCAGTTAAAGAAGAGCCTTGATTCCGCATCGGTACTACGGCAAGCTGATGAGAAACTGCCACATATAGTTAAAACTGACATTAGCTACTATGCTCTGGGAGCAATTCTAGTCCAGGGGGAGGGAGAAAATGAGTATCCACCAGCAGCACCAGATCAACCGATTGGTGTACAGACAGACAGATTCTAGGCTCTCTCGTCGGGACGACTTCGAAGCCTGAGGGGGAGACTGTAACACGTCTACCTTTTCCATCCAAACCGTTCGATAGATGGCGTTGTTAGAAAGGAGCCGATATTCTAAAACGCGCTATAGAGATTATTTGTGAAAACATGACTACCCCGGCCTGTTACTGTCGCGTCAATGAGACCTTAGGAGAGAATTTAGGAGACCATCCCGAGCATCTACGAAGTCAAAGAGCTCCTCAATATGCTCGGAGTCAAAATAGAAGCCTGGCGGGGCAAAAAAGGACCGGCACAATGTCACCGGTGCCAACAGTTCCGCCACTCCTCACACAAGTGCCACCGCAAAATTGCATGTGTGCGTTGTGGAGACGAACACCCAGCTCGGGACTGCCCCAGACCCAGAGAGGAACCAGCGACTTGTGCCAACTGTGGTGGGCCCCATCCAGCAAACCATGTTGCCTGTCCGGTCTTTGTGCGCGAAACGCGTAACAAAAAGGCTGGGACCACAGCCCGCACCTCCTCCAAGGCGGAGGCAAAGAGGGTTGTTGTAGAGCCTACGGGCGAGACCAACGCCAAGGCCTCACTTATGGCTGCAGCTAACGACCCCAAAAGCCGCCAAAAGAAAAAGCGGAAAAGGAGGAGGCGCAGGGCAACCCAGGACCCCACACCACCAAACCCGCCCAAGTCGAAGACTAAAGAGCCAGCGGCTCCACGTGCATTGAAACCCACCGCTGCCCCTCAGGAGAAGGCAAACCCAACTAACGCCGCCAAGAAGGCAGTGGTTAAAGTGGCCATCGGAGTGATCCAAGACGTCCTGGAGGCACTGGAGGCAGGTTCTGACCCCGTCCCAGTGCTTCTAACAGGAATGGCCAAGATCCTCAGAGCATAATTTTCATGGCTCTTAGGATCGTTCACTGGAACGCCGAAGGCTTATCTAAAGTAAAGATAGGTCTTCTTCGTGCATTACTCAAAGAACAAAACGTGGACGTTGCCTTGATCTCAGAGACCCATCTGAGAGGCGTGGATCGACTGAAGATTCCCAACTTCTTCGTATACCGGCAGGATGAGCTCAGCGACTCTGGTCGCGCCTTTAGAGGCCTAGCCGTCATGGTAAGAAGAAGACTGGTTCACCAGCCATTGCCACCTCCGGCAAATCTCCAGTCGATCTACGCACTGGGAGTAGAGGTCTGCCTCGAGGGAATCCCCACCCGTGTGGTTGCAGTTTATAAGCCCCCAGCAGTGCGCCTGGCTATGACAGATGTCCAGGTGCTTCTGGACTATCCAGGCCCGATCATCGCTGCGGGAGACTGGAACTGCAAGCACATTGGTTGGAACTCCGTCAGGACCTGTCCAGACGGAAGAAGACTTTTTGACGATGCTGAGCAACGTGGATATGCGGTTCTGGGCCCGGAGACACCGACCCACTATCCACACAACCCCAACCATCTCCCGGACGTAATAGATCTCGCGGTGGTAAATGGGCTTCAAACCGACCCCACCGTCGAGACACTAGATTACCACACGGGCTCTGACCACCAACCAGTCCTACTGGTCATACAAGACCAGCCGACCAGGACTAGGCTGCTTCCCAAGAAGCCAAAATACTCCTGGGATAAATTCGGACAATACATGGTTGAGAATACTCCCATGCGACCAGTCTCAACCCCAATGGATGTCGATGCGCTGGCAGACGAGTTGTCGGCCGCAGCACAGCGAGGGATGCAATGTGCAGTGATTGATGTCCCCACTTCGGGGGCCGCTCCGCCCACACCACACCACATTGCCAAAATGCTTGCTGAGAAGCGGCAACTGCGTAAGCTGTGGCAATTTACTCGCTGCCCCACTATGAAGGCCCGGCTGAATGCACTTGCCGAGAAAATCTCGGCTGCGCTTGATGCCCAATCTGCCGAGTTTTGGCAGTGCACAATAGATTCAGCCGGTGACGACTGGACCGGCATCCACCGACTGTGTCGACGGCTCTCCGGAAAGCCGACACCAGTCAGACCTCTCCTCGCTCAGAACGGCACGCCTCGTTTCAGAGCTGAGGATCGAGCAGAAATTTTTGCTGAGTGTCTGGAGAGCCAATTCCGGCCGAATCCAGGCTCCGACCACGCTGAAGAAGAAGTTTCCCGAAGTCTAGCGGGCTACTTCGCCCAACCGATATCTCCTGAAGAGGACCCCATCGTCTTCTCCCCAGGCCAAGTGCTAAAGGCGATAAGACGTACGAAGCTCCGGAAGGCACCCGGTCCTGATGGCATAACGAATGAGATGCTGCGTCACCTCCCTCCGCGTTCAATCGCAGCGGTGACGCGTCTCTTCAACGGCATCATGCGAACGGGGCACTTCCCGGATGCCTGGAAGCTGGGTCGAGTGATCATGCTCCCCAAGCCTGGGAAGAACATCCTGAAACCAGAGAGTTATCGGCCAATCACCTTACTACCTACCATCAGCAAGGTGTTTGAGAAGCTTCTTCTGCGTCACATGATTCCCCACATCATGCCGCGCGAAGAGCAGTTCGGCTTTCGAGCCGAGCACTCTACGACCCTCCAACTGTCGAGAGTACTGCACGACCTGACGGCGGCCCTCAACAAGAGGGAGACCACCGTAGCAGTATTCCTCGACATGGAGAAGGCTTTTGACCGCGTTTGGCACCCGGGCTTGGTATATAAGCTGTCCACGTCTACGATTCCTCGTCGAATCGTTAAGACTGTGGCCACCTTTCTTGAGAATAGACGCTTCCAAGTGGCAGTGGAAGGCGTCCTCTCCCAAGTCCGAAGAATTGATGCTGGGGTTCCCCAAGGCAGCTGTTTGTCTCCGGTTTGCTACGCTAGGTACACGGATGACATCCCCGTAGAGGGAGGGGCAAAGCTGGCGCTCTACGCCGATGACGCCGCATACTTCTCCACGTCTCTGAACTCGAAGCACGCTGCGAAGAAGATGCAGAGAACCTTAGACGCCCTCCCAGCCTGGCTGACAAAATGGAGACTATCAGTGAATGTGGGGAAGACCCAAGCGATTATTGTGGGGCGTGGTCGGATCGATCCCCCGAAATTGACGCTGCATGGAGAAGAGATCGGGTGGTCCTTCCAGGCAAAATACCTGGGGGTGACCATAGACCGTCGACTCTCCATGGCACAGCACGTGAAGAACGTGATAGCGCATGCAGGAGCTGCCACTGCATTATTGCGACCCGTTCTTCGCTCAAAACTCCCGTTGCGCATGAAGCTCGGCGTATATAAGGCGTACGTAAGACCTCGGCTTACCTACGCCGCCCCTGCATGGTACTGTGCACTTGCGGAACCCTAAAAAAATTTTAAATGCATAAAATACTATTTAGAGGAAGTGTCAAGAAGTGTAACAGGAAACGGGGAGCAAAAAAAATATGACAAGGAGTGACAGTCGAGACAGGGTCGGGAAAGAGTCGAAAAGGGAAAATGAAGGAAAAAAGCTATTTTTGCTGATAAAAATGAATAGTTGCTAAAATTTTGATAAACGAAAGCAACAGAAGAAAACTAAGAATCAGGATTGGTTGAATAGTGAGGGCATTGGAGCTCAAATAGTATTTTAACATGTTTTGCTAGTTTCAGGTGAGAGAGATTTTTGGGCCGTCAAACAAGGAAAATTGGGAAAAAACGGAGAAAAATGGAAGAAGGGAATCGGTAAACGCTCCAAATATCCTTGTTGTTACTTTGAGACGTCTGTGAAAGAACAGAATCGATAGTAAGCTGGATTTCTGTGAGTTATATTTTTTTTATTTTTGTAGCTCGCGAAAGATAGAATTCATACAGCTGATGAGACGAATCTTTTGAAGGAGGCTATGATCCTGGATTGTGGATTCCTTCAATTGAGATAAAGATAGGGATTGCTTCGTGTAGGATATAGTATAGGAAGGTTTATTTGCGCATAATTTCAAGTTGCTAACATTCAGGGTTTGATTCCAAAGTGTAAAGAATAAGTGGAGTGAAACTAATGTTATGTAAGTATTCAATTTTGTGGTTTTCCATCTTTTATTTATTTTCGGTTCAAAGTTGTTGTGTGTATTTGAGTTAAGGTGAAAAGTGACTTAATGAAATTTATAGTTTCTTCCAGGTTATGTGAGCTAAATAACGTTGAGTAAATCAAATTTCAATGTCAAAAGAGGAAGAGTTGATTGGAGAATATTTGCAGCTTTACAGATCTACCTGCGAGGTCATAAGAGGCTTGTACTGTGTGATACTTTAAGTAAATTGATATTCCCACTTAATGATTTTCGTTTGTAAACATTAATAACTCTGCGGAAATTATAACATACTGTGTTTCTAATCTGAGTCGTTATTTGTAGATAGTAATAAAGATTTTCTTTTCCCATAATTAAGTATAAACTAGTTCTACAAGTGTCTTTGTTCGCGTATAGCTAGGCAGGATAATGTTCTATTTCTAAACAGGTACAGGAATTACAAGGAACATTATAGACATGGAAAAGCAAACCACAAATGATAAAACGTGAAGGCTAAAAAAAGGTATTGCTTGGATTGTAAAGGTAATGTAAATTTCATTGTGTTTAATTCTTTCCTTTACAGAGAAATTGATTAAAATAGTCCTTGGTGAAATCATGGAAACTGGACTCTGATGTATATATATTGTCATCGATTAGGGGTGGCTTTAGGTGTTGTATATTTTGTCAACATTTTAAAATAGTCTTTAGACGATGTATATTATTATCATCAATTCAAGGAGACTTTAAACGATGTATATTTTTATACTTTTTTAGGTAGAATTGTCTATTTGACATTATTGTCAAATAGTCAACAAATAAATCATTTTTGATTTAGTTTTACTCAAAGCTAGACGCTATTTTGAAATCTTTATAAATTTTTTAACTCTTTAACAAAAAATAAATCAAAACCCAAAATCAAAATGGAAGAAAATATTAATACATTAAATAATTACCTTTTTTAGAAAATAATATAAAATCTTTGGCCCTAAATCAAAATTCCAGTTTTTAATATACTAATGTCTTCATATGATAAAATTTAAGAAAAATATTCCGTCAGATCAAAAGAATTAGAACGTCAATTCAAAATCTAAAAATAATATATCTGAAAACTAAAACTTGGATATAGATTGTGATATTTTATTGTGAAATAAAAGGTAAGTTTAAGTAGAGTGAATATTATAAATAATAATATTTCAAGTAATAATAAATTGCTTTGATAGTGATTTTGAATCTTTTGCCTCAATTTCCCAAAATTGGAACATGCTGAGAGCACTACTACATCTCAGTACTCAAGCTCATAGGAGGTGCTTATCTTTCCTTTTACTTTCATACTATAGGAGTCCCAGATTTTGAGATTAAGAAATGCCTGCTCTCAGGTTTATTTAGTTCAACCAAGCATGGATGGATGCCCTCGTGACATGTGTCCCCGATGTCCACTATATTGGTTGTGGCTAATGTATGTCGCGTGTCGCTGGAGTATCTGTCTAAGTCTATCTGATAATATCAACCTTCGGATTTATTTATTTTAATCATTCTTGGGCCGGAGCCCTCAAGCCTAAAAGGGTCTGATACTAAAGTTCTTCTCTTTCTATTTGTGTGAGGTTTCGCTGATTCATCCTGAATTCCCTCTTCTGTATGTGTGGGATGAATTGGAGTTACTCCAATACAAATGGAAGGATATTAGCAAGGTGTTTTAACGTTAGATTATGGAAATAGTGTTTCTTGTGTTATGTGCTGACAACGCTCGCCCATTATTGGATGCGTCGTTTGAGTGGCATATACCGCGGGAGGACCTCCTGATCTTAGCGTTAGATTACCAAATGTAGAGTAGTTAGACAACATAAAACTTTCTTCTTATGTGAAGGGACATTCTAGTTTAGTCTAATGACATTAAATTGTTTATAAGGAATAAATTAGAATTGTCCTGAATCAATAGGAAGAATATTCTTGATGGAGACATTACGTTCGTTCGTGGGTTGCTTCTTGTAAAGTGTGTTGACGACGTTCGCCCGCAAGGCTGCGACGGCTGTACGACACTCTGACCTTGGGGGACCTCTGAACTTTATGTGTGTCATCCTAAAGTAGTTAACTAGTCTATTTAATCTTCATTGAATCATACAGGAATCTAAACCTTATAAGATTCTAAGTTTTAATCTTCCTTAATAAAACTTGTCATAAATTATCATACTTAAAATTATACTTTGATTCAGTGTGAAACCACCTTAACTTTACTAAATAGATTCTTGAAAACAATAATGGAACAGAAATTATAATGTTTAGTTTCTTTTCATTGTAGATAAGTTCCGAATATTTAAGTATATACAATAACCCCATTTTTATACTTCTTTTGAGTCCTCTTTTAAAGAACATCGAGTTTTAGCTAGTGTTGTTTACGCTAAATTCTCCCAGTGTTCTTGGTTTTGAATACTCGATGCTTTTGATTTTCCTTTAAGATCTTAAATCATAAGTGTTTGGCCCAACCTAGCTTAGATACTACTATCCCGTATCTTCTCGGTTCTGGTCATCATACTTCACTTTTAATTAAGGATTACCTTCAGTAATCTTTTGTTATACTTACTTCTTATATGTTCTTCTTCGAAATATGCTGGGTAATCCCATTATAGTTTAGGTGCAACTCATTTTATTTAAATGAGTGTTTAGACTGGGGTTACTCTACATAATCCTTGTCCTGCGTGGGTTGGTAACGGAAAAGAGATTTAGCTACGCATCACAAGTGAGAGCTATGAAGGATATACGGAGACCTTGTTGGTGCAATAAAGTCACTCAGTGACTGGGGGGAGGGAGATTGCCCTTCAAACTCTTTATGTCTCTCGTTATAAAACCGTTATTGATCTAGGCTGGCCATGCAAGCAATAATACTATACCCGTATCTAGTACAGACTTCACACTTGGACGTGTGGAGCTGGCTAATTATTTTCAGTTTAACTTATTTCAAAACAAACTAAGGGATTCGATGATGTCGATCATTGTCTGCCCGGAGGGATTACAGGAAGAGCTCTTATAGCTCATGATGGAGAGTGCCCTGTTTTCCTAAAGGAAGACCGTATGCTTCGTGTGCCTGGCGGGCTCGGTGACCAGCTCTGGTATGGGTGACTAAAAGAAATAGTCAATACCCTGTGAACCCTGGATGAGTCAGTGATCGTCCCTTAAAGGTGGGCCACGTGGAAGTCGGGTTTGACGCGGGGCATGAACATACCGGGGGGAGACATCATCACCGTCTGGGTTGTACTGTGGTTAGTTGGTTCCGCACTCCACATACATTAACCCTAGTCTTTACTGTAGTTTAAGTTTTCGGTGGGATATCCAGCTTCGCGAGGATGATCAGAATCCTGACGATCCAGTTGGAATGTTAGGGTAGTTTAGCGTCATGTCATCGTGAGCTGGGTGATGATATGCCTCGGACCTAGGACTTAGGGTAGAGGAGGCCTAGGACGAGCTGCTTGGGGCGATGGCGGTGCCCCAAACCTGGGGATTGTCCCCACATTATTTTTATTACTTCGTTTATATTAACATAGGTTTCTTTTCAGAAACTTATCGGCTCTAATATTGCATTGTAAATGAGATGAAACCTTTCCTAAATTGATGAAACTACATGAATTCAGATGAACTACTCCTGTCAATATGAAACTAAATTTAAATAAATAGTGATATAAAATAAAATAAATAACACAAATTAGACTTGTAAAGATTAGGTTTATATTCTAATATAAGTATTAAAATAACAAGTGTGTTTCTTTTTCATTCTTCTATTGCCACTCTCCACCGAGCAGAATCTGTAAATTACAAGATATTATAAATATATAAAACGGAATGACGTAGGATTCAGGAAAAATATAATATTCTTAAAGGATATTATTCTAGACGATCAACCTTGGCCAAAACTTTCACGTATCTGATTTGAGGATCCTATATGAAGGGACTTCAGATCTGTACAGCTGGTGCCGTGACCAGGATATGCTGGTTTCAAGCGAGAGAGGTATTGAGGAGTGAAAAAAGAAACAAAATGAAAAATACACTAATTTCGAGTTTTGAACTGAAGAAACTTGAGAGTAAAGTCTATCTAAGTTAAAGTTGTTAAGTGGGACGTTATAATTGGTTTTAGCTTAGGGTTATTTGTTTTGGAAACCATAGAAAATATGATGCATTCCTTGTTTCAGAATAAAGATGGGAAATTTTACTGTCTCAATAGAAGGAAACATAGGGTCAGGGAAGTCTACTTTGTTGGCAGCTTTGGGAGGCAACTCTGATTTTGAGATAATACCAGAACCAATTGATAAATGGACTAATTTATCTGGCGTCAATCTCTTCCAATTATTTAAGGAAAATCCTAAGAAGTGGGGTTTCTGTTTTCAAAATTATGTTCTTCTAACAATGTTAGAGAATCATACGAAAGAATCTAGCGCTAAGATTAAAGTTATGGAACGTTCCATCTATTCAGCCAAAAATTGTTTTATTAGGGAATTGCAAGAGAGTGAATTGTTGCACCCGGCTGAGTTTGCAGTTTTAGATGAAACCTATTCTTATTTCAAAGAACAATTGGTTACTCGAATTAATTTAGTGGTTTATCTTAGGACTTCCCCTATGGTTTCTTATCAGAGAGCCCTAAGTCGTGGTCGACCTGAAGAGACAGGGATAACGTTAGATTATATAGAGAGGATTCACAACATTCATGAGGAATGGTTATTGAACCCTAATATAAAGGAAGATTTTGACAGGATAGAGATTATCGATGGAGATCAAAATATTAGCTCCATAAAACAACAGTTTTGGGAAGTTAAGGAAAGAATATTAGATAAGCTTTCTATTCTTTAATTTAAACAAAATTCCAACCTATAATTTGTAATAAACTTTCAGTATCCAAAGAAAAGAAAAAATGCCTCCTCGTTATAATCTTAGATCATCTCAGGGACAAGATGAATTAGAAAGGACAGGTCAGCAAGAAGAACGTCCTCGACCTTCTTTACGCAACTCCACTATGTTTCGCCAACTTCGAAGAAACATGGGAATTCTGACACAGAAGGTGTCGAACTTAGAGAATCAGCTGTCGCAAGCTCGGGAAACTAACGCTGCATCAGCTTCGTCTGAAAGGCATGAAGCACCGATTAATATATGCCCGGTGATTGATACAAGAGTCGAAAAACCACGTTTTCCTGGAAGATTTGGGGTACATCCAGTGTCGTTTTTGGAGGATCTTCAGAATTATTTACGGAGGATGCCTAATGAAGATGCTACAATTGAAACTATAATCAGTTGTTTAGAAGGTGATGTTCGTAAATGGGCCAGAATTTATAGACAGAGATGGTTTACACAGTCGGATTTCAAAAGAGATTTTTTGGATGCTTATTGGGGAGAAGCCGAACAAAACACCTTGAGAAGAATGATTGTAAATGGCACTTGGTCTAAGGAAAATGGAACAATGCTAGAACATTTCGTTAGTTTAGCAGGGCAAGCAAAGATGATGTCTAGACCAATTCCTGAATGGCAAATAGTGGAGGATTTGATGAGACACTTTCCGAAGGATGTACAATATGCTTGGCGGATGAAGAAAGGAAATACTTTGATTGAGGCAACAGAGTTTCTTCGTGAATTGGATGACGTGAATAAACAATGTGGATCTTCTTCCTTTGACTCCTCTACTGGAGCTGATAGGGGAACAAAGCGTCAATGTCCATTCATATCAAATAAAGACAAACCATTTTATAAAAAACCAAAAGTGGTGGCTCACATCGAGGGGGAGACTTCAAGGGGAAGGATCACTGATGAAATAATTCAAGAAGAAGATTTAAACTAGTTGGGGCCATTTCCAATAAGCAGGAGGTGGCCGCAATTAACAAAAAACTAAATTATCTTTTTCCTGTAAAATATTTAATAAAACAAGGTTGGAAGCCAGGGGTAGGATTGGGTTGTGACCAAGAAGGGATCTTATATCCTGTTTCCCCGAATAATACTAGAACGAATTGTGATAGAGAAGGTTTAGGATATTCTTCAGAAGATTATAATAATAAACAAACAGTCGTAAATTTAATTAAAGTTTTTGACGTTTCCGTGATTAAACAAAATCAACCAATGTATAATCAGTTCATTAGAGAATATGAAGGTAACTCTTTATATGATGAAGAGGTTTGCTTTGAGAATGAGGGGCCCAAATTTAAATCAGAAATTGAGTTACAAATTTTGGGGCAATCTATAGTTCTCTTGGTAGACACTGGAAGTGAAGTAACTTGTATTTCGGAAGAATTCTTAGAGAGTTTACAAGGAGAATTAAAGTTAGAATTCCCTGCGTTACCAGTTAGACCAATATGTGTGAGGGGAGCCGTTGGACAAAAGAGTCTCCAAATAAAAAAATTAGTCTCTATACCGTTGACGTGTGGTTCATTTGATATTGATACGGGATTTTTAGTGATTGCTAAATTAACTTGTTCTGCTATCCTTGGGGTAGATTGGTTAGTTGCGCACAACGCTGTTTTGCATTTAAAAGAACCACAAACATTAGAATTGGGTATCGTTGGACAAGGAGAAATTACTATTCCGTTTCGAAATCTTTCTAGTGGGTTTTTAGAAGAGAATCGAATAAATCTAATATCTGGAATAGAGGAACAAAACGAAAAAGAAGGCGGTGAAGAAAAGCAATTATTAGATTTGTTTAAAAGTATTCGGTTGGGAATGGATTTGTCTGATGTAGAGAAGGAACAAGTTTTTAATGTTTTGAGATCCCATATGCAAGTTTTTACAAAGAAACTTGGAAGGGCAAACTGTTATACTCATGACATTAAAATGATTGAGGGTACTCCAAGGATACAACGAACCTATCCTATACCATATGCACATAGGGCAAAAGTAGAAGAAAAGTTGAGGGAGATGGAAGAATTAGGGATTATATCGAGGAAAACTACAAATTTTTGTAGTCCTCTAACTTTCACTGGAAAACCCGATGGATCTGTTAGAATATTACTTGATGCTAGGGAAATCAATAAATATATGGTTCCAGAAGTAGAAGCACCGCCTTTACAGATTGACATACTTAATGCTTTTCTTGGTGTAAAATTTATAACATTGATTGATTTAAATAACGCTTATTTTCAAATACCGTTGACTGAGGACAGTAAAAAATATACTGGATTTACAGTTAATGGAAAATCTTACGTATACAACGTGCTTCCGCAAGGACTTAAAACGTCAGTAGGGTCCTTTTGTCGCGCAATGGACATTATATTGGGTCCTGGTGTTAGAGAGTTTTGTGTCAATTATTTGGATGATCTTGCAATCCTAACGAGTGGGACTTGGCAAGACCATTTGGATCATATTGATATAGTTTTGGATCGTTTAGAATCAGCTGGAATGACTTGTAATTTTGCAAAGTGCAACTTTTTCTGCAGTGAAGTAAAAATGTTAGGGCATATAGTTACAACTTCGGGAATTAAACCTAACCCGGATAAAATAAAAGCTATAAAGGAATTCCCTATTCCAAAGAAACAAAAACAGTTAAGAGGATTTTTGGGACTTTGTAATTATTATAGACGTTTCATTAAGAACTATAGTATTTTGACTGCTCCGTTAATTAGGTTATTAAAGAAAAACCAAACATGGTTTTGGGATGAAGAATTAGATCGAGCTTTCAATAATATAAAGGAAGAATTTATTACAACGATTCTATTGAGCCATCCAGATCAGGATAAATTATATTATTTACAGACCGACAGTTCAGGGATCGGAATAGCCGGATCATTGTTTCAGATTGGAAATAATGGTGAGGTTAAAATTTTGGGATTCTGTAGTCGTGCACTACGGGGTTCTGAATTACGTTGGACTGTAACTGAACAAGAGTTGTGGGCTATTATTTATTCTGTGAAAAAGTTTGAGACTTATTTAAGAGGAGCGAAATTTGTTGTTCGTACAGATCATAAGGCATTAACTTTCATGAAACAAATGAAATTATACAATAGTAGAGTCACACGTTGGATTTTATTTCTTGAACAATTTGACTTCGAAGTCGAACATGTAAAAGGTGTAGAAAATATTGGGGTAGATATTTTATCTAGATATCCGCCAGGGGGAGTTTTGCAAGAAGAGAAGGTGTGGTATCCAACTGTTATGTATGTAGGTGTTTCTACTGACCGTGACTTGAAAAATAAATTACAACGTATGATGGAATATCAACGGCTTGACAACGTCATATGTGGGATTAAGGAGAGAATAAATGTTTCTAGAGTTCCCGAAAGAACAGATAGATTTACGCGTATAACTTTGCGTTGTATTGTCAATAATGATCTACTTTATTTTAAAACTGTACGTGGAGATTACGTTTTGTTTATGCCCAAGGTTCTACAAGAAGAGATTTGTAAACAGGTACATATAGAGATGGGTCATCTTGGCGCATATAAAACTTTGAAATATTTACAATTAAGGTGTTATTGGATAAATATGGGTAAGACAGTGAAGTCTTGTATTCAGAAGTGTCATGTTTGTCAGCTTTCTAGACCTGACTATATAAAAGGGGTAGGGAAATGTAAATCGATTTTAACTGAAAACCCGGGTGAATTAGTAATGGCTGATATCTTCGGACCACTACCTAAAACTGAGGCTGGTTATATTTACATTTTTGTAATACAGGATTCTTTTAGTAAATTTATTAAACTTTTCGGACTTCGTGGAGCTTCAGCAGACTCAGTGCTTTATTGTATGAGAGTGTTCACTGAAATAATACAACCTAAGGCTGTTATGACAGATAACGGAAAACAATTTATTAGTCACAAGTGGAAAAATGGACTCAGAGCCTTGAGAATTAAGACTTTGTATACTACTATTCGTAATCCTCGACCTAACACTACAGAACGAGTGAATAAAGAATTAAACAAATTCTTTAGAATTTATTGTCATGATGACCATACTAGATGGGATCATTACTTGTTGGAGATTGAGGAATTGTATAATAATACGTTCCACGAGAGTACGAAATTTTCTCCTAATGAAATATTATTTGGAAATTCAGAGAAACTTAAAGTAGACTGTTTTCTACCACGGGCACTCACGAATAAAACGTTAGACCAAATTAGAGAGGAAGTTAGAGAAAACCTTAGACTTTCGAGTCAGAAGCGGCAGGATAGATTCAATAGAACTCATAAGTTGATAGATTTTCAAGTTGGTGATTTGGTAAAATTAAGGAGGCTTAATAAATCGGATTCTAGTCGAAATAAAACTAAGAAATTTGATTTATTATATGATGGACCATATCGAATTGGAGGAATAAAATATGCTAATGTGTATATTCTCGTTGATCCTGAAACTCAAAGTGTCAAAGGAGTTTATAATGCAGTCCATTTGGCTAAATATTATACTTAGGATGTTAGCTACTGAGATTTTCACGGGACTATTTCATAAATTTTAACTTTAGAGGAATTGAGATATTCCTGGTCACAACCTAATTAATATAATTTTATTAGTTTTAATTTAATAATTAATATTAGAAGACTATTTTGATTATAGTATATAGTGAGCCAATTTGTTAGTGAATTGATTGGCATTAATAAATTGACTTCGTTTTAAAAAAAAAAAATATAATGAACTATAATAATTTATAATTTAATACAAATTTAATTTGTTTATATAATCAGGGTTGAACTGAAATAAATCTAAATTTAGATAAACATGTTAAATAATTTTAATAATTTTGAATAAAAAATTAATTTAGTTTAATGATTTATAATATTAGTAGTTTAGTTATTTGTTTTGTTTATTGTATTTGTGAATAAAAAAATTTAAGGGCCAATATAGGAGGTTTTATTTTAATAAAATAATAATAATAATAAAAAAAAAAATTAATTTAAAATTGAAAATTTTAGAATTCTCGAAAAAAAAAAAAGTTTTCTTAGATTTTTCGAAATAATAAAATTTTGGGGGAGGCTGTGCACTTGCGGAACCCTAAAAAAATTTTAAATGCATAAAATACTATTTAGAGGAAGTGTCAAGAAGTGTAACAGGAAACGGGGAGCAAAAAAAATATGACAAGGAGTGACAGTCGAGACAGGGTCGGGAAAGAGTCGAAAAGGGAAAATGAAGGAAAAAAGCTATTTTTGCTGATAAAAATGAATAGTTGCTAAAATTTTGATAAACGAAAGCAACAGAAGAAAACTAAGAATCAGGATTGGTTGAATAGTGAGGGCATTGGAGCTCAAATAGTATTTTAACATGTTTTGCTA
The DNA here is from genome assembly GCA_947532105.1 of Athrips mouffetella. Taxonomy (NCBI): domain Eukaryota; kingdom Metazoa; phylum Arthropoda; class Insecta; order Lepidoptera; family Gelechiidae; genus Athrips; species Athrips mouffetella. The sequence goes on from OX383958.1 coordinate 2,466,200, forward strand.
GTTTCAGGTGAGAGAGATTTTTGGGCCGTCAAACAAGGAAAATTGGGAAAAAACGGAGAAAAATGGAAGAAGGGAATCGGTAAACGCTCCAAATATCCTTGTTGTTACTTTGAGACGTCTGTGAAAGAACAGAATCGATAGTAAGCTGGATTTCTGTGAGTTATATTTTTTTTATTTTTGTAGCTCGCGAAAGATAGAATTCATACAGCTGATGAGACGAATCTTTTGAAGGAGGCTATGATCCTGGATTGTGGATTCCTTCAATTGAGATAAAGATAGGGATTGCTTCGTGTAGGATATAGTATAGGAAGGTTTATTTGCGCATAATTTCAAGTTGCTAACATTCAGGGTTTGATTCCAAAGTGTAAAGAATAAGTGGAGTGAAACTAATGTTATGTAAGTATTCAATTTTGTGGTTTTCCATCTTTTATTTATTTTCGGTTCAAAGTTGTTGTGTGTATTTGAGTTAAGGTGAAAAGTGACTTAATGAAATTTATAGTTTCTTCCAGGTTATGTGAGCTAAATAACGTTGAGTAAATCAAATTTCAATGTCAAAAGAGGAAGAGTTGATTGGAGAATATTTGCAGCTTTACAGATCTACCTGCGAGGTCATAAGAGGCTTGTACTGTGTGATACTTTAAGTAAATTGATATTCCCACTTAATGATTTTCGTTTGTAAACATTAATAACTCTGCGGAAATTATAACATACTGTGTTTCTAATCTGAGTCGTTATTTGTAGATAGTAATAAAGATTTTCTTTTCCCATAATTAAGTATAAACTAGTTCTACAAGTGTCTTTGTTCGCGTATAGCTAGGCAGGATAATGTTCTATTTCTAAACAGGTACAGGAATTACAAGGAACATTATAGACATGGAAAAGCAAACCACAAATGATAAAACGTGAAGGCTAAAAAAAGGTATTGCTTGGATTGTAAAGGTAATGTAAATTTCATTGTGTTTAATTCTTTCCTTTACAGAGAAATTGATTAAAATAGTCCTTGGTGAAATCATGGAAACTGGACTCTGATGTATATATATTGTCATCGATTAGGGGTGGCTTTAGGTGTTGTATATTTTGTCAACATTTTAAAATAGTCTTTAGACGATGTATATTATTATCATCAATTCAAGGAGACTTTAAACGATGTATATTTTTATACTTTTTTAGGTAGAATTGTCTATTTGACATTATTGTCAAATAGTCAACAAATAAATCATTTTTGATTTAGTTTTACTCAAAGCTAGACGCTATTTTGAAATCTTTATAAATTTTTTAACTCTTTAACAAAAAATAAATCAAAACCCAAAATCAAAATGGAAGAAAATATTAATACATTAAATAATTACCTTTTTTAGAAAATAATATAAAATCTTTGGCCCTAAATCAAAATTCCAGTTTTTAATATACTAATGTCTTCATATGATAAAATTTAAGAAAAATATTCCGTCAGATCAAAAGAATTAGAACGTCAATTCAAAATCTAAAAATAATATATCTGAAAACTAAAACTTGGATATAGATTGTGATATTTTATTGTGAAATAAAAGGTAAGTTTAAGTAGAGTGAATATTATAAATAATAATATTTCAAGTAATAATAAATTGCTTTGATAGTGATTTTGAATCTTTTGCCTCAATTTCCCAAAATTGGAACATGCTGAGAGCACTACTACATCTCAGTACTCAAGCTCATAGGAGGTGCTTATCTTTCCTTTTACTTTCATACTATAGGAGTCCCAGATTTTGAGATTAAGAAATGCCTGCTCTCAGGTTTATTTAGTTCAACCAAGCATGGATGGATGCCCTCGTGACATGTGTCCCCGATGTCCACTATATTGGTTGTGGCTAATGTATGTCGCGTGTCGCTGGAGTATCTGTCTAAGTCTATCTGATAATATCAACCTTCGGATTTATTTATTTTAATCATTCTTGGGCCGGAGCCCTCAAGCCTAAAAGGGTCTGATACTAAAGTTCTTCTCTTTCTATTTGTGTGAGGTTTCGCTGATTCATCCTGAATTCCCTCTTCTGTATGTGTGGGATGAATTGGAGTTACTCCAATACAAATGGAAGGATATTAGCAAGGTGTTTTAACGTTAGATTATGGAAATAGTGTTTCTTGTGTTATGTGCTGACAACGCTCGCCCATTATTGGATGCGTCGTTTGAGTGGCATATACCGCGGGAGGACCTCCTGATCTTAGCGTTAGATTACCAAATGTAGAGTAGTTAGACAACATAAAACTTTCTTCTTATGTGAAGGGACATTCTAGTTTAGTCTAATGACATTAAATTGTTTATAAGGAATAAATTAGAATTGTCCTGAATCAATAGGAAGAATATTCTTGATGGAGACATTACGTTCGTTCGTGGGTTGCTTCTTGTAAAGTGTGTTGACGACGTTCGCCCGCAAGGCTGCGACGGCTGTACGACACTCTGACCTTGGGGGACCTCTGAACTTTATGTGTGTCATCCTAAAGTAGTTAACTAGTCTATTTAATCTTCATTGAATCATACAGGAATCTAAACCTTATAAGATTCTAAGTTTTAATCTTCCTTAATAAAACTTGTCATAAATTATCATACTTAAAATTATACTTTGATTCAGTGTGAAACCACCTTAACTTTACTAAATAGATTCTTGAAAACAATAATGGAACAGAAATTATAATGTTTAGTTTCTTTTCATTGTAGATAAGTTCCGAATATTTAAGTATATACAATAACCCCATTTTTATACTTCTTTTGAGTCCTCTTTTAAAGAACATCGAGTTTTAGCTAGTGTTGTTTACGCTAAATTCTCCCAGTGTTCTTGGTTTTGAATACTCGATGCTTTTGATTTTCCTTTAAGATCTTAAATCATAAGTGTTTGGCCCAACCTAGCTTAGATACTACTATCCCGTATCTTCTCGGTTCTGGTCATCATACTTCACTTTTAATTAAGGATTACCTTCAGTAATCTTTTGTTATACTTACTTCTTATATGTTCTTCTTCGAAATATGCTGGGTAATCCCATTATAGTTTAGGTGCAACTCATTTTATTTAAATGAGTGTTTAGACTGGGGTTACTCTACATAATCCTTGTCCTGCGTGGGTTGGTAACGGAAAAGAGATTTAGCTACGCATCACAAGTGAGAGCTATGAAGGATATACGGAGACCTTGTTGGTGCAATAAAGTCACTCAGTGACTGGGGGGAGGGAGATTGCCCTTCAAACTCTTTATGTCTCTCGTTATAAAACCGTTATTGATCTAGGCTGGCCATGCAAGCAATAATACTATACCCGTATCTAGTACAGACTTCACACTTGGACGTGTGGAGCTGGCTAATTATTTTCAGTTTAACTTATTTCAAAACAAACTAAGGGATTCGATGATGTCGATCATTGTCTGCCCGGAGGGATTACAGGAAGAGCTCTTATAGCTCATGATGGAGAGTGCCCTGTTTTCCTAAAGGAAGACCGTATGCTTCGTGTGCCTGGCGGGCTCGGTGACCAGCTCTGGTATGGGTGACTAAAAGAAATAGTCAATACCCTGTGAACCCTGGATGAGTCAGTGATCGTCCCTTAAAGGTGGGCCACGTGGAAGTCGGGTTTGACGCGGGGCATGAACATACCGGGGGGAGACATCATCACCGTCTGGGTTGTACTGTGGTTAGTTGGTTCCGCACTCCACATACATTAACCCTAGTCTTTACTGTAGTTTAAGTTTTCGGTGGGATATCCAGCTTCGCGAGGATGATCAGAATCCTGACGATCCAGTTGGAATGTTAGGGTAGTTTAGCGTCATGTCATCGTGAGCTGGGTGATGATATGCCTCGGACCTAGGACTTAGGGTAGAGGAGGCCTAGGACGAGCTGCTTGGGGCGATGGCGGTGCCCCAAACCTGGGGATTGTCCCCACATTATTTTTATTACTTCGTTTATATTAACATAGGTTTCTTTTCAGAAACTTATCGGCTCTAATATTGCATTGTAAATGAGATGAAACCTTTCCTAAATTGATGAAACTACATGAATTCAGATGAACTACTCCTGTCAATATGAAACTAAATTTAAATAAATAGTGATATAAAATAAAATAAATAACACAAATTAGACTTGTAAAGATTAGGTTTATATTCTAATATAAGTATTAAAATAACAAGTGTGTTTCTTTTTCATTCTTCTATTGCCACTCTCCACCGAGCAGAATCTGTAAATTACAAGATATTATAAATATATAAAACGGAATGACGTAGGATTCAGGAAAAATATAATATTCTTAAAGGATATTATTCTAGACGATCAACCTTGGCCAAAACTTTCACGTATCTGATTTGAGGATCCTATATGAAGGGACTTCAGATCTGTACAGTACGCTTTGGTCCCTGAGACCAACCGTCGAAGACTGCGGGCTCAGCAGTCTAAGGCGCTACGTACCATTGCAGACGCGCCGAGATTTGTCCGCAACGAAGTCATTCGGAGGGACCTGCGTATCGAGACTCTAGACGATTTTATTTCCAGACTCTCGACCAGGATGTTCGCGCGCGCTGATCGGTCAGACTTCCAGCATCTCCGGGATGTGGCCCCATACCACGCGCGCCCACCGGACTGGAAACCGTTTCCTCGCGAGCTTGCTACTGTGGAAGAGCTCGATGAGGAAACGTGAGTCATGGGACCCATTAAGACCGTCGGTTTGAGGGCATCCACCACTCTAGTGGATACGACCTTGCCGACGGCCAAACACACCCAGACTCCAAACCTAACACGACATCCATCGGCTGAGCCGCCCCAGAGGGCCTAGCTCGCCGTTATACCGGACAAAGACTCCATTTCGCCAGGCTGATGTCACTCACTGGGCCTCCCTGAACAGGGTCTCACTCGGTGGGCTGACTCGCCGGCGGACCTGACCCCACCTGCGCCTCACGGAGGGGCAACCCCTGCCCACCGTGGGCCACACCCCAACGCCCCGCTCGTCTCAACGGGCGGCGACCGACACTGCACCAAGGAGGGACACCTCGACGGCGCCTCCCCGACGTCCGCTGTTGCGGACATCGAGAAGACAACCACCTTCCTTCGCGTCAATGAGTCTCACTGCTACTCTATGAGCGTCCAACGTCGCGTCCTGCTTGGAACGGCAATTTGGAACCCATAGCGTTGCGATACTATAATTCTTCGTATCCGTCCGCCGCTTCGCCCTGCTTGGGAAAGTGCGTGGAAGCTACGAAGCTGAGTTAATCCCACCAACTGTGACCTTACGTTAAGATTACGATCAAAATAAACGTTTGTACTTAACAACGGCGTTTACATTTCCTACAAAACTAAAATAAAAAGCTCAAAAAAATACCTTTTTTATCTCTTTTTTTTTCTTTTTATTCCTCTTCTTCTGCTCTCTGCCAGCATTTTTGATATTAGATCTTTTTATTTTTTAACTATTCTCTTTCTACATTTGTTTCCATTTCTATTATTTAATGTTATCATACATCATTGTATCATATCAACTATTATAATTTACCAAATGTCCTGGGGGTGGCTGGATTCGAACCCGCGACCCGCGTCCATCTGTATCGTAGTCCTTCGCCACAGAATTAATAATAGTACTCCTTCGCTCTGACCATTAGACCACAGGCTTGGTTAGCAAACTAATCGAAAATTTGATACCGTTCCGTCTTTGACACAGTATCTTGTACCCAGCAACAATTATTTGACTTAATATCGCCTTAACTCTTAATTGCATATCTAACTAGGTCTTGAGCAAAACACCAATTATACTAAGCAAAATGTTATTTGCCTTAATATAGTCTTATGACTCTTCATTGCTTACCTAAATAGTGCTTGAGCGAAACAGCAACTATCTTATACCAAGCAACATATTATTTGCCTTAACATTGTCAAAAATCTTTATTTAATATTTTTCATAATTCTTAGGCGAAACGATTTATTTTTTCAATCGATCAATATTTTACTTGCTTTAAGATTTTTTCATTGTTGATGTAAAAAATAAATGGTTTTAATTCAAAACATCAATTTCAAACCTAGTAATAGAATTCTTATTAGAAGAAATTCTCTCTTGAATTTTAAGAATTCGGCATTTTTAATACGTTAGAGTGATCATTTTACACTAAGACATTTAACCTTATAATCAAGCAAATATCAGTTGAGACATATTGCGTTCTTGTTTTAAGAGATCATTTTTTTCTGTGCATGATTAAAACTGGCTAAGCGGTAAAAAAGCCTTCCTAGTCAGGGACGCGCAATTACGCAGAAGATGCGCATGAGTCCAACTCGTACTTGACCAGTTTTTATTATAAGTCGTTATTGTAGAGCTTATGCACCGTAAAAATGCAAATTTTTACGCTTATAAGTGTTCCTGTTTTTAAAAAACACAAAATTCGAACAAAAGTGTTCCCATTTACGTGTGCTCTAAATTTGAAATGTCAGAGTAAAAGTTCCCTGAGCCTTAAATCGACTGAGAGCAAAAAGAGACTTGAGCGTCTTTGGTGCCATTTTTTGCGTAGCTATCGTGCATCTACCATTGTATGATCGAAGTATGGAGCACATAATTTGAATTTGAATAGATTTGAGGATTGAAGTAAACTTTCGTTACGAAACAGCACCCAAGGTCAGTTCAGTAAGGTACATACCTCAGCCATAAAGGTTTTAGGATCATCGTATATCCACTCATTGCAAACAATATCGGAGTCGTTGAGGCTAGTGCAAGTATTGTTGCCAAATCCATCATCCTTGCATCTAAAGAGAATAACAATGTGAGTACTACCAAATCAGAAATTATTCATTTTATTCGTCCATTACATTGTTATTTGTTCGTTTTATTTGTTGCAATATGCAATTTATCTATCTTTTCGATCTGACAGAACGCACAGCCAGAAGCAAAAACTCTTCCACTTCTTCAAATTTCATCCCTTGCGGGGGTTATTAAACTACGGCGTTCAATAAGTAGTGAGAAAGACCATGAAAATGAACTCACTAATGATTAGTTAATAATGTTATTTTCTACCTAGCTTCAACATCTCTTTGGACCCTGAATCCGGCACTGTTTTCCTAAGCTTCGACCCCCTTGAAAAATACAGCTTCCATTTGGTCCTGCCACAGCTCTCCGTATAGAATCCATGTCTTTGATATTGCTTCCTTATCTGGGTGTCTGCTCTCAACTTTCGATATATCGATACGATACTATTACATGCATGCAAAATCAAAACTTCGTCCCTTGATGGTAGGATATTGTACCGACGCTAATCACTGCCAATGTGACAATTCTTCCAACCAATATTCTACTCTATTATCGAAGTAGTATCGTATCGATATGGATCTGTTTCTCCCGAGGTGTTATTTCAATGGAACAGATAAGAGTTACTATGACTAGATAACTGTAAGTCTAATCTAGACTGGTGAACTTGTTCAAACAGCTTTTTTAATGGCATATATAAAAACTTCAGTTTTTCTGAATTTTCAAGTTGTTTGCTGGATTGGATTGGGTTAAACTTTACCTATTTATTTTATACGTTTCTAAATATTATATTCCTAAGTTTTCGTTACCTTATTTTTTACTGAACTAATCTATCAATACTCACTCATAAACAACTACAACAAAACAACAAAAATGTTGTTCATTCTCACTACTTATTGAACATCCCTTGTATAAGCGAGTCCTCACAACCCGAATCTGTTCAAGTCGTGAGGCTTCTTCTGAGTGAGCTCGTTCTGCGGGCTAGATTGAAGCCAAGTGCAAGTTAATGAAAAAAAAACTCACCTGAACCCAGTCAACTCAGCAGTAAACATATAATTCGTAATCGAAATACTATTGCTTACATTAGCAAGGAACAAAAACGGCCATATCTTTAGATAATAAGACCCGGTAATTTTTAATTTTACTAATATTTCATCTAAATGTGTTGTTGGTTCCTCCACTTTAATTTCTTCCTTTATAATAGTAACATCGTAAAAACTTCCAAGTTCCATGTTTTAAGAGATCAAGACCAATTTATTTTAAATCACTTTACTATTGTCATTTACATTTTTTTGTACAGATCTTTTAGAAATAAGTAGAAATTAAAATAACTAGAAATAGACTGACGCCCAAAAAACATCTGAAAATCACAAAAGTTAAGACCCGTATGGAAATTATGTACTAAAGAACATTCGATTTGCCTGAATAACTCCTTTAACCTTGCTGGGATCTGCCGTGACCACAGCAAAAAGATTTTACATGCGACTCAAAAAGAACATTGGACAAAGAATCCTGTCCGACCATCCGACACTCGTCCATTGAAATTTTTAAACATAACATGCTATTCAATGACTACGTGACCTTGGTAAAAAAAACTTATCTTTGCTTATTGTTTGAGAGTTTCGCGGTCACTAACACTATTATAAAAACAGTTTGACGAGTTCTTACCACCACGATATGGATTTTTGATGAGTTCCCGATCAAAAATCAATATCGTGGTAAGAACCCGTCAAACTGTTTTTATAACAGTGTTACCTTTGCTTAATTCCAGCTACTCGTAAAGGCGAAAGTTAATCAATCTGTGCTTTTGGTAAGCACTTCAACCTATTGGTACTGGCTACTATTTGATGTCAGAAGTTACTTGGAGGTTTCCAGTTTCTTTTTATTGAAATAGGCTTTCCACTGGACCATTAAACTATTTTTCAACACATTTGCTCATAAAACAGCTCTATTTGCACTGCATTTAGGTCCATAATCCAGCTTATTAAAAACGCGTGCTTTTCTCATTATATATTACACACTAGTTATTTAATGTTTTTTTTTTACATTAACAAAGCGCAAGGAGTTCTAATGTCTAAAATATTTATAACATTTTCGTAAATATATACCTACCTAATGTTGATGAAAATATAATATATAAACAGTTTGTTGCATGAGATTAGTTAAATTTGACAATAAATTAACATTAATTGATTTTGTAAGCAATAAATTTTATTTTTTGTACTTTTTCAATCACTACGCTGTTTGGGAGCATTGCCACTGCTTCGTCACAGCTCCTCATTTGAAAAAAGAAATGCGCGCGCAACAAGAATTCCGCGCGCCATTTTTCAGAAGTATTTTCATTTGCTTTGATTTTTGTGACTAACTAACAATGTCGTCGATGGTTTCAAGCAATGAAGAAGAACTTTATTTAACCCCACAGGAAATAATTACAGGGGCACAAAATGCAAGTGAGACTCTCCTTCCAAGAAAATCAAAGGTAAAATACATTCTTACTCGTACCTACGAAAACTTCATTGAACGGAAGAACAGCAAAAATGCAAATTCGTTTTCAGAGAATGTCTTTTTGGAAATGCTTTTTGGCTTATTTCAATGAGCTGGCGGACGAGTATAAACCTAGCTGTTTGTGGTGTATTTATTCCATGTTGAAAAGTATTGTGAGAACGAAAAATGGAGGCTCAGGAATTGCAGCCCGAACCGCAAAAAGGTAAGCGAATTTGATTCGTTTTTATTCGCAAATGTGTTGAAAAACGTCGTAAGAAGCTTGTCGCTTTGGTGATTACACCCTCGGCTCCATTACGCCCTCGCCTGTGGCTCGGGCTGCAATTTCTGAGCCTCGGCCGTAATATCCAAAATAGCGCACGTGCATCTTAATGTACTATTATCTGCGGAGTTAAAATAAACGTCCTGTTCTATATTAGATATTTTATTACTACACAATTATTAGCACCTTTTCTTCTAGGTGTAAAATAATTGGAAAATTTGTTTGTCTATTTTTCACCGCTTATGATAGAATATGGGCAATTTATTATATCGGTTTTTATATCCTTTCGAAAAATTCAGTTATGATATTTTATTTGTCCATATGCACGAATCATTTACTATTTTCACTATTGCGTAAACTTTAGTGTGAAAATTTGAGTTTTATAGTAAGACCCAATTGACTCTATTTTCTAAAATCTATGTTCATGATTTTCTGGTTCTTTTTGCTTACGACTACGTCGTTTTTCGTTCCCGTCAAATTCCATTGAGAGTTCACTATTTTGGTTGCCAATAGCCTCGGCCTCACGAACAGTGTCTGGGAGTATGTCGTCAGATGTTTTTGGTGCAAACAGTGTGGCAATCCCGGCTATAAAAGATACGGCTGCGAAAGTCACTGATGGCAACCCTTCCCAATATACTCTCTGTGGAAACAAAGAAGTTTTTCATTATGTACCTGTTAAATCATGATGACAAGTGTGTTGATAATGATTCGTCCATCGTCCATGCATGCTTAGACCCTGTCCAGAAAGGGCGAATTCGCCGCGAATTGTTACGCGCGAGTTTGTACGCGCGTCGGCGAGGTACAGTCAACGACAGCTCAAGCTTGACACTCGCAATGCGATTCTAGCCTGTACCTCTATTGGGATAATAACGGTACAAAGTCCAAGGTGTCAAGCATGACGTGCTCTTGACTGTACCAATACAATCTGGGCGTCAATACATCCCGTCCACAAGCATCGCGCGAATTTTCTCGGGCCTCGGCTTGCGCGAGTCGAGATACTAGGAGCGCTTTGTTTGCGTCCAGACGAACGCGCAAAACACGCGCGAATAAATCGCGGCGAATTCGCCTTTTCTGGACAGGGTCTTAATATAACGTTGAGTTGTACCGTAGATAGAGAAGGATATAGAGGGCTGGTGATATTTAAATTCCCTCGAACCAGATAAAGTTCTGATTTACTTGTGGGTAAAAGAGACAGAGCTTGTCACTTTTGTTTGTATGTTTTTGTCCTTTTCTGCGAGCCAATTTTTGATACTATGGCTTATCATTCAGCTAGGCACGGTCAACCGCACATCGGAAGAAACATTTGCAACTCTATTACCATGCCATAAAGTCCGAAGTGTTTCTACTGATGTGCTGTACGTGACTCCAGGTAAAACAAGTAATTCCTCACATACACGCGGCCAGTTTTATAATTTGTTTACTTGAAAAATTTCTGATTTAATTACAATGTTTACTTACAAATAACAAAACCAGACTTTACCTTTTTAGTAAAGAAACTTACCAGTAAAGGTGTTTGCGGAGCTAGAATTAATCCAATCCGTCCAATAGATGAACACAAGGCATGCATAGAGTTTCTTGTACATGTCGGGAATAATTCCGAGGTATAAACGTATGTTATGTTGAAGAATATCACTGACATGAACTTTCCGCTCATATAGAGCGTAATTGATAGCCACGACATGTCTGTAAAAGTTTAAAAAAAACACTGTATTGTTTCCAAAAACTATTTTGATTCTTGCTGAAAACTTAAGTCTTTCCAAAAATTTCACGGATTAATCATGAAGTTGTTTAGATTCGTGTTCTGACTAACATACAAAAATTTGGCCAGGGGTCCAAAAATAACCCTCTATAGAGCATTAAGCAAAATGGTTTCTAAACACTACAAAGTTGGGTAACTTGGATACTTACTTTTCGGTGTAAAAGTTTGACAAAAACACAGTACAGCCGCTAAAAAGAAGCTGATAGCTAAAGGCGATCTTCTACTACATCTTATCACCCAATATGTCATCACTATATTACCCAAAGTTTCCGTGATGGATATGTAAGAAAAATTCACATATTTGTTTCCTTGCAAAGACACACTATTGATTTGCATTCCATAATTAACAAAGATGCCCGCGATCCACCAAGTTACGCATATTAAAAATCTTTTGAGTAAAATTCTAGATTTAACTGTATTCTTTAATAGCTCCAGATAACTTTGTTTTTTGTCCTGTTGGTCCTCCTCTTGGGTCAGATTCTGTAAATCAATTTTATCTAGATCTATTTTATCAGTCTTTGCCATTTTCTCAAGAATTGCTATAGCTTTTTCTTTTTGTCCTTTGTTCAGGAGCCACCTAGGGTTTTCATCTAACAGGAAAATGAAAGAGATGAAAAACAGCGGTAGTAGGTAAATGAATAGCAACACTCGTCTCCAATAGTTTATGGACCAGGCCAATAATGGCAGAACCAGAAATCCTGCGGCGTATCCGAATAGAAAGATCATCTGGGTTATCAAGCGTCTTTCGTGATCTATTATTTCAATCGCTGAAAAAAAAAGAATTCTACTGTCAATGTCTTTACACACATTAATGCTGTAGGTAGGTACCACATAGGTACAGTCAGCATCTAAAGTAGTTAAAGCTTATTATAATCATTTCAGGTGTCCATGTTACTATAGATCCACACATTCAAACTCACTATAATTATCTATCATCATCATCATCATGACATCCCATGAAACGTCCACTACAGGACAAGGAGCTAATTATCTATATACAACACTAATTATATTTAAATTATTGTTAGCTTTCTGTGAAACAAAATATGCTCATAACAATTTTAAAGCGTTTGCTGTATAAATATGGATGTGCGAGTTTGTGTGAATGGGTGTGTGTGTATGTGTGTACGTAAGTTTGTGTGTATGTATAAAGGGTATTAGTTGGTGATTTTGTAGATAGGTAAAGTGATAGATAACAAAAATACTTATATTAGTGATAAAAACAGATAAAAGGATTGATTAGACTAGTGCTGAAAGAATTAGAATAGTGCAGTGTTGGAAAAATAATAATTCGTAAATGTTGCTTAATGAATAAATAACATAAAACAGATATAATAAGATATAATAATGCATCGTGCACAACAAGGTATACAAGGTAGGCTGCCGACTGACTACTCCGCAATTACGTGGAAAGAGCTTTAGAGAGTGAAAAAACTAGTGGAAAGAAAACTCTAAGAAGAAGATTCAAATGAAAGAGAAAGCTCAGATAGAAGACGTGAAAGGGAATTCTTTGAGGACACGGAAGGAGTGAAAGAATCAAACAGTAGGTTCTGTGAATAAGTCTCAATAATAAACTTTGAAACTTAAATTGGCGTTTCACTCCAATATCAAAACCTAAGGTCGAAACAATATGTTGCGGGTATCTATCAATAGGTACATCCGTAGCCAGTATTCTTCTCCTTGGAATTCTTCTCTCGTGTCACTATGAACGAAGTGCTGAATGAGCCTTTTCGCCATCAGAAATTGAGAGTAGACCTCCAGCCAAGCTAACATAACTTGAGATCCTGCATGAAGAAGGTATGCAGATAATATCACTTACACATCGTAAAACTCGGTGAGTCAAAGTTCCCAAGAGCTGATCCGAGAAACTCCAATACAATGTACATCCAATAATTTGTTGTAAAACTCTTTGTAATACCGATTATGGCGCTCATGACACCGCAGATGATGAATGCTTTTTTCCTACCAATTCTGAGGAGCACAAAAAACCACTTGATAGATAGAAAAATAGAAAGGAACTTTTCTTAATGGGTACATACATACATACCAGCACACATACACGCCCATGGCATTCTAAACCCTTATTTTTAACCACTCCGGATAATTTAAGAGGTAGTTCAATTTCAATTTCAATTTATTTGCTTCCACAATGTTGTTCTTAAGGTCTAATAAAGTTAATCCAGTACAATGTGGACCCTGCTATTAGGGCACTGCAATTCAACAAAGGAGAGAGGAGGACTATACATTATATATTGAACTAATCTGTAATTTCATAACTCATCTTCTAAATATTCATTTATACTATAGTAACTTTTTTTTAATAAAAATTCTTTTAAACGTTTATTGAAAGTTTTAATGCATGTTTCCTCTTGTAAATACTTCGGTAATTTGTTGTAAATTCGTATTGACATTACAAATGGACTACTTGAATGTAAATTTAACTGTGATGTTGGTAATATTAATTTATTTTTGTGTCGGAGTGAGTAACAAAGTATATCTTCTCTTTTGTGGTAGTAGTCTGGGTGATGGTAGTAGCCTGCCATCTATAACAATATCCTAAAACACAATGACATAAAATTTTGCTCAGCCGTTGAATTAAAAAAGATACTTCACACATTTTTATACAAATTAGATCACATGACGACCGAAAGTTTAATCCCTTCTTAAACTTCTTTCTTTACACTCTTTCTTTCCACTCTCTCTTCTTTTCACTCCCATTTTGCTTCTGTGTTAGCTTTAGTTCATACCTACTCATTCCTCCAATTTTATTTTTATTAGTTTTTATATATATATGTTAGTTCAATCAAAGTCTGTATTCTATGTGAATGCTGGTCCTTCAAGATACAGGCTTTGCCTAGTTTGAAGGCCTCTGGTGTTTCCGTAATTAATGAACCTAATTTTACTAACTAAATAGTGTGTATTCTATGTTAATTCGGTTACCAATAAACATTTTTCATTTCATTTCATTTCGAACAAATTTACACAATTCCAGTATGTAGATGCACGGTAGGGTAATAATGTTTAATTTTTGAAAATACGGCTTACAACTTTCTGTCTGTTTTATGTTTGTTATGATTCTAATGAGTTTCTTTTGTAAAATAAAGAGTGAAGGAGCGTCAGTACTGTTTCCCCACAGAATTATGGCATACGAAAACCATGCGTAAGCATATGCGTAGTAAACGACAAGAGCAGTCTCCAAATCCGTTGTTTTCTTAACTTCGCGAAGTGCGTAAGTAAACTTAGAGATTCTGCTTGCTAATTTTTGAATATGGGATTTCCAATTGATATGTGTATCTATATTTACGCCTAATAGTGAGAATTCTTTTACAGTTTGCATGTGAACATTTTTGTACGTGAAACTTAAGTCTAGTGATGTTTTTTGACGCGGGTGAAAGGTCATGATTTTAGTTTTTGAAAAATTGATTTCAAGGTTGTGTTTCGTCATCCAATCTGAAACTACATTAAGTATAGAAGTGAGCTTTATTTGAAGGTTTGTGTTATTTTGACAAGAAGTTAATAATGAAATGTCATCTGCAAACAATACGCAGTGTTTGGATATGATTTTGGGCAGATCATTTACGTATATCAAAAATAAGAGACACCCCAGAACACTACCTTGAGGGATTGATGAATTTAGTGTACTTTTCACAGAAAGTATAAACTCTGTTAAACATAGATTTTTCGTAGATTTTTGAGATTGTTGGTAAAAGGGAAATTGGGCGGAAGTTACTAGGGTCTGATTTATCATTTTTCTTGTACACAGGTTTAATAATTGCTTGTTTAAATTTTTCTGGAAATTCGCCTACTTCAAATGATTGATTTATTAATATAGTTAATGTTAAAGCTAATTCGTCTGCACATTGTCTTAATAAGGTTGGAGGGAGTTCGTCGATTCCATGGCTGTACTTATTTTTTACCTTCTTAATTATATTATATATTTCTTGGTAATCTACAGGGGTCAAAAACATGGTATTTTCAGTAGGACAAAGTACTGGGTAACCTCTCACTATGGTGCCGTCGGGAGAACGCTCTCTCTCCTTACCGATAGATGCAAAATAACTATTGAAAGTATTTGCAATTTGTCTGGGATCCGTTATGGGGTTATCATTGACTTTTATTTTTATATTATGTTTTTCTTTATTACGTTTTTTATTAGTTCTTTCATTGACTATACTCCACATGGTTTTCACCTTATTTGTAGATTTTTTAAGTTTATGAATGTAATTATTTATTTTAGCTGTAATAACTGATTGTTTTAGTATCTTTTCATATCTTTTATAGTATTTTTAAGGGTAATACTGTCTGATTGATTTGTTAGAATTTTTAGTAGTCTTTTATTTTGAGAAGAATGTTTAATGCCTACAGTTAGCCAATATTTTTTTTATTTAGTCCTCAGTTTAATTTTTCTTTTCGGAATTGTTTGGTTTAATGTATTATGTCTCTAAATGCTTCAAAGTTTTTGTTTACAGAGTTATTGGGTTTAATAATATTATGCCAATTTAGTTCTTTAACTTTCTGTCTAAAACTATGTATGTTTGTACTGTTGTAAAATCTTTTTTGCATATACAAAGTTTTTTCAGCACATGGGTGTGGTAAATCTATACAAATGATTGTTGCTTTATGATCTGAAAATCCTAGCTCTTCTACTATTATATGTGTATTGGTATTGTGAAAATTTGTAAATATTAAATCAAGGCATGTGGAAGTTGTATTTAAAATATGTGTCGGCTGTTTTATATGTTGAGTAAAATTGTGTTCTGACAAAAGAGTTAAGAAGTTTAACACTTCTGCATTATTTTTTAGAATATTTATATTAAAGTCTCCTCCTATAATTATATTTAACTTAGCATATTTATAGTTTAAGTAAGTGAGAATTTGTTTCATCTGTTTGTAGAATAAGTCTTCCTCTCTTCTATTCCAGTACATAGTAATTATAAGTAAATTTTGTTTAGGTAACTCTGTGGCGCATATTTCTAACACATATTCAATTGACATGTCACTGATATCACTTCTGTCTATACTTTCAAAATTCCATGAAACTGAACAACTTTTTCCAAGGAACCGAAAAACGAAAAAAAAAAATCGATTTCCCGTACAAATTGCATCATGGTAATGATAATAGTAATGGTAATAGCATGGTATTTGTATGGGTCAAACATTTTTTTCGTATTTAGATCTAGGTATGTTCCTTGGGAATTTAAAAAAAAAAATCCGGTATAATAAAACGTTTTAAAATAAGTATCCGGGGCGATAAAAAATTACGCTGTAAATGAAAATATAAAAATCACAATCACTTGACGAGGTGGGAGCGAGAGAGCTCTAGTGTTTTTGAGTTGAATGGTGTAAGCACAACATACAAATAATAGTGAAAACATGATATGCTCTGTCATATTGGCAATAATAACAGTAGTCCTTCAAAGTTTTTTAACTAACACAATTTTTGGAATCAGGTCAGTATTTTGAGATAAATTTTATGTTCTACTAATAAACATCAAAGCAATTAAATTTCCGTCGTCGGCAACCCTATCGCATCGCATAAAAAATGCAAAGTATTGCAATATACCGAACAATTTTTGAAGTCCTAAACTTGGCAAATTTTTGTATGTCGTTTAGGGTGCAAACAATGATATATACAGGATGATGGACTACTGAAAACTGAAAGGGCGTGTTCAATCAACGAAACTAAACAACTTTCCCAAAGAAAGATTTCTGAGAAATAAAAAAGAAATACCAGAGGTCAATTTTCTTTTAATTTCCCGAAAATATGTCTTTGGGAAAGTTGTTCAGTTTGACTGAGCACACCCATTCAGTTTTCGGTACACCATCCCCTTACGCCCTGTATGTTACAATGCATACGTGAACAACTTAACCAAACATTCGGCGATCCCTCCCATAATAATCTAAAAGTTTGAAAAAGTCTTGTCCAAGAAGCTTATCAAACAACAAATTCCAAATTCCTTGGTCTTGTCTATGCTTACCGATCAGATAAAGGTCCAACGAAGATAAGGCCCGACATAAAACCAAATCCAAACATTGTACCAATCAGTGTCCTTTTCCATTCTTGACACGCTAACTGAAACTGGAGGACAAAGGATTAATGAATGATACATGAATAAAATAAGTGCTATTATTTTTTTTCATACTAGGCAAACCCTATACGGATGGACATTACTTACTCTTAAATTTTAATGTGCATTGAAAAAAAATACAGAGACATTATAATTGCTCCAAATGGATGTACAGTCGGACAAATATAGTCGTATACCGACCTAAGGTAGAAGTTCCTTTGTGACGTATAACCTATCTATCTAAATATATAAAAGAGCTTGTCCTGACTGACTGATTCATCAACGCCGTGCCGTAACCGCTCTAGATACAGATCTGAAATTTTGTACATAGCTTTTTTGCGCTTGAAAACCACCCACTAAGGAAGGATTTTAGAAAATTAATCCCCTAAAGGAGTGAATTGAGGGATGAAAGTTTGTATGAAAGTCCTTTGTTTCTTGAGTTAGATTCACACAAATTTGAATCCAAGCTTTTGGTAAAAAATAAAAAAACATCGAATGGTTTGAATGAATCGAAAAAGGGGATGATTTTTTTCCGTATGTTGGTCTCTCATTTTTAAAGGTAGAATTAAAGAAATTTAGTTTTGAGCTCTCCGTAAAAAATAAAAAATCCGGTCAAGTGCGAGTGACCCAGCTATCGATCGTCGATGTGAATCACGTACTACACGTAAACAGTGCTTAAGGCGCAGCTATATTCTTTAATTAAGAACTATGGATTCAAGTCCGCTTAAAATTAAAACTGAAACAGAGAAAATTCTGTTCATATATTATACAGAAGAAAAATCAAAGCGCGAACATTTGTAAAATTAATTTACTGACCTTCAAAGTCAACTTTTAGAACTCCAAAGCGAATTTAAAAAGTCTAAGAGCAAAAGACTTTGCCCCAAAATGATCAACCTAAAGACAACCAACAGGTCACTTATGAGACTGACGAAGAAGAGTTAGCAAGAGAAACTGAGTGGGTGCGACAAAAATCTAGAAAGAAAAGGAAATTTAATTCGACACTTTCACCACCCAAACAAGGAGATGACTCCATCGAGAAAACTAAAGCTAAGAAGACGCCACAACCGCTACCAGTCAATGTAGAAAACGTCAAAAATTACCAAAAATGTGACTTTCTTATGCAACACTTAAATAAGGAGTCATTTGTCTCTAAAATGCTGAACAAAGACAGCGTTGAAGTAAACCCTAACAACGACGACTCATATAGAGCTATCACCAAAACGCTGCTCCACAACAACCTTTGGTACTCTGCTTATGAGAATAAACAAGAAAGACCAATTAGAGTGATAGCAAAAAACCTGCCTTCTTCGTGTCAACCAGAGAGAACTTTGTACAGGACTTAACTGCCAAGGGGTGCAAATTTCAGGAAGCGGTTAACAAATTAAGCTGGAAGAGTAAGGAACCACTTAATATGTTGATGTTTTCTTTTAACACAGATATACGATATAAAAACTATACTTGGCTGCAAAGTAGATATACAGTCAATAAAAACAAATAAGCTGATTCCACAGTGTAAACGATGCCAAGCTTACGGCCACACGCAAAAGTATTGTTCTAAAGAACCAAGATGCGTTAAATGTACAGGCAAGCATTTGACCAGAGAGCGCATAAAACATGCAAGTGTAAAACCAAAATATGTTAACTGCGGTGAAGCCCATCCTGCGAGTTACAGAGGGTGCATAGTAGCTAAGGAACTACAAAATATTAAAAACAAAGTTCTCAAAAAACTACACCAGCACCAACTACCTCAGTAAGTGTTATTAAAATAAATAAACCATTAAGTTCCCACCAACAATTCAACAAAAATGGTACATTTGCACAAATAGCAAAAGGATCGCAAGTGTCACAGTCACAAAAACAGATGCAGCCAGCAAGCCCTAATGAAAAAAAACCGGCCAAGTGCGAGTCGGACTCGCGCACCAAGGGTTCCGTACCACGACATAATCATCATTGTATTAGTTGAGATTTCAGTAAGTTAATGTGCTAGATTTTTTGAGTCCGACACGCGCTTTACAAAATTTTATTATTTGCTGTTATTTTATAGCTTATGCACTATAAGCATACCAATTTTCAAGTTTGTAAGTGTTTCCGTTTTTAAAATAGAACTAAAACAAAAATCGCCACCGCGACCATCCAACTTGACCCCTCTCTTATATGAATGTTCTTGAAACGGGAGCTCACCACAATTGGTTACCATTAGTTGTGACTATAAGCTCCGGCCCCTAGTCCCCGGCGGCCCCGCTATTCCTGGCTCCGGTAGCGGCCATGGTAACGGTGGGGCAGGGGGTGCGAAGAATCCCCGGCAGATGTCGAGCTACCAACAACGACGACCTCTGGCCCTGGCAACTTATAACACGCGCACATTGCGGACCGACGAGAAGGTTGCAGAACTCGAAGAAGAATTGAGCAGGTTACACTGGGACATCTTGGGTCTATCTGAAGTCCGAAGAGAGGGGGAGGACTCGATAATCCTAAAATCAGGTAACTTGCTCTATTTCCGGGAGGGCGACCAACTGTCCCAGGGAGGTGTCGGGTTTATGGTCCACAAGTCTCTCGTGAACAACGTGGTCATGATCGAGAGTGTGTCGTCGCGGGTAGCGTACCTTATACTCAGAATCACCAAAAGGTATTCGCTGAAAGTCATACAGGTATACGCCCCCACATCGACACACTCTGATGATGAAGTCGAGGCTATGTATGAGGATATATCTAAAGCCATACATACGCCTAAGACCCACTATACCGTTGTCATGGGGGACTTCAACGCGAAATTAGGCAAGCGAGGCGATGGTGAGCTGAGGGTGGGGCAATTTGGTGTTGGATATCGGAATTCCAGAGGCCACATGTTAGCCGACTTTTTGGAGAAAGAAGGACTCTTTATGATGAATTCCTTCTTCAAAAAGTCGGAAAACCGAAAATGGACCTGGATCAGTCCCGATGGTGCTACAAAAAATGAGATTGACTTTATCATGTCGACGAAGAAGCAAATATTCAATGATGTCTCTGTGATCAATGCGGTTAAAACCGGAAGCGATCACCGGTTGGTAAGAGGCACATTGAATATCAACGTAAAGCTGGAAAGAACTCGACTGATGAAGTCTACGCTCCGACCAGTACCCACCAATATCCAAAACCCCGACGGCTTTCAGCTCGAACTGCAAAACCGCTTTGAATGCCTTGGTGAATGCGTAGATGTGGACGACTACAATAACGGGTTCGTGGAAACTGTCCATACAATTGGGTCAAAGTACTTTAGACCCCACCGTACTAAAAGAACCAAAAAGATCTCTGACCATACCCTCAAGCTAATGGAAGAAAGACGCGAAATGGTTCTGCAGTCTCCGGAAGATGCTTCTCAATATCGGCGGCTCAATAAACAGATCTCTAAGTCTCTGACTCGCGACCTTCGGCTATTTAATACTAACCATATTAAAGAAGCGATTGAGCGGAACAAAGGCTCCAAAGTGTTCGCAAGAGATCTGTCTATTGGACAGAGCCAGTTGACGAGGCTGAAGACCGAGGATGGCAGAACCGTATCGTCCAAGCCTGAGCTACTGAGGGAAGTCGAGAAGTTCTATGGGCAGTTATACACATCAACCGGCCCACCCGTTAGCAGTCTGGCCAACGATCCAAGAGCTAGACTTACCCGACACCATACCGAAGATATCCCGGACGTCAGCTTGTACGAGATTAGAATGGCTCTCAGACAGCTTAGAAACAACAAGGCACCCGGGCACGATGGAATTACGGCTGAGCTTCTGAAAGCAGGCGGAAGGCCAGTGCTTAAAGCTCTTCAGAAGCTGTTTAATTCTGTCATACTCGAAGGGAAAACGCCACAGGCATGGCACAGAAGTGTGGTGGTACTCTTCTTCAAAAAGGGTGATAAGACCCTGCTGAAGAATTACAGACCCATCTCACTTCTGAGCCATGTCTATAAGCTGTTCTCGAGAGTCATTACGAACCGTCTCGCGCGCAGGCTCGACGACTTCCAGCCTCCCGAACAAGCCGGTTTTCGTAAAGGCTTCAGTACCATAGACCACATACATACGCTACGGCAAGTTATACAGAAGACCGAAGAGTATAACCAGCCACTTTGCCTAGCGTTTGTGGACTATGAGAAGGCCTTCGATTCGATCGAGACGTGGGCCGTGCTACGATCTCTCCAGAGGTGCCAAGTCGACTATCGGTACATTGAAGTGTTGAAGGACCTGTACAAAAACGCCACTATGTCAGTTCGTCTTCAGGACCAGGACTCGAAACCTATCCAATTGCAGCGAGGAGTGAGACAGGGAGACGTCATATCTCCTAAACTGTTCACCGCTGCATTGGAAGATGTCTTCAAACTCCTGGACTGGAAAGGACTTGGCATCAACATCAATGGCGAGTACATGACCCACCTTCGATTTGCCGACGATATTGTCGTAATGGCTGAGACCCTGGAAGATCTCAGCACGATGCTCAATAACCTCAGTAGAGTTTCACAACAAGTGGGTCTTAAAATGAACATGGATAAGACGAAAATTATGTCTAACGCCCTTGTTGTACCCACTCCACTCAACTCTACGCTCGAAGTTGTCGATGAGTACGTATACCTGGGACAAACAGTCCAGCTGGGTAAATCCAACTTAGAGAAAGAGGTTACTCGTCGAATCCGACTCGGATGGGCAGCGTTCGGGAAGCTCCGCAATATCTTCACGTCCAAAATACCGCAGTGTCTCAAGACGAAAGTCTTTGACCAGTGTGTGTTGCCAGTGATGACATATGGCACCGAGACGTGGCCGCTCACGATGGGCCTTATCAGAAAGCTCAAAGTCACCCAAAGGGCTATGGAAAGGGCTATGCTCGGAGTCTCTCTGCGCGATCGAATCAGAAATGAGGAGATCCGCAGAAGAACTAAAGTAACTGACATAGCCCTGAGAATCGCTAAACTGAAGTGGCAGTGGGCAGGGCACATCGCAAGAAGAACCGATGGCCGATGGGGCGTGAGGGTTCTAGAGTGGCGACCACGTACCGGAAGACGAAGCGTTGGCAGGCCCCCCACAAGGTGGACCGACGATCTGGTCAAGGTCGCGGGAAGCCGCTGGATGCGAGCAGCGCAGGACCGGTCGTCATGGAGTTCTTTAGGGGAGGCCTATGTCCAGCAGTGGACGTCTTTCGGCTGATATGATGATGATGATGATGATGATGATGATGATGATGAGTTGTGAGAAAAGTTGTAATATTTAATGATTTCAGACTTTTCCCTTTATTTGTACTGTGAGACCTAGCTTCTTGCCAAATTTCATAATTTTAGGTCAACGGAAAGTACCCTATAGGTTTTGCTTTAGTGCATAAATGTATGGAGATGAGGACATAAAATGCCATATCTTTTGATTGCGTCTTTGTAAAAAATTGAAATTTTCAGATCTTGTGTGGTTCATGGATTTTAATATATGGTATTAATTTCAACCTGATACCTCTACCCGTTCGTGAGATAAATGGTCTTGACAGACAGACAGACAGACAGACGGACAACAAAGTGATCCTATAAGGGTTCCGTTTTTTTCTTTTGAGGTACGGAACCCTAAAAATTGATAGAATCCTTAACCTTTTGACTACAATTCCAATCAAAATGACTAATACACTTAAGATAACGACATGGAATTCAAATGGGCTCCTAAAGCATCAAAATGAACTAGAGCTAGTCCTGAAAACAGAAAATATTGATGTTTGTCTCATATCAGAGTCTCACTTTACCAAAGAATCGTTCATCCGTATCTAAGGCTACACAGCTCATTATGCATTGCATTGCATCCCAACAATTCAACCAGAGGAGGTAGTTCCATTATTATAAAGGAAAACATCTACCACTATTTTGAATACAAGAAAGAAGAACAAGATTTACAAATTATAGCAGTTAGTGACTAAACGCTTTACGCTACCCTGTTACTATATCGTTATATATTGTTTGAGACACAGAACTATATTTTGAGAGTTTCGCGGTCACTAACACTATTATAAAAACAGTTTGACGGGTTCTTACCACGATATGGATTTTTATGGATCCGTGATCATGGTGCTTGCAACAGCGCCGAAATACCGGAAACTCATCAAAAATCCATATCGTGGTAAGAACCCGTCAAACTGTTTTTATAATAGCGTCTATATATTGTCCACTGAAAGCAGAGCAGTATAGAAGCCTCTTGATGGATCTGGGTGATAGATTCATACTAGAAGGTGACTTCAATGCTAAACACACACATTGGGGGTCCAGACTGACCACGACTAAAGGAAGAGAACTGCTTAGTGCAATAAGAGAAGACATTGAATCCACGTGCCCTTATTTTTGCGATTATCCGCGAAGTGGTCAGTCAGCCTCGGTTACTAAGACTATAGAATCGAAGGTCTATGAGTGCGACCTATGAGGTGCTGCTCGATTGCTAATGTCGGAAGATGTTTTTGCGCAATCAAGTCCCGAAACTTTGTCAGCACTCCAATCTCAGCACCCATGTCCTTCCCGCCCTTCATCTTTTCCAGCGCCTCCAGATAGAGCGAATCCCGTCCTGTCTGTGAAACCGGAAGAGGTTTTGGCAGCCCTTAATTCTTCTACACAACGCGCACCGGCGCACCGATTGTAAACAAGTAAAATAGGTACCTACATGCGCGCCGCGAGTCTGGCTAGGGTTTACACAAATTATATTTTAATAAAAAAAAATATTTCTGTTATTTTTTTATTCTTTTTTTTATAGTTTTAACATGTTTATTGTTCTACTTAGATGAATTTCGGGTTATAAATTTTTTGTGTACAAAAAGTCAGTCAGTCTTTAGTGAAATCCGGTATACTTACTTCAGCGACGAAACTGTGTGGGTCTTCATACACCCACTCTGTGCACACTTCGGTGGAGTTGCTGAGACTCGCGCACGAGTCGTTATCGAACCGCACGTCATTACACCTATGTATCATAGGAAATTTATGAAATATATGCTGATTGTATTCTTAGTAGCGTAATTAAGTATTATTTTTATTTAATTTATCGTTTCTTTAAACAAACATTTTAGAATCAAATGAAAATCAAAAGGAAACATTTTTTGTATTGTGTCTTGAGACGACATTAATTAAATTACATCGCTTCATAAACAAAGTGGCGCTATGTTTCATGTTTTGTTTTGGCTCTATATTATCGTTTTTTATGTTTCATGCCTTCATGAAACATAAAAAACGAAAAAAAAAAACAAATGGGTCAAATATTTATTACTAAAACCCTATTTTATAACCCTATTTTATAACCTTGTATAACAATAGATAAATGACAGCTGAGAGCGCCCGCCAACGTCCAATAGTCGGTGATCAATTTTTAGAAGGTAAAACACGGAACGTACTGATTTTAGTAGTGAAAAGCACACTCCTACAAAAAGTCGGAGGAAAAGTCGGCCCGATAATCGGACCTACAAAAAGTCTGACGTTTGCAGGTACCCTATCATACTACTTGAAAAAAGTATTATACTATTAGAAAGATAACTTACAAAGAGCCTAAAACTAAAATCTATAGCTTCCAATGATGATTCAGCGTATAAGAACGTTAGTTTACTATTATTTAATCTGTGGTATAAGTCACAATAAGTATTGTGCAAAGCCAAAAAATATAAAAATCTCAGACTTGATGTAAATAGATTCAAAGAAAAGATCATCAAATGTACGAATTTGTATTTCTAACAACCTCATTATTGATGCAAAAAGAGTGATAATGGTAGTCGTCCTGTTAGGTGTTGTAAAACATGTTTCAAAATGATTAAATAAAAAAAGCAGGTGTCTGCCAAGTTAAGATTTCATTTGAATCTGCATCAAAACTGTTTTAGTAAGACATTGCGGCCACTTATTCAATTACTTTTAGTCATAATTTCCGATAATTTGTTTGTAATAATATTCCAGATAAACAGTAAGTAATAAATCGGGCAGCGCGGCGGAGTATTCGTGCTGTATCAAAGGCGATGGTCATCATCATCATCATAACATCCCACGAAACGTCCACTACAGGACAGGGAGTTCCTCCAGAAAACTAGCTTTAGCTGAGAAAAATGTGGAGGGGAAGTACCTACCATAGTCACCTCGCTTCTTAGCGTTACGGCTGGCACCATGGACCGCGGTTGTAGGTGACCGCAGTAAGTAAGATGTATGATACAAAGGAGGATGCTGCTGCCCATCCTCCAGTTAACCCTTAGTCGCCTCTTACTACACCCACGGTTATGTATGGGTTGGAACTATTGTAAGGCGATGGTTCTGGTAGATTATTGTAACACTGTGCATGAGTGTGCCCTGCGTAATAATTTTGGACTAATCGCGACTAGGACGAAATGCGTCTAAATGATCTGCGTTTTGGAAAGCTTATTGGACAGTCAAGAGCAGATCAAGCTTGACACTAGCACTGCGATTTTCGTCTTTACGCCGACTTAGATACAAATTCCAAAGCATCAAACTTGACGTGCTCTCTGTTGGACCATCCCCTATTAAGTTGTCTTTTTATAGAAAGAAAGAAAAAAAAAGAAAGAAATATTTATTTGTTGCATTAAAGTTCTTAAAACTAAGGGTACAATTGAGGTATCACATGCAACAAAAAGGTCCCGCTCAGCAATAAGCTACGGTTGGACCGTAGCGCTGATCTTCCGCGAAACCCAATATACCTAAACTACTTAAAAATACTTAAAACTAACACAGCAGGTTTTTTTAAAATGTTAAATATATATTTAAGTACCTATACATACAGGTGGCAGTAAGTTTAAGGAAAAATTATGTGATAATAAAGGTGTGTGTTTGTAGTAGTGAAGACAGAATGGGTAAGTAAATAATTGAGTAAATTGAGACTATTGCACAGTAAAGCTACTCAAGTAAGTTTTTGTTTTTCCAGTAAATATAGTTTAAGTTTATTTTTAAAAGTGCTACAAGATTTAGTGTTCCTAATGGGTGGAGGTAAGTTGTTCCAACATTTTGTGGCAGCGTAACGGAAGCTACCACGAAAAGCAGCTGTACTGTGTCTGGGGCAAGTGAGACGTGTTACGTTTCTGATGGGACGAATAGAAAATTCTAGTTTATTATATAGATAGGGTGGTTTTTGAGTTTTTATAACTCCAAAAAGTAAAGACGCAAAATGAAGTGATCGACGTGCGGCCATGTTCATTAGGCCTTTCTTGTTCAAATATGGGGTAATGTGGGAGCGACGCGGTATGGGGAAACAAAAGCGAGCACATGCATTTTGTATTCTTTGTATAATCTTTTTGGTTCTTGCGAGCAAACATTCACCAAAGACTGTATCAGCATAGGTGAGCTTAGAAAGGATAAGCGAGTCACATAGTCGGATGCGTAAATCAACATCGAGGTAGTCTCTCATACGATATAGTACTTTAAGTCTGTAGAAACAATTTCTTACAGTTTGAAGAATGTGGTTTTCGAAATGGAGCTGTTCGTCAAAGAGGACACCTAAATTACGGGCTTCTGAAACAAGTTCTAAGCATTCTCCAGATATTGTAACTTTAGGGTCAAAAGTCTTAATAATATGAACATTTTTTTTAGTACCATGAACTAAAAATTTTGATTTAATGGGATTTAAGACCAATCCATTAGCATCACACCATTGGTTTATCCTGCATAAGTCCTGATTAAGTTTACTGACTGCCTGATGGGTGTCACTAGGTTTAAATGAAATATAAAGCTGAAGGTCGTCTGCGTAAAGGTGATAGTTGCAATGTTGAACACTGGATGTAATATCTGAACTATAAAGAATAAAAAGCAATGGTCCAAGTATAGAGCCCTGTGGGACTCCCCTTTTCACTGGTGCGGTAGCTGAGACTATACTCGAACCATCACCAGCAAAAAGTTGCACAAATTGATGACGGCCAGTTAAGTAGCTCGCGAACCATTTTACAGTGGAAATGTCAAATCCATAAAAGGAAAGTTTGGATAATAGGAGCGAAGTGTTGATAGTGTCGAAGGCACGTGAAAAATCTAATAATGTTAGTATAGTACCCTCTCCCGCGTCCTGAGCCGCCAAGATATCGTCAACAACATCCATCAAAGCGGTTGCCGTGCTATGGCTCTTCCTGAAACCTGACTGTTTTTGCGGTAAGATACCATTTTGTTCAAGGTAGCTAGTGACTTGAGTACTAACAGCTTTTTCTATTATTTTAGAGAGAAGGGGTAAAATACTTATTGGACGTAAATCTTTAAATTGAGTGGGTTGATTATGTTTTGGAAGCGGTTTAACTATGGCAGTCTTCCAGGATTCAGGAAAGGTACTCGTCTCAATGGATTTATTAACAATAGCCGTAATAATCCCTAAAGTACGTGGAAGTGTCAAGAGCACCATATCCAACGAGATTCCGTCATTACCTTGCGCATTTGTGGATACAGATTTAATAATATTTAGTACGTTTGTTTCACTGATTGGCTTCAAATTAAAAGAGGCAGAGCTATGTCTATGGAATTCGTAATAAGTGAGACGGGATATATCAATGTCCTGTTTACCAGGCAAAGTAAGAAAGTGATTATTTATGCGGTCTGGGTCTGACAGAAATGATGGTAGATCAGTATCAGGGTTACTTCTGAAGTCGGCGACGTCTTTCTTAATATTTTTCCATAGCAAACGAGGATTTTTTATATTTGAATGGATATGGTTTTTAAAGTATGTGGCTTTTTCTGTAAACAAAGCATTGATAACAATATTTTTCAAATCTTTGTAATATTGCTTGTGTGATAAAGCATCTGTGCTTTTCTTAAGCGCGGATTTGTGGTATCTTGCATTTGCTTCATTGCGTAATTTTATCATTTCCCTAACGTTATATGTTATCCAGGGTTGGATACGATCTTTAACATAAATAATTTTAATAGGGGCATGGCGATCATACAAGCAGAGCAAGTAGGCATTGAAAGTAATTACCATTTCGTTAACATCCTCTGAAAGCAACCCTTCCCAATTAATTGAATTTAAATCCTTTTTGAAACTTTCACAATCAATATCTTTAAGTGGCCTGTACATAATCCATTTAGGGGGTGCAACGTATTTTTTCATGTGGATACTACAAGTAATAAATGCGTGGCTACTTAACTCAGGTATAAAATCTACATTTACGTCAAACAGAGGTGTAGTGGAACATAAAAGATCAATAAGTGTCTCACTGTGATCAGTAAAATGGGTTGGAATATCAATATACTGTGACAAATTCATATATTTTAGAAAGTCTAAGAGTTTTTTTACATTGGTATCGGATCCATTTATTAAGTTAATGTTAAAGTCTCCCGCAAGAATAATGTGATCGAACACAGAAAAAGAAGATATAGAATCGCTAAGAGCGTCAAGAAATGTGTCAACGTTTAGCCATGGCGGACGATATGCTGTACCAATAGCTATTTTATGGCCGTTGATGTTAAGGCCGAGCCACATCTGTTCAACAGACAGAGTAGACGGGAAAGACAGTAGGCGCACACTAACGCCGCGCTTGATGTAAAATCCGACTCCGCCGCCGCGCGCACGAATACTTGCGGGGCGCGGGGTGTGGCGTAACCGGTAGCCGGGTGGAGATGGCGCACGCGCTTCTTCCCCTGCCCTCAACCAAGTCTCGTTGATGGCCATAATATCCACCTGATGTTCTAACATAGCTACCAGAAATTCGTCGTGACGGGTACCTAAAGAGCCGGGATTCAGTAATCCTATTGATAAATTTTTAGTTTTGATAAATTGTAGGACATAAGAATATATTACTTGGCAATATTTATAGTTTAAAATAAAAAACCTGATGTATGTCATATGACGCCAGTCAACCACAAGCCTACAATAAAAACGAAATAGTAGAATTGATACTCGTAGTAGTGAGTAATTTTGTGAAAATTGTGTGTGCGTGTTTAGGTCTCTATAATTAACATAATACAGAGGATAACATTGATCATAATGACAAGAAATTGTTCTAATATTGCTGTCATAAAAGAGATTAAAAACCAGTAAAAACATGTGCGCAAGATTATGTGAACATAACTTTACAACAAAAACAATAATTAAATGCGGTAGGAACACACATAGTATTGCTTCACGTAAAAAATATCCAATAGAAATAATACGTTCAGTTATTATCAGAGTCACCATTAAGGCCACTAACAGGAGCAACGCCAAAAACCTTAATGAGATCGGCTTCAGTGCGAATACGGTGAACAGGTTGATCTTGTTCGCGGCGGACGAATAATGCGCCGTCTCTCGTCCACGCATATTTCCACTGAAGGCGTCGTTTTTCTTCACGAATTTTGTAAAAAAGCTGTCGGTTTAAACGGGTTAGTCGCTCGTTGACATAAAAGCGTCGGGGCTCGCCGGGAAGGTCGAAACCAGCGGTGTCACACGTCCGACGGACTCGCATGGCGCTCAGCAGCCGGTCGCGCTGGGCGCGCCGCACCATCCGCACCACCAGGGGGCGCGGCGACGACCGCGCGGCCTCACCTGCACCCGCGCCTGCAGCCACCGCAGCGTAGTCGCGTCGAGCGCCCACTCGCACCGCGCTCACCACGTCGCCTTCCGTCACATTTACGCCCAACTTGTTGCCCACGAGGGTCACGATGTGAACAGGATTTTCACAATTTACCTCCGGGATGCCAGTTATTTCAAGGTCAT
This sequence comes from Athrips mouffetella, assembly GCA_947532105.1. Lineage (NCBI taxonomy): Eukaryota > Metazoa > Arthropoda > Insecta > Lepidoptera > Gelechiidae > Athrips > Athrips mouffetella. The sequence goes on from OX383958.1 coordinate 2,496,139, forward strand.
TTTGCAGCAGTTCCTGGTCGCGATCGTTCAGTTCATTTTTCAGGCTATCGACAATCGCAATAAGTTCCTGTTCTTTGTCGCTCCCTTTATTTTCTATAAAACCCTTTTGCGTTATTTCTTCTTCCAGGCGTTTTTCCAATGTAAACATACGATTTTCTATGCTATCCACGCGGGTGATTAAACTGTCTATGTTTAAAGTTAATTTATCGAATTTTGAAGACATTCGTTCAGTTATTATATTCATCTGTTCCTTGATGAGTTGCCCGATGGATACTTGTAATGACTTCGTAATTTCGTCTCTCATTTTTTCTACCATACATTGTAAGGAGTTGTCCGGCAAGACGCAGCTTTCTATCTTACTTTTATATTCAGATTCCAAAAAATCCTTCTGAGGCGAAAGAGACAATGACGGCAGTTTTGGCATTGTGAAAGTGGCGTTTGCATCGAGCTTTGACTGAATAATATTCTTTGTACTAGAGCTTGTATTTGCATGTGCTCTTTCGATACTTCTGTTTGCACGAATTCTGGTACAGCTAAGACATGACCAACGGTCCTTTTTTTCCTTTTCCATTAATCGGAAAAGCTGTGGAGAAACATTCGCACACTCTATTTCGTATAAGCCTTTGCACGTAAAACAAGTCAAGTATTCTCTATTCGTGATTTTCTTAAAGCATTTTGTGCAGGACATTTTGCGTTTTTCGGCGGGAATCAAATGTAGCACATCAAATAGGTATGTAAGTAGACCAGCGAGCGATGCAAGTGCGGGTCAAGGGCAGTGACCTCGCGAGAATACGCGAACTGCGAGCGCACCAAATCACCGATTCCCGGAATCACAAGTTATTTCTAAATTCACTAATAACTTCCTGGTTTCACAGTATTTTTGAAAACTGATTTCACTATTGTATGGCACTCAAGTAGAGCTAACTTTTAAAGTAACACTCACGCCTAAGTTCAACAACTGAGGAATTTTAATAAATTATTTTCGTGGAGAAACAATAAAACGATGTTTACGGGTGCACTGCCTGCTGTATCCTCCTTTATCGCTATTGTTTCAAATCAAATCAAATGTCGTTTATTCCTCATTGGATTGAAATCTCTTAATGACGTCAGCTAAACTACATCGCTTCACAAACAAAGTGGCGTCATGGTGGGAAAAAAAGAAAAGACATTAAAAACCAAAGAGTTTTGAACCTCGCTGCGCTCGATAAAAACCCACGCGCTCTTTTAAATATGTTTTTATATACAGGACTGATACATAAGTACAATAAATATAAGTCAATTGAGTTAGCATGTTAGAACCAAAGCCTAATACCATGGATTTTTCTCTTCTAGATAATTTTAAAATGACCTTTCTAATACAATTTCTCCTTGATAACAGACGCTACCTATTCTGTGATAACAGTTTTGAATTTATCTATCGGTAAATATTCTCTAAATGTTTGCAAATAAACGAGTTTATCTATCTATCTATCTGTCTAACTATACTTTCTTTAAAGTTACCTCTCCACCAGGCTGGACTAGAAAGTGCTTGAATCTTCTAGTGTAAGCAGAAAATAAATATTATACGAGCAGCGCAGGGAGCAGAAATGAGTACCTATAGAGTTGGTTAGGCAGCAGTGGTCGCCATAGTTTATTGGAACCTTCTGTCTCAACATAAGATCTCAGTAGAAGATCAGTGACTTTGGCGGCTCAACAACTCTGACACCAGGGTTAATGAGGTCGGTCATCGACCTTGCAACCCACACGATATGATGATGAAGATGAGTAGAAGTGCACCACTGGACAGGAAGCTGCTTCCAGAATGTCTCAGCAAAAATGCCTGGTATATTTTTTAAGAAGAATTACACGTTTAGTTGCCACCTGGCACCGTTGACTGTGGTTGCTGGTGACCGGTATACTATTAAACGAGCAATATTTGTACATATATATTTTTAATGTGATTTGTAATCCGTTTCTTGATAAACGGCTCAAAAAAAAAAAGAAAAATCGATCTAGCTGGGAAATCGGTCCATCGATCATACATAATCTGGAAAAACTATTTTTCCCGTATTTGTAGCATTTTAAAAAAATACCGCTTTGTAGACAAAAACCTACAGCGCCATCTGTTGGCGGGTAGCATAGCTTCCTTACCCATAATATTTTCATGTTCAGGAGGCTATTATAGAGCGAAGCTCGGTCGCCCAGGTACTAGTATAATGATACGCATAGGGACGCTGCTATCCATCCTCAAATTCAATACCCCTTCACGAAATACAAGCCACAGGAAGAAATGGTTCGGTACTGTACTGTACAGCACGTGGAAGAACCAGAGGATCTTCTGTGTACAGTACCACAGATTAAATAATAGTACAGTACCTAATTATGCTAGATCCTACTAAACCAGAAATATATGATTATAATGAAACAAATATACATATAAAAGTGATCGAGTTCTCGAAGGCTCTAACGATTTCAATTTCGATTTAGCTAGGCTTCAAGTCAGGGAAAATTAGTTTTCTTGGCGTTTTTTGTAAACTATAGCGTGTTTTACAAAATCTACAGCGCCATCTGCAGGTCTGCTTAGGTCACAATTATACAGAGCATAACTAAAAAATACCGGCCAAGTGCGAGTCGGATTCGCGCACCGAAGGTTTCGTACCACTAAGGTAAATCTAGCCCACGGACCAGTTTTTGAGGGGCGAGATGTACTCTAAGCCAAAATATTGTCTCAGTTATGGAAGTGCAGTCACGCAGAAGTGTATTAAATGCGCGCGAGTCCGACACGCACTTCACCAGTTTTTATTATTTGTTGTTATTCTATCTATAGCACTTTAAACTTCACTATAAACTGCACTATAAATATACTAATTTTCACGCTTGTAAGAGTTCCCGTTTTTACGATAGAGCTAAAACAATAATCGCCTAAAAGACACGTTTTTAGTAGGGAAGCACCCCTCAATTTATATACATATTTCTTTATCCTATACCAATGAACGAACAGTATTTGTAATTTTGTATACAGGGGTTTTTGGGGGCAAAAAATTGATCTAGCTAGGTACGGTCAACCGCTCGTCGGTAGAAACTTTTTCAACTCTATTACCACGCCATAAGGTCCAAAAGTGTTTCTACTGACGTGCTTTCGAGTGTACGTACGCTGTAAGAAATATTGTAAGAATGTTGTTGAATAGCATAGCGTGCTCACCCCATGATATTTTAATTATACAGAGCATAGCTCGGTCGCCCAGGTACTTTTTATTATTTGTTGTTATAGCGCCAACAGAAATACATAATCTGTGAAAATTTTCTACTGTCTACCTATTAAGGTCCATGAGATACAGCCAGCTGGCAGATGTCGGAGGCATATTAATAGGGTCCCGTTTTTTACCCTTTGGGTACGGAATCCTAAAAACGGTATAAGTACGCACCTGTAGCTGGTTTCTATAGCAGCAAACACAAAACTGTTGTCATTAAGACAAGCACACAAATAAGAATAGGAAAATATGAATATGTATTTTAAATAATATCGCCCAGATAAACTAAATTTAACTAAAAAAATATCTACATTCGTGACCATGTTGTAACTTTGCAATGTTATTTACATAAAAATAAATAAATTAAATTGTTTTAAAAGAGAATTTGTACTAAAGGTAACAATGTAATGAAATAAGCTAAATACTCGTCTCGAAAATTTGATTTGTTCAAGACACCTAAAATGTTATCTTTTACTAACTTAAAATACAAAGCGGCATTGTTTTTACTTGTTTCGAGTAGAACATCAATTTTTCGTGGTTTTTATATATTATGCAGAAATATGCAAATTTTTCCACTTAGTGTGATTGTGAGGCCAATTTACAAAACCTTAAAATAAATTATTGGATGATAAACAGTCTTACCGCATGTGTAGAAATAAATGAAAATTATGATGATGAAGACTTTTAATATTTCTAGTACCTGGGCGACCGAGCTTCGCTCTATAATAGCCGTGTCAACATTAAAATAGTAAGCTGCCGTTATTCATAATCTAAGATTAAAATATCATCTAGTGAGCAAGCTGTGCTACTCGCCAACAGATGGCGCTGTAGGTTTCTGTCTAAAACGCGGTATTTTCTTAAAAATGCTTAAAAACAGGGGCAAAAAGATTTTTCCCGGACATGAGACCTAGCTAGATCGATTTTTAGGGTTCCGTACATCAAAATAAAAAAACGGAACCCTTATAGGATCACTTTGTTGTCCGTCTGGCTGTTTGTCTGTCAGGACCCTTTTTCTCACGAACGAGAAGAGGTATCAGTTTGAAATAGATAACGAATATTAAGGTCCATAAACCACATAAGATCTGAAAATTTCAATTTTTTACAACGATGCAATCAAAAGATTGGCAAGAAGCTAGATCTCACAGTACAAATAAAGGAAAAGTCTAAAATAATTAAATATTTAAATTTTTCTCACAACTAATAAATAGTTTCCAATTAGGGTGAGCTCCCGTTTCAAAAGCTTTTCTATAAAAGAGGGGTCAAGTTGGATTGTCGCGGAGTTTTTAAAATCAAAGAGCAAAAGCTTTTAGCATATTATATGGTAGATAGGTACGGAACCCTTAGGGCGCGAGTCCGACTCGCACTTGGCCGGTTTTTTTTCGTCCCCAGAAACCCCCGGATACTAAATTTCATCAAAATCGTTTGAGCCGTTTTCGAGAAACCGATTACAGATAAATATTAATATAAATATTATATATATACAAAAAAAAATAGTTCAATAATAATAGTTTATTAATAAAATAGTTCAACATTAATTTTAGAAAAGGCCAATCTGAAATATGGTCCACAGCGACTAGAATCAGCCATTTTAAACAACCTTGAATAATCAGTTGCACTTTTTCCTTTAAGCTAAAAGACCTTAAAAAAATAATATCTTTGAGTTCTGTGGATGAAACTTCTATTACTTTTTTCTCGCATTTGCCAATTTCCAAATCACTTTCTTCATAAGTATACCGGTAGACTGGTACACCTTCATCATGGGTCATCTCTGTGTATTCTTACATCTAATCATTCTTCGTGATCTGGGCACCTCCCAGCTCTTTGCACCCTTTTAATTTGATTTTCTTATGCTGTAACATGTTCATAGAAGCCAAGGACTTTAGCTCGATGTAAACTCCTCAATTTTGTAAGTATTTTTGTCTTTACGTAATATTTGTTACTGAGAGGTTGCCACTCTCTTATGACGCATTTTTATTCGTGCAGCTAAAGCTGCCCGATTACGGGCAGTAGGTTCCGGCTTGCACCTGCAACATTACCTAGCCCTGTCTCCAGAGAGACTTCTTGTCATCTGCAGCTTGCGCCGTGCTCTCTACCGCAGCACCTCTTCCACTACGGGTTTCTCAACAACGCAGGAAGACGCCACGAACTGCGCAAAACCTACAGCATCAATATTTATTAACACAGATATTTAAACAGCACAGATATTTAAACCTTTTATATTTTAGATCATTTTCAAAATTCTAAAATGCGCGTCCGGTCGCGCCATGATTTTTTTTGGTTCCGAATCTTTGGCAGTATTTTAATTCCTTTAGAACTTTGATCCGCGATTCTTAGCGGAAGGAACAACTATAACCATAAATAGCTAGACGCTGTAGTGATAGGTTAGGTGGCCACTTTAAGTTATCACTAGTTTTACCAAGCGAAAGTATTATAGCTATAGACGGAGCGTTTAACCTGACGCACGCATCGCGGATTTAATTCCAAATTTATTCGTCATATTTTTAACGCCTATCAATGATTTTTAATACTTTAAACTATATTATTTTCTTAAATTTAATCACGAATCGTTCAATTGTATTTTAACTTTATTTCGTTGGTTTTATATTAGTGAATTATAAATCAAAAATCATACTAAACTGTGTTCTATTTGATTTTATTAAAATATTGTGTGTTATATTTCTTTGTTTGTTTGGTTAGTTTAAGGTAAGTTAGCTCTTACACTATTTAATCTAACTGCAGTACATTTTCAATTTAATTATTATTTTTTATTTATTTATTTATTTTTTTTCCTTTGAACAGGCGAACTGATTCACTCGGTACCAGCTCACTCTGCGCATTACGACGTTTCAAACGGTGAACAGAGAATAGGCTAGGACGTTTGTTACAACAATAATTAACAATCTTATTAATATCATCTTCGGACAAATCTAAATTTTCATCTTTGTTAACACCATTATGTATAAGACACTGTAAATGCCTGGTTGAATATCCATCATTTGTCTATTAGCAGTGTAGAAGATACCATTTTTTCCATGCAGGGAGAGTTCTCAAACTTAATTTTAGCAATATACACACTAGAAAGCTCTTTGAAAAGTTTCGCTAGGGCAAACTTCGGAAATTTCTCTCTACATGACACATATATACTTCTATTCTGTCTGGGTTTTCGATTGTTGGAACGACCTCCTCCTTTTGAAATGTCTTGACCTTCTTATCAAAATTCAGCAAATCTTCTATGTAATTTTCTTGATCTCTCAATCTTTTCTTAATACTTTCATTTTGCTAAATTCAGCTAATCTTCTATGTAATTTTCTTGATTTCTCAATCTTTTCGTACTACTTTCATTTTGCTATTCTGTCTCCGTCAGTTCTAAGTAACTCTTATTGTATCTTCGTAAAAAACATGAGAATTTTGTGTATACACCGTATTTCCACCTCCCTGATCTTCTTAGGGTTGATGATTAATTTCGATATCATCCATGTTAATTATGGAATAAAATACACATCATGGAATGCGACGCTGCACGAACCGGTTCCACCTTATCTGTCGGCCGCAGCGCAGGCATGTACAATACCTACGGCCCCTCCACCACTTCACCAAAGGCAGCAGACACGACTTAACTTGAACTCGTCCTGAAACTCCAGCTAGTATGTATTTATTCGCTGCAGCTTCTTTGGTCTAGTTGTTAGAGCATTCGGCTCTTGATCCGGAGGTTCTGGGTTCGATTGCCGGTATGGACACTGTCAAACATATGAGCCATGCCATAGCGCTTGGGCAGCTCGACAACTCTGACACCAGGGTTCGTGAGGTCGGTCATCGATCTTACAACCCACAATATAATACAATGTAAGGGACGGTGTATCGAAAACTGACAGGGCGTGCTCAGCCAACAAAACTGAACAACTTTCCCAAAGAAACATTTTTGGGAAATGTAAAAAAATTTTGATCTCTCCATACAAGTTGCTCACTCTGCTCGAACAGTTTGTATGGGGAGGTCAAATTTTTTTTTCATTTCCCAGAAATGTTTCTTTGGGAAAGTGTATGGTGAAGATGACCCTCGCATACCGAAAGTAAGTGCAGTGCAGCTGTACCATTTATTTTTTAAGTATGCATGGGAAGACATTATGCTCACATGCAGCATTAATTTAATTTTCGAAAAATATCATCTGTAAAAAATGATGAAACTGGACGACAGTTAGAACGTACAATTTTAGAACCTTTGATTTTAGATATCAAACTGTTGTTGAACTGTTATGTGTATATATGGAATTATTATTATATTGACTCTACTTTATCAGAAGGATGTTCAGTCTAGTGCATTACGCGATATGGAATGAAAGTCACTTTACGATGATAAGATTGTATTGTCAATTCACACACAGAGCACTCGTTACAGAATTATTTACCCTAATTATTACGTAACTGGTAGAGGAATGGTGGAATGACAAGGTAGCGATGTGCCCGCTACGCGGTGAGGAAACGACTGCTCGTCGGCGGCGCGGGGTGCGTCGCCTCCAGCCTAAAACGCTGACAAAATGAAATGTGTCACCACATCATTCCTCCCCCACAAAAAGAAAAAAAAAATTTATGTAATTCTAACGAACTAAAAAAAGTTATCACCCTTCAATTTAAAACACAATTCAAATTGTACAAACAAGCTCAGTAGCTTCCAAGTTTCGCTGACAAACATTTCTAACGCGATAAGCGCTCGTAACGTAACCTGATTCGTTGCGACATAGTTACATACAGTAGGTACCATGTTATTGAATTCTAGTCTGGCAAATACATGAGCAAGTTCTAACCGTACAATACAATGTCTTACATATATTGGGTGTTACAATATAAAGGATGTTTTTGCGTATGAAAATGTAATTTACAATTTCAAATATGCCCTGTAATTTAAAATTTTGTTAAGATTAGGGTTTACATTTCAAATTTATTTATTTGTAATTTTCTGCAAATAAAAAATGTTTAAACAAGTATACAGTATTAATTTGTTCAAGGTTTTCAGTATAATTGTGTAATAAAAAATTATTACACAATTATACTGAAAACCTTGAACAAATTAACAGTAACTTAGCTAAAATACAAAAGTAACTTAACCAAAGTATAGATAAGAGTATCTTTCCTGTTTCGACAGCGTCCTGTCGGAACAAAAAAGGTAGTCCAAGTTATTCTTACATAATATCCTATGAATAGATGACCTTCGGTGCCACTGTAGGTTGAGACTGTGGTTGCTGTTGTACTGTCTCTACCCTAATGATGGGGGTAGGATTTGCAACACATTCTTTCGTTAACCATCTCTTAGCACCTTTCAGACATTGTAGTCGTATCTGATAGCAAACTAATAGCGAGAGTAGCACTGCGATCGCTATCAAAATAGCACCGTATTCGTCGATCTTTCTTTCCGGGCGTTCTGCCGTCTGTTGCTGAGCTACGATCACATGCTCTTTGTCTTGGTAGTTGCCCATAATAACGACGTTAAATTGGTACGTATAAAATGACGTATGATACGATCTTTACGTAAGTAGAAGAGTGAGTGAGGTCGTACTCTAAACTTCCTATTTATATACTTACTATCTCTATGATATATTTTTCGCAGAGAAAAATATTAAAAAAAAATGCTGCGTATACCTAACCTACTTATAATTTCTGTGTGCGAAATACTCTAAACTACTTATTTAACCTAGAAAAATCGTACCGGCCTTCTGCTGATGCGGCCGCTACGGGTTGTACGAGTGGTTCGCTCGTTTAAGTCGTTAGGGTTGTCACTAACAGTTTTTGGCTTTAATGTTTCATTTTTGTCTAACCCATCATGGAAAACTTGACTATTAAACTCTTCCTCCAAGATATAAGCTGGTTTCAATCGATCGATCGAAATACATGCTGTCCTATCTGGTAACTGAATTTTAAAAACTTTCTCTCTCCTACTTATGACCTTAAAAGGGCCTTCGTAAGTAGGTTGAAGAGGTTTTTTGACTGCATCAGTCCTGACAAAAACTTTATCACATGTATGCAAATCTTTATGAACAAAAATGTTTTTGGAATTTTTATTAAGTCTGTTTACCGGTTTATTTTTTTTTATAATGTCTCTCAATTTGGTTACATAATTCTCATAATCTAACTTCAGATTACTTTTTTGATCATAAAAGTCACCTGGTAAACGTATAGTTGTGCCATAAACTAACTCTGCTGGACTAATGTTGGTGTCAACCCTAATGGCTGTTCTAAGTCCTAACAATGTCGTGCTTAGCTCCTCAACCCATGACTTTGTAAACTTTGTAAACATGACTAAGTAAACGAGCGGTCAGAGCTGCTTTAAGACTGCGATGCCATCGCTCGACTGCTCCATTACTTTGGGGTGGTAAGGGGTAGTTCGTATCCTTTTGACTCCCAGTAGTAACATGAGATGTGCAAAGAGATTACTTTCGAATTGACGACCCTGATCACTAGTAATTTTACTAGGACAACCAAACCTAACTATCCAACCCTCATACAACGCTTTAGCCACGACTTCTGCTGTCATTTCTTTTATAGGAAATGCCTCAGGCCATCTGGTATATCGGTCTATGATAGTGACACAATATCTATAGCCTTCCTCAGAGGTTATAAGCGGTCCAATAATATCTATATGTAAATGCTGAAAACGATCTACAGTATCGAATGACTCTAAATTGGATACAGTGTGTCTGTGTATTTTTGATCGTTGGCAAGGAATGCAAGTCTTTGCCCAAATACGGATGTCTTTATTCATGCCTTCCCAAAAATATCTATTTTTGACCATATTTAAAGTTGTACGAATACCCGGGTGGCTGACGTTGTGAACTGCGTTGAAAGCTGAACGTCTGAACGCGGTAGGTAGGTATGGTCGTGCCCTAGTTGTTGACGTTTCGCAAACGACACTCTGCTTACTACCTGGTAATTCTAATCGCTTAAACTGCAACTTGCTGTTTTGTTCGCTTAAAGTTTGCGTAAGCGTAGCGTTCTCGCTTTGCACACGTGCTAGTTCTTCGAAATCGATTATCGTGGGACATATTATTTCTTCCACACGTGATAATGCGTCAGCGACACAGTTGTCGTTGCCGCTAATGTGCCTAATGTCCGTAGTAAATTCACTAATGAACATGATCTGTCTAGCCCTTCTAGGTAATTCCTTTTCACTGCCCACCTTACTAAACATGAATGTAAGAGGCTTGTGGTCAGTATAAACTATTAATTCGCGACCCTCAATCATATACCGAAAGTGAGCTATCGCCATGTATATAGCTAAGAGCTCTCTATCATAAGTGCTATATTTTCTTTGTGCATCCGACAACCTCTTTGAGTAATACCCTAAAGGTTTCCAAGTATTACCTGATTTTTGCTGAAGGACCCCAGCGGCGCATGTGTCCGACGCGTCCGTCATTAGGGCTATAGGTGTGTCGGTTAGCGGGTGCGATAAAGTAGCTGCCGCCCTTAAGCTGTGTTTACACTGTTCGAATTGTTCGTTGGCTGCTTCGGTCCAAATAATTTGTGTTTTGTCCTTACGTTTGGAGTTATGTAAATACCGGTCCAACTCTGACTGCTGCTGTGCTGCATGCGGAATATGTGACCTATAAAAATTCAACATACCCAAAAATCGTCTCATTTCCTCGACCGTTTTCGGCTTGGGGAAATCGATGATCGCTTGCACTTTCTCGTCCAAAGGTCGAATACCTGCAGTCGTCACTTCATGACCTAAAAATTCCAACTTAGTTTGTTCGAAACAACATTTGGATATATTAATAGTGATACCAAATCTGTCTAATCTCTCGAAAACTTCCTGTAAATGCTCTCGATGTTGAGTGACGTCATCTGAGGCAATTATTATGTCATCGATATAAATGAACAAATATTGTAAATCTGGGAAAACACTTTGGGACATAAATCTTTGAAATGTTTGGGCTGCATTTCGCAGTCCAAATGGCATCCTTGGGAACTCAAAAAGACCAAACGGTGTTACTACTGCCGTTTTCTCAATATCGTTTTCATTTACGGGAACGCAATTGTACGCTCTATTGATATCGAGTCGTGAGAAGATTTTTTTTCCTGCTAAAACATAGGTGAAATCACGAAGACGTGGAACCGGATATCTATCTGGTTTGGTGATCGAATTTAATAGTCTATAATCACCACAAGGTCTAATCTGATTATTTTTTTTAGGAACTATATGTAAAGGGCTGGCCCAGGCACTCTTGCTTGGCCTACAAATCCCTAACTCACACATTAACCTAAATTCTTCCTTTGCCTTAGCATATCTGTCAGGTGGTAGTGGTCTCGCCTTACAGTGTACCGGAGGTCCGTTTGTTTCAATATAATGACATACATTATGTTTAGGTACTTCCTTAAAAGATACCGGTTTTGTCAAATCTGGAAACTTAGATAACAAATTGTAATATGGGTGCCTGTCATCGACAGTTTTTATAGTGCTTTCATAACTTTCAGAAATGCTAGCAACCACATTAAGATTTGTTACCTGATCAATAAGTTTACGTGCATTGAAATCGATAATTAACTTATATTTTGCCAAAAAATCTGCACCTATTATAGGCTGTCGGACATCAGCTATAATAAATGTCCATTGAAAAGCTCTCCTTAACTTTAAATCTAAAGTAAGTGTGCGCAACCCATAAGTTTTTATACTAGTGCCGTTTGCCGCGAACAACTGGTAATTAACACTCTGTTGATACTTAAGACGCGCGAATTTACGTGGCAAAACAGATACGTTAGCTCCTGTATCGATTAAAAAACGCAAACCTGTGTTCTGATCTGTCACACAAAGTCGGTGGTTCTCCAGTGGCTTGCAGTCGCCCACCGCAGACTGCACCTCTAGTTTTCCGAACCGTTGTTGTCTGCTTTCCAATTGCATGGTTTAACACACTTGCGAGCATTTTTCCTGTAACGGTAGTGATAAAAACATAGCCATTCTGGATTTGTTGTCCTACTGCTTTGGCTAGCGCTACGCGACGACCGTGACCTCGACGATGAACGAGGTCTATGCTGCTGCTTACCGCTCGCTGTCTTAGACCTCTTCCCTGCTAACTCCTCGATCTTCTTGAGTCGATGACCGAGTTTGTTGATTTCGGCGATGATATTTGCAGACGTACTTGGCGAGCTGCTCGACGAAACTGCAGAAACGCTGTGTACCGGTCTCGCGCCGTCCATGATTTTGTCCGCCATTGTAGCTAATATGTTCACGTCCTTACTATCCGAAACTGCTAACACGCCGCGAACCCAAGCTGGAAGATGATTTTGCCACAGAATACTCAAGGTCTCGTCCACGACCTTGTCTCGGGCAAGCTCTTTCATCCGTCGAAGTAACTGGGAAGGTTTTTGGTCACCCAGTTCCATCTCCCCGATGAGCTTCTGGACTCTACGGCTTTCTGACTCCTCGTACACTTCTAAAAGTCGATGTTTTAGCGCCTCATATTTCCCTGAAGTTGGCTGTTTGAGTATGATGTCGGAAACCTGTTGTATTTCCTCTTTGTCTAACTTGCCGAGGACAAACTGGAACTTATTCTCGTCTGACCAGTTTTGCGGTCCAATAACTGCTTCTAACTGTATAAACCAGTGACGTGGAAGATCTCTCCAGAACTCGGTGACACGGGCTTGTATGGACACACCCGAAACATTTCTTCCATTGTCCTGACCTTGCTGCTGTTGGTTTTGCTGCTGCTGGCCTTGCTGCTGCTGGCCTTGCTGCTGCTGACCTTGCTGCTGCTGTCCCTGACCGTTCGCCATGGTGCTGCTAGCGGTCGGGTCTGATACGGAGCCTTGAAGTTTCACGACAGCCCGCTCCCTGACTGTTGTGTGAGCCGTTCCCTGACTCTACCGCTGTGTCGCACGTAAGTCGCACTTGTTATTGGAGGTAAGTCACCAATGTTGTTGAACTGTTATGTGTATATATGGAATTATTATTATATTGACTCTACTTTATCAGAAGGATGTTCAGTCTAGTGCATTACGCGATATGGAATGAAAGTCACTTTACGATGATAAGATTGTATTGTCAATTCACACACAGAGCACTCGTTACAGAATTATTTACCCTAATTATTACGTAACTGGTAGAGGAATGGTGGAATGACAAGGTAGCGATGTGCCCGCTACGCGGTGAGGAAACGACTGCTCGTCGGCGGCGCGGGGTGCGTCGCCTCCAGCCTAAAACGCTGACAAAATGAAATGTGTCACCACAAAACTAAAAATAAATACAATATTTAATGCGTACATTGACAATTAAACCTTAAAATTAAAAAATTGACGAATTTCATAGGTAAAGACATAGTAAAGACCCAATATTTATTTGAAATGAACAATGAAGTGTATCATTTTAAATTTTTTAAATGTTTTTACTTTCGAGCGGAGCGAGAAAGGTATTGTATTCGTGAAAAAAAAAAAGGTTTTTAAATTTTCTCAAAAATGTATTCTTTATCACTTAATCTAAATATATAAAAGAGCATGTACTGACTGACTGACTGATTCATCAACGCCGAGCCGTAACCGCTATAGATACCGATCTGAAATTTTGTACACAGGTTCTATGTGCGTCAAAACCACCCACTAAGAAAGGATTTTGGAAAATTCATCTCCCAAGGGGGTGAAATAAGGGATGAAAGTTTGTATGAAAGTCCTTTGTTTCTTGAGCTAGATTCACACAAATTTGAATTTAAGCTTCTCGTAAAAAATAAAGAAACACGTATTTAAGGATTTCTTAAAAATCACCCCTCAAGGGGGTGAAAAAGGGGATGATTTTTTTTCCGTATGTTGGTCTATAAGTCTTTCAGTTTTAAAGGTAGAATTATAAAAATTTGTATTTAAGCTTTAGGTAAAAAATAAAAATTCATCCTCCAAGGGGGTGAAATAAGGGATGAAAGTTTGTATGAAAGTCCGTCAGTTTTAAAGTAAGGATCTTCAAAATTTTTATTTAGACTAACGACAAAAAATTAGGTTTTACATGTCTCAGGGTTTTTGAAAATTTTACACCCTAAGGGGTGAAAAGGGGGATAAAGTTGAAAATCCTTTATTTTCAAAGTAAAATCCACTATATTTATTATTTAGGCATTAGGGTTTTAATTCTGTGGAACGTACATCACTGTTATTGAAATTCCACCCCAAATTCAACCCATAAATAAGGGAAATGGGGTGAAAAAGTCTCAAAACCAATATGGGTATCATTTGTGTGGTTTATCGGGTCGTTGATTACGAAAACTAAAACAATTTTGAAATGCAACGTGGTGGACGTGAAATACCATCATCCCCTGGGGATAGGGTTGGGGTGCGATAGGGTTGATATGTCTAAAAATCAATATAGGTGTCGTTTGTATGGTTTATCGGGTCGCTGATTACGAAAACTACTACAATTTTGAAATCCGACGTGGTGGTCGTGAAATACCATCATCCCCTGAGGATGGGGTTGGGGTGCGATAGGGTTAAAATTTCTAAAAATCAATATGGGTGTCGTTTCTATGTTTATATAGGGATAGCGGTTGAGATGGCGTTAGGGATAGGGTTAGGGGCAGGGATAGGGAGAGGGAGGGGGATGGGAAGAGAGAAAGGGAGGGGGGGAAGAGGGGGAGAGGGAGGGGGAGAGACTGCACATTCTCTGTATTTCACGCGGGAATTATTGATTTTTCAATTTGGTTCTGAGCTCTTGGTAAAAAATTAAAAAGCTGTTTTAGAATTTTTCAAAATTCATCCCCTAAAGGGATGAAATAAGGGATGAAATTTGTATGAAAGTCCTTTGTTTCTTGTTTTAGATTCACACAAATTTGACTTTAAGCTTTTGGTAAAAAGTTAAGAAACGCATGTTTAAGCATTTCTTAAAAATCACTCATCAAGGGGTGAAAAAGGAAATGATTTTTTTCCGTATGTTGATGTAGAAGTCTTTTATTTTTAAAGGTATTGTGAAAGACTTTGAGAAATAAGAGAAAATATAAAGTTTCTGAAAATATTGTATTCGACCAACAATGACAGACGAAGGACAGGAGACACGGCCACGTCATAAAAAATATAAACATCGAAACCAGCAAAGAGATCCTTAACATCCTCCGGGGCGAGGGAAACCATCCCTGGACACTTCCATGAGATATAAGTTCTGGACGGCCCTTGTGTAAACGCCTGTACACGTTTTTACATCGGCCACTCTTGCATTTCCGTCTCTCCCTTCATAAAGCTTCATAATCATGCCTAATGGCCAGTTCACCCTCTTATCAGAAGTTTTGATCAAGACGACATCACCTTCGTGTAATTTACAAAAGTTTTTCGTTTCCTTGCCTCTTTGAACCAACAATCCCAAATACTCAACACGGAAACGTGATCTTAAACCATCGCGGAGTTTCTGCAAATATTGAAAGCGTTTGTTCAAGTTAACATGATCAATCTTATCTAAATCTGGTACTTCGCTAGAGTACAAACTTTGCATAAAGCAAGCTGGGGTGAGAGGCTTTAAATTTTCGGTATCATCCACTATAAAAGTCAATGGCCTCGAATTGATCACTGCTTCACAGTCGCATAAAAGTGTCTCCAATTCTTCGTACGTTACTAAAGCTCTGCCAAGATTCTTTTTCAATAGATCCTTGACTGAACGGATTAACCGCTCCCACCATCCTCCCCACCACGGAGCACTCGGAGGCGAAAATTTCCAAGTTATTTTATTTGTATTGGAAAACAAGGTTATCTGGTTCCAGTCAATAGCATTCATCATATTATTAGCTCCAACGAAATTCGTTCCGTTATCTGAATATAACTCTCTTACGCGACCTTTGCGGGTTATAAACCTTCTAAGGGCCATCAAAAAGGTGTTCGTGGACAATGATCTCGTCAGTTCCAAGTGTATCGCTCTATACACCGCGCAAGTGAACAGCACAATCCATACTTTTCCACCACCACGTAGAAATAAGGGACCTGCTAAATCTACTCCTGAAACTTCGAACATATTATCGTAAGCATCCCATTCATTCAATTTCAAAAGTTTGTTAGTGGTTGACATAAGCCTCTTTTCTGCCATATATTTATTGCTAAGAAGAGCCACACTTGTTGCCTTCCATGGCAAATCAACTTCGTAACGACCCTCTTTATTTATTTGAACAGTCGCTAAAAAGTTTTCCATAGCGTTACGTTCTTCATCGGCTTGTGACGTAACACCGGCTGGGTCTTTTATTCCGATGCTTTCCAGATCCCACATATCAGATAGTTGAATATTATTTGCAAGTGTAAATGAAGATGCAGCTACGTTCACCTCATCAACTCGTCCTTGTAACGTCCACCCAAGTTTCGTCTTGATGGCTATTACGTTGTCATCAAGGGGCATCAAAGTTGATGTTAGTAGGGCTCCGATATAATCCGCACCAATCAATAAGTCAACCTCGGGCGTTCCGGATCCGCAGTCGCTCAAAACAATTTGCTTTGCATCCAACTGAATTTTTAATTTGTGAGTATTATGAAGCCTTGGAATTGAACCACAAATTGTATCTTTCGCTAATGCCGACATTTGGAGTTTATTTTTGCCGTCCAAGCTTGAGACTGTGAACTCGTAGACATCGTGAATCTTCTTGCTGGTAATTACCCCACCAAACAGGCAATGTCCTAGCGACTCTTGTCTTACGGGCTTCATTTTAAGTCGCTTTGCGACGTCACTGCGAATATAAGATTTCTGTGCTCCAGTGTCGATGAAAGCACGGACATTTGCTACATTATGTCCACTGCTAATATTTATTATCACTGTTTGTAGCAAAGTTTTATTGCCAACTTTCTGTGAAGCATTGGCTTGTGCTTTTGGTTCCTCGTCATCGGTCGAATTTTGCTTCGGTTTGACGAAATTTGGACACAACCATACATTATGACGTTTAGAACATGCAATGCAACGATTCTTATTACGGCATGATTTCGTAGGGTGACCGGGTCGCAAACAATTGAAACAAATTCTTTTTTTTGTCAGGAATTCTTTTCTCTTCTCGTAGCCCATTTTGTTACCTTTATAACATTCGAAACTGTTATGTCCTGATTTGTCACACCAAACACAAATGTCTCCTTTTTTAGCCTCTTTATCCGTTGTTGACAGACAAGCAGCCGTCGGATCTTTAATTGTACTCATTGATTTGCGCAGGGTTAGTCCCGTTTTTCCTTAGTTTAAAATTACCCCGAAATGACGGGAAAATACCTCATTGCTTCGGAAAACCGGTAATAACATAAATACGAAATCCACGCGAGCGAAGCCGCGGGCAACAGCTAGTACATCATAAAAAACTAGTCTCCCAAAAATGTCCGTCCGTCAGTCGGTCGGTCGGTCGGTCGGTCGGTCGGTCCGTCGGTCGGTCTGTCCGTCACGCTTTGGCCTAGCGGCTAAACGAATAGTCCGATTGACACCATATTTTAAATTTATGAGCTTTATTTTATGCAAATCCATCGAAGGATTCTGAGTGGTGTCTTGCTGTCTCTCATTTTGAGGGAAACTATCATACAACGAAAATGAAAAATTGTAATTTGCGCAAAAACGGCTCATACGATCATAATTAAACTTCGCATGACCAAGAATCTCCATGCAAGGTATCTTGCGGTAGTATCCACTGATCTGTGGAAGTTCATATAAGGGGTGTTCCCTTACTAGTAAAATGTAAAAATGTGATTTACTCAAAATCGGTTTCATTGAGCTTATTTTAATGTTCTAAAATATGGATTCTATTATCAATCACAATATTTTTATTTCAAAGATCTGGTATACATGATGTACCAAAAACTGTAAGGGCTTGCTCAGTAGACTAAACAGAACAACTTCCCCTAAAAAACGTGTTCGGAAATGAAAAAAAATCTTATGCAAGTATCTTGCGCCATTGACCTGTGAAAATCCGTATAAAGGGTGTTCCAGTAATTACAAAATTTAAACATGTGATTTACTCGAAATCGTTTACGGTTAGTTTGTTTTAATGTTTAACAATTCGAATACTGAATTGATCTGCATAGAACATATTTTGGAAAACCCTAAATAGAAGTTTGTATTTCCGTGCTCTTTATATGGTATTACAAATTTAAGTCTGCAGTTGATTCTTTTTCCATGCATACTGCGAGAAAGTAAGTGCAGTGCTGCTGTACCATTTATTTTCATTTATATTTCAGTAGAGATGCTTGACGAGCAGGTTTTTACTTTCGAGCGGAGCGAGAAAGGTATTGTATTCGTGAAAAAAAAAAAGGTTTTCTAATTTTCTCAAAAATGTGTTCTATATCACTTATACATCATAAAAAACAAGTCTCCAAAAATTTCCTTCCGTCGGTTGGTCTGTCGGTCGGTCTGTCCCTCACGCTTTGGCCTAGCGGCTAAACGAATGGTCCGATTGACACCATATTTTGAATTTAAGAGTTTTATGCAAATCCATCGAACGGTTCTAAGTGGTTTCTTGCTGGCTCGCATTTTGAGGGTAGGTGTCATACAACGAAAATGAAAAATTGAAATTTTCTCAAAAATGGCTCATAGAGTCTTGATTAAATAAATAATAAATAAATAAATAATTCTTTATTTTCAGGTGTACAACCCATAGCTAAAATAAAATAAAATACAATGCGACATCGAGTGAAATAACATTCCAAAAATATAACGTTGACAATTTTGAATTTTAACTAAAACCTAAACTAAAACTTCCCATTCTCACACTTGAATAAAGTTACCTTAACTTCGTCAGTACAACGTGCAAATCTGCGAGCGAGCATGTTGCACCGCATAGCGAGAGCCCTGCGCTCCCTCTCCATATCAGCGTCATCTGTCAGTCGCTCTGTCAAAATGTGTCCGAGATATTTAAAACTTTTTACAACCTGAATTGATGAATCATATAGCCACACTGGCGGCACGACATCCGGACCCCTTCCAGCTCTAAACACCAGCATTTCTGTTTTGGCTACGTTATACTGTAGACCATGGGACTTAGAAAACTTCTCGCATATATCAAGAAGCTTTCTAAGTCCGCAGACCGAGGCGCTGAGCAGGACCATATCATCTGCGTAACTCAGATTGTTAAAGCACACGTTACCAATATGACAACCGATGCGGGAACCGCTCAGCTCCTCGATCAGGTCATTTACGTAGAGGCTGAAGAGGTCCGGAGACGTGAGCCCTCCTTGACGCACGCCACACTCTAACCTATAATCATTAGAGTGTACGTGGCCCCATTTCACATTGTTTGTTTGGTTTTCGTACCAGTACCTCACTAAACCTAGAGTACCTCATTCGAGGTTCGTGTTTTTAACTTATTCCATAAAATACGGTAATTAACGAGATCGAACGCGCGACTAAGGTCTAAAAAACACGCGTATACTGAGGTGTCCCTATTTACATAATAGTTCACAGCATACTTTAGACTTAGTATCGCGGAGTCGGTAGAGAGACCGGTACGAAAACCAAACTGCGCATCATTTATCTTGAAATTTTTGGTCAATTCGGGTTGCAGAAGCCTTTCTAATATCTTGCCTATAATTGTGCCCAAAGAAATAGGCCTGTAGTTTTTTATATTCGACAGGTCGCCGGTCTTGTTCTTAGCAATAGGTACCACCACCGTCCTCATAAGGTCCGGAGGTAAGTACCCATGGCTTAAGCACAAGTTTAGCAGATCCGTCAAGACGCGAAATATTTCGTCGCTACCGTAGACGATGTGCTCAATACTGAGCCCATCGTGGCCGGGGGATTTACCACGCTTGGTTTGCTTGATGGCGTTAAAGTTTGCATGACCAAGCATCTCCATGTAAGATATCTTGCGCCAGTATCAATTTATTTGTGTAATTTCATATAAGGGGTGTTCCTGTACCACCAAATCGTTTATATGTGATTTATCCAAAATTGGTTCCATTGAGTTTATTAAAATTTTCTATAATATTAATCCTGGATTGGTTGTCTACCTGACTGGATATTCTTTATGATTTTTTTGAATAAAATTTAGTGCACAGGGTGTACCAAAAATTCAAAGGGCTTGCTCAGTAGACTAAACTGAACAATTATCCATAAGGAACATGTGTTGGGAAATAAAAAAAATCTCCATGCAAGTATCCTACGGTAGTATTGATTGATCTATGAGAATTCATATAAAGGTTGTTCCAGTACTACCAAAAGTTAAACATGTGATTTACTCGAAATCGATTGAGGTTTGTTTCAATTTGAAGTCTGAATTGATCTGTATATTTCATTGGAACATTTTTTTGGAAAAACGTAAATAAAAGTTTGTATTTCCATACTATGTGTATGGCATTACAAATTAAAG
Organism: Athrips mouffetella; assembly: GCA_947532105.1. Classification (NCBI taxonomy): domain Eukaryota; kingdom Metazoa; phylum Arthropoda; class Insecta; order Lepidoptera; family Gelechiidae; genus Athrips; species Athrips mouffetella. The sequence goes on from OX383958.1 coordinate 2,516,621, forward strand.
TTTGCGTTTGATAGTTTTTCCTTGAGTATTACGAGAAAGTAAGTGCAGTGCTGCTGTACCATTTATTTTTTATTTTGTTTGCTTCGACATATTTTTATGCCAAGAAGCTGGTGTCCATCGGTAATCGCCATAGATGTACTCGTATATATATATATTCTTTATTGCAAACACATTGAAAATAAAATGACAGTATTAAAGGACACATAGGTACAAGGGCGGGCTTATCTCTAAAACATATTTCTTCCAGCCGCAGTGAGTGATGTACCTACCTTGCGAAGTAGAAACGAAACTAAATGAATTCCTTTTGGCGGCTTTTTGGACAGACACATTTGTGTTTTGGTGACCAGATTTTTGCTACCCCCAATTGGGGTAATGACTTAGGTCAATTTTGTGCAAACTATTGCCTTTTTTGTGAACGATTTTCTTTGTTGTCTTGATACCCCAAGAAACCCTAGCATCAACAGCCATGATGTCAGAGGAGCAGCCATGACGGACAACTCTACCGTGAATTAAGGTAATTAGCAAAAGGATTTAAGTAGGAAGCTTGCTTAGCAGACCTGCATGCCATACCTTGTGAAAGAACTTCGAGATGTCCAATGAAGAATTCGAGGCGCCTTTGCCGGATGCCATATTGCCGGAGCCATCTTCCTTCTTAGTCCTGAGGATGGGCAATGCGCTTTGCTGTCATCATTGTCAAAGTATACCAGAAAATAACAGAGTAGGTTGTAGGCTCGGTTGTAGGCAAAGGAAAGTAAACACTTACAGTACGACACAGGTATTTTAGCAGGTGGATAAAACCGGATTTTTTTTATTGTCAATAGGCTTACTCTTGACCTCAATCTAGTCTTGAGGACAGGGATGAGGTCAACGATGGGACGAGATTGCCCAAAAGAAGCCTATTCACTCGCGACTTGAATAGATTAGGGTTATATGAACTCGGGAACACAGACGCAGGCAGAGCATTCCACTCTCCGTGCGCATAATAAAAGATGTTTCAAAATGCTTTTTGCGAATGTGTGGAATATCAATTAAGTGTGAGTGATATCCTGCGGTGCGTCTGGACTCCTGATGGTAGAAGGGGGATGGTGGAATAAAGCCATTGCGAAGGGATTTTGAAATGTTAACGAGCAAAATAAATGACAGCAGCGCCCTCCTGACAACGTCATCCAGCTGCTAAAATACCCGTGTCACACTGTACCTTTTGTTGGGACATAGATATTCAAACTCATTTGTTTTTAGGGTTCCGTACCTTAAAATAAAAAAAACGGAACCCTTATAGGATCACTTTGTTGCCCGTCTGTCAGTCAAGACACTTTTTCTCACAAACCAGAAGAGGATTCAGGTTGAAATTGATAACGAATATTAAGGTCTATAAACCACACAAGATCTGAAAATTTAAATTTTTTACAACGACGCAATCAAAAGATATGGCTTTTTACATCCTCTTCATACATTTATGCAAAAAAGAAAAACCTACAGGGTACTTCCCGTTGACCTAAAATTATGAAATTTGGCAAGAAGCTAGGTCTCACAGTACAAATAAAGGGAAAAATCTAAAATCATTAAATTTAAATTTTTCTCACAACTAATAGTAACCAGTTAAGGTGAGCTCCCGTTTCAAGAACTTTTCTTTAAAAGAGGGGTCAAGTTGGATGGTAGCGGAGTTTTTAAAATCAAAGAGCAAAAGCTTTTAGTATATCATATGGTAGATAGGTACGGTACGAACCCTTAGGGCGCGAGTACGAATCGCAATTGGCCGGTTTTTTTAAATACCCGTGTCGCACTGTACCTTTTGTTGGGACATACTTAGATTGATATTCAAACTCATTTGTTTTTTAAATACCCGTGTCGCACTGTACCTTTTGTTGGGACATACTTAGATTGATATTCAAACTCATTTGTTTTTTAAATACCCGTGTCGCACTGTACCTTTTGTTGGGTCATAGATTGATATTCAGACTCATTTGTTTTTTTAAATACCCGTGTCGCACTGTACCTTTTGTTGGGTCATAGATTGATATTCAAACTCATTTGTTTTTTAAATATCCGTGTCGCACTGTACCTTTTGTTGGGACATAGATTGATATTCAAACTCATTTGTTTTTTAAATACCCGTGTCGCACTGTACCTTTTGTTGGGTCATAGATTGATAATCAAACTCATTTGTTTTTTTCCAAGTATTTTATTTCTATCTACTGAAAATCTCTGTCTATACCTTTGTGATATAATACTTTTTTGTTTTGATATTTGCAAAATAAATCACAGTTAAGCTGCCTTATATTCATAATCTAAGAGTGTACCTAACAATATTAAAGCGTTCATTCAAAACAACAAGCGTAGTGCTGATTCCTAGAATCAGAATATTTACAACTATGTTTCTTTTTTGTTAAGAGTAGAAAACTGCTCATCTATATAAAATACAAAAAAAAACTTGAAACAAATGCACCTACTTTTGAAAAGGAAAAAATATTTCTTCGTAATTGGAACAAAATTTTGTGTCGTTTCCCAATAATTGTACACACGGGCGCACGTCAGTAGAGACCAAAGGATTCGGACTCCATGCTCCGCTCGGATATATACCCGTATATTTCTATGGTAGAGGCAGTTTGACCTGGTGCAGGTCTTTGGTTTCGGGCGTTACCATCGTGGCACTCTATATGGTCATTTAATTAGTTCTTGATAGCAAAAGATATGCATGTACTCATGATACTAAACAACTTTTTCCAAGGAACATAGGTCGAAATAAGAAAAACCAAATTTGACCTCCCGTACAAAATGCGCTATCAGCTGATGCAGTTTCTATGTGAGGTCAAAACTTGATTTTCGTATTTCGACCTATGTTCCTTGGGGAAAGTTGTTCAGTATCATGAGTACATTCATACCTTTTTTTATCAAGAACTAATTAAAAGTCACCCCTATACTGGTTTATTTTCTACGTGCATGCTGCTGTGCGTACCCTTTTTGTTTTAGGTTGTAATTTAAAATAAATTATAAATCTTTCAGCACGTGTGACTGTCTACGTAGAGTATTATCTTTATCTCTAGATATAGTTTCACTTGTTTGTCCAAGGTCTTCGGCTTGCTTCACGGTTTCGGGGAGTACATCACTCATTGTATTAGGAGCGAATAGGGTGACACACCCGCCTAAAAGAGAAACTGCACTGAAGGTCAAAGATGGCAGTCCATACCAGTAGTCTATCTGAAATAAGCAGAAGAGGTTAATAACAATTACTTACATTTGCTTTATTTTTAGGGTTCCGTACCTCGAATGGAAAAAAACTCAGCACTTTTAGGATCACTTTGTTGTCCGTCTGTCTGTCAAGACCCTTTGCTCCAGAACGGGCAAAGGTATCAAGTTGAAATTAATAAATTAAATAGTAAGGACCCTTGAAGCTGTAAAAACTCTATAAGCTTCTTGGACAGCACAATTGAAAGATCCGCCCGTTTACCTATGTCTCTGTCTTCTGGCATTTTTGAAAATATCAGACATTTGTGCAACAAAACAATCTCACTATCTGCATTTCCTTCTCTTTAGGGACTAGACAGCGCATAATGGTGAGTAAAGGGGCTCCTAAACGAGCAATAGTTTTTCTGCAATATGTGGCTGCAATATTGACGAAATATTGCAACTACTTCGGCCATAGGCTACTACTTCGGCCTTTCATTTCATTATTTCATTTCATTTCATCACAATTTTTTCTTATTACAGATTATGTCCGAACATTTCGGCAATACTATGGCTCATATGTTTTTCTTGTACACGGGCTACAAAATTGGGCAACAATGGCCGACGAATAGGTACATCTGCTTCGCAGCGGGTTAAGTTATTTTGGAAAATAAAAAACGAAAGAAGAAACTAGATTATGCATTCGACCTTACTTAAATAGGCGTGATATTTTAAATACGCTTAGTCATGAAATAAGCCATATTTTTAAATTCTAAAAACTTAAGAAATTCTATAAATAAATAAATATTTAAATTCAAGATGTTCTAGAACACGGCAGAAATGTCCCCAAATATGGGTTGACGATTGCCAAAAAAAAGCAACCTTCATGTCATAAGAAAGGGACGCACATATGCAACTTAACGAAACAACAATATAGCAGGCCCGACAATATTGCAGTATTTTCAATTACCATGCGAACATATCGGCCACACATAAAATTGCATTGGCCATACCAAAGATATGAGGCTATATGGCCGGGCCATACTTAAATTATTGCTGTATGTTGCATAGTCTGGCTGACATACCTGGCAATATTGCCGGCAATTGTATTGCAGCCACATAGTGCAGTGAAAATGTTGCCCGTTTAGAAGCACCTTAAGCACCTTTCGGGAAAATACTGCAATATGCAATATAAGTGAGTGTATAATAAGCGCCAACAAACAGTTTTACTGTTTGGCGCTACAGAACAAAAATGTAATGTGATTTAAAAATAATGATGTTGAATAAAATAAAATAAATAAATAAATAAAATTGCCGGGCCTGCTCTATTGTTGTTTCGTTAAGTTGCATATGTGCGTCCCTTTCTTATGACATGAAGGTTGCTTTTTTTTTTGGCAATCGTCAACCCATATTTGGGGATATTTCTGCCGTGTTCTAGAAAATTTCTTCAGTTTATAGAACTTCTTTAGTTTCTAGAATTAAAAAATATAGCTTATTATTTTATGACTAAGCGTGTTTGAAGTATCACGCCTATTTAAGTAAGGTCGAATCCATAATCGAGTTTTTTCTTTAATTTTTCATTTTACAAAATAACATAAGCCGCTGCGACGAAGTGGTATTCGTCGGCCATTGTTGCCCAATTTTGTAGCCCTTGTACAGGAAAAAATATGAGCCATAGTATTGCCGAAATGTTCGAACATAATCTGCAATAAAATGTTTTTGTGATGGCCAAAGTAGTTGCAATATTTCGGCAATATTGAGCCATATTGCAGCCACATATTGCAGAAAAACTATTGCCCGTTTAGGAGCCCCTTTATAACAATTTCCCGTTTTCAATTGAGAGAGAGAGAGAGAGAAAACGTTTGTTCCAAAATATTGTGACAATTACAGTAAATTGTTGTATAAACATATGAACTTACAAATTAACATCATAAATAGATTGAAAAACACTCTAGTGTGCAACGTGGCACAACAAGAAAAAGGACACGATTTGTGACAAACTAGGACACGACACGACTCAGCAAAATGTACCTAAATGTCCGCCTAGACATACCAAACGCTGTTTAGCAGCAGAGAGTTTAGCCCACGCTATCGAAGCGTGGGCTAAAACCTCCTTGGCCGCACCTTATCGGATCTCAGGAAGAGGGATCATGTGAAAGTTAGAACAAGTTGTAATTGGATGTCAAAGATGTTAATGCAAAGTTCTTACAAAGGAAAATATTTCGTGCTCAACGCAACCATATAAAAGGCATTAAAGAGGATTTTAATATGTATATAGAATTTATTAAAAACATTATGTTACTTACCAATAATGGAGTTTGTGGTGCAGTAGCAGAGCCAACTCTGCCCAAAGATGAACACAGAGCATGCATTGAGTTCCTGGTGTATGTAGGAAACAGTTCAGAGGTGAATATGTACGTGGTAGAAAAATATATGGTAACCATAAAGCTTCCGCTTAAATACAGCAAGGTAGATAACCATGGCGTACCTGATAAAAAATGACACTTTTACATAAGTACATTACAAACATAAAAAAACCGGCCAAGTGCGAGTCGGACTCGCGCACCGAGGGTTCCGTACCACCACATAATCATAATTGTATTAGTTGAAATTTCAGTAAGTTAATGTGCTTGATTTTTTGAGTCCGACACGCGCTTGACCAAATTTTATTATGTGTTGTTATTTTATAGCTTATGCACTATAAACATACAAATTTTCAAGTTTGTAAGTGTTCCAGTTTTTAAAATAGAACTCTCCTCCTCTCTTATATGAATGTTCTTGAAACGGGAGCTCACCACAATTGGTTAGCAGTAGTTGTGAGACAAGTTGTAATATTGAATGATTTCTGACTTTTTCCTTTATTTGTACTGTGAGACCTAGCTTCTTGCCAAATTTCATAATTTTAGGTCAACGGGAAGTACCCTGTAAGTTTTGCTTTTTTGCATAAATGTATGGAGATGAAGACATAAAAAGCCATATCTTTTGATTGCGTAGTTGTAAAAAATTGAAATTTTCAGATCTTGTGTGGTTCATGGATCCTAATATATGGTATTACTTTCAACCTGATACCTTTACCCGTTCGTGAGATAAAGGGTCTTGACAGACAGACAGACAGACGGACAACAAAGTGATCCTATAAGGGCTCCGTTTTTTTCTTTTGACGTACGGAACCCTAAAAAGGACGGGTTGCACTCCGGGAGTGCGGGTAGAAGTGAAAACTTGCATTTTTTAATATTATGCTTTTTGTAAGGGTCGATCGCGCCATTGCTCGCGTACTTCTTTGATGTCACTGAATAAAAAGCCGTATTATAATAACAATACGGTTGACAGTTGACGCTCTTTCAATCAGGCTACGGATCTAACGCGACATCTGACGCGACGCGAGTAACATTTTTTACCCATCTAAAAAAGTGCCAAGCGCCGCTAAAGAAGGATCACTTTATTGTCCGTCTGTCTGTCTGTCAAGACCCTTTGATACGAACGGGTAGAGGTATCAGGTTGAAATTGATACCATATATTAGGGTCTATGAACCACACAAGATCTGAAATTTTCAGCTTTTTACAATGACGCAATCAAAAGATATGGCATTTTATGTCTGCATCTCCATACATTTATGCAAAAAAGCAAAACCTACAGGGTACTTCCCGTTGACCTAAAATTATAAAATTTGGCAAGAAGCTAGGTCTCACAGTACAAATAATGGGAAAAGTCTGAAATCATTAAATATTACAACTTTTCTCACAACTAATGGTAACCAATTGTGGTGAGCTCCCGTTTCAAGAACATTCATATAAGAGAGGGGTCAAGTTGGATGGTCGCGGAGGCGATTTTTGTTTTAGTTCTATTTTAAAAACGGGAAGACTTACAAACTTGAAAATTGGTATGTTTATAGTGCATAAGCTATAAAATAACAACAAATAATAAAATTTGGTTAAGCGCGTGTCGGACTCAAAAAATCTAGCACATTAACTTACTGAAATTTCAACTAATACAATTATGATTATGTGGTGGTACGGAACCCTGGGTGCGCGAGTCCGACTTCCACTTGACCGGTTTTTTTAGTAGTGGAGCCTCTCTTAATTTTTTTATGTTTATTATTATTATTATGTGTTGTTGTAGCGGCAACAGAAATATATAATCTGTGAAAATCTTTACCTTTCAGAAACAATTTCTCTTCATTTTTATCATACATGAGATTGTCTAACACATCTTTATCTATATCGACTTTACACGTGCAACAAAAGCAGACTGACACATCATCAGGTCAGCTTTCGCTACAGTGTGATAAAGATTGTTTAGAAGAGGGTGGCAGACGAGCAGACGGGTCACCTGATGGTAAGTGATCACCGACGCCCATACTTACTTTCCGGTGCAAAAGGCTGAAGGAAGCAAATTAACGCTGCTAAAAAGAAAGCGCCGATCAAAACAGATTTTCTTCTAAATGATTCCAAAACCCACAGTGTTGCAAATCTCGCCGGAAGGTCTATTAGACTCATTGATCCGTAATTTATATATTTATTCCCTGGCAATGATACAGAATTTATAGATATTCCGTAACCAACAAATGTAGAAGCCGACCACCAAACTAAGCATATAAAGAATCTGTTTATCATGACCTTTGATGAGAATGTGCTTCTCAAGCACTGTTTTAGAGACACTTTCTCTTCATTTTTATCATACATGAGATGGTCAAACAAATCTTTATCTATATCGGCTTTACATGATTTAGCTGCGTTTTCCAATATAGCAACAGCTTTGTCTTTCTTTCCTTTGGAAAGTAGCCACCTTGGGCTTTCGTCTAGCAAGTAGAAATATATTACAAAGATTATTGCAGGGCCGTATAAAACCAATAATAAGTGTCTCCAGTAGGGCACGAGCCAAGCCATGAATGCAAAAAGAACGCTGCCGAAAGTACTTCCCAAGGAGCACAGTATTTTAGTGAGCACTCTTTTATCATTTGATACCATTTCTATCACTGCAAAAGAAAGAATAAACTTATTGTAATACTAATACTACAACACTGTCTTATCTAAATGAAACATATTTTTATTTGTCGTTATTTTCAAGTAAAGACTGTACAATTTATTATGAAAGCAGCTTTTAAAAGAACTTTACTCCTGAATACGATAGTACTCTATGTGTTGTGTCTATGCTCCCACGTAAGCCTTAAAGGCCCAGGCTTGTCCTGTGGCATGCAGAAAGTGCAAAATATATAATAATTATAATAACGAAAATGATGTACTCAATCTATAATGTATATCAGAAGAATAAACTGACTGACATATCAACGAACTGCCTTAACCCTCAAGTAACTTCAAAGTTTGCACAGAGAGGACTTTGCGAATGTTTTTATGTCCACAGGTACAAAGTCTCGGGCGACAGCAGCGGTTATAGAATAACATGTTACTTACTTAAAATATAGACCGGTGAGTAAACGATACCGAAAGTAGAGTGAAAGAATTCCATTAGAATGTAACACCAGTAATTGGTAACAAAGCTCTTAAGGATTCCAATGGTCGTGCTCGTCAGAGCACTGACCATGATCAGGCTTTTTCTTCCCCACCTGTAAATGAAAATCCAAGTCCGAGTGTTTCCACCGTCAACACTAAAATAGACTGTAAACTGACCATTTTGTTTTTATATATGTTACGACTACGGTTTAAACTAAATGATAACATATATTCGAAGCTAAAACAATTTTCTTAACAAACAAACTGGTCTTAAAAAAAAAGAAAACCTGTCGGATAGAGGTCCCACGAACAACAGACCGACTCCGTACCCGACACTCTGAATAGTTCCAACTAAGGTCCTTTTCCACTCCTGACATGCCAGCTGAAACTTTAAACAAAATATGTCATCATCATTATCATAACATCTCGTAAAATTATACCAGAAGGAGCATCTCAGAGAAGAGGCATGAGGACAACCTAGTCAAATCAACTACTTTTTAGGGTTCCGTACCTCAATAGAAAAAAACGGAACCCTTATAGGATCGCTTTGTTGTCCGTCTGTCTGTCTGTCTGTCTGTCTGTCTGTCTGTCTGTCAAGACCCTTTATCTCACGAACGGGTAAAGGTATCAGGTTGAAATTAACACCATACATTAAGGTCTATGAACCACACAATACCTGAAAATTTAAATTTTTTGCAACGACGCAATCAAAAGATATGGCATTTTATGTCCTCATCTCCATACATTTATGCAAAAATGCAAAACCTACAGGGTACTTTCCGTTGACCTAAAATTATGAAATTTGGTAAGAAGCTAGGTCTCACAGTACAAATAATGGGAAAAGTCTGAAATCATTAAATATTACAACTTTTCTCACAACTAATGGTAACCAATTGTGGTGAGCTCCCGTTTCAAGAACATTCATATAAGAGAGGTGTGTTCGCTAAGGAGATTTTCGTTTTAGTTCTATTTTAAAAACGGGAACACTTACAAACTTGAAAATTGGTATGTTTATAGTGCATAAGCTATAAAATAACAACAAATAATAAAATGTGGTCAAGCGCGTGTCGGACTCAAAAAATCTAGCACATTAACTTACTGAAATTTCAACTAATTAATTAATTAAATTATGATTATGTTGTGGTACGGAAGCCTCAGTGCGCGAGTCCGACTCGCACTTGGCCGGTTTTTTTTGAATGTCAAAACAAAAATCTTCATAATATTTTGTGTGAAATTAATTCAAAATTAAATAAACTAATTTAAAACTGCACACTTTTGAAATGGTTAGTTTTTCAGCAATTATGTAAGTATACACCGTGGGCCCGAGTAACCCGAGAAACTTTAACCAGCTATTTCTGAAGATGTTTTAAGTAAATAATGTTATATGAACATAGGTCCAATTGTGAAATTTTAACTTAGCTAGTTTTTGGAACAAAATAAATCCATTAAGTTTTATACTTTCTTGAAAACAAATCACTAGTATTAGTAAGCGAACATTAAAACAATTGACGAACTACTTTCACACCATTGACGTAATAAACGCCCCCTGGCGTAGTTTCCAAAATCTTTGTTCGACACAATACGACGTCTACGTCACATTCACTAGTACCCCAGTAAGATTGAGCCATATTAAGGGAATTAGCGGTACAAATTTATTCGATACCAAAAGTTTTAGCTTTGTGTGATCGTTGACCCTCTTCACAACCTCAAATAAATTCCTCTCGATTATTGTGAAGGCTACCCGCAGAAGAGAAGAAAGGTCCTTTTTTAGGACTTTCGCTAGCAACTTGAAAACGGTGCGTCTTAGAGACAAGGCTTTCAAAGATAGATTAAAGCCTAGTAAATTTACCACAACTTTTTCCTTTTACATAACTAGCTGTGCCCTACGACTTCGTTTGTGTGAAGTGTTGATTGCGGCTGCGTCGCTTTTAACTTCATAATCGCATATCTTCTGTTACGGTTATCCGATTGCAATGAAACAAAATTTATATGATGCACCAACGAAAGTGTCATACAACATTGAAAAATTAATTTGAATCGGTTCAGTAGTTCGTGAGTAAATGACGGACAGCCGCTTGAAATTTAAAATTCGAATATTTCGTGTTATAGTTAACCGATTTCATTGAAATAAAACTCATGCATTGCAAAAACTTACGTTTGACATATTAATGAAATTTCTGTTTAAATCTGATCAGAAGTTTGCGAGTGAATCGAATCTGTGTGTTTGTCTGTTTTTCTGTCTGTCCGCGGCTTAGCTCAGAAGGCTTCAGTACTAGATAGCTGTAATTTTGTATCAATACACGTATTAACCACTCGGACAAATTAGTAAAAAAAAACAATGCTCCCCCAACAGAAAAAAATGATTCTAACAAAAAATTTCAATTTGAAGTTTAATATTTCGCAAACGGATCCCTAAATCGAAAAATGATCGTAACCACGGATCGTAACACACTCACAATGTTTTTAAAAGACCATTCTAATGATACCCCCCCACATTATGTGGTACACAAAAAATTTATAAAAAAAATCACCACTTCACGTGTAGGGAAGATAAAACTTTTCTTTTTTTTTACTAATTTGTCCAGGTGGTTAATACGTTTATTCATACCAAATTACAGCTTTCTAGCACTAAAGCAACTGGACAGTACTCTATCAAGAATAGTGAATTGGCTTTGTGAACACAATCTACAGTTAAATTTCGCAAAAACTAAACTAATCCAAATGAAACCTTTCCAAAAAAGTCCTTTACATATAAATTTTTCTTATCAAAACAACATAATCGAATGCGTCAATTCATATACATTATTAGGCATAAATATAGACTCCAACATAAATTGGAAAGAGCATGTATCTAAAATTACGTCTAAATTATCTAGATTTACTTATGCTTTGTATGAATTGAAAAAATGTACGGATAAATAAACAGCCCTGTGTGCATATTATTCATATGCACACTCTTGGCTTCAATACGGGATAGTTTTGTGGGGTAACTGTACGGATATAGAAAAATTATTTAGGCTACAAAAAAGATGTCTTAGAATAATAGTAAATATTAATAAATTTGTAAGTTGTAAACAATATTTTTCAGAACTAGGAATACTGACCCTAACATCGATTTACATACTAGAAGCAAGTTTACTGGTTAAAAATAATATGCACCTCTACCAACAATATTCCAGACCACAGAACCTTAGACCACAGAATAGATTAGACATTCCTTTTTCCAAATTGAAGATTTATCATACCGGGCCCTATGCAATGTCTGTAAAAATTTATAATAAGCTCCCTCAAACAATAAAAGATGAAAGTGATCCCCAGTTATTTAAAAGATCTCTAAAAACGTTTCTTACTCAGAAAAGTTACTACTCAATAGAAGAATTTTTATGTGAAAAGGCATAATACGCATGTAAATTAAAGAATATAAGTGGGTATATTCGAATTAAAAGTAGTAGTTTTAGTTTAATTAAGCTTAGTTTATAATATTTTTCTAGTTTTAGTTAAAATTGCGGTGCCCTGTCAGGGTTCATGTTATAGCTGTACCTTTTAAATAATATCTATTGTACAACATGGACGCAATAAAGATTTGAAACTTGAAACTTGAAGCCTTCTGAGCTAAGCCGCGGACAGAAAGAAATACAGACAAACACACAGATTCGATTCACTCACAAGCTACTGATCAGATTTAAACAGGGTTTCCAGTTATGTGTCAACCGTAAATTGCTGCAATTATTAAGTTTTATTTAAATGAAATCGGTTTACTTTAACACGAAATATTCGAATTTTAAATTTCAATCGGCTGTCCGTCATTTACTAACGAACTACTGAACCGATTCAAATGAATTTTTCAATAATATATGACACTTACGTTGGTGCATCATATAAATTTTGTTTCATTGCAATCGGATAACCGTAACAGAAAATATGCGATCCGCAATCAACACTTTACACAAACGAAGTTGTAGGGCACAGATAGTTATGTATAGGGAAAGAGTTGTAGTAAATTTACTAGGCTTTAATCTATGTTTGAAAGCCTTGTCTCTTAGACGCACCGTTTTCAAGTTGCTAGCGAAAGTCCTAAAAAAAGGACTTTCTCGATCTCTCCTGCGGGTAGCCCTAACAATAATCGAGAGGACTTTGTTTGAGGTTGTGAAGATGGTCAACGACTACACAAAGATAAAACTTTTGGTATCGAATAAATTTGTTCCGCTAATATTTTTGTTCTTCCCTGACTATTGTTTTATTGGAGATTTTTCAACTAGTTAATTTATAAAAATAATGAAAATCTCGAAAAGTAAGTGTTTTCGAACTATACGTTATAACACTTTTTTACTCCAATTAGACATCAGAATCGATGGTTAAAATCTTTCGGGTTACTCGGTCCCAAGGTGTATCATTGCTGAAAATCTAACCATTTAACCACGGTGGTTGAAGTCCTGCGTCGAGCTATACGCAGAATAACCCTGCTACCCATAGATTGGTTCACGATACCTTAACGCCGGCAGAACAAAGATCAACTAAGTATGCTTAATACTCAAGTGTATTAGTTATTGAAATTCTTGGTATCACGAGGAAACTAACCTCAGCGACGAAGCTGTTTGGATCATCGTACACCCACTCCGTGCACATCTCAGTGGAGTTGCTGAGACTTGCGCATGAGTTGTTACCAAACCGCTCGTCTGCGCATCTTAAATAATAATTTAAAATTTAATAACATTAATGATAATGGTAGTAGTAAAATTTTATTAATTTACTGATTTACTGCATGTTCAGCAGTAAACTTACAACATTTGTAAAACTCGCAAATGTAAACTAAACAAAAAAATAAAACTCGTGAGAGACTGCAGCAACAGTATTTTATCGTCATCAAACTCAAAATAATTTAATCATTGTTGGATATTTAAAAACTCTTAATGACGTCAGCTAAACGACATCGCTACACAAACAAAGTGGTGCCAAGGAAGGGAAAAAAGAAGCGACAATAAATAAATAATAATAAAATAAAATTAATTTATTTCAGGCACAGACATCTAACAGACCTATATAAATAATTACAGACATTATAATTTAACAAAATAAATTAAAATTAAAACATAGCATATGTTATTTATTATATTGAATTCGTCATATTGCGTGGCACATTATTAACATTCTGGTAAATACCTACTTACTTGAAAATATTAAGTGGTCAATAAATTCGGGTTACATTCATTTAAGTAAATCATATACATTGCCTCCACAATAGCGTTTTTTGAGAAACATAGTCTTATGAAATGAGATTTTCAGTCTGTTTACTCGTAATAAGACAAAGACGTTTGCAACGCTGTTCTCAGCGAACATACCAGTCGCACTACACCGCCATGGCAGACCAAGTATAGCCCTAAGGGCATTGTTGTACTGCACACGAAGGGTATTGAAAGTGCCCTTCGTGTAGTTGTACCACAAATGGCTGATGTAAAACGACTGGCAGTACGCCGTGAACAGCGTGAGTTTAACTTGCTTAGAGCAGTGGGCAAACCGCCTCGCGAGCATATTAGCTCGCATCGCAAGTGCACGTCTTTGTCTTTCTAACTCCTCGTCGTCCTTTAAGGACTCGGTTATGATATGTCCTAAGTATTTAAACTTTGTAAGGAGATATGACGGGAATACACGCAGGGCCTCGTCCTGCCTGAAAAATAACAATTTCTGTCTTCTGCACATTGTAAGTAAGACCATTTGCACATGCATATTTTTCACAAATATCTAATAGTTGACGGAGGACATGCACTGAAGGGCTCAGCATCACCATGTCATCGGCGTAACTCAGGTTGTTGGCACAGGCACCTCCGACATGACAGCCGACCCTGGTGCTGCTGAGCTCCTCCAGGAGATCATTCACATACAGGTTGAACAGGACTGTAGAGGTTATTCCGCCCTGTCTAACTCCGCATTTCAGTTTATAAGGTACAGAAAGTGACTGTCCCATCCTAACTCGGTTCTCCTGGTTCATATACCAGTACTGTAGTAAGTTAGTGACCTTGTCGTGTACTTCAGTACGTCTCTGCTTTTGCCAAAGTAAATTATACTCTATTGAATCGAAAGCCCGGCTGAGATCCAGGAAGCACGAGTAAACTGAGGTATTTCTACTTACATAGTACTTTACCGTGTTTTTTAGAGAAAATATGGCTAAGTCTGTGGAGAGACCTTTCCTGAAACCAAACTGAGCATTGTTCAGTGGGATATTAACTTCGTTTAAGTGTGCGTTTATGAGTCGTTCGAATATTTTAGATATAATTGTTGCTAATGATATAGGGCGGTAGTTAGCCAGGCTGGACACGTCACCTGTCCTATTTTTTATGATAGGTAAAACAATTGTTTTCATTAATTCATTCGGTAGGCAGCTATGTTCCATACAAGCATTAAAGAGGAGACAGAGTTTTTCATACAGTAAAGTTCCACCGAATAAAACAAGCTCCACGCTTAGGCCGTCGTAAAAACCCACGCGCCCTGTAACCGTAGCCTAATCCCATGGATTTTTTTCTCTTCTAGGTAATCTGATATTTTATAATAACCTTTGTTATAAAAGTTTTGCTTGATAAGAGTTTTGAACGAACAGCTCGCTTTTGTAGTATCAAAATGTTGTTTGCATCCGCAACATGACCCCCTAACAACAGGCCATAAGAAATGAGACTATGGAAATAATTGAAGTAGACTAACGAGGCTCTTATTTTTTGACATTGGAAATGTCTTTTCGTTCGTTCTAGTATAGGCCCCGTTTTCACGAAAAAGTGCGATCCTCTTATATCTCGGAGAGTTATGAAGATATGATATTCAAAAAGGACTCAAAAGACGCGTATTTACAAGGACTACAAAATGCAAAAATAATTATTCGAGAAAATCAAAAACTAAATAGTTATGGCCGAAAGAGTGCAAAAAAAAAACATTTTTTCCGATTTTTTTATTTTGGCGCTCGATATTTTGGAAACGAAGAATGATATCAAAAATTTGAGAAAAATTCCTCTGGAAAATTTAGTCAGCTACAATTTGAGCCTAAAACAAAGACGATCGGGTTAAGGGTTTGCCCTGTAGCCTAACCTTTTTATTACAAGCTTATATTAAACTTGCCTTGTTAGTGTGGCACAAATCCAGTAATAGAATTTTAGACCAGTTATCATTATTCGATCCAGCTGAAATTTAGCATACTTATGTAAGTTCGGTGACAATACAATGTTATGGTATCTACGAGCTGGTCTGGTATTGAAGACGGAAGGTGGCCATAGGAACTTCTAAACGGAGCGACGTAACCCCATCAAGTTTGGGTTCGTTGGTTTTGTCTTTTCAAGTACTCTGGTCACAGATGATCACCAGGGTCCTGATGATGAAGTCAGAAGGTGGCCAGAGGAACTCCTAAATTAAACAAGACAGACTCGTTGAATTTGGGTTCGTTAGATTTGTATTCCCAAGTACTTTGGTTCCAGATGATGATCAGGCACCACATGATGGAGTCAGAAGGGGCCATAGGAACTAATAAACTAAACGAGATAATCCCGTCGAGTTTCGGTACATTAGACTTGTATTCCCAAGCACTTTGGTCCTAGATGATGGTCAGGGTCCAGATGATGAAGTTGGAAGGTGGCCATAGGTATTCTTAAACTGAACATGATAGACCCGTCGTGTAAGGGTTCGTTGGATTTGTAGTCCTAAGCACTTTGGTCTCAGATGATGATCAGGATCCAGATTATGAAGTTGGACGATGGCTATAGAAACTCATAGAACAAACAAGATTGACCAGTCGTGTTTGCGTTCGCTAGACTTGTATTCCCAAGCACTTTGGTCTTAGGTAATGGTCACAGCTCAGATGATGGAGTCGGACGGTGGCCATAGAAACATCTAAAATAAACGAAATAGACCGATCATATTTGGGTTCTTTAGATTTGTATTCCCAAGCACTTTTGTTTCAGTTGATGATCACGGTCCAGATGATGGAGTTGGACGTTGGCTATAGGAACTAATAGAATAACCAAGATAGACCCGTCGTATTTGGGTTCGTTAGACTTGTATTCCCAAGCATTTTGGTCAGAGATGATGATCAGGGTATAGACGATGGCGTCGTAAGATGGCCATAGGATTTTATAAACTAAACAAAATAGACCCGTTGTGTTTGGACTCGTCTGATGTGGGTTAGCCAATACTCGAAATTTTCCAGGGTTTAAAGATGGAACTGGAAGCTGGACAAAGCAACTTTGTTATAAACGTTGCCATCCTATACAGTTTCAGCTCGTTTGTGATTGGTGATTTCACGAAAGGTTTAGTGAACAGTGCCATTGGATACGTGACGAAAAGAATTTCACTCTACTGTCGGTGAGCACAGCTTTACGAGTACTATCAATCCAGGTAGAGTGTGGCAGTGACGGTATTCACATAATTTCACCAATTAAAACAAAACTAAAAAGTTGAAAATAAAATATAAATAAAAGAACTTTTTTTTCAACACATTTGCTCATAAAACAGCTCTATTTGCACTGTATTAAGGTCCATAATCCAGCTTATTAAACACGCGTGCTTTTTTCATTAATATAACTGCACTAGTGTTGTAATTTTTTTTTTTAATCGGCAAGATGCAAGGAGTTTCTATATCTATAACATTCATAATATTTTCATGAATTATTAAACTATGTTCGATAATATGATAAATAAATGTTTATTACATGGAAATACTTATATTAATCAACCAACTCACTACAAATTTGTCTTTAAAGTAACAAAATATTCAATATTAAATTACTCAAGGGAATGAGCCTCAGAACAAAGACCTCCTTGCTGTGTAAGCTGTTTGGCAGGTTAGTATTTTATTTTTGTTTTGTTTTTTATTATTATTTTTGAATGAGCCTCAGAACAAAGACCTCCTTGCTGAGTAAGCTGTTTGGCAGGTTAGTGTTTTATTTTTGTTTTGTTTTTTATAGCGGCAAGGTGCAAGGAGTTTCCATATCTATAACATTCATAATAATTAAATGAATTAAGAAACTGTGTTCGATAACATGATAAATAAACGTTAATTAAACGAAAATATTGATTTTAATCAACTAACTAACTACAAATTTGTCTTTAAAGTAACAAAATATTCAATTTTAAAATAATTTGTAAAGTAGTCTGTTTGATAATGTAGTCATTGTCTCCTGTGCGATCATTTATAATCTGTGTCTTCGAAAAAAGTAATATGCGCGCCATTGTAACACATATTTCTTGTTGTGAAATGTGTTTAATGTAATAAAAAAATTAATGACTTCTACAAATAAAAAAAACAGTGATAAGTGTAGAACGTCGAAAATTCTTGAACAAAAAACACAAGTCAAGTGCATCGGGTGAGAAATGTGAAGTTAAACGTCTACGAAATTTCCTTAGGAAAAAAAGGTAAGCGAATATGATTCGTTTTTATTCACAAATGTGTTGAAAAACGTCGTAAGAAGCTTGTGCACTTTGGTGATTACACCCTCGGCTGCGGGTCGGGCTGCAATTTCTGAGCCTAGGCTGTAATATCCGAAATAGCGCACGTGCATCTTAATGTACGGTCAACCGCTCGTCAGTGGAAACTTTTTCAACTCTATTACCATGACATAAAGTCCAAAATTGTTTCTACTGATGTGCTGTTGAGTGTACAGTTAAAACAAGCTTTTATTAAAAAAACAGTTGTACTAAAATTTCAAAATAGTACATTACTGTTAAGGCTGAAAATAAGTTCGCCTCGGCCATACAAGTTAACAAGGACGATAATTGCGATTCGGCCGCAACTTGTACAGTGCTTTTCTCCTATTTGTGAGGAAACAGAAAACAAAGTTAAAGGAATAAATCAAGCCTTTATTAATTCATATCAAAAACAACACTGCAGTTTGTGCAATTTGTTAATGAATTTTGAACACTTTTGCCAGATGTACTTGTTGTATACTTTGACTTAAGACCTAAAGCAAAAATTTAAACAGCTGTAACACGACAACAATGTACATTGATGTACAGTATTACATTACTGTCGTGTAGTGGACCTAAAGCCAAAATTCAAACAGCTTTAACACTACAACAATATACATTGTTTTAGTGCTTTGCATTTCTGTCGTGTAGCCTCCTTTTTTTAAAATAAGAGCACTGTTTACGAGCAAATAGGAGAAAATAATTTTATGCGAGAGTCGTGCTGATAAATGTTAGTTAAGTCGATAAATATAATAAAAAAGATCGATCTTAATCATGCATACAACTTTATAATATTCAATGACATCAAATGATTTGAAAGCTTACAAAGCGCAAATAAAAAAGGAGGAATTTTAACTATATAAAAATTTCATACCAAGCTTTCAAATCGTTTGATGCCATTGAACATTATAAAGTTGTATGCATGATTTCGTTTGATCTATTTTATTATATCACTATCACTACATACTCGTATTATAAAACAAAGTCGCTTCCCGCTGTCTGCCCCTATGCACGCTTAGATCTTTAAAACTACGCAACAGATTTTGATGCGGTTTTTTTAAATAGATAGAACTATTCAAGAGAAAGGTTTTTATGTATAATACATGCATAATATAGTAGAGAAACACTGATAATTTTAGAGGCTTAAATTTTTTTGGGCTTATATTGCAAACGCTGGCTGAACCCTACGAGATAGATCAAAATAATGTAATACAGTATCGTACACCTTAAAAACGTCTACAAAAAAGTCGGCAATGGTATATGTCTATCTCTTAGGGATGATCCAGAATAACCATTTTTTATCCTTTATTTTTTTTACGCAGTGATTTTAAGCAAACAGCATTAATCCTTATCCAATTAAGTACCTTAAATAATCATATAGATCAATATAGCTCTTTACAACATGTAATTTAAATGAATATTTTCGAAGATATTGCAGATTTAAAATGCAGGGACATAGCGGTTGCGGCGGTACCGGCCGGGGTGTTCCTATAAATCGTATATTTAGTATCAGCATTGCACCCGTTCGAAGCCGGGGCGGGTCGCTAGTTTATCTATATAACTATTATTTACCAACACGACTCTTGCATATTTTTTTTTTAATATTAGCACAACTGATATTTTTTTTAAAGTTTGTTTTTTTATTAATATTTTATGATTTTATAGTCGAATTCCTTAGATTCATTTCCAATGTGCTCGATACTCGTGTAAGACACGAAATCTGTGAATTTTTCACTGCGTATGCAGCAGAACTAAGTCTGTTCGACATTTATTAATATGCGATCCCCATAGTAATTTGTTGTCTGACGTAATACCTAGGAACACAACAGACTACAGATCCATAAGTTCCACACTAATAATATATTTGTAGCAGTTGGCGTCAAATTAGACTAAACCAATTTAACAAACTTAGTTTTGTTTTTGCTAAGTAGAAGATTATTTGCTGTGAACTACTCAACTGCATTAGGGATAGTAGTATTTACGTCGCAAATATTTTACTGTTGTCTTTTGACGTTGAAAATCAAAGATGTATCTGCAAATGGTACTATCTCATTCATGTCCTTTACAAGGTTTGGTAAATCGTTAATATAGACAATAAACAGGAATGGTCCAAGAATTGAGACTTGTGGAACGCCCATACAAATTTTTGATCCTAGGAACCTTTTACCATCAACGTAAACCTTCTGGATTCTTTCACTTAGATACGATCCCAGAAGGCGTAGAGCCTGGTCTCTAATTCCATGTTTCCTGATTATAAAACCATGATGCACACAATCAAAAGCCTTGGACAAATCACAGAAAACGTAAATGACATCACTTGACTCCTCCCAAGCGTCAAATATACTTTGAATTAGCTCAACACCTGCATCGATTGTTGAGCGGACCTCGTAAAACCGAACTGTTTGAAGTGTATCAAGTCGTTTTGACAAAAATGGCTTTGAATCTGATTTAAAATTATCTTTTCTAAGAGTTATTAGAATTGAAATAGGTCTAAAATTAGTAGGATCTGATTTACTACCAGCTTTAAATAATACTTGATAAGTAGGTATAGTGCTATATTGGCACTAATAATTTTAACTGACAGGCCATTTATATGCATTTTAATTCATGTGATTTAAAGGCTTTAATTATAACGAAAGCATTGATGTAACTCAAATTAAAATCTACATTGCAAACATCTACGTTCTGTTCAAGATAGGATTTGGAAAGAGTGGGAGATGAATTCAAGGACTTGGTAGTTGGAACTGGAATATCCGTAAAGATGTTTTTAAAACTTTTAGAAACTTATACATCTGTACTTATGATCTGATCATCAATCATTCCGAGCTGGAAGTCATTCTGTGGAGCTTTAGATTTTCCAGTTTCACTATTAATAGTTTTCCAAGTCGTTTTTGTAATGTTGGAACTATTTTTGATTTTATTCTTAATGAAATTTCATTTGGCTTCAACATAAACCCATTTTTATGTTTTTGAATAATTCTTTATGTTCTTTCCTCGTAAAGTTCATTAACCTTAACCTGCTTCGGTGTATTCCCACTGTTGCCCAATCACTAAACATTGGATCCTCATTTATAATGATTTTTTTTCTTTGAGTATAGCATCATACTCACTTTTGGTTAAAGTAAATAGTGACTTATACAATTTATTTGGATTGTCGCAATATAGTAAGTTTGGTAGTTTTTCTTCAACATTACTTTTGTAGCGGCTAAGTCAACCTTCATTAATAAGCATGCACGTGATATCTTTTTTTAATGCTTTTTTGCGCCGTGACTTTGAAAATCGCAAACTGGCCAGAATGATCAGAGCCCAATTTATTGATAATTGATTTAAGTACCTACTGGTTCTAAATTAGTAAAAATATTATCAATGCAAGTAGATGAGGACGCTAATATTCTGATGGGCTCCAAAAAATATTCAGAAGATCATAGCATAGGAACAAAAATTTAAATCTATTGCACATACTGAATTCTTCTAAAATTTTAATAATCTCCACATACTATAATGCCTTTGTTGGTGATACTAACTTTAATTAAAGCTTTATCCATGGTTTTTCATATTTTTTTCATATGATAAAGTTGGAGAGCTGTATACGCTTATAACAATAAGCTGCTCGAGTTCAGACAGGCTCAGAACATCTATACGTTCCTTACACTTTTGCAACTTATTGTCAAGTATTAAGGAGCCACCTCGTATCCCATTGACTCTGAGTAGCAAAATTACAAAAATCTAAATTCAGCATCAAAATTTGTGTTCGGGCATTATTTTTCTCTTTAAATAAGGCATACTCGTACATACAGGTTATGTCTTGTTGGTGCTAAATTGAAAGTGTCATTGAAAGTTACATTTTTGGTCTAAGCTATGGAGTAAAAATTGTATAATTGTTAATAAGTACACGTGGTAAGTATTTGATAAAAAAGCAAAAAAATAATTCTTTTGTTCAATAAATACCTGTATGGTGACCTTTCTGCAACGAAAATGTAGTCGCTGCACAAAAAAACGTCATGTATGTTTAATAAACAGCACATCAGTATAAATCCCACATAATAATGCCCTGACAGTTTGAATTTTACTAAAATATCATCTAAAAATACAATTGGTTTCTCAGGGATATTTTGTTCAGACATTTTCTTCATGAATTACAACGTGTTAAGTGATCCGTGATGTTGTGGGTGTTGTTTATTCACCAGTTGTTTAAAAAGATTACTTATGCAAATTTATTTCCGACTATGAAAAGATTTTTCAGAGCATAATATTTTTGCATTACTGCGTTTACTATTGTTTCATGTCTTGAATGTAGTATGAAAAACTTAAGGGGTTCCCAAATTAAAGAGTTGTAAGTCTAGATGCACTTAATAATTACATATCATTCATTATCAACAAAACTAAGGTTTCCATCAACAATCATCATTCTCGTTACCAGGACCCCGAGACAAGCTTTCTATATCGTAAACGCTATAGAAGTAGGGAAGAAGAACGTTTCCGATACCTAGGTGCTGACCGCTCTCGTGATCTGCGATGTGTTGGAAATTTGATGAGGGCACATTTCCTGATTTGTTAAAAATTGCAGTAATAAAACCCATTCATAAAAAGGAGACCCAAATAATCCGAATCATTATCGTCCCATATAAATGTTATCCTCGTTCTCTAAAGTATTTGAAATGGCTATGGCAGAAAGGTTGGGTTCGTTTTGCAAAAAATATAATATTATACACGAAAATCAAAATGGTTTTAGGAAAAATAGATTTACAACTTTGGGAGTGTACAAATTTATTCAAAACATAATAAAAATACTTAATTGTAAAAAATATGCTGTGGGTGTGTTATTAGACATGAGCAAAGCATACGACGGGGTCAGTCATCAAATATTATTAGACAAATTGTATGGCATTGGCGTCAGAGGAATTGCACACAAATGGTTCCAATCATATGTACATAAGCGAGAACAATATGTTGAAATACAATATCAAAACTCTATAGCAGGAACAATAAGTAGTATAATATCAAAACGAACATACGTGTCAGGTTCAATCCCACAAGGTAGTGTAATAGGATGTTTGTAGTTTTTGTTGTATATTAACGACCTGCCGAAACTATGTGATGAAGGTCCAGCACATGCGTTGTTTACGGACATCCTGAGCGGCATGTCGAGGTAGCGTCAAGTCTGATGCCCTCTCATCAGCGATGGGTGTAGCTCAGGGCTCATCGTTGTCAAATATTTTGGTTTCGTTACTTATTAATGATTTGCCTCATGATGGAGAGACGTTTATGTATGCCAATGATGTCGCCTGTGTCGTTTCCGCTCCATGTGTAAGGCGTCTGGAAGAGAGGTTAAATGAAGCCGCGGCCCAATTACGTGGGACACTCAGAAATATTTGCGACACTAAAAAAAATTGTTCTACAGGTACATATATTTTTATTAAATCTTTTCAAAGTACTCTCCACCAGCCTCTATACAAAGATTCATGCGTCTGAACCAGTTTTCAAAACACTTTTTCCAGTCCGCCGTAGACACCTCGTTTACAGCCTGCTCGAACGCAGCCAGCGCATCTTCCGGCGACGAAAATTGTATCCCCTTGAGCTGATTTTTTATTTTTGGAAATAAAAAGAAGTCACACGGTGCTAGATCAGGGCTGTAAGGAGGGTGACCCAGGAGTTTGACTGGTGTGCTGTCCAGGAAGTCCCTCGTTTTGAGCGCGGTGTGTGCAGGCGCATTGTCGTGGTGGAGCAGTAGTCCGCGGAGCCCTGTGTTTGGTCGCTTGTTGCTCACAACAGAAAAAACTTCTGGTAAACATTTGGTAGTATACCATTCGGCGTTGATGCTTCTTTGATCTCGTAAGGGAATTGAGGCCAAGTGGCCAGTCAAATTAAAAAAGCTGGCGATCAAAATCTTCCCCCCGCTTCGAGATCGCTTCACTTTGGTAGGCGTTGGTTCATTTTGAAACACCCAAACTGTCGACTGGCGCTTGGTTTCTGGATCGTATTGATAAATCCAGGACTCATCACCTGTTACGATGTCGTAAACACGCCGAGACGAGCCTGCTTCAAATTTGTTCAGCATATCACGGCACCATTCCACCCGGGCCTGCTTCTGAGCGTCGGTGAGGTAGTGCGGCACCCAGCGCGATACTATCCTCCTCACGCGAAGATGCCCGTGTAGAATCTCGTGAACGCTTCCCGATCCAATCTTTAATATGTGCTGAATCTCCTGATATGTAATTCGCCTATTATCTTGGATTAAATTTTTCACTGCTAGCACGTTTTCTTCCGTAATAGCCGTCAAAGGGCGACCGCTTCTTTCTTCATCCCCCAAGGTTGGTCGACCGCGCCTAAATTCGTTATACCAACGATACACGGTTGCCTTGGAGGGGCCTTCATCCATAAATGCCATTTGAAGTCTATCGAACGATTCATCCGGTTTCAGGCGACACTTGAAATCGTAAAAAATCATAGCTCTAAAATTTTCCCGGCGCAGATCCATTTTTCAGTAAGACACGATACTTTGAATTGGCTCGCAAAAAATGTGGAGGGAAATTTTGAAAATGGAACACACATATTTTTACTTACAAGTAATCATATTTTCGAAAAAGATTCTGACCGGCCAGTCTCCCATATATAAAAACTATTTTTCGCAATACTTTCTGAGTGGCCTGGTACTGCGGTGGTTCACTTGTAACGGTTTGGTTCTAAATCTAAAGAAGACGCATTTCCTCCACTTTCACCTAGGAGGCAAACCACCGGACCCCATTACAGTGTACGTGGACAGCACTAAACTGCAGCAAAATACATTCACTACATTTTTGGGTTATGAATTGGATCGCGGTCTGACGTGGGAAACCCATATAGAAAAGATATGTGGCAAACTGGGGAGTGCCTCTTTTGCATTGTGGCGACTGGCTCAAGTGGTGCCTCAGGACGTAGCGCGCTCATGCTATTTCGCCACAGTACACTCAATTCTTACGTATGGCGCTGAACTATGGGGGCGGGCCGCAGAATGGGAACGTGCTTTCCGAATGCAAAAAAGAGCCATTCGTGCCATAGTACATGCACGGCAGGACGTTTCCGCACTTGGTATTCTTACTCTGCCATCAATCGTGATTTATCAGATTGCCGTATATGTACATTTGCACAAAGTTCAGTACCAGTTGCGCGGCGATACAACCGTAAAAACGCTCAGGCACGCGAGTAAACTGCAATCTGTCAAACACAGACTTGCAAAATCTGAAAAACTAACCCATGTTGCAGGTCCAATGGTGTATAATAGATTGCCGAGTAGTATAGTGGACGCTTTATCACTTAATAGCTTTAAAATCAGACTTAAAAACTGGCTTCTCGAGCATACTTTTTATAGCTTCGGGGAATTTCTCAATAGTAAATTGACAGTATATAGTAATTTAGTATTATGACTTTGTTTTAAATTTTCTTGATAGTTTGTTATTATGACATTTTGTTTCTACATTATTGACATTTTTAATTTGTATTATATTATTTAAAATTTTCTTTTAATGTTAATTTTTACAATGTGATGATTTGTTTTTTTTTGACATGTAATAACAATAATTATTACCAAATATATGAATATGAAAACGATGTACAAAGTATTTTATATGCAGACGATATCTCCCTTATAGTATCCTGTAACAACGCCACCGATTTAAACTGCCGACTATCCCATAGTTTAGAAACCGTAGAAAATTGGCTATCCGGCCACAACTTGCAAGTTAATTATGCTAAATGTAAAATGATTCAATTCAGGCCACATCAAAAAGTTCCATTAGACGTCGACTACACTTTTAAAAATATTCCTCTTGAATCTGTTCCAAATTGTTCACTTTTAGTTCTAGAATTAGACACACATATAAATTGGAAGCACCATATAGAGAAAATTGCAGGTAAGCTATCTCGTTTTTCCTACGCATTATACGAACTTAAACGCACAACAGACCTTAAAACAGCTACCAGTGCCTATTATGCCTACGCTCATGCCTGGCTGCAATATGGAATTATCCTCTGGGGTAATAGTACTGATGCAGGTGATCTGTTTATACTGCAAAAAAAATGCATTAGGATATTAGTAAACATTGAACAAATGGAGAGTTGTAGACCACATTTCGTAAATCTCAATATTCTGACGTTAACTTCTATCTACATATTGGAAATTTGTAAATTTGTTCGTCAGTATAATCATTACTTCATTCAAGCAAAAGAACATAACCCTCAGCCACATAACTTGCGAAATAGAGATAGACTTGTTCAACCGACAACAGTTAGATTACAAATGTTTAAAAACAGTCCCCATTCAATGGCAATTCAGATATATAACAAAATTCCCCGATATATTAAAGATATAGATAAAGACAATATGTTTGTTAACACTTTGAAAAAATATTTAATTGAAAAGTGTTATTATAATCTCAAAGAATTTTTGAGGTTAAAAGTTAAAAATATAGTTACCTAATAAATGTTAGTAAAATTAGTATAAAGTTAAATTATAAATAGCGTAAGTATAGTCTACGTATAATGTTTATGTTTTAAGTTTAAAAATATAAATTATTTTTTGTTTGTAGTTTACAAATATTAGTTCTAAGTTTCTGTAAACTTTGCAGTGCCCAACAGGGTCCATAATTGTTTCTTTAATTTTAAGTCACCTACTGTACATTATGTTTGCAATAAAGTATTGAGTACCCTTTACTCGGTCAGGCCACTATGAGAAATCCTTCACTTTAAAAGCTATTAGTCTGTGGAATGATTTGCCATCTGACACTCCAAGTCACTATGTACCACTGACCTCTATATATACAAGTACGCTGGACTAATTATAAGCCGGGTCATAGTGAGGCGATTTGATTTTCGCCATTTCGCGCTGATAGCAGCAGTGGGTGGGAACGGAACTAATAATAGAGATGGGACAGTGAGATAAAATACATCGATAAAAATGACTATACTTAAGTAAAATAAAAATAATTATGATCTATTCCTATAATGACCTATATTTCTCGGCTTCGTGATGAGAGTATGCAAGCCTTTTAAAGATCCAGACTGTGTCAAAATGGCATATTTTGCTTATGTTCGTAGTGTTTTAGAGTTTGGAAGTATTGTTTGGAACCCACAGTATAGCACACACATAAATAAAATTGAACGTATCCAAAAAATTTTTATAAAACATTTAAACTACAGAGCCAACAAAAAATTCGACACATATGAAGAAGCGTGTAGACATCACAACCTTCTCACCCTTAAAAACAGACGAATGTTGTTGGACATGTTTTTCCTACATGGAATAATACATTTTCAACTAGACAGTCCCTCCATTACCTCTTTGCTATCCATAAATGTACCCCAACGTCGGCTCAGAATAACAAACTATAACATTTTCAGAACACCACCTAGTAACACGAACTATGCTCAAAATGAATTCATATCACGATCCACAAAAGTCTACAATGACAATTTTAGTGACATCGATATTTTTGCCCTTTCAAAATCTGTTTTTAAATCCAAAGTTATACTTAAAATTTCACAGTCTTGATAATTTAACTAACAGGATGGTGCTGAATCGGGAGTCCGGATTCCGTTTCACTTCACGTATCACCTAATATGTACTTAATGTTAATTTAGCTGTGGTATCCTGTCATTGGCTGCTATGTAATAGAATAAGCTGCATTTGTAATAGATTTAAGAAATATGCTGTTGGGTACCCTTAATAAATAAAAATAAAAATAAAATAAATAAATAAAATGATAGCAATTGGTTAGTACTTAGATTAAGCAAATAGCCGAATCGCTCATGGGATCTTAGAATAAGCCGAAGTCGGACTAAGGGGTGCTAGCTAGATCCAACAATAAAATAGGGAACGTTTTTTAATAGAAATGACGTTTTTTCGAAAGGAATGGAGTAGGTAAGGTATTTATAGATAATAAAAAAATATGTACAATACTTTAACGTTTTTTATTAGTTATTACTTTAAAACTAAAATCTACATACATACACTAAAACTCTAGTGGGGTCGTGTCTGTACTGTACATTAAATGTTTTTATGAAAAAATTAATGCAACAGTCAACATCAGTGACACCAAGACCAAGACAATTATTTTAATTTTTTTGTCTATGTCTGTCTGTCTGTATGTATGTATGTTACCACAACACGCCAGAACTACTGAACCGATTTGGATGGGACTTTTTCTTTTCAACTGAGTGTTACCTGGACTCAAACTTATGATACATTTAATCACGCTACATAACTTCGGGGGTAGGCAACCAGGCAAGTCGCGGGCACACCTAGTTTAGTAAAAAGTGTAGATACCCTGTAGGTACAGGGTGACTTTGAAGACAATCGACAAATTTTAAGGGTGTGTTCTCTTATTGATATAGATCAACTTTTTATAGGTCTAAGGAAATTTGTAGAAGTCGTTTTTTTTTGTATTTATTGAGTTATATTCTTGAAACTGATACACTGACGTTATTACCTAAAAAGTATAAAATAAGCATAAATGATGCATTTTTATTTTTGAGCATTAATTATGCTTATTTTATTATTTAAATTTTTATGCAAGTACGTTTGTTTATCGATTTCAAGTATGTTTACTGTAATAAAATAAGAAAGAGACCGGAGAGTGTGCTCTAGAGCTCAACGAGCTTATTCCACCATCTCCCTTCTACCATCGGGAGTCCAGACGCACCGCAGGATATCACCCATACTTGGTTGATATTCCGCACATTCGCACAAAGCGCTTTGAAACATCTTTTATAATGCGCACGGCTAAAGAGTGGAATTCTCTGCCTGCTTCTGTGTTCCCGAGTTCATATAACCCGAATCTATTCAAGTCGCGAGTGAATAGGCTTCTTCTGGGTAAGCTCGTTCCATCGTCGACCTCATCTCTGTCTTCAAGACTAGATCGAGGTCAAGAGTAAGCCCATTTTCAATAAAAAAAAAATACAACTCCAAATATCTTTAGACCTAAAAAGTTATCTATATCGATAACAGAACTTACCCTCAAAGTTTGTCGAATGCTTTCAAAGTCACCCTGTAGTCTACAAATAAAAGAAAAGGCTTTTTGCCGCAACAAACTAATCATTGGCGAGCCCAAATAATTTGTCGCGACAAAAAATTTCGAACATTTACACCTGTAATATATAGGGAATAGTTTTTAGCGGCTGCGTACAGACGGATGTCTATATATTTGGTGATAATTTGTTTGAATAAAATATGAAATTGGCTGTTAAAATTATCTGACACTAAAGTATCCTTGAAGTGGTTCTGTAGATCAGGAAACAATCATATTTCTTCGGACGCCAACTAGGTTTTTGAATGTTTTTCAGCCATAATTCCAGTCTTCTATCGTCAGTCGGAAACCTGTGAATTAGTAATCGTTGTTTTAAATCGGAAACCTGTGAATTAGTAATCGTTGTTTTAAATCGGAAACCTGAGAATTAGTAATCGTTGTTTAAAAAAAATATGTATTTGATAATAAAAATCTGTCGTCGGCTTTTTCCGTTTTTGAAAGTAAATAGATAGGTACTTATAGAAAAATATCGATAAGTTTTATCGACAAGGAACTTTTCAGCACTATTGGATTTTATTATTTATGAAAAACCGGTAGTACAAAGGCAAAATCACTTAAAATATGATTAGTGCCGATTTTTAAGTGCCTGTTATATCAATAGAAGTTAAATTTGTTGAATATTAGCAATAAATTTACTTACTTGTGGAATGTAACCCCACTTCCCTTCTGGTAACGAGTTTTGCATAACACGCACTCTTTCATGGTTTACCTATTAACTACCACCACTTATTTATGTATCAACTATAGTAATATGACACAAAAAACAAGCGTAATCGCGTTAAACCTACAAAAAAACTTTATAAATACGGAGACAATCCAAACTAAGCAACGGTCATTTTGCAGTTTACGTCAGATTTAGTTCCTTTCCCCCGCATTGGGGGCGCTTCAAATAGGAACAACAGAGAGTTGTCATTTTATGGGGAATCATCAGTCCAGCGTACTTGTATATATAGAGGTCAGTGCTATGTACCTATTTTTAAAACTAAACTGCATAACTTTTTACTTGATTAAATTGTACCCTAGTTTGCAACTGAGTTATTATTTATTTTATTTTATTATTGTTTATTTGGGCAACAACAGAACTTATTATATATATTGTTACAATATCTTATTACCTTATAGGCCAATAACATCTGTCCACGGAAATATTACTTACGTTGAAAACAGACTTACCTATAGTTTTTCTATATGATGCATTTAAATACCTACGTACAACATTCCATGCATACAAAGCAAAACAAAACGAAGCAAGTAACTTAGCATATTAGCACATTTACAAGCTAACTATTTTAGGATTTGTGGATTTAAAACTAATATAAACACTAGAGCTTCAAACAACACCCTCCCAAACCCAGACACTAATTCGGCTTATATTTCTAGGAGGATTGGTTCTGTCAATTCCAAGATCCTTACTTCAACGAGCAATGTATGCCGAACCACTATCCGAAATAAGATGGTATTTCACGTGCACGACGTTGGATTTCAAAATTGTTGTAGCTTTCGTAATCAGTGACCCGATAAACCATACAAATGACACCCATATTGATTTTTAGACATTTCAAACCTATCGCACCCCAACTCTATCCCCAGGGGGATGATGGTATTTCACGTCCACCACGTTGGATTTCAAAATTATTGTAGTTTTCGTAATCAGCGACCTGATAAACCATACAAACGACACCCATATTCACATTTCAACCCTATCGCACCCCAACCCCATCCCAAGGGAATGATGGTATTTAACGTCCACCACGTTGGATTTCAAAATTGTTGTAGTTTTCGTAATCAGCGACCCGATAAACCATACAAACGATACCCATATTGGTTTTTAGACATTTTCACCCCATTTTCCTTTTTAAGTGGTTGAATTTGGGGTGGAATTTCAATAAAATTGATGAACGTTGCATAGAATTACATCATTTATGCCTAAATAATAAATTGTGTGGATTTTACTTTAAAAATAAAGAATTTTCAACTTCATCCCCCTTTTCACCCTTAAGGGTGTCGAATTTCCAAAAACCCTGAAATATGTAAATATTAATTTTTAGTCGTCAGCCTAAATACAAATTTTGAAGATCCTAACTTCAAAACTGATGGACTTTCATACAAATTTTCATCCCCTTATTTACCCCCTTAGGGGTGGAATTTTGTAAAACCCTTTCTTAGTGCACCCCTAAGCCTCATAAGGAACCTACATGCCAAATTTGGAATCTCTAGACCCAGCGGTTTGGGCTGTGCGTTGATATCTCAGTCAGTCAGTCAGTCAAACACCTTCTTCTTTTATATATATAGATATTTATTTGAGTATATTTTGTTTTTATTGTAGTTGTACTTATATAAAATACTAGCTGGGGTACCCGGCTTTGCTCAGGGAGTTGATATGAGATTATGTGGCAGTCGGAATAAAAGACTAAACTTTCCACAATGTTCTAGAATATTCCACAATATTCGAGAGTATTCTGACAGAATGTTCTAGAACGTTTGAACCCACAACAGATCTTGCTTTATTATACCCCTATCAATAGGTAGCTCCACTCATAGAAAAAAGGCTTCGAACGGTCCACAATAATAATGTTCCAGAATATTCCACAACATTTAAGTGTTCTGGAATCTTCCACAATGATCTGGGATGTTCCCGAACATTCCACAATATTCCAGAATGTTTTAGAATGCTCTCGAATACTCTCAAATGTTCTGGAAGGTTCAAGAAATTTCTAGAGTGCGAAACTTCCAGCCCTTATATCATCAAAAGCACGCCGTTCAGGTAAAAACGGAAACCTTCTTCATGGACGGGAGATAGAAGGCTACTCTATTTATTTGTAATGCCAAGTCAATCTATTGATTTAAAACATAAGATTTTTAATATTGATATGGTCACTTTATGATGTTGTTAGGTTAGCTAATTACGTAATAACTTAAAACAAAAGGACCCTTATGTAGGGACTAAATAAATTAACCGACTTGGTATTAATTACATGGAACTCACAACTTTTTACGGTAGAAGAACTGAGTTGCGTGCGAGACTTGGTTTTTGACATTGAAAATATCTTTTTGTTCGTTCCAGTATAGGCCCCGTATTCACGCAAAAGTCATCATCATCATATCAGCCGAAAGACGTCCACAGCTGGACATAGGCCTCCCCTAAAGATCTCCATGACGACCGGTCCTGCGCTGCTCGCATCCAGCGGCTTCCCGCGACCTTGACCAGATCGTCGGTCCACCTTGTGGGGGGCCTGCCAACGCTTCGTCTTCCGGTACGTGGTCGCCACTCTACGCAAAAGTGCGATCCCCTTATATCTTGGAGAGTTGTGAAGATATGATATTAAAAAAGATTTATGAGAGCTATAAGTTGCAAAACGAATTATTCGAGAAAATCAAAAACTAAAAAAGTTATGGCCGAAATAGTGCAAAAAAATATATTTTTTTCCAAATTTTTTACTTTGGCCCTCGATATTTTGGAAACGAAGAATTATATCCAAAAATTGAGAAAAATTCCTTTGGAAAATTTAGTCAGCCATAATTTGAGCCTAAAAAAAGACGATCGGGATAAGGGTTTGCCCTGTAGCCTAACCTTTTTATTACAAGCTCTTATTACACTTGCCTTGTTAGTGTGGGACAAATCTAGTAATAGAATTTTAGACCAGTTATCATTATTCGATCCGGCTAAAATTTAGCATACTTATGTAAGTTTGGTGACAATACAATGTTATGGTATCATTGAGCTGGTCTGGTAATGGAGACGGAAGGTGGCCATAGGAACTTCTAAACAGAACAACGTAGCCACATCAAGTTTGGGTTCGTTGGATTTGTCTTTTCAAGTACTCTGGTCTGGTCGATGATAAAGTCAAAAGGTGGCCAGATGAACTTCTAAACAAAACAAGACAGACTCGTCGAATTTTGGTTCGTTATATTTGTATCCCAAGCACTTTGGTCCCAGATGATGATCAGGCACCACATGATGGAGTCAGATGGGGGCCATAGGAACTAATAAACTAAACGAGATAGACCCGTCGAGTTTGGGTACGTTAGACTTGTATTCCCAAGCAATTTGGTATTAGATGATGATCAGGGTCCAGATGATGAAATTGGAAGGTGGCCATAGGAACTCTTAAACTGAACATGATAGACCCGTGGTGGACCCTTACGGGTTCGTTAGATTTGTAGTCCTAAGCACTTTGGTCTAAGATGATGATCAGGATCCAGATGATGAAGTTTGAAGATAATGGTCACAGTCCAGATGATGGAGTCGGACGGTGGTCATAAAAACGTCTAAAATAAACAAAATAGACCCATCATATTTGGGTTCTTTAGATTTGTATTCCCAAGCACTTTGGTTTCAGATGATGATCACGGTCCAGACGATGGAGTTGGACGGTGGCCATAGGAGCTAATAGAATAACCAAGATAGATCAGTCGCGTTTGGGTTCGTAAGACTTGTATTTCCAAGCATTTTGGTCAGAGATAATGATCAGGGTACAGATGATGGAGTCGTAAGATGGCCATAGGAACTTCTAAACTAAACAAGATAGACCCGTTGTGTTTGGACTCGTCTGATGTGGATTAGCAAATACTCTAAACTTCCCAGGGTTTAAAGATGGTACTAGGCAACTTTGTTATAAACGTAGCCATCCTATACAGTTTCAGATCGTTTGTGATTGGTGATTTAACGAAAGCACAGATTAAATAATAGTAAACTAACGTTTAACAAAAGGTCTAGTGAACAGTGCCATTGGATACGCGACCTAAAGAATTTGACCCTGCTGCCGGTGAGCACAGCTTTATTATCAATCCAGGTAGAGTTTGGCAGTGACGGTATTCACATAATTTCACCAATTAAGACAAAACTAAAAAGTTTAAAATAAAATATAAATAAAGAACTTTTTTAAAAACAAGCTTTTATTTTAAAAATCAGTTGTAAGTACCAAAATTTCAAAATAGTACATTACTGTTTGGGCTGAAAATAAGGCAATCATCGTCCGAGCAATATTGCATGGCCCAGGCGAAGCCGAGGCCTTCTAAGTTAACAAGGACGATAATTGCCATTCGGCCGCAACTAATAGTGCTTTTCTCCTATTTGTGAGGAAACAAAAAATAAAGTTAAAGGAATAAATCAAGTCTTCATATTAAAAACCACTGCAGTATGAACACTTTTTCCAGGGTTGCAATTCTCCTAAATCTTAAGCAAGTTAAGAGTTCCTGTCGACTATCCGGCGAAATTATTAAAAATTACGACATTTTATCGTGATACATTGACTGATTTATTAGAAAACACGTTGTTGTATATTACAGAAGAATCGATGTATAGAGTTATTAAAAGGGTTCACGCACACAGACACAAAACTCACTCACACACCAGTAACACGTCAGTAAGAAGGTAAGAAGGCTATGGTTCTTTTCACTTAGTTTCTTAATTTATCTTCTTATCTTTCTAAAAAAAATACAATTGCTTCGAAACATCGCAATATGAAACAAATAAACACAAGCAGTCAAGAAATACTATATACTACATTTAAACTTTGTGTATTGGAGGTCTGAAGTTGGTAAAATTGGTGTTTTGCAAAATCGGCTACAATCAAAGAAAATACCAGTCGGCGCAACTGGCTCAGAAAGAAACGTAGTTCGCCGGGTGTTCACTTTCTGAAAACGATTCGTAGTTGGTAAGTTAAATAAATGCAATCTCATGCAAAAAAAGTTCACAGTATAATTATCCATTCTAAGTTTAAAACTTTGAAATTAAAAATATGCTTCATACAATAAAAAATACTCATACTCTACTGAAATGCATTTAAAAATTACAATTACAAAAAGCAAGTAGTAGCATAAGCATGTTCATAGGTGGTAACACTACGTACAGAGAGACATGGATGAGATGTGACATCGGTTCGAAACTTTAGTTTTAATTTGGGAACTTTTGAGTCTTTGATGGGGAACTT
Organism: Athrips mouffetella; assembly: GCA_947532105.1. Lineage (NCBI taxonomy): Eukaryota > Metazoa > Arthropoda > Insecta > Lepidoptera > Gelechiidae > Athrips > Athrips mouffetella. Next base: position 2,551,668 of record OX383958.1, read on the forward strand.
TAGCAGAAAAATAATAGCTATCACTGTTACGTGAAAAGGTAATCATGAAAGGAAAAATATTTAAAAGTACCTATTACATAAATTAGAGAAGTTTTCTTTATGATTATCCCCATCTAGCTAATTCATGCTTTTGATGTATTGGTAAGTCGAAAGGTTCCATTTGATAACCGCGCCGCGTCTCGACGACTTTCCGTTCCCCACAACAAAAAACTCCTCATGGCAATGCTAAAAAAGAAAAAGGTTTTCAAACGGCGGCACTTCCTCCAGCTAAAAGTGCACCTCATTAACATCCGCGGGTTGCACTCCAATCTCGATCCGGTCCATCATCACCTCGAGACCGAGAAGCCGCACCTATTCTTTGTAACGGAGACGCAGATAGCAACACCGTCAGACGTGGCGTACCTCAACTACCCGGGTTACTCGTTGGAACACAAGTTAAGGAAACGAGCAGGGGTCTGTGTGTACATCCGCGATGACATTTGCTATCGGAATCTCCGTTGCTTTAAGGATTCAGGGTTTTCAACGTTGTGGATTCTGGTGGACACCGGCATTGAGAAATCTCTCCACGTCAGTGTTTACCGGTCGCACAGCGGTGACCGGTGAGCGGTGAACTTACGTACCTTGGCAGCTGCATTACCAACCAAGGAGGCTCGACCGAAGATATTGAAGCTAGAATTAATAAAGCAAAAGGCGCTTTTGCCCAACTCAAACCTGTCTGGACATCAAATATAATCACCCGTCGTATGAAACTAACCTTCTTCGAGTCGATCGTCAAGAGCGTGCTGCTGTTTGGCTGCGAAACGTGGAGAGTGACGAAGGCACTGACGGACCAGCTCCAAGTGTTCGTCAACAAGTGCCTTAGGTCCATACTCCGCATCTACTGGCCGGACACGATCAGTAATGAAGATTTGTGGGCCCGATGCCAGCAAAGGCCTATGAAACAAGAAATTGCGCAGCGGAAAAGGCGGTGGATTGGGCATACCCTCCGGCGTAACGACATAAACGCGGCATCAATATCGTTTGAGTGGCAGCCGAGTCAAATCACATCAAAATCGTTTATTCATTGTTGGATATTAAAATCTCTTAATGACGTCAGCTAAACTACATCGCTTCACAAACAATGTGGCGCCATTGTGGGAAAAAAAAGCGACAATAAAAACCCACGCGCTCTTTTAAATATGTTTGAATGTACAAGGTTGATATACAACATACATAGGTCAGTTTTAATTTTGAATTAGCCTGTTAGAACCGTAGTCTAATCCCATGGATTTTTCTCTTCTAGATAATCTGATATTTTATAATAACCCTTCTTACATAATTTCTGCTTGATTACAGTTTTGAATTTATCTAACGGTAAACTTTCAATATCAGTGGGTACCTTATTATAGAAGCGTATACATTGACCTTTATATGTTTTACTAATTTTGTGAATACGGCTGACATGAGAAGCAAGTTGATTCTTGTTTCTTATGTTGACACTGTGCCTGTCACAATTTTTATCAAAAATATGTATATTCCGTTTAGCATATATTAAATTCTAATAAATGAGTGGCAGACGAAGACCTGGGCGACCCGTTCACTCCTGGCGACGTACCGTCGAGAGCGAGCTCAAGGCTGCTGGACTGACGTGGGAAGAAGCAAGAAGGACGGCGCAAGACAGGGGGAAGTGGAGACAGCTCATGAAGGCCCTTTGCACCAGCGGGGTGCCCTAGGATAACAACAACAACAACAACAGCGGTGACCAGGAGACGACCAGGCTCTTGGAGCACCTGATGGAGAAGGCGGATTGGGCCCAACAGCGGTACCCAATAGCACAGCTTCATTTTCAATTGTGCCGATCCAAGCACCGCTGCACTCGATGGTTATGAAAAAGTCGGTGAATTCGTGTATCTTTGATCGATGATAACCTGTGATGGGAGCTGCACCGCTGAAATTCGTCGTAGAGCTGGTATGGCCAAAAATTATTTGGAAGAACAGAGGTATTTGACGTACGACTAAAGCTGGGTACTCATTAGCGAGCTGTAACCGTAACCGTTGCATGTATTGTAACCAAAAAACATAGTGTGTACGTTGTTCGCAAACCTGCTGCGAGCGGTACGCTTGCGGCTCACAGCGAGCCGACGCTTACAACTTAGGTACTCATTTCTGAACCCGTAACGTTGCACATAACTGTAACCGTTACTGTAACCTAAAACATAGTGTGTACGTGGTTCGCGAGCCTGCAACGAACACTACACGAGCGGCACGCAGCGAGCCTAAGCAGCGAGCCGACGATTGTCGGTTTTTGGCGCAAATCAAAGGGCGCTCGCAGTGCGTTCGTGGACGTCATAAGAGAGGTTGTTCCTAGCCGCTGCGAACCAGCTATACACGGTGTAAAGAAAAGTACCGATTTCCTTTTAACCACATGTTCTATAAGTAGAATATAGAACAATAAGCATGTTTAAACAACAGATGTCACCGACTCAAAATCTTCCTGATCCATCTAATTGGGGATGTACCAAAGTCGGCAACAGCTGGCAACTTACATGGACAGACTTGCCAGTGGTTGCCGAAGCATGCATGGAAATGATCAGATGCAGATGCAAAAAGAAGTGCAGTGGCCACAGATGCAGGTGCTTGCAGCGGCAACTTAAGTGCACAGATTTGTGCGCTTGCGAAGGCAAATGTACATAAAAGACAGAATATATCTACATGTAGGTAGTTTACGCACATATCTATGTTGATCGATTAATTACAGACCTTTGAGTTACTCGAAATTGTCTTTAAGTTTAGCTCAGCTATAAGTTTAAATATGACGGTATAACTATAGGTGCACAGGGTTCATACACGGGTGTTCAGGGTTCTTATTATATAAAAAAAATTAGAATTGACCCCTATTCTTTAAAAACAAAATTCTATTCTTACTTGATACTGGTTCTTACCAACATATAATGTCGTTTTTGTTGTCCTGTATTTTTCTAAGAATTTGTATGTCACTGCCGCTTTGAGTAAAAATTTTTTTTACGTTTTCTTTTACAATAGTTTTCAACAAAGCTTATATTTTTAGAATCTGTATGAATGCGGCATTTTAAAAATATTTTTTTAAAACCGATACCGATAAACGTTAAAACAATATGGCCATTAACAAAAAAAATATTGAACTTATTTTTTATTATTTTGGACAGTAATTATTATTTTTTGTATGTAAATGCTTCTTTTTTGTTTCAGAAAACAATCTACCATCTTTTGTTTAGCTGAAAACGATACCAAACTAGTAGCTAAAATTTTGCAGTTATGATGAGCCACGGTCTCGCGGATAAGGAAAACTTTTCCCCCTCCCCCTACCCCCCACCTGGCTTTTAGCCCCATACTCCCGGGCGTTTTTAATACTAGTCTACCTAACTAACAAGTGTGCCAAGGCTCATACTTTAATCCGGAAAATATTGGTCCCCATACATTGAATGCCCATACTGACTCAGCTACATACCTTGGACTGCCATGCGAACTAATGAGTCCATATTGATAGAACTTAACATCACGACGCGGCTCTTCAGTATATACTGAAAGCGTGCCCTGCGTTTCTTCGCACACACTATGCGATCTAAGTCAAAGTTAAGTGTGGTTTTAAAGGCATTTTTTGGAAAAACAGATTATTTTTAGGCCAAATAGAAGGCAGACGTGCTTAAGGTAGGGCACCTACGAGATGGTCAGAAACAATAAAGAAGGCAGTGGGCGGCAACATGCAGCGGTCGGTTCACACATCATATTATCGCAGTCTATGAAAGGAAAATATATGTGGTCACGATCCTCATCAGTGAGGGACCGAGGAAAAGAGATACTAAAGTGGTCACGTGATCGACTCATTTTGTATGGGAAGGTGAAAAATTCTTCTCAACTAAAAATTTTTTTCTTCGGTAAATTTGCTTGTTATCATGAGTAGAATCACTGGGCTTCGGGATTAAAACGAATAAAAAAACACGCTGTATAAGGGTTATTTTATTTTCATTTTTAATTACGGTACTCTAAAAAGGACCTTGGACGCTCCTTTCCGTGATTGGTGTTGTTTAGAAAACCTACCCAAATACAATAACGCACTTTTTGGAAAGACACAGATGCTAACAGATTTGTGCAACAATTTTGATTTTTTCATATTTTTTTTTTATTCCGTAAATTTTATGTTACATAACGAAACAAACTGAAATGAGCTTATGGCAACACTGTTAATGTCAAATCAATCGAACAAAAAAAAAACATTCCGTTGTTGTTGAATGTTGTTTTCGGGTTTTTTGCTAGACGTAAACTGCTCGCCCCTGGACACCAACAACTGCTCTTCTAACGTTTGACCCCTGTTCATCCTACCCATTGACGTAAGAAAAACGCTAATCTTTGATCCTACCGGACCTTTAGACATTCTTTCTGTGGAACATGGCTGGCTCTGTAAGGAGTTGTTGTCACAAGTTGTTGTGTCCCGAAATGTGGAAAAAGCCGTGAGTAATCTAAAATTATAATTGAATTGAAATGTAATTTGACACTCCTAAAGCAATTTGTGCCGGAAAATAGCTGCCAAATACAAGCTGAAGGTACATAAAGGTCCTCTCAAGTTTCGGTGTACTCACTGCTTGTAGGGTGCCATGACTTTGATTCAGCCTCATGGTAGCTTATGTAAGCGTCAGTTAAAGAAGTATTACCATGCTGACATCAGTATGGTAACTAAGCATTGTAGGTATCACTCATATGCTGATGACATTCAATTGTACCTACCCTTTAGCTCTTGTTTACCATTATCTTTATTTCTGTTGGAACCCTAGATGACCTGGACTACGCTGACGATTTAGTGTTGATCTCGCCAACATTACCCCAACTGCAAGCGAAACTTCAAAATTTACAAGAAGCTGCTCATCAGACTGGGTTGCGAATCAACGCTCGCAAGACCGTCGACATGCGTGTGTTCCCAAATAACGTGTCCCCAGTGCTTCTGGATAACAACCCACTAGCTACCGTCAACTCGTTCTCATATCTGGGTAGTACGGTAACCAACACAGGTGGGTCCGATGAAGATATTGAAGCTAGGATAAAGAAAGCCAAAGCAGTCTTTGCCCAGTTAAGACCAGTGTGGCAATCAAATGTTCTCACCAGACGCATAAAACTTTCCCTCTTCAAGTCAATTGTGAAGTTGGTGCTTCTCTACGGCTGCGAGACGTGGAGAGTGACAAAAGGCCTGACAAACAAGATCCAGGTCTTCATCAACAAATCTCTGCGGACCATCTATCGTATCTTCTGGCCGAACACTATTTCCAATGAAGAACTGTGGTCCAAATGCCAGCAAACTCCAATTGCACAAGAAATCTCCCAGCGCAAATGGAGGTGGATTGGTCACACTCTAAGAAGGGAGGAAAATTCGGCCAGCATTGCCTTTGAATGGCAGCCGGGAGGCAGAAGGAGACGTGGACGTCCCACTCACACTTGGAGGCGCTCTGTGGACAAGGAGCTGAAGGAAGCTGGACTGTCGTGGAGCGATGCAAGGAAAACTGCGCAGGACCGGCCGGCGTAGAAACAACTTATTGAGGCCCTCTGCACCAGCGGGGTGCCATAGGACTACAACAACAACCTTGAAAAAAAGTATTCAACTTGGACAACAAGTTTATCTTATGGAGCTGTTCCTAGCATGCCTGGTAATTTTTAAATGACTTAAACTTTTATTATTCTTTCAGTTTTCAATATTTCTGAACTAAAACTGTTTTAACATTAGTGATTATCTACTTTTAAGGCTTCAAAATTTTGAGAGATGCAACAAATATTGTGATAGAAAGAATGCATGCGGTACATCTGGTGTGGCCTCTACATCATCTGCTCCTCCTCCAAAAAACTTCAAGTCAGAATTTGTCAGTGCAGAAAAATCTTTAAAAGGTAAACAAATTATGCTAAGATATTTCTGTGTTTGTTTGTAATATTTGGGGGTTGTACAAGACACCACTTTTTTGCATTATGGCTGATACAATGAACAGCAGTGGATGTTGACTGCAGTATGGTAGTACGACGGTAGTACAGAATGCCCATTCTCAGCCACCTTTTTTTTCACCAGTCTGAATCATACGGCAACATTCTTGATGTAGTCATCTTGTCTAATATACTTTTTACTTTCGAGCGGAGCGAGAAAGGTATTGTATTCGTGAAAAAAAGTTTTTCTAAATTTCTAAAAATGTGTTCTATATCACTTATACATCATAAAAAACAAGTCTCCCAAAAATGTCCGTCCGTCGGTCGGTCGGTCGGTCTGTCCGTCATGCTTTGGCCTAGCAGCTAAACGAAAGTTCTGATTGACACCATATTTTGAATTTAGGAGTTTTATGCAAATCCATCGAAGGGTTCTAAGTGGTTTCTTGCTGGCTCTCATTTTGAGGGTAGCTGTCATGCAATGAAAATGAAAAAATTAATTTTTCTCATAAATGGCTCATAGAATCTTGATGAAACTTTGCATGACCAAGCATCTCCATATAAGATATCTTGCGCCAGTATCAATTGATCTGTGTAATTTCATATAAGGGGTGTTCCTGTACGACCAAATCGTAAATATGTGATTTACCCAAAATTGGTTCGATTGATTTATTAAAATTTTCTATAATATTAATCCTGGATTGGTTGTCTACCTGACTGGATATTCTTTATGATTTTTTTTGAATAAAATTTAGTACACAGGGTGTACCAAAAACTGGAAGGGCTTGCTCAGTAGACTAAACTGAACAATTATCCATAAAGAACATGTGTTGGGAAATTTAAAAAATCTCCATGCAAGAATCCTACGGTAGTATCCATGGATCTGTGAAAATTCACATAAAGGGTGTTCCAGTGCTACCAAAAGTTAAACATGTGATTTACTTGAAATTGTTTGAGGTTTGTTTGTTTTAATGTTTGACAATTTGAATTCTGAATCAATCTGTATATTTCATTCGAATTATTTTTTTTTAAATGTAAATAAAAGTTTGTAATTCCATACTATGTGTATGGTATTACAAATTTAAGTTTGCGGTTGATGGTTTTTCCTTGAGTATTGCGAGAAAGTAAGTGCAGTGCTGCTGTGCCATTTATATACATAACATTTACTTTATGAATTCTTTAATTATATCTCAGGTAATTGAGCTACATTTTCCGTTATTTTGTTGTAAATTGTACAAAAGGACTAATAAAGATGTTTTGACTTTTGTTTATTTACTATGTGGTTGATCAAGTTAATAAGTACTTATTTCTCTTATAAGTTATGCCATGCCTGTCACAATTTTTAGGTAATTGAGAATATTGTTTCTAGACAAACAACTTTTCAAAAGTAACATTTTTGGCAAATGATAAAAAATTTTGACCTCGCCATAGAAATTGCTCACACTGATCGAACAGTTTGTATGGAGAAGTCGAAAGTTTTTTCATACCCGAAAAATGATTCTGTGGAAAATTTATTCAGTTATGTTGACTGAGTACGCCCTTACAGTTTTCGGTACACCGTCTCTTACACAGTTTGTATCGGTTAGTTGTTTGTGATTTTTCTAACATTTATTTTTTTTTGTTTCAGAAAAAGATATTTTACCTAAAGTGTCAGGAAACAGCAGACGTCATTTTATTTTTTGACCAATTGTTTGACTCCCTTAATGGGAGTATCGAAAATTCAAAAAAATGAAGCGGGAAACCTCTTCTAGCCGCATTAACGCCAAGATCTCAGCATAGTACGGTATGGTCGAAAGCAAAAGTAGTACTGAATTCCATGACATTCCTAGTGAATAACAAAGAAACAACAGTACCAACAATAAAAAACTTTTTACATACTGTTAACAATATCGAGTATTTAAGGGATGTACTTTTTGAAAATTACAATATTAAATCAATATGGATGCGACATTTTAACCAAGACCCGTAAGAAAACTTTTTTGGAGCCATAAGAAGCCACGGTTTTAGGAACACAAACCCATCTCCACAAGCTTTTGAGATCGCGTTTGCGTCCCTGTTTTTAAACAATTTGACAGGGGCGCATTCACAATTAGACCCGGGTGTCTAATTGTGAAAAAGATACATGTAAAAATATGTTTAAATCTATGAAAGAACTTTTCAAGCAAAATGAAGCAAATAATACATCTCTTAAGATAGATTTAAGCTATTTAGAAAAAGATATATTTATACCTTATGAAGTTAAGTGCGATAACCCAAAAAGAAAGGCACACATGCAGTATGTAACTGGTTATTTATTGAAAAAAAAACATAAACTCACATCTTCAAAGACTGTGTTACATACAAAAACAACTTTTATGATAAAAATAAAACCAGTGAGTTTTTGAAAAGTAGAGAATACAATAAAAAAAAATGAAAAGTTGTTTTACCTTAACAAAGATTCACAGGAAATGTTTTCGACCATTCAGGATGTATTAGTTTGGGTAACTAAAACCCACACCAAATCAGAAAATATAAAATTGTACGCAAAAACTATTTTAAGTATTGAGGTAAATACTAACTTTATTAACTGCATTGAGCATAAAGAAAAAAATGTTGATTTATATTCGATTTAGCGTGTAGATTTTTTATTTTTAACTGGTGTAAAGATATAAATAATATTTTAATGACACGCTGCCGATCTGATAATGATGATGAAATGAAAATGCTTGCTCTTAATTATTCAGGGTGTAAGGTACAGCCCTCCGAATACTGAAAGAGCATGAACAGTCAACGTAACTGAACATATTTTAGCGAATAAAACTTTCAGGAAAAGAAAGAAAAAATCGGCCTCTCCATACAAAATTGCAAACTTGATTGGACAGTTTGTATTGAGAAGCCGATATTTTTTTTCGTTTCCTGAAAGTTTTGTTCACTGAAAGTTGTTCAATTACGTTGACTGATCATGCATGCCCTTTCAGTATTCGGTATTCTCAGTATTCGGAGGGCTGTCTCTTACACCCATTATAAGAAAAAGAAATAAACGTATGAAAAATAAGGCTCGTGTTTTAATTACTATTTTATCCACATTTTATTCTGCAGTTCCAGTTGATGCTGATAATAGTAGATTAGTAGCCAAGGGCAGTAAGGCATCAATTGCAGCCCGATATATTTAGGCGCACGAGCGCAGCGAGGGCGCCTATAGTTCGAGGGTGCAATTGATGCTTACACCCGAGCTAACTACTCTGCTTTACATCTCGATTGTGAGGTAAGTAGGTACTTACTTACCGCCCTAGGGCTTTTAGGTAAGTACTTTCTTACTTACCGCCCTAGGGCTTTTAGGTAAGTACTTACTTACCGCCCTAGGGCTTTGAGGTAAGTACTTACTTACCGCCCTAGGGCTTTGAGGTAGGTACTTACTTACCGCCCTAGGGCTTTTCTAGCTACATTATTACCCTAGAGCGCTAATTGGTCACCTACAAGCCCCATTAAGGTGGTAATAAAGACCTACTTACCGAATATGAGAGATGTAGGTAAATGTTATTTTATCTTCATCTGCTCTGATGTAGATAATTTACATTTTATCACCATCAACTGGGTATTTATTCATAAATTTGGATGATTCATTAGCCCTACAGGTTCGTTTCTAACATAGTACTTAATTTAGTCGATTTGCGCTAAATGGCGCTAATTATTATATATTTACTGCATTTGAACAGTCAAGAGCAGGTCAACTAGACACATAGTATAATATAATTTAATCAAATTACTGTGACTTGTAAAATCTTAACTTTATCAATAAATTGATTGTTTTGAGCTTTGTACCGTTCTTAATTTGATTACTAAGGCTAGAATTGCTTTGCGAGTGTTAAGCTTGACCTGCACTTGACTTTACCTATTAATACGCAAAGCTAGCCCATCTGACTGAAGCTGACAGATAAAATATCTGTTAATACCTAAAATATTAATTTATAAATACCTATTATAGAGTTCACAAAAGAGTCAGTGTTTTGTAAACAAACTTTTTTCTTATAATAAAAAAAATCTTATAAAAAAAGATTTATTTCCAATTATACACATTGTAACCACAATACACAGAGGAACACTTAGTCTATCGTTTTACATACAGAAAGTCAGAAATATCTACATTTTTAACACATGAACTTGATGTTTTGATTTTGTTTACAAAACACCTGACTATTTCCTGATCTCTGGTATATGCTGGGAATGACAAAAAGTACAGAATATGCTCTTAAAATATTTATTAGTTTAAGATAATAAGATATTTTCATTTCTCCCCAATAAGTAAGAAATTAGAAGTGGCATATTTGGTAAATCTGACCAGTAGTCATAAAAAATCTTAAGACTCTTTGTAATATTTTTGTATAGATATTTGTCTTTCAAAAAAGCTCTTTACAGCTTACAAAATAACTCGGGCTGTGACCATTAATGTGCAGAAGTTGAAAAATGAGTCGCGGGGGTGAGCGCTGCATGTGGGGGAAGGCTAACGAATCATTCATCGGCTCTCCGCCTCTCACCAATGCTCAGAAAATAACCATCATAGCCCGACTTATCCTGAACGTGCTATACCTTATCTAATAATTTGATAGCTTATTCAGTTCCCAAATATACCCTACAATTTTTACTTTATTACTTACATTAGCATCCAAGTAGTTTTTTAATGGGCTTTTGGTACTGGGGCGTTTAGCTTTTAAGTAAACCACATACTAAATTTATCAAGGAATATCCACAATCCCAAATATTACATCTCAGTTTCGTTTTATTGAATTAATTACAGATTTCTCGAGAATTTTTACTCTTTTCATTGCTTTTGTTTCATATTTGTTAAAATAATAATAATTAATAGTTATTCGACCAGTGAACCATCAGCGGTTTGACTGTCGAAGACATTGATCTGAAGATCTTAGATCCTGTGATTTTTCCCTGGTGGACGCTAAGCCACAGTTTGGAATCAGATTATTGGGTAGTACATTTTTTGAACTCATCCAGAGACCCGCTCAAGGTTAAAATGATTTCACCGACGAGCAGCTTTGTGCAACTAAGCTTCAGAGATTTTGCTCGTGCAATATAATATGTGTAGTGTGGTAGTTTGATTAGCTTTGTATGCATTCACTATCATTCACTTCACTAGTATTGTGTGATTTGAATGGTCCAGTCAGTTGCACTAATTCTATTCCAATCTTCACTTCTGTTCACTTATAGGTGGTAAGAGAGACTACTCATACATTAGCTATAACAATACCTTTGTGCCCATATTTGGTAGGTTTATTTATAGCCCTGAAAGATTTTCACCCTGTAAAAGAAAACAACAATGTTTTACCAAAATTTTGATTGGGTTAAAGTAAACATTCAGTTTTATTTTATCCGTAGGTTAGTTACTTACTGTTAAAAGGTTTTGTTTAAGTATAATATATCACAGATTTAAAAAGGAGAGCGTCTCCTTTTTTATAATTTCTAAATAATTTTTGTGTAAATAATGGCCGCCATTGTGGATGCGTGAGAGTGCGTGACGTATTTTAGATAAATGTATCCATCTCTTTCAGTTTCATAGCGTCGTGTATCTTGCATATCTTTCTCTTCTTTCTTAAGTATAAAATTTTATCCTTGAGTTGAGTTGACAGATATTTTCTTTTCTAATTTTTACGCTGCTCGTTGTGTATAGAATAAATTTCTAGTTCTTTTAGAAAGCATGCAATGTACACGCGTTTTCGCCGATAGCAAATACCGGACTCTTAACATTAACTCAATGTTAAGAAATTTAGGAGAATAGCGACCCACTCGTAGCTGTACTTGTTGTATACTTTGACTTAAGACCTAAAGCAAATATTCACAGGGCTAATAACACTACAACAATATACATTGTTGTAGTGCTTTAAATTTCTGTACTGTAGCCTCCTTTTTAGGGTTCCGTACCTCAAAAGAAAAAACGGAACCCTTTTAGGATCACTTTTGTTGTCCGTCTGTCTGTCTGTCAAGACCCTTTATCTCACGAACGGGTAAAGGTATCAGGTTGAAATTAATTCCATATGTTAGGGTCCGTAAACCACACAAGATCTGAAAATTTCAATTTTTTACAACGACGCAATCAAAAGATATGGCTTTTTATGTCCTCATCTCCATACATTTATGCAAAAAAGCAAAACCTACAGGGTACTTCCCGTTGACCTAAAAATATGAAATTTGGCAAGAAGCTAGGTCTCACAGTACAAATAAAGGGAAACCCTAGTCTAAAAGGCAACTTTTGTAGTTTGACCGACCATGATACATAATTTATCTTATTTATCAATCTGAAATTATAATCCATTCTGTTCGCCATTATAGCAAGATGTCTGATCCATCAGTCCAACAGTTAATAAATAAGATTAGATAATCAGTGTAATTGCGCGTGTGGTACCGGCGAAGAATAGTATCAATCTATCTCTACCCGCGGGTGTCGTAAGAGGCGACTAAAGGATTATGAACTGGAGGATGGGCAGCAGCATCCTTCTGTGTATCGTACCACCAACAACCACGGTCCATGGTGCCAGCCATAAGACTAACAAGCGTGGTGACTATAGTACCCTCCTCATTTGTTCCAGTGAAAGCTGGAATTCAAACTCAAACTCAAAATCGTTTATTCATTGTTCGATACGAGTATTAAAATCTCTTAATGAAGTCAGCTAAACTACATCGCTTCACAAACAAGGTGGCGCCATGGTAGGAAAAAAAAGAAGCAACAATAAAAACCCAAGCGCTCTTTTAAATACGTTTGAATGTACAACGTTGATATACAATAAACATAAGTCGGTTTTAATTTTTAATTAGCCTAATAGAACCGTAGCCTAATCCTATACTTGAGTATGTTACTTAGGATATGAAAATGAACAGCTTTCCCCAAGTAACATAGGTTGAAAAATTAGATTTTTTTTAGTCGTCCCATACAAATTCCAGTATTGACGGCGCAAGGTTTGAATGGGGAAGCCAAATTTTTTTTTCATTTTCCAACCAATGTTTCTTGGGAAAAGTTGTTCAGTTTCATGCACTAAGTAACATACTCAAGTATAGTCAGACATTACAAAATCACGTTATATAATTTTTGCGTGACTGTTTTGAATTTATCTAACGGTAAAAAAAATCTGGACGAAATTCCCTGTCATGTAGTGGACGTTTCATAAAATGTTATGCGTATGTATGTGATATAATCAGTCGGTCGTCAGTATCAATTGAAAGCTCAAAGTCACCCAAACGGCTATGGAAAGGGCTATGCTCGGAGTCTCTCTGCGCGATCGAATCAGAAATGAGGAGATCCGCAGAAGAACTAAAGTAACTGACATAGCCCTGAGAATCGCTAAACTGATCAATCAAATCAATATGGAATAATTGAGTGGTAAACTAAGCGCTGATAAAAATAAAATGAGAAAATAAGAAAACTTGACTAAAACAATTAATTCCCTCTTTACTGATTGATAACCTACTTTTATTTCATACTAGCTGGTGCCCGCGACTTCGTCTGCGCAAGTTTATAAATTGTAACCTATGTGTTATTCTGATGTTTAAGGTATATTATTGTAAAGTTTCATTAAAATCCATTCAGTAGTTTTTACGTGAAAGAGTTACAAACATCCATCCATACTCATACTAACAAACTTTCGCGTTTATAATATTAGTACGACAAGAAAGAAAAAACCGGTCAAGTGCGAGTCGGACTCGCACGCCGAGGGTTCCGATATACCAGTAGTATTTTTGGAAGCAATAAAGTCCATTTTCAGGACCGCAAAACTAAATTTGTTTGTAAAGGTTTTTTGCAGATTTATGAAAAACTGTGCAATTTAGAAATATCGTTTTATTTTTGATGTAAAGTATACATAAACTTCTGTCAACTGTAATTAATTCAGATTTTTCCTTACACAAACTTCGGAGATAAGGGGGGGGGGGGGGTAGGTATTTTTTTTGTCATTTTTCATCATTACTTGAAAACTAAGAAATGTAAAAAAATACAAAAATATATTTTAAAATGGACAAGTAAAGCCCTTTCATATGATACCCCACTCGACCTAGTAGTGGCAATTTGAAATTTGCCCCCCCCCCCCTATTTTGCCCCCCTTTACATTAATAATCATATTTTTTTCAATATTCTTACATGTGCAATTAAGTTGGGCAACTATATTCTAAAACCGTTCCAAATTTCAAGTCGATAGCATGAGTGGTTACTGAGATATAGAGGTGTGACAGACAGACGGACAGACAGACAAACAAAGTCGCACCATAAGGGTTCCTTTTTTTACCATTTTGGTATCGGAACCCTAAAAAGCAGCATAATTTCTAGTGTAACTTTTTTTATTATTTCGTTACTTTTTAAGTTGAGTCGACTAGTTATCCTCATCCTCAAACTCAATTCATCATAGTGATGAGGTTGATAATGAAGAGGCTGATGTTGATGAGGTTGATGATAAGGTTGATGATAATGATGAGGTTAATGATGAGGTTGATTTTGATGAGCTTGATGAGGTTGTGGCATAGCGTTTGTATCGCGACTGTATTAATACAAAAAGTAGCAGGTAATAAATAGGGCTTAGAGTGGCAGCACACAAAAAGTTGCGGCCGGAGACACTTACCAGGTGTGTTGTCTGCTCGTTTGCGAGTTACTATATTCCAAAAAAAAAACGTGATTGAGATATATTTTAGTCTTTAATAAAAAATAATATTGCATCAATTGTGACAAATAAGAGTGCACCATACAACGTTTGAGGATAAATAAGACGAGAGGATCTATTTTTGCAGAATACAGTTCGGATAATTTTTTTAGCTAGACAATGTTTGCATCCGTATATGCATGGTTTTATTATCTTCAGTTTGTTGGTTTCCCAGAGCTTCTGCTTGCTGTACCGTGTCGGGGAGTACGTCACTTGCTGTTTTAGGAGCGAACAATGTTGCGCACCCTGCGAGAAGTGAAGCTGCTCCGAACGTTATAGAAGGTAGACCGTGCCAATACTTCATCTAGGAAAGAAGAGAATGAAGCTGAGTTATTTACAACATTAGTACGTCTGCTCGAATCACGAAAGTCAGACAACATAAGTCCAGGCAAGTTTGTAGACGTATTGGAAATAGCTCTCAAGCCCGTGTTTCACATTTTACTGTTTTGACTATCAGCAAATTACGTAATCTTTTGAACTCTATGCTTTATGAACGCTTAAAGTCGGGATTCATTTGCATCATTTGTTCTTGGAATATATTTATAATATTCTTCGTTCGTGTGGTGCCGGCAATCAATAGTATCAACCCATCTCTACCCTTGGGTGTCGTACGTAAGAAACAACTAAGGGATTATGAACCGGAGGATGGGCACCAGCATCTTTCTATGTATCGTACCATCTTATGTACTGCGGTCACCAACAATAGCGGTCGTCATCCGCATCGCTTACAAGCGTGTGATTATGATAAACCCCCTTCTAATTACCACACGTTTTTGCTGGAGTTCTGGAGGGAGCTTCCTGTCTTGCAGTAGACGTTTCGTGGGATGTTATGATTGTTGGATCAGCATATATGTCATAAGCGATAGAGATGGATGATTTGCTGATAGTCATAACATCAGAACGCTGGAGACAGATTGAATAACCAGCAGTTGTTCACCAAGATTATTAAATTTATTTTAGTGTTTTAGAAGACATATTATACTTCGTTAGATTACTGTAGTAGGTTTATAGTTTATAATATGATTCGCAAATGTTATTCAATTTCATACTTTAAATACCTAGTATTAAGAGTTTAATAATAACCATTTTAGAACATACTAACCAACAACGGAGTTTGCGGCGCTATTATTGAGCCAACTCTGCCCAAAGACGAACATAAAGAATGCATAGAGTTTCTTGTGTACGTAGGAAACAATTCTGACGTAAATATATACGTGACGGCAAAAAATATCGTCGCCAGAAACTGCCCGGTGAAGTAAAGTGTGATAGACAACCATGGAATACCTGTGGAAAAGAGGTTTTTACTAAAGCAGGTGTTTTGTATCATACGTATTTTGTAACTACATTGTGAAGAAATCGTATTTTATAATTTCGTGACTGCATTTTTAACATTACTAACTAACGGATTACTGTATCCTTCAGTTTTCTTTAAGGGTGTCAAACCCGGCAAAGTTACACTTGACTCAGTCATTATAACATTGGTCTCTGCACCCTTCGTTGTTTTAGCTTCACTCCACAGTTAGCAAGCAGACACTACATTCACTTATAGGGTTATTTTTGGACCAATAGCCAAATTTTAGTATTTTGCTCAGAATATAAATCTGAACAACTTTCCCAAAGAAACATGGATCGACTACGACGACGAAAACTAGTTTTTTTTTGTACTCCCATACAAACCTTGCACCAGCAACAGTGGAATTTGTATGGGACCACCAACATTTTTTCTCGTTTTTTGAACCATGTTTCTTTGGAAAAGTTGTTTTTTTTTTTACTATGAATGGACTTACTTTGACCTCGATCTAGCCTTGAGGACAGAGATGAGGTTGACGATGGAATGAGCTTGCCCAGAAGAAGCCTATTCACTCGCGACTTAAATAGATTCGGGTTATGTTCAGTTTCATGTTCTGAGCAACATACTAAAATTTGGCTAGGGGTCTAAAAAAAAACCTGTATTTTGTAAATACTTACTTGAAAAAGGCTGAACAAAACAAACAATCGCAGACACGAAGAAGGTGAACATCAGAGACGATTTTCTTCTAAATGAGTTTAGGACCCACAAAGTTGTTAATTTCGATGGAATATCTATGACACTCAACAATGCATAATTGACGTATTTATTTCCCGGCAAAGATACAGAGTTTATAGATATCCCATAAGAGACGAATGTTGATGCTATCCACCAAATAAGGCAGATGATAAATCTTTTTAACATAACTACTGACGAGAACGTTGTCTTTAATGACTGCCGTAGAGAAATTTCCTCATCATTCTTTATATACGACAGGTTTTCAATTTCATCTTTGTTCAGTGTTGCTTTACTCTTCTTTGCCATTTTTTCCAGTATAGTCACAGCTTTATCTTTTTCTCCTTTGCTAAGAAGCCATCTTGGACTTTCGTCCAACAAGTAAAAGTAGGATAGAAAAATAAAGGCAGGTACATAAAGGGCTAGTAACAAATTTCTCCAATACGGCACAAGCCAAGCAAACAACGCTAAGAAAGCAAAGCCAATAGAAGTTCCCATCGAACAGATTATCTTGTTTCGTACACGCTTTTCATGAGCAGCAATTTCTATCACTGAAAAAAATAAAAAGTAAAATTAACACAAGTAAAAAAAAAAACCGGCCAAGTGCGAGTCGGACTCGCGCACTGAGGTTTCCGTACCACCACATAATCATAATTGTATTAGTTGAAATTTCAGTAAGTTAATGTGCTACATTTTTTGAGTCTGACACGCGCTTGACCAAATTTTATTTGTTGTTATTTTATAGCTTATGAACTATAAACATACCAATTTTCAAGTTTGTAAGTGTTCTCGTTTTTAAATTAGAACTAAAACAAAAATCGCCTCCGCTACCATCCAACTTGACCCCTCTCTTATATGAATGTTGTTGAAACGGGAGTTCACCACACTTGGTTACCATTAGTTGTGAGTAAAGTTGTAATATTTAATGATTTCAGACTTTTCCCTTTATTTGTACTGTGAGAACTAGCTTCTTGCCAAATTTCATAATTTTAGGTCAACGGGAAGTACCCTGTAGGTTTTCCTTTTTTTATAAATGTATGGAGATGAGGACATAAAAACCATATCATTTGATTACGTTGTTGTAAAAATTTAAATTTTCAGATCTTGTGTGGTTCATGGACCCTAACATATGGTATTAATTTCAACCTGATACCTTTACCCGTTCGTGAGATAAAGGGTCTTGACAGACAGACAGACAGACAGACAGACAGACAGACAGACGGACAACAAAGTGATCCTATAAGGGTTCCGTTTTTTTCTTTTGAGGTACGGAAGCCTAAAAACAAGAAAATATTGTGGCTCTCTTCTTACTGGGTTCCGTATGGATTATTATTAGTGCTATAACAGGACAAAAGTAGTCAATTCATATTATTGAACGCTCTGCAGTAAAGTTCAGACAGCAAACACGATATCTTACTTCTAATGTAAGTTAGAAAAGTTTCTCCAATTAAAAATAATATTAACGTCCTAATGATATAATGAACAGAATTTTAGTATGTTACTCCGACTATGATACTGAACAACTTTTCCCAAGGAAAGTATGTCCAAATACGAAATCTTTGGGTGTATCAATGTAGGGACTAATTATAGCGGCGGAAGTTCCGCGACTAAAAAAATCTGTCAAAAATGACACCAGCGGAAATTCCGGCGCTATAATTAGTCCCTACATTGATACACTGTATATAAACTGTATACTCGTACTGTTGCTGTAAAAAATTATCGATGTTTGTTGTTTGCAAATAAAAAAAAAACCGGCCAAGTGCGAGTCGGACTCGCGCACTGAGGGTTCCGCACCACCACATAAACATAATTGTATTAGTTGAAATTTCAGTAAGTTAATGTGCTAGATTTTTTGAGTCCGACACGCGCTTGACCAAATTTTATTATTTGTTGTTATTTTATAGCTTATGAACTATAAACATACCAATTTTCAAGTTTGTAAGTGTTCCCGTTTTTAAATAGAACTAAAACAAAAATCGCCTCAGCAACCATCCAACTTGACCCCTCTCTTATATGAATGTTCTTGAAACGGGAGCTCACCACAATTGGTTACCATTTGTTGTGAGAAAAGTTGTAATATTTAATGATTTCAGACTTTTCCCATTATTTGTACTGTGAGACCTAGCTTCTTGCCAAATTTCATAATTTTAGGTCAACGGGAAGTACCCTGTAGGTTTTTCATTTTTGAATAAATGTATGGAGATGAGGACATAAAATGCCATATCTTTTGATTGCGTCGTTGAAAAAATTTAACTTTTCAGATCTTGTGTGGTTTATGGATCCTAATATACCTATGGTATTAATTTCAACCTGATACCTTTACCCGTTCGTGAGATAAAGGGTCTTGACAGACAGACAGACAGACAGACAGACGGAAAACAAAGTGATCCTATAAGGGTTCCGTTTTTTTCTTTTGAGGTACGGAACCCTAAAAATTATTATTATTATTAAAATTATTAAATTATTATTATACACCCAAAGAAACACCGCGAGGAGTAGGTACAGCGCCTAAGTGGCATTAAGAAGGTGGCATGATTTGCCGCACCCATCAAGTACTACGTGATCCCGAGTAACCCGAAAGGTTTTTAGTATTGTAGTTCGTTGTTTTAACCTTCGAGTCGGATGTCTTATTGTAAGTAATAAAAAAAGCGTTATAATACATAGTCCAAAAACGCTTATTTTTTAAGATTTTCATAATTTTATGACAATTTGAAAAATCTGCAGTGAAACAAACTGTCGGAGTGGTTCGTCACTTGTCACAAGTCATTCGTCTTCAATTTTGGGAAAACTTTTAATGTAATGTACTTAAGAGATACTTACTCAAAATGTAGGTAGGTGAAAAAAGGTTACCAAAAGTAGACTGCAATAATTCCATTATTATGTACAACCAGTAATTTGTGACTATACTTTTCAAGGATCCTATTACTGTACCGACTATAGCAGCAATCATTATGATTTTCTTTCTGCCTAACCTGAAAAAAAGTAATTCTCTTTGTTCAGCAAGTCAAACTAGTTATAGCAGTTTTTCGTTCATGTAGAAATTTTTATTCTCAGCACGTCTTATTCTCTGATCAGACTATAGGCAGCATGATCTCCCGCACCTATCTAGCGTTTGACTGAATATGAGACTCATCTTGCGATAACAGAGCCGGAAGAAAGTGACAGTTACATCTCTTTTGGTCTAACTTTACAGTCCCTCTGAGTAAGCGTAAGACGCAGATAGCACAGGGCAGGGCAGAACGTGTCTTCCCTCTCGCTCTATTTCAAAGAAAACTGAAAGAAAAAAATACTCCTCTGTGTTTTAATATAAACTGAGACTCCATTGCAGGAATGATCTTAACATAGCTCCTTTAGAAGGTATACTTACTCCTGTTAGTCTGCTCTCATCTTCCGATAGCGATAACGACATCTATAGGATACTATTTTGAAACATTATCAAAACAGACCAATTCTGATATAATTAAAAGGGATGATTTTTCAAACAGGCAGTGATTCTACATCTTTCCAATGATCTCAATATCCTTCTCTGTCAGTGATATAAGTTATGACTTTGACTATTACGAAATTGTATTGATGATATCAACAGGCTCTTGCAAATGTATGTTTTTTTACCTATTCGAAAATCTCACAAGGAACACTTAGCATTACGCAGCTGGTTGATAGCCCCAACATATTTTCCTCACCTGTCAGATAGAGGTCCAATGAACAGTAGACCCAAGCCATATCCAAAACTTTGTGTTGTTCCAACTAAGGTCCTCTTCCACTCTTGACAAGCTAACTGAAACTGTTGGAAATAAAGAATAAGTACAATTTTGATAGGATTTTAATTTGAACTAGCTGGTGTTGCCGGTGATACGTTCAAGTATAATACATAGTAGAATACATTCATAAGCTCCTACTACACACTCAATCAAATAACACTGTATTACATTGGGATTCAAGATGCACCACAGGATATCAACCATTCTTGCTTGCACAACGCCCTTCACAACAGATTTTATGGAATTTTCTGCCGCGTTTATGTTCCCGAGTTCATATAACCCGAATCTATTCAACTTGCTAGTGAATGGGCTTCTTCTAGGTAAGCTTTTTTCATCATCGACCTCATTTCTATCCTCAGGATTAGATCAAGTTCGAGGAAACCAATACATATCCAGACAATAAAATGTGTAAAATCTTGTAATAAATCTTGTCTAATAAACTGGTAATAAAAACGATAGTGTGGTAGTAATAGCTAAGGAGTGAATAGGCTTCTTCTGGGCAAGCTCGTTCCATCGTCGACCTCATCTCTGTCTTCAAGACTAGATCGAGGTCAAGAGTAAGCCCATCGACGATAAAAAAAAAGATGTAACAGTCCCTGGTTGGCTGTATCCTTAGATTATGAATAACGGCAGCTTACTGCTGTATCTTTGATACGGCCGTAATTCTTACGTGGACATGTCTACGTAGATATGTAATAGTCAAGGGCACGTCAAGCTCCCCCTCACACTTCTCCCCTCATTCTCTGCCTCATCCAAAGCTCGATGTAGTACCAATCATTGCCACCAGGGGGCCTATATCCACTTTGCACGAAATGACCCCCCAAAAGAAGGTACAGACGTGTTCACGTCAAATCATTCTTCGTGAAATTGCCCCCCAAAAGAAGGTACAGACGTGTCCACGTCAAATCATTCTTCGTGAAATGACCCCCCAAAAAAAGGTACAGAAAAATGCCTCACTTATCTAAAACGATGGACAGCAGCGACATCATACTCGGGTTACCATGCCAACATACTCGGGTTGTCACTGTTATGGCTCGTCCAAAATGAGCTACAATATTCTTTATAGAGATCTCTAATCGGTAGCATTTTTTGAGACGTTATGACAAAAGCTTCCCGAAAAGAAAATAGATATGACGTAGTCTACCTCATTGTCAGAGCTTTTGAGCCACAAATAGGCCTTTGATATAAATACAATACCTACTTCAGCAAAGAAACTGCGTGGATCATCGTACACCCACATAGTGCATACGTCGGTAGAGTTGCTGAGACTTGCGCATGAGTCGTTCCTGAATCGCACGTCTGCGCATCTAGGACAAAAAATTTAATCATATTATGTACACAATATTAAAGGGTTTCCGTTTGATGTACAGTATAATCTAAAATTCCAGCTACAGACCTAGAAATTTTCGTTTATTCCATGCAAGTAGCTGGGCATTGCGGCTTGTGAAAAAAAATCTGTTTGTAATACAATGTTATTTTTTCCGTCAAATACACACTGGTTTTAGTGTCATGGCTGCGAAATAGATTGAAGAAAAACACTGTATGGATGTGAGGGATTGTTTGTAATTGATGATATAGACTAAAACTGCGATTAGGTAAAGAGAAGCTAAAAATTTTTTTTTTTCAGTTTCAGATAATTTTATTCATTCTGTCATTCAGAATACAATGCAAATAGAGCGAGTCTACACCGTTTCAGATACTACCGAACCCTACGCGCACGCCCGACACACACTTGGTCTGTTTTTAGGGTTCCGTAGCCAAATGGCAAAAAACGGAACCCTTATGGATTCATCATGTCTGTCTGTCTGTCTGTTCGTCCGTATGGCACAGCCACTTTATTCCGAAACTATAAGAGCTATGCTGTTGAAACTTGGTAAGTAGATGTATTGTGTGAACTGCATTAAGATTTTTACAAAAAAATAGAAAAAAGAAACAATAAATATTAGGGTTCCCCATTCTTAGAACTGAAACTCAAAAACTTTATTTTCATCAAACCCATACGTGTGGGGTATCTATGGATAGGTCTTGAAAAATGATATTGAGGTTTTTAATATCATTTTTAGGGTTCCGATACCAAAATGGTAAAAAAAAGGACCCTTATGGTGCTGCTCTGTCTGTCTGTCTGTCTGTCCGTCTGTCTGTCACACCTCTATATCTCAGCAACCACTCATGCTATCGACCTGAAATTTGGAATAGTTGTTGAATATATTTGTCCAAATTAATTGCACATGAAAACATTTTGAAAAAAGTATGATTATTAATGTAAAGGGGGCCAAAATAGGGGGGGGGGGGGGGGGGGGCAAACTTCAAATTGTCGCTACTAGGCCGAGTGGGGTATCATATGAAAGGGCTTTACTTGTACATTTTAAATTATATTTTTGTATTGTTTTAAGTTTCTTAGTTTTCAAGTTATGATGATAAATGTAAAAAAAAATACTATTCCCCCCCCTTATCTCCGAAGTTTGAATAAGGAAAAATCTGAAATAATTACAGTTGACAGAAGTTTATGTAAACTTTACAGCAAAAATAAAACGATCTTTCTAAATTGCACAGTTTTTCAGGAATCTGCAAAAAACCTTTACAAACAAATTTAGTTTTGCGGTCCTGAAAATGGACTTTATTGCTTCCAAAAATACTATAGGTATATCGGAACCCTCGGTGCGCGAGTCCGACTCGCACTTGACCGGTTTTTTTTATAAACTGAATAGTTTGCGCGAGAGACACTTCCAAAGTCGTACAATGTGTGTCCCCCCCCCCTGTAATTTATAAAATAAGAGAATAATAAAAAAATATATATATGATGTACATTAACATGCAAACTTCCAACGAAAATTGGTTTGAATAACATCTAGTAAGTAGTTTTTTTTAATACCTCATAAATCGTAAACCGCAATTTACCGTTCATTCAATCAACTCAAATATAAATTTTAGTTACTTACATCACATAATAAAGCGTTTAGCAATAAAAATACCATAACTTTTACTTATATAGTACAGGTTTTTACGGAACCCTCAGTGTGCGAGTCCGACTCGCACTTGGCCGGTTTTTTTTTATAAAGTGTTTTGAAAATCGTCGTGGAGGTGTTTATCAATACATCCAATAAACATTCCTTTTTAAAATTCTATGTTTCTTTTGGTTTCCATATCGACTCTTAAATAAGCCGTACACTGCAGGGCGGGCTTTTTGCACCGTTCCTTTTACAGTACCTTAGTTTGACTCTAAAACTTTGATTGTAGTTTTAGACCGTAAGGGCACTGCATGTTATCCTACGTCATCTAGTACACGAAATTGGCAACTTTGTAGCGATAGTAGTCGCCTACTAGGTCCACAAAACGTTGGTCTGCCAATCCGAAACCTGGCAGGTTTTGTACAGTAGGAGAGAAAAGTGGTTAAATGACAGATTACACGAATGAAATATATTCGTAGAAATAGAAGGTACCTATATAAGTAAAAAACAACAGGTCTGCCTTGCATCCTCTTGGCAGTTTCGCCAGTCCGACCAAATTTGTGGTCAAATCACATCCGACCACATTTGTGGTCCGACTAGAACTTGAACCAAAAATTGCTAACAAGAATAGTACGTTCAGTAAATTAACTGTATTTTTTTATTAATTAGCGAAAAATTTAACTAAAAATAGCAGTATTCGTTTGTTTTTCAACAGAATTTTATGTTCCGCTTAAGAATGCAAGTCATTTGAATTTTTGTATGGAAAACGGATCACCTTAACCAGAATAAAAATAAGTTTCAATTATTATTCAAACAAAACTGCCATCTACTAAATGAATGGGTGCTAAAGCGATGACTTATTAAGTAGGGTGCAGGATTTGAAAAGTACGGGGATTAAACCGCACAAGCAAAACCGGTGATTATTACTAGCAAAATTCTGTAACGTAACGTTAGTTTACTATTATTTTATCTGTGACTGAATGACATATTTATTTGACTTATCTATCACGGGCGTAAACCAATGCCTAAAGATAGTGCTAACTTACTGAGTGACACCCTTAGAGTTTATTTTATGGTTTTTCATATGAAGTCACTTTGTAATCCAAGTAAAGTTTGTTATTTCAAGTAGTCTTTTTTTAATCACAAGAGAATTTCTTATTGGTGTTTTTGGTTGCTTTGATAAAAGAACAGATGAAAGTTAATAAAAAAAGAGTCATACAGATAAATATTTTTTTTTTTTGTGGTGGGCTCCTGTTGTTAGCCTTAGTGGCTGTCAAAACTTCACTTGATGGTTAATTGTTAGGGTACAAGCCTAAGGGCGCCTCCCGGAGCTCGGTTCCAGCTTAGGTTGTTGCCGGGGATCCGAGAGAAAGGGCCTAGAATATTCCGAAAGTTTCTAAAGTATAGGATAGACGTAAATTAGGGCGACGCCACTGGCGGGGACGGGTATTCGAGCTCGCGGTTGTGGAGTGTAGGCTATTGTTGTCGATATAATGCGTGATGGTGTCATCAGGATCGATAAGGACGTGCCTAGGACTTTTTTTGATTTTAGTTGTGGGGTGGAGGAAATAGTTCGTTGCCTGCACCACCAGAGTATTCGGTTGGTGCGGAGCGGAGTCGAAGAAACGCCTAGCTGCTTCTTGTATTAAATTTTTAACGGACGGAAGGCCTAAGTCTTCATGGAGGTCACGGCGCAAGAAGTGTTTTTTTTATGGAAAGTGGTCACCATCGCCCATGGAGCCTGCTGTCTTATTGGTGGCATAACTTGACACTAATAAGACAGCAAAGCACGTTACCCACCCCGAGAAATAAGATGATGTGTCTCGTGTGCCGGTAATTTTGCTGGCTACCTCACCCTTCAAACCAAAACATTTACGGCAGAAATAGGCAAGGGGGTGGGTGGTTCTTCCCCAGACGGACTTTGTACAAAAGACCTAACACCTTCATTGGTTTTGAATAATTTGTAGTTTGTTTATATCGGAAAGGGCTGCGTGACCGAAAGACACACGAGCGTAAGTTATAATCGGCCTAAGGGCTCCCGCACACGACCGAGAATCGGTGGGCGATTATCGGCCAGGACAAGGACGGAAGATTCAGGTGATAACACGTCAGAGCGGGATGCCGACAAAAAATCGGCCACCGATTCTCGGTCGTGTGCGGGAGCCCTAAAGCAAGCTATGTAAAGACTAACCTTGTTTCGAAGGGACAGTTTACTCTAGAGCACTAAAAATTTTTTGAGTTTCAGTTCTAAGTATGGGGAACCCTAAAATTTATTGTTTTTTTTTTTCAATTTTTGTGTGAAACTCTTAATGCGGTTCACAGAATACATCTATTTACCAAGATTCAACAGTATAGTGCTTAGAGTTTCGGAAAAAAGTGGCTGTGACATACGGACGGACAGACAGACATACAGACAGACATGACGAATCCATAAAGGTTCAGTTTTTTGCCATTTGGCTACGGAAACCTAACTAGTCGCACCTTGATACTTGATATGCTCTCCGGAAGGATATTGAGAGCGGTATATTATTACAACCTATATACAACAGTTGTTCATTTCGCGCAATAAAAAAAAGTTTAGTAAAACCTACCTATAAGAGGAATCTTCAGCCACAAACACGTACTCACTGCACATAATTAAATCATTAATATTCAAAATAAACACCATAAACATAAACCTTACAAAGTAGAAGTCAGTTAATTTAAACTTTGCTAAAATATCATCTAGATACACTGTTGGTTTTTCCATCGATTTTGATACACTCATTTTTAAGAAAATGTTTTTTAAATAGTTTGAACAAAAATTTAAAATCTGGTTGGTAGGTTGAAATGTAAACTAAGTGTGAAGCGAAAAAATCAGCATTTCAATAGAAGTCATATCTGTATGCCATCTACAAATTATGTATTCAGTCATTTTGCAATATTTCCCAGTATAGGCTACATAGGTTCGTAATTTTAATGGCGTCATTAATTCATTCACTCAAAATTTAAGAACCAAGCTCTTGTTGGTGTAGCTCCCTCCACCTATTTCTATCCTGCATCAGGTTCTTGAGCTCTCTATACGTTTTGACTTCCACTTTTTCTTTTAACTATTGGCAATATGCGATTCTAGAACGGCCGCGTCCTCTTCTCCCCTCTATCTTTCCCTCCACGATGTTTTTTATAAATTGATCATGCCTTATAATATGGCCAAACATTTTCCCTCTTCTGTTTTCAATAATGTTCATAATTTCTCTCTTCTGTTTTACTTGTTCCAGTACCTTCTGAATGGTCATTTTCTCTGTCCAGCTTATGTTTTCCAAGCGCGTCCAGCACCACATTTCAAATGCCTCTAATCTTTCCTTATCTCTTTTGGTCATGGTCCATGTTTCGCAGGCATATAAGGCAGTGCTCCAAACGTAAGCTTTGATAAATCCTTTCTTCAGGTCTTTAGAAATTTTTGAATTGAAGAGATGTCTTTTATTTTGGAATGTCTGTTTAGCTATGGCGATTCTGGTTTTGATATCTTCCGTGCACTTCGAATCCTCCGTTATTAAACTACCCAGGTATCTAAATTTTTTTACTTGTTCGTTTGTTACATGGCGTCATTAAATATAAAAAAAAACATTCTGTATTTTATCCACTAAGGGGATTCATTTTCTGAAATTATGACCAAAATTTTGAGAGGACTAGATAAAACACGTAATAGTTGTCGATTCTTTCGACCTTGTTAGGTAAGTAACACAAAAATTTTGTAAAGTTTAACAGTGAGTTGTCTGTGTGTTGCATGCTTTTTATGGTAACATTCCATGCCAAGAAATAGTACACAGGTCGTGTCAACTGATTTACTGTCTGTTAAGTGTGTAAAAAAGCAGCGTTTCATTGTTCGGCTGCATGCAGCATTATGTTGAGTTGTGTCTTGTTTTCAGTGCTTTACAATAATGTGTCTGATTGCGATTTTCTTTCTTTCTCTCAATTTTTTTACTCTTTCTTTATTTTTCCCTTTCTTTCTTGTTTCTCTTTCTCTGTTTTTTATCTTTCTTTCTTTTCTCTCTCTTTCTCTCTTCCTTTCTTTCTCTCCCTCTTTTTCTCTCTCTATCTCTCTCTCTCTATTTATTTTTATCCTTTTTTCTTTCTTCCTTTCTTTATTTCGGTTATCAATCACCGCGGCCGCAACTAACAAAAGTGATTAATATGCAATTATTAATAATGAAATTACTATTTTATTACCAATAAGGTAAGAACGATGAATTTTAACATAACCTAACCTAACCCAAGCAAACCTAACCTAACAACCGTTTATGGTGTAACTATTTAATTTTATAGTTTTTATTACATTAACCACATCAAAGTTATTATAAGTAATGAATGTAATGTAATAATGTAAGGAGAATGTTTTCATTTAATCAGTTTTACCGTAACATCTACATCATCAAAATACATCACGCTCATGTCTGTTGTGAAAATTCGGAACAAAACAAAATGTAAAAAATAACGATAATAACAATGTAGGTTAGGTATCTGACTACAACATGAGATTCTTACACTCGAGATTTTCAAGAATGAAGGTTAAAACCAGCATCAACAAGTAGTACATTGTTTCCAATATGTTGCGCCTCATATTTTATCCTCGTGTTGTGCAGAGAAGTAATAAATCACTTTGTAGTCTTTGAAATAAAATTACTGGTTGTAGAATACTACCAAAGAAGAAGTAAAGTGTTGATCAGGTGTCGACAACATTTTGCTATAAACCAAAAGAGCCAAATATTGTACATTCAAACAATCCTACTAATATTATAAACGCAAAAGTTTGTAAGTATGGATGGATGGATAGATGTTTGTTACTCTTTCACGTAAAAACTACTGAATGAATTTTAATGAAACTTTACAATAATATAGCTTATACATAAGAATAACACATCTATAGACTACAATAATAATAATACCGTCTCTATCACCACTCTCTGTTTGTTAACTAATTGACCTCGTAGCTATTATAACGGACTGTTAAGGTTATTGAGTGTCCATACACTAACGACAATTTAATCGACGTTTAAGTTAACCGCTGTTCTAGAGGTCCTGTACATTAATAACGAACGATCAGTTGTATCTGCCGACGTCATTGCTGTCAAAATGGACAAATAAATACGTCAAGAACTACATAATAGGCATTGACATGATATTTCAACAAGATTTCAACCGAGATAAAATAAAAATACTACACTTTTCGTTAACTAAACTTAAACTTTTTCTTTGTCAAAATCAAAAAGCTTTAGCATAAAAATCATTTTAAACTTTTTGAATTTCTGGAAGTTATTTAAAAAAATATATTTTTTCAGCTTTGTCAGTCATTCGGTTAGTATTTTTTAATGATGGACTGTTAGATTTTCCTCGAGAAACGCACAATATATTAACAACAGTGTTAACTTTAACAACAGATTGAGTAACGTTAATGCTAAAGAATACTTTCGGAAAGAATATGGGTGGATTCAGACCACGAACAAGTTTCCTAAAGAAAACGAGTCATAATACGATTTTTTTAATGTAACACCTAGGCAGTATCACGTGAAATGTATTTTTTGCTAGAATAACAATGATTCTGTAAAAAAAATAAATTTGTTTTAATGGTCTGAATATGCAATTTCAGTTTTAAAGATTAGTTTTTTAAACTGCACCCTACTTTGATTGAAGTGAAAAAATATGATTGAAAGAACAAATTAAAAAAAAATATTCCGCATAAATCTAATAATTTACTGTTTTTCACACTACAGTTTAGTCTACGCACTACAGAAAACAATAAAAAAAATAACATGAAAGGTTGGTCTTCCTTAGAATAAATAAATAAATTCAACGACCGCAGGTTGCTGACTTCTGTTTCAGAGCTTAACAAATCAGATAAACTGCAACTAATTATGATAAAAAGCAGCATTTGTTGAAATATTTCCATATTACCTTGACTAAACGAAAAATTTGGCAAGAAGCCTTCCATATGAGAATTTAGATGTAAACATTTTAATTCTACATTTTTAGGGTTTCGTAGCCAAATGGCAAAAACCGAAACCCTTATGGATTCGTCATGTCTGTCTATCCGTCCGAATGTCACAGCCACTTTTTTCCGAAACTATAAGAGCCTTTACTGTTGAAACTTGGTAAGTAGAAGTATTCTGTGAACCGCATTAAGATTTTCACATAAAAATATAAAAAAAAAACAATAAATTTTAGGGTTCGCCATACATAGAACAGAAACTCAAAAGTTTTTATTCACCAAACCCATATGTGTGGGGCATATACAGTGTGTAAAGAAAAGTACCGATTTCCTCTTACCCACATGTTATATAAGTAGAATAAAGTACATTAAACATATTGATAATAAAAAAATACTAAATAAAAAATAAACTTCCTATGAAAAAAAGTTCAGGTTGCCAACCCTATTCTAAGAATCACAACTCGCTCCCCCCCCCGGCGCGGCGCCGCACTAATTGTAAACAAGTAAAATGCTACCTACATGCGCGCTGCGAGTATGGCAAGGGTTGACACAATTAAATTTTAATATTTTTTTTTTATTTCTGTTCGTTTTATTCTTTTTTATTGTTTAAACATGCTTATTCTATATTCTACTTATAGAAAATGTGGTTAAAAGGAAATCGGTACTTTTCTTTACACCCTGTAAAGGGTGACTTTCAATTAGTTCTTGATAGCAAAAGATATGCATGTACTCATGATACTGAACAACTCTTCCCAAGGAACATAGAACACACATATAAATACGAAAAACCAAATTAGAACTCCCATACAAAATGTGCTATCAGCTGATGCAGTTTCTATGAGAGGTCAAAACTTGATTTTCGTATTTCAACCTATGTTCCTTGAGGTCTACAAAAATGATATTGAGGTTTCTAAAATATTTTTTTTCTAAACTGAATAGTTTGCGCGAGAGACGCACTTCCAAAGTGGTAAAATGTGTGTGTGTCCCCCCCTATGACTTCCAAAATAAGAGAATGATGAAACAAAAAAAATATATGTACACCATGCAAACTTCCACCAAAAATTGGTTTGAACGAGACCTAGTAAGTAGTTTTTTTAATACGTCATAAATCGTAAACCGCAAACATCCCGTCGTCATCCGTCCTTTCATACAATGAACTCAAATATAAATTTTAGTTACATCACATAATAAAGTTTTTTAGCAATAAAAATACCATAACTTTTAATTATATACGTTCAGGTTTGTACGGAACCCTCAGTGCGCGAGTCCGACTCGCACTTGGCCGGTTTTTTTTAATACGTCACAAATCGTAAACCGCAATTTACCTTTCATTCAATCAACTCAAATATAAATTTTAGTTACTTACATCACATAATAAAGTTTTTAGCAATAAAAATACCATAACTTTTACTTATATACGTACAGGTTTGTACGGAACCCTCAGTGCGCGTGTCCGATTTGCACTTGACCGGTTTTTTTTTATTTATTTTTTCTAATAAAGAAGGACACTATGACTTTGTGGAGAGCTGTGATCATCTTAGGGCATTTTGGATATGGGCCGTATTAATTTCGTCTTCTCGTCAGGAAAAACAAGATTCGAATCTACAAAATTGTTATTAGACCAATTTTGATGTACGGATGTGAATCATAGACACTGACTCCAAAAGAGTAGAGAAAGATCTTAGTAGCAGAGAGGAAGATATACCGGAAGATCCTGGGATAAACTGAGCGGGATAATAACACTTGTAGGTTAAGAAGAAACCAGGAGGTAGAAGACCTAGTGGCTGAACTCAATATGATTGGAGATGCTATTGATACATTGATAAGTGATGTTACGAAAGAACTTAATGAACGAAAAAGGGCTGCAGAAATATTCTTAGACTTAAGTTCTGCATTTAATACCGTAAATCATGGCTTATTAATCATAAAACTAGAACATTACGGAGTACGAAATAATGCCCTTGAACTGTTAAAATCCTATCGCAAGCAGTGTGTAGAATTTAAAGATGTAACAAATGATGCCGGTGCATACATAATAATTAGTGCAAGTGACAAAAGGTGTACTCCCTAGGCTCAGTCCTGGGGCCTTTTTGGTATTTTTAGGGTTCCGATACCAAAATGGTAAAAAAAAGGAACCCTTATGGTGCCGCTCTGTCTGTCACACCTCTATATCTCAGCAACCACTTACGCTATCGAGCTGAAATTTGGAATAGTTTTAGAATATAGTTGCCCAACTTAATTGCACATGAAAATTTTTTGAAAAAAGTATGATTATTAATGTAAAGGGGGCCAAAATAGGGGGGGCCAAATTTCAAATTGTCGCTACTAGGTCGAGTGGGGTATCATATGAAAGAGCTTTACTTGTACATTTTAAAATATATTTTTGTATTTTTTTAAGTTTCTTAGTTTTCAAGTTATGATGAAAAATGTCAAAAAAAATACCATTCCCCCCCCCTTATCTCCGAAGTTTGAGTAAGGGAAAATCTGAATTAATTACAGTTGACAGAGGTTTATGTAAACTTTACAGCAAAAATAAAACGATCTTTCTAAGTTGCACAGTTTTTCAGAAATCTGCAAAAAACCTTTACAAACAAATTTAGTTTTGCGGTCCTGAAAATGGACTTTATTGCTTCCAAAAATACTATAGGTATATCGGAACCCTCGGCGCGCGAGTCCGACTCGCACTTGACCGGTTTTTTTATTAAATTTCTGGGGTATTTTTTATTACATTCATTTAAATTTTGCAGATGATACTAATGCCGTGATATCATCACAGAATATCGCGTCATTAAATACTTATGTAAATGAAGCACTAGTGACATTCTTCAAGTGGTTTGAAGCTAATTGCCTTCTGATCAATTTCTCGAAAACTAAATAATACTTTTTGAAACTACTTCTCGAAAAAAAGATACAATTGAAGCTCGTTTAAATGGGGAAATGTACAAAGCACAAAGTTCCTTGGTGTCCATATTGATAGTCTTCTAAATTGGAAGTCTGAGTTGGCATCAATTGAGAGTGCTATAAGTTCTTCCTGCTTCGCAGTGCAGAGCCTTAAAGACATGCTGACGAAAGAGCAACTGAAAGTAGTTTATCATTCCTTAGTGGAATCCAGATTTCGATATAATATAGCATCTCTCTGTGGGGTAAATGTTATAAATGTAACATGGACCGAGCATTTATTCTTCAAAAAAGAGCCATACAAACAATAGTACGAGCTCCACCTAGGGCATGCAAAAACCGGGTAGAAAAGCAAAACCGGTTTTTTCGGTTTTACTGTATAAAAAAACCGGTTAAGCGGGTTTTTCGGTTTTTTCGGGTAATTTTCATTAGACCGAGGTATTTATTGAGTTTTACAATGAAAAGCCAGAATAAGATAAATCAAAATTATCATTAGAATAGCAGTAACAGTTCTTTATAATGTAAACAATTAAAAATCGAAAATAAGAAGAAAATTATGTCTAACGCCCTTGTTGTACCCACTCCACTTAAAGTTGGAGACTCTACGCTCGAAGTTGTCGATGAATACGTATACCTGGGACAAACAGTCCAGCTGGGTAAATCCAACTTTGAGAAACAGGTCACTCGTCGAATCCGACTCGGATGGGCAGCTTTTTGTTCAAACGTTGAAATGACAGTTAACACTTTTCAATTATGTATTTAAATATTATAAAATCGAGTTCGCGCGTTCATAAATGACTATCCACGTCTGCAATAAAAGTTTCATAAAAGTTATTTTTTAGGGTTCCGTAGTCAAACAGGAACCCTTATAGTTTCGTCATGTCCGTCTGTATGTCTGTCTGTCCGCGACTTAGCTCAGAGACCCTTAGTACTAGAAAGCTAAAATTTTATACAGATATATATTTCATCTACGCCGACAAAGTGGTAGCATAAAATTTTGAAAAACATTAATGTAAGTTTACATACATACATAACATCACGCCTTGTAAGTTTACTAGGATCATTTTTCGAGTAAGGGATCTGTTTGCGAAATGTTAAGCTTGAAAGTGTTATTTTTGGTTGGAGTTGAGTGTCCCCCCCCCCCCTGCCGGCTAAACAATCGTTATTGGAAATGTGATAAAAATCACAGTAGTAGCATATATGATGAAATTTAAAGGAAAACTATCACAGTTAAGAAGGCCTCACAGGTTAATGAGCTATAGTATAGCCGAAAAACTAAAAATTATAATAAAAGAAATAGCAATCAGGCGCTAGGACCTCGTTGAGCATTAGGAGGTAAAAAGTTTATGTTATAAATGTTATGAAAAACCCACTTTGCGATAAAAAATCGTAAAAGAATTACGGAACCCTGTACTGCGCGTGGCCCGACACGCTTATGGCCGTTTTTTTTTTATTTTGATTTTGTAAATTTAATTGTAGTTCTAAGACGATGAGTTATTCATAACAAACGAAACTAAAACAGTTTTCTTCTTGATTCTTCATAGTGTGAACGCAAGAGGGAAAAATATTTAATAACTAGCTGGTGCCCGCGACTTCGTCTGCAGGATTATGAATTGTAGCCTATGTGTTATTTTGATGCTATACAGGGTGTAAGGGACGGTGTACCGTAAACTGAAAGGGCGTGCTCAGTCAAATAAACTGAACAACTTTTCCAAAGAAACATTTCTAGGAAATGCAAAAAAAAATTTACCTCTCCATACAAAATGCTCAGTCGGGTCGACAAATTTGTATAGAGGTCAAAAATTTTTTTCATTTCCCAGAAATGTTTCTTTGGGAAAGTTGTTCAGTTTCGTTGACTGAGCACGCCCTTTCAGTTTTCGGTAGACCGTCCCTTACACCCTGTATTATAGAAAAGTTACATTAAAATCCATTCAGTAGTTTTAACGTGAAAGAGTAACAATCATCCATCCATACTTACACACTTTCGCTTTTATAATATTAGTAGGATAACGTGGTAAGTATGGAAACATAACATTGAATTGAATATACCCCTACATTTATGTCGTTAAGATTTTTTGTAGTAAAAAGCTAAGTATTTATTCTAATTTCAAAAAACTTTAATATTATCCGAAAAACCCGGTTTTATCTCATTAAAAAACCGGGTAGCAAAACCGACGGTTAACCGGTTTTTTCGGTTAACCGGTTTGCATGCCCTAGCTCCACCCTGTATAGACAGCATTTTCAGAACCTAGGAATACTTACTCTGCCTAGCCTATACATTATGGTTTTGTTGACGAGGTTCATACAACAAAGACAAAACTACGAGTCAAATGATGATATGGAGTTAAGGGAAAATCCAAAAAGGAAGGATTTAGACCAAATCGTAACACCTAGGTTGATAGTAGTTGAACATAGTTCTCGTGTACAAGTTGTAAAACTTTTTAACAGTATGCCTACTGAGTTTAGGACTATACAAAACCCAAACATTTTCTAACGAAAATTAAAGCCATTTTTATTAGAAAAG
This sequence comes from Athrips mouffetella, assembly GCA_947532105.1. Classification (NCBI taxonomy): domain Eukaryota; kingdom Metazoa; phylum Arthropoda; class Insecta; order Lepidoptera; family Gelechiidae; genus Athrips; species Athrips mouffetella. The sequence goes on from OX383958.1 coordinate 2,586,369, forward strand.
TGTTTGTATTCTGTGGATAAACTTTACAATTTCACAAAATTTTGGAATTTGACTGAATTTGTTATGATATATTTTTATTTCAGACTTTGACATACTGAAAATGATTTTATTTTAACACTACCAGTGTTCGGATAAATCTACAAAGTAGAAAATTGCACTGGAAGTGTTAAAATAAAATTATTACCAATTTTCTACTTGAATTCTATTTGCAATAATGGACTAGTTGGGCTAGTACAGCTAATGCTTACTAGGTGGCAGCACTAACGCAACGTTGGAATGCGTATAGAGATCGCAGATTTCACAACATTAGGCAGGACCACAGTAGCCTAGTTGGTAAAGCGTCTGCGGTACTGACGCAGAAGACGCAGGTTCGAATCCTGCCTGTGGTTGTGAAATTTTGCAATTTTCTACTTTGACATACTGCTTTAATATTTTCTTTTTTTTTCATAATTCTACGATGTTGACCTATGTTATGATTAACTTACATTTTAAATTTAATATTACTTGGACATGTAATGTATATACTGATTTCAAACACGATCTTGTATATAAATAAATGAATAATAATAAACAGCTAAATACAACACAATACTGTAGAATATTCTACTACAAACAACCTGCTAGGAGGTTTTATTTCTGCGCGGCGTAGGAGTGCAGGACAAATGTTTGTACGACGTCAATTAAACGGATATTGCTCACCCGGACATCGGAAATAACAAACATTGCTACAAAGTGGAAACCACAAAATACTTCTGGGAAGGAAGGTTTATTCTCGCGCCTTTCGACTCAATTCGAAAAATGTTATATGTTAGGAAGCAGCAAAAAAAAACGAGCGCTTCAAAAATATCGATAGCCCTTTTGAATTCAAACCTACCATTAATAGTAAGAACTATTACAAAGTTGAAGCTAAGTTTCACAAAAAAAAAACACTGCATAAAAGTAAACAAGTATTATATCTTCTTATAGGGGGTGGATGTAAATCCACACTCTCTAGCCACAGTCTGTCGTAAGGCGGGCAACTGATTGAGGCTACCACAATCTTTAATTTTTAAGATTTTACTGTCTCAATTCATAAGTAATTTATAATTTGTTATAGTACCTGCAATAAACAGTTAAAATTTTAATTCTTTTACATTGCTAGATTTAAACCTGCTACCAATTGGAGGTTGCCAGATTCAAACTTGCTACTAATTGTAAGAATGATTACAAAATTGAAGCTAAGTTTCACATTGCTAGAGAATAATAATTTGAAGTTTAAATGTTACATTCTGAACGGAATCCTGGGCCTACATACAAGTGGTTTTCTATAATCGCACCATTATCGCACTTATGGTAACTTACTAGCCATGGTTATCCCATGGCTGAACCAAGGCATTTCTCCTTCCACTCACTAATAGAATAATAATGTAAAGGATGGACATTACCTGTCACGCAGCATGTTTTGTTAGCTAATGTCAATCCCATACAAATTGATTTTATTCTGCTAGCGTTTACGATAGTTGAAAGTCACTTGACTACGGACGACGGCCTTTAAATTTGGTCAAAATCCCATATTGTGGTAAGAACCCATATACTGGGCCAAGTGGCTTAAGACAAGTGCCTTTCTATAATCTTAAACGCCAGTAGAATAGAATAAAAATGTTCGAAATTGACATAAGCTAACGAAATATTGCGTGACAGCTAATGTCAATCCTATAAACATTTTCATTCTATTCTACTAGCGTTTGCGATTATAGGAAACCACTTGTTGAGGTTTCCTTGTATAATTGACCGCGAAACTCTTAAACATTATTACTAGTAAGTCCCCTGAACAAAACTTTATTTTATTAAGTCTCCATAATTGGAATTAAAATATTCCTAGAATCAAGAGGATATATGATGACACTACACTACTAACTGATAGTTTGTTTCCTAGCGCTTCGGAGTGCAGAACAAATGTTTGCGCGACGTCAATTAAAGGGATATCGTGGACATTTCTAACTCGCCATCGCATCGGAAAAACTACTCTATTATTCCAGCAATACTCGTGTCTATAAGTTTAAGTTTTTTTTTTCAGGGAAGTTTAGTAGGTCCTGGTAAGTATCTTAGACTTAGACTTAAGTAGGGCTAATGTACCAACCTGTCCTTAACACCAACCTCGAAACCAACACATAGGTAGGGTTAAATTTTCTTTGCAGATCATAATTTTCATACGTTTGATAGCTATCACAACGTACCTATCATGATGGACATTCATCACCTGGTACATTTTCTAGCTAAGCCGTCATCAATATTTAACTTGGGATTTTTTCTGAATGCTGAAGTGTGCTATAATATATTTGGACTACCTACTTACAAACTCGTTTCTATTCTCATTTGGTGGATTGATTTAGTTTTCTCACAAAATAAAATAATTACAGTCGTTCGGGGTAAAATTGGACTACCAGTACAACATTGGACCACACCCAGGACAAACTTTTGTATTTCTCTTTTACTGTAGTAATACACGTTCTATGGAAAGGCATGCATAGAACATAACATAACATAACATATAGAATCCATAGACAATAACAAACATAATTTGACAGCCAAACAAGGTAAAGTGTCAAAATAAACAGCTAATCTTTTCTGGTCTTGCAGAAGTAGGGTTCATATTGCTCGATTTCAATGGGTGTTAACTAAACAGACTTCTTTTAAATACCATTAGAATTCTTTTTAACAGCATTATTGTATTCTGAACTGAATAAAACTTTCTTAGCCACTTATTTCTTTCTAGCACTGCCGTTGTGGTCGCAAGGCAACCTAGCCAATCCCTTATCGAAATCGGTTAGGTTGGGCTAACGAACCTAAAACTTTTTGATGCATAATTATTATTTTTGATGCACAGTTAGTAGGTAATTTTGATGTACATAATATTATTTCTCGATTTAAATTGTCAATGTTACCCTGAATGTAAAATAATAGCGATTAATAGAGTCTTAATGGTATGAAAATATCCTGGTCTAATGTTACCCCCAAATCAATATAACTTTGGACCATAAAAATTATTGTCTTTATCTCAGGATTCACACATAATTTGTAAATTATTTAATATAATTAGTATTCCAAACGTCAAAAGATCAGTTAACTCACAATTATTGTGTAGTCATTCTATACATTTTATTGGATAACTACTGGAAATTATCTCATATGTGGTCCAAAGTTACCCGGAACACTGTAGTATATAATAATCTTTTTCAGACAAAAATGTTGTCAATTTAATTTAAGTTTAATTAAGTATACAGTATTTTGTGAAATGCATATATTATGCATAAATCAGTGATAATGATATAAAATTTGCAACAATGAAGACAATGTTTATTGTTTTAAATTCAATTCTCATATTGTTTTCCATTAGTTGTGCACTTACTTACTTACTACGCTGGCTCAGCGACCCAAAGTGAGTCTTGGCAATACGAGATGTCGCCACTTCTCCCGGTCTCGTGCGGTCTCTTGCCAGTCGCTAGCTTGGAGCTCGCGTAGGTCTGCTCAGGTCTGTGCAGACTTAAATAAATTTGTTGGGACTTTGAGACTTAGAAGACTGTCTATTTTTCCAAAAAATTCAGAAAGTGTTTTTGCTCAAGCGAAGTTCACTCAAATTGAGGGCAAAAATTACGAATGTGAAGAAAATAATAATGTACCTGTGTTAACCTTGATGCAATGGGCGAAGATTCGTTATGGCTGCGATCGTTGTCAAAAGTACAACTGAATTAATCCAAAATCTATTTTAACTTGCAAGTGTGACGGGAAAAGATCTACTAAGCCACGTTTCGTGAATACCATCAACGGTGAACGACGAACATTTTGTCATGTACATAGATGACGTTGACGAATTTTCATTAGATGCTATTCTACTCGTATATCCACATCCACAGGCAGCGCTGGGACGGGTCCTTCGAAATTACAGGGCTTTATTAATGATATTCCTGATCTTAAGAATAGGAGCAGATTAATTTGTGCTAAGTCGTATTAAAATTGTTAATATACTCTGAGGGAGCTGCAAGTTATTCTTAGTCATCGAGTACAAGTTTGCAACTTAGTTGAGACAGTAGTGGCCTATTAGATCCATAGTACGTTGATCTGCCAATGCGTTACCTGGCAGGTTCGATAAAGTCGTAGAGAAATGTTGTTACTTATGTCATGAAGTACACGAATAAAACCTAGAAATAGAAGGTGCCTATGTACGTAAAAAAAAACAACAGTTCTGCCTAACATTCACTTGGCACATTAATTAGTTTGACCACATATTTTGCCATCCGACCACATTAGTGATCCGACTAGCGAAAGTGTTAATAGCATGTAAGGCAGACCTGTTTTTATTTACTTACTGAGGCACCTTCTATTTCTAGAGAAATGTGTTTACGTCAAGGAGTTTACCATGACGTAAACATATTTCCTCGATTGTATCGAACCTTCCAGGTTGCGCAATGACAAACCAACGTTTTGTGGATCTAATGGGTCAATACTCTCTCAACTAAGTTGCAAATTACTTGTACTCGATGACTCATGTAAGATAACTTGCAGCGCCTACAAATCCATAAAATTGTATTTTGTAATGTATTTCAATATAAATAGAAAAATCAAACCCACAATTACTCTTTCTTATTTTATTTACCACAAGAATTGGGAAGACAAAACTGTGCCTTTAAAACAATAAAATATACGCGAGCACGATGCGTCCCCCACCGGTAACCGTCTGCCCGGTAACTTCTGGATAAATTCGTTACTAAATGCAGACAGTGGCACATAAACGCTATCTCAGGTTTAGAAATGTTTTAAATTTAATTACACTTCGCCAATTTTTGTAATATTTTCATCACTATCATTGTTGTTGTTGTTATCCTAGGGCACCCCGCTGGTGCATAGGGCCTTCACGAGCTGTCTTCTTCCCACGTCAGTCCAGCAGCCTTGAGCTTGCTCTCGCTCGACAGTACGTCGCCAGGAGTGCTATTCCCAAAACAACAATTTTGACGTCCGCACACGGATCCGCAGGTGATCCGCAGGTGTGTGTCAAATTGGTATTCTGCAACTAAGTTATCACGACGCGACGGTGAGATCACTGCATGAACCGCTGAGCGGACTTTTTGACATTTTTGTATGGGTTGACGTTTAAAATCATCATCATCATCCCTATGTCATCTCGACCCGCTTGTGCTTATGCAACAGAATACCAAAAATTTTGCGTGCGTGATCGGATGCGTACGGGACGTGAGGGCGGATTCGTTCGGGAGGTTATGGGCGACATTTGATAAATTGGGAATAGCACTCCTGGAGTGAACGGGTCGCCCAACAAAAATCCCTGGTTGGCTGTATGCTTGATACGGCCGTACGTTTTACGAGGATAGATGGAGGTAGATACAGTCATAAGCACGTCAAGCTGCCAACCACGTTTACCCTCCTCCCTCACCACCCTCCCCTTGACTCATCCAAACTTCGATGTATTTATTATTACCGCCAAAGGGTCTACATCCACTTTACACGAAGTAACCCCCCAAACAAAAGCATAGATGTATCCACCTAAAAAAAAGTTATATTTTGGATGAAATATCATGTACCATGGATATGTATCATGGACACCACGCTGATTAACTAAGGGGGTAGAGTAGTTATTCTGGGAAAAATAGCCTCACCTAAATATTATAAAAATAACGGTACTTCCACTCTGATCAACTCAATGGATCAACTGAAACCGATCAACTAATTTTCTTTCCCAACAAATCAAAGCAGTGTTTAGTTAATGAATTGATTTTACCACTATTCTCCAAAATAAACGATTATTGTCGTAAAATAACTTTAAGATAGCATACAAAACAGATACGGTTAACTGATCATTGTGTAACCGGCTCAGCCTTTTAGTTGTTACTTCCTCGTTCCCGTAAAGTTCGCTTTGGCTCACTAACTTATTTACTTTATCTGCCCGAATGTGGTTTTATTCGGTTTAACTTTGAACTTCGAACAAGGAAGCTACAGTTCGATGCCCTTCCGTTTTGGCTGTTGCTTTAAGTTCAAGGCGAAGTAGCATCGTACTATTTAATCTGTGGTACTACTTTAATATTAATTCCCTCAGGGGTAAAAATAACCGTCCGGTCTGTTTTCTGTTACACATTTTTCATACAATTATGGAGTCAAAGTAAGCGTATTATTATCTGCGGTTGCTCTCGGCTACTAGATAGCTTTTAGCACGTAATGTCTGTGTAACTTCAAAATGAGTGATAGTTATGTTAAAATTCTTGCACGGGATGCCGGACACATTAGAGTTGAGAACACTGAGGAGGCTGACAGACTAACTATAATCAAAAAGACACTTTTATACCAAATAAATTAACTTTAGTAGACCTTTAGTATTATCAAAGAGTACAGCCAGAACCTCACCTAAGGAATATGCCCTATTGACGTAAGAAAATGCGTGCTCCGCTTTGTGCTTTCCAAAATCTTTGATATGCCCATAAAAGGAACTGCGTTGAGTATGCAAACACTTGAGTAGGCAACTAGGCAGTCACTTTCTTTGTAACGTTCACCGATCGCAACGTTGCCGACCATTTTTTCATTCCCGATCAACGTTATGGAGGCAATCTGTGCGGGTGGTGACTTGAAGTGAAGTCTCTCAACCACTTGCGGACCCAGGTTGACTGCTGCAAGGGGAATTTCCATCGGTGGGGTTATACTAAATGCAACATGTCATGTCTATGTGGAGCTGTAATGCAATCTATACGAGTACTATGGCCCACCTGCTAACTGGTACGTCAATGGATCTGTTGGCGGTATGTACTAATATCGAACCTGTCCATATGGCGGCAACTAACAACGTTTGCCAAGTGACCATCGGACCACCATTGAAATGCAAACATGCAAACGTCAAGCAGTAACGATGAAATTTACTTAAACGGAATATGCGCTACTGAAATCACATTTAACTTTTCAGTCGGCGGGTTGGAATTTAGATCAATATCGGTTCGAGGAAAACTATTATCAAGTTACGGTGGATTTAATTAGTTGGTGCGATGTTGCCGTGCCTCCGCGCTCCGTTCGCGAGGAATTGAAGGAAACGGGACAAATTAGTCACAACTATGTAAAACATTCCAACTTTATCGTTTCTGTTGACGCTCGCTGTAGTTTCCCTTAGGGGGTGTAAGCAATTAATTTGTTTACTTAAATCGTAAACTCAAAGAGATTGGTGAACAGAGCATGGAATATAGTTGTGCGGTCGGCCTCGCAACGCGTTTTATTTTTTTTGTAAACAATTTAAACAGGGTCGTATGTATATCTCTGAAATGCTCTCTGATGGTTGTTCTACTCATAAAAATAAACAACTTTTCAAAATATTTCATTGAAAAATCATTCAAGGTCTTTTTTTGTACAAATTCATTTGATGTACTTGTCTTAAATTGTTCTCCGTGTGGTGCTGGAAAATAATAGTACCAACTCATCTCTACTCGTGGGCTGTGCCGTGGGTGTCGTAAGAGGCGACTAAGGGTTAATGAACCAGTGGATGGGCAGCAGCATCCTTCTGTGTATCGTATTATCTTACATTCTGCGTTCACCAACAACGCGTTCAATGGTGCCAGCCGTAACGCTATCAAGCGTGGTGGCTATGGTACTTTCCCTTCACATTATTTCAGCAAAAGCTGGAAATTCGGAGGGAGTTCCCTGTCCTGTAGTGAACGTTTTCACGGTATGTCATGATGATATTGTTTGTGTGCAGAAAAAATATTCTTAGTCTCTAGCGAATTTTCAAATGTTGCCGGAAGGTTTGATGTACCTAGGACAAAAAAATTGTAACAAGAGAGTAAGCGTGTAGTTTTACACAATTTCAACAAGTCTAACTCCAATAAATCTTCCCTGTAAAAAGTTTCACCTTTCTCTCTTTAATCTAATAGTCTCGGCTGAAAGCAGTCCATTAATTTAAGCGATATTTAAATGTAATGCAAATGAAACACGCTCGAATCTGTTCAATGTCCTTCCCGTAAGAGTCCTTACACGGAATTACAATTTATTTTATCTAGAACAGACTTTCTTATAGAATATACAGGGGTTTTCATACCTTCGTTTAAAACTTTCTATGGGCTTATAAGGCGATTTTAAGAAAATTGCAAAATAATTTAGGCTCAGTACAAACTTATAAAGTCGTTTTATTTCGAACTTCAAAAAGTTAAAAATAAGTGGTTGCATTAAGCCTTCAGAATAAGCCCTTGAAAGATTTTACGTGAAATTATTAAAGCTCTTATATGTAGTGTTTTAATTATTCTTCTTTCGATAACAAAAGTAACGTAATTTTGGCAAGATTTATATCCCATCAAAAGTAAATTGCTCTATGACACTTCTTTCAGAATTTCAAAGCAAAAATTAGTGATAATTTTTGTAGGAAAAGTAGTACCTATAACCATTATAACCACGCTTGATACTATTCGATTGCGGCGGATGGCCCGACTGCTGCCAAAGGAACATACTACTCTCTAGCCCATCCTGCGGTTCAAACCCCCTCTGTAGTCTTTTATGAAACCCACGGTTGATTCTCGACACGAAATCAGGTTTTTTTTAAATCTCCAAAAAACAATTAATATGCTGATCGGGTTAGGTATCTAGTATGTGCGAATTTAGAAAATTCTAAGAACAAAAGTTATTGCCTCCAGAACCTTTTTTATTGTTTCCATATTGATGTTGTTAGTGGTTTTTTAGAGAGTTTGCTAGCATTTCCAGTATCCTAGCTCCTCCATATGCCCAGGCTTGCTGCAAAGCTGCACACGTTGGAATGGACTAATCTACTAATGCATCTTTACTTCGATGGCGTAACATCTATCTACATTACTCAAGGATTCAATACGAATTAATTTTTTAGAGTTACGACAAATAAATGCAACAAGATAGAAGTGAGGAGAAAATTTGCTCCCTCCACATATGTTTTTAAGGTTTTTCGTGGCTACTTGCATAACACTAAAATTCTGGAGGCCATAGGAGTACGTATTCCTAGTGCAAGACTACGACGAGGACCACGTCACGGAGATTTGGCCATAGGCCATACCAACGTGCAGAACTAATCTATTAAAATACGTTTCGCTAACAGTCGCCATTCGTTTACTAAATGAAATATGTAGAGACGGTATACATTTGTTTCATTGCAAACTGACGAAGTTCATGCTACGTTATTTGACTAAGTGATAACTGATAATTATATTTTTGACTACCTAAATTATGTTATTGTTTATTGACTATTCTTCTTTTAGTTTTAATTAAGTATTTTGTTTTTTATTTTGGAATAATTTAAAATTTTACCATTATTAATGTGCATTGTCGTTATTGGGATATGCCTGTAGGCATTTTATTTTGTTTATTTTTGTTTAAATTGTATTGTATATTTATTTAATGGCATCACATCTCATTACAAAGTATTTCGCCAGTGTCAAAGTAAAGGAATTGTTACAAAATTATGGCGACACGCCAATGTCCAGTGAAAGATTGATTTACACAGGAATCCACATCTCGAAGATCGAAGACGAGGAAAGCTTGTGCACCACGATGACTCCGATAAGTTGATAGGGGAAATTATTGAAGTCACGATGAAAGCCGCTTCACACCATCCAAAAACTTTAGTAAATGAATATATTACCATTTTCTATTAGATGTTCACTTTGAAAGACGATTACTGGATAACTCACTAACAAAATTATACATTAAACTCTCATGTAAACAGGAAAAACTAAAATTGAAATAGAAACATGACTGCCATCTTCAAATGCTGACAAACGACCCTAAATAAATTGGATTGAATTGAATAAGTTTTCTTGTCTTACTAACAAATGGGGACTTGTTGCCATAATAAACGAATAAATTATTATTGTGTTGCCGGGCGTAGAGGAGTCTTCTCATCAAAGAGGTTTTTTTTTCCTGCAATGTCCTAACCAAACTGAGATAGTCGGAAAAAGAGGTTTTTGTTTGATAGTAATAATTGAACCAGGAACATCCGTATCGAGAGACGAGTGCTCTAACCTCTGGACCACGGAGGCTGTCGAGCAAGATGCATACATATAGGGTGACTTTTAATTAGTTCTTGATACAAAAAGGTATGAATGTACTAATGATACTGAACAACTTTTCCCAAGGAACATAGGTCGAAATACGAAAAACCAAATTTGACCTCTCATACAAAATGCGCTATCAGCTGATGCAGTTTCTATGGGAGGTCAAAACTTGATTTTCGTATTTCGACCTATGTTCCTTGGGGAAAGTTGTTCAGTATCATGAGTACATTCATACCTTTTTCTATCAACAACTAATTAAAAGTCACCCTATATATTGAAACTCAATACCCGATCGCTAGATCGACTGTCCACACTAGAGACTCATTATACTGGCGCAGCTAACTAGAATACGAGACGAATTCCGTTCTCGGAGTTCTATTCCCGAATTTAGAACTAAATTCCGATTGGTCCGGGCTGTCAAGAGTTTTACGAACTATGTTTCGGCGTAGTGGACTGGAAATAGTCTGTCGGACTTTAAATAGGAATGCAAATAAATTGTTAAACTGTGGTTAAATCTATGAATGATGCTTTATTGAAAGCTTTACAGAAAACTGACAGAATATCGAATTTCTTTTGTTTTGGCATTAGAACTCGCACTAGCAGTTAGTTATCATCAAAATATAATCTGATTTAATAATTGTGATTTTGTTTTTAGAGAAAAAAATCTGAATTTTGTCCTTAGTGACATTTGTTCGAATTTAATCCATTACTGGGAAATTATCCCTCAAATATCGTTAGATGAACAACGTGAAAAGTTAATACATACATAACATCACGCTTCTTTCCCGTTGGGGTAGGCAGAGACCACAGTCCTCCACCTGCTACGATCTTGACATACTTCCCTTGCTTCCTGTACTTTCATCAATCGTTTCATACATGCTCGTCGGTTTAGGGTACTTTTAACCTGGCCTTTATTCAGAACGTCCTGAATTTGGTCCTGGTACGTTCGCCTAGGCCTTCCCCTTCACTCTCGCCTGGTAGATCTCTTTCGTCAGTCTTCGTTCATTCATCCTCTCTACATGACCAAACCATCTCAGCATCCCTTTCTCGATTTTGGTCACTACGTCTTCTTTTACGCCACACCGTTCTCTTATCACACTATTTCTAATCCTGTCACTCAATTTAACACCAATCATACTCCTTAGCGCTCTCATTTCCACTGCATTAATTCTACTTTCATGCTTCTTCTGCCATACCCAGCTTTCACTGCCATACATCAGTGTTGGTACTAAAACACCCCTATGAACAGCCAAACGAGCCTTGTGAGACACCTTCTGACTCCTCATAAAGGCGTGCAGGGCACCATTCACCATGTTTCCAGCATTCACTCTTCTCTCAATATCACTTTCACACTTTCCATCTCTCGTAAACTTTGAGCCCAGATACACAAACTCCTTCACTTGTTCGACTTGTTCACCACCTATTAATATAGTACACTCTGTCATACATTCTTATCTTTCAAGTACCATTACTTTCGTCTTGCTTACATTTACTTTCATTCCTTTCCTGTCCAAAGCCACATTCATAATTGTTATCATCTCCTGCAACTCGTCAGCAGATGACGCAAGTACAACTTGGTCATCAGCGTCGAGAAGACATTTGATGAGTAACTCATTCAAAAGTTAAAGTTGAAAATAGGGCCCGTATCACCGCTTGCTGTTGAAGTTCCCAATAGTAAGCTGTCAAATAGAATATCTGCCAGATAAATGTGTCAGATTTTTCCCTGCCAACTAGAGCAATTAGGCACTTGTGAAACAAAAAAGTTTCACTATCTGACAGAAATAACTAGCAGATAGGCTATCTGGAACTTAGCAGCAAGCTGTGAAACACACCCTTAGGGCTCAAACGCACTAGCGGCTGGCCGTGACGCGGCGTGCCGTTGCGGTTGGCCGCAGTATATAAGGTCTGCCGCAACGGCTACATTCAACCCGTCTGCCGCGACATTCAACCGGTGCTGCCCACCACAGCTCCAGAACAACCGGAGCGGTTGACGGCTGTCCGCAAGTCAGTGCGTTGGTATCAAACGGTTTCATATAAAAAAAAATAAGTGGGGCCAACCGCAACGGCACGTCGCGTTACGGCCAGCCGCTAGTGCGTTTGAGCCATTAGTCTCTACGGGAGAGCACGAGGCCACCAAAACTCAGGTCTAACTCATTTCGCACGGTAATAAGTTAGTACTACATTTTATTATTGGTCTATGCCCGTGATAAGATAAATATCATGCCGAATGACAGATAATTATGAGCGGTGACAGAGCTAGACCAAGGTTAGATCCCCAGATTAGTAAGTTAATATACAGAGTAGTTAGATCACTAGATCTGGGTTTTGCTAGCCCCGTGCCAGAGAAAGGTCTCAGAGTGACACTCAACATAACTTGGCAGCGGATAGGCAACATCAGTGTGTTGATAAGATCAAATGAACACTGTATCCGAAAAAAGTCCAATTCTGGGTGTCTAGACCACTGCCGTATGTCTAAACAACGTACCACGTCACGTACGTCATGAAATGTGGATGACAATTGACCAATTATGTCATCCTATACATTTTATGGCGTTCGCTTTCTCATCTCAAAATTTAATAGCACGTTATTTATGTTATATATCGTTATATGTCGTTATATATATGTGAGAGCGAGAGTGTGCGCAAGAGCACAGGTCCTGGCAGAATAACAGGGTGTCTACTCTCAAAGTCCGATATATCGAAACGATACTACTCGAAACATGCAAATGCAAAACTTCGTCCCTTGACAATAGAGTAGAATATTGGTTGGATGAATTATCAAACTGCATCCAACCAATATTCTACTTTATAGTCAAAGGACGAAGTTTTGCATTTGCATGTTTCGAGTAGTATCGTTTCGATATATCGGACTTTGAGAGTAGACACCCAGCATCGCAGTCCCACTGCGGTCAATGCTGAGCCAGGAAACCTTTTCGCTACCACAGTACACCACAAAAAAAAACTAGAGACTAATGTTATATTTTGTTATTATACCTGGTAATTGTAGTACCTAGTTTTAGAATTGATAACTTGTAATTAATATGTAATGTACTGTGTAAGTGAATAAATGATTTTTATTATTATTATTATTTAGTGTACTCGTAGACCCCCTGGACAAAGGCCTCCATTTGCAAAAAATCTCCACGACAATCGATCTTGCGCTGCCTGCATCAAGTAGCTTCCTTAGTTGGGAAAATTCGGGCTTTTAGGCTTTTGGAATATTTTCTTTAAAACAAACAAAACATATAGGGATACCCAAAATAGGGATGCACATTAGACAAAATTTTTGCGATAGAAAAATATCACCACTATTTATCATATTTTTAAATTTTATGTTTTTAACTAGCTGTGCCCGCGGCTTCGCCCGCGTGGAATTCAGACAATCAGCAGTATTGTGCAGTCTCCCTCTACCTCTCTCCCCCTCCCTCCTCTCCCCCCACTACCTCCCCCTCCCTCCTCTCCCCCACCCCCCCTACCTCTCCCACCCTCTCCCTCCCCCTCTCCCTCCCCCTCTCCAATTATATTCATTATAAGTCTTTTTATTTAGCTGTAATGGTTTTCCTTCTTATTTCGTTGCATTACTACTGTCGTGAATTTCACAACTCCCTTCACATGCAGGGGAGGTACCCTAAAGAAAATTGTTGTTTAAGATGTTATTTTACCACTTTGTCCCCATGATTAATATGTGTAGTCAATTGTATTCATAACATCCCATAAAACTTCTACTGCAGCACCAGCAAAAAGGCATGGTACTTTGGAGGGGATTTACTATAGTTACCACGCTTGTAAGCGTTGCGGCTTGCGATTGCTGTTGTTGGTGACCGCAGTATGTAAGACAATACGATGCACAGAAAGATGCTGCTGCCAATCCTCTGGTTCATAAGCGCGTCTCTTGAGACACCTACGGGTAGAGATGGGTTGGTGCTGTTCTGGTGCCGCCGGACCACACGGACAAGTGGGTTTTGTACGGGTATAGTTGAAATACCCATAAAAAAAAAACAGTTTTCTAGTACTAAGGGTTTTTGAACTATGGCGGATTAACATTCCTGAACTATAAGGGTTCCTTGTTGTCTACGGAACCCTAAAAAAAGACGCGTTTTCCTCATAAAGCACGCAAATCTTTTTCTTCCTTCTGTACTCTCACTTTTATTTCAATCGCTTCTTAATTACTACGTGATTTTTAGGAGAATTTTTTAACGAAATTAAATCTTTTCTAAATTCAATTTCTTTAGCCGTACAAAGGGGATTTTTTTAGCAGCATTAGTCGGTATTATCTTAATTAAACGGAGATCGTCTCGGTTTCGGTCATTAAAACAAGGACGGCTCTCCCTTTGTGAGTTGCCTCCATTATCGGCCCATTGTTACTTAGACTGATTGAGTTTTTCTCTGTCATTTATAGAGTTCCGTATGGTGAGAAATCTTACTATAAGTAATATACAAGTTATTTTTTTGGACCTGATTTCCGTATGCCTACGTTATTACAGAGGTCAAAAGCAACAACTTTTGTTCTACCACTTTTCTAACAACGCACGAAAAATTTTCAACTTTCCATACAAAATGGGTCGGTCACGTGACCACTTTAGTATGGGGAGTCGAAAATTTTTAGTGCGTTGTTTTTCTACGACTACGAGCGACTTTTCTAGTCGTAGAACAAAAGTTGTTGCTTTAGTTAGACCTCTGTAATAAAGTGGGCATAAGGAAATCAGGTCCAAAAAAATTACCTAGTGCTCCGAAAAGTTACCTGTAGGTGCAGCTAAGAGCAGGTTAGGCTTTAAACTTCAACGCGAATCAAGTCATAACGTCTAATGTGTCAAGCTTGACGTGCTCTTAACTGTACAAAAAAAAGAACATTTAAAATAAGTAGGTACAACTTTTTCTAAAAACATGAAGGACAGTTTCGCCTAAAATTCCTGGCTAGATTTGTAATATTTCGTATTTGTGGTTGCCGTTAAGGAGTTCCATTTGAATAAAGACATTCAAATAATTTAATGAGTACTCGTAGCAAGTTATGAGTGATTTCCCTAAAATAACTAACTAACTACAATGATAACTAACAATAGGAAAAAATTACGTTTGAGGGCTATATCTATATATATAAAAGAAGAAGGTGCCTGACTGACTGACTGACTGATTGACTGACTGACTGACTGACTGACTGACTGACATATCAACGCACAGCCCAAACCACTGGGTCTAGAGATTCCAAATTTAGCATGTAGGTTCCTTATGAGGCCTAGGGGTGCACTAAGAAAGGGTTTTACAAAATTCCACCCCTAAGGGGGTAAAATAGGGGATGAAAGTTTGTATGAAAGTCCGTCAGTTTTGAAGTTAGGATCTTCAAAATTTGTATTTAGGCTGACGACTAAAAATTAATAATTACGTGTCTCAGGGTTTTTGAAAATTCGACACCCTTAAGGGTGAAAAGGGGGATGAAGTTGAAAATTCTTTATTCTTAAAGTAAAATCCACATAATTTATTATTTAGGCATTAATGATGTAATTCTATGCAACGTTCATCACTGTTATTGACATTCCACCCCAAATTCAACCCCTAAAAAAGGGAAATGGGGTAAAAAGTCTAAAAACCAATATGGGTATCGTTTGTATGGTTTATCGGGTCGCTGATTACGAAAACTACAACAATTTTGAAATCAAACGTGGTGGGCGTGAAATACCATCACCCCCCTGGGGATGGAGTTGGGGTGCGATAGGTTTGAAATGTCTAAAAATCAATATCGGTGTCGTTTGTATGGTTCATCGGGTCGCTGATTACGAAAACTACAACAATTTTGAAATCCAACGTGGTGGACGTGAAATACCATCATCCCCTTGGGGATGGTGTTGGGGTGCGATAGGTTTGAAATGTCTAAAAATCAATATGGGTGTCGTTTGTATGGTTTATCGGGTCGCTGATTACGAAAGCTACAAAAACTTTGAAATCCAACGTGATGGACGTGAAATACCATCGTCCCCTGGGGATGGGGTTGGGGTGCGATAGGTTTGAAATTTCTAAAAATAAATATGGGTATCATTTCTATGTTAGGGATAGCGGTTAAATTGGCGTATGGGGTAGGAATAGGGACAGGTAGAGGTAGAGAGGTAGAGAGGTAGAGAGGTAGAGTGGTAGAGTGGTAGAGTGGTAGAGAGGTAGAGAGGTAGAGAGGTAGAGAGGTAGAGAGGTAGAGAGGTAGAGAGGTAGAGAGGTAGAGAGGTAGAGAGGTAGAGAGGTAGAGAGGTAGAGAGGTAGAGAGGTAGAGAGGTAGAGAGGTAGAGAGGTAGAGAGGTAGAGAGGTAGAGAGGTAGAGAGGTAGAGAGGTAGAGAGGTAGAGAGGTAGAGAGGTAGAGAGGTAGAGATGTAGAGAGGTAGAGAGGTAGAGAGGTAGAGAGGTAGAGAGGTAGAGAGGTAGAGAGGTAGAGAGGTAGAGAGGTAGAGAGGTAGAGAGGTAGAGAGGTAGAGAGGTAGAGAGGTAGAGAGGTAGAGAGGTAGAGAGGTAGAGAGGTAGAGAGGTAGAGAGGTAGAGAGGTAGAGAGGTAGAGAGGTAGAGAGGTAGAGAGGTAGAGAGGTAGAGAGGTAGAGAGGTAGAGAGGTAGAGAGGTAGAGAGGTAGAGAGGTAGAGAGGTAGAGAGGTAGAGAGGTAGAGATGTAGAGAGGTAGAGAGGTAGAGAGGTAGAGAGGTAGAGAGGTAGAGAGGTAGAGAGGTAGAGAGGTAGAGAGGTAGAGAGGTAGAGAGGTAGAGAGGTAGAGAGGTAGAGAGGTAGAGAGGTAGAGAGGTAGAGAGGTAGAGAGGTAGATAGGTAGAGAGGTAGAGAGGTAGAGAGGTAGAGAGGTAGAGAGGTAGAGAGGTAGAGAGGTAGAGAGGTAGAGAGGTAGAGAGGTAGAGAGGTAGAGAGGTAGAGAGGTAGAGAGGTAGAGAGGTAGAGAGGTAGAGAGGTAGAGATGTAGAGAGGTAGAGACGTAGAGACGTAGAGAGGTAGAGAGGTCGAGAGGTAGAGAGGTAGAGGGGTACAGGTACAGGTTGAGGTAGAGGGAGAGGGAGAAGGAGGGGAAGGGGGAGAGGGAGGGAGTGAGGGAGGGGGAGGGGGTGATGAAAAGGGAGAGGGAGGGGGAGAGGGAGGGGCAGGGGGAGAGGGAGGGGCAGGGGGAGAGGGAGGAGGGGAAGGGGGAAAGACAGAGGGAGGGGGAGGGGGAGAGACAGAGGGAGGGGGAGAGGAAGGGGGGAGAGGGAGAGAGAGGGAGAGGGTTTTAGTTTTTCTCAATTACTTCTGCGAATTGGCTCTGTTTTGAAATATTACATAAAGGTGTCTCTCATCTCTCTCTTTGCATTTGTTAGGATACTGCTGCTAAGTTCCTCTGTTCTGAGTAATTTATGAGTAACGTCTGTATATTATATAAAATTCAACTGGATCTTGAATTATACTCATTGATTTGCGCAGGGTTAGTCCTGTTTTTCCTTAGTTTAAAATTACCCCGATTTGACGGGAAAATATCTCATTGCTTCGGAAAACCGGTAACAACATAAATACGAAATCCACGCGAGCGAAGCCGCGGGCAACAGCTAGTAATGTATAATTCAAGACTTATAATAATTTGAAGTAAATAGCAGTTGTTAGTATGAATAGCTTATTTTTTATAATATAAAGGCAGGAGGATGGAGGGTGGACCACAGAGGTGAACACGGAAGGTGAAGAAGTGGCAACGGCGTTCGGTAAGTTGAGTGAACACCTGCCAGTTTCTGCGCTGATTAAAAATCTGGACTCAAGTTACAGCACATTGCTCACAGCTATAAGTTAAAGCTCCTTCAAACTATTTCAAGGGTCAGCAATAGATTTAATGGAGCTTTATGTTTCGTTGTGTGCAACTGGCAGCTAGTAAGCGCAAACAGGGATGAGACAGATGGATGTCGGATAAATAGATCGGTTGTAGCTGGTATCTGCTATGGTAGGTGACTGCATGCAGTATGCACAAACATCATACAGAGGCGCTGCGACTCCTAAACAGACAAAACTTTATATTTTTGTAAATTTTTGATAAGTGTCCTTAGCCCAGCAGTGGACGTTTATGTGCAGCTAAGTGGATGAAGAGATTAAACTTTCGAACATTATTATGTACTTTCGAACATTATTATGTAAACGTATTTGTGCTTTTGTTGTGACGGCAAAGAAAAAGTGCCCTTTCTATTGACTGGCGCGAAATCGGATGGGGGGAAATTTTGCATTTTTAACACTTACTAACCATCCTAGACAACATAACAAAAATTTTGAGTTACCGGACCTTTTGTAAGGTACCGTTCCACTTTTAGTCTTTATTCAGTGGATTAGTAAGAACCCGATAAACTATGTGTTATCTATCATAATTCATAATAGTGGTCAAAAATTTTTTTGTTATTTCTTCTTATAAAGTGCAAGTCATACTTGCTTACATTAACTAAAGTGGACGTTTTGAGAAATAGGATTGAGCCCGAGTTATGACAATTTAGGAATTCTAATGTAGATATTTTGGGAAGTGGACTTTGTGGGTAGTGGAGCTTTTTTTATGTGACAAGTGAGCAAACAAGCAGGTGGGCCAGGAAGTTGACCTTATGGGAAATGGATCTTATGGGAAGTGGTCCTTATGTGCCTAAAGGTCCTAGCCGTGGGTGGCGTCGTAAGAGGTGACTAAGGGATGGACCTTATGGGAAGTGGATTCTATGGGAAGTGGACTCTATGGGAAGTGGACCTTTGGGAAGTGGTCCTTATGGGCCTAAAGGTTCTAGCCGTGGGTGTCCTCGTAAGAGGTGACTAAAGGATGGACCTTATAGGAAGTGGACCTTGTGGAAAGTGGACCTCATGGGAAGTGGACCTTATGGGAAATGGTCTTTAGGGGTATCGCCAGGGGTATCGTGGGTCCGCAGTGTTTATGGGCCTAAAGAGTGGGTGTCGTCGTAAGAGGTGACTAAGGAATGGACCTTATGGGAACTGGACTTTATAGGAAGTGGACCTTATGGGAAATGGTCTTTGTGGGCCTAAAGGTTCTATCCGTGGGTGTCGTCGTAAGAGGTGACTAAGGGAAGGGATGGAACAGGAGAATGGGCAGTGGCGTCCTTCTATATATTGTACCATTTTACATACTGTAGTCATCAACAGTCATCAACCAGTGTTGCCAGCCGCAACGCTAACAAGCTTTGTGTCTGTGCTACTTCCTCTAAAAATTATATCACGCGTTTTAGCTGCAATTCTGGAGTGAGTTCCCTGCTCTATATTGTAAGTTGCATGGGATGTTATGATGATTTGTGCATTTAAAAGTATTCTGACGGAACCGTGTCGCATTTTTTCCAAGATGCTCTTGACCACATTTTATTTCTCGCACTTAGCAATGGGTGTTTTATTGCGAACGAGTCCCGTTAGTCCCTTAAGAGGCCTTTAGCGGCCCGACTACTTGATGAGATCGATTTTTAAATGGACGCACGTATTCTTTTGATTACAAATTGTATGGCGCCGCGCCGGTCACCAAGTGAACCATGCCACCCTTCATACCATAGCTTCATACCTATTTTTATCTTTAGCCAAACAAACACGGTCATACTTTTTTAAAATTCAATAATGCCAGTGTCGGGAATTTGCGTCATATAAACGACTGTATCTTTTGATTGCGTTGGCTTTGATGTTTGATTTTTTCACAGCTCCAAGGGACAGTAAACTTGCGGATTTGATATGAATTTCAGCTTAATACCTTTACGCGGTCCTGAGAAAAAGGATCTTGACAGACAGACAGACGGACAACAAGTGATCCTATAAGGGTTCCGTTTCTTTCCTTTTGAGGTAAAGAACCCTAAAAAGTACGATAATCCTTCAAAGATATAAACATGTAGCAAACAAGCAGGTGTGCAAATACCTGATGGTAAGTGGTCATTACCGTCCATAGCACACACTGTCTCATCAGTGGCATAATTTGAACTAATAAGACAGCAAAACACGTTGCCTACACTAAGATCAAAAGTGGTGTGATCTCATGTGCCAGTAATTTCACTGGTTGTCTTACTCTTCAAACCGAAACACAGCAGTGAAAACACTGCTGATGCTTTACGGCAAAAATAGGCTCAGGGGTGGTACTTCCCCAGATGGACTTTGCACAAAAGCCCTATCAACTATACAAAACATTTTTATTAGGTTTATGTGCCTTCAGTTAATTTCAAAATACCACTTAACATTTAATTCGGAACAACAAACTCGATTCCGAGTACTGTTTATTTATTTAAATACCTACAGATTTCGAGATATTTGGTTATTTGTTCAAATATTGTTTTAATAGTTCCAAAGGCTCTGGTTATTAACTCAAACTGCTATTTACGTTAATCAAACAACAAATTATAGACTAACGTAATGTTAATAGATACAGAAGCATTCTAAAGCTGTGTCCACGAAAACAAGTTACTAATTTAAACTGTTTAGTTACCAAGTAGTCCGTGTATACATCGTGTAACGGAAAGTTGTGATAATACTGAAGGGTGTGAATCTGCCCATGAAACCGAACAACTTTGTCCAAGGAACATAGGTTGAAATACGAAAAACCAAATTTGACCTCCCATACAAAATTGGCTATCAGCTGATGCAGTTTCTGTGGGAGGTCAAAATTTGATTTTGTCCTATGACCTATGTTCCTTGGGGAAAGTTGTTCAGTTTCATGGGCAGATGCCAGATTCATACCCTTTAGTATTATCACAACTTTCCGTTACACGCTGTAGTACTGGTCTGGTCCCATATCAATAATAGTATAAAGAATGTAAGTATCAGCGTCTGAGGGGGGGTTCATCAAAGGATGAACGTCCGAGTGGAACGTTAAAAAAATCGGCCTATTCATAAAAACTGTCAAATATTTTTTTTATTTTGTATGCAACGGACGATTTTATTTTCATTTCCAATGATATGTTTCTCAGAAACAGTTGTTTAGTTTCGTTAGTATCATTAGTTTCGTCGACTCATCATGCCCTTTCAGTTTTTGCCTACCTGTTCCTTGTACCCTGTTATTATTATTTGCTGTTGGTGTCGCATAAAACAGCAAAGGGACCGTTTACCTTCTGTGCACTTATATTATTGACGCGGATATGGCGCTAAAACAACATAACGGCATGAATTGACAGAATACACCATATTCTTAAATCCCTGGAATTCTAAAAATCCATTGGGCAGTGAACGGACACGGGAACTGAAATGGCGGCGTACTGTACTCGTACTACCATCAGTTTGAATCACATCAGTACAAGGAGGTTTTATTAGCCCACGCCTGCATCAGTAATATCTCTCTGTGTGACTTTGCCCTTACCTTCATAAACTTCTCATAACTAACGACATAGCTGTAGCACAGTACCAGGGTGACATAGCTCTCAGGAGTTTAACAATTCAACGCTGTCCTGAGCCGTCTTTGTGTCGACTGTTTGCTTTCAATTAGAGCTGGCAAATTGTGCCAGAGTAAACTCATATTTACTGAATGCGGCGAACACTATCCTCTACCACAGTATACGTTACAGAGCTTCAATTTTGTGCTTATTCTGAAAGTTTACCACAAAATTACACTTTTCACTGATTTGCGAATTTATTTTCCTATTGAAAGAAATGTGATTCAACGAATATACAGTTTTATTTCTTTATCAACCCAAATTTTTTAAGAGCTGGTTCTGCCCATGAAACGTATTTTTTTTCCTAGGAACTTAGGTCGACATGAAAAAAAATTATCGGCCTCTCATGCTAAATGTCCTCAACTAATGCAGTTTGTATGGGAAGTAGAAAAACTTTTTTCGTGTTTCGACTTATGTTTATTTGAAAAAAATGTTTAGTTTCATTGGCAAAACCACCCGGGGTTATAAAACGATAACCATGTATAAAATAAACACAAAATTGAACTCTAAAAGGTTTTACGAACATTTTTCATCATCATCATCATAACTTGGCATAAAATCCACAGCTGGACTTCCTGGAAGCTTTCCTCTGACTTTTACAGCCTTTCACGACACCCACGAACATAGATTTTTAACCAGCTCCTAACGGAAGGATCACACAGGTATGTTAATTATTAAGATAAAAAACTACTTATTATAATCCGTAATAACCTTCCACAAACTAAGCGTTGTTACTTTACTTGTTTGTTACTTTAAATGTCATGTCTCTTGTTTGTAGCTTTCTGTACTTGTAATGTTGCCATGATTATTTCCCTTGTATCTTTAACATTCAATCGACTTTATAATTTTTCCAAATTGTACAATTCGTATGGAGAGGCCGATTTTTTAAATTTCCTGAAATTTTTAATCACTGAAAGTTCTTCAGTCAGGTCGGTGACCGACCTGACAAACCCTAGGTCAGAGTTGTTGAGTTGCCAAAGGCCTCTGAATGGCTCATTAACGACTCCATCTGTAGAAAGTACTAAAATAAGTATGAAAGTAATAAAATAAAAAATATAAAAAGTAGACGGGACATACGGCTTAACGTGCCTTCCGAAGCACGGAATCATCTAACTTTTCGGACAATCAAGTGATTCATCCTGCAATATCCTAACCAAACTGGGGAGGTCTCACAAAGGGATTTTTGTTTGACAGTGTCCCCACCGGGAATCGAACCCAGAACCTCCGGATCGAGAGCCGAGCGCTCTAACCACTACACCACGGAGGCTGTTATTCTTCAGTTACGTTTTTTTTCAGTATTTGCCAACCTGTCTCTACCATCTTGTATTTACCGTCGACTAGGCCACATTCAAGGGTAGTTTGAGGTCCAAAAAAGCCCATTTTTAATAAGTACAAAAAGATTGTCCCGTCTGGTGCCGGCAAAGAATACCCGTGGGTGTCGTAAGAGGCGACTAAGGGTTAACTGGAGGATGGGCAGCAGCATTTTCCTGTGTCTTACATCTTACTTACTGCGGTCACCTACAACCGCGGTCCATGGTTCCAACCGTAACGCTGACAAGCGAGGTGACTATGGTACTTCCCCTCCATATGTTTCCAGCAAAAGCTAGAATTCTGGAGGAGGAGGTTATGATAATGATGACAAAAAGATTAAAGACGAAAAAAATATATCAACAGACCAATAAACTCGAAATTCTAAGAAATCCTTTGTAGTGTTCAAAATTTACAAACGAAATTTAATAAAGAACTGCAAAGGTCTCAAAAACTTTCAAACATTCTTAATTGCTTGCCTCAGGGATTTCACTAAGATAAAATTATAAGGTTTGCTCAAAGATATCTAGACTCAGAGGCGGCTCGTCCTAAAGAGCACTGGTGCAGTGCACTCCCTCTTTCACAAAACTCAAACTTAGGATGTATTACCTACTTAGTTAAGTTACATACGATTACATACCTATTTTCATAACCCTATACGTTGTATACATTCTCGAACTCGATGTGATCGGACGTGTCGAATAAATAAATTATTTGCGTTAAAGTATTGACCTAGTTTATTAGTCAGCTATTTTTCTGTGTCAACTGGCGCTAAGTGAATTTTTATAATGCGAAATTAGTACGTGTATCTGAATATAGAAATGAATAGCCCCTTCGGAAGCCGCAGTGGGCTCACCCCCCGCAGCCCGCCGCCTACACCCGCGCCCCGCCCGCCCTCACCAGAGACGCGGGCCCGCTCGCCTCCGCCCCAAGAACCGGAAGAGGACGATACTGATTCAATATCTACTCAAGAAATTCGTAACTGGTTGAAGACCATTGAGCAATATCTTAATGAGGTGTGTAATATCGCAGCCGAAGGCAAATTAAATTCAGAACAAAAGTTCAGAATCCATAACACGTGCCGTAAAGTGTGCCATGGGGCAAGTCAAATGGCAGTTTTCTACCAAGACCTTAAACAAAAAGCGATCCAATCCAACAGTGCCCTGAGAGAGCTCAACACCAAACTAGACCTTTCACAGCAACTCCAAGACCTCAAGCAGAAAATTGAGGAGTCCTCAAAACCTGTGCCTGTGACGCCGTCCTTTGCCGCAATTGTTAAAAAAAGTTCGGGTAGTTTGATACAGCCAAGTAATTTTAGCTCTGTTGCAATTTATCCGACTGATAAATCAAAATCTAGTGATGAGACCAAATCCTTTGTTCAAAAAATCATAAAACCAGATGAAATGAAACTGCACGTTAGAGGTCTGAGAAAGGTTAAAAATGGTGGCGTTATTATAAGTACCGATTCTAAAATGGACATTGAGAAACTCAAACAGTCAAAACAGCTCACCTCCTCCGGCTTTACTGTGGATGATGCCTACAAGCGCAGGCCTAGAGTTGTCGTTATCGGAGTGCCCTCGTGTATGCAGGATACGGAAGTCTTTAGCTGCATTTTTCACCAAAATTTAGCAGAGAAAATGGAGAACATGACCTTGGAAAACTTTTTGGCCAGCATCAAACTAAGCCATAAATCAGGAAAAAAGGATGCTGCGACGTGTAATTACGTTATCGAAGTATCAGCACTGATACGTAAGGCCCTTTTGTCGAGTGACAGAGTATTTGTAAATTGGTCATCATGTCCCATCAAAGACTTCACTCTTGTAACTCGGTGCTTCAATTGCCAGCAGTACGGCCATGCAGCCAAATCATGCAGGGAGGAGACCAGTACCTGCGGCCATTGCGGACAAGTAGGTCACACATTCAAAGAGTGCTTAAAAAAGGCTGAGGAACCAAAGTGTGCAACCTGCTTGCACTTTAAAAAGCCGTGCAACCATAAAACGGGCGATGCCGACTGTCCTGCTAAAAAACTTGCCGAAAAAAGGTATATTAACTCAATAGATTATGAAGGCACCTAAAAAACGCCACCCGTGCGTAGCTAATTGATTATTTTTAAGATTTTTGTTTTATTTGTTATTTAACGCACTATGACAAGAACAATTCAGGTCACAGCAAGAAAAAGTCAATACATCATCAAAATTGTTTTAGAAACATGTCAACTTGCACATCGTCTGCTCTTATTGCTGACGCTTCAATTTAGGTTAATTTGGGTTAAGCAAATTTCTTTATTTTAACGTTTTAGTATAACTTGTGTACTGATTTAATATGACAACTGGTGCCTAAGATACAAGTATTCAATATACTTAGTTTAGGTTCCTCCGTCATTATTACTAGTTGTTGATGTAAATACTTAAGACTAAGTGTATCTGTATTTAGACTTAAGTTTTTATGAAGAAATAAATTTTATCTTTATCTTTATCTTTTATAATAGCCTAAGAAATAATTACGCAACAAATACGTAGTCAAGTTGTACCAAGTGGATCGCCAGCGATTCCGCTCCTATGAAGAAATCTTCAGTACAATTCCTTATACAGAATTCAATAAGTGTGAAAGAGAAACATCAACACGCTCGAGCGCGTGAAACAAAAGATTTTCTATGAGAAATTAGCCTAATCAGGAGCGCTGCTCAAGGCTACGTTGCCAGATCACGATGCCATGACCGCTGTTGCCGATCATACGTAAACAAACTGTTCGTATACAGCTTTCAGTTACTGTTCGCAATGTTGCTTGAAAATTTAGAAATAATTGTTTTTAATAGTGTACGTGCTTAATTACTGTAAAAATGGACGAATACAGTGACGTTTACATTATAAAATGCGAAAAAGACTTTACAAATACGACTTGAACTCAATGAAAAGGGGCCGCCACAATCTGAAATCGCGCTAGTTCAAAAATGTAGTACAAAAATTCACTTTTAGTCGTGTTTTCAAACCAGAACAATATTTAAAAACACCTTGGATGTGCGGTTATAATTAAATTGTTTTGTTTTCCGTGTCTGGTATTTGGAGCTGGCGCTGGCGCGCATAATATGTAACAATAAAGCCATAAAAAATATTTCATCAATAAATGGTAGGTAAGTAAATTTATTTAAGTATTTAATTTTTTTGTGCACACCCATTAAAAAATGTCACGAGCCGCCTCTGTCTAGACCAAAGAGATTTGAACCTCGCTACGCTCGGTCATAGAGGGATCCGAAAATTGTCGGCTATAGCTTGACTTTTTACTCATGTAAAGAGTCATATTAGAAAAAAAGAGATAAACATGTATATAATTATCTACTTTCAAACGTCGCTGTAATGCTTTTTGACCAGCTAGAGATGTGCAGGCACTCGATATGACGGTAGCGATAATGTAGTATTTCGATTTTTTTATAACGATAGTATTAACACTCACATATTAAATATTGACGAGGCTTTGAGCAGATGTTAGACGCTCATGATGAATTCAAAATTTTGTGACTTAAAAAAAATCGTTGAATTCGAATGTTTTGTATGCTTTTCACAATAATGTTCTTTGAAGAGAAATCAAATGAATAGAACCATTTGACGTTGCAAAATGAGATACTCGACAGGAAACTACTTGCAGTTTTCACTATGTTGTCTGGAAATTGCTTTATACTTACGCACGTCCACGCAGTACAACTAGACTCGATAGAGAACCCGGCAATCGCGCGGGCGCGGGTCGCGTTAGGTGAAGGAGTCTTTTCCAAGGGGTGCGTAGAGTGTCTTTTTCGCATTTCTGTATTTATAGTTAATACTATAAAAAAGGGATTCATCAGAAATGAATTAAGCTGCTTTATTTATTTTCTCATTTACAAACAAAGAAAGAAAAGAAAAGACACAAATAAAATTACAGAACGGTACGTATGTATACTTAAAAAGTTATGAATCTACTAATAAAGTTACCTACTACCTAAAAATAATTCTTATTTTTGTCACCATTTTCACTCAAGTCTCTCTGCAAGTGTTGTTTATTTAGTAGTTTTAATGCCTAGTTGCAATGCCGCTGCTATGGTGTTTTACTTTATCTTTAACACTTGAAGGGATCTGAAAATAAATAAATATCGACTACCAATGATATGGTACAGTCAAGAGTACGTCAAGATTGACATATTGGACTTGTATCGTTCTTATCGGATCTTCAACTATGAAATAGGCGTTTTGTATGGCGCATTTTCTAATTTTTGAGCATGATTGGGAAGGCATTAACTTAGCTTCTTTAAGAAGCTAAAAGTTAAATTTCGAAAAATATTATCAGTAAAATATAAAAAATCTAATGATGAAATCGGAAGACATTTAAAACGAACCGTTTTCAAACTTTTTATTTTAAAAATCAAACTAAAAATTAAATCTTTATTTTTTGCTAAAATTGATACTTAATCTTAAATACAACTTTCAAATATAAGACAAATGAAAAAATTGCTTTAGATATGAATTATGATCTCATTAATCTGTAAAACATTTCGGCAATTTCATAGTGAAAGACCTATTATTTCAATAACTGTAGAAGCTAAAATCGCGCTGCGACTGTGACCTATTTTTGACTTCACCACTGTGATAACAGAACGTTCAAGCCGTCTCTATATGATTTAAAATTTTATTTTGTTACACTCGAAGGGTCCAAACGGAGCCCTATAGTTGTCACTTCAATATTATGTCCGTCGTCTGTCGCACAGGTTTTATAGCCAAACTATAATATAACAGTAAAAGCATCTTGTTGATCCAAAGCCATTAAAATTGTTATTTTTTTTTTAAATTTTTTAAAAGTGGGCTCCCATACACCTAAATGGGGTCATAAAAACAAAATTTTAGCCTACACCATGGAATGGTGTATTGTTGCTTTTCTGCTTTTTTATTTTATGTCACAAGTGGGCAAACGAGCAAGTAACACAAGAAAGTGTAAGGCTTTGAAAAATTTACATATTTAGATTTAAGGCCACGTGGGATCAAAACCTCTATGATTTACCTTTTTTCACCCTCTATGATTATTCTGATGACATAGAAAAAGTTGATAGTGATTATAAGGTCTATTATTTGACAAAGGTTTCACTCTACCTTTCAAAATTATGAGCCAGAGATCTAGGGAAAAGTTGCATTGTCTTTTGGTGATAATGTTTATTGTTATGTATATTTTACTAACAAATATTGATATTGATGAATCACGTTCTTTCTTTGTAACTATAATTCTCTCATTTTTAATATTACAACACAACGGAACCCTAAATATGCCAAGTCCGACACGCACTTGGCTAGTTTTTTTATTACATGGTAGATTGACTTGTGACCATTTACAGAGACCGTACTAGAAAAATAAAGTTAGCATCTGATTTAATTCGATAACTTTTTAGACATTATCGATAACCACTATTTACATCTCTAATGGCGGATAATCAAAACCATTCTCGATATGTTTATATTCTTGAATTGTTCTTGAAATTTGCAGTATATTTCTTTGTGGAAGGTTTTTTTAAATTGAATTACCTAAACTTTAATATAATTTGTTGTCACTTTAATGAGTATTACACATATTTTATCAAAATAAGCTTATAAATATTACTTACAAATGAAAGCATAAGAATTTTTCGATGTCCTGCTTCCTAGAAGAATGAGATCCGCATGCCGGTATGATATATGTATTGTTCAGCATTTAGGCTATTGTGTACAACACTTATTTGATTAGATATAAGTATTTTAATAACAGTAAAATTATAAAAACTACAGAGCCAGTTCGCCCACGACAAGATCAAAACAAATAGTTTCATAGACGACTGAAAGTAAAGACAATGCCATACTAGTTGTCAAGAGAACAATCAGATAACTTTTTAAATTTGCAGGAGTGTAAAAAGAACCAAAACAAACCTGGTTCCAACTTGACGTTTCAAAAGTGCAACACTTGACAAGCCTTCAAATCCCTCTATGACCGAGCGTAGCGAGGTTCAAATCTCTTTGGGAAATGGAAACAAAATCGGTCTCTCCCAAAGAGATTTGAACTTCGCTACGCTCGGTCATAGAGGGATCCGAAAATTGTTGGCTATAGCTTGGCTTTTTACTCATGTTAAGAGTCATATTAGAAAAAAAGAGATAAACATGTTTATGATTATCTACTTTCAAACGTCGCTGTAATTCTTTTTGACCAGCTAGAGATGTGCAGGCACTCGATATGACGATTGCGATAATGTAGTATTTCGACTTTTTTAAAACGATAGTATTAACACTCACACATTAAATATTGACGAGGCTTTGAGCAGACGTTAGAATTCAAAATTTTATGACTTAAAAACATCGTTGAATTTGAATGTTTTGTATGCTATTCACAATAATATTCTTTGAAGAGAAATCAAATGAATAGAACCAAAATTTGACGTTGCAAAATGAGATACTCGACAGGAAACTACTTGCAGTTTACACTATGTTGTCTGGAAATTGCTTTATGTTTATAATAGCGCACCCCGAACAGTTCATACATCAAGCGCGAAACCACAAATTGTCAGAATTTGAAAATGACAGAGACTTACGCACGTCCACGCAGTACAACTAGACTCGATAAAGAACGCGACAATCGCGCGGGCGCGGGTCGCGTTAGGTGAAGGAGTCTATTCCAAAGGATGCGTAGTCTGTTTTTTTTTTTTCAATTCTGTATTTATAGTTAACTAGCTGTTACCCGCGACTTCGTCCGCGTAGATTTTATAAAAAAACAGAACTGGAACTTAATTGAAACATATTTTACGGAGCGCTTATCCTTCTTGATCCCTACGTAAAAGATGCATTTGTACTTATCCAAGTTGAATAAATGCATCTTACTACAAACTTAATTATCTTTTGATTTTATTTAACTGGTAGGTAGTGCGGAATTTTCATTGTCAACCGTTACAGGCGAACTTAAAAAAGAAGGCAATAAAGGGAGTGAAGTGAATGGGTAGCGAGGAGGTATTCATAAAAGTAAAAAAGGTCCCTATTCCTCCCTATCTATCCTTTTGTATCCCCCCCTACATTCCCACTCCCTCACCCTCTCCCACTCTCTCTTCCTCTCCCTCGCCCCTCCCTCTTCCCCCTCACCCTTCCTTCCCCCTCCATTTCCCCCCTTCCCCTCTCCCCATCACCCTCCCTTTCCCCCCTCGCCCTCCTCCCATTCCCCTCCCTTTCCCCTTCCCCTCACTCATCCTCCCCTTCCCCCTCTCCCTCCTTCTACCCCCCCTCCCTCTACCCCCTCCCACGCCCTCTACCCCTCCCTCCCCTTTTCTCTCCCCTCATTTTCCCCTCCCTTACACTCTCTCCCTATCCCTCCCCCTCTCCCTCTCCCTATCCCTGACCCTACCCCTATCCCTGCTTCTACCCCTAACGCCATCTTAACCGCTATCCCTATCCTTATATAAACATACAACTGACACTCATATTGATTTTTAGACATTTCAAACCTATCGAATCCCAACCCCATCCCAGGGGTGGTGGTATTTCACGTCCACCACGTTGGATTTCAAAATCATTGTAGTTTTTGTAATCAGCGGCTCGATAAACCTTACAAACGACACCCATATTGATTTTTAGACATTTCAACCCTATCGCACCTCAACCTTATCCCTAGGGCATAATGGTAGTTTACGTCTACCACGTTGGATTTCAAAATTCTAGTAGTTTTCGTAATCAGCGATACTTAGTTGAATAAAAAAAGTCCCATCAAAATCGGTTAAGTAGTTTCGGTGTGCTGTAGCAGATACAACCCCGCTAGAGTATTATTGTATGTGTAGATTCCCACGGGAATGAGATATTTTCCCGGGGTAAAAAGTAGCCTATGTCCGTCTCCAAGTTACCATCTATCACCATACCAAATTTCATCAAAATCCGTTCAGCCGTTTAGGCGTGAAAGAGCAACAAACAAACAGACAGACAGAGTTACTTTCGCATTTATAATATAAGTATGGATACTATTAAAAAAAGGTATTCATCAGAAATGAATTAAGCTGCTTTATTTATTCTCTCAATTACTTAAAATGAAGAGTAAATGAAAAGACACAAATAAAATTACAGAACGTTACGTAAGTATATTCCAAAAGTTATGAATCTACTAATTAAGTTACCTACTACCTAAAATAATTCTTATTTTTGTCACCATTTTCACTCAAGTCTCTCTGCAAGTGTTGTTTATTTAGTAGTTTTAATGCTTAGTTGCAATGCCACTGCTATGCTGTTTTACTTTATCTTTGAAACTTGAAGGGACCTGAAAATAAATAAATATCGACTACCAATGATATGGTACAGTCAAGAGTACGTCAAGCTTGACACATTGGACTTGTACCGTTCTTATCGGGTCTTCAACTATGAAATTGGCGTTTTGTATGGCGAATTTTCTACATTTTTTGAGCATGATTGGGAAGACATTAACTTAGCTTCTTTAAGAAGCTTGAAGTTAATTTTCGAAAAATATTATCAGTAAAAAATATAACAAATCTAATGATGGAATCGGAAGACATTTAAAACGAATCGTTTTCAAACCTTTAATTTTAGAAATCAAACTAATAATTAAAACTTTATTTTATGCTAAAATTGATACTTAATCTTGAATTCAACTTTCAAATATAAGACAAATGAAAAAATTGCTTAAGAACTATAGGAATTATGATCTCATTAATCTGTAAGAAAATTTCGGCAATTTCATAGTGAAAGACCTATTATTTCAATATCTGTAGAAGCTAAAATCGCGCTGCGACTGTCAAGCTTGACCAATTTTTGACTTCACCGCTGTGATAACAGAACGTTGAAGCCGTCTCTATATGATTTAAAATTTTATTTTCTAACACTCGAAGGGTCCAAACGGAGCCCTATAGTTGTCACTTCAATATTATGTCCGTCTGAGTGTCCGTCGTCTGTTGCACAGGTTTTATAGCCAGACTATGATTTAACAGTAAAAGCATCTTGTTGACCCAAAGCCATACGAATTGTCAAAAATGTTTTAAAATCTTTTAAAAGTGGGCTCCCATACAGCTAAATGGGGTCACAAAAACAAAACTTTAGCCTACACCATAGAATGGTGTAGGCTAAAATTTCACCCTCTATGATTATTCTGATGACATAGAAAAAGTTGTTAGTGATTATAAGGTCTAATATTTGACATAGGTTTTACTCTACCTTTCAAAATTTTGAGCCAGAGGTCTAGGGAAATGTTGCATTGTCTTTTGATGATAATGTTTATTATTATGTATAATTTACTAACAAATATTGATATTGATGAATCACGTTCTTTCTTTGTTACTATAATTCTCTCAATTTTAATATAACAACACAACGGAACCCTAAATATGCCAAGTCCGACACGCACTTGGCAATTTTTTTTATTACTTTGTAGATTGACTTGTGGCGATTTAACCATTTACAGAGATCGTACTAGAAGAATAAAGTTAGCGTCTGATTTAATTCGATAACTTTTTAGACATTATCGATAACCACTATTTACATCTCTAATGGCGGATAATCAAAACCATTCTCGATATGTTTATATTCTTGAATTGTTCTTGAAATTTGCAGTATATTTCTTTGTGAAAGGGTTTTTTAAATTGAATTACCTAAACTTTAATATAATTTGTTGTCACTTTAATGAGTATTACACATATTTTTTGCAAAATAAGCTTATAAATATTACATACAAATGAAAGCATAAGAATTCTTCGATGTCCTGCTTCCTAGAGGAATGAGATCCGCATGCCAGTACGATATATGTATTGTTCAGCATTTAGGTTTTTGTGTACAACACTTATTTGATTAGATATAAGTAATTTTATAACAGTAAAATTATAAAAACTACAGAGCCGGTTCGCTCACGACAACATCAAAACAAATAGTTTCATAGACGACTGAAAGTAAAGACAATGTCATACTATTTGTCAAGATAACAATCAGATAACTTTTTAAATTAGCAGGAGTGTAAAAAGAACCAAAACAAACCTGGTTCCAAATTGACGTTTCAAAAGTGCAATACTTGACAAGCCTTCAAATCCCTCTATGACCGAGCGCAGCGAGGTTAAAATCTCTTTGGTCTAGACTGATCATTATTTATAATGACTACGCTCATTTAGTTTTTTTTTGTTTTGAGGGGCAAAATAGTCTTACTGAAATGAAACTTACTGTATCTCGCCTTAGAAAGGATCATATTACCTACTTATTCCAAAGTCCTACTGTAAAAAGACCTACGTTCTTTTTCAAATGGATTAATTATTTAATCCATTTGAAAAGCTTTGCTTTTATAAGCTGCAACCTTACAGTTGCCTTCTGTTAAAAAAAAAATTACATGGGGCTGAATGAAGGTTGAAGATAAGCCAACCTTTTTATACTTTTTAAAACTGAAAGGGCATGATCAGTTATGTTTATGTTTTGAGGGTAAAGGGGCCGGGCTCCTAATTCCCGACGGCCACTGCGACCTGTGCAGATCTATTGTAGCCAACCCTTTATACTCGTATTACATTTCCTCGGCCACACCGACAGCCTCAAAGAAGCATGATCAGTTATTGAAACTGAACAACTGAAATAAAGAAGAAAAAGAAAACAGTTCGTATGGAGAGGCTGATTTTTTTTACGTTTCCAGAGTTACGTTTCCTGGTAAAAGTTGTTTATTTTTATCGACTGATTTTGCCATTTCAGTATTTAGTTTTGCCAACTTTTTCCTTACATCCTGCATCCACAGTTGTTGCAAAAAGGGTATAAAATTCTAAAACATGTGACTTTGAACTAATCTACGGAACACAGTCAAGTACCTCAAGCACAAGATTACTGACGAAAAACACGCATTTTCAAATTCTGCTTTTAACGATTTTCTTAAACATACAATAACTCGAACAATTGGAAGTGTTCGAATCTGTAAAATGCTGGCGATTAAAAAAAGAAAACACCGGCCAAGTGCGAGTCGGACTCGCGCCCTAAGGGTTCCGTACCTATCTACCATATGATATGCTAAAAGATTTTGCTCTTTGGCTTTAAAAACTCCGCGACCATCCAACTTGACCCCTAATTTACAGAAAAGTTCTTGAAACCGGAGCTCACCTTAATTGGTTACTATTAGTTGTGAGAAAAATTGTAATATTTAATGCTTTTAGACTTTTCCCTTTGTTTGTACTGTGAGACCTAGCTTCTTGCCAAATTTTATAATTTGAAGTCAACGGGAAGTACCCTCTAGGTTTTGCTTTGGTGCATAAATGTATGGAGATGAGGACATAAAAAGCCATATCTTTTGATTGCGTCCTTGTGAAAAATTGAAATTTTCAGATCTTGCGTGGTCCACGGACCTTAACATTCATTATCAATTTCAACCTGAAACCTCTACCCGTTTGTGAGAAAAAGGGTCTTGACAGACAGACAGACAGACAGGCAGACAGACAGACAGACGGACAACAAAGTGATCCTATAAGGGTTCCGTTTTTTGATTTTGAGGTACGGAACCCTAAAAATGAAAAATAGTTAAAAATAAAACCTTTCCCTCAATAAACTCCATGGCACACGACCTGTATTTTCACGTACACAAAAAGTTCTATCGAGACGTGTTACTCAACCATCTTATGAAATTCACGTTATATTAAAAAGTAAACCCAAACAGACATATACGAAATCGCTTAAGAGAAACAAGACAATGCCATCAAAGAATCAGGAGCAGAGCGCACCGGTGAATAAAATATTACGGTCCGGGTTCTGTAAGGGGTACTGGGGTACTGGGGTACAGTTCTGGATCATTCGCCTCTCGTTGTATTGCTGGATGTATATTTCATGATATTCCACAACACAGTAAGTAGAAAAGGTTAAAATTTAAACTTTTAAGGTGTAGTCGGAATTATGTATTTGTTTTTATACAAAAAAAAGTAGTAAGTATGAGGAAGACATTAAAACTATGGATTTGAAATGTGGAAATGCACAGAGATACCTACCTACCCATCTAGGGGGTAATCGTGGTAATTTAAACGTTATTACCAAAACAAAAATATTTGCTTTAAATGCTCAAATGTGGCCTAACGTAACGTTTACAGCAAAAGTTTTTGATTCGGTAATATCGTTTAACTTACCACGATTTCCCCCTGGGCCCTGAGACAAGTGGCCTTCTATGATCGCATACGCTTTAGAATAGAATACAAATGTATGGGGTTGACATCTGGGCTCAGAGACAAGTGGCTTTCTATCATCGTAAACGTTAAATAGAACCGAGAAATAGAATAATAAAATTAATAAATAAAAAGGTTTGCGATTGACATTAGCTGTCACGCAACATTTCGTTAATTATCCATCATCATCATCATATCAGCTGAAAGACGTCCACTGCTGGACATAGGCCTCTCGTAAATATCTCCATGACGACCGCTCCTGCGCTGCTCGCATCCAGCGGCTTCCCGCGACCTTGACCAGATCGTCGGTCTACCTTGTGGGGGGCCTGCCAACGCTTCGCCTTCTGGTACGTGGTGGTACAGTCAAGAGCACATCAAGCTTGACACATTGGACTTTGTACCGTTCTTATTTCAATAGACGTACGGGCTAGAGTCGCACTGTGAGTATCAAGCTTGACCTGTCATTGACTGTACATGTCGTTAGCTAACGTCAATCCCATATAATAATAATTATTGTCACAAATTGCATGTACATACCGACTTTACCTTGCATGCTTGCATATCTCTTGTTTATACAGCGAAAGTGTGGCGAAAGTTGTTCAGTTTCATGTCCTAATTACCATACTCAAGTATAGTCAGACATTTCATAATCACACTGTAGTTAGTTCTAGTAGTGGCGTACATAAAATATTGATAAAGGTACTTTAGTATAGATTCAGATTCAGATAATTTTATTCAATGTAGATTCTTTACAGAATACTTATTGAATGTCATGCAGAATACAATACAAATAGAGCGAGTCTACGCCGTTTCGGATCGTGCTATGGCAGCGTAAAAGAAACGGCAAGAAACCACTGCAGCACGGCCTACTTTAAGAGTCGGCTTTTTACAATGTGTTTCTTGTGTTTCGCTGGAATATCAGAGCACCATACCTCTTTGTCATTCATATAGTCATCCAATCTATAGTAAGCTTTTTTACATAACATTTGCTTTACACATTCTTTAAACTTTCTCTCAGGTAATTGCACTATATTGTCAGGTATTTTGTTGTAGTATCGTATACACAGACCAACGAAAGATGTATTGACTTTAGTTAATCTAGTATATGGTTGATCAATTTTATGCTTATTTCTAGTATTAAAATTATGCCTGTCACAAATTTTAGGTAATTGATGAATGTTCTTTCTAGCATACATTATATTTTCATAGATATACTGGCATGGCACTGTCATAATGTTGATTTCCTTGAACAGTTCTCTCAGGGAATCACGAGTCTTCGGGCAATAAATTGCTCTTATAGCCCTTTTTTGTAAAACGAATATTGAATGTATATCAGCTGCTCGGCCCCAAAGCAGTATGCCATAAGACATAATGCTATGGAAGTAGCTAAAGTAAACCAGCCTTGCAGTAGCTACATCAGTAAGTTGTCTGATTTTTCTAACAGCATATGCAGCCGAGCTCAATCGACCAGAAAGAGCCGTTATATGAGGTCCCCATTGAAGTTTAGAGTCTAGTGTTAACCCTAAGAAAACTGTACTATTTACAAAATCTAATGGTTCATTATTCAATACTATGTTATGTGAAGTAGACCTTACATTTGGTAGTGCAAATTTAATACATTTAGTTTTTTTGGCGTTTAGGACTAGATTGTTAACAGTAAACCATGCATGAATCTGTCGAAGTGCATCATTGACTTCGTTATAATTTTGTGATTTCCTACTTACATTGAATATTAATGAAGTATCATCAGCAAATAACACAATCTTTGACAGATTCTTCACCACAGAAGGAAGGTCATTAATATAAATAAGGAATAAAAATGGCCCCAATATGGACCCTTGAGGTACGCCAATTTTGACAACAGATCCCAGTGATTTCGTCCTGTTTACTTGTACCTTTTGAATCCTGTTTTCCAAATATGACCTAAGTAGTTTAAGTGAATTATTCTTAACACCGTAATGTTCAAGTTTTAGCAACAATGTGCTATGATCTACGCAATCAAATGCTTTGGATAGATCACAGAAGATACCAATAGCATCTTCAGATTTTTCCCACGCGCAAAAGATGTATTTTAAAAGTGCAGTCCCGGCATCCGTTGTACTGCGCCCTTTCGTGAAACCAAATTGATGGTCATGTAGTAAGTTATTTCTATTGAAGTGTGAAAGCATTTGATTGAGTATGACCTTCTCAAAAATTTTACTAAGTACAGGTAAGACTGATATTGGTCTAAAATTACTGGGATCCTTTTTGTCACCAGCTTTGAATAATGGAACTACTTTACTTTCTTTCATTAAGTCAGGAAATGTACCATGATCGACACAATCATTGAATATAACAGCTAAATATGGAGATATAGTATCAATGATCGCACTACAGACTTTTACTGACATTCCCCATAGGTCCTCAGTGGTTTTCATTTTAATACTTTTAAAGGCTTTAACAATTTCGTTAGGGGTGACATGATTAAACCCAAATTCAGTTTCGCAGGCGTCCACATTCTTTTGAAGTAAATCGCTAGCAAGTGAAGATGATGAATTGAGTGACTCTGTTGTTTTCAAAGGAATATTAGTAAAAAAGGTTTCGAATTCTTGAGCCACTTCTACGTTTGAACTAATAGTTCCGCGATTTGTATGAAGTGTGATTTGATTGTCACGCGGTTTCACTTTTCCAGTTTCACTGTTTATAACATTCCATACAGCCTTAATTTTGTTATCAGCAGACTGTATTTTTTTCCGTAGAAAAAATGATTTTGCTTTTAAACAAACTAAT
The DNA here is from genome assembly GCA_947532105.1 of Athrips mouffetella. Lineage (NCBI taxonomy): Eukaryota > Metazoa > Arthropoda > Insecta > Lepidoptera > Gelechiidae > Athrips > Athrips mouffetella. The sequence continues at coordinate 2,623,981 of OX383958.1, forward strand.
TTAAACAATTTTGAATAATTTTTGACATATTCAATGAAATTGTCGTCATTTGAATAATTTCTAAGCTCATATAATTCAAAAAGTCTCTCTCTACTTTTGCGAATACCAGCGGTAGCCCAGTCACTGAATTTGAATTTTACAATAATTTGCTTTTTTCTAATAGTGAAAATTTTACTGAATTCAGTATTAATCAATGTGAATAAATCTTCATATGAGTTATTAGGGTTGTTAGTATTATAATTGTGACAGGGCAGTTTTTCTAGCAACGTGTTTTTGTACTTTTCTAACCTACCGCTCGCTAGGCTCCTGGTTTCTATATCTATATTCTGGGTTACTCGAGAATAATTAAAAGTAACACTTTGACCAGAGTGGTCAGACTGAAGCGAGTTTATGATACTTTTCTCAAAATAATCGCAATTACAAAAGACGTTATCAATACAGGTAGCCGAGGATGACGTCACCCTTGTAGGTTCAAAAAATACATGCTCTAAATTAAAACATTTGAAAAGACTTATAAGTTTGTTACTATAGGTATTATTTTCTAAGATATTGACGTTAAAGTCACCACACACTATCACAAACTTATTTTCTTTTGTCACTATTTTTAAAACATCTTCCATTACTAACTCGAACATTGAAAATTTTTGAAAAGCGGGAGGTCTGTATACGCATACTACAACATGCTTGTCCAGCTCAACACAAGATATTTCAATACATCTTTCAACCGAAAGTCGAACAATATCTTTACGGTTCTTTATCTTAAAACTGTTACGAACTAAAATCAGTGATCCACCGTGTAAAGCAGACTTTCGATTGAAAGCACTGGCTACACAATAGTTTTCATAATTTATCAACATTTGATAGTCTTTTTGCCAGTGTTCTGTCAGACAAATAATGTCAAATTTTGTTCTTTCTAAGAATAATTCTAATTCTAAAATTTTTCCAGAAAAACTTTGAATATTTTGATGTAAAATTTTCAAAATATTTGATTTTTCCTTTGTCTTTGCTATAGGAAGTTTTTTGCCAGAAGGTTTTTTTTCATTTACTTCAGTAAAATTTTGTGTAGAAAAACCCTCTTTTGTCGTATGAACTAGTTTAAAGAATTGGTGTTAGTAATGTTACTAACTATAGAAGTTTTTTGTATATAACTTCCTATAACAGAGTCAGATATATTATATGCTATCAATGTAGCCAGGTCTTTCTTAAACTTAAGAGGCAGATACATAGTATCCTTTGTCAATCTAAAATAACTTACAAAAATATTCATGTCAAGATATAAAATGTCACTATGACGACTTGTCAAATTTTGTAAATGTAAATTCATTCTGTGTATACATTTGTTGTGTTGCTCAGTAACATTTGAACAGTATGGGAAGTTACACAGAATAAACCTACACTTAGTTTCACTCTGTATCTTGTTTAACAATGTCACAAAATTGTTTAATTTTAATCTACTTATGTCAGAATGATTGCCTACCACGATAACAACAGTGGTGTTTATGTCAAACTTGCCTACAGCAATCTTTCTTACAAGACCATCGAAAGTAATATCGGGACAGCAAATATTGGTCACCTGCTGATTATGGCAGTAATTAAAAATAGACCCTAGACCTACTCCTATACTTTTTTTATATATTTTTCCAACGAATTGAAAAAAATCAGCCTGTTGTTTGTACTATTCGTCTCCTAGTTCGTTTAATTTTAAAAATGTATACTAACGTACTCCTTAAGACCCAGATGAAACGGCGGGTCTTCTTGCATTTTTAACACTAAGGTACGTGCAAATAGATTTGGTAGAGCACTGTAAGGAGCATTTTTATTGAGGTCGTTCTTATCTTGCCATTTGCACCTTGTTCAAGTGATGTTATTGTTTTGAGGTGAAAATTTAAAGAAGGATGACCGTAGGGATGTCCTCCGTATCCTGTTCTTCTTGTTTATTTAAAAAAATCTAACATAACTTCATATTTTCGCACATTTCGTTCGTTTAATCAAAGGTGCGCATTGTATAAACATGAAACCTGAAAGGGCATGATTAGTCAACGAAACTGAACAACATTAAAGTGAAGAAAAGATCTGCATCTCCATACAAAATTGTTAATTTGATTGGACAGTTTGTATGGAAAACGCTATAAATATTATCATTTCCTGAAAGTTTCATTTACCGAAAGTGGTTTAGTTTGGTTGACTGATCATGCCCTTTCAGTTTTGGAAAGTTGTCTCGTACCTACTGTATGAATATTATTTTATTTATGAATGTGTTGTAGTTTTGTAATATTTTGCAATGCACTTTTGTGTCCCATACATAAATTAACATTCTCTCTCACAACCACGACGGGTAAGTTGGATGAAACCTGTTGAAGAGATTAGCTTGCCTTTGTAAATGTCTTGTTAATTGTACTTTTCTGTTTATTATTATAATTATTTATTTATTTCAAGTAGCCATGACTCATTACAATTACATTAAAATATAAAATAAATAAAATTAAATCAATCAGAAGAAATAAAATTAAAATACACAATAAATCATTTAAAAAGTCATAATATACAAATTAAATGTCAAATGCCAAAATAAGCAGGTATGATTGTCTTTATCTTTCTTGGATTCTACACTGCCACTTAGTAGCCCATGGGAAACCAAGCAACAGTGCCTCACGTATGAAAGATCTAACCTTTTCGCCATCATCTGCAGAATATTTTTGTTGTTTAAGCCCGCGTCACACAGAGGCGGTAGCGGAAGCGTTCCGGGGCCGGTATTTTTTGTAAAGTATGAGTTCTTATGCACCCTGTCACATTGAAAAGCGGTCGCGGCGCGGTATTTTGTTCCCGCCAAACCGCCCCGGACCGCTTTCGCAATCATACCGCCTCTGTCTGACTTGAGCTTTAAAGTTGATTCTAGCAGGACTACCTACTTAAAAATGCTATATTGCTAAAGGCATTTATGATTAAAGGAGAAACTGATTTTAAATGGTTTTCAAGCCGCGTTCAACTTTAAATTTGTTTCTTTTTTATGAACCTCCAGGTCTTTTGTAAACCTACCTTTTTGTAAAATTATTTCTATAAGACTGTTTGTGTTCTAAACTCAATAAAAAAATAATCTGTTGGAGCTGGCCCGCACGCGGCGCACCATAGAAGCGCATCTTTTACAGTAAAGAAACAATCCACTCGTGCTTCTGCAAACATCCCGGAGGCATTGCAGCAACGAGACAGCCCCAACAGCATCTTGTAGGCATTATTGTACTGGACACGAAGGGCACTGTAAGATTTTTGAGTGTAGTTAGCCCACAGGCTGCACCTGTAGAAAGTCGTGCAATAGGCTCTGAATAAGGTAATTTTTACTTCCCTCGAGCAACGTAAGAACCTGCGGGCTATCATATTAGCTCTCACTGACAGTGCCCTTCGCTCCCTTTCAATGACATCATTATCTTTGAGATCAGGATTATATTTTGTGCAACGAAGAGAATACAACGTGTAATCCACATACACGAAAACCTCTCGGAAGGTAGTTCAACTCATGTAACTGAACAACTATTGTTCTACAACTTTTCAAAATATATATTTTTTTTTAATCTTCATTTAAAGAGTTTTGTCATATGAATGGCAATGTCACTCCATTATGCAACTTAAATATTCTACGTAAAGGTAATAAGTAAGTGCATTACGAAAAAAAAAAAAAAGGAAATGGAGATGAGCATCCGAAAGAGACAAATATTTATCTCCTACGCAATACGCATACCCACCAAAACAAGTTTATATAATGATCTGGCCTCTTCCGACAAGGGAAAGGACAGAACACTACTGACACCAAGTGAATCTAAATTAACTTTAGAAAACCTTAACATTAGAGATCTTTCGGCTTCGTTCCGGACACACTCCACCACAATATGGACAACATCCTCTGTGATATTACACTCTGTACATAAAGGAGATGGAACTTTACGCATCATATATGCAAATTTATTCAACGGAATATGTCCAGAACGAAGTCGAAAGGCTGTAATTGGTTCGCGTCTTTCTATTTTACAATCGCTAAACCAAGGCACTTTCCATGGAGTTTCTTAGATGGTTCTGTACCATATTCCCTTTTCGACAGATCTTTTATCAAAGTACTCTTTCCACATTTGGTAACATTTCATTTTCACTTCAAGAATACATTCCCAAAAATTTGGACGGATGTAGAAAGGTAAGCCCTCACTAGAATCACCATCATTATCATATCAGCCAAAAGACGTCCACTGCTGGACATAGGCCACCCCTAAACAAATAAACACTTCCATATCCATACTTCCATACTAATATTATAAATGCGAAAGTAACTCTGTCTGTCTGTTTGTTTGTTTGTTTGTTGCTCTTTCACGCCTAAACGGCTGAACGGATTTTGATGAAATTTGGTATGGTGATAGATGGTAACTTGGAGACGGACATAGGCTACTTTTTACCCCGGGAAAATATCTCATTCCCGTAGGAATCTACACATACAATAATACTCTAGCGGGGTTGTATCTGCTACAGCACACCGAAACTACTTAACCGATTTTGATGGGACTTTTTTTATTCAACTATGTATCGCTGATTACGAAAACTACTACAATTTTGAAATCCAACGTGGTAGACGTAAACTACCATTATCCCCTGGGGATAAGGTTGAGGTGCGATAGGGTTGAAATGTCTTATCCCCTGGGGATAAGGTTGAGGTGCGATAGGGTTGAAATGTCTTATCCCCTGGGGATAAGGTTGAGGTGCGATAGGGTTGAAATGTCTAAAAATCAATATGGGTGTCGTTTGTAAGGTTTATCGAGCCGCTGATTACAAAAACTACAACAATTTTGAAATCCAACATGGTGGACGTGAAATGCTATCATCCCTTGGGGATGAGGTTGGGGTGCGATAGAGTTGATATGTCTAAAAATCAATATGGGTGTCGTTCGTATGGTTTATCGGGTCGCTGATTACGAAAACTACAATGATTTTGAAATCCAACGTGGTGGACGTGAAATACCACCACCCCTGGGATGGGGTTGGGTTTCGATAGGTTTGAAATGTCTAAAAATCAATATGAGTGTCAGTTGTATGTTTATATAAGGATAGGGATAGCGGTTAAGATGGCGTTAGGGGTAGAAGCAGGGATAGGGGTAGGGTCAGGGATAGGGAGAGGGAGAGGGGGAGGGATAGGGAGAGAGTGTAAGGGAGGGGAAAATGAGGGGAGAGAAAGGGGGAGGGAGGGGTAGAGGGCGTGGGAGGGGGTAGAGGGAGGGGGGGTAGAGGGAGGGAGAGGGGGAAGGGGAGGATGAGTGAGGGGAAGGGGGAAAGGGAGGGGAATGGGAGGAGGGCGAGGGGGGAAAGGGAGGGTGATGGGGAGAGGGGAAGGGGGGAAATGGAGGGGGAAGGAAGGGTGAGGGGGGGAAGAGGGAGGGGCGAGGGAGAGAAAGAGAGAGTGGGAGAGGGTGAGGGAGGGGGAGTGGGAATGTAGGAATAGGGACCTTTTTAGGGTTCCGATACCAAAATGGTAAAAAAAAGGAACCCTTATGGTGCCGCTCAGTCTGTCCGTCTGTCTGTCACACCTCTATATCTCAGCAACCACTTATGCTATCAACCTGAAATTTGGAATAGTTTTAGAATATAGTTGCCCAACTTAATTGCACAAGAAAAAAATTTGAAAAAAGTATGATTATTAATATAAAGGGGGCCAAAATAGGGGGGGCCAAATTTCAAATTGTCGCTACTAGGTCGAGTGGGGTATCATATGAAAGGGCTTTACTTGTTCATTTTAAAATATATTTTTGTATTTTTTTAAATTTCTTAGTTTTAAAGTTATGATGAAAAATGTCAAGAAAAATACCATTCCCCCCCCCTTATCTCCGAAGTTTGAGTAAGGAAAAATCTGAATTAATTACAGTTGACAGAAGTTTATATAAACTTTACAGCAAAAATAAAACGATCTTTCTAAGTTGCACAGTTTTTCAGAAATCTGCAAAAAACCTTTACAAACAAATTTAGTTTTGCGGTCCTGAAAATGGACTTTATTGCTTCCAAAAATACTATAGGTATATCGGAACCCTCGGCGCGCGAGTCCGACTCGCACTTGACCGGTTTTTTTACTTTTATGAATACCTCCTCGCTACCCATTCACTTCACTCCCTTTATTGCCTTCTTTTTTAAGTTCGCCTGTAACGGTTGACAATGAAAATTCCGCACTACCTACCAGTTAAATAAAATCAAAAGATAATTAAGTTTGTAGTAAGATGCATTTATTCAACTTGGATAAGTACAAATGTATCTTTTACGTAGGGATCAAGAAGGATAAGCGCTCCGTAAAATATGTTTCAATTAAGTTCGAGTTCTGTTTTTTTATAAAATCTACGCGAACGAAGTCGCGGGTAACAGCTAGTATAATTATATAGTCACTTGCATCGTTAAGCCCCTCCCCCACCCGACCATTAAGGCAGCCGATTTGAAGTAAGTAGAATCACTGAACTAGTTTGTATGAAACAAAGTTCATTGCAGCCAAATAAAACTCATACATTATTAAAAACCCCGTTTGAGTCGTTTCAGTCGTCGATGTTAATCGTAAAAGCCAAAACTTCTCGCGAACGAAATTGTGGGCACCGCAGTCTTCTGCAGTTAAAAGAAACTGCTATTTCTTCAAAGGAAGAAATAAAGTAGTGGCTATAAGCCAAAAGCATGTAGTGCGTAATAAAATAAAACAAGTGATCGGCCATTTTGTGGGTGATCCGTCTCTGTTTCCGTTGACTCTGGCTACTTACTTCACCAAAACAATAAGATATTTGCTTAGTACAATCGTGTGTGCGAAGCGGGTGTCTAAATGTTTTGGTCGAGTAGCTGAGTATTTATTTAGAACTTTAACGTCTGGTAGAGGCTTCGAGAATATGGTTTTTCCATTAAAACTAAAAACAAATTGAGGAAAAGATTGTTACGATTCAAACATAGTATAGGTGGTGTGTGAGTACAGAGAAACAAATTTTTCAAGCTCAACTTCTAAGATCGTTTACTGTCATAGTAATATTTGTTTTGCCTGTTTTGCCTACTATTTTTATAATAGCCTGTTCTCAAAAATTGTCTGTTCTGAGACTTTCGTTTGTTTCTCATTATATGATCCATTTTTTCGTTTATTTCGTATCTATTTTAGTACTTATCTATTTTAGTCCCTGTTTATTTAAATGCTTACTATCACATTTTGCAGCTATATGTCAAAAACAATAGGCTAAAGCTGTCAGAAAAAACTGTTTGTAAAACAATTTTATTGTTCCCGTCAAATATACTCTGGTTTTAGTGTCATGGCTGCAAAATAGATTGGTAAGCGTTGGAATGAACGAAAAAAAAAATGGATTTATAGGTACTACTTTCTCTCTATAATAATAGAAAAAATAAATAATAAAAATACTACTACTAAAAATATGCAAATATGCTACTTCATTTTTTAAAGGCTTGCATTTGACCTCGATCCAGTCCCGAGGACAGAAACAGTCGAAGATGGGGCCGGAGATATAATTGTTTACAACCTTTGTCCTACTGTAGTAGCTACTGTGTGTGTGAGAGAGAGAGAGAGAGCTCTTCATCATGACATCCCATGAAACGCCCACTGCAGGACAAGGAGCTCCCTAAAGAACGCTGTTACCCATCCTCCAGTTAAAAATATCGCAGTTGCCTCTTACAACACCCACAGGTAGAGATGGGTTGGTACTATTCTTTGCCAGCACCTATTATGCAAACAACTGGACTAGCTGAACAGAGTATAAATTGAATATACCCATTCTTTTATCTCTACACATTCGCGACTGCTTGAAACGTTTATCATTGGTGACGTGAAATCGTAAGGAATTCTATAAAGAAATAAATGGTACAGCAGCACTGCACTTACTTTCTCGCGATAGGCAATCAAAAAGTATCAACTGCAAACTTAAATTTGTAATGCTATACCTACATATAGTATGAAAGTACAAACTTAAATTCAAGTTTTTCAAAAAATATTCTCATGAAATATACAGATCAATTCAGAATTCAAAGTGTCAAACATTGAGACAAACTAACAGTAAACTATTTCGGGAAAATTGCATGCTTAAATTTTGGCAGACCTGGAACAGCCTTTATATGATTTTTTACAGATCAATGGATACTATCGTAAGATACTTGCATATAATTTCCCAACACATATTTCATAGGAAAAGTTGTTCAGGTTAGTCTACTGAGCAAGCCCTTTCTGTTTTTAGTACACCCTGTATACTAGATTTAAAAAAAAATCTATAAGAATATCCAGTCAGGTAGATAACCAATTCAGAATCCAAATTTTAGAACATTAATTCTAATGTTCTAAAATTTGGATCAGTGAAACCAATTTTGAGTAAATCACGTTTTTACATTTTAGTAGTAAGGGAACACAATATATGAACTTCCACAGACAAGTAGATATTGCCGTAAGATATATTGCATGGTGATTCTTGGTCATGCAAAGATTCATCAAAAGTTTTTAAGCCGTTTTTGAGGAAATTGCAATTTTGCATTTTCGTAGTATGACAGCTATCCTCAAAATGAGAGCCAGCAAAAAACCACTAAGAATCCTTCGATGGATTTACATAAAAAATTTAAATATTAAATATGGTGTCAATCGGACTCTTCGTTTAGCCGCTAGGCCAAAGCGTGACGGACAGACCGACCGACGGACCGACCGACCGACCGACGGTCGGACATTTTTGGGAGACTTGTTTTTTATGATGTATAAGTGACATAGAACACATTTTTGAGAACATTAAAAACTTTTTTTTTCACGAATACAATACCTTTCTCGCTCCGCTCGAAAGTAAAAAAACCGGTCAAGTGCGAGTCGGACTCGCGCGCCGAGGGTTCCGATATACCTATAGTATTTTTGGAAGCAATAAAGTCCATTTTCAGGACCGCAAAACTAAATTTGTTTGTAAAGGTTTTTTGCAGATTTCTGAAAAACTGTGCAACTTAGAAAGATCGTTTTATTTTTGCTGTAAAGTTTACATAAACCTCTGTCAACTGTAATTAATTCAGATTTTCCCTTACTCAAACTTCGGAGATAAGGGGGGGGGAATGGTATTTTTTTTGACATTTTTCATCATAACTTGAAAACTAAGAAACTTAAAAAAATACAAAAATATATTTTAAAATGTACAAGTAAAGCCCTTTCATATGATACCCCACTCGACCTAGTAGCGACAATTTGAAATTTGGCCCCCCCTATTGTGGCCCCCTTTACATTAATAATCATACTTTTTTCAAAAAAATTTCATGTGCAATTAGGTTGGGCAACTATATTCTAAAACTATTCCAAATTTCAGCTCGATAGCGTAAGTGGTTGCTGAGATATAGAGGTGTGACAGACAGACGGACAGACAGACAGACAGACAGACAGAGCGGCACCATAAGGGTTCCTTTTTTTTACCATTTTGGTATCGGAACCCTAAAAAATAGCTTGAAGGTTTTCCTTATCACCACATATTACGCAGAATAAAGTTATAGTAGCTCGTGACCCTGGCGTAGCCGGAAGGGAACCCAAGCCTGCAGCTCCTAGCAGCCGCAAAGATGCTGATTCCAACCTGAAAAATAGTTATATATATTCTTAATTGCACAATTACTACACAGAAAGATACAAACAAAAGGATATTTACAAAGGCGGGCTTATCTCTACAAGAGAGAGTTATTTGTCGTGTAAGGCTGCAAAGTTGCTACATTTGGCGCGAGTGCTCATATTTAAACCCCGAGAAAGCAAGGGTGTCAAAGCACGCAAAAACTTTGCTGCTGAGCTAAACTCACGATTTCTTACCTCATTACAGCGAGAAAATCCTATACTATTAAAAAAGCAACATTTGTATATAATAGGTCTTTACCTATGAAATTGCCGTTTTGTATGACGAATTTTAGGTAAACTCAATTTTCAGTATTAACATTTGTGCATTTTTCTTAGGAATTATAAATCAAATTTATTTTTATTTTTTTAAGCATTTTTGGGAAGACATTACTATTATTACTATTTATTGATACAAAATATTATCTGTAAAAAAATATAACAAATCTAATGATGAAATCGGCCGACATTTAAGACGTACAATTTTCGAACCTTTAATTTTATATATCAAACTAAAAATAAAAACTTTATTTTATGCGTAAATGATAACCTTGAAGTCATCTTTCAAATATAAGCCAAATGAAAAAAAATAGCATTAAAATTATAGGAATTATGATCTCATTAACTGTAAGAAAATTTCGGCAATTTCATAGGTAAAGACCTATTATGTATATTCGTAATTGGTTTTTCAAAAACAGCTCTTACAATTTCGACGAAATTTAATGAACGGGAGTTTTTCGGGGCGAAATATTTATAAGATTGTCGGCAAATCGCGCATTGCAAATGTTGTTTTTATGTAACTTTCGGTGTTTTTAATAATACATGTGTGCAATAAAGAATAAAAAGGCCCAAATTCCTAGCAAGAATCAATCACACAGCAGCCCCACTGACCACAATAGGAAAATCCTGTATCTTGAGAACTGATGCATGTCTTGAGTACGGAGACACTTAAACATGACAAACACAACCAAATGAAAATACGTAAACTATTATAATTACGGATTCTGCTACGATTGGGAATTGCACCCAAAATCTACAAAAAGGTAGGCAGTTGCACAGCTGCATTGAAGACTATACTGGGTGCAAAGCAAAAGCGTGTAAAAGCTCAAGGGAGTGCTCAGACCATAAAACTGAACAACTTTCCCAAAGAAATATGGGTCGAAATTGGAGATTATTTTTTATCTTCTCCATAAAAAATGCACTGACGACTGTTGATTTTTTAGAGAGAAGCCAACAAAATTCTCCAATTTCGACCTATGTTTCTTTGGAAAAGTTGTTCAGTTTCATGGTGTGAGCCACGCCCTTGAGCTTGAGTTTTGTTTTTACATTATGTAGTTAATAAAAGCCATACCAGGATCTCCTTTCCATTTTGAGTGACGACTAACGGCCCGCCGGAGTCTCCCTGGCAGACGCCTATTCCTCCTTCACCGCTCGTGCAGATGGTAGCATCGGTCACAGTGGTGTTTCCATAAACGTCAGCACATTCTTCCACTGAGATCACTTTTAGATCCACATGATGTAGCTGCATTTCTAAATATACGCTCGCACCTGTACGTAAATAATAGGCATGTGGATAACGTAATAGTAGATTACTCGTAGTAGCCAAGGGCTGTAAGGCATCAATTGAAGCCCGATATATTTAGGCGCACGAGCGCAGCGAGAGCGCCTATAGTTCGAGGGTGCAATTGATGCTTACACCCGAGCTAACTACTCTGCTTTACATCTCGATTGTGAGGTAAATAAGTCCTTATTACCACCAAATTGTACCTATAGGTGACCAATTAGCGCTATAGGGTAATAATGTAGCTAGAAAAGCCCTAGGGCAGTAAGTAATTAAAACGCCCGCCGCCCCGCTGCTGGAGGCGCCCATCAAGGTGGACGTTACAATTACTTACCGCCCAAGGGCTTTTCTAGCTACATTATTACCCTAGAGCGCTAATTGGTCACCTACAAGCCCCATTTGGGGGTAATAAGGACCTACTTACCGAATATGAGAGATGTAAAATTTATGAAACCTAAGTCCGAGCTGATCCGGAGCGGATAGTTTTGTATCGGACTGTATGGACTGTGTAGACTTCACACATTTTACGGTCCGTCGCGGGCATCCGCGTAGCACAGACTCCGCCTTTATTGAATGTCAAAACGAAAATTCTGTATGACATCTCATAGCTGTGAAGTCTCAGTTTTGCTTTACAAATTTAAAACTGCACACCAAATTTCGTTTTTCAGCCATTTTGCAGGTCTCTTGTTTAGATAAAAACAGTTTTCGACCCAGCAATCATCCCTATTCAAGTGTGATGAGATGTACCATTTGTCACTCTATTTACGAGTATCATGGCAACAAACTAAGATTTAAATAATTCTTTCTCACCATCTCTTTTCCTGCCAAATCCTGCAGCCTTAGCATCCCAGCCAGCAAAAGACTCTTCATGCAACGCAGAAGATGGAAGAACGACTGGCTGAACAGATTCTGTAAAAATAGGTGGTAATCATATTTTTTTCTGTTTGTAACATTTAATCAGAATAATAATCGGGCAAATAATAAAAAAATATATTTGTTTCCAAGCGTCGGATCTAAAAAACTTTCCGAACTTGACGGTGGAGTCTATCCTCTGCAACTTCTTTGACTTTCTGACACGACATTCGCCTTTTGTTTGTTCTTTGTCTGGACCTTCCTCTATCTGTTCTTTCCTCAACCTTTCCCTCTATGATAGTTTTCATGAATTAGTCGCGTCGTATCAGATGTCTCAACATCTTCTCTCGTCTCGTCAATAGTATTTACATCTCTCATATTCGGTAAGTAGGTCCTTATTACCCCCAAATGGAGTTTGTAGGTGACCAATTAGCGCTCTAGGGTAATAATGTAGCTAGAAAAGCCCTAGGGCGGTAAGTAATTGAGTTTTGAAAGAGTGAAGTGTTTTTTTTATTACTTACCGCCCTAGGGCTTTTCTAGCTACATTATTACCCTAGAGCGCTAATTGGTCACCTACAATTTGGTGGTAATAAGGACCTACTTACCTCACAATCGAGATGTAAAGCAGAGTAGTTAGCTCGGGTGTAAGCATCAATTGCACCCTCGAACTATAGGCGCTCTCGCTGCGCTCGTGCGCCTAAATATATCGGGCTTCAATTGATGCCTTACAGCCCTTGGCTACTACGAGTAATCTACTATTACGTTATCCACATGCCTATTATTTACGTACAGGTGCGAGCGTATATTTAGAAATGCAGCTACATCATGTGGATCTAAAAGTGATCTCAGTGGAAGAATGTGCTGACGTTTATGGAAACACCACTGTGACCGATGCTACCATCTGCACGAGCGGTGAAGGAGGAATAGGCGTCTGCCAGGGAGATATTTAGGCGCTCGTGCGCCTAAATATCGCGGACTGCAATTGCTGCCTTACAGCCCTTGGCTACTTATCTACTATTAATAGGCTTCTTCCTTAATCAACAATCTTCAACACCTCCTCATTACTTTATATAAATTATATCGGCCAGTTGCACAAGCTTCATTGAATTCAAATATATATTCTGTTACTTTCTTTGTAAAAAAAAAACCAGAAAGTGATAGTAACTTTGAAGATGCCAGCAAGCCAGCAACCAGAAAATAAAAGTGCCAACACTTGTTTTTGCGAGATATGTAGCAATAAAAAAAAAATAAAGAAGACAGATCTCCTGGGCCTGTTGGTCTCAGTGCCGAGCACATGAGAAATGCTGGTGTGGACTTGCCTCATGCACTAGCACTCCTGTTCAACCTTTGCATGGGACACTGATATTAACTATCTGGTGCAAACGGTGATGGTCATTAAAAACAAGACAGGAGATGTGTTGTACGGGTCAAATTATAGGCATCTCTCTTGCAATAATGTCAGCCAAGGTACTGATGTTCAGTGATCCTATGTAGTAATCATAGAGTGATGTATGTAGATACGCATGTATGTATGTAGTGTAATGAGTTGTATCTAGATAAGAATGTGTATGACGATGATGACGCTCACTTCGGATTTCGGAGAGGGCTCTCAACTGAAACTGCTATTCTGACTGAATCACACTGTGAAGTACTTTACAGATAGAAAACTACCATATGTGTTTTTAGATTAGTCAAAGGCCTTCGACCTTGGTTTCTAATGACATGTTTTAGGAAAAAGTTGTTGCTCCGACACTGCAGCAAGAGCTAATTCTCCTTCGCTGGTGTTGATACAACTCTGAGCTGCATCCAGAGACAAAGTGAGTAATTATCAATGACAAAGAGGTACAGTGCTCTGATACTCGTATTCCAGCAAATCACTATACTGATTGTCTTTGGTATTTTACATTTAATTGTATTGTATGGGTTTAATTTTATTTTGATTTGGTCTTAATTATATTTACTTTTAAGTTGTATACATCATCCAATTTATTGCAGTTTCTAAAGCGTTATTAACAGCATTTCCATGAGTTACGCAATTGCCATTCATTAAGTATTCAATAAATAATCTACATTAAATAAAATTATCTGAATCTGACTACAATAATAATAAAGGGTGTTAGACAGTGTACCGAAAACTGAAAGGGCTTGTTCAGTCAACGAAACTGAACAACTTTCCCAAAGACATATTTGGGAAATGAAACAAAAAAATTGGTTTCTCCATACAAACTGTTCGATCAAAGTAAGCAATTTGTATGGAGAAGTCACTATTTTTTTTATCATTTCCCAAAAGTGTTTTTCAGTTCAACCGTCACTCCCACCTTGTATTATCTGTAAAAAATAGACTTACGAGAAAATACTACATCCTCTGGTAAGTATATAACAGCAACGTCATTCGAGTTACCACTGGCGCTCCACAGCGGGTGCATGACGACTTCTGACGTGGTAATGCGAGTGCCGCCGAAGAACAGCATATTTGATCCTTAAATATTAAATTCAAAATCATAACGTAATGTCAAATTAAATATAAGTATTATGTCAAAAAGGCTATGTCAAGCTTAATGTATAAAATTTAATAAACTGAAAAATGTCACAATCGATAAAAAAGTTATTTAAATAATCTAAGATATTTTTTTAAGATAAAAAAATTTAAGATAAATTTTAATTTTGAATGTTTTCCTTGAAGTAGATATATGTGCTAAGTATAAGACAGGAAGGGCAAGGTAAAAAGATAAAAAATAAAAAACTATAAAATCAGACGAGTTACCTAAACCGAAATGATTTAAAAATGTGTTTCATATAGATTTTTTTTAAGCATTTCCAGCACAAAATTTTGCATCAGAGGATTTTATTGACGAAAACTAAGTAAAAGTTTTGAAAAGTCTTTGTAGGAAGTCTTGTTGTATGTAAGTATAAAATGATATCATCATAACATCCCATGAAACGTTCACTAAAGGACAGGGAGCTTCCTTCAGAATTCTAGCTTTTGCTGGAAAAATGTAGTGGGGAAGTACCATAGTCACCTCGCTTGTTAGCGTTACGGCTGGCACCATGGACCGCGGACCATGGACCGCATGCAAAATGATATCAATAAAGCTAAATAAAACATATCTGAATTAAAAGAATATGTATTCTATTAAATATACCTAAAACAACGTCAAACTGCAATGGCCGGTTCCTTCCATCATACCAACAGTGAGCAGCGGTGACCAGGCGGTTAGACGAGAGCAGAGTGGAGCCACATACGCTGGGTGTATCCGTGTGATTTAAGTGGATAATGAGGCCACCCTGAAAAAATATTAACACATTCTCATAGACAACAAGACACTTGGTACTTTGTGTCTGAAAGTTTTGTTCGACGAGAGTAAACACAATAGTTCGGTCCCTTATAGTCTTATATCGCCAAATTCACCAAATTGCACCAAATTTTTCCCAGGTACTAGTTAGGTACATACGAGTAGCCAATTCTTGAATTTTCTATGATTTTTTTTTGAAAATACAAGAATTTGCTCCTTTCAAAAATTTAGAGCTATGTACCTAACTAGTACCTGGAAAAAATTTGGTGAAATTGTAATTAGTGTCTACGTGAAACAGCTAACTGACCGCATTATAATGAGCAGACACTTGTTTTATTTTTAACTAGCTGGTGTAGCCTATGTGTTATTCTGATGTATAAGCTATATTATTGTACAGTTTCATTAAAATCCATTCAGTAGTTTTTACGTGAAAGAGTAACAAGCATCCATCCATACTTACAAACTTTCGCGGTAGGATAGGATGGTACTAGTGACACTAATCAGTGTCAGTAGTACCATTAATGGTACAACTCAATGGTCCTGCAAAATGGGATGCAGGATTTGATTTGCACACACGAACTCCACAACCTTACCTCGCCAGTTATATAATTATTTGTTTGTCGTCGCATTCATTATATTCATCTAGTTTTCCATGATATTTTGTTTGTGGTCTATGATATTTTGTTTGTGGTCGCGAATTTCATAGCAACTTTCCATCATGTTATGAATTGATGGAAGTTAATTATTATTTGTTTTTATAATATTTCTGGCAATCCAGTGGTTCTTTGAAAGGCGCGCATGGGGCTAAAACTTAGAGCAAGGCGCAAATTTCGCGTTGCTCTCTGAGTGATGTGACACCAACTGATAAACTATCCATTTGTAATCTTTGGTATGATCCCCGTATTACAATAATCCATTAAAAGTTTAATAAAACATGCCGCAAGTAAAACAAAAACTTACCATGTAAGGGTATGCATTATTAGGAGCCACGGAACCACCGACAACTCTAGCTCCTGATTTCATATAAAATTCTTCAGTCTCCTTTATTTCTTTTGCCCAAGGAATTCCATAATTCTCATGATATCCAAAAGTAGAAATTGTTTTTTCCGTCTCCAGAGAGCCTACTAGATAAATAAATGAAACGCACAACAAAAAAAGAACCTGCATTTTAAAATAAAATAGGTAGGCAGAAAATATTCTTAATGAATTATCTAAACGATTACAAAAAAAGCATTAAACTCAAACAAGAAAATAAAATAAATCAACACAATATAAGCGACTTTGTTAAATAAGCTACTTGATGATTTTTCAGTTGAAAACTATTTTAACTGATAAGATTATTTAATCTATTGACGATATTTTTATCAATAATTTATCTAGCTTTTGGATTATTTGTTGGATATCGTCGAAGCGTCACGCTGCGTTTGTGAAGAAGTATTATTGGGACTGTGTTCTTATTGGTATTCAACATTCTTTAGATATATCGTGAGTGTGGTGGTACAGGTACATGCTGTTTTTTTTTATTCTGTGATGCATGCAACTATACAGGGTTATTTTTAGAAACATAGGTAGAGAAACGAAATATTTTTTAGGGCTCCCCCGAGAATGTCCGGCAACAGAGCAATTTGTATGGGACTACAAAAAAATTTTTCCGAAGGGAAAATTGTTCCGTTTGACGTTCTGTCTGAGCAACATAACAACAACAACAGCAGCTAAAATTTGTACGTTTAGGCGCTCAGCAGATGAAGGGGCGGACATACGCGGGCAGTCACGGACATTGTCGCCAGTGTGGCCGGTATTGCGAAAATTATAGTTTTTATCAGAATAAAATTCAAATATAACAAGTTTAAAAGTTTCTCTATGTTTTAAACTAAATGAAAATCAATCTGAACCACCTTTTGAGTGATTAATTCTTTGAATTCAAGCTGTTTTTCTTTCCAAACTAAAGATTTTGGAAAATACGCGCATAGAAACGGAGCGTTTTTTTTCATGTCAATGACTATAGTAATACGAAAATAATTGCAGTACCGGCCACACTGGCGGACTGTCAGAACAAAAAGTCTGTCGTCTGCTGTGCCACTTATAGTGCATAAGCTGTAAAATAACAACAAATAATAAAAACTGGTCAAGTTTGTGTCGGACTCGCGTGCATGTAATACACTTCTACGTGACGGCGCGTCCATAGCTACTGGAACGGAACCCTCAGTGCGCACGTCCGACTCGCACTTAACCGGTTTTTTATTTTTCTTATAAATAATTTATTAGTCTCGAGTCGATAACTAGGAAGTTATTTGGGAGCAAAGTAATAGTTGTTAATAAAACCACTTCTCAACAAATAAGCCCTACGTGTTCACAGCAGTAACGTATTGCAGACATTACTCTGATCTGTGGGAGATTTAGTGCAGTGAGGCACTTGAGTTACTACGTCACAGAGCGTTGATAACTGATTGCAGTTACTGGACACCACAGAGTAAAGTCGCGTTAGCGTAATATTATATATTCTTTGGTAAAGTGGAGTCCGTCATACAGGGTGTAAGGGACAGGTTGGCAAATACTGAAAGGGCATGATCAGTCAACGTAACTGAACAACTTTCAGCGAACAAAACTTTCAGGAAATGAAAAAAAAATCGGCCTATCCATACAAAATTGCAAACTTGATGGGACAGTTTGTATGGAGAAGCCGATTTCTTTTATCATTTCCTGAAAGTTTCGTTCGCTTAAAGTTCAGTATTTGCCAACCTGTCCCTTACACCCTGTATACATAGTCTGTATGAGGTAGTGAAGTGTAAAACGTCACCTAGTTGACTATGACTAGTCGGTCAAAAAACACGGGTAAGTTTTACAAAAATCAAGATATCTTTAAAAATCTAATGTTTTAGCTAAACTTTGTTTGCGAAAGTGAAAATAAATATATTTTTTTACTTGTGACTTGATCATAAATACTAAGAACGGAAGCGGAGATGATCCGTAGGTAAAAAACATATTACCTATGCGTGATTTATAATACCGCTTACCTATGCGTGATTTATAATAACATTTACTAGCCCCAAGTCACATATTTCCCAGACAGAAAAATAACAAGTGTACGTTTTTGAGATTTGAAATCCATACATTATATCGACGCAGGAAAGGCAAAATTGCTTCCACCATACATATGGTCAAAAATGAGTTATATACTTATTCGGAATCAGCGAATTTTTCTCCGTCGATCTATGTAGGTTTCAAAGTGATCAGAGCGAAATTGGACGAGAATTTCGTTTTTTACACATGTTTAACCACCACTTTTTTCAATGATTTATTTTGATTACGTGTGTTATTTTATAAACATTAAAAGTAAGCAATGTCATCAATTTTAAATAAATTTATATTGTTTTGTAAGAAAAATAATATTGCTTATGAGCTTGTTACTCTATGTTTTCAATGAAAGCAAAATGGCGTACAGAAATAAATCTGTCTTTTTATGTAAAGCAACTATTCATACTTTCCTTGCAGAACAAAATAAAAGTAAATTAATTTTTCTTACAAAACAATATAAATTTATTTAAAACTAGCTGTTGCCCGCGACTCCGTTCGCGTGGGGTTCAGAAAAAGTAGCTAATGACTTTTCCGATGGTTCAAACTATCTTCGTACCAAGTTTTTATCACAATCGGTTCATCGGATTAGTCATAAAAGCGTAACAGACAGACAGACAGACAGTGCAGTTCTCGCCTTTATATTATTAGGTATACAGAGTACCGATAATACGGATTTTTGTAAGTAAATTAAACACCTCTTGTTTACGTGTGGACTGTCAGGTCGCCCACTATCCTCGTAAGTGTAAAATCATAGTCGAATTCCACGCGGAGTAACTATGATACGGGTTTCGTCATTTCTTATACAAAACAATGCCTAACTAAATCTGAGGCTCAGTCACTTTAGCTTCTGTGGCTACTGAAAAAGCGGTACAAAGTCCAACGTATCTAGCTTCACATGCTTTTAACTCTAAATGTACCTACATACAAAACTGTTGGACTTCACTTCCGTACAATCTTTGTAACTTATCTCTCCCCTTAAAAGACAAATCCTAAAAACAATGATTCACTTCACTCTTTATTTTTTGAAGTATTTCGTTTATAAGTACCTACTTCCTAAGTTTTCAAAACTTTAGAACTTTCATATTTTTTTTTACATTTGTTGCACATGCCGAAACAGGAATTTTTTTATTATTATTTTTACAATAAAACTAAATCTAGATTTTACCAATCTTTAGCTGTCTGTACCCACGACTTTTACACAAACAACTGGACCGGATCAAACGGAATTTTCAACAACGTATTTGGCTTTCTTCCGTACAAAATTATAAGCTTTGTTTGTGTACGAGCAAGCTCACACATTCTTACTTACTTATGTATTGTATCTGCTGACTACAACATTTTCACTTTACATGACAGTGGCAATTAAACCTTCATTGCAAACGCACGCGTCACTCTTTTACTTTAACTTACCCTTAACAACATCGTGTAGGGCCAGCCCCTACATTTATGGTCCTTCGAGCCTCAGTGCCTTGTGTTCTTGTGCGGTAGCGGATCGGTTCACCGGCCTCCCAGAAGCGGGTCTCACCGGTGGGATTGAGAAGTCGCACATGCCGTATGAGAGTGCAAGCGCACTGCACAAACAACCAGTGCAATTTGGATTACTCAAGTTTTGTGTGATCTTTCAACAATTACACTTCATCTAACATCTACGCTCAGGTGAGCTAACATCTAACATTACAACGCATAACTGAATTATCTTCGTGATGGAGGCGCTCTTCGCACGTCAAAGCGAGATAACTGCTTCGATTGAGAGGATAATCTCAAACTTCAAAAAGGATTCTCAAACACGAAAAACAGCTGAATATCTAAAAACGAGGGTGGAGACCTTACAAACCTTATGGAGTGAGTTTGTGTCCAACGATGATCTGCTGCGAGAAGAGGAAGATCAATCGCATACTTACTTCACTGCCGACAAGTTCAACGTTCTGAAACAATTATATGACAGCGGTCTTCAGCAAATACAATCAACAAAAGCCTACACCAAGCCCAACGCCGACGGCGGCTCTGGCGGCAGCGGTTCCGGTAGTACGGGATCTCCTTCCAAATCGGATGAATTAAAAAGCCAACAAAAAACAAACTTCCGAGCCCTAAATCGGGTAATTAAAAACATTGTCGCCAATGAACTTACAGAAAGCTGGGAGATTGAAGATAAGCTTCAATCGCTTCAATCACGCTGGAGAGCAATTGACGAGCTACACTGGCAGATAGACAACCTACTGGAAGGTACAGACGAAATTTATGATAAGGAATTTTCTCTTCACGAAAAGTTGTTTGAAAGTTACAAGACCGATTTACACCGCAAGTTGAACTCTGTTAAACATCGACAGGAAGCGACCCCACACGTCGAAATACCTACATTTACTGGTAACTATGCCAACTGGCCAGTCTTCTCGGATCTCTACTGTGAGGCCATTCATAACAACCCAACTCTAAGCAAAACTCAGAAGATGCAACACCTCAAGGGCAAGCTGAGAGGCGAAGCCGAGCGGATTGTCCAACACCTAACAATTTCTGCGGAAAACTATGATTCCTGCTGGGAAATACTTAACCGCAGATACAACAACGTCCAACTCCTATTTACTAAACTCATGCAAACTTTCATGAATCAACCTACGATGCAGAAACATTCAGCGCATGAAATAAAACGTCTGCATGACGTCAGCCTAGAAACGGTTCACGCTATACACAATCTTGGGGTGGACACTTCAACATGGGATCCGATCTTGGTGCACATTATTACTGAGAAAATGGAGTCTGAAACATACACAGCATACATGGACGCTCGACAAAACAAACGTGATTTGCCTTCATTCGAAGAATTGATAAGTTTTCTCGAATGTAAATTCACTGCGCTTGAGCCTTTAAACAAAAAAGGCAAGCCGAACAAAACAACATCTACAACATCAACTTCGTCATCGGCGTCATCGCCAAGGGACACCGAGCACAAACATAATAACAACGCCAACTATGATACAAAGTTCAGCAAACAATATAGAACATACGCTATACGCGACTGTCCTCTGTGCAAGGCAAAGAACCACGTGCTAATTACATGCAAAAAGTTTTTAAACATGACACCAGATACAAAAATGAACACGATAAAGTCACTGGCTGTATGCGAAAACTGCCTGTTTCATCATAAAAATAATTGCACTTCTACAAAGAAATGTAAAGTGTGTAACAGCGCTCATCACACTATTCTACATGACATGCTATGTAAAACCGACACCGCGTCAAATAACAATGCAAATGCAACTCAGCAGTCAACCTCGACGCAAAATTCCACACCGGGTAAATCGTACCACGCGGTTCGTAATTATGATGAAATACTACTCGCTACTGTGGAACTGAAAATTCGATCAAAGGATGGAACATTTACAAAGATGAGATGTCTTATCGATCAGGGATCCCAAGTCAACTTAATAACCGAGTCAGCTGCTCAACGCTTGGGCCTTGAAAGGTGTCGTCAAAATTCATCAATTTTCGGCGTCGGTACAACTGCCACACACAGCAACGGGGTTGTACAGTTAATCTGCGAGTCTCTGTATAACAACTATACATTCGTCACTGAAGCTCTGGTGATGCCAAAAGTTATAGGAAACTTACCTAACTTTACATTTGAGAAAAAATCTTGGTCTCATCTACATAACATAAACCTGGCCGACCCAGACTACAACATCTGCAGACCGGTAGACCTGTTACTCGATGCCAAGGTCTACGCGGAAATCATCATGGACGGCATACTACGCGGTCCAGCTAACGCACCGATAGCTCAGCAAACACAGCTCGGCTGGATTCTGGTCGGCAGTGTGAAAACGTTTAACTGCCATGCCGTCCTAAACAATCTCGAAGAAATCTCGCAATACTGGGAGATGGAAGAGATATCAAAACCTACTAGTAACATGACACCTGGTGACGAGTATTGCGAAACCTTATATCAAAACACAACTACGCGACAAAGCGACGGGCGCTATGAAGTGAAGCTGCCTATGAAACCCAACTTTGAAGAGCATCTACAGCCTTACAAGCCGCAGGCACTGGCACAGTTTAAACAGCTTGAAAAAAGATTCGCCAAAGACAACAATATTGCTGAAAAATACATGCAATTCATGATTGAATATTTACGACTTGGACATATGAAGCTATGCACCGATCCACGTGACATAAGCTCCTATCTCCCTTATCATAGTGTGATAAAGCTCGACTCACTAACGACTCAATTTCGTACTGTTTTCAACGCTAGTTACAAAAACAAAACGGGCCTAAGTCTAAACGAATTGATGGAATGTGGCCCCAACCTCCAAAAAGATCTACAAAGCATGATATTATTATGGCGTACCTTTCAGTATGTATACACAGCCGACATCGAAAAATTCTATCGCCAAATACGTGTGAAAGAGGAAGATCAACATCTCCAAAAAATAGTATGGCGCGAATCAACGAGCGATGAAATCCGAGACTATCAGCTGTGCACGGTCACGTACGGAACTAAGGCGGCGCCCTATCTCGCCATGCGAACAATGAAACAATTAGTCCTCGATGATGGGCACAAGTACCCACTAGCAGTGGATATTTTGAACAACCAACTGTACGTCGACGATCTGCTTGGCGGCAGTAACAACATCATAGAAGCCAAAACCGCACAACAACAATTAATCAACATTTTACGCGGAGGCGGTTTTAACCTACGAAAATGGGCCACAAATGACGTCCGCTTACTAGAAAATTTATCTGAAAATTTGATCAGTCAAAATATGTTTGACTTCAAGCACGCTGAAACAAACAAAAGTCTCGGACTCTCGTGGAATCCACACACCGACAACTTCACATACCAATGCGCGCTCTCCACTAGAGATGGCAATAAGCGCACTACAAAACGAGCATTACTGTCTAACATATCGAAGTTATTCGATCCACTCGGCTGGCTTTCGCCAATCACGATAAAAGGCAAGATCATATTCCAAAAAGTGTGGAAAGAAAACTTGAACTGGGACGATGAACTTCCTAACGAACTGCAGCTGGAATGGAATATATTAAAAGAAGATCTACCAAACATAACCAAAATTTCGATAAATCGATGGATTGGTAACAACGAAAAGCCCTTCGAACTGCACGGATTCTGTGACGCTTCTGAGAAGGCATATGGCTGCGTCATTTACTGTAAATCCATAAGTGACGATGGGCAGCCGAAGACAAAGCTTGTGGCGGCAAAAACTAAATTAGCGCCACTTCACAAGGTCGTGTCATTGCCACGTTTGGAATTGGCCGGCTCATTACTTTTGTCTAATCTAATGAAAAAGATTATAGACTCCACAAACATTCAGAATAGAACATATACCATACATGGATGGACTGACTCTATGGTTGTTCTGGGATGGCTGCAAGGAGACATCGGACGCTGGAAGACCTTCGTCGCTAATCGAGTCGCATCCATCAGAGACACCATGCCTTCATCATGTTGGAAACACGTGAAGTCAGAAGACAACCCCGCAGATTGCACCAGCCGGGGTATGTTGCCATCGCAACTTATCACGCATAACCTGTGGTGGGATGGGCCAGAATGGCTAATAACCAATAATACACCACAACAACCTGCATCATACACCTCGATCCAGGAAGAAGAAAAAAAATCTAAGGTGTGTCATACCAAACAGATAAACAACCAAAGCGAAATAATCGAGTCGTGTCTAGAGCGCTATAGCTCGATGGATCGGGCAACGCGTATACTGGCCTGGGTATTGCGTTTCGTTTACAACTTACGGCACACTGATAACAAGCGCACTGCGAGCTTGAGTGTAAATGAAATACGATGCGCACATGATTCAATCATCAAGTCTGTGCAACAGAAACATTTTAAGGAAGACTTAGAACAACTTTCTACGAAAAACAAACTAAAACGAAAAAGTCAACTACTTAATTTGAATCCATGGATCGACAATGACGGAATTTTGAGAGTTGGCGGTCGACTTAGACATTCTGACCTACGCAACCAGCACAAATATCCCATGATTGTACCCCACAATGACCGACTGAGTATACTGCTAATAAATTGGGCACACAGCACTACACTACATGGGGGTGCTAGACTTACATTAAATTACCTTCGGACGAAGTATTGGATGCTCGGAGGCATGAGTGCAGTTAAACGTCAACTACGAAAATGTACAAAATGCCTAAGGTTCAAGGCGTCTACAAAAAACCAACTCATGGCGGACCTCCCAAGACCTCGTGTAACACCTTCACGCCCGTTTACTCACGCTGGAGTGGATTTGGCTGGACCTGTGGACGTGAAGTCTAACAAGGGAAGAGGCATCGCAACATCTAAGGGCTACGTCGCTATATTTATCTGCCTGTCCACCAAGGCCATCCACATAGAGCTGGTCTCTGATTTAAGCTCAATCACATTTCTGGCAGCATTCAAACGACTATGTGCGCGTCGTGGAACTCCACGGCACATGTACAGTGACTGTGGGACTAACTTTGTCGGCGCCGCTCGCAGTCTGGAAAAAGAACATAAACTGGCACTACAGAAATATCTAACAACACCTGGAGTTATGGATGAACTGGCAAACAGTGGTGTCCAATGGCATTTTAATGCTGCTTCTTGGCCTACAGCTGGAGGATTGTGGGAAGCAGCTGTAAAGCAGATGAAACACCACCTAAGAAGAGTGCTAGGCGAACAAAAGCTGACATTCGAAGAGTTCAGTACACTACTTACCCAAATCGAAGCATGCCTGAACTCGAGGCCACTGGTCGCATTAACGGACAGCATTGAAGACCTGGAATGCCTCACACCTGGTCACTTCTTAACCGGAGACCAATCGTTAGCGCCACCACTCAACCAAGAAGTTGAAGACATCAGCCTTGGCACGCGTTGGAAGCTTACTGAAAACATGCATAAGGACTTCTGGAGAAAATGGTCCACAGAGTACCTTCAGACTCTACAAACACGCAGTAAATGGAACTACCCTGAAAGAGACCTTAAAGTTAACGACTTGGTGATTATAAAGGAGGACAACATTCCGCCTGCTCGTTGGCTGCTGGGGAGGGTCATACTGACTCATCCTGGTGACGATGGCCGCGTCCGGGTAGTAACTCTGAAAACAAAAAACAACAATGGAGTTAAACGTCCTGTGAACAAGCTGGTGTACTTACCTGTCGAACCTCAGGAACAGCCTCAGTCTGGAACACCGGAAAAAAAGGAACAGAACACTGAAACGAAAACAAACCACAGAGAACAACGAAACAAAAATATAAAGAAAAAAGGATTCAAACCACTTACCTTATTCACACTGCTACTGACAATGTGTGTAACAATCACATGTAAACAAACTCCGCATGCTGTGGAAGTGACAACCCTACACGAAAATCAGCCCGTGTACTTTGATAAAGTCGCCGACATGCATGTTATTCAGGACGAGTGGAAGATGGTTGTATACTACAATTTATCCACTTATTGGCATAGCTTTGCGAACGTGAAGTACTACATTGATCTACTAGATGATCTTAGCAAAGACGAACTTGCTTTCAAGGTCATCACATCTCAACTACGTCACGAAGTGTCGGAGTTACAACATTACAATGACATGTTGACAAATGAACACGGCAGAAGAAACAAGCGAGGTCTGATCAATGGAATTGGATATGTAGCTAATCAACTATTTGGCATCCTTGACGAACAGTTTGCTATTAAATACGAAAAGGATATCCAAACAATAAAGCAGAACGAAAATCATCTAATCAATTTATACAAACAACAAACCTCAATAATTGAAGGAGAATACAACATATTGAAACGAAATGAGGAAAACATGATCAAACAATTCGCCAGTATAAGTCAACAAATGTCTCATCTCAACAACATGATACAAGATGAACACAACAAGTCCATGTACATAACCGCAGCAACCCTAACGGCAAGTTTGGTTATTGAAAACCTGCGTCGCCTGCAACAACAACTTTTGGATCTCGTAACTGATGTACGCAGCGGTCGCATGGACACGCACTTATTAAAACCTGAAGAGATTGAGAGCCAACTCAACGTCATAGCGGCTCAAATTCCAAGCGACATAACTCTCCCATGTGTTGGCAGTCAACAAGAATGCGTACGTGAAATATACAAGCTTTCAAGAGTACACGTCAGATTGACCAACTATCTTATATTTGAAATTAAGCTTCCTCTGTTGAACATTGAACCTTTTGAACTTGATAAGGTCATACCTATCCCAAAAATAAGTCATCAGACCTTGACAGCAAGATACATCAAGCCTACAGCCAAATATGCAGCCTTGAACCTAAGAAAGGACATGATTATCCCCATGGAGGAATACGATGTAAACACCGGCTGTATAACATTCCGAGAGAACAATTTACTATGCAGACTTAATTTGCCTATACATACAACTACAAAAGAGCTATCTACACTCTGTGAATCGCAAATTATAAACAATCATAACTTATCGGGCTGCGACACTACCGTGAAAGCTTGCACCGACGAGTGGATCATGTTACATAGTCGCACAGCTTGGCTGTTTACATGTTGTAGCGAGTGTACCGTACGTATATTTTGCAAGGACGCTATTGTGACGTCAGAAAACCTACGAGGCATAGGAATAATGCAAATATGGCCTGGCTGCATGCTAAAGGGAGACAACATAATCATACACTCGTCACAAACATACCGCACAGAAGTATCTATTAATGAGAACCTGACTTATCCCTACCTATCTGAATCGGGAGTAAACAACATGTTGAAGGGCATGAATTACACCTATATTCCTGAAGCCCATGAAAAACAGTTGAATGACCTGCATCGTCAAATACAAGCTGTAAAAGCATCTCAGAAAAATCTAAATACGCTCAGCAGCTTCCATGATGCACATCATTACACATCATATGCTCTCTTTGGAACGGTGGGAGTCATCGCTATTACCATCTGGATATGGTTTAGAGTGAAACGGTGTAAGAAAACCCACGTTTCTCAGGACATAGAGCTACAGAAAGTTGAACGCACTACGGCGGAGACGGAACGCACGGAGCCACGTACCGCGCCGAGGAGAACCGTCGACCGGCAGACATCCACACGGGTCAACCGACAAACATCGCCGTAAACTTAGTGTTATTTTAAGCATTTTTCTTTTTTTTTTTTTTTTTTTTTTTGCGTTTGCAAGGAAGGTTTAATTGCCACTGTCATGTAAAGTGAAAATGTTGTAGTCAGCAGATACAATACATAAGTAAGTAAGAATGTGTGAGCTTGCTCGTACAGTTTGATTTCAGCTCGGTTTCACAGCTTGAAACTTTAAACTCGCCTATTATCTGTTTGAATGAACCGAATGCAATATAAAAAAAGTTCAAATATTGCACGAAAGCAACCCAAATACGTTATTGAAAACCCCGTTTAAGTCGTTCAAGCAGTTTGTGCGGTATTGGTGCGGCCGCTTAAAATTTCGTGAACCTTCTGTCTGAGTGAACCGTTTGCAATGAAATAAAGCTTATGTGTTGCACAGAAAGAAGCCCGACGCGTCATGGAAAACCTCGTTTGACTTTGAACCAGTTCAGAAGGTGAGTTCTTGGTTCTGCAGCTTGAAACTTTGCGTATCTTCTGTCAGAGTGAACCTTTCGCAATGAAACTAAGCTTATTTATTGCACAGGAGTAAGCCAAACGCGTTATTGAAAGCCACGTTTGAATCTGCACAAAAGTTTTTGAATTATTCGCGCCTTTGCTTGAAACTTTGGGTAACTTCTATCTGAGTGAACCGTTTTCAACTAACCTAAGCGTTTATGTTGCACGGAAGTACATAATCCAAGCATGTCATGGAAATGCCAGTTGGAGTCGGTACAGTAGTTTGTGAGCTATTGGCGCCGCCTATTGAAACTTCGGGCATTTTCTGTCTGAGTGAACCGTTTTCAATGAAAGTAAGCTAATACATTGCAAAGAATTAAGCTAAACACGTTATTGAAAACCCCGTTTAAATCCGTTTAGTAGTTTGTAAGTTGTTGGTGCCGCCGCTTGAAACTTAGTGTATTTTATGTCTGAGTGAACCGTTTGCAATGAAACTAAGCATACATGTTGCAGGGAGTAAGCCAAATACGTTACTGAAAACCTAGTTTTAATCGGTTATGTCGATTGTGAGATATTGGCGCCTCCGCTGGAAATTTCGCGCACCTGTCTGAGTGAGCCGTTTTCAATGAAAGTAACCTAATATTGCAAAGAAGTAAGCTTGACAGTTTATTGAAAAACCTGTTTGAATTCGTTCAATAGTTTGTGAGTTATTTGCGCCACTGCATGAAACTTAGCGTAGCTTCTATCTGAGTGAACCATTTGCAATGAAACTAAACTTTTATGTTGCACAAAAGTAAGCCAAACTCGTAATTGAATACTCATTTTGAATCGGTTTGTGAGTTATTATCGTACAGGCAATTTGATACTTTACATTAGTGAAGCTTCTGACTGAGTGAACCGATTTGAATGAAACATAGCCTATATGTTGCTCAGAGCTAAGCTGAATCTATCTGCGAAAACCGCGAGAAAATCCGTTCAGTAGTTTCGGAGTTTATCGAAAACATACAGACAGACAGACAGACAGACAAAAAGTTCAGAAAACATATTTTTGAGTTATATTAGTCGTTTCTTATCGCCCACACTAATTTTTTTATAAATTTATCAAAAGTACAGACACGCGGTTTTTACTCTTTTATTATATGTATAGATTTATAACATTGCTTACAACGTTTATTAAATAACAGACGTAGAATTTACTTACGTAACATGTTTTAAAGATAATTGAAAAAAATTGTGGTTAAGTATCTGTAAGAAACGAATTATAATAAACATACCTATAGTCAATTTAAATTAGCCTGTTAGAACTACGGTTCTAACAGGCTAATTTCTCCCGGTCTTATCCCATGGATTTTCTCTTCTAAGTAATCGGTATTTTATAATAGCCTTTCTTGTAAAATTTTTGCTTGATAGATAACAGTTTTTAATTTATCTAAAGGTAATCTTTCAATATCAGTCAAAATAGCCGTGTCGTATTTGATTGTATGAGACACGTGCCAAAATATAGGCTTATTTCTTTTTACCTGACATCCGTTTGCCCAGTTATTAGTGACTAGCTGTTGCCCGCGACTCCGTCCGCGTGGGGTTCAGAAAAAGTAGCAAATGACTTTTCCCATGGTTCAAAGTATCTTCGTACCAAGTTTTTATCACAATCGGTTTATCGGATTAGTCATAAAAGCTTAACAGTCAGACAGTGCAGTTTTCACCTTTATATTATTAGGTATACAGAGTACCAATAGTACGGATTTTTGTTTACGTGTGGACTGTTAGGTCACCCACTGTCCTCGTAAGTGTAAAATTATAGTCGAATTCCACGCGGACGAACTATGATACGGGTTTCGTTATAACTAAATCTTAGGCTCAGTCATTTTAGCTTCTGTGGCAACTGAAAAAAGAGCGGTACAAAGTCCAACGTGGCTTCACATGCTTTTAACTGTACATGTACCTGCATACAAAACTGTTGGACTACACTTCTGTACAATCTTTGTAACTTATATCTCACCTTAAAAGACAATTCCTAAAAAACAATGATTCGTATTTTGTTTATAAGTACTTACCTAATTCCTAAGTTTTCAAAACTTTAGAACTTTTATAATTTTTTTTTACATTTGTTGCACTGCCATGCCGAAACAGGATTTTTTTTATTATTATTTTTATAATAAAACTAAATCTAAATTTTACCAATCTTTAGCTGTACCCACAACTTTTACACAAACAACTGGACCGGATCAAACGGAATTTTCAACAGCGTATTTGGCTTTCTTTCGTACAAATATAAGCTTTGTTTGATTTCAGCTCGGTTTCACAGCTTGGAACTTTGAACTCTTCCATTTTTAGGGTTCCGTACCTCAAAAGAAAAAATCGGAACCCTTATAGGATCACTTTGTTGTCCGTCTGTCTGTCTGTCTGTCTGTCTGTCAAGACCCTTTATCTCACGAACGGGTAAAGGTATCAGGTTGAAATTAATACCATATATTAGGATCTATGAACCACACAAGATCTGAAAATTTCAATTTTTTACAACGACGCAATCAAAAGATATGGCATTTTATGTCCTCATCTCCATACATTTATTCAAAAATGAAAAACCTACAGGGTACTTCCCGTTGACCTAAAATTATGAAATTTGGCAAGAAGCTAGGTCTCACAGTACAAATAATGGGAAAAGTCTGAAATCATTAAATATTACAACTTTTCTCACAACTAATGGTAACCAATTGTGGTGAGCTCCCGTTTCAGGAACATTCAGATAAGAGAGGGGTCAAGTTGGATGGTTGCTGAGGCGATTTTTGTTTTAGTTCTATTTAAAAACGGGAACACCTACAAACTTGAAAATTGGTATGTTTATAGGGCATAGGCTATAAAATAACAACAAATAATAAAATTTGGTCAAGCGCGTGTCGGACTCAAAAAATCTAGCACATTAACTTACTGAAATTTCAACTAATACAATTATGTTTATGTGGTGGTACGGAACCCTCAGTGCGCGAGTCCGACTCGCACTTGGCCGGTTTTTTTGTTTGAGTGAAACGATTGCAATAAAAAAAAGTTCAAATATTGCACGAAAGCAACCCAAATACGTTATTGAAAACTCCGTTTAAGTCGTTCAAGTACTTTGTGAGGTATTGGTGTGGCCGCTTAAAATTTCGCGAACCTTCAGTGTGAATGAACCGTTTGCAATGGAATAAAGCTTATATGTTGCACAAAAAGAAGCCCGACGCGTCCTCAACCTCGTTTGAACTAGTTCAGTAGGTGAGTTCTTGGTTCTGCAGCTTGAAACTTTGCGTATCTTCTGCCACAGTGAACCTTTCGCAAGGAAACTAAGCTTGTTTATTGCACAGGAGTAAGCCAAACACGTTACTGAAAGCCACGTTTGAATCTGCTCAAAAGTTTGTGAGTAGCGCATTTGCTTGAAACTTTGCGTAACTTCTATCTGAGTGAACCGTTTTCAACTAACCTAAGCTTATATGTTGCACGAAAGTACCTAATCCAAGCACGTCATGGAAATGCCAGTTGGAATCGGTACAGTAGTTTGTGAGCTATTGGCGCCGTCTATTGAAACTTCGGGCATTTCCTGTCTGAGTGAATCGTTTTCAATGAAAGCAAGTTAATACATTGCAAAGAAATAAGCTAAACACGTTATTGAATCCGTTTAAATCCGTTTAGTAGTTGGTGAGTTATTGGGGCCGCCGCTTGAAACTTAGTGAATTTTATGTCTGAGTGAACCGTTTGAAATGAAACTAAGCATACATGTTGCATGGAGTAGCCAACTACGTTACTGAAAACCTCGTTTTAATTGGTTCAATTGTTTGTGAGACATTGGCGCCTCCGCTGGAAATTTCGCGCACCTGTCTGAGTGAGCCGTTTTCAATGAAAGTAAGCTAATATGTTGCAAAGAAGTAAGCTTGACAGTTTATTGAAAACCCTGTTTGAATCCGTTCAATAGTTTGTGAGTTATTTGCGCCGCCGCATGAAACTTAGCATACCTTCTGTCTAAGTGAACCGATTGCAATGAAACTAAACTTTTATGTTGCACAAAAGTAAGCCGAATTCGTAATTAAAAACTCAGTTTGAATCGGTTTGCGAGTTATTGTCGTACAGGCAATTTAATACTTTACATTGGTGTAGCTTCTGATTGAGTGAAACATAGCCTATATGTTGCTCAGACCTAAGCTTAATCTATCTGCGAAAACCGCAAGAAAATCCGTTCAGTAGTTTCGGAGTTTATCGAAAACATACAGACAGACAGACAGACAGACAGACAGACAGACAGACAGACAGACAAAAAGTTCAGAAAACATATTTTTGAGTTTTATTAGTCGTTTTTTATCGCTCACACTATTTTTTTTATAAATTTATCAAAAGTACAGACACGCGGTTTCTACTCTTTTATTATATGTATAGATATATATATATGAAAAGCAACAACTTTAGTTGCGTTGCAATTTTTTTTTTTCAAATTAAAGTTAAGTAAAGTAAAGTAAAATAATTTTATTTCCTCTACAAAAAACATGGGCAAAAAAGTAGGCACAATAAAATGTCTGTAGAGGCTGGTTCCTAAGCTAGGTAGTCCTGTGTTTTAGGCAACCAGGCCTCCACCTCCAGAATGAATGAATACAATTGCAATTAAAACATATTATAAGCTAGACATCGAGGAGTTTTTACAATAATTTTTAAATTTGTATTAGTGTTATATAAAACCAAAAAAACGGAAACAAAAATTTAAACTTAAAGAGTGAGCGTGTGTAAGAGAGCGTGTGTAAGTGTGTGTGTGTGTGCGTGTGTATGTGTGTGTGCGTGTGTATGTGTGTGTGCTTGTGTATGGATGTGTGCGTGAGAATGTGTGAGTGCGTGTGTATGTGTATCAAGAAACTTAACTATGATTAGAGGTACTTCACAGAATTATGAGAGAAAAAAAAAAAAATCAAATTTAAAATTACTAGGACAGTATCGCAAGAAGTTTTTCTGTGTCTTCATAATTCATACCAAGGAGCCAGTCGGTTACCGACTTTTTACACTGAAACTTACTTTGTGGGTAGATATTCGTGATTTTGTTACACCTATTATATAGAAATGGACCAAGAAAACCGAAGAAGCGTTGGGCAAAAGTAGTATTACACGGTAGAGAAGCTGAAACCGTACCATGCCTTCTGTTATTCAATGCAAGCGCAGGATCATATACAATACAAGAATGTTGTTTCAAGATGGTATATAGAACAAAAAGTTGTCGAATTGTCAAAACCTTACACGATTTATACAGTTTCTTCGTAGGAAAGAAGAACGAACGAAAAGTCGATACTTTCAAAATTGCACGCTGAGCCACCTCAAGCTTCTTTAAGGAAGTTTTGGCAGCACCACCCCAAACAGAAAGGCAATAAATAAAAATGGATTGACAAACAGCATAATACACCATATTTAAAACTTTGGGTTCAGCGATATGTCGAAGACATTTAAATACATAAATTAACTTTCGTGTACGAGACGATAATAAAGTTATATGTGTTTTAAAGTTGAGATTTTGATCCAGGTTTATTCCAAGGTATTTAAAAGAAGCCACATTTTGCATACTAGGACAGGAACAGGAAGAGACAGAAGTAGAGGAGCAGTAATGAGCAGTGAGGGTGAAATTTTCAACCGGGAAAGAAGAGTTACGGATGCCGAACATCATGTATTTAGTTTTATCAGGATTGATAGTAAGAAGGTTGGTATTGAGCCAAAATAATATTGCATAGAGTCCACTTTGAGCTAGGTTAAAAGTTTCACGCCATGTGTTTCCTTGACACAAGAGAACTGTATCATCAGCAAAAGAAATTATTTTGCTATTAGGTAAATGAGTTAGACAAAGGTCATTTATAAAAACCAAAAACAACGTGGGACCAAGGATACTTCCTTGCGGGACTCCGATATTTATAGGAAGTTCATCGCTTGTGAAATTATCAATCCTAACTCGTTGGTAGCGATTAAAAAGGTAGCTTTCAAATAGTTTAAGTTCGTTGCCTCTAATTCCTAATCTTTCTAGTTTTCGAAGAAGTAGGGGGATCGAGACCGTGTCAAATGCCTTAGCAAGGTCAAAAAAAATTGCTACACATTTTTTATTCCTATCAAGGTTTTCAACTACAAAGTCTACGAGATCATGGACTGCAAGACCAGTCGATTTTTTCGCACGAAAACCGTATTGATTAGGAGCTAAAAGATTATTATGTTCAAGGAATTTGATCAATCGATTATTCATTATACGTTCTAGTATTTTTGATAGGGAGGGAAGAATAGAAATTGGTCGATAGTTAGATACACGGTCTCGATCACCTGACTTGAAAATTGGCCTGATAATGGATTTTTTAAAGACGTCAGGAAAAACACCGGAAGAGATGCTCAATCGGCAGATATGAGTGAGTGGGGGTACTATGATATCTTTAAACTCTTTTAGAAAATTGGAAGAAATACCATCCCAGCCCTTCGAAGAAGTATTTTTCATTGAGAGTACGAGTCTCTCCACCTCCTGCTCATCTGTGTCAAGCATAACCAAAGAATCCATAGAGATTCTGGCACCATCATCATTATTATTTACTAAACGGAAGTTACATGAGCTGATTTTTTCAGCGAGAGATTTTCCTATGTTAGCAAAATACTGGTTTACTGCGTCCACGGAAGCTGATGGAGAATTACGCATATTCAAAAGCTTACATGCAGAGTCTTCAGATTTAATTGTATTTGTGCTAGTTTTTATTACCTCCCATAGCTTTTTATTATTTGAACCGGCGTCTTGAAGTTGCTTACTAAAATATGCACGCTTAACTTTTCTGAGTAAGTCATTACAAAAATTCCTGTAACGACGGTAAGTTATCGAAAGAACACTATCATTAGGTTGATTTTTAAGTTTCTTGTGCATATTATCCCGATTTCGGATGCATTTTAGTAAGCCGACCGTAATCCAAGGCTTGATAGTTTTGGTACGATTAGGCAATCGCAGTATTTTAGTGTTAGACACAAGAGCCATGCTGAGGAGATCCACCAGTAAGTTAGCCGCAAAATTAGGATTAGATGATATAAACACCGAACTGAAGTCAATATTCTTCATCGTTGTTTGCAAGCCGGGATGATCAATTTCAGAAACATTTACGGATACTTTCTTATGTAAAAATAAATCAATAGACAGTAGTATAGCGTCATGGTCAGTTATATCTGAGCTAGTTACAAAAGTGTAGCTTGGTTTATTACATTTTATTATGAAATGATCCAAACAAGTAAACTGTCTTGTAGGAAGGGTATGGGATGGTAACATTCCATGCATGGCTAACAAGCTTAGATATTCTTCAGAATTTATATCTGAATTGTTAGGAGCTATGTCAATGTTTATAACCTGTAATGTTGGACCTTACGTTACCATACAAAGTAACGTAAGGTCCAACACACATAGCTCCGGCACGGCGCCGTGCCATGGAAATAGCAGTGTGGCCAGTCATAAGCTAGTGTCTGCGATTTTAGCAGGATTCGGTCTCTGATTATTTTGACGATTTACGTATAAAAATAACTGAATGTTAGAATACAATGAATTGCAACTGCAAGTTTGCCTAGTATAAATATATTAAATTTAACTGAAATAATTTCAAATTTGTATTGAATCGGAATCGAATGAAAATTAAATGGCAATTATATTGAAATTGAATTGGAATAGGATATAATCTAATTGCAATTGAAGTAGAATTAAATTGGATCGGAATTAAATGTAAATGATTAAAAATTAAATCGGAACTGCATTCAAACTAAACTGAAATTAAATTGGAACAGTGTTGGAATTGAAATGGAACAAAATTATAATTAAATCTGAACTGAATAAAATTTTAATTGGAATTTAATTACTGAAACTTCTTAAGCGGCGCTTAGAAAATTTTATATGGGGAAAAAATGATAGATTGGCGCCTCAGAACTCAGATCAAGTATAGAAATGGATTTGCATCTAACATACCAAGTTAGAGCAGGCTCAATATATAC
Organism: Athrips mouffetella; assembly: GCA_947532105.1. Lineage (NCBI taxonomy): Eukaryota > Metazoa > Arthropoda > Insecta > Lepidoptera > Gelechiidae > Athrips > Athrips mouffetella. The sequence continues at coordinate 2,659,917 of OX383958.1, forward strand.
AAAAGTTCTAAAGTGTGATAAAGACCAAAACATCTTTTTAGGGTTCCGATACCAAAATGGTAAAAAAAAGGAACCCTTATGGTGCCGCTCTGTCTGTCTGTCTGTCTGTCTGTCCGTCTGTCTGTCACACCTCTATATCTCAGCAACCACTTATGCTATCAACCTGAAATTTGGAATAGTTTTAGAATATAGTTGCCCAACTTAATTGCACAAGAAAAATTTTTGAAAAAAGTATGATTATTAATATAAAGGGGGCCAAAATAGGGGGGGCCAAATTTCAAATTGTCGCTACTAGGTCGAGTGGGGTATCATATGAAAGGGCTTTACTTGTACATTTTAAAATATATTTTTGTATTTTTTTAAATTTCTTAGTTTTAAAGTTATGATGAAAAATGTCAAGAAAAATACCATTCCCCCCCCCTTATCTCCGAAGTTTGAGTAAGGAAAAATCTGAATTAATTACAGTTGACAGAAGTTTATATAAACTTTACAGCAAAAATAAAACGATCTTTCTAAGTTGCACAGTTTTTCAGAAATCTGCAAAAAACCTTTACAAACAAATTTAGTTTTGCGGTCCTGAAAATGGACTTTATTGCTTCCAAAAATACTATAGGTATATCGGAACCCTCGGCGCGCGAGTCCGACTCGCACTTGACCGGTTTTTTTTGTCTTTATCGCGTCAGACCTCAGATGAAGTATAGAAATGGATTTGCAACTAATCATACCAAGTTAGAGCAGGCTCAATATATACAAAAGTTCTAAAGTGTGATAAATATGGTATTTTCAGGCTGTAGATTTAGCAACTAGGTATTAATATAGCGGAGCTAAAAGAAACACGTCCATTCGATAACAACTCGCTTTAATCCGACAGTGAAAATACCCTCCGATTGATGACACAATAAATTGATGTCTTAAAACTACCTACATACATGACACCTCCACCCTTAATTAAGTCTACACTTAACTCTTCGTTACTTAATCATAGAACAAATATTACAATTCTAAGTAACTGCGAAAAACAGTACAAAGCTAAACAATTTACTAAAAGCTAATGAAATCAATCAAATTCCAAGCCATAAGCGATCAGTTGGATATTTCCTACGGTGTGCCACAAGGAAGTGTTTTGGGTCCATTGTTATTTATAGTATATGTCAATGAGTTGGGAAGCTTATTGCCAACTGCGAAAACCATTTGCTTTGCAGATGATACTGTAATTAGTTTCTCTGCTGCAACCTGGGATGAGGCTATTGCAAAGGCTAATTATGGTTTAACTCAGGCCAAAATGTGGTTTGATAATAATTTATTATCAGTTAACCAAGAAAAAACCACATATATGTGCTTTGCACTCACTCAGTCAGGTTTGCCTAGACATGAAACTGCCTTAGGGTTCCACAAATGCCATTGTAATTTAAATTGTGACTGTCCTCAGATCAAACGAGAAGTATCAGTGAAATATTTAGGCATAGAAATCGATCAGTTTTTGAAATGGACTGATCATATAAAAACATTGACAAGAATATCATTTATCTACGTAGAATTGAGAAATATTTTAGATATTAATACGCTTATGAAAGTTTATTATGCTTTGACACAGTCTATATTATTATATGGCCTGATAGCATGGGGCAGCTGTAGCCAGAATTTAATGCAAAAAATTAATGTTGCCCAAAAATTAAACTTAAAAATAATTTTTAAATTACCAAGGCGATTCCCAACAGTTGACCTGTATGATAATATATGCAAGGTTCTTACTCCCAGACAACTGTGTATATGGCAAATATTGGTCCATTTTAGTAAAAACATTACCCTGATGCCTGAGAGAAAAACAGAAAGACCGTTGCGTGCGAATACTGCTTTTCGCCGCTTTGTAGTACCGCACACTCGCACTGTAGCGGCCAGACATCACTTTTCCTCCATTGCCCCGCGCATGTATGAATTTCTACCACCCGACATCAAACAAGAAATAGATACGTTTAAAGCTAGCATTTTAAATAAAACCTATGACAACTTTGATACCTTAAACAAAAAGATTAAAAATTTTCTCCTTAATATTGGCTACGAAAATTTCAATGAGATATATAAAAAACTGATACAAACTAATACCTGATCGATCATATTTTATTTTACTAACTCAATTCCCACTTCTTATTGCATGCTCTTAAACTTATCATATCATACTTTAATCATATATGTATATTTTTTACCTAAATAACAACTATTTAGTATTTACTCGTGTCTACATCCCGATCCAGTGCACCAAAAGTAAGCAATTTAATATTGTAAAATACGTGGCACACCCTAACACAGGCCTAGGTCTATTTGGGTTGCTACTGTAATACACTCTATAGAGAAATGTTTTAAGCATATCCGGATCTCATTAGGAAAGTGTAATTTTAAGTATGTAATTTGTAATTTAATAAATAAAAAAAAAAAAAAAAAAAAATATCTTTTGACTGGTTTAATAATTCGTTTAGGGCGATCATCCCCCGGTTTACTTTGGATCTCTGTGGGTTTAGAAACACCAGGAGCTGCTTCCGCGATCGGTGGAAGCTCCGGCGCACTCGAGCCCTCCTCCCCGCTACTAACAACTTTAAAATTTTGCTCAGGCAAGGAATCATCTACGCCGGTCATCACAGGAGAAATTGGCGCTACTGGACTTGTTAAACCCTCCTCTGGAGCTGTAATGCCGTAACTACTGCGTCTTTTTTTCACTTGATCAATATGCCTTTTTATAGGTGGACCACTCTCCCTACTGATAACCAAATTCCGTGAGCCCATTTTCTCCGCGACTACACCACCTAACCATTTTCCAGTCCCAAAATCACGAGCCCAAACTTGATCTCCCAATCTAATATCCCTTAGAATCCCTCGTGCGTTGCTTACTTGCTTTTGTTGTGCTTCTACAACTTTTTCTACTACGCGTTTATTTTCTCTCATCAAATCTAGCCTAGACCTTAAATTCCTATGTTGTAAAAGCATAGCTGGGGCCGTACCCGTAGAGCAGTGTTCTACATTTCGATACATCATAAGATAAGACTGCAAAGCGACGTCGACATCGCAACCGTCCCTAATTGCTTTTTTAATAGCTCGTTTACAGAGCTTGACGGCGCCCTCCGCCGCTCCGTTAGATGAGGGATGGTAAGCCGCTGTATAAGTTACCTTTACCCCGTTGCTAGTCATGAATTCAAGATACTCCCTACTTGTGAAAGGTGGCCCGTTATCTGATACCACTTCCCGTGGCAGACCAAAGCGTGCAAATGTTTCGCGAAGTTCTTTTATCACTGCACCGGCAGTTGTCTTTTGCATGGGAAAAATTTCTAGCCACTTGCTGGTCGAATCAAATTATTGATTGACCAAGAAAGTTTTACCCTGAAACGGTCCTAGAAAGTCGATATGCAAGCGCGACCATGGTTCCGGAATGTACGGCCAGGGTTGGGGTGGCACGCGTGGCGCTGCAGCGCCCTCTAGCGCACATGTCGTACAAGCCGTGCTAGTACTCTCGATCTCGTTGTCTATGCCAGGCCACCACACATAACTACGCGCGATGCTCTTCATCTTTACTACGCCAAAATGTCCTACATGTAATTCTTTCAAGACATTATTTCGCAACGCGCTGGGTATCGCGCAGCACGCAGAACGGAACGTACCGTGGGCATATAAACAGACCTGTGCTAAATTTTGTAACAATTTTAGTGTTAAAAATACTTACAATTTTCGGATATAACCTAGAAATCGACAAGATCTTGAAGCGCACTATCATCCACTGTTTGCAGTTTAAAAACATTGAATAATTACCGGGTTTATACCAAATATTGAACAAGGTACGGCACATTTTACAGTTGATAAATCATTTTTTGAATAAATAACCGGCCTATATGTGTGAATCACTGAAACAATTTTTGATTTGGGATCAGCTGATTGGACTGCGAGTGACACATACATGTTGACAGCTAGATGCACTTTTGTTTCACGCAGTTCAGAAACTGATCTTGCTTAGCAATCCGTTCTTGTTCTAATACTTCGAACAGTATACAACAGAGGGCGTTAGCCACCGCCACCTGTTAACCGCACGCAGTCTACCGATAAGAAAGCCTTACGCAGAACTATGCAACGCCGTAAAATGGCTTCATGTGGTGGATGCGAGTGCGTTATACAAGAAGATGAGTCATATATGAAATGCGGAAAATGCGAAGATGTTTTTGACTTGATATGTGCTGGTCTAACGTCGCAAAAATATGAATCTCTTACTTACGAAATTAAAGAGTCCTGGCTATGTATGAATTGCCGTAGCAAAATGCCGAAAATCAACAATTTGAATATTCCGGTAGACTCTCCCGCTCGTTTCTCTTTAGGAAATAGTTACGTGAACGCAGACGAAAATAATTCTAATGCTGCAGAGTCGTCTTTGATTGACTTTGTATTTCGAGATGATAGCGAAAATGTTACCTTGCACCGAGGGCAGTACAAGAAGAAGACCACAAGGCACCCCAGTGACAAAACTAAGTTCAAACAGGATAACATGGTCAGCACGTGCATATGTGGAGACTTATCTACGCTCAGAGCAATCATCAGAGAGGAATTAGAGGCCATACTTAAAACACCTCTATCTCTAGTCACAAAGGTCTGTGAAATCACCAGAAACAACGCTACCACTGAATCCAAGATCGTCCAGCTGCCCACTGTACTGTCAGTGACTGACAAGCTGCCCACTGTACTATCAGTGACTGACAAGCTACCCACTGAAAATCCAGCAACACCTAACCCAGAACGAATCAAAGACTCTGAAAAGACAGCTACTGCTATAAAGACCGAGCAGAAGTCAAAGAAGCGAAGCAAAACTAGGATCATGGAGCAGAACCCTGCAAAACATTTCGAGCCCCTGACCCCCGTTACTATCGTCACACCTCGGAAGCTCCATACAATCGGGCTCAAAAGTGACAGCTGTCATTTTTACACGCGCAAATGTGTGGGTGGGTTAAAGATGTGTGAGTGTAGGGTTGATGGTATCTAGAAAACACTTACCTACCCTAGAAAACGTAGATAACAGAACATTAGCATTATACTTTTATTACAGTTTCGAGTTGCACATTTTTCGTTCGACTATAAAGCGACTTACACAATTCACAAACGAATTATAACTTTACTATCACTCGTCACCTCACTTTGTTGTATTTAGTAATCGAATTTCAATTAAAACAAACAAACACACGTTGAAATAATCTCACAAACTCTAAAAACAATCATTTTTTTCACTAAACTTCATCTTTGACGGCTGGCTGGCCGCCGCCGCCGCGAAAATGGCGAATCTGCTCATCTCTGTAAAAAAATCTGCCAAACTTTATTCCAGAAAATGACATTAAATGCTGTTATATTATTGCTTTAATGTGGAAAGGAATAAATAAATACATACTATTCAAAGCTTTATTTTTTTCATTTAACCCAAAAAATGCACTATTAAATCTATCAATGAAAGAAATGTTTAAAGGAAAGAAAACATATGTGTCTACCTTATGGTGTTTATTCCATAATAATTGCTTCTTATTATTGTTTAACTTTATTCCAAATTTTACTTTGTCTTGGAGAGTCGAAAGACAACCGTAAACTGCACAACCACGCACCATTTTTTCAACTTCTGCAAGCGTTGCATATCGCGTGGCAACAGGACGAGAAATAGGACGAGATATCGCGCAGGGCCCCGCGGGGTGATGCGCGCGCACTTGAGGTACTCCGATTGGTGGGAGGCGGAGAGCTTCCGTTCTGTATGTAGTACTATTATGAATTCTGTGCTATCGTGGAAGGCGAACTTAGCAAAACACCCCCAGCTCGCACTTACTCAAACGCAACTAGGACCCCGAAAGACACCTCGAACATCGAGGACACTGACGATAAGGGGTACACCGAAGTGAAGCGAAAACGAACTCGTCCCTCGTTTTCTCGTGTGTCTCACGGCACTGCCTTGCCAGGCGTTTCCACACTTCGGGCAGCGGATACTATTTACATGAAGATACGTCAGCACAGCAAGTCCTTGTTCATTTGAACTCTGTGTGTGGTGGTGACAAATGTACAGTGGAGGCACTTAAAGCGAGAGAAAACTACGCTTCTTTTAAACTTGGCGCGCCATCCAATTTAATTGAAACCATCATGAGTCCAATGAACTGGTCTGAAGGTATCTGCATCAAACCGTGGCGCCAGAACTTTCGTGTCAATCAATCGAATAAACAGAAGTCTGGAAGGTAATAGCAAGAGATCCGTACGCAGTAATCTATTGCCAGCAACACCAGCACCGGCTTCGGCAGCGCCCTCATCACCGAAAGTGGCCCCCATCCCCGCCCCCTACCTGCCCACCCGCGCCCGCCGGCAACCTGCATAAATTACTCTTTGCCACCAGAACATTCGAAGCATTAATAATAAAACTAAAAAACTTGAAGTGTTATTGAAGAACAAACTTACATGTGATGTACTAATACTAACTGAACATTGGCTACGTAGTTTTGAACTAGAGTCTGTTACGCTTTCAAATTTCGATTTAATTTCTCACAGCTGTAGGACGCAGGTAGCTCACGGGGGAAGCTGCATCTTTGTACGTTCTGGCCTGAAAACGGAGAGTAGGAAGGACTACTGCGAACTAACTCGAGAACAAATATTTGACATATGTGCAATTAATTTACATGATGACGATCTACTAATCGTAGGAATATACCATTCTAACCAAACTAGTCATTCTGAATACATAATTACATTCGAAAAATTACTTTCTAAAATTAATAAAGACTGTTTAAATGCGGTAGTGATGGGAGACATAAACATAAACTACCTTGAAAATTCCGGACATAAAAAACAACTATCAGATGTCCTCTCCATGCACGGATTCGTTCAATTAGTAGACTTTGTTACCAGGCCCAAGAATGGTACATCGCTTGACCACGTCTACACCAACATTCCACTGGATCGCGTGCATGCCGTCACTAAGGTTGACACTCACCTGAGCGACCACAAAGCACAACGAGTGAGTGTACTTCGTAGCTCACCGGTGTCTAATGCACCAGTTCACATGGCGGCTCGCACCTATTCATCTGCTAACAAAATGAACTTTCAAGCCGCTTTAGCTTCGATCGACTGGACTGAGACTGTTCTCAAATGTAATAAGGACTGCGATTTGTTATCTGACGTTATTATGAATATATTAATTAATAAATTTGACATCTGCTTTCCCATGAAACAAAAACTTATGACGAAAAGGTTCAAGAATTGGGTTGACGATGAAGTAATTAATTTAAAATTCCTACTGTTTGACATATTTAAAATGAAATCATATTGGCCGAACAACAATGACTTAGCCGAAATTGCTAGCGACTACACAATCAAATACAATAAATTGCTACGTGAGAAACGAACTGGCTTTTTCTCCAATTTAATACATAAAGCACCTAGCAATGGTAAGGGCAAATGCATGTGGCAGATTATAAACTCTGAATTGGGCCGCGGTAACAAAGTACGCGTCGACTACACCGATCAGGTGCGCGATGATGATGGCAAACCTTATGACACCAAGCAACAGCTTGTAGATGCCATGAACCTGGAGTTTGTGACAGCAGCAGCCAGATGCGGAGCACCGCAAGCCGATGTTCCAGCTGCCCTCGCAGCACTTTGCTCCAGTGTGCCACATGCGCAGCTTGCTCTGCGTCTGAAAACTTTTACGCCCAGTGAGGTAATAGCAATCCTCCGTGTTTCCATCGCTTTAAAAAAGAGCATGGACATTTACGGATTGTCCCCGAATCTGCTAAAGACAGCCGTTTTTTCCGTCGCAGACGTGCTAAGTCATCTGTTCAATTTATGTATTAGAACTAGAATCTTTGTATTATTTTTTTGTATTAGAACTGGCACATATCCTCTGTCGCTCAAAAGAGTTAAAATATCTCCTCTCTATAAGGGCAAAGGAAAAAAGTCAGACATTAAGTCATATAGACCTATTTCACTAGTGCCAGTTATTAGCAAGATTTTCGAGGTAGGAATCAACAAAAGGCTGCTCGCCTTTATGAGTGAGAGAGACATGATGTCGGACAGACAATATGCATACAACGGATTTGGTCCGCGAGGTGGTGTGGCGTGTTGTGGGCACGCGCGAGGCCGGCCGGCATGTCGCTCTTCTATGCTGCGACTTATAGCGCGCATTCGACACCGCGTGTCATCACCTTGTCGCTAAGAAGCTGAGTCACTACGGGATACAGGGGCCTCCACTACAGCTACTTGTATCCTTCTTGACAGGATGAAAGCAGTCAGTAGTAGGAGATCGGGGGCGCATCACGTCCTCTGATTTAGAAAATGCAATAGGAGTCCCTCAAATATCTTGTTCAGCCTACTGCTAAATGACCTGCCGAATATGATCAAGGATGCTGAGGTCTTCATTTATGCGGATGACGTTGCTGCAGTGATCTCTGCAGCAACGTTTGCTGAGCTTGAAGATAAACTAAATAGATCCCTTCGACTTCTTGATCGCTGGTTCCATATAAACGGTTTGGCTCTGAACCAGGACAAAACATTATATATGTGTTTCAACTTAAATGGAAAAGAGCCCAAGCCATTAAAAGTTTACGTAAATGGCTCACAATTGCAGCAGGTTAGATGCACAAAGTTGTTGGGTTTCCACATAGACAGAGCCCTCGTGTGGGAAAAACACATCGACCAGCTCTGCACCAAGCTCGGTCGTACATGCTTTGCTTTGCGACGCCTTGCATCTACCACGTCTAGAGAAGTAGTAAGGACTTGCTACTATGCAACCGTCCACTCCACCTTGACGTATGGACTGGAGCTGTGGGGCAGAGCTGCTGATGTCGACAGAACATTCATTATGCAAAAACGCGCGATACGCGCTATGGTGGGCGTGGATGATGACGTATCATGCAGACCCTTTTTCAAGGAGTTACGTATTTTGCCGATGCCCTGCGAATACATATACCAGGTAGCTCTGTTTGTACATACTAACATGGACATGTTTAGGAGAAAAAACAAAAACTTAAGTTATGCTTTACGTAGTAACTCAGACGAAACCCAACTTGCTACCCCATTTCACAAACTCAAAAGGTCAGAACAATCCGCGTATATATCAGGTCCTGCTATTTATAATAGGTTGCCAAGCGTGGTAGAGGATGCAGCCTCAACCCGCTTATTTAAAACAAAACTTAAAAAGTTTTTAGCACTTATGCATTTTTACAGTTTAGCTGAGGTCTTAAAAACTTAAATATTGTTGTATTTGTAATGTAGTTAGGTACTTATACCTAAATTTTGTTTAAATGTATTTTTGACATTTCTGATGTATTATTGTTGACACTGACCTGTAATTTCTAAATTATCAATAAATTGTATTGTATTGTATCACTAACCTATAACCCCAGGCCACGCAACCACTGTCCAGATAAAGTTCATTTCGTCGCGAATCATATGGTTTTAAATCATCATCTTTGCACTCATTTGGCCAACCTGATTGCAAACACAGCACCACTTTCCTCAACACCTCATCCTTACCTACATGCTGTCTTACCATTTCTCTCGTGATAGGAAGAAAATTCTGTACAAAATTAAAATAAGTACATTCCTTACCCGGATTAGGCTCTCCTCCGACCGGCAATCGCGACAAGGCATCCGCTGCATTTTTTTCACTCCGCACATATTCAATTGTATAATCATATCCTGCTAAAATGATTGCCCACCGCTGTAACCTACTAGCAGCCATCACCGGAATCCCCTTTTTATCCCCAAAAATAGTGACCAGAGGTTTGTGGTCGGTCCTCAGAACGAAATTACGACCATATAGGTACTGATGGAACTTTCTGACTCCATATATGATCGCTAATGCCTCTCGCTCTATCTGTGAGTATGCCCGCTCAGCCGAGTTGAGAGCGCGCGACGCATACCCCACCGGCCTCTCCTGCCCCCCGGGCATCAGGTGCGAGATGAGGGCGCCCACACCGACGCTACTGGCGTCTGTCGTCAGCACGAGTGGTAAATCTGGCGAATAGTGCGCCAGAATCTCGCTAGATATCAACATCTGCTTAACTTTATTGAAAGCTCTCATGCAGTCATCATTCCATTCATACTTCACATCCTTTCTCAACAGAGTGTACATTGGTGCTAATATTGTACTAATGTTTGGCACAAACTTCGCATTAATACATCACCAATCCGAGAAATGACTTTAATTCAGTGACATTCGATGGAACCGCCACTTTCTTGATCGCCTCTATTTTGTCGGGACACGTGTGCACTCCGTGCTCACTTAATTTGTAACCCAGGTACGTACGTACGTACGTACGTACTTTTTTAATTCTTAATCCATATTTACGCAATCTTTCGAATACCTCGTGCAAAGTCGCGAGGTGTGACTCATTTTCACCACCGATGATTATTAAATCATCTAAAAAGATCCCTACTCTTGGCATATCCGCGAAAAGTTGTTCTAATTTTCTCTGAAATATTCCCGGGCTAGATGAAAGGCCGTAAACCAATCTATTATACCTAAATAAGCCTTTATGTGTGTTTATGACGGTGTATTTTTTTGACTCTTCGTCTAATTCAAATTGAGCGTAAGCCTGCGAAGAGTCGAGTTTGGTAAAACGTTCACCGCCATGCAACTTAGCTAATAAATCCTCCACTTTCGTCAAAGGATAGTGATCCACGTCTAAGCACTGATTCAAGGTCATTTCAAAGTCTCCACATACTCTGATATCCCCAACTTTTTTCATTACCGCTACAATAGGTGTAGCCCAGTCGGACGTGGTGACCGGAGTGATGATTCCATCCCTCTGCATCTGATCGAGCGCGCGCTCCACCGGCTCGCGCAGCGCGTAAGCGAGGGGTCGAGCGCGCAGAAACACCGGCCGCGCGTCCGGTCGGAGGTGGAAGCTCACCGTCCCCCCGGTAAAACGCCCCAAGCCGTCCGCGAACACATCACAGTATCTGGAACTGAATTCCTCAACATCAAACGTGACGCTCCTATTCATTTTGTAACAAGTATAAACTGGCATTTTTATACCTAACTCGCTTATCCAGCCCCTACCCAATAAATTAGTTTTTCCACTTTCTATAACATACAAGTCTAACCTCTTATTAACATTTTTATATTTCACCGAAGGCGTAATCTTACCTACTGGCTTAAAATTTTCACCGGTATAATATCGAAGCACTAAGTCACTCTTTTGCAATTTACATTTACTAAATAAGCTCAAAAAACATTCTGAACTAATACACGAAATTGCACTACCGGTGTCTATCTCCATTTCTAACACAACCTCTTCAACATTTAACTGTATGGTATAAGGTGCAAAAAACTTAGCATTGTTACTGTCCATAGAAAAATTATTTACCTCGTCACTATCTTCGCCCTTATCATCCGCAAACTGAAGCTGTTCTTCGTGTAAATTATATACTGATGATGACGTCCCTCGCAACCTGGGACACATCCTCTTCAAATGCCCCTCCCGATTGCATACTCGACAAACGTACATCTTGAATTTACAACTCCCTGCATCATGATTTCCTCCGCACACATGGCATACCGCATTACTAAAGGCACTATTCCTGCCGTTACGATCTAAGCCGGTTTGCCTCCCGCTGCCCGCTCCGCTCGTGAAGCTTGGACTGCCGCCCGCCAACTCACGCGCTGCCCGCGTGCCGCTGACTGTGCCGGCTGACGCAGCCGCCGCGCCCCCGAGGCCGTTGCTCGCCCGGTCCCCGCCGGTCCCTCGCCTTTGACTCGCTCACCCCAGCTGATGTACCGACGCTGCCGTAGTAAACGATGTGTTGTCACCATGCTTGCCTCTGGTACAACCTTCCACCAAAGCTGCATTTGCCTCGGCCGCTTCCATTGAAACTGCGAGCTTATACGCCCTATCGAATGAAATCGTGTCGTCTTCTGTAAACAATTTCTGCCGTATATCGTCATTTACCAACCCGCAAACGAACTGATCTCTTAAGTTCTCTTTCAAACTTTCCGCTGTAAATCCGCAATCTTTACTCTGTTTCTTCAGCTCTGATACGTAGTTTGCTATACTTTCATCCTTTCTCTGAACTCGTTGACGAAATTTAAAACGTTCGGCTAACTGACTCGGTTTCGGGTTTAAATGCCCTTTCGACCACCAATTCGTAAGCGTCTCTGCCGATTACCGTAATTAAAGTGGCCACTTTTAATTCCGTTTTTATTGCATTAGCCAAAAAGTATTGCTCCAACCGGTCAACGTAAGAATTCCAACAATCTTTATCAAGGTCGAACGGCGGAATTTTTCCCACTGACATTTTCACTATCTATAGCACTTGCACTTTCATTAAAACAGTTCACGCATGAGATCTTGCATTTATCGTCGCCAGTATGGTATTTTCAGGCTGTAGATTTAGCGACTAGGTATTAATATAGCGGAGCTAAAAGAAACACGTCCATTCGATAACAACTCGCTTTAATCCGACAATGAAAATACCCTCCGATTGATGACACAATAAATTGATGTCTTAAAACTACCTACATACATGACAATAAAGACCAAAACATCTTTTTTGTCTTTATCGCGTCAGATCTCAGATGAAGTATAGAAATGGATTTGCAACTAATCATACCAAGTTAGAGCAGGCTCAATATACTGGGTGTTAGTGTAAACACTGTGATCCTTGAAACTGTGCATTGAGACCATGAAACTGAATAACTTTCTTTAAGAAACATAGGTTGAAATACGAAAAAAAATATTTCATCTCCCAAACAAAATGCGCAATCAGCTGGTGCAGTTTCTATGGGAAGTAAAACATTTTTTTTTCGTATTTCGACTTATGTTCCTTAGGGAAAAATGTTCAGTTTCATGGTCTCAATGCACAGTTTCAAGGATCACAGTGTTTACTCTAACACACGGTATACAAAAGTTCTAGTGTGATTAAGACCAAAACATGTTTTTTGTCTTTGTCATAGTCTCGGCTTTTTTAGTTGTGCACAAGCTGTCAAACTAAAAATCGCTATAACTCGAAAACTACTGACCCTAGACTACTCGTGTGCTGAGACAAATGATAGGTCTCGATGAGATCTACATTTCGGATGACAGCTGTCAAACTAAAAATCGCTATAACTCAAAAACTACTGACCCTAGACTACTGGTGTCCTGAGACAAATGATAAGTCTCGATGAGATCTACATTTCGGATGACAGCTGTCAAACTAAAAATCGCTATAACTAGAAAACTACTGACCCTAGAAAATGGCAGACATTGCATTGCGAGATAGATAGACAGCAAAGTATCCCTATAAGTTTTCATTTTTTCTTTTTGAGGTACGGAACCCTAAAAAGAAATGGAATTTAATCATATAAATAAAATTAACTTAATAACATTAGCATAAAAAAAAACCGGCCAAGTGCGAGTCGGACTCGCGCACTGAGGGTTCCGTACCACCACATAAACATAATTGTATTAGTTGAAATTTCAGTAAGTAAATGTGCTAGATTTTTTGAGTCCGACACGCGCTTGACCAAATTTTATTATTTGTTGTTATTTTATAGCTTATGCACTATAAACATACCAATTTTTAAGTTTGTAAGTGTTCCCGTTTTTAAATAGAACTAAAACGAAAATCGCCTCAGCGACCATCCAACTTGACCCCTCTTTTATATTAATGTTCTTGAAACGGGAGCTCACCACAATTGGTTACCATTAGTTGTGAGAAAAGTTGTAATATTTAATGATTTCAGACTTTTCCCATTATTTGTACTGTGAGACCTAGCTTCTTGCCAAATTTCATAATTTTAGGTCAACGGGAAGTACACTGTAGGTTTTGCATTTTTGAATAAATGTATGGAGATGAGGACATAAAATGCAATATCTTTTGATTGCGTCGTTGTAAAAAATTTAAATTTTTTGATCTTGTGTGGTTCATGGATCCTAATATATGGTATTAATTTCAACCTGATACCTCTACCCGTTCGTGAGATAAAGGGTCTTGACAGACAGACAGACGGACAACAAAGTGATCCTATAAGTGTTCCATTTTTTTCTTTTGAGGTACGGAACCCTAAAAAAGGACGGGTTGCACTCCGGGAGTGCCGGCAGAAGTGATAACAATTTTTTTTAGTTTGACAGCAGCCATCCGAAATGTAGATCTCATCGAGACCTATCATTTGACGGAGCACACGAGTAGTCTAGGGTCAGTAGTTTTCGAGTTATAGCGATTTTTAGTTTGACAGCTCTCATCTGAAATGTAGATCTCATCGAGACCTGTCATTTGACGGAGCACACGAGTAGTCTAGTGTCAGTAGTTCTCGAGTTATAGTGATTTTTAGTTTGACAGCTTGTGCACAACTAAAAAAGCCGAGACTATGACAAAGGCAAAAAAGTTGTTTTGGTCTTTATCACACTTTAGAACTTTTGTTTATGTTGAGCCTGCTCTAACTTGGTATGATTAGTTGCAAATCCATTTCTATACTTCATCTGAGATCTGACGCGACAAAGACATAAAAGATATTTTGGTCTTTATCACACTTTATAACTTTTGTATATATTGAGCCTTCTCTAACTTGGTATGATTAGTTGCAAATCCATTTCTATACTTGATCTGAGTTCTGACGCGCCATCTGATGTAACATCTGGATGCGAATCTATCATTTTTTTCCCATATAAAATTTTCTAAGCGCCGCTAAAGAAGTTTTCACTTCAAAAAAATGACCTCATTTAAAATTTGGATGTTTATAAATACTTCAAAATTATTGTATAACTTAACAATGTAGGTAAACCAATGAAAAACCAATTATCGTATTAAATTTTGGCCGATCAATGATTTCCGTTCACTGATTCTGCTCTTTTATGGCTCAATTTCTGTTTATTATTTTCGCATAGTTGACAACACTCTACTTCTACGGCACGGCGCCGTGCCGGAGTCCGGCGCCGCACCGGAGCACGGCACGGCGCCGTGCCGGAGCTATGTGTTTTGGGCCTAGGTGACCAACCCACTTTGTATGACAAGTTGAAAAATTTTTGTGCGTTGTTAGCAAAGTCGTGGAACAAACGTTGTCACTTTTCACCTCACTGATAACTGAGCAAACGGAGGTCATGTACAAATGTTCAGGTATCGCGTGTTAGTTAACACGTCCATAAAGCCCGGGGCCCGACAACAGAAAAGACAACTTACCTTATAAAAATCGAACAACTTTGTAGAGACATAGGACATTTATTAGCTCCAAAAACTTTTGGCCGGTCGCAGCGCAACTCAGCATTTTTTCTGCAACTAGCCCCAAGTGGTCCCGTTGGACTGGTTATAATGCCTAATCTAAAAATATAGGCAATAAAACTAGTTTTTGTATTTTCGGAAGTTAGTTTTTTATGCTGCCGGCTCCCGGGCTATCACGTAAGCTCAGATTGTTATAGTTGCTGACGTGGCATGGCGTAGATATATAATGTATATAACATCACATGGCGTGGCATAATTGCATCACATAAACCTAGTTTGCCCGCAGTCGCAAACTAGTCGCCTTTTCACAACCACAATTTAAGATTATAACAACGATTAAACTATTCTTAGTCAATACTACAGAGACTGTTTTTGAATCAGCAATGTAAAAGTTATATATTTGCCTACCTGCACTTTGAAGTGCCTACCTATAAAATGCTTTACATTTTAAAGAGCTCAGTGTTTGCATCAAATATTTGTTTGGCGTAAGTGGTAGCGATGGAACGCATCTTAGTAGAGTGCTTTTCTGCTAAGGAAAACACACGTTAAGTAAAATTTTTATATTGTTACATTATCAAAAAATTTATCAAACTTGCACACTAGTTTATGTGTAACGTGAAAAACACGCATTAATCTGTATCTTCTATTAAAATGTTAACCTTTTTGAACACAATAAAGACAATACAGTTTAACATTTAATATGAAATCCTGATTTCGTTATCTACCTTATATATATCTCACGGTTATTATTTTGTAAGTACCTGACATCCGTTTACTTACTTATTAATGAGATAAAAAGTAAAAGGAAATTACGACTTCTGCAAAAACGCACAATTAAATTCATCTTTCCATACAAAGTAACGTAAGTGACCAATACATTTTATGGGAGGTTTATTTTTTGTGCGTTGTTACAAAAATCGTAGACGTAAAGTGGTGCAAAAAAAAAGAAAGAAAAAAAAAGAAAACCCTGACTGACTGATCTATCAACGCACAGTCCTTTAGTCTAGAAAGAGGTCCCTTATTCCATGTAATAAGGTGGGCAAGGGCTAAGAAAGAAATCGTAAAATTTATCCCCTTTAAATACACGGACATCCACACAAACGAAGTCACGGGCAACAGCTATAATTAATCCATAAAGGCTATTGGGCAATAAGTTAAACGTTAAGTCTATGTTGATCGATGATCCAAGAAATTATAATAAAACAAATTGTTCCTCATCATCAATTTTGAATTAATGTTATTTACATTTGCTAGATTAACTACTTAATAAATAAAACTACGCATAATTTCTTTTTTCCACGCTCAAATTCAACGTGAGCGTTTCATCTTCAACAAGTGCCCCCTTTGAGAATTTAAACGGACAAAAAAAACACGAACATGAAGATATTCATTATAGAATTAATACTTACATTTATTGGAGCTACTGCCAACCAAAATATTATAAACGGACTTGAACCGTTTTTAAATACGTATACTGAAGACTGTGTTTCAAAATTTGTTAAAGAAAGATTCGATAAACAAGAAGTCATGGTGTGTCAAGATACGAGTATAAGTGATGGTTTAGCAGAAATTGAACGTATCAAGCAATATGTTACCAAATCATTAATGGATTCAGGATATTCCTTAACTTTTCGACATTGTCAACTAAAATGCAACTTTGAGAAGTTAACAGTTCATAAACAATATCTCATTTACGCAAAAAATGCCGAACAGTTAGATCATATTTTGTCAAATTGCGTTTGTTTACAATGGTTTTCAGGAACAGTGTTTTTAGTCTTCACATTAGATGATCAAGAAGTGCATAAAATGGTAAATATTATTCGAAAACATACGATATCCAAGGGAAACACTATAGTTTTGACAATGATCAGAGATAAACTGTACTATTACGTTGGACCATCAAGGTGTAGTAACATAAGTAATGTAAATGAGACGTGGTCGTACGACTGTAACTCGAGGAAGAAGCAATACATGCTACGCGTGAAAATATCTGACTTATTTAAATGTCAATATACTTATGGAATAAGAACTGCAATACCTTTTGCTCTTAAAGCTACTGCAGCTCATTCTAAACTAATGGGCGGAGCAAATTATTTAGGCATAGAAGTATCAATTTTGGGCGAAATATTAAAAAGACATAATTTGTACATGATAAAGGCATTAGATGTAGACGAAATTGGGACTTTTGATCGAACCTCCAACGAAGCTACCGGATTGATAAAAGAGCTACAAGACGGCAGAGTTGACGCATTACTAGGAGCACTTAACATACACGAATGTCCTACCGGCAAATTCGAATATTCGTACCCAATTATTAGAGAGAACCTAGTCGCTGTAACAAAAAGAAGACATATTGCAAGTATATTAAGTATTTTTAGTGTCTTTGGTTATGGTGTTTGGTTGCTGATACTGTTTATGTTAGGGACACTATCTTTTCTTATTTCATATGTTTTTCGACGTTTCACAAAGATACATTTTACCGTTTCGATATTTTACTTGGTAGCCGCTTTGTTGGGTAAAGAGATACCTTTAAAAAAGAAATCTTTGAAATTATTGTTTTTATTTTGGATAATTTTTGTTATGTTTATAAGAGCAAGTTTTGAAGCCTTAATGACGACCATACTAACCAATTTAGATAAATACAACCAAATTAACACATTGGATGAAATATGTGGTAAAAACTATACAATAGTTGTTTCTGAGATCTATTATACGAATTTTGCTTATGGATTCAATACATCTAACTGTCACTTGGGTCCAGAAAACATTATGATGGTAAAATTTCCGTTAAGTTACATGCTTAGCAGTGAATCAAATGAAGTAGCAACAATAATGTATTACAAAGAATATTACACGAGGGTTCATGATTTTTTAGAGAAAGAAACTGAAGAACCATTTCATGTTGTCAGTGAAATGATTTCTCTTGTTCCATTCGTATATTGTTACAGAAGAGGAGACCCCATAAGCTGGATCATACTGAAACAAGGCAATCTAGTTGCAGCTGCTGGTTTGATCGATTATTATGAAAAACTTTTAAGTTTTATTTTGTCTCTAGCCTTTGCCAAAAGATTTCGTCATCATGAACGAAATATGGCCCTTGAGCTAAGTCAAGTTGGTGTTATTTTTAAATTGTATATTTGCGGAATTGTAATTTCACTTATAGTATTTATTGCTGAACTTGTGGTTGTTAAAGTATTTAAAAAAAATAGGCTTTAGAGAAAATATGTGCATAATAATAATATGCTGCTTAATCTCGAGTTATGCGTCCTCAATGGCAGCGGTTGTTTTACCGTGTGAAATGAAAATTTGTGACAATTTTGTCAAAAGTAAACACATATCACATTTTTCTCATATCCTCTGGGTACGCAGGAGCTTAATACTACGATGTCATTTCAATCAAATCAAGATAGAAGAGAAAAATCCATCCGATTAGAATTCGGTATAAACCCTGTACATTCAAACAAGAGCGCTTGTTTTTATCTCGTTTTTTTCTCACATAACATTCCACTTTTACAATACAATACAAAATTAAATATACTTTATTGCACACCAAGAAATACAAGAAATAGTTGCAGAAATATACAGAAAAAGAACAGTGTAGTACAAAAGGCGGCCTTATTGCTAAAGTAGCAATCTCTTCCAGGCAACCTTTAGGTGCTGAAATGGGCGTAGGGTGGATAATGCGACGCGGGTTAGTGGCTACTTATAATAATCCTACATAAAAATACACCATGTACATAAAATACTTAAATAAATTACATCATAATACACAGATACTATTAAAATAAATAAACTTAATATATATCTTATAATATGTATAGACTAATATATATCATAATATTACTATAAAAGAGAGGAAATAATACTTTGTTTGTGAAGCGACTTCAATGAGATTGGTAATAAGTAACCGATAACGAATACAAAACTTATTGTTTTTTTTTATCTAAACTGTTCGGAATAGAAACTTATGGTAGAGGAGCAGACAAAATTCTTGTTCTTTTTTTTTCACGTGGAATTCAGAGCGAAAACGAGATATCTCAGGAGATGGAGGACAATGAGAGGATCAAGAAAAACCATGTGAGAACTACTAGACCGGAGCCCGGTGTTCAGGAGGCCTTTTTAAATTTTAAGGCTGGTCTGTTTAATCTAGAGCCCCCGACTTTCTTTTTTGGAAAAGGTTTTTCAGTTTCACCACAAGCTACTTTATATGTACAATCACTTTTGGTCTTCCTGAATATCACTGTTATATCCGAAGAGACAAGCCTGAAAATCTGAAATAGTCAATTTCTTGCGATATCATGGCGATATTTAGGGAGAAAACAAGTGATTTCCGGTGATAGAGTAGCTTATGGCGATACTGAAAAACATTTCCCATCATACCAGAGGGCATAAGCTAAAACAGACTAGCTCAAAAATTTTAAAAAGGCCTCCTGATCGCCGGGCTCCAGTCTGAAACACCTCACCTGGTTTTTATCAACTATCTACTAAGACATCCCGTTTTCGTCCAGATTATCCCTCTCGGCTCCCGGTTCATATATTTATTTATTTAACTCTTTATTGTTCACATAAAAATACAAGCAAAACAAACATTTTGAGAACAGACACAACAGGTGCTGCTTATTTCATTATATTTTCCGATAATGTAATTTCATGCAATGGTCGGGTCAAAGATGAGATAACGCTACTCTGACAACTGTAACTTAATGGCTACAATCCAGTTAAGGGTTCACCCAAAAAAGATAAAATTAATTCAGTTTGGTAACTATAAAAAATCAAAACTTAACTTTACAATAATTTGTAATAACGTAGTGCTCGAAGAAGAATGTGATACGGAGTTCCTTGGTGTCACTATTGACTCTCACCGTAATTGGAAAAAGCATATAAAAAAGCTTAATAACAAACTTAGTAGCCTATGCTATGCACTGTCCGTCTTAGTAGATGCTGCATCGACTGAGGTTGCGGTAAATGCGTATTTTGGAAATGTTTACCCGCTTCTTTTATACGGATTTATATTTTGTGGAAATTCCGTCGACGTATCTAAAAATTTCTTTCTGCAAAAACGATGCCTTCGTAGTATATTTAGAAAACTTAACAACTATTCTCTTATGTATATTTTTGGAGATAAGGGTTTCTTAACGGTTACTGGTATCTTTATAATGGAAATGGAGTTTTTTTAGCTGCGTTTTTGACATGCATTCTAGGAATGTTAGACATAAACACCGTCTTGTTATTCCTACTACACTATCAGATGTATGATATTTGGTAAATGTACCACAGTGACTGCAGTCAGAATTTATAATAGATAACCAGACAGCATTAAATCTCTGGGTGACAATAAATTTAAACTGACATTGAAGACCTGGTTAACGGACAATGTATTTTATAATTTAAATGAATTTTTTTTCTGTGACATGTGTAAATTGACATATGATTATAATTTTAATTTAGTTGTGATTTAATTTTGGTTTATGCTGTAACTATTTGTTAATTTTTCTTATGCTAAATTAAAAGTCGTAAGTTGATTTATATAGTATGATCGATTAGATCTTTTAAAAGATTGCATGCCTGATTTCAGGTAAGAGCTGTAATGTGCTGTACTATATTTACTTCTTACCATCTGTATTTAATTACCAGTTTTAGCAATAAAAACAATTTTTTTCTAAAGAAACCGTCAATAAAAGGTCCTGCCCGGATATCTTTCTCAAATAAAAAAATAATAATAATATTGACGTCGTTAGATGAGCATCTTATCAAATATTACACATCCAATATGTCTGTCTTATGCTATATATGTATGTTTTGCACAACTGTCTAGATTAATGATACAATTCTAAATTAAGTAGATATTTGTAGTCTTAATTATAAATTGGATGTAAAATATATGTAACTAATAAATATATCATTAACTAAATATGTGCTTTTATTTTGTGGTATAAGTATTATGTGTAGGTTTAATAACAGAATATATAATAGTAAACAAGTTTACAGAAGTCGCACTCTTTTGATCTTGGGAAAAGCCGCCTTTTTATATAGCTTAACATAGCGCGCCAAAACTAAATTGCACTTTAACTCCACGAGTCAGGGCCCTGTTTGCAATGCAGTATGATATACCGAGTCAACGTTGTCGTTCGCCAGGGTTGACTCCAGTGTCGGCCACAATTACTGTAATACCTATTTTATTTCATTTATTCGTCAAACTAAAATTTATTATATGCTGCTGGACTTGTACAGTCAAAAACACGCCAAGATTGACACTATATCAACAAAGAACCTCATATTTTCTGAGTGCAGACTTATCTATATTTTTCTTCGGTAGAGTAAGTATGTTGCATAAACGTTACTTATTTACTGATAAAAAATATAAAAACACCTATTACAATCATTTGATATCCTAAAGAAAGATAAAATTAAACTTTTTCTTTATTTTCATGCATCCATATACACAACATTTACTTCTGTTCCTCATTATATTTATGTTCAAACATCCCACACTTTAAACTGAAGTAAATATGGTAATAATTGTTTCATGAATGTACGTTGATACAAAAAGGCGCGATAGCCCGAAAAACATTGCGCCCGTAGGACGCGCCGCGCCGTAGGTACTTAATTCATGCCTAGACGCGGAGTGAGACAGGCTTGGTTTAATAAGCAAAGAGATTTGAACCTCGCTGCGCTCGAATTAAAGTCTTATCGAAAAGACTTTTAAAAATTTGAAAAATTTTGGACGACATGCATTACAAATTGTTGCGCTGGAAAGACGTTGATCATTTTTGGAAAGTTAAAAAAGAAAAAGCATACGAACTTACTCCTCTGGCGCAACGACCCAAAATGAGTCTTGGCCTCCGAAACGAGGTACCGCCACTGGTCCCGGTCTTGTGCGGTGGTTCGCCAGTCGCCTGCTTGGATCTCGCGCAGGTCTGAGCTCACTACGTCGATCCACCGATATCTGGGGTGGCCAACCGGAAGTCAAACCGTCGGTTGACCCTCGAAAGCTTTCTTCACGTGGCGGTCCTCCCCCATTGCTTCTAAGTGGCCGAGCCAGCGGAGTCTGTGAGCCTACGACTCTCCTATACATTAGGGTCAGCCACACGTTCTTGGATTTCTGCGTTTTTAAGAATCCTCCGAATTAAAGTCTTATCAAAAAAATACTTTTTAAAATTTGCAAAATTTTGGATGACGATGGGACGTCCAGTTGTCTGTAGATGTAGAGAGTGCCAAGGCTACTATGCATTACAAATCATTGCGCTTGAAAGAAATTTGATCATGATCATTTTTGGAAAGTTAAAAAAGGAAAAGCTTATGGATGCCGAAATTGTAATGCATTTTAGCGTTTAGATTGCGATACTTAAACTGAAATAGTATATAATATTAAGTAGGTACATTTTGTGTCAAATCAATGGTATTTTTTTGCGTCTACTGCTCTAAGCAAGCGAATGCAATACGTCAGCGCTTTGCATTTAATAAATCACGGGAATCGTCCGGCAAACTGTCATCGAACCGATGACAAATGGCGAGACGCAAGCATTCAATCAGCCCTCGATTGATGACCCCTGCCTACTCTGATCAAATTGCTTTGTTTACGTTTACACAGAAGATTGACACTATTTTGATGTTAGGCTATTTATGGTAGAGGAGCCAACAATAATTTTTCACGTGATAATCAGCGCAAAAAAGAGATGACTCACTAGATGGGGCTTTATGAGAGGATCACGAAAAACTATGTAAGAAGTTCCAGACCGGAGCCCGGTGTTCAGGAGGCCATTGTCTGGAAATAAAAAGTATTTTTTTTAGGTGATATTCAATTCAAATATTTGTTTGGCGTAAGTGGTAACGATGGAACGCATCTAAGTAGAGTGTTTTCTGCTAAGGAAAACACACGTTATGTGAAATCCTCATATTGTTACGTTATCAAAATATAAATCAAACTTGCACACAAGTTTATGTGTGATTTGAAAAACATGCATAAATCTGTATCTTCTATTAAAATATTAAACTTTTAGAACCCATAAAAGACAATAGTGTTTTACATTTAATATGAGATCCTAATTTCGTAATTATTACCTAATATCACACGGTTTCCGTTGACTTACTTATTAATGAGATCAAAAGTAAAAGGAAATTACGACTTCTGCAAAAACGCACAATTAAATTCATCTTTCCATACAAAGTAACGAAAGTGACCAATACATTTTATTATAAGTTGTTTTTTTTTTGTGCGTTGTTACAAGAGTCGTAGAACAAAAGTTAATGCTTTCGACCTCACTAATAAGTAGGCAAACGGATGTGATGTCAAAAAAAAAAACAAAATAAAAGAAAACCCTGACTGACTGATCTATCAACGCACATTCCTTTAGTCTAGAAAGAGGTTCCTTATCCTACTAATATTATAAACGCGAAAGTTTGGAAGTATGGATGGATGGATGGATGTATGTTTGTTACTCTTTCACGTAAAAACTACTAAATAGATTTTAATTAAACTTGGCACACATATAGTTTAGGTCCTGGAATAACATATAGGCTACTTTTTACCGCAGGAAAATACTTTATTCCCACGGGAAAACGCATTTAATGCGGGTGAAACCGCAGATTCTGCGCAAACGAAGTCGCGGGCACCAGCTACTTCCATATAATAATGCGGGCAAGGGCTAAGAAAGATTTTGTAAAATTCATCTTCTTTACAAATCCACTGACATCCACACAAACGAAGTCACGGGCAATAGCTATAATGAATCTATAAAAGCTATTGGGCAATAAGTTAAACGTTTAGTCTTTGTTGATCGATTATCCAAGAAATTATAATATATCTCATCATCAATTTTGAATTAATGTTATTTACATTTACTAGATTAACTACTTATAGATTAAACTACGCATAATTTATTTTTTCTACGCTCAAATTCAACGTGAGCGTTTCATCTTCAACAAGTGCCCCCTTTGAGAATTTAAGAGAACAAAAAAAACACGAACATGAAGATATTCATTATAGAATTAATACTTACATTTATTGGAGCTACCGCAAACCAGAATATTATAGAAGGACTTGAACCATATTTAAATACGTATACTGAAGACTGTGTTTCAAATTTTGTTAAAGAAAGATTCGATAAACAAGAAGTCGTAGTGTGTGAAGATATAAGTAGTTTTACAGAAATTCAACGTATCAAGCAATATGTTACCAAATCATTAATGGATTCAGGATATTTCATAACTTTTCAACATTGTCAACTAAAATGCAACTTTGAGAGTTTAACACCTCATAAGCAATATCTCATTTACGCAAAAAATGCCGAACAGTTAGATCATATACTGTCAAATTGCGTTTGTTTACAATGGTTTTCAAGAACAGTGTTTTTAGTCTTCACATTAGATTATCAAGAAGTGCATAAAATGGTAAATATCATGCGAAAACACATGATATTCAAGGGAAACACTATAGTTTTGACAATGATTAGAGATAAACTGTACTATTACGTTGGACCAGCAAGGTGTAATGACATAAGTAATGTAAATGAGACGTGGTCGTACGACTGCAACTCGAGGAAAAAGCAATACAACCTACGCGTGGAAAAATCTGAATTATTTAAATGTCAATATACTTATGGAATACGACCTGTAACACCTTTTGCTTTTAAAGCTAGTGTAGCACAATCTAAAGTAATAGGCGGGGCAAATTCTTTAGGGTTAGAAGTAGCAATATTGGGTGATATATTAAAAAAACCTTTATATATGGCGAAGGCAGCAGATTTTAACGAAATTGGCACTTTTGATCGATCGACCAACGAAGCAACCGGATTGATAAAAGAACTACAAGACGGCCAAGTTGACGTTTTACTAGGAGCACTTAACATACACGAATGTCCTACCGGCAAATTAGAATATTCCTACCCAATTTTAAGAGCGAATCTTGTCGCTGTAACAAAAAGAAGACATATTGTAAATATATTAAGTATTTTTAGTGTCTTTGGTTATGGTGTTTGGTTGCTGATACTGTTTATATTAGGGACACTATCTTTTCTTATTTCATTTGTTTTTCGACGCTTCACAATGATAAATTTTTGCGCTTCAATATTTTACTTGGTAGCCGCTTTGCTGGGTAAAGAGATACCTTTAAAAAAGAAATCATTGAAATTTTTGTTTTTATTCTGGATAATTTTTGTTTTGTTTATAAGAGCAAGCTTTGAAGCCTTAATGACGACTATACTAACCAATTTAGATAAATACAACCAAATCAACACATTGGATGAAATATGTGGTAAAAACTATACAATAGTTGTTTCTGAGATCTATTATACGAATTTTGCTTATGGATTCAATACGTCTAACTGCCACTTGGGTCCAGAAAACATTAGGATGGTAAAATTTCCGTTGAGTTACGTGCTTAGCAGTGAATCGAATGAAGTAGCAACAATAATGTATGACAAAGAATATTACACGAGGATTATTAATTTTATAGAGAAAGAAACTGAAGAACCATTTCATGTTCTCAATGAAATCATTGCTCTTGTTCCATTCGTGTATTGTTACAGAAGAGGAGACCCAATAAACTGGATCATGCTGACACAAGGCAGTTTAGTTTCAGCTGCTGGTTTGATAAATTTTTACGAAAGTTTTAATAGTTTTCTCTTGTCTCTAGCCTTAGCCAAAAGATTTCGTCATCATGAACGAAATATGGCCCTTGAGCTAAGTCAAGTTGGTGTTATTTTTAAATTGTATATTTGCGGAATTGTTATTTCACTTATAGTATTTATTGCTGAACTTGTGGTTGTTAAAGTATTTAAGAAAAATAGGCTTTAGAGAAAATATGTGCATAACATAATAATATTATTACATGCAGTTGCTTTATTGTGTGAAATGAAAATTTGTGACAATCTTCTAAAAAAATAACACATATTATATATCTCTCATATCCTCTGGGTAGGCAGGATCTCATAAGAGTGTGGTGATCATAGAATAATAAAAAATAAATACTACGATGTCATTTAAATCAAATCAAGATAGAAGAGAAAAATCCATGGGTTAAAATGCGGTTCTAAAATCGAAATCAAATTGACTTATGTTTATTGTATTAACCCTGTACATTCAAAAAAGAGCGCGCGTTTTTTATCGCGTTTTTTCCCCACACATGGCTCCACTTTGTTTGTGAAGCGACTTCAATGAGATTGGTGACCTTCAATGAATACAAAACTTTTTTTTTATTTACGCGAATCAACTTTTTGCACATATATAGTTGGTACTTATTGCATTAAAAAATAAAACCTTATATTTGCAGCAGTGGCTCCATCTAGTTGCGTTCGGGGCTAAGCTGGCCGTCACAGATCACCTTAAATGGTAGTACTGAAAAACACTTCCCACTATACCAAGAGGGCCTGGCCTAGCTAAAACCACGGAGTAAGGAATCAGACCAGCTCAAAAATCTGAAAGGGCTCCGGTCTGAAACAGCTTACATGGTTTTTCGAGATCCTTTAATTATCATCTATCCTGTTTTCGTCCTGATTATGACGTAAAAAAACCTTCTCGTCTCCTTGTTCATTATGATTTTCGATAATGTAATTTCATGAAATGATCGGGTCAAAGAAACCATCAATAAAAGGTCCTCCCCGGATATCACTCTCAAATAAAAAAAAAAGAAGTTAATAGCGGTGGATGCACATGAGCATCTTATCAAATATTACACATCCAATGTTTTTCTTATGCTATAAATGTATGTTTTGCACAAGACGTGTCTAGATTAATGATATAAGATATTTGTAGGCTTAATCTTAAATTGTAAGTAAAATATATGAACTAATAAATGTGTATATTAATAAATGTGTACTTGTAACCAAGTCATTATTATTTTAAATATCTATTTATTAAGAAAACCTCATTTCACCAACGAGACAAACTAGTAGGTAGATTAAAATTAAATAAGGTCTGCTTTAGCCAAAGTTCTTCACCAACAATTTTTATAGCAAAACGTGCTTTTCATTTTGTGGTATAATTATTTTGTGTAGGTTTAATAAAAGTCGTTTAACCATCAAGTTGCTTATTCGGGATACAATAGTAGATTTTACAACAAGTGCACAAAACGAACCATTTTTCCGAGACTTTTAGCAGCACGAGCCGAAGGTGAGGGCTGATAGTAATGTCGAGGATAAAATGGTTTTGTGAACGAGTTATAAACTCTGCTTTTCACTTTGATTGCGAGGAAATAAAACGTAAAAGTACTCTCTAAATGTAACGAAAGAATGAGTTGTTCTGCTTTTGTGAAGAATATGTTGACGCGCGTGCGGCGCGGGGGGGTGTTGCCACGGGGTGCAGCAGGCCCGCGCGCAGGGCGTACACCAACGCGATTACTTTTTTTCTCTAGTGCACAAAAGACATGTATACTAGTGGTTTTTTATTCCAAGATAAAATTAACAGACTTGAAATTTATATTACATGAAGGAGAATAAAAAGAAGAAAGAAGAATGACTAAGAATTATTTTTTTAATGCCGCCATTTTTTTTTAAATAATTTAAAAAAAAAATCTGTAGTGGACTTTTTTTTTAAGTCCTGGCACCACCAAAGCAAAATAAACTGGCAACACTCAATTGCCTTTTCGTTTTTCTTCGTATAGACGTGCGTTCCAGAACAGGAAATATTATTTTGACAGCAGGATAGCTGTATATGACGCCCGTGTGCGTGGTCAAGACAGACTGCTGTCAACGGGTAATGTTTTTCAAAGTAATATTTTTTTTGACAGCAGTGTGTTTCAACCACACACATGGACGTAACATAAAGCTATCCTACTCTCACCGCCAGTTGCACAAAGCATCTTAAAAGTTAAAGCTCCTTTAAGTCTATTGCGGACTCTTTCTATTCTGCTGACAAAGAAAGTGACAGCAGTAGATTTAAAGGAGCTTTAATTTTAAAGTAGCTTTGTGCAACTGGCTGTGTCAGAGATTTTGCATTTGTGAAACGAAAGAGGTTAAAGTGATCAAAATAGTGTATTTTGCTGGAAAATATCTTAAAAGTGCACAAAAATGAAGAATTCGAGTGATTTAGCTTACTGCGGGTGTTACGCGTTTTTGTTCATTTACCGTAAGCACAAGAAAACCCGACAGAATGCAACGATACAGGACATGGAGACGAACTATCACACAGTTGGAAAATGTGGAGGGGTATCGTCAATCCAAACTCTTCATCAAGGGATATAGATAGAAAAAAGACTTAACAGCACCAGTAAACCAGTGCCCTCGGCAGATTGGCTTGTGGTGCAGAGAGCCTCACACCAGGGGACACAGAATTGTGTGCGAAAAGCTTCGGAGGTCCTCTCAGGGTCCTTATTTAGTACATCTCAATCAGTAGATAGGGGGAATGGAAAATGGGGATACCCCGATGAATGCAAAAGAGCAGCTTGCCGCATAAACTGGCCATCTTCCTGGATGGGGCGTGGGATAGTGAATTAAATAGCTATTTAAGTGATCTGATCACCCGTCTGCGCAGATTCTCCAGCAGAAATAATAATAATAGGCTTATTATGTCAATTCAAAGTGTTAACTATCTGTTACACAATTAGCAAGATTTTTTTAGATGAACAGATATTAATAAAAGATGAATAATATTACACTTAGTGTAAAGTTGTTATTGGCCGCATGAAGCTGCTTGGACATGCCTCGTTGCCTCATCTTAAGCAAACACACTCCGTCTTACACCAAAAAAGTTAGACATCTGTTGAACACTTGATTAAAAATATCGTACCAAATAACTCTGTCTATGTCATTGATGCGCAGAAGTCAAAAATGACTTATTTTATTATGACTTGACTTCTGCGCATCAACTGACATAGCCAGTTATTTTGTGCGCATTTTTTTAATCAAGTGTTCAACAGATGTCTAACTTTTTTGTAGTAAGACCACGGAGTAAGACCCACTATGTTCAGTTGCCCTTGGGTGAAGCAGCATGCTTATTTGCCACTAAATATTCATAGTGATGTTCAGAGAATGTCCTTTTATTTGACACCCAACATGGTATCATAAAAAATATTATTTTCGTCATTCATGAGTTAATGTCCTGATGGCGCCACATTCAATGTAATGTAACATCTTATATCCTATAACCAGAGGAAGATCAAGACGCTTCTAATCTAACGCTACTCATTTGTTTAACTACAATAAGTTGTATAGAAGTTATGAGGCAACAGATGAACATAAATATTAATTATAATAATTGCTGCGGGTAAAAATGTGTGATCTTTTACATTGGGTTGACAAGCCCGTTGGTGTGGTTGGTAGTGAGCCTGCCTCTCACACCATGGGCCGCGGGTTCGATCCCCGCCCAGGGCAAACATTTGTGTGATGAACACAAGTGTTTGTTCTGTGTCTGGGTGTTATTTATCTATTTATGTATGTATATCAGTCTCTGGTACCCATATAGTACAGGCTTTGCCTAGTTTGGGATCAGATGACCTTGTGTGAAATGTCTCCCAATATATAATTTTTTAAAATTATATTCTTTGTAGACTGGTTGATTAAGGAAGATAATATCTAAACACAGGTATTTGTGATTATTTTACTCATGGTTTAATTAGAAATAAATCAGATGAGAAATACATAGGAATACCAATGTCATCAGCCAGATGACTAGAATGGTGTTGACACCCAGAGTGGTACGGTTGCCTGCCAAGCCGAGAGTCCTAGGTTTGAATCCTGGTAGGGGCTTGTGCATGAGTGAAGGACATTTGTATCTGTATTTCAGTCCGGAACTGGTTTAAAAGTAATGGCCAGTTAGTCCGTTGCATCATTTCCCAGGGAAATGTCCTTTAATAATGCTATTTTGTGATGACTGATGACTTTTATAGTTCTTCATCGCATTGTAGTATCAATCCTGAGGTTGTATAGCGGCCATTCAGCTTTAGTAGAACTGATGTGCTGTCCTACACTATACTAATATTTATTTTTGTAATGTTTCTTGATTTTATTGCTTGTAGAGCCTGGATGATTGTATTCTCACATTATAACATATTAGTGTAGTATTGTCCGAAGGCACTTGATATTACAATATTAAGATCTTGTGAGTTTGCACTCATTCCTTGTTTTAGTTTTTGATCCCTTAAGTTAATTAATTTCTGAGTAGTCTTGTGTCTCCTCTTGTAAGTCTATGTTGTATTTATTTATGTATAGATGTATTCTTTGGGTAGCTTGTTACACGGTGCGGCCAAAAGTGGCTGGTGACTTAGAGCCTATCTATTATTTTGTGTGGTAAATTATCTGGCTATGTAAGCACTGATTTCAACTCCAGTATTTCATTTTTATCGTTTATTCCAAAAATGTACTTTCACAGACATCTCGTGAGCTTGACAACCCGATTCTACAAAATACACATATTTATCAATACTGCTTTAATCAAAGAAGTGAGGAAAAAGGTTAGGTGTTTTAGGTTATATCTGTCAAGCAAGCGTTTCATTTTGAAAGCCGTAGGGATAACGGTATCAATAGTTCAAATGAGTGAGTCAGTTCACTCACTCGAATTAGTTAAGTGTATTTGTTTGATGTGTTGTCTTAATTCTTGTAATATGTAGTGGAGCTATTTTAAAATAGGTAAATGAAATAATAAAGAGTAACCTGAAATGAAACTGAAATTGTCGATTTAGACCTGAACACGATGAAAATTCAAGGAATACAAGGTACAAAAACGATTAAAACTAACGCAGTTTAGTTTTTATCGTTTTAGTACCTTAAAGTGATAACCCATTTTTTTTTCTTTTTTTCTCTTGTATAAAAAATAAATCCACTGTATCAGTTTTGTGAGGGGCCCACAGTCCTAACTACTCGACGAGGCGTAGTGAACGTAGGCTACCTGGTGTGGAGGGGAGGGGATGCGAGTAAGGATGGAGACACCCTCCGTGACAATTGTCACCGGGTCTGTGCCTGCTCTCAAGGCCTTGAGAACGGAGAGCAGGAGCTCGATGGCAAGGTCGATGGCTTCGTGTGTGACTGCAGTTGTTGACACCTCCGGGTGCTTCGTCTTCACTCCCACGGCTTGTGGGGAGAAGACCGTGTTAATAGGCTCTGTGGCAAAGGCGGTACAGCCCAGGCAAGCGGCTGTCGAGGGCCCGCGGTTGCGGGGGGCTTCGACGGGGTGCGGTGAAGCGGCGGTAAGGCGGGCGACTGCACTTTTGCAAAGCTTGGCGGCGATTTCTTCGCGAAGGTAAGTGGCCTGGGCGACGTTGTGAGTGGCCTTTGGTCGCCTCATGACCTTCGTGGTAGAGGCAGGGGGAGCCATGACTCCCCTCGATCCCTCAATAATTGTCGGCCGACGAGATTGACATTTTGCCTGCTCTTACTAGGTAGTTTCTTGACAATTGAACACTGACAGTGACGCAATTAGAGAACAATTCCAACGTTGCGCGGGAATATTTCACAGAGGTCTGTCTGCTACAACCTGCTTTATATCCGGCCTAATAGTACTTGGATGACTGCTTGTCGTGCGTGTCATAAGATCTTGTATTACTTCTCGGACTCATATGGTCCAAATTATTTAAATGAGTTGACTCATTAATATGACTCAGGAACTGACCAAATGGTTCAAATTATTTAAATGAGTTATCTCATTAATATGACTCATAGAAACTGACAACTCTCAGTCAAATGATCTGCCGACTTAGAACGAGCCTCTAGGCAAAGGGCAAATGTAATTTTTTGACGTTACGAGGTATAAAAGTACTAACAGACGATTGGATAGATAGATAGATAGATAAAACATTTATTCAGTGCCAACAAATACAGCAGAAGAGAAAAACATTTCTAAATTTACTAAAACTTAAAACTTTAAATTAAAAAACACAAAATAAATAAAAGCACTGAAATGGGCGACCAGCTCAGCGTAATGCTGCAGTTCAAGGCCACAGCGCTGATTTTCAGCTGGACCCTTAAGACCAGAGAACTTGAAAAAATTATATAAATTAAGCCAATCATTCTATTCTAAAAATTAATGTAGGACGATACAATCAAAACACACAAAAGGAACTACAAATAAAACAAAAGGAACAAAAATAAATAAAAACAAAAGAAACTACAAATGAAACAAAAGGAACTACAAATAAAACAAAAGGAACATACAAAACAAATTAAAGTAGCGAAATCAGTCGGAAGAGAACCAGGGTAGATGGAAGTTAAATTAAATGATCAAAAGTATTCTGAATTTGTAGATTTAAAACATATTCTTTAATTTTTTTCCTAAAAACTTTTACACACCGTAACTTTTGCAAAGGAGGAGGTATATTATTCCAGATCTTTGTGGCTGCGTATTTGAAACTACCCCTGAAAGCTGTGGTTTTATATTTAGGTACCTGTAGACGGTTCAACCGAATACGTGCTGACCACGTTAACTTGTCATTTAAATACTCAGGCTTGCGACTTTGAACAACGCCAAAAAGTAAAGTGGCGAGATGCACATATCGCCTACTAGCCATGTTCAAAATTTTGACGTTGTTCAAGTAAGGAGAGATATGACTTCGGGGAGGAATGTCATAGCAAAACCTAATGCAAGCGTTTTGAACTCGTTGTATCACTTTTTTGGTCTTAGCCAGCAACCGCGGACCATAAACTGTGTCTGCATAGTTAAAACGGGACAATATGAGTGCTTCAACAAGACGTAGGCGCAGGTTTTCGTTCAGATGTTTTCGAATCTTATACAACAGCTTAAGTCTATAAAAACAGTTTCGTGCCACTTCCTGTACATGTGACTCAAAGCGTAATTCAGGGTCCATAATAACGCCCAGATTGCGAACTTCAGCAGTTGAAATCATAGAAACGCCATTTAAAATTATGTTAGGATTTTTTGCAGATATTTGAACGACCTGCGTTTTTGAACCTAGTATAATGTACTTGGATTTAACAGGATTCAACACAAGGCAGTTACTCTCGGACCAACGAGCGATTCTATTTAGGTCTTCATTTATCTTATCCACTGCTGCGGCGGTTTCTTTCGGTCTGAATGACATATATAATTGTACGTCATCAGCATAAATGTGATACTTGCAATTTAGAAAACATTTAGTTATATCTGTACTATATAATATAAATAACAACGGGCCCAAAATGGATCCTTGAGGAACTCCTCTTGAAATCACAGAAAGTGAAGATTTGCGACAAGATGCGCCTTGATCTCGTATCTCTACATATTGAAAACGATGGCGTAAATAACTATCAAACCAATATATTACCGGAGTATCAAACCCGTAAAAGGCTAATTTTGGATCGGACTGCTCTGAGTCTAGCTCCGGACCACGATTTTGGTACGCGCCGACTTCAGACCGTACTAGTTTCAGACGAGTGGAGGGCTGTCCGCCGGACATTATTATTATTATTACCTTGTCTGGCGGTCCGATGGTTTTTCCCATCGGACTTCAGAACAAGTAATAATAATAATGGTACGGTCCGATCGTGTGTAGGGCGCACCGGACCATTTGACGTTTCGTTCCGAAATTGTAGTTTGCGCTGCGTTCCAAAACAGTAAAATATTATCCTGACAGCAGGATAGCTATTATAAGACCTCAATATGTGTGAACGAGACGAGACAGACTGCTGTCAAAGTTGATGGATTACTGTTAACCGATATGGAACGGCTTGTTGTTTGTATTTTCTTGTCATATCAAAACATTCGTTGGTTCGCGCCGTAAACTTCAAAGACGGAAAATGGAGAAGTAGAAGGCTATTCAGATGAACCGGCAGAAAAACAATGTATTGTTGAATTGTTGGAGCTTTACAAAGAGCTTCCATGTTTGTAGGACACATCCGACAAGTTAGATGGTTATAATTAAATAGCCACAATTACCGCGATTTTAGTTTGTTTTGATTAAACTGGAGCCATAACGCGTAGAAGTGGGTTAACAACGGTAAAACATACTTTATCTTATCTGGTTTACCTTGACAGCAGGATAGCTTTATATGACGTTCATATGTGTGATCGAGTAAAATAGACTGCTCGGTGCTGCCAGTGCCTATGTCAAGTTTCGGAAAATTGGAAATCTGAGTCTGCAAAGGAACGATTTTTGGCCAAAAGGGACGATCACCATGAATATGAATAAATAAGAAAGTAAATCTAAACATGTTAACCGACATCGGAAGGGCGATCTGTTGCCAAAAGAGACAAAAATCGTTCTTTTCAGGACAACCAATCTGTCAATCTGGCAACCCAATCGTATGTCCGGTGTACGGTCCGATCGTGTGTTGCGCAGAGCGGATCGGACGGTCGGTGGTCTGGAGCTAGATTCAGAGCAGTCCGATCCGATCGTCTGTTAGTACTTTAAACTGACGCAGGTGACCTGACTCACACTAATATCTCGAAATAAAATAATCGATAGATCGCAACACTATTTGTAAGTAGGGTTGTCATAGTCCAATCTGTGTTGCCATATTCCAATCAGTGATGCCGTATTTCAATAACTTTAAAAATCGATTGTAAAAAAATGGTGGCCTTTAAAAATAGTCTTTCTTCACCACAATATTATCTACTATTCTATCTATCATATGAACTTGGTTTGAACCCTGTTAATTTTCCCTCGAAATAAAAATCCAACCCCCATAGTAAAATTTTACATCTCTTTTGATTTTGTGCAGCCTATATCCTGCACAAAAAAGCACTTTCAGAGCATGAGAAGTGGAAAAATTTGTTTTCCGCGTCTTTATGAAATTTGCAAATTTTTTGACGACGATGGGACGCCCGATTGTCCGTTCGAGGTAACGGTGGTCCGATGTAGAGAGTGCCAAGGCTACAGCTATGCATTACCAATCGATGCGCTTGAAAGAAATTGATCATGATCATTGTTGGAAAGTTAAAAAAGGAAAAGCTTATGGATGTTGAAATCGTAATGCATTTTAGCTTTGAGATTAAGACTCTTAAACTGAAATAGTATACAGGGTTTTAGGGACAGCCTTCCGAATACTGAACGGGCATGATCAGTCAACGACACTGAACAACTGTGAACAAAATTTCCAGGGAATGAAAAAAAAATCCGCGTTACCATACAAAATTGTAAACTTGATTTTGTATTTGTATGGAGAACCTGATATTTTTTTCGTTTCTTGAAAGTTGTGTTCACTGAAAGTTGTTCAGTGTCGTTTACTGATCATGCTTCTTCAGTATTCGGAAGGCTGTCCCTAACACCCTGTATAATATTAAGTAGGTACATTTTGTGTCAAATCAATGGTATTTTTTTGCGTCCACTGCTCTAAGCAAGCGAATGCAATACGTCAGCGCATTGCATTTAATAAATCACGGGAATCGTCCGGCGAACTGTCATCGAACCGATGACAAATGGCGAGACGCAAGCGTCCCATCAGCCCTCGATTGATGACCCCTGCCTACTCTGATCAAATTGCTTTGTTTACCTTTACACAGAAAATTGACGTTATTTTAATGTTTGGTTAATAGTTTCGTTACTTTAATAACAGCAACACTCGACATACTCCATTTTATTTATTTGTTAAAAACTGTAAACTTCAGAATACTATTGGAACACTGCACGTCCTCAATATAAAACTGTGCTCATGACATAATATTGTATAAATAAACCTCTGGGTCCGCGCAGACCGAACGGCAAAATGATCCTAAGAATACGAATTTTTTTTTTTTTACCTGCCATACAAGGTTCGCTATCAGCTGATTCAGTTTCTATGGGAGGTAAAAATTTTTTTTCTTTCGACTTATGTTCCTTAGGGAAAGTTGTTCAGTTTCATGGGCAGATTCAAATCTTTCAGAGTTGGTGTACCCTTTTTGTTACACCCTGAATAACGTTTCAATATGTAACGACAACATAGCAGCGACATCGATATGACATTCCGCCCGTCGTCCTTTTCAATCAATACGTCATAGAGAAGCATCCATCACCGCCGCCGACTGCATATAATGTTTTAAAGAATAATTTGATTTTCATTTTCTTCAGCGTAAAGATATTTTTTTACCCGACTGCCCCAAAACAGAGTCCGTTGTGCCTATATCAGTGTGAGTGTGATCGCCATATACATTCTATTCATATAGATGCTATATCAATATCACATTTATCCGACCATATTCTGAAGCTTATTTGCTTCTAAGATCTCAGAGTGTATCAGATATCTTTAAGTTTAGGCAATTTGTAAAAAGCAACACTTACCAAGAAAATAAAGAAAAGTCTCACTTGCCCTAGTGGTCGGAATATGACGTCACTTAAGGCCAAGTGCACACAGTCGGGTCACGTCGCGATATCAAAGTAATTTACACCGTTGGCCCGGCAACTCCATCTAACTTGGGAAAGTTGCTTGATTAGGCACGTGAGCGGAATGCAGTGCCGTGCGGTAATTATTTCGACGAATTTCCTTTTATATGTTGCGCCAAAAACTTAATACGATTAGTTATAAAAACGCGTGGTACAATTTGAAGGGGAAATGACGTCGCGGCTGGCACGATGGACCGCAGTTGTTAAACAAACAATGAATATCATCACTCTACGTTATTTTTTTATAACAAATAAAATATTTTAGGTGATGCGATTAATACAGAAATTCCGCCACTGGAATAATGGATTACTGACGTGGAATACGGAGTTTCAAAGGGTTTTTCACTGGGAACAGCTATTTAAGATAATTTTATCAAATTTTAACTATCAAAACAAATAAATCAAGTCATTTCATCGTTCTACATTAAGGTGTATTTTTTTTTTTTTTTTAATAGAAAATGGGCTTACTCTTGACCTCGAGCTAGTATTGAAGACAGAGATGAGGTCTACGATGGAGCGAGCTTGCCCAGAAGAAGCCTATTCACTCGCGACTTGAATAGATTCGGGTTATATGAACTCGGGAACACAGACGCAGGCAGAGAATTCCACTCTTTAGCCGTGCGCATTATAAAAGATGTTTCAAAGCGCTTTGTGCGAATGTGCGGAATATCAACCAAGTATGGGTGATATCCTGCGGTGCGTCTGGACTCCCGATGGTAGAAGGGAGATGGTGGAATAAAGAAATCGTAGATATTTAATAAGGCATAATTTTTCCGTGTCGTGCCGTCAAAGAATAGTACCATCCATACCCGTGGGTGTGGTAACAGGCGACTAAGGGTTATAAACTGGAGGATGGGCAGCAGTAGGTTGCTGAGCAGAAGTGCTGTCACTTTGAGAAATAAATTTATTGCGTCATAAATACAAAACATTTAATAAGGATTGTTTGATTGGCGGCAATTTGGGGTAGTTCTATATTTTATTATCCATCACATCGCATCTTAGCTTATCGTGAATAGCTTCATATTGTAAAACTGCCAAAAACGGCCACTTTTAGCACTTTACCAATGCAAAGCTATAAATGATAAGCTAAGCTATGATGTCATGGGTTATAACATATATACTCGTAACTACCATATAATGCCGCCAAACGAACAATACTACTGAAAAGTTTTGTATTTGCGACGCAATAAATTTATTTCTAAAAGTAAGGTGCTGCCACCCAGCAACCGCCTTAAAATGAAACTTTTAAAAATAACGGTCGAAGTCACTCAAAGAAGAATTTTTGATAAATCGGCTATCAATTGCACTTTTTTCATCAATTGATGCGACCGTAATGAAAGACCGAAGGGCTTATTAGTCGTTCTAAGGGGGTGCAGAGTGCGGAGCAAAGCTGATGCGATTAATACAGAAATCCAGTAGCCGTCATCAGTATTCCGTAAACCGTCAGTATTCCGCCACTGGAATAATGGATAACTGACGTGGAACACGGAGTTTCGAAGGGGTTTTACTGAAAACAGCTATTTAAAATAATATAATAAAATTTTATCCTTCAAAACAAATAGACTAAGTAAATATTTCATCGTTTTACCTTAAATTAAAACTAATGATTCTATTCTATAGCGTTTGCGATAATAGAAAGCCACTTGACTCAGGGCGTTCCGTTGAGCGGCGGCAGGTACTTGCACTTGCAGGCCAATATGCGAGAATAACTCTGGCATGTCCAGACCTAGAGTTATGTGTTTGTCTTGTGTGTATGCAAGTAGGTATGTATGTATGTATGTACGTTTCTTTGTTCCCTCTTAACTACTAAACGGCTGAACCGATTTTGATGAGTTATATTATAATACATCGTTTAATTTGTCTTAATAGCGCGGGTGACACTGGGTAGGTACCTATATTGAAATTATGAAAACTCAATATGGCGGATATTTGAAGCCAAATTGAGCGTCATGAAAAAAAATCTTCTAATCCTATAAAGTGTGGTATCAAAATTAAGGGTTTTAAGAGGTGATTACAAAACTACATACAAAATGTTTAAGAATAATTTGACGTAACAAATCTAGAACTATAAAGTAAGAAATAAAAAAATATTAAAAAACAAAACCCGATTACGTAACAAAGTAGAGAAAAACAAGCTAGGAGGATAGCTATCCTTACTTATTTTCTCTTTTCTACAACGTAGTCGGGTTTTTTGTTTTCATTATTTTTTATGCCCTGAATTGATCACCATCTAGTTAAATTTATCAAAATGTGGTGAACATTTTCCATTAACTTTTACAGAGAGGTCGGAAATTAAAATTTACAACAAAAACAAAACTTGGAATAAACCTAAATAACATTTATGTAACAATATAAATATATATGTATCTTTCTTTATTTCACCTCTAGAATACACATGTGAACTAAAGTACGGCCATCCTTATAGATCTTTTCTGACAGCTGTCAAACGTACACAAAATTACGACCTGCATACAAAAATGAACCATGTGTGTTGGTGTTACGGAAACGTCAAAACGGACTTCTTTCGTTGGCTTTACTTTAGGAATGTTTTTAGATTCTATCTCTAAAGCAAATTAATGAGCAAGAAACCACGTTAGTATATATACGTTTTATAGCAATTTTCCATAGAGGTTTTGCAAAATGGAAATTAATGAAAAAAGTATGGTAATTTATGCAAAATTCATCATAACATCCCCTTAAAAGTCCACTACAGGACAGGGAGCTCCCTTCAGAATTCTAGCTTTTGCTGGAAAAAATGTGGAGGAGGAGAACCACAGTCACCTCGCTTGTCAGCGTTACGGCTGGCAGCATGGACCGCGGTTGTAGGTGACCGCAGTAAGTAAGATGGTATGATA
This sequence comes from Athrips mouffetella, assembly GCA_947532105.1. Lineage (NCBI taxonomy): Eukaryota > Metazoa > Arthropoda > Insecta > Lepidoptera > Gelechiidae > Athrips > Athrips mouffetella. The sequence goes on from OX383958.1 coordinate 2,699,181, forward strand.
CACAGGAGGATACTGCTGCCCATCCTCCAGTTTATAACCCTTAGTCGCCTGTTACCACACCCACGGGTATGGATGGTACTATTCTTTGACGGCACGACACGGAAAAATTATGCCTTATTAAATATCTACGATTTCTTTTTCATTCCTTCAAATTTTGACACGGTGCTTCTACTCAAACGCAATTTCTAGTTACACCATCAACTTAGTTTTAGCTTTACTCATCACAACGCAACTTTGAAAATCTAAGCTTTAGTAATCTTAGTACATCTGCGCGATGTGTTAAAAGCTCTGAGGGAAAGTAGAGGTGCGCAGAGTATATTTCTTAAGAAAAAAATAATACATACGGTGGAACATAGAACCTCCTCTTTTTTTGAAGTCGGTTAAAAATATTGCATGCAACTGCACTACCTGCACACCCCCTCTACTCCGCCTATAGGTTTTATCTAGTTGCGCGGACTGTATTTACCAGTAATTCTTAAAATTGGAGAAGTAAGTTTAAATTCATGAATTTACCACTGATCGTGTTTTTACAGTGACTATCCGGTTGTTAAATGTATATAACATTGAACCTACAAACTATTCCATCAATTCATCATGATCTTATCTTATTGTCACTATTAATATTTAAATTATTTCTACAATGCAGTCTTATAGAGTTGTTTTTGTTGTCTGTGCTTGGGGACTTTCCCATAGCTTCGGCTTGTCGGACGGTGTCTGGCAATGAGTCATCCGCAGTGTCAGGAGCGAATAGGGTGACCAGACCGGCAAATAGCGAGGCTGCTCCAAAAATTACTGACGGCAGGCCCTTCCAGTACACAATCTGAAAAATAAATTACAAGCAAAAAAATAATGTACACATTTAAACATTACCATTTTCAAGACATCCTGGCCAAGAACAAGCCTATTGAGCCACGCGCAGTATAGAGTTCCGCAGTTTTTTTAGGTTTGTTTATTGTAAAGCTGGTTTTGATTAAGTATTACATAACATTCAAAAGATATAGGGCCATTTGCACTAAATTTAAGAATCACCCCAAACTTAGCAATAGTTTGACGGCCCTTAAGCAAAAACTTGGGCGATTCTTAAGTTTAGTGAAAACGGCCCAAAATTTTTACCTCCTAATGCTTAGCGAGGTCCTAGCGCCGCCTAATTGCTGTACCTATTTCGATTATTTCCAGATTTTTGGCTATAGCTCATTAACAAGTGAAGCCCACTTAGCTGTGATAGTTATACTCCTAATTTCATCATATAGACTACTTCTGTTATTTTTTTACATTTACAATATCACCGTTTAGCTGGCAGGGGGAGGGGACACTCCTATCTAACCGTACCCCACTCGATTGTGTACATGAGAAAAAAAAACTCACCCCCACTTTACTAGTAGGGGTGTTACCCTAAAAATTGTTTTCAAGTTTTTATTTAGCTGTTTTCTCGGCAAGGATGAAATGCATATTCATACAAAATTACAGCTTTCTAGTACTAAGGCTCTCTGAGCTAAGCCGTGGACAGACAGACAGATGGACATGACGAAACTATGAGGGTTCCTTGAACCATAAAAAAATATTTAACTAAATAAATAAATTAAAATTATACGAATCTACATCTAAAATTAGTTTATTTAATATTTGTGGTGTAGAATTAGTTAAAGAAACGATAAAACTCGCACAGTCAAGAGCGAATCAAGCTTTGCAGCGTGACTTAAAAAAAAATGTTTATTTGTAACTATGTCTTAATATACAGTTCTGGTTTTGGGAACTCCCTTTAAGTATATTGATACTTGTGTTGGGAGACCCCACTCTTCCTAAACGTCTGTTATTAACAAACATCAATTTACTATTAAACTCAATGAAAAAGATAAAGTAATAAATCAAAAGAAGTTACAGTATGTATGTGTACATGTGCGTGAGAGTGTGTGAATATGTATGTATATAGGAAGGTGTGTTTAAGGTAACGTTTGAGTGTGTGTGTGTGTGAGGGTGTGTGCAGGAGGACTTTAGATCCTAAGGCTACCGAAAGAAAGTTAAACAGTGCGATCTATGTGTGCAGCTTGAGGTGCTCTTGGCTTACTTCAAATGAATGTTTTTTCTTGTTTTAATGCGCACAGATGATGAGTGGAATTCTCTGTCTGCGTCTCTGTTTTCAAGTTCTTAAGGTGGTTGCTGAGCAGAAGTGCTGCCACTTTGAGCAATAAATTTATTGCGTCATAAATACAAAACATTTAATAAGGATTGTTTGATTGGCGGCAATTTGGGGTAGTTCTATATTTTATTATCCATCACATCACATCTTAGCTTATCGTGAATAGCTTTGTATTGTAAAACTGCCAAAAACGGCCACTTTTAGCACTTTACCAATACAAAGCTATAAATGATAAGCTAAGCTATGATGTCATGGGTTATAACATATATAACTGCCCCATATTGCCGCCAAACGAACAACACTACTGAAAAGTTTTGTATTTGCGACGCAATAAATTTATTTCTAAAAGTAAGGTGCTGCCACCCAGCAACCGCCTTAACCTTTTTTAAGTAAGCTTGTTTTACTATCGACCTCATCTTTTTCCTCAGGATTAAATTGAGGTCAAGAACACGAAAACGTGGGTACGCTTCAAAAATTTGAAAACCAGGTGACTTTAAAAAATTGGCTCCCTGGGCTGTATGTGATACTTACCAGAAGAGGCGTCTGAGGTGCAATAATAGACCCGACCCTTCCCAATGAAGAACAGAGAGCGTGCATAGAGTTCCTCGTGTAAGTCGGGAATATCTCTGATGTGAACATGTACGTGATGCCGAAGTAAGCTGAAGACATCAGCTTTCCAACCATGAAGAGGAGTACCGAAAGCCATGGCAGATCTGTTAGAACAATAAATGTTACTTAAATTTTAAAATTGGTCCAAGCCATTAACATAATACAATTATCTTATTGTAACTTACAAATATAGAACTAACGATGTGAACGGACTAATTTTAATAAATTTAATTAAATTAATAAATCAAAAACATGGGAACCAAACTAAAATAATATGGTCATCATAAATAACAAATTGAAAGTCCAACCATTCAAACGTGCAAAATATCGATAATCATATTTTTTTGCGTATTTGTCAATACCTTGAATACTACGAATGTATTATTATTTTAATAATTGTCGTTCGTATTATATTAAAACAACTAGAAAAATAAATAAACTTACCAGTAGGAACAAAAGGCTGACACAAGCACAATATTGCAGCAAATACAAAACTGAATAGCAAAGGCAGTTTTCTCTTGAACCGAATCAACATAAATGTGATCATGAAATTTCCTGGTATATCCACAACAGCAATCAGAGCAAAGTTGATATACTTATTTCCTTGCAAAGATACAGAGTTTATCGTCATCCCATAATTAACAAAAGTCGATGTTGTCCACCAAATGAGACAAATAAAAAATCGTTTAAGCAAGGCCGCTGATGAGAATGTATCTTTAAGAAGATATATAAGGCTAACTCCTTTTGTTTCTTCACTTGTAAGATTCTCTAACATACTTTTGTCTAACGTTACATCATTTTTCTTTGCGGCCTTTTCTATGATAGCTACTGCTTCGTTCTTTCGACCTTTTGTTAGCAGCCATCTTGGGCTTTCATCCAGTAGGAACATGTATAAAAAGAAGAATAGAGCTGGCGTGTATATTACTCTTAGCAGGTTCCTCCAGTAAGGGAATAGCCAAGCCATTAGAGGCAAACTCATTGATCCGAGGGTAAAGCCAAAGCTGCACAACATTTGGAATATCAGTCGTTTCTCGTTTGCTACCATTTCGATTGCTGAAAACAAACAGAAAGAAGAATTTTATTACTGACAAGAATCTGGACCATTTTTGCCTACCGGGTGTATGACGAAAACTTAAGATGAAAAACATTTTAAAGAAAGGATAGGTTACATCATCATCATTACATCCTATAAAAACGTCCGATAAAAGACGAAGCGCTTCCGCAAGATTTTCACAGCACAGAAAAAGGATCTTGCCTATCTTGGGGTAGATGTACAGAAGCCACCACTACGTAGGAAGACGATGTTTCCCATTCTATTACTAAGTTTCCTTTTGGTAAGAGATGACGTAGCACCTTTCTTCACCAGCAAAATTCATTCTACAGGAAAAAGTAGAACTTACTGAAGAATTCACACGGTTTGCAATCTACATATTACATAGATGATATTACAAAAGAATAAAGAATAGACAAATAGTTTAAAAAAAAACAATTACCTACTTAACATAAAGACGGGCGAGCAGCAGTCTCCCAAAGCAGCTTCCAGGAACTCGAGGATGATGAAGACCCAGTAGCTGGAAGTGAAGCTCCTCGTTACCCCGAATATACCACCCAGCATGCCTGTTATCACTATGACCTTTTTTCTGCCCAATCTGTGGAATATCAAACATCGAAAATAGATAATAGTCCAGTCGCTTAACGTCTTAATTCGCCAAATTCACCAAATTGCACCAAATGGCATTAAAATTGCACCAAACTTTTTTCCATGTACTAGTTAGGTACATACTTAGCTTTCAATTTTTGACAGGAGCCAATTCTTGAATTTTCGATAGAAATTTATCAAAAAATTCAAGAATTAGCTTCTATCAAAAATTGAGAGCTATGTTGTACCTAACTAGTACCTGGAAAAAATTTGGTGAAGTATAAGGCGTGTCTACGTGAAACAGCTAATCGGCCGCACTATAACTTTTGGTTGGTTAAATGTACCTACTCTTAAAATGATGGTCACCCAATTCTAATATAATCGATTTAATGACCCAGTTTGAGGGGTAAAAAATGCTCTTTGTGGCTCTACCAGCTGATAGCTGGCTATGGCAGGAGTAGCATTGGCAAAAGTGTTAGCTATGATATTTCGAAAAATCACTCGATTCTGGCATTTACTGCCGTATTTAGTTAGAGGTTTATCTTTTATTGGCCTTGTAACCTTCTTTGTAAATAAAAACAACAGGACAGCGCGAGACTAATAAATTAATAATAGTACATTAAGATGCAAGAGCGCGATTTTGTTGATTACTCTCGAGGCCCAAGAATTGCAGCCCGAAAGTCAAAGTCAGATTCAGATTCAGATAATTTTATTCAATGTAGATTCTTTACAGAATACTTATTGAATGTCATGCAGAATACAATGCAAATAGAGCGAGTCTACGCCGTTTCGGATCGTGCTATGGCAGCGTAAAAGAAACGGCAAGAAACCACTGCAGCACGGCCTACTTTAAGAGTCGGCTTTTTACAATGTGTTTCTTGTGTTTCGCTGGAATATCAGAGCACCATACCTCTTTGTCATTCATATAGTCATCCAATCTATAGTAAGCATTTTTACATAACGTTTGCTTTACACATTCTTTAAACTTTCTCTCAGGTAATTGCACTATATTGTCAGGTATTTTGTTGTAGTATCGTATACACAGACCAACGAAAGATGTATTGACTTTAGTTAATCTAGTATATGGTTGATCAATTTTATGCTTATTTCTAGTATTAAAATTATGCCTGTCACAAATTTTAGGTAATTGATGAATGTTCTTTCTAGCATACATTATATTTTCATAGATATACTGGCATGGCACTGTCATAATGTTGATTTCCTTGAACAGTTCTCTCAGGGAATCACGAGTCTTCAGGCAATAAATTGCTCTTATAGCCCTTTTTTGTAAAACGAATATTGAATGTATATCAGCTGCTCGGCCCCAAAGCAGTATGCCATAAGACATAATGCTATGGAAGTAGCTAAAGTAAACCAGCCTTGCAGTAGCTACATCAGTAAGTTGTCTGATTTTTCTAACAGCATATGCAGCCGAGCTCAATCGACCAGAAAGAGCCGTTATATGAGGTCCCCATTGAAGTTTAGAGTCTAGTGTTAACCCTAAGAAAACTGTACTATTTACAAAATCTAATGGTTCATTATTCAATACTCATTTATTCATTGTTGGATATTAAAATCTCTTTGCTAAATATTGTTCTTTGGGTTATAATTATTTGTGGTTATAAGGCAATCGGTACTTTTCTTTACACCCTGTATAAATAGTCTGTATCATTTTGTGACCTAAATTGACTAACTGATTTGTGATCCGAGTTTTGGCCTTGGTCTACAGTCCATACAAAGCCACACATACAATAGACTTCCTTCCTTTACATTAAAATTCTAGCTACGCTCAATGTAGGACATTGGTTTTGCTTCACTTCCATACTGTTGATTTATTTAAATTACTTTGACTCTATACTTCATTATCAAAACGAAATATAGGTACGCACGGTAGCAAGTAAGTCGTAACATGACCAGTGTAAGCGGAACCGCCGCTACGCTACGAACGCCCGACACTATGAGACCCACTTAAGGTGGACTGTTACCACTGATGTGTAGCTGATTTTACAAGGTGAAACAGTAAAATAAAATCTGCCGTTGAATCTGATCTGAACAACTTTTCCCATAGGGTATCCTTCCTATAATTTTTTGACCCCATATACAAAATGCCCCGTGTGGTGGCGGCAAAGAATAGTACCAACCCATCTCCCTGGGAGCTCCCTGTCCTGGAGTGGACGTTTCAAGAAATGCGTTATCAGTATCAATGCAGTTTCTATGGTATGGGACGTTGAAAATTATTTTTCGTATTTTGATATAATGTTCCATGGGAACAGTGGGCCAGTTTTATTTACAGATTCACATCATTTAGGGTTGTTATAGATGCTACCCTTCCCTACGTCGTCCTAAAAAAAATATTTATTCTGGAGGCTTAATGCAACAATTTTTGCTCTAAGGGAAAATTGACAATACATCAAGGGGCAGTTTACTACATATTATTTCATCTGAACTGGGACTTAAAATATTTTTGGATTTTCATCAACGTGTTGTTTTAAAATAATTAGATCTAGATGATCATTTTAATGTCCCCTCCCCCTTCACTGCTGACAAGCAACATAAGTCAAGGCGATGCTAGTGCAGTTCATTATGTTTTAACGGAAGAGATGCCACTAGGTTATTTTATAAAAAAAAGAAAGAAATAAGGCCTCATGGTGCGACTTTTTTCCTTTCCCAGATGGTCTCGCAGGTATACAGTTAACAATAACCTATAAAAACAGCCGTAAAAAAAATTATTCAGTAAAAAAGTATTAAGATTTATGTAGATTATTTTTGTCATTTGCGAATATACAATGCGAGAAGCTGTCTACTGTCTAGTTTAAACCAGGCTTTAGTCCATGGTAATTAATATTTTACCTTATCTATCCACATTCTACAAGCGCGGACTATCGTCGCCAATGTACGGAAAATGTAAGGGAAAAATGTTACATTGTCTTAAAAACTTGTTGTCATTATTTTAATGTACAGGGTGGATTTTTGAGATGGGACAGCAAGGGCAGGTACCTTATCCGTACAGCTACACGAAAATGGTCTTAGAAGACTATCCATATTTTTTTGTGTAGTTTTGATTCCCATTCATATTTAAAAAAAATGTACAGTTGGCAAGAAAATGGTCATTTTATGCAAAATATTTTTTTATGCCAATCATTCTTGTTTCTAATATTCTACTGATCAAAAACTTCTATTTCGTCATTAAGTTATTCAATACTTTAATCATCTACCACTAAATATGTTTTTAAATCAACGTAGATTTTTTACGGATTACTTATTTAAAGTCATAACACGCAGAGCTAGTCTACCAGGTCCGATGACACAAGTAAGGGTCTAAGCAAAGAGTAAAGATGAGTCCGTCATATTTATAGTCTGTATGAGGTAAAGAAGTGTAAAACGTCTCCTTGTCGACTATACTAGTCGGTCAAAAAACCCGGTAAAATTTTACAAAAATCAAGAAATCTTTAAAAATCTAATATTTTCGCTAAACTTTATTTGCAAAAGTGAAAATATACCTTTTCATCCCATCTATTCGAAAATCGCTGAACGGTTCGTCAATAAAGGCGAACAAAATAGCTGTTTTCTCCAAGAGACTTTCGTAGCGGGTAAAAATGGGATTTAAAATTAGAATTTGAATATAGGTCCACCATAGGGATATTTAGGTCAACCATAGAGGTCGAACCAAAATATTGTATGAAAAATGATACTGGCCAGTTGTACTATTAAAATTATTCTGAATATAAAAAAAGAAATATGCTTGAAATGTAAACAAGACTACCAACCAAAGAGGTTCTGATCCCAATTGATACAAAAATTTCAGTAAAATTTTCAGTTGTTACAAATAATACTTAATATGATTTTTAGTATTGTTTCATCAAGTAATAATATTGTAATGGTAAGTACTTTATATTTAAAATTAATGACCAGTGTGTGTCTCAATGAGCCTCTTATTCTTTTCTCATAGAGGGAGACGAAAAGTAGAGTGTATTACACGGCTGCAAAAATATTTTTACCTTGGGCGACCTATTGAATCCCTCGCTACGTTCAGGATTCTACTTTAGAATCCCTCGCGAATCCTTCACTTCACTCTGGATTCAAAATAGCGCCCTCTCCTTAAAAATATTGTTTTACAGCCTTGTGATACAATCTACTATTTTTTACTTGTGCATTGATCATTAACACTAAGAACGGAAGCGTTAGCGTATAACCATTTTATGCGTGATTTTTAACACCGTCTTTTTCCTGAATGTTAAGTATTCTTACCAGAAAAACCGTATTAGTCCCAAGTCACATATTTCTCAGAGAGAAAGATAACATTTTCACGTTTTTGGGATTTGATAAAAATCCATATATTTTAGTATGGAGGTCCCCTGCAAGAAATAGATACACTTATGGCGCTCTCCTTAGTAGAAAGTGCTGCTACTTCAACCTCCTTGGGTCAAAGGGTCTGTTGTCTTGAAAAACTTACTAAAAGCACATTTGAAAAGTAGTTTCTCGTACCTGCGGTCAGTAAGCGAGCACTTTACGGCCGCAGCGGCTCATACATTACACACGGCTGGCAAAAAAGTCTCAGATCGTTCTAACTTTTTTTTTCATTACAAGTAGAGGTACATATGAGTACGTAATTCGAAGATTACAGGGAAAAACAAGGAATGTAAAAAAAAATAACGTGAATTAACAATGTCATTTATTCGGCTTAAAAACCCATGAATATCATTTTCTATGTTATTTGTTTTTACTCAGCGAGTGTTGTGAGCGTCAGGTTTAATTTTTGATGTGAAAACTTCTTTAGCGGCGCTTGGCACTTTTTTAGATGGGTAAAAAATGTTAAAATCGCGTCAGATGTCGCGTCAGATCCGTAGCCTGATCGAAAAAGCGTCAACTGTCAACCGTATTGTTATTAAAATACGGGTTTTTATTCAGTGACATCAAAGAACTACGCGAGCAATTGCGCGATTGACCCTTACAAAAAAAAACGGACATTCCTTGTTTTTCCCCTGTAGTCTTCATTTACTTTTTAAACTAAATAGCTACGTAGTTACATACTTCATTTATTATCATTTGACGCTTAGATTATGAATAACGGCAGCTTACTATTTGACGTAAGTACTAAAATGAGTTCATTGTTTGACACGTCCGTGTCATATAAATTATTTTATATGTGTCCATAACGCTATTCAGACATTAGGTTATTACCCGTGAAAAATATTGGATAATTTTATTTACACAAATGGCGAACCAACTCATTCTCAAGTCTAATTTATTTATTGATTTTTGTCTTTCGACTCTTTCACACCTGGATCATCAAATTGCGATGTGAACAATGTATCCAATCCAACGCTGATGTTCAAATAACGATCCAGGGTTATTGAGTTGCAGTAGTGAATATAAATACTTACTAGATGAATGTAACTAACAGAAGGTTTCACGAAACTCCTTTAAAATTAAAGCTCATCTATTGCTGTTACTTTGGTTTGGATGACAAAGAAAGTGACAATAATTAGATTGAACTTTAATGACGTTTTGTGCAACTTACAATCAGACTGTTTGATGATGTCCCGATATCTCGTTGCCAAAATCTACCTAAACGGCTGAAATACTTTTAACCCTAGCTAGCGACCACTGTTGTTGGTGAGTGAAAGATGCTGCTGCTCATCCAGTTCATAAACCCATAGTGGCCTCTTACTCGTACTATGAGAATTGGTTTGCACCTACTTCTTTACTTTTAAATATACAAGGTTATTTTTTTGGACCTGATTTCCTTTTGCCCACTTATTAGTGAGGTCAAAAGCAACAACTTTAGTTCTACGACTTTGCTAACAACGCACAAAAATTTTCGACTTTCCATATAAGTGGACACGTGTCCGGCCCTTTGTATGGGAAGTTGAAAATTTTTCGTGCGTTGTTAGCAAAGTCGTAGAACAAAAATTTTTGCTTTTGACCTCTGTAATAAGGTAGGAATATGCATATCAGATCCAAAAAAACCGGCCAAGTGCGAGTCGGACTCGCGCACTGAGGGTTCCGTACCACCACATAATCATAATTGTATTAGTTGAAATTTCAGTAAGTTAATGTGCTAGATTTTTTGAGTCAGACACGCGCTTGACCGAATTTTATTATTTGTTGTTATTTTATAGCTTATTCACTATAAACATACCAATTTTCAAGTTTGTGTTTCCGTTTAAAATAGAACTAAAATAAAAATCGCCTCCGCGACCATCCAACTTGACCCCTCTCTTATATGAATGTTCTTGAAACGGGAGCTCACCACAATTGGTTACCATTCGTTGTGAGAAAAGTTGTAATATTTAATGATTTCAGACTTTTCCCATTATTTGTACTGTGAGACATAGCTTCTTGCCAAATTTCATAATTTTAGGTCAACGGGAAGTACCCTGTAGGTTTTGCTTTTTTGCATAAACGTATGGAGATGAGGACATAAAATGCCATATCTTTTGATTGCGTCGTTATAAAAAATTAAAATTTTCAAATCTTGTGTGGTTTATAGATCCTAATATATGGTATCAATTTCAACCTGATACCTCTACCCGTTCGTGAGATAAAGGGTCTTGACAGACAGACAGACGGACAACAAAGTGATCCTATAAAGGTTCAGTTTTTTTCTTTTGAGGTACGGAAGCCTAAAAAATAACCTTGTATACGCAAACCCTCTCGGGGCGTAGATCCACCCATGTCACTGAACAACTATTGTTCTACAACTTTCGATAATAACAATAAAAAAACTATTTACCATGAAAAATTAAAATTTGATCCTATGGAGAATTAAAGCTTTTTATTTTAATTTCCAAAAGTGTGGAACAAAAATTGTTCAGTTACATACATAGAACTACCCCCCCCTAGTTTTTGCGTATTTACAATTACACGTTCTATATATCTATGAATATATATTTATTCAATAGTCTTCTTAACCGAAACGAAAGACAATGATTTCCTCTTATCCAAGGAAAGTAATTAAAATTTAAGCATGGGGAATCGGGTATTCATAGATAAATGTGAACCAATACATACCTGTCAGAGAGGGGTCCAACAATCAGCAACCCTATCATGTAACCAAAGCTGTGTACTGTACCAACGAGGGTACGCTTCCATTCTTCACATGCCAACTGAAACTGAGAACGAAAAAATTTGAAAAATACTGATACTTGGAAATTAAGCCAAAACCTTCAGCATAGCAGACAGCTACACTACCATACTGCCTGCCACACAGGCTGTTTTTAAGGGCATTAAATGATTTGCGCCCACCGGAGCAAAGTTGCATGTCTTTCGGTCTTTTACAGATTATACATGGGTTCCGTGTGGTGCCGGCAAAGAATAGTACCAACCCTTCCATACCCGTGGGTGTCGTAAGGGGCGACTAAGGGTTATATACTGGAGGATGGGCAGCAGCATCCTCGTTTGTATCTAACATCTTACTTACTGCGGTCACCTACAACCGCGGTCCATGGTGCCAGCCGTAACGCTAACAAGCGAGGTGACTATGGTCCTTCCCCTCTACATTTTTCCAGCAAAAGCTAGAATTCAAGAGGGAGCTCCCTGTCCTGTAGTGGACGTTTAATGGGATGTTATGATGACTTGAGAGATTGTGCCCAAGAGCTGCATGAGCATATTCCGCCATCCTTCTTCTACTATAAAAATCCAGACGCACCGCAGTGTATCACCCACTTTTAGCTGATATTCCACACACATTTATAACAACTTTTAATATGCGCAGGGCAAGGAGTGGAATACTCTGCCTGCGTCTGTGTTCCCGAGTTTATATATCCTGTACCCATTTAAATTGCGAGTGAAAAGGCTTTTTCTGGGCTAGCTCGTTCTATCGCTGACCTAATCTCTGTCCTCGGGGCTAGACCGAGGTTAAGAGCAAGTCCATTGTCAGGAAAAGTTTATTGTGTTGGGGACTCTTTTTTAAAATTCAACGAAAAATTTGCCACCGAGTGGGTCCCGGAGGATGATCAGCAACGGCGAAGTAGACTTCGTAGATGATGGCATGACAACCTTAACGTTTTTATCGATAACTTGGTGGTGACGACTGACATGACAAAGGAAATGGCTGTGCCCAGAGCTGTGGGACACTACATAGGCTATTGATAATATTAATTATTTACTTTGCGAACCAAACAAGAAACAAAATGTTACATCTGATAATACGAGTAAAACGTAATTTATAAGATACTGGTGCAGCTCATCAGTCTCACTGGCCATCCAACGCGGTTACGCAGCCAGTGTGATAGGCACATTTTCACCGAATAGGATTCGAGGCGGCTTTTTCTATGCGGGGCGGACTCTTTGATAAGCTTTTAGTGGCTTAGATTTTTGAAACTTTACATAAAGGCGATAAAAGTGGCATTGCTTGAACATTTGCGATTACTTGCAGGCAAGCGGGCAGTGCGTTTTGTTTTAGCATCCATCCATCACTATTGTAATGTTAAAGAAGCTTCGTAGTTCTTTGGTAACTACTTACTTCAGCGACGAAGCTGTGTGGGTCTTCGTACACCCACTCCTTGCACACCTCGGTGTAGTTGCTGAGACTTGCGCACGAGTCGTTACCGAACCGTTCGTCCACGCATCTGTGAATAACGGGCCGTTTTTAAAAATGGATTTTAGTGCATACATTCAAAAATTCGCTAAGCAGTCCGTCGCATAAATCAGTAGGAAGTCTGTGTTGCATTAAGTGAGGCCTAAGGGTTCTATTTTTTTTTTCTTTTGAGGTACGGAATCCTAAAAATAGCAAAAACACTTACGAACTGAAATTAATTTATTTTACATACTTAACTAACCGATCTGAGCAGCTGAGTGTTTTGTATGGGAAGTAAAAAAAAAAATTTCAGCATGAGTTTCACATGAAATATTACATACCTCCTTATAACTGTGGCATTACCAAAATATTTCTAACTTTAAATCATGTTGTAAGAACCAGTCAAAATATGTTACAAAAAGTATATTATTATATTATGGATAGGCCTAAAATTATGACCACCTTAAGTAGATCTGTCCATAGTGTTCTTATTGTTACAGTTTATCTTTACAGTATCATTTATAATAGTTTATGGCTCTTGTCAACGTTTAAGTTATTTTATAATTATTTTAACTATACTCCTACATTTGTTAAAAATTAGAGGCCATGGGTCTTCTTTAATGTTATTCCAATATTCGTGTCAGAAAGCAAAACCGGAGGTCATAGTAACTGACGAGTAGCTGACCTAGACATTTTCCATTCAACAAAGGTTTAATGGCGAAAGCTGATTAATGGGGAGTTTTCCTTGACATCTATCGACTAGGTACACGTAGATGGGAGGTACGCTTATCACTGTTGGTAATTTCTTTTTTAGACATAGTAAATCCATCGACAATCGGTGGAGTGAATGACTCCCACACTGGCATCCCCGTGACAACACGCGCCCCCGTGGGAGACCTCGGCGAAGGTGGTGCGAAGACATCGTGGCTGTGGCTGGTCTGGACGAGGACCGCTCAAAAAAGAGACACGTGGCCTTCATCCAGAAATGGGTGCCCAATAAATAGTTTTAAGTTATAAATATTTATTATAATGTGCATGATATTATATTTATTTGCTGATTTTTTTATACTTTCATAATGAAATGAATAATTATTATAAATGATATTTTAATGTTGTAATTTAAATTTGGAAGTTTGGGAAAATAAAGGCTATTTTTATTTTATTTTTTAAATTATATGAAGTCTTTTTTGAAGAAAAAATGTTACAGGTATGTTTCAAAAGCAATCAAAGTGACTTAATCATTTTCATACTGTGGCATACGGTGGCACTGTGATGGCTTTCCTCGTGCTGATTTGCAGCGCAGTTCAGTGAACCTTTTAGATGATGGTTGAAAACACCCTATTTACGACACTGAGATTTTTTTATAGTGAATGTGTTTACTTACTCTTGACGTCGATCTAGCTCTGAGGACTTACACGAGGTCAACGATGGAACGAGCTTGCCTAGAAGAAGCCTTTTCACTCATCATAACATCCCATGAAACGTCCACTACAGGACAGGGAGCTCCCTCCAGAATTTTAACATTTGCTGGAAAAATGTAGAGTGGAAGTACCATAGTCACCTCGCTTGTTAGCGATACGGCTGGCACCATGGACCGCTGTTGTAGGTGACCGCAGTTAGTAAGATACAAAGGAGGATGATGCAGCCCATCCTCCAGTTTATAACCCTTAGTCGCCTCTTACGACGACACCCACGAGTATGTATGGGTTGGTACTATTCTTTGCCGGCACCACACGGTTCACTCACGACTTGAATATTTTGTAAAGCCTAAATATGCATAGGACTCAATTATGACTTCATAAGTTTATTTACCTAATTAATTAGCTCTTTTATGGAAGCATTATAATCAAGTACATAACATTTTACTACAATATAATTTTTTTAAGAAGGTATAATCTCTGAAACTACTGAACTGATAATTTTTTTTTTATCATACAAATCTAAATTGTCACTTATCTTGGCTATCATACATAAAGTCCACTTTTCACCGAAGGAAAACTTTTAATTTTTACGGATAATATGTGAATCCACTCTGGATCTGCTTAACCGATCTAAAGCTAATAAGATAGGCAATTTTTACCGCGGGATAGCGTGTCTGTTTTCCACTGAGAGAACGTTTAAGGCAAATGAAATCGCGGGCAAAATCTAGGAAATCCTATACTAGTAAACAAACGAGCAATATATATAGAAATATATATTGTAATCGGTTTCTCGAAAACGGCTCCAACGATTTCGATAAAATTTACCCTACCCCTAAAACCCCCGTTTTCGGGCGCAAAGAATCGATCTAGCTAGGTCTCATGTCTGGGAAAATCATTTCCCCGTGTTTTTGTGAATTTTGTAAATTTCGCGTTTAAGACAGAAGCTTAGAGCGCCATCTGTTGGCGAGCAGCATAGCTTTCTCATCCGATAATATTTTCAGGTTGAGGCAGCTATTATCGAGCGAAGCTCGGTCACCCAGGTAATACAACTATTCTCACAACTAATTATAACCAATTAACATGAGCTCCCGTTTCAAGTATATTTTCTCAAGTTTGAGTGGAGGCAGGTTTTTTTAAAAAAATGGGCAAAAGCTCGTAGTACCTATTATCAGATTGTGGACTGGTACGGAACCCTTAGTGCACGTGCCCGACTTGCACTTGGCTGGTTTTTCATCTGAAGGTCTTTTCAATGGAGCGACAAGTACGGTTTATTTTTTGTAAGCAAGTTTTTGACTGGTTAGAAAAACTACAAAATAAAATTTCATAAAAACGATACTATGGATATTTCGCACACAGTCGTTTGGTCAGATGAATTAATATTTTTATTTTTAAAATTTGTTGTTATACGAGTAGCAGCAACAGAAATACATAATTTGTGAAAAATTTAACTGTCTACTAAAATATTGTAAAAAAAACTGTCTTTGGTGATCTTATTCGGTTTTTTTAAATATATAAAAAAATATCTTATTCCGTTGTTTTTAAACTTATCGAGTTCTAAATAACGATACCCCACTTGATGGGGTAGGTCAAAATTTTGTTTTCGCGCCCTCGTTTAGCTGTTTAGCTGCCATAGAAAAATAAGTGTGGAAAAGAAAGCTTATTTACACTTAAATGAAAGAAAAAAAGTAAATATGAAATATCTTACCTATAATAACCTTTCTCTGCAACGAAGACAAAGTTGTTGCAATACATACTATTGGTCCAGTAAGCTAGAAATATAAGCACTAAATTTTGAGCATAGTAGCGTCCAAACAAATTGAAATTTATCAAAACATCGTCCAGATCCGTTCTTTTTTTTTCCACACTTTTTACCACAGTCATTTTGCACAATTTTTCACACCCTATTTATGTTTAAGTCTATTTCACTTTGCTATTTTTCACTGTTTATTTAATAAAATGCACCACTACACTTGAAAGGTGCAACAGAAATATTGTACCTCCTTCTAAAAGTCGCGACATTGAAGCCGGTCAGGTATGACAAACCTTCGGCTACTTTGTACTTATACCATATAAATAAGATTTTTTCCCGTTTGTTGGTAATAATGCCGTAATAATCCTACTAATATTATAAAATGCTTTTTGGCTTCAAATTTAGTTTTTGACCTTTTCTCTCTGTTTGTTTATTATACCTGTAAACATTAATTATTGATTAGGTAAGGAAAAAAATAATAATTTACTATTTCAATTTCTCAGACAATTAATTTCAATGTAGTTTATCATAAATATTGCACTTACTTACATGCATGTGTACATGGGTGTAAGCAACATTGGTTTATTTAATTCTTCTGTAATATCTACTTCTTTAGATTTTCAATATTTTTGTACACTATTTACATCGTAATAATTTATTTCACACACATTCGTCCGTGCCTCACTCTGCAGGGTTCACCGAAAACCAGCGTCGTGGCATGTGCCGCGACATTTGCTGAGTGAGGCCCTTTTATTCACTGTGGTTGTCACAGCACTAGGCGTAGTGTCACGTTCTTTTCTTTTTGTATACCTTTTTTTTGTTATTGTTCTTCTCTTACCCTATGTATGATTTTTGTGTTGTGTTGTGACGTCTCAGTAATAATAAATATTTCTGATTCTGAAACGAGAAAGTTTGTAAGTATGTATGGATGGATGGATGTTTGTTACTCTTTCACGTAAAACTTTACAATGATATAGCTTATACTCGTACAACAGAATAACATAAGCTACTATTTATAAACCTGCGCAGACAAAGTCGCAGGCACCAGCTAGTAAAAAATGAAGCGAGTATATAATGGAACGAAATTCGAAATTCTTTAAATATTTTAGACTTATACTAGCATGTTTGCTGTATTTTTGAAATCTGCGTGCACAAGTGCTTATTGGACGCTAGTTTGAAAATGTATCTGAAATTAGAATGTGGTCATGAACTATAGGTGTTACTGGCAGCTTCTTTAGCTTTTTTTACTCTTCGCTTCTATTCAGCAGCTATTCGTACCGCTTGATAATTTTAAATCGTTACCATTCAAGTCGCGAGTGAAAAGGCTTCTTCTGGGCAAGCTCGCTCCATCGTAGACCTCATCTCTGACTTCAAGACTAGATCGATATCAAGAGTAAGCCCATTTTCAATAAAAAATGAAAAAAAAACCCTTGCTGTACCGAGGTCAAAATATGTATGTTACGCTCGGCAGCACAGTTTTTTTGCGTCTTGTGCCTTGAAATATTAGCGTAGCTCAGGATTTTATTTTTGAGTCTTTTACTTCGCTCGTGGTTTAAAAGAAAAAAAAATGTTTTAATACAAGCTACTCGCACCAAATAGAAACTTTGCAGCCTTGCATGACAAATAATTATTTTATTAATTCTTTACCTTTCTTGAGCTCGACAATAGATACTTACTTTCTTCTTATGGTCACGAAAAATCGCAACAGGACGTAGAGTGCTTAGTTTTTGCAGTCGTTAAAATAATAATAAACCAGTTATTGTCAGACAAATAAGGCCTTCAAACTACTAAAGCGTAAAAACGCCAATATTTGCTCATAATTGAAATGGTTTGCTTACAATATATTTTTTTTAATTTATGTTTCAGACAAAAATGCTGTTATAAAGTAATATAATGCGGTTATGAATATTTTTATTTATAATCGCATACTTTAATTTAGGATTATATTGTGATCTTCTTTCTCTTGTCGTGTCGACAGAAAATCTAATTAATTGACTTTATTTTTAAATTAATAGTTTGTTTTAAAGCAAAATACTCGAATTTAAATAAGCTTTATAGACGTGTCGTGTGTCATTTCAAATAAAATAAAACTAAAATAATTTCTAAATTTTAATTCTGAACGTAAAAGTATTTCGATTATACTTCAGACACTACGCAAAACTTGAAACTACATATTTCTTATTTTGAATTCACCTATTCAAAGTTAATTTATCCATTAGACTAGCCTGTTGAAGTATACTGAAGTGCAAATTATAATTTGTAAAGCATGTTATTATCGTACAGGGTGTAAAAAAAATGGTTAAATCAACCCCGAAGGATATTAATTTGCGCATGAAACTGAACAAATTTTCCTAAGGAACATAGGTCGAAATACTTACGAAAACTTTTGTCAACATCCAATAAAAACTGCAGCTGATAGTGCATTTTATACGAGACTTATTTTCTTAAAATTTTTCAAATTATTTTCCTTGGGGAAAGTTGTTCAGTTTCATTGGTAGATTCATACTGTTCCTATTAGTAGTAGTAATAGTTTACTGATTGCAAAATGGGTATATAAACGATTTCAAAATATTTACGTAATTGACTACACCTGATTGTGATAGATAGTAATGGACGGAAGTTGGATGAGCAATAATCGAATGTTTCCTTACGAATGAGGACGCGATGACTGCTCCCGTGTTCTATTTTTAAACTTAGTGCAAGTTTATCTTTGCTGAAGATTGACTTATCTCAAATTTTAATTCTCATTAATGGAAAACAAAATAATGGTTAGTCCATACAGAAAAGTGCTTTGGCTAAAAGATACGGAACCTGTGTAGTTTTACATTTGCAATTTTTTCATGAGATATCCTATACTATAAAACGAGCAATATTTGTATAAAATTTGTAATCGGTTTCTCGAAAACGGCTCTAACGATTTCGTTGAACTTTACCATACGGGGGGTTTCGGAAACGATAAATCGATCTAGCTTGGTTTCATGTCTGGGAAATTTAGTTTTATTAACTAATTAACTGAATTTTTACATTTTATGTACTTTTAAAATAAAAGTTGCAGTACTTTTGCTAACTAAACTATGTCTTTTTATAGCCAAATGTTGCTCACATCTGCTAATAGTTGTGAACGGATATTCTATGGGCGTTCATCGGACACTTCCTACTCAGGACGTGGTCAATACGTTCGTGTCGATCTTTAAGTCCATTCTGTATGAGTTTGACGTGGTACACACGGCCGCACATCAGTAGAAACACATTTGGACCTTATGGCGTGGTAATAAGGTTGAAAAAGTTTCTACCGACAAGTAGTTGACCGTACAAAGAAAATGTAAGGTTTATTATAGTACACAAGCTGACCCGGCGAACTTTGTTCTGCCTTACAGGCAATAATTAAACAGATTTTATTTTTTAGCTGACCCGGCGAACTTTTTTATTAAGTACAATAATTTTTTTTCCACCCCTACCCCTTACGCCTACCCCTACCCCTACCTAAGAATCTTCTCCTGACAATAACAAACACAACAAAAAAATAATTAGTGAAATCGGTCCAGCCGTTCGTGACCAAGGGAAATAAGGATTCATTTGTATATATATGTTACGGGCAATGTGATTAACTGGGCATTATTAATACAGACCGGCCATTATTAATAATGCCCAAGAGCTACGGGCAAAGTGATTAATTTATCACTATCACCGGCCATTATGAATAATGCCCGACCCATCTTGGGCAAAGTAATAAAAGCAACCTAACCTAACCTAACCAAAACGAACCTAACCTAACCAAATCTAGCCAAAACTAACCAAACCTAATCTAACCTTTTATTTACGTATCTACCGATAGACAAAAAAAATTGGTTAGTTTAGGTGTTAGATTAGGTTTGTTTCGGTTTGTTTAGGTTAGGTTAGGTTCGGTTAGGTTAGGCTAGTTTTATTACTTTGCCCAAGATAGGGCGGGCATTATTAATAATGGCCAGTCAAAGTGATTAATCATGCTGTTTTAATCACATGGCCCAATTAAATCTGGCATTATTAATACAGACCGGTCATTATTAATAGTGCCCTGGCTTATCACATTGCCCGTAACATATATATATAGATTAAAGTGCATGTGCGCTTTTTCGCTCATTACGCTCGAGGCTCAGAAATTGCAGCTCGAGCCGCAGGCGAGGGCGTAATAGAGTTATAGAGCCGAGTGTCTAATGAATGACAATGCAAACATGCGTTTTATGACGTTTTTCAACACATTTGCGAGAAGAAATACAAAAAATTGCAAACCTTATATCCACCGGAACATTTTGTAGACTGCATATGTTGGTGCTTTCCTTTGATTTTTACGACCTCCAATCTTGAATTTCGTGTAAAAGTATTTTAGACGGTTCTGGATTTACAGGCGAGTACGAGTAAAGTGAGTTGGACCCGCGGAAGGGTTCTACCTAAGTCTGCGGGTCCAACTCGCACACAGCCAGAATTATACTTTGCCAAATAAACTTACAGCGTTATAACCGAAGGTTGATCGAGACGAGTTTTGTTAAAACCACTTTCGCCCGTTTGTGGTATACTTTCTATTTCTTAGAGCAGGTTTTAATTTTTAATCTTAGTTGAGTTGTAAGCTAGTTTTTACCCGACTACGGCAAAAAGGGGGGGTTATGATTGTGACCGGTATGTATCTACCTACGTATGTTCATCTGTTCCCTCATAATTTCTAAACTACTTATTGTAATTAGACAAATGAGGTACCGTTAGCAGCGTTTTGATCACCGGTAGTTACATAATATAAGACGTCACATTAAATTGAATGTGGTGCCCTCTAGAGGAGATTAAGTGATGAACGGAAAAAAATATAGCCCCAAGATAATTAAAATAAAAAATTTGTTCAAAAACTGGAACCCGACTACTGGAAAGCTTGCTCTAAAAAGTATGAAACAAGAAAATATTGTCAACTGAAATTGTTATATATAAACTGTTGTATTTGATTGATATTCATAGTGATGTTCAATTAGATAATAGCCGTGGTCATATTATGACACAGACCCTAAAAAAGTGAGCAAAGGCTTAATGGCAAAGTGACATAATAATATGACCACGGCTATTATCTGAACATCACTATGAATATTTATTAAAAAGTTACATAACAATTTCAGATAACACTATTAATTTGATATTTCATTAAAGAAACATGCATTTAATCTACAAATCAATAATTATTTTATTAAGCACTAAAACCTCCAATTTGTATAACACAGTTCAACTACATTTATTTTACCAAATTAACTCTTTAACTTTTCGTTCTGTTTGCAATTTTATAATTGTATCTATTAAATAAAACAGAACAGAAAATGTCTAGTTCCTAGTTTTATATTTTTTTTTCTAGTCGACTAGGTACCAGCTGAAAACCGGCGCCCTGTCTACTTTAAAAGTGGTCAGAGCATAAGCTGAGCTGGCTGCCTTTTTAGTAGGCATAGATAGTTACATAAAATAGTTTTAAGTTAAGTTATTTTTTTACTAAATAAAACCTTTTTCATTCAATTCTATTTTATTGTTTCATACTTTTTAGACCAAGATTTGCCAGTAGTCGGGTTTTAGTTTTTGAATAAGATTTTTTTGACAATGTGTTCTAACTCTTCTTGCAAGCTATCTAATAGGTATCCTTGTTATGTTATAAAATATAATGAACTAGCTGGGCCCACGACTTCATTTTTAAAGATTTTGAGCTGTTACAAAACAACTGACATGGAACTTGGTACTCGCATATCATCAGTTTTTGTGAACCGATTGCTGTGAAACAGAACAGAACTTCTGTATCGTAGTGGCAATGAAAAGAAATAAACTCATTTAATAAAAACCGTTAAATTTAATTTTATGGTTGTGAATGAATCGCTAAAATAAATAAAGACAAACAGATGTCTTTGTGCTCGCGATACATAAATAAAGTTCGTCAAAAATCTTTCGCCATGAAAACGGATTCGACAAGACTACAATTCCAAAAAGTAGAAGATAGACGCAACAGTCAGTGATATTTTACTGTTCTTTTTTGTTCTTTGCAATACGGGTCAACAGTTATATTTACCAGAGGGTGATATAGTTTTTCAATAAAAGTTGGAGAAGGTATCTTAACAACCTATTTTTCCTCAGCAAACTTTGACCTAAAAAGTTTTACCAACTAAACAAACCCAAGTAATAAGAAACTACGACTGACCCAACTTATTACATTTTGTTTCTTCTTGTCACCAAACTACTTAACTCAATCAGTCAAGCCTCAAGCCATGCTCGAGCCATGTTGACGGGCAACTTGAAGCAAACTTGATTGTCATTCGCCATTTACTAGTCATAATTCAATAACGGTAAGCACCCGAACTATCCCTGTGTTTTCCCATAGTTGGAAGGCCAGTTGCATTCTGTTCGGTTAACCTTAAGTTATCACTGAAGGGCTCGTGGCTGAGTGGTTGTTGCTCTTTCTTTTCGATCACGAAAATGAAGCAGATACATAAACTAGCGCGCTTCCATGCTTCGGAAGGCACTCTAAGCGATTAGTTCCGGCTATCGTCATTGAAAGTGGTCGTTAAGCCAAGTCTTGGCTTGAAAACTCTGACAGCCAGGTTGACCACTAACCTGGCAAAGCTTTATCTAGGATTGTGGGTCTGGTTTCCCCTCTGTGTTGCGTAGGTCAGATGGTAGTCGCTCTGTGTAAAAACCAGTGCCCCCGTCAAATTCCCTAGGTAAGGCAGACGACTCCGTAAAAACCATTGGCAAAAACGGAATTAGGCTAGGAAAACGAATGATAAACCTTAAGCTATCACTTATTAGTCTTAAAACAAGATGACATCATAAGTATAAGATGATGAGTCGTCTATTCTTCTTTTTTTCTCATCTGTATATATGAAAATAGAGCAGAATATTTCAAATTATCCGCTTATAAGACTGCCAAATTAAATTGGGACTGCAAAGCCATGGAAAAAGAATGCACCCTAAATGATGATAGGATCGTCACTAGAGGTAACCCCAGAACGGACCCGTTGTAGAGAGGGGATAACAACATAGAAAATAGAGAAAGACTTGTGGGAGTGGAAGAAGTGTGCAAGGTTTTTGCCAGTAGTTGGCCGCTATACAGTGCAGTCAATGAACAATAATTAAAATGGGACTTGTATCTAAAATAAATAAATGTGGCCTAATTCAGTTACTCTTTAATGACAGTTATAAGTGTTGTCCCTGATTTGAAAACCTGGTTACTTAATAAGATAGTACTCATAGATATGTAGTGGCTTAAAAAGTCTAACAATTAATTGAAAAACAACACTGAGCAAAAAAGTACCGTCGGAAAACCTAAGTTTGTAATGAGATACGAAACGTATAACACGAACGTATATGTGTTTTGCATTAATTGTTCAAGTGAAATATTAAGTCCGGTAGATAACCAAATCCGATGAATTCAAATTAAAACAATACGATTAAGTAATATAATATGCATGACATTCAATAAGTATTCAGTAAATAATCTCCATTGAATAAAATTATCTGAATTTCTTGTATACACGTAAGGAGGTTCTAGGCCATGCAAAGAATCATTACTATAATTAGAGCAATTTAGAGCTAATTTCAATATTTTTATTTTTTTTATAAGTAGCTATAAGCTAAGATACCACTGAAATTTTATATACGAATATAGGACGATGTAATATAAAATATGATGTCAATCGTACCAGTCGTTTAAAAACACATTTTTGGTAAAAAAAAAAAAAAAAAAAACAGTAATACAATAAAATGGGTTAATTGAGGTTAAGGTTGCCTGGAAGAAATTGCTTTTTAGCAATAAGGCCGCCTTATTGTGCTCCAATTTTATGTCCACATATGTTTTTTGTACTGTTTGTTATCTGTGTGCAATAAAAGAGTATTGTATTGTATTGTATTGTTGGTTAGGTTAAGGCACTGCCTTTATTGAGCCTACAATAAAGTATATGACCGTAAATAAACACGACAAAAGCACTGGAGCTACCGAACTACATAAATATTTTTCAATCGCATGTTTGGTAACCTTAACCACGGTGCAACTGGCGTCAGGCTGTGATATGTGTGCGAGCATCAGAAATGTTTGATGACGCACACAAACTTACTTAATTCAGTTAGGTGTTCCGGCACCGCGAAACGTGCCTCATATGTCAATAGGGTCATTTGAAGACTAACTATTGCACACGACTTTGTTTAAGTAAACTTCTGCTAATGTTTTATCTCTCCTCATATATTTTCTAAATTTTTTAAATTAATGTAGGTAGGCAGTACGCAAGAGCTCGAGAGTGGAACATATCACCCGCACTTCTGAGCTGTCGCGTACTATATGTACTAATGGTATCCTATACTATAAAACAAGCAATATTTGTAAATATATATTTGTAAACAGTTTCTCGAAAACGGCTCTAACGATTTCAATGAAATTTAAAAAGGGTTTTCGGGAGCAAAAAATCGATCTAGCTAGGTCTCATGTATGGAAAAATGAAAATTCACTATTTACTAATGTCACTAATGTTGTTGACTGAGGTTGTTGATCAGAGAATGAGTCCTTAATAACTTACACAGAGAATTTTGAAAAAAAGAAACAAATTAAAGAAAAAGGAAATCATTAAATATTACAACTTTTCTCACAACTAATGGTAACCAACTAATGGAACCCTAAAAACGGGAACACTCACAAACTTGATTATTGGTATTTTTATAGTGCATAAGCTATAAAATGACAACAAATAATAAAATTTGGTCAAACGCGTCTCGGACTCAAAAAATCTAGCACATTAACTTATTGAAATTTCAACTTATTTCTACTGAAATTTCAACTAATACAATTATGATTATGTGGTGGTACGGAACCCTCGGTGCGCGAGTCCAACTCGCACTTGCCCTTTTTTTTTTTTGCAAGTTCTAATTTTTCATACGTTTGACAGCTGTCACAACGGTCCCATTACGAGGGGCTTACTTTAGAGAAAGAAAATCTTTATTTCTGCAAGTAAAGATATCCAGGATCTTTTTCTAAAAGCTTTTGCTACTGTCTGATACATGAGTCACTAGCTTTTGTTAACTTATCCACTTATAAAAATTTGGTATGGAAGTAGAATCGTCAGGTCAGAAGCTAGTATTGGGTGACATTAGGATTTTTACCAATACTTTATTTTCTTTAATTTTAATTTCTTTTGGTCCCGATGGCTTTACTTTATATTTTCGGAGTGCCTCCGCTGCCGGTGCCGCCGGCACCCAAATATAACGCGGTTGGAAACCGGCAGTACATTGGGCCTATTTCTAAAGTGGGAATTTCGGTCTCGGTTTCGGTTTCAGTCAGTCATTCAGTCACTCCATCTAACAAATTCGGCAGCTTGGAATCGAGTTTGACTTATTTAGTTCTGATACCAATTAAAAAAAAAATCAGCGCCGGAAGCCATTTCAGCAACCGGCAGCGGTAGCTCATTTGGGTGGCGGGGCGGGCAGCTGAGGCACTTTCTATTATTTTATATTTGAAACTCGCCGCTCCGCAAAATGTATGTATAGGTAGTAGTCGTGGCCTAGCCGTCGATTTTCTGTTAGAACTATTACAGTTAGGCCAACCTGTGTGAAATTACCTTGGATATTACAGAACAAATAAACAAAGTCATAAACTAACTTCTCCGAAGAAAAAGTTCCCACAACACTGCTCTAATAGAATTACTATGGCGATCGGCTTACACGCAGGGGAAGTACGCTCTACGTTTACTTATTAACAAGGAACGGATTTCTTTCAGATCGAAAACTTACTTACTTATTACACCTGTAACCACGTCCACCGCGTTGGAGTTCAAAATTGTTGTAGTTTTCGTAATCAGCGATCCGATAAACCATACAAACGATACCCATATTGGTTTTTAGACTTTTTCACCCCATTTCCCTTTTTTAGGGGTTGAATTTGGGGTGAAATTTCAATAACAGTGATGTACGTTCCACAAAATTACAACCCTAATGCCTAAATAATAAATTTTGTGGATTTAACTTTGAAAATGAAGGATTTTCATCTTCATCCCCCTTTTCACCCCTTAGGGTGTAGAATTTTCAAAAACCCTGAGACACATGACACTTAATTTTTAGTCATCAGCCTATATACAAATTTCGAAGATCCCAACTTCAAAACTGACGGACTTTCATACAAAAATATGGGTTTATAAAATCCTTTCTTTGTGCACCCCTAGACCTCATAAGGAACCTACATGCCAAATTTGGAATCTCTAGACCATGCGGTTTGGGCTGTGCGTTGATATGTCAAGCCCTTTCAGTTTTTGGTACATCCTGATTACTATATTTTTGCAAATATATTATCCAGTCAGGTATATAACCAATCCAGAATTAAAATTATAGAAAAAAAATCACATGTTTACGTTTTAGTAGTACTGGAACACCCCTTATATGAAATCACACAGACCAATTTACACTGCCGCAAAAAACCTTCAATGGAGATGCTTGGTCATGCAAAGTTTTATCAAGATTGTATAAGCCATTTTTGCAAAAATTTCAATTTTTCATTTTCGTTGTATGACAGCAACCCTCAAAATGAGAGCCAGCAGGAAACCACTCGGAACCCTTCGATGAAAATATGGTGAAAGCGTGACGGACAGACCGACCGACGGACCGACCGACGGACCGACCGAACGACCGACCGACGGACGGACATTTTTGGGAGACTTGTTATTTATGATGTATTTATAA
The DNA here is from genome assembly GCA_947532105.1 of Athrips mouffetella. Taxonomy (NCBI): domain Eukaryota; kingdom Metazoa; phylum Arthropoda; class Insecta; order Lepidoptera; family Gelechiidae; genus Athrips; species Athrips mouffetella. Next base: position 2,725,965 of record OX383958.1, read on the forward strand.
GTGATATAGAACACATTTTAGAGAAAATTAGAAAAAAAATATTTTCACGAATACAATACCTTTCTTGCTCCGCTCGAAAGTAAAAATTGGTCAAAGCAAACGAAACCACATTGAAATATATACTTTACCAAACAAAATACTTACCTACAGTGGAACGTAGAACCTCCTCCTTTTTAAAAGTCGGTTAAAAACCAGCTTTGTAAATGTGTTTTATTGTGCATTTTATTGTAAAAGTTTCACAAAAATGTTGTTTCAGTTTTTGCGTAGTTTTAATTTGTTTATTTGAGACTCCTGTGCATGTGGCGCCAAAAGGGTAATTTTGTAAATTAAATACTTTCTAGCCGACATTTACTTAAAAGTATACACCAGGAAGTTACCTAGCAACATCTAAATATTTACTTTTGTGTTTGCTCATTTTACTACTTAGTACCTGGTCGACCGAGCTTCGCTCTGTAATAGCCGCCTCAACGTTAGAATATCATCGGGTTAGCAAGCTATGCTAGCCGCCAACAGATGGCGCAGTAGGTTTCTGTCACAAACACGGTATTTTAAAAACACAGGGAAAACTAATTTTCCCAGACATGAAACCTAGCTAGATCGATTCTTCGCCTCCGAAAACTCCCATATTATGGTAAATTTCATCAAAATCGTTAGAGCCGTTTTCGAGAAACAGATTATAAATATATATAAAAATATATATACAAATATTTCTCGTTTAGTAGATTTAGTAGATTTTCTAATTTTTGATGCAACTTTTCCAACATTTGAAAGCAAAATGCCTGAGTGAATGCTCTCGTCGTTTGCTATAAAAATATTTAAGGCGTTATTTTTATATTTGTGTCCCATTTGCTTTATTTCATTACTATAAACATAAATAATAGAAATTAATATTTTATTACTACCTAAAAGACGTTAATTTCGTCACTTACTCACATATGATCATCCAAACCTTTTGGATACTTTGTGAAGTCCAGGAAACCTAGAAACCTTGTACGCAGGCTGCACTTTGCACACAAACAACGGAAAAAAATTATAATTTTGTAACTTTCACCTCGATCTAAAGAAGAAGCCTATTCACTCGCGACTTGAATAGATCCGGGTTATACTTATATGAACTCAGGAACACCCGATGGTAGAAGGAAGATGGTGGAACAAGCTCGTGGAGCTCTTGACATCCTGTGTCTGAGATTTTAGTAGTATTTTTCCTGACATCCTGTTTAATCAGTGTCCTTACAGTCAATTGCACGTCATTGGAAACATTGGACTTAAAACCATTAGGTCCATGTGCTTTTACTGACGTGATGTTGGTTGTACTTTACCAATAATTATTATGAAAAATCTCAAATCTCGTATCGAAGCCGCAGAAAAAACGCAGGTTGTCTAAACATGCCTTGTTTTGCAAGAATATCTAAATTTTCTATACAAAAACTTTAAATTTCCACATTCGAATTCTGCGGAATCATAAAGAGTTGAAATGGCCGCCACTTTACCGCCAAAGCGAGAAAACTCGACTTGCAACTTTTCGATTCGAACTCTAACTCGGAAAAATGTGGACTATCAACATAAAACTACTGGTTTTATTCAACTTCTTGTTTTTGAGGTTGTAAGTGAATTTGTCTAGTGTCTTTGCGTTCTCACTAAACTTATCAATGAGGGTAAAACGACTTATGAATGAGCTGTTTTCATGGTCATTGTCAACTGAGTATTCAAAGGTGTCGATAGATTGCGCTGAAGACAGTTGCTAAAGAACTTAAAATAAATCTGTCTGTGTGACGTAAATAAATCTCCTTAAGACGTTTTTTTTGTCGATGTTGACAACAGATAGAAAAAAAGAAGTTGACAGTTAAATTTTCCTATAACAACCCTATCTATCAAGAAAATGAATACTAGTTTTTCTTTTTAAAAAACGACTCATTGAGAAGAAACTGTTTTTATGTAAATACTACTCGTAGCTGTGCCCGCGGCTTCGCCCGCGTGGAATTCAGACAATGTGTAGTATTGTGCAGTCTCTCCCTCTCCCCCTTCCCCTCCCTCCAACCCTCCCCTCCCCCCTCAGTCTTTCCCTTCCCTCTCCCCCTTCGACTTTTTCACCCCATTTCCCTCTTTTAGGGGTTGAATTTGGGGTGGAATTTCAATAACAGTGATGTACGTTCCACAGAATTACAACCCTTTTACTTTTACTTTGAAAATGATGGATTTACAACTTCATCCCCCTTTTCACCCCTTAGGGTGTAGAATTTTCAAAATCCCTGAGACACATGAAACTTAATTTTTAGTGGTCAGCCTAAATACAAATTTTTAAGATCCTAACTTCAAAACTGACGGACTTTCATACAAACTTTCATCCCCTATTTTACCCCCTTAGGGGTAGAATTTAGTAAAACCCTTTCTTAGTGCACCCCAAGGCTGCATAAAGAACCTACATGCCAAATTTGGAATCTCTAGACCCAGCGGTTTGGGCTGTGCGTTGATATGTCAGTCAGTCAGTCACCTTCTTTTTTTTTATATATATAGATTGGTATCATATAGCATGCTACCATTTATATTTTCTTATTTTTTTATTGTGCTGTGCCATACCAATGTTGCCCGTGGTCAGAACCCGGATGGGTAACCGCTAATGGCATAAAAACAAGAGCGATTCCGTGCTTCGGAAGGCACATTAAACCGTTGGCCCCGGCTGTCAATGATACTATTTAGTTCGTCCACGTTAAGAATGCAGTACCCAAGTCATTAATGCAAATGCAGGGTAAAAGTGTATTTACAACGGAAAAAAAATGCAAAAAAATAAACATTTTTTTTTAATTTTTTATGTAATATATAAAGAAAATAACCGCTTCTTTCGAAGGTTTGCCTTCAGTTAGACATTGTGTATTTGACTTTATAATTTTAAGTGATTGAATAGGGGGCTTGGCTACCAGCGGCGGAAAGCGATGACTAACTGCAAACTATTTTTTTACACGGTCATAATTATAATTTTGAATATAATTTTGATTTTTTTTTCAATTAATTTAATTTAAATTAATTTGATATTGTAATTGTAATTATTTAATTGTATATTTTTGGGACTTGTGCCTGTTAAATTTTTTTTTTTTTTTTATTTATTTATTGCCTGTGGCCCTGCGTGGTTCACCTTGGTGTACCACGGGATATTTTTTCTCCCATATTCCACCTGATATGATCACCGGATCAGTTAAGCGGTTAAGCTAATAAATGTTGTATGGTTTTTAACAAGATATTTAGGGAAATAAAAAACTGGCGTGATTCGTGGGTTGTTCCTCGTGTCCGTACTATTTGTCCTGGCTAAGTCGCTTGTCGGTAAAACCTTTTTCAACCTTATTTACAACGCCATAAGGTCCAAAAATGTTTCTACTGATGTGCGGCCGTGTGTACGCGTACCCACATTTTTTTGAAACCGTACCGACTACCACACTAACTAAGTTGGTTTAGTTTTAGTCTAGTCTAGTTAATAAATTTATATAAAAAAAGACAATAAACTTGTGGGACAGTAAGGAACAATCTATCTTGTATAAGTACCTTCTATTTCTACGAATAGATTTCATTCGTGTAATCTGTCACTTAACCACTTTTCGCTCCGACTGTACAAAACCTGCCAGGTTTTGGATTGGCAGACCAACGTTTTGTGGACCTAGTAGGCCACTACTATCGCTACAAAATTGCAAATTTCGTGTACTAGATGACGTAGGATAACATGCAGTGCCCTTACAGTCTATTATGAACGCAAGGATGGGCAACAGGAGTGTCTTTCTGTGTATCGTGCCATCTTACATACTGCGGTCACCAACAACCGCGGTCCATGGTGCCAGGCCCAACGCTAACAAGTGTGGTGACTATGATAATTCCACATTGCTCCAGCAACAGTTGTAATATTGGTTGTCCTTGTCCTGCAGTGGACGTTTCATGGGATGTAATGATGATGACGGTAGATTTATATAGCATAGTCGTTAAACGTAACGATTTTTTTACCCTAAAATATCCTTAAATATGTTTGGAGGCAGATTACGACAGTGAAACATTTCGTTTAACCGAAATTCAAATATCGTCTAGGGGCGAAGCGGCTCTTTATTAAATTCCTCAAATATCGGAAAGAAAAAAATGCCTGCTATTAGATAACTTCAAATTTTAATTGAATAATTTTCAATCCTTTATAAAATGTTTTGGTGAAGAATTTCCGCAATTTTATTAAGAATTTAAGGTTCCATCACTAAGCTAGTAACTATAAGAGAAAAATCCTACATAATATGCTATTGTGGATAACAAAGAAACTCCGTTTTATTTCTTTGATTGTGTTCGTTACGGTCCTTTTCTCTATTCGTATTTTTATTTCTAATTTGTTGTACTTTATCAAGAGAAACTTTGCTGCCAAAACCCACTAGGAAATAAAGTAGTTAATAAAATAAATATAATTTGGATTATTTGAAAAAAAAAAAATTGTCAAGGCAACTGGATGTCCTGAATAATAACCGGCCAAGTGCGAGTCGGACTCGCGCATCGAGGGTTCCGTACCACTTAGGTAAAAATACTGTCTTAGCTATGGACGCGCAGTCACACAGAAGTATATTAAACTAGCGGCCCGCCCCGGCTTCGGACGGGTACAAAAATACGTTCAAAAATACCTTATTTTGAAAAACTACTTTTTTGATATAAATAGTTGGTTACTGTGGGTTATCCTTAAAAGATAGAGGAATACTATTACGGACTTTTCTTTAGAGCTCTTAGAGAGCAACAATTCTTCCATACATAACTTTCATATAAATGAAACCATTTACTCAGCGCACGCCCAGAAAGCTCTCAAGAGACACGTTTTTTTCCGACTCGATCGACAAACATCATCACAGTTCAGTTAATTTGCACTCAATATTTATGAATTATAGACTTAAAACTTTCTATTGAATTATTCTATCTATTAGTGAAAACCGGATCGAAATCAATATAGTAGTTCCTGAGTTTAGCGATCACAGACAGACATGATGGATGGATGACGACAGAAAAACGTTTTCGGGGACTTTCTTTTATAATATGTAGTGATGATGCGCACGAGTCCGACATGCACTTGAGCAGCTTTTATAATTTGTTGTTAGTCCATAGCTACAAACATACCAATTTTCACGCTTGCAAGTGCTGCCATTTGTACGATAGAGCTAAAACAAAAAAAAAAATTTGTATGGGAGCCTCCCTTAAAATTTTGTATGTTTATTACTTGTTTGTTGTTACAGCGGCAAAAAATATTAATTATGTGTGAAAATTTCAACTGTCTACCTAATACAGTTCATGAGATACAGCCCGCTGAAAGACAGATAGACAGACAGACGGACATCGAAGGCATATAAATAGGGTCCCGTTTTTCACTTTTTGGTACGGGAACCTAAAAAACCAGTGAAAAGAAACAAGGGAGGCCTTTACCCGAAAGTAAGCCTACAACGTCTAATGTAAAATGAGATAAATTTTGTCTCTATGTTATATTCTCTGTGGTTTCTAAAAAGTTCAGATTTTGAGGGTACCGTATTTCGGTATTTACAGCGTTAGAGAGTTATTGGCATAATTTCGGCACGATCGGGATTCTAGAGATGCCTAAAGGGATCTTTGGGGGATCGAAGCATTTGTCCGTGGGCTTAAGATTGTTTATTAATTAATACCACTGCGCCATTCTCAAGCAATATTCCGATGGGTCGACTCTTTTAATGAAATACTTCGAATTTCTAAATGGATGGTTTTGGAATTACTGAAATTCCAAAACCGGGTATTTGACGGACGTTACAACAAAATAAAAAAGGGAAGGTTTCGGAACCATGCATCTTGTTCGATAATACAACCGTAGAAGTAGGTAGTAGTGAATCTGTTATCATCGTATAATATCCTCCGCCAACTCAAGGTGATTTTTCGACATAAAAAAGAACACATCAACTTTAACACGTTGGACTTTGTACCGTTCTTATTTCAATAGACGTACGGGCACTAGACGTAGAGTCGCACTGTGAGTGTCAAGCTTGACTTGTCGTTGACTGTACCTAATTGCTGGTGTGGAGGAGATAAGTATAACCATATAACTGGAGAAGCCGTAACTTTGTATGTCATGAAAATATTAACTTTTAAGGATAACAAAGTTCTCAAATGTGATAACGTAAAAGCCATTTTGATATGTTATATCGAAAAAAATAATAATAAAGGATAGCAAAGAATTCAAATATGATAATGTTGCATATTTTTAGAATCAGCTTCCAAGAAAAAGGTTTTAGAAAAAAAAATAAACCCCATTCATACAATTGATTTATTCCCTGCAAGCGCCGCGCCGCCGCGAATCACTAAAATGTTCCCTCCACACTGACAAACACTGATAGAAAGCGATTAGCACATTTTTGACGTTCAGAAGAACATCCTGGACAAACACATACCTGGTAGTAGTCAGTAAGGCAAAGGTAACTTTGAAAAAAGGTATTCGTTTGGATCATAATCTAAATACAAAAAGATATAGTACGGTCAGTTAGCTGTTTCACGTAGGACACGCCTTACAATTTCACCAATTTTTTTCCAGGTACTAGTTAGGTACATAGCTCTCAATTTTTGATGGGAGCCAATTCTTGAATTTCAAAAAAAATCCATAGAAAATTCAAGAATTGGCTCCTATCAAAAATTGAGAGCTATGTGCCTAACTAGTACCTGGAAAAAATTTGGTACAATTTGGTGAATTTGGCGATATAACTTGACTTTGACTATAAGGGACCGGACTAATAAGCGTTTTGACCTTCTTAACTAGAAGACAAAAATCCACGGAATTAGGCTAGGGTTCTAACAGGCTAATTCAAAATTCAAATTGACTTATGTTTATTGTATCAACCCTGTAAATTCAAGCATATTGCGAGCTAAAAGCGCTCTTTTGATCGCGTGGGTTTTCATTCTTTTTTTTCCACCATGGCGCCACTTTATTTGTAAAGCGATGTAGTTTAGCTGACGTCATTAAGATATTTTAATATCCAACAATGATTAAATGATTTTGAATTTGAGTTTGAACTGTAACAGATGAATCATTCTCACATTCAACCTTCATCGATCGGACTCTGACGGGATTTCGATGGTTTCGAAACTGAATGTAAATAACTTTTATTTAAATAATAAATCAGGGTAGAATCACGTTGAAAAAGGCTCTATATTTGGTTTTTAAAATGTTTTTAATCCCGGATTTAATCCGCGATGTGTTTACGGTTACGGCTTTCGTTAGTAGATCATGGACCAATATTTTATATACATGTAGATACCGAAAAATAATGTCTACGAATATTTTATTTTTATTTTAGCTTATGCCAATTTGGGATTAAGCAACTAGAAAATGATCACTGAGGAACAGAACGCGTCGAGGCCGACATGGCGCGAATGGCTAAAGGCTGGCTACAGAATGCTCAGGATCATCATAATAATAATCACAACAATCATTTATTTGGTAATATAAATTACATGTCATCAAATACTAAAATATATCAAAATTACATCATGTATCTTTAAATTAAAATAAAGTATGTACTAATAAGTCCTTACTTATTAATATTTAAAGTACCTGGTCGACCGAGCTTCGCTCTATGATAGCCGCCTCAACATTAAAATATCATCGGGTGAGCAAGCTATGCTACTCGCTAACAGATGGCGCTGTAACTTTCTGTCTACAACACGGTATTTTTTTAAAAATGCCTAAAAACATGGGCAAAACGATTTTTCCCAAACATATTTGTAATAGGTTTCTCGAAAACAGTTCTAACTATTTCAATGAAATTTACTATACGGGGGTTTTAGGGGGCGAACAATCGATCTCTATAGGTCTCATGTCTGGGAAAATATATTTTCTACGTTTTAAAAAAAAATTGCGCATTTTAGAAACCCTTGTGGGCTTTCGCTAAGATTACACAGAGCGAAGCTCGGTCGTCCAGGTACATGTAATTTACGTTATTGAGCGCGTTACAGACCATCTAACATCCAATACTTTCCATGTGATCAAAGTCAATAAGTTCGAAACGAAACATCATGTTTCAGATTTAATGTATTCTGCGGTCCCTATTATTTACCACACTTCGGGTTTGTTCTCTTACGGTACATAAAAATTGTTGTGGAAAGGTTCTTGGTCAACCAACAGCAAATATCCTATAGATTTTACTTTGGTTCATAAATGTATGGAAAATGGGACACGAAAGGCCGTATCTTTTGACTGTTACGTCAGAAGATTGAAATTTTTACACCTTCAAGGGTCTACGTATTTTAATATTTGATATAAATTTTAACTTGATACCCTTTACCCGTTCGTGTGATAAAGGGTTTTGACAGATAGAAAGACAGACTGACAACAAAGTGATCCCTCGTTTCGTTTTTTTTTCTTTTCAGGTACGGAACCCTATAAAGAACTACTACGGCGATCAATAAGTAGTTACAATGATCCAAAATAATAAAATGTACAAGGTACTTTTCGACACTTAGCTTCAAAATATAATCAGACTCTGAATACCGAAATTTGCCAATGCTTCAAAAGAGTCCGAGCATATAACCAAGAAATGAGAAAAAGATACCAAGTGCGAAAGAAGTGTATTAAATGCGCGTGAGTCCGACAAGCTTTTGATCATAATTATATACACCAACGGATAAACTCACGTTTTATATTAACGGCATATGACCGACAAGTTTCTATCTTTTCGAAGATCTTCTTTAGGTAGGTCGAGGTCGGCAGTTTCATGGACTGCCGTCTGTCGCCGTGGCATGGTGTCAATCGGACTATTCGTTCAGCCGCTAGGCCAAAGCATGACGGACAGACCGACCGACCGACGGGCGGACATTTTTGGGAGACTTGCTTTTTATGATGTATAAGTGATATAGAACACACGCTCCGCTTGAAAGTAAAAATCGAACAAAAATCGCATAAAACACATTTTGTAGTAGGGAACCCCCTGACGTGACTGCGCGTCCATAACTAAGACGGTATTTTTACCTTAGTTGTACGGATACGGAACCCTTTGTACGCGAGTCCAATTCGCACTTGGCCAGTTTTTGATTATTTTATTATTTATTAGTATATCGACTATAATATATTAAGACAAATTATTCGAAATCGTCAATCAGCCACCCTTTACGGCTCTAAAGAAAAAGTTTTTTTTTTTTTACTTTAAAATAACTTTAATATGCAGAATGTTTTTTTTTTACTTTTTTTAAATTTACGTTGTCATGCATGGTGCTTTAGGATATTTGTGCACTGGAAAGCAAAACTGTGTCAAGCCGGAACAAACGTTATAACCACAAGCCTGTGACTCCACAAAACGGCAGGTGCTGTAACAGCCCAATATTGAATTTCAAATTTTTGTTTTTGCATATGTATTCGAAAACAGTGTGCGGTGGTAGGTAATTACGTAAGCAACAAAGAGCGCAAACGTATGTATATTGGGCAGATTTTTTATTTTTTGTTTGTAAATTGGGTTTTAATATTTTTTAAGGTTTATTCAGATGCGAAGCTTTTCGTTCAGTTTGGGTAACATAAATTAGGTAAGATTTTTTCATCCCATCTACCTATTCGAAAATCGCTGAACGGTTAGTCAATAAAGGCGAACAAAATAGCTGTTTTCTCCAAGAGACTTTCGTAGCGGGTAAAAATGGGAATTAAAATTAAATGTAGGTCCACCATAGGGATATTTTAGGTCAACCATAGAGGTCGAACCAAAATATTGTATAAAAAAGGATACCTTCCAGTTGTACTATTAAATTGTATGATGAATATAAAAAAAGAAATCTGCTTGAAATGTAAACAAGACTACCAACCAAAGAGGTTCTGTTCCTAACTGATACAAAAATGTCAATAACATTTTCAGTGTTGTTACAAATATTACTTAATTAAAACCTTTTGAAATGGCAAATATTTTCTCCTTAGAATTTATTAATTTGCATATGCTTACTAATGGTACATGTTTATCTGCGGTAGAGATATTAATTGAAAACTCGGCTCGAGTTACTGCTGACATAGATTTTAGAACTGTTACACCAATGGAAATAAAAAAAATTGTTGGTCAGATGATTTACAAAACCTCTTCGGGTTATGATGATATTCCAATATCCATAATCAAGGAAAATATAGATCACTTGGCAGTACCTCTCGCTAATATGTTCAATAGCTGTGTAGAGAAGGGTTTGTTTCCCGATCAATTAAAAATTGCCAAGATTGTACCAGTTTTTAAGAAAATGTCAAAACTGGATCCAAAAAATTACAGGCCCATTTCGTTACTGCCAACATTTTCAAAAATTTTTGAGAATATAATTAAACGTAGACTATTAGCACATTTTAACTGTCACAAGGTACTTAATCCTAGGCAATTTGGATATAGAGAGGGAGTTGGGACTTCAGATGCTATGGACAGGTTATCGGGAGATATTATCATTAATATAAATGATAAGTCAAAAGTGCTGGGCTTATTTCTAGACCTAAGTTCCGCTTTTGATATGGTCGGCCACCAACTTCTATTAAAAAAGTTAGAGCACTATGGAGTCAGGGGAACGATTCTGCTTTTGATAGAAGCATATTTGCTGAATCGAAAACAATTTATAGAGGTAAAGCAAATGGGAGTAGATGGTTCGGAAATCGTTGGTAAATCTAAGCTCATGTGTTGGCTACACCAACACGAGTTCGGGGTTCACCGGGTGCTTTGTGACTTAAACACGAGATCAAGTTTACAAATCGTCTTTATTAAACACACAAGTTCAAACAACGATAACAACAGGTAATAACAAGAGTCAACAAGAGTCAAACAGAAAACTTAACAAGTGACGAGCACGCAGGCTCAGACGAGTTCGCGGGCACTGGCACTGACACTGACTAGTCACTAACTAGTTTTCACTGTCTTGTCAACTCCTTGAGTGGACTGTATAACGTTCACTTGTTCACTGCACTGTACAACTGACTGTTTCCAACTGTGTTCGGATCGTAGACAGAACTGGAACTGTATCTTCGACTGTACTGTGCACTTGTATTCTTGAGCTGTAGACTGTGGTCGAACTGCAACTGTGACTGTGACTGCAGCTGCAACTACAACTGACTTCTTCAAGTGGACTGTATAGGGTTCGTTCACTACAGGAGAGTTCTCGACTGTAGACTGGAAGTTCACAGTAGACTGGACGATTCACTCAGTTGACTGGAACGGTTGACAGTTGATTACTGGACGATCACTCAGCTTCGAACTGTGTCGAATGCTTGCTTGTGGGTTCTTCTCGCTGCAGCGCAGCTGCAGCGGGGAGAGCCTTTCTGGCCTGGGGCCACTGAGGCTGGTTTCCATCGACGCCTGCAACTACAGGCGTGTCACGGGGGCGGCCTCCCGAGGGGCCTGTCGAGTCCGGTCTTCACGCCGCGGCGAGGCAGCCCACCAGGTGATTCCCCGTTGGGGGAGGCCTAGTGATCGCCTACGAGCCAGCGGCGGCTTCTCTTCGTCGGAGGTGGGCGGGCGCGGTGCGGCGTCGGCAAGCTTGCGCGGCGCGCGCGCACCGCGCACGTCGTGGTTGGGGGCTGGTGGTAGGGGCCCACAGTCCTGACTACTCGACGGGGAGTAGTGGACGTGGGCTGCCTGGTGTGGAGGGGAGGGGCCTCAGCATCCTGTCCTCATGCGAGCCAGGATGGAGACACCCTCCGTGACTATCGCCGCCGGGTCGGTGCCTGCCCTCACGGCCTTGTGGACGGAGAGCAGGAGCTCGATGGCGAGGTCAATGGCGTCGGCAGCTTTACTAGAGGTTGCCCCCGGGTGCTTCACCATCTTGCCCACGTCTTGTGGGACGGTGACCGCTTCCTGGGGCATCTGATTCGCTGTGGATGTGGCAGCTGTGCTGGAAGGTGCCTTCGTCAGCTTCGCCTTCTTCCCGGCAGTGTACGGGGCGGCGACCGCTTTCGAAGGCGCTGGCTGTGACTGGGTGGGGCCGGCTGCAGTTGCGGCGGCGGCGGCTGTGGGTTCGGCGACGACCCTGGCCGGTGTTGTGGGCTGGGTGGAGGTTCGCGGTGCGGTGCCGGCTTTCTTGTTGCGATCCTCGCGGCGCAGGATTGCGCGCGCGAGGCTGTTCGCCGGGTGGGCCTTCCCGCAGTTCGCGCAGGTGGCGGGCTCGGTGCGTGGGCGTGGGCACTCCTTCGCCGGGTGCTCCTCGCCGCAGCAGACGCAGGCTTGCCGCTGGTGGCAATTGTGCGTGCATCAGCTGGCAGGCCGCGGACCGCGACCTTAAGCGACTTCTCGGCTTGGCATCCCCTTGCCATAGGGACGCACGTTTGGCGCATGGCCCAGCTGCTGCATGAGCCGGCGGGGTGCCGGTTGCGGGGTGGGGGGGGAGGCCGGGGGCCTGTCCCTCCTTTCAAGGCGCGGGTCACGCCATGGGACCTGCGTCGGCGGCTTATAGGTAACTAGGCTCTGTGGCGTAGGCTGGATGGCCCAGGGAGGCGGCTGTCGGGGGCCCGCGGTTGCGGGGGGCTTCGACGGGGTGCGGTGAAGCGGCGGCGAGGCGGGCGACTGTGAGGCGCGCTCGTTGGCGTACTCTTCCCGAAGGTAGAAGGCCTGGGCAACATTGCGGGGTGTCCTCGGTCGCTTCTTAACCTTCGCGATGGAGGCGGGGGGAGTCATGTCAACCCAGAATACCCACCGCGAGGTAATATCTACCGAATGTGGGTAGTCAGAAAAAGTGCGCGGACTGGATCTAACCTCCTCGACGCGACAGGCGAGATCCCTGTGTCGAATGGTGGATTTGGCCGCGCTTATTTAATTTAATTTAATTTATTTATTTAGGAAATCTTACAGCATTAAATGTGTTTATAAACATAAACATAATACATCGAGCTTGCCAATTAAAAAGATCTCACAGTTAAACATTTAGAAGTTAAATTAAGTTATATCCTGCTAGCGCCGGCCGGAACTAGCGTACGACACGCCAAGCGCACGCAGTCTATCTCGCTCGCACGCGCTGGCCGTCTCGCTCGCTTTGTGCTCTCGCGGCGTCGGTGCGGGGCGCGGGGGCGGGTGATGTTCGTGCGTAGCTTGCTCTGGTACTTGAGAGTTGCGTTCTGTGTCACCGTCCGCAACATTCTCCCCCCGGCGAGAGCCCGCAGTCCCTGTTCATATGGGTAGGACGGCGAGCTTCCTTACAGGGCGTCGTATAATGCCAGCCTTGGTGCGTACTTCTGCGTTTCTGATTACGCCGTCGGGGCCGGTGAATGTGCGTGCGACGACTCCCCTTGGCCACACGTTCCGTGGCATGTTCGGGTCGGTGATGGTGACGAGGTCTCCGACAGCGATGTTGTTGTTGGTGGTTGTACCTCCCCTCGGTACTAAGGTTGGGAGGTATTCAGTGGTATCTGCTAGCGCTTGACTTCTTCTCCAGGCGCGTCGGTCCAACTGAGTGCAAGGTCCGGTGCAGGGAAGGCCTGATGATGTCCCGATCAGGAAGTGGTTCGGGGTGAGCGCCTCAGGGTCGTCGAGTTCTACCGGAACGTGGGTGAGCGGTCGGCTGTTGACCGCGTGTTCTGCTTCCACCAGGAGGGTTGTCAGCACTTCTTCTGATGGTATTTGTTCATGCAGCGTTCCTTTGAGTGCAGTCTTGGCTGATCGCACTAGTCGCTCCCATGCGCCGCCTTGGTTCGGGGCACCCGGTGGTATGAAGCGCCACTTGAAGCGTTGTGTGAGCGCGAAATCTTGAAGTTGAGGCAGCCACTCTTCGAAGGCTCGTCGAAGTTCATTGTCGGACCCCCGGAAGATGGTCCCGTTGTCGCTATAGATGATGCGGGGCCAATCTCGTCGTGCTGCCATTCTTCTCAGCGCCATAATTGCTGAGTCCGTCGATAGTGAGGGCACCACTTCTAGGTGTACTGCTCTACTGCTCCTTCAGCGAAGGCGTCCCAGTCTGTCCTCACTCTGGGAGGGCGTGGGACGATTGTGGGCGCCTCGTCCAAGATGAGGAGGACGGGGCGGTGGTCCGACGGAAGGTCAAGGCAGACCTGCTGTCCTGGGGGCGTGCGCAGTCCCTGGTGCACAGCTATGTCCAGCACGTCGTCCATGAGTGGGCTCCTGGGGTCGTGGCGTGTTGCCTCTGGTGGCCCGCTGATATCGTAGCTGTGATCCAGGGAGTCAAGGTGCAACAGGCGTCCGGCAGTGTTAGTTGTGGTGCTGTTCCAGGCCGTGTGCTTTGCGTTCAGGTCCCCTGCGGTGACGGCGGGCGGAGGAAGGTTGAGCGGGCTCAGCTGGTTGTGAGCCCTTTTTCTTCTTTTTCCCCTTCTTGCCTGGTTTCTTGCCGGTGGCGCCACGAGGGATGGCGTCGTTGGCGGGGGCCATCAGTGAGGCAGCAGCCGTTTCCGCGACCGCTTGCGTCTCCTCCTGACGCGGCTTTCCTTGCCCGGAGCGAGGGGCAATGCCGGCCTTCTTGTTCCGTGACTCCTTGCGCTTGATGTTGCACTGGACCGAGTTTGCCGGATGAGGGCCTCCGCAATTGGCACAGGTGGCGGGTTCGGCAATGGGTCGGGGGCAGTCACGGGCAGCATGTTGTCCGCCGCACTTATTACATATACACGCAGCGAATTTGGCGGTGGCAGTTGTGTGACGAGTGTCTGAAGCCTTGGCAGCGGTGACACAGGTGTTGGTGCGGCGTCGGGGGACGCTTGGCTATCGGGGTGCAGCACGAACTTGAAAGGCTGCGGCGGCGGAGTCCCGGGGGCTCAGGTTGGGGGCATAGGTCTGCCCCTGAGCCGAGGGTCGCGTGAAGCTCGCGACGTCCCCTCGAGGCTGTAGGATCGTGCGAGTACGGGGGTTGAGGGCGGCTGTCTCTTGCGGAGGGGCGCCTGGCACATTCTCATTAGTTCGGCACAGTGGCGCTTGTGGGCTCCCGTAGGGTCCTCATCAGTCTTTGAGCGGCGGCGTCGTCTGCGCACGGGTGTGGCGAGCGCCTCCTGCTGCTCGGCAAGCTCTATGGCGGCCAAGTCGCTGGGAGGCAAGTCTTCAAGGTCCCCCTGATCTAGGGCCTGGAGGCGCAGATAGGTGGCCATCCACCTGAGCATCCCTAAGGACAACACTTGAGAGGTGAGCTTTGATAAGAAATAAAGGTCCCTCTCATACGTTGTCCTCAGTGAGCCCGGGGATAGCCCACTCCCCAGGTACGGGGGTCTCGCTGCGTCGGTAGAGGCAGCGGCGGATGCGGCGACTTCAGGGGCAGCGGGGGCTGCGGGGGTAGCGGGGGCAGCAGAAGCTACGTCGGCGGCGAACGCGGCGTCAGAGGGGTGAGGCTGATGTTCTGCCTCGTCTTCGGGCGCGCCAGTGGTTGGCGGCCTAGGTGAACCGACTCCCTCCATTATAGGGGAAGGGAGTGCTGCAGCGACTTAGGCTTGGGAGGCGCAGGGCCAGTTACCGACACCCTAACCCGGGGCTTGCCGCTGGTGGCAGACCGGGCTCGAATGCACGGAAAAGGGCAGCCCCCCTCACCGGCAGTCGTCGGGGCAACGGGCGGTCGGCGCCAGGGGGGTTGTGGTTTCCCCCTGGGCGCTACTCGGGGGCGCTGATCCTCAGGAGCAGCTTCCGAGTTCGCAATGAGTAATATGTCGCTCGAGCAGGTAGACGCGAAAAATTATTTTATCCTCATACCCACAGGTACGGTACCTGCGGGCATGTAAACAAACGGTTGTTTACACCCACGGCCGGATCGTGCGGTAGGGAGAAATATCCTCGCGTATGGACGGTATTCTTGAAAAACTCTCTTGGCCAATCCTGTGTGGAATGATGGATTTGGCCGCGCTTATATCCTGCTAGCGCCGGCCGGAACTAGCATACGACACGCCGAGCGCACGCTGTCTATCTCGCTCGCACGCGCTGGCCGTCTCGCTCGCTTTGTGCTCTCGCGGCGTCGGTGCGGGGCGCGGGGGCGGGTGATGTTCGTGCGTAGCTTGCTCTGGTACTTGAGAGTTGCGTTCTGTGTCGCCGTCCGCAACATCATGAGCGTACTCAGGGGAGTTCCTCAGGGCTCAACGCCAGTCGCGTCTTAATTTCGCATCCGGAAGTTTTTATTCTACCCTCATTTTTGAGCACTTTTTTCCGGCATAACATCTGCCACCCTCCTGCCCCCGGCCGCCCGGGGGTAGGATTACTTCGTGCGGACGCGTCTCCCAGCCACGCCGCCACACCCAAATAGGGAGCCATGGCTCCCACGCTGCCGCGCTCTATAGGACGAGGAAGAGTGCAGAAGCACAAGGCGGAACCCAACCCCGCCCACGAAGCCTTAGCCCGTCTCGACACCGCCGCGGACCTCGCGGCCGCAAGTGGGCACTCCCCCCCGACGCTCATTGTATCGCCGAGAAGAAGCCGCGCCGCCCAGGCGACTATTTGGAAGCCTCCAGACTGCCTGCCGCATTGGATGCCGAGCACGCAGAATTTTGTGAGCACCCCGTTCTCGACGCGTGACCCGCGTCTCCAGAGGAGGGCTAAATCAAGCAACCCTCCCCCTGCATCCAGCATGGTTCCACAACCGGCACCCCGTCGAATTACCCCACCGCCCCAACCGACGATGGATACGACTACGCCGCCGCCGTCCACTTCGGCAACCCCGATCCCGCCTCCCGTCTCTTACGCGAGGATGGTCGCCGCCCCCTCGCCGCCCCCTTCGTCGAGGAAGTCGCCGGCCACCACTACCGAGCAGCCAGCCGCCAGCAACACCCAGTCGGTGCGGAAGCTACCACCCATTGTGGTGGACCACTTCCCCGACTGGGCATACCACCTGCGCGTGCTCAAGGGGCAACTGGGTCACGCGCCGAACGTGCGTCCCTTTGGCAAAGGGATGCGCTTCTTGGCGCGCTCCGAGGGAGAGTTCCGGGCCTACCAACGTTACCTCACCGCGCTGGAAAGGCAGACCAGACTCTCCTGGTACACCTACGCGCCCAAGCAGGAGAAGCCGCTCAAGGTCGCCATCCGCGGCCTCCCAGCTGATGCCAACCCCGACACGATCGCCGCCGAACTACGTGCCTTGGGCTACAAACCGGAGTTTGTACGCCCCATCCGAGCCCGCCAAGATCGCCCAGGCTGCGTGCACTTCGCGCAGCTCACCCGCACGCCTAACCTCACCCCGGGTATATACGCAGTTACAGAGCTCCTGTGTATTCCCGGCGTGAAGATTGAGGGATGGCGTGCCAAGCAAGGAGTCCCGCAGTGCCACCGATGTCAGTCGTTTCACCACAGCTCCCACAACTGCCACCGGAGGCTAGCCTGCGTGTGCTGCGGGGGTGAACACACCGCGAAGGAGTGCCCACGACCTCGCACCGAAGCCGCCACCTGCGCCAACTGCAGGAAGGACCATCCCGCCAACAGCCTCACGTGTGCGGTCCTGCGCCGTGAGACCAAAAGCGGGAAAGCCAAACCTACTACGAAGACTCCCGCGCAGCCAGTCGCACCGGCGCGCGTGATAGCGGTGCCCTCGGGAGAGTCAAACGCGCCGGGGTCACTTATGGCCTCCGCGAATGAGCCCGGGGGGACCACGAAG
The DNA here is from genome assembly GCA_947532105.1 of Athrips mouffetella. NCBI lineage: Eukaryota > Metazoa > Arthropoda > Insecta > Lepidoptera > Gelechiidae > Athrips > Athrips mouffetella. Next base: position 2,743,476 of record OX383958.1, read on the forward strand.
AAGAGGAAGGGGAGGGGGAGGAGGAGAAAGGGGACCTCCGTCACCATCCCATCTCAGCCTGCAGCTCCGATTGCGGTCGTCGCCCCGCCCACAGCGGGGAAGAGCACGAAGCAATCGGAGGCGCCATCTACAGCCGCTGCCCTCCAGCTATCGCTTCCGAAGCCTTCGGAAGCGGTCGCCGCCCCACAAGCCGTGGGTACGAAGGCGGAGCACCCGAAGGAGGCGATCGACTTCGCCATTGGACTCCTGCTCGATCTACTGCAAGCAGTACGGGCGGGCAGGGACCCAACGCGGATCGTCATGGAGGGTGTCTCCATTCTGATCAACATGCGATCAGGGTGTTGAGGCCCCTCCACTCCTCACCAGGCAGCCCACGTCCACTACTCCTCGGCGAGTAGTTAGGACTGTGGGCCCCTCCACCGTCATCAAAGTCGCCGCCTGGCTTGTAGGCGCTCACTAGGCCTCCCCCAACGGGGAATCACCTGGTGGGCTGCCTCGCCGGCGGCGTGAAAATTCACCTTCAGGGCATTGCCCACAATCACCGCCGGGTCTAATACCCGGTGAGAAACTGCTCGGGCACGAGGTTCGCCTCATATACCCGCACCCGGACCCGCACAAGGGTCGAGGAAGAAACTCCAGTCAGTCTCAGGGCTCAATCCTCGGCCCATTACTCTTTTTGATTTTTACGAATGATCTTGTAAATTACATATCTAATGTTGTACCTGATGCTCGTTTAGTTTTATATGCGGATGATACCAACGCTATTCTATCTAAAACAACTTTAGAAGAGCTAGAAATAGTTGCTAGTAATATGTTGACAGCCTTTCATATTTGGTTCTCTTCTAATGATCTCCAAATTAACGTAGGAAAAAAAAGTGCATTACTTTTTAGAACAACGATTAGGAATAAGGCAAGCATACATTTAGAACTTAACAACCAAAAAATTTAATTGGCACATGAGGTAAAATTCTTAGGTATTCATGTTGATGATCTTCTAAATTGGAAAATGGAAGTTAACACCATTGAAAGTTCTATTAGCTCTGCATGTTATGCATTAAGAACATTACGGGATATTTTGCAGATCGATCAACTCAATATGGTATATGCCGCCCTAGTAGAGTCAAAGTTACGCTATAGTATTAAGTATTGGGGTAATAGCTATAACTATAACATTTCCAAAGCTTTTATAATTCAAAAGAGAGCCATTCGGACAATAGCCCATATTCCTCCTTGGGAATCGTGTAAACATTATTCAAAAAGTATAAGATACTACCAGTGCCCTCGCTTTACATACTGGTGTTGTTAGTGGACATATTTAAGCATAGGGATTTATATGAATCTGAATCGGATATGAATATTCGATTCAAAAGCAGGAGACTTGATTTAAATAATTTAATTCAACCGCATCTTGACATTGTAAAACATAGTCCTGGATATCAAACCGTAAATATATTTAATAAATTACCGTTAGAACTGAAAATAATCATGGATCCTATGGATTTTAAGAAAACATTAAAAGCGTTTCTCCTTGATAAAGTTTTATATAATATTGATGATATCTAACTATTAGAATGACATGTAATTTTATAATTAGTACCTGCTGACTGTGATAATAATTTGTTTGACTTTGTGATATAGTATTTTAACATTGTGATATTTGATTGATAAGTATGTGATATTCTGATTATTTTTTGTTTATTGTTTACAAATTATTTGTTTAATATTAAGTATTCGCACACAGTCACGTACTTTTTTAGAAAAAATAAAAATATGATTTTTAGTATTGTTTCATCAAGTAATGGTATTTTATACTTAAAATTAATGACGAGTGTGTGTCTCAATAAGCCTCTTATTCTTTTCTCATAGAGGTAGATAAAAAGAAGAGTGTATTACGCGGCTGCAAAAATATTTTTACCTTGGGCGACCTATTGAATCCCTCGCTACGTTCAGGATTCTACTTTAGAATCCCTCGCCATGCTCGGGATTCTACTCAAGAATCCTTCACTTCGCTCTGGATTCAAAATAGCGCCCTTGCCTTAAGAATATTATTTTACAGCCTTGTGTGTGATACAATCTACTATTCATCATTGGTTGGAAGGGAAAACAAAATGAAAGGGAAATTTTTACAAAAGTAAAACAATATATATTAGGAAATCTCACTTTACTCCACCTGTACCTACCAGAGTGAATCTAAATCGCCCATGGTGCGTAGGCACCATTTTGGGACGGAACGCGCAAATAAAAAAGAAAATCAAAATAATATTATATTAAAACGTTTATAATATAAAAAAAATTACAAAGTACAGAAACCGACTCGTGGAGGGAGACCTTTGATTGTGCTCAGAAAGGTTTCAATCTTGTATCTGAATGGTTGTTTAGAAATGTGTTGACACTAAATGTTGGCAAAACTAAATATATGACTTTTTCTATCAGGAAACGTGACCAGCCTGAACCAGATTCCTTTAAAATAGTAGCCCACGCGTGCTCGGCAATTCCAAATTCTGTCTGCTCATGTCGTGTGCTTGAATCTACCTCTTCGGTTAAGTATCTTGGGATTATTATTGATCATGGTCTTAGTTTTGTTCCTCACATAGACTCCCTTACTAAAAGAACACGTAAACTTATTTATGTTTTTAAAAATCTTAGGCATGCCGCAGATAAAAATACGTTGCAGTTAGTTTATTACTCCTTATGCCAGGCCATTCTTGGTTATTGCATAACATCCTGGGGTGGCGTTTATAAATCAAATCTTTTAAAGCTGGAACGATCACAGCGAGCAATATTAAAAGTTAGTAATTTCTTACCCTATCGCTTCCCAACTAAAAAACTATATGTTTATACGAAGGTGCTATCAGTTAGACAACTGTATATCATCATCATCATCATATCAGCCGAAAGACGTCCACTGCTGGACATAGGCCTCCCCTAAAGATCCCCATGACGACCGGTCCTGCGCTGCTCGCATCCAGCGGCTTCCCGCGACCTTGACAAGATCGTCGGTCCACCTTGTGGGGGGCCTGCCAACGCTTCGTCTTCCGGTACGTGGTCGCCACTCTAGAACCCTTACGCCCCATCGGCCATCGGTTCTTCTTGCGATGTGCCCTGCCCACTGCCACTTTAGTTTAGCGACTCTCAGAGCTATGTCAGTTACTTTTGTTCTTCTGCGGATCTCCTCATTTCTGATTCGATCTCGCAGAGAGACTCCGAGCATAGCCCTTTCCATAGCTCTTTGGGTGACCTTGAGCTTCCTTGACAACTGTATATACTAAATGTTATTCTTCTGAAACATTCTTTACTTACCTATGATCCTGATCAATTAGTGAACAGACGCCGCAGTTATAATATATGCACTAGTGTGTCCTGTCGTACTTCCTTTGCCCAAAGATCTTTCTACTTTCTAGGATCCTACTTATATAACTTTGTTAACAAAGAACTTAATATTTATGAACTTTTGAAAGCAGAAGTCAAGAAAAAGGTTTCCCTTTGGCTCATGTCATTAGATTATGATACGGTAGAAACCTTACTAATGCCATTATGTTGAAGTTACCAAGCCTACATACTACTCATAAATACCTACGCACTATAATATTCATACTCACACTACGTAATAGCGATGGCCGTTTTCTCGATCTCATTCTATGTAATTTTCCACTAGCGTCTGTGACCACTCCCATTAATTATCTTTCTAAATGTTACCAGAATCATCCTAGTCTATTGTTAAACATTGTTTATTCTAGTATTAATTATCTTCGTCCAAAGATGTCAAATAAATTTAATTACTATAAGGCAGATTATGAGTCAATTATAAATGAGTTAGGTAAAATCAACTGGAGAAGTAAATTATCTTGTTTCGAAAATGTAAACGAGATGTTATCGGAATTTTATAGCGTCTTGTACGCTACTATTGAACGATTTGTGCCGAAGAGCAGATCATCAGAATCTAGCAGTCATTCATGGCTCAGCAACGCATTTTGCAGGATATTTGCAGAAAAAGAAAAAATTCGTATAAAATACCGAAAGTATGGCAACCCACGCGATGAGTTGGAATATCAACTTTTAAGAAATCGATGTCATGATATCTTTGACAAGTGTTACAGTAATTACAAAAACACGATTGAATCCAATATTCCGAAAAACCCGCGAGCGTTTTGGAATTTCATAAAATACAAAAGAGGCGGTAGCTCTACAATTCCAGCAACTATGAAAATGGACGAAAAGACTGCTAACTCAGGATCAGATATTTCAAATTTATTTGCCGATCATTTTCACTCTGTTTATTCCTCGGATCTTCCCTATGAAATCCCTGACAATATTCCTCAATTAGCTACGAGTATAAACAGTCACATTTCTACCGTAAACATAAGTGAAAGAGATATATTAAAAAAAACTAAAGATATTGATATTTTGAAGGGTGCAGGACCTGATTCAATTCCACCACTCTTTGTCAAACGTTGCCGTACAGTATTAGCTCTTCCTCTGTCCATAATTTTTAACCATTCTCTAAAAAACGGTCAGTTTCCTGATGTATGGAAAAGGGCCCGAATTGTCCCTGTTTATAAGAAAGGAGATCAAGCTAGTGTTAAAAATTATAGACCCATATCTCTCCTGTCATGTTTTTCTAAACTATTCGAATCACTTTTATATCCCACAATTTCTACATTTATAGATGAAAATTTGTCCGAACACCAACACGGCTTCAGAGCCGGTCGTTCTACTCTTACCAACCTCATTCCCTTCATTTCCGAGCTTTCGACAGAGCTTGACAATGGTTCACAAGTCGACGCTGTTTACACCGACTTTAGTAGCGCGTTTGATAAAGTGAATCACCACATTCTTTTACGAAAGCTAAACTTATTCGGTATTGCAGATCCACTGCTTCAATGGTTCAAGTCATACCTTAATCATAGACCTCAAAGTGTCGTTATCAACGGTTACGAATCGAAGAAATATTTCGCTGAATCAGGTGTCCCCCAAGGCTCTCATTTGGGACCTCTACTTTTTTTAATTTTTATTAATGACATAACATCACAAATAAAACACTGCAGTAAATCTCTTTTTGCCGATGACTTAAAAATCTTTAGACCTGTAAAATCGCAATCAGATGTAATGCTAATTCAAAATGATCTAGACAACATAAAATCCTGGTGTGACTCAAATAGTATGACTCTCAATGTAAATAAGTGTTACCACATTAAATACACCCGTAAGAAAAAACCGCTTGTTACAAAGTACGAGATTGGTGGCGTGGCATTAAATGAGGTTAATGAAATCCGAGATCTGGGTGTTATCATTGATAGCAAGCTCAAATTCACATCACATATAAATAAAATTGTGACTAAAGCGGCCCAGTTGCTTGGATTCTTGAAACGTAATACGGTTGGTTTTAAAAAACCCCACACCAAACATCTTCTCTTTAATGCCTTCGTACGCAGCCATCTCGAGTACGCTAGTGCATCGTGGAGTCCTATCTATGCAGTTCACTCGCAACGTATTGAGAGTATTCAACGAGCCTTTACCTGGCACCTCGCTTACTGTTCTAGTGGTTTCTCACATAGACAACCCTATCAACAGCGTCTAAAAAAATTCGAAATGCTGAGTCTTCGTGACAGACGAAATTTTCATGGCTTGTGCTTCCTGCATAAACTTATCAATGGTAAACATAATCATCTCATTAACCAAATTTCTTTAAATGTACCTTTTAAATATCCTAGAAACAAAATCCAAAAAATATTACATATTCCTAATACAAGAACTAATCTTGTCACACCAATAGCCAAAATCTCCAATTATTACAATAGTATTAGCAATAAAATAGATCTCGATGTTTTTCATGACTCACTCTCTGTATTTAAAACTAAAGTTAATAGATACCTTAAAGACAATACATAAGTGATCTAACTATAATTACTTACTTTTGTTATTTTTTTTTTTTTTTTAAATTACGATAGAAAATGCTATGTACGCCTGAATTTTCTTAAGCATCAGTTATCTTACCTCTTTGCTATGTTGTAGTTATAGTTTAATGTTTAAGATGTGGCTGTACTATTTTAAATAAATAAATAAAATACGTACACTCACGTACACGCACACACACACTTTCATACTGACACACACTGAATTAATATTCTAGAATTATTTTAAGTTATATGTATATCTTTATCTCTTGCTATCTTTGTTCTTACTTTTTAAAGGAGTCTTAGCCGTGTGATTTTCGTGATGGGGTTGGGAGCCTGGTGATCTGTCATACAGGTTTTTCCTAGTACGGACACCAGGCTCTCACAAATCAACAATTTTTTATTGTATACCTACAAACTCCAAGTGTACCTACTTGATATATAGAAATTGTTTTTGTGAGAGCAAATAAACGCTTTATTTATTTATTATTATTTATTATTTACATCCCATGAAATGTCTCTAGAATTACCTTATCCAAAATCGTGCGTAACGGACGTATTGGGATACACTCACCAACCAAATTGAACAATATTTAGTTATACTCCTTTTATTTTAGTGCGTAAAAAATGAATAACACTTTATTGTACACTAAGCAAGAAAACAATCAACGAGTTTATAAGACTTGTAACTCTAAACTCATAAAGCAGTTCCGTCACTATTAAATTGCGCCTCGCGCGAAGCCTTGTCACGCGTAATTTTTTTTCTACTTACTAATTGACCGGATCAGTTTATAATTTTATATGGAGACTGAGATGGAGACTCGATTTTTTAAAATTGTATTTTAAAAAACCTTAATTTCCAGAACTTGATCGTAGAACATGAAGCCAAAGAATATATAACTTTTGTTCAGTTATCATGGACGAATAATACTAAAAAACGTAACCCGGAAAGAATTGAATTTGAAATTTTTTAAAAGAACTAATTAACTTATAGTTAATTTTATATTTTGAGAATTTTATTGTTTATTGTATATTATTAATTTATATGTGACTTTATTTTTATAATATGAGACCAAGAATCTCGAAATAAAATGATTTTAATTTAATTTAACTTATTTTATTTTTTTTTACTTAGATTATTTATTATTTATTTATTTACTCACAATTTAATGTTACAATTTCGGAACTTAACACTATAAACCTTCATAGGTTTTTAAGTGCTGCACACTTCTCATGACATAAATACTACAAATTACTTATTATTAAAAAACACTAACGACTTTAACAAAACAAGATGAGGGTAATACAATAAAAACTAGTTACACAAACAATAACATCACGGGCCCGGCTCAGTGTTAATTAGCGCCAATTAGCGCCCTCTAGTTTTATACTTTTCCGGGTTACGATTTCTAAAAGGGATGGTCAGTCCTTCTAATTGTTCGTCCATGGTTACATGGATGGAACTACCACCCGAGAGCTTTTGCGTGTTTCGTATTACACGTGGTATATACATATATTGTTTTGCCTCGTGTTCTACACTTTGTTTCAATTTTTCTAAGGATAGGTATTTTCCAATAGAGTGGCTGTAGTTACGTGCAACCTATTATAATTGCTGTCGATGAGAAAAACGTCCGCAAAATTGCTTTTTAATAGCTCGTCTTCTCATCCTATCGCTGCGTCTAACGTCCGACCAATCGTTGCTCGTTCAAATTTTCCTTTTTCTGAAACCTGTGACATTATTGCAACGGGCTATAGTTTTAATTTTTCTTCCGGTCTGTCCCCGGTCACAGAATTAATAATAGTCCCCGGTCTAATATAAGTAGTGAGAAAGTGTAAACCTAACCTTAATTATAGTAACGACCAAGTGTTTATTGTTTCGTTCTGTAGTGTATAGCCTTGTCTCGAGCGTATATGCTGCGCGCCACTCAGTCTGCGACCGACCGTACACGGAGAGAGTTGGCGTTGTGGTGTCTGCGTCGGCGAGCCGAATAAAGTGCTCAACATCCATAATCTGCAACGTTACAGTGGCGACGAGGATCAAAAGTGAGTACTTGTTGGAAAATACTTAAAACAAAAAAAAAGGAAAGGAAATACGTAATTTCACCAAATAGTGGTGGAAAAAATGTTTTGGCTTGATGTAAACAAGATAGTCATTCGGTCAGCTATAAATAGAACAGGTTCGAATGGTCAAAGGATGCGTACGAACCATCCAGATTCTGCATTATGTTTAAACCTTCTTTGGTTGGTGGTTTGAATATTTCAACCGAAGAAATCGGAACGGATAGAAGTTGAGATGTAGGTAGTACTTGTCAAGCCAAACTTTTTAAAGTTTTAAGGATACTTGAAAATAACCTATAGGGTGCCTGTAGGTTCCGCCGAACAGTGGTTCAGTCGGTCGTTGATAACTTGACACGGCGAGAAATTCTTATGATGAATAACTATGAACTACTTACCTACACAAATTTATTTAATTTACTATTAAAAGGGCTGACCCCCCATAATTGACCCACTGATGATGTGCGGTATATTGCGGGCTTACCAGTACAAAAGATACTAATACTTGGATACATATTTACCATAGGTTTTGATACCACTACCCATTTAATGATATTTGAACTGCTTTCCGTTTAAATATTCGTCCCGAATACTTACTATCTGGAACGTACTCGTTGAGTTTATTGCGTAGGTCCAAAAGGATTATAGTACCAAAAAAACTAACTATCTGGATGCTAACACAGCTCATGTTATTATATGCTGTTTTTACTACTATTTATAGAATAATTTACTTTGTTTGGATCTGACGAACCAGCCTTATCAACACCAGCAGACGGGGCACCCCCAGCAGACGGTGCACCCCCACCTCCTGCCTGCCGTGGATGTTTTTACAAGTGCCATTAAAAAACTTGATAATTACTTTGCTCCTAAACAGTGCAATTTATATGAGCGGCACATGTTCAGACTCCTTAAACAGGAGCCAAATGAAAAATTCGAAAAGTTCATTGTGAGACTTAGACAACAGGCGGAAAAATGTGACTTTACTGATAAAAATCAAAATATTATCGACCAAATCACAGAGAAATGTCTATCAAAGGAGTTAAGAAAAAAAATTCTCCAGATTGGTGATCATATTGATTTTGATAAAATAATAACAGAAGCAAATGCATTAGAAGTAGTGAACAAACAAATGGAAGAATTTGGCTCAAACAAAGATGAAACGGTGAACAAAATCGACTGGAAACCGAAGCCAAAGTGGAGTGGAAAAGGAAGAGTAGAAAAACCTTGTGAGCGATGTGGTAGTTATAAACATGCATCAAATGATATAAGTTGTCCTGCAAGACGCTTAGAATGCCATAAATATGGATTAGAAGGACATTACAGACAGTTTTGCAGAACCAAAAATATAAATAAGAGAAAATGGGATGATAGAAGGAACACGCGAAAGGATGACAGAAAGAACACTGGAAAAGACAACACGAAGAACACAGACAAGTATAAAAAAAAATATAAAACTGAAAGAGTAAATAACGTAGACGATACAAAAGAGGAAAAATAGTCTAAAGACACCTACTACATTTTCCACATCGATGATGATGACGAGTTCGACTGTATAGTGGGAGCTAGTAGATTCTGGGTGTAAACACAATTTGATTACGGAAACCACTTGGAACATGATGAAAAATAATAATGTGGAAGTGCGTAATCAAATTGGAAACCCTAACAAGGAGTTTATGGCATATGGCAGTAACGAACCTTTAAAAATAAAAGGCTCCTTTGAAGCTACTATGAAAGTAGGGAAGAAATCGGAGGAGGCTACGTTTTATGTCATCTCTAATGGAACAAGAAATTTGTTGGGAAAATCGACGGCGTTGGCACTAGGCATATTAAAAATCGGACTTGATCTAAATGTGAACAATGTTGAGGGAACAGTTTTTCCAAAGTTCAAGAATATTCTAGTGGAATTACCGATAGACGACTCCGTGTCACCAGTATCACAACCTTACAGGTAGGAGATGATCGATGTTTAAGTAATTCCAAGTGATTGATTACGTTTTTTGTTAAATTATTTTACAGTCAAAGAGGCTAATATGTTATTTTAATTAGAATTTGCATTCCGGGGTAGGAGGAACTTTTTGTTGAAACTCCATAATTTTGTTGATTAGCTAAATGTGATTTTGGAAAAATAAATGAACTAATTTCTTACTTACCTTTTGTAATTCGTTTTCTTTATAGGCGAATACCTATTCCCCTTGAAGAAAAAATCGAAGCAAAAATTCAAGACCTAGTTCAAAGAGATATAATAGAGAAGGTTAAAGGAGCATCCAAATGGGTTTCACCAATTGTCCCCATTCTGAAAGAGGATAAAGAAGTGCGTCTCTGTGTTGACATGAGGCGGGCTAACGAAGCTATAGTTCGAGAGAACCATCCCCTGCCTACCATGGAGGTGTTATTACCTAAGATACGAGAAGCTAAAATTTTTACCAAGCTCGACATCAGAGACGCATTTCACCAGATCGAAATTCACCCTGATTCCAGACATATCACTACTTTTATAACAAACAGAGGGTTATTTAGGTACAAAAGGCTGATGTTTGGGATTTCATGTGCCCCAGAAATCTTCCAAAAAACGCTAGAGCGCATGCTGCTGGGATGCGACGGGGTTATCAATTTCATCGACGATATCCTGGTTTTTGGAAGAGACATGGAAGAACACGACATCAGATTAAACAAAGTACTGTCAGTCCTTGAGAGCAACAATGTTGTCCTGAAAAAAGAAAAATGTGTTTTTAGAATGGAAAAGGTAAACTTTTTAGGACACGAACTTTCAGAAGAAGGCGTCCGCCCCTTACAAAAATATGTTTTGGCCATTCAGGAATTTAGAGCACCAACAACAGTTGGTGAACTACAAAGTTTCTTGGGGCTCGTTAACTTCGTGAGCAAATGGATACCCAATCTGGCTACAAGGACCGAGCCTTTCAAAGAACTATTACGGAACAGGAAGGACAGCAGAACTAACATAGAAGAGTCGTGGGGGTCAGCACAAAAACAGGCATTTGACTCCTTAAAATCGGATTTGAGTAACATTCCTACTTTGGGTTATTATAACGTGAAGGATCGTACAGTTGTGATTGCAGATGCCAGTCCAGTAGGATTAGGATGTGTACTTGTTCAGGTTAATAATAAAGGGCCTAGGCTTATCGCGTATGGCCATAAAACACTTACAGATTGTGAGCGACGATATTGCCAAACTGAGAAAGAGGCGCTTGCCCTCGTTTGGGCGGTAGAACATTTCCGGGTGTTCTTGTACGGGAAAAATTTCGAGCTGGTAACAGATCATAAGCCTTTGGAGGTTATCTTTGGCCCAAAATCGAAACCGTGTGCAAGAATCGAACGATGGATACTTCGTCTCCAATCCTATAAATTTAAAGTAGTATATCAGCCCGGAAAAACAAATATCGCTGATTCGTTGTCGAGACTGTGCCAGGTTCCTAAAAACGTCATGCCACTTACACAGGACTGCCACATTCATCAAATTGTGGAATATACTAGACCCGTCGCAGTATCAATGCGGGAAATAAAAGAGTATTCTTTAGAAGACCAGGAAATTCAAAAAGTTAAAGAAGGAGTATACTACAATAGATGGGACGAAGAAGTGAAATTGTACAAGCTTTTCCAAAACGAACTTTGTTTTTATGAAGATATCTTGTTGAGGGGATCGAAAATTGTGATTCCAAGAAAATTGCGAGACCGAGTAATAAGAGCAGCCCATGAAGGACACCCGGGCATAGTGGCAATGAAGGGACGGCTGAGGACTAAGGTTTGGTGGCCCAAGTGTGACAAGGATGCGGAAAACTTTGTAAACTCCTGTAAAGGTTGCACCCTAGTCTCAGCTCCAGACCCACCAAATCCCCTGAAGCGAAGAGAACTACCAGAAGAACCCTGGGTTGATATTGCGATTGATTTGATGGGTCCGCTTCCCAGTGGTGACCATTTATTCGTAGCAGTGGACTACTTTAGCAGATACAAAGAGGTAAAAATATGTCGTCAGATCACGAGTTCAGTGATTGTGTCCCTACTTAAAGAAATATTTAGTAGGTTAGGGTATTCTTCGACAATAACATCAGACAACGGCAAACAATTTGTTAGTGAGGAATTCAAGTCGTTTTGCCAAGAAAGGAACATAACCCTTTACAACTCTGTACCTTACTGGCCGCAACAGAATGGCGAGGTGGAGCGTCAAAACCGGGATATATTGAAACGACTCAAAATAAGCCAGGTAGAAAAGAGGAACTGGAGAGAGAGTTTGCAAGAGTACTTGATCATGTACAATAGCACACCACATTCCGTGACAGGACAAACCCCGTCAGAACTATTTTTCAAAAGGAAATTCAGGGATAAGGTCCCTATGATAACAGATGCAATTGCAGGGCCAAGTTCAAAATGTACAGAAGTAAATGACAAGGATCGAGAGATGAAAGAAAAAGGAAAAATATACACAGATCGGAAAAGGAAAGCAAGAAAGTGTGATCTAGAACCGGGGGATAAAGTTTTTGTTAAGAATATGTCCAAGGATGACAAATTAAGTTTGAACTATAACACTACTCCTCATACCGTAGAAAAAAGTATAGGAGGAGATGTTCAAGTCCGGAACGAGGAAACGGGACAGATAATAAGAAGAAACGTAGTACATCTAAAGAAAATTCATGGAGAATGGAAAGTGATGGACAAAGAGAATAATTTAGATGAAGATAACATCTGTAATAGTAGTGGAGAGGACAATTAACCAAGATAAAGATTTTCAATTTAATTGAGTTATTTATTAACCACATAAAAATCAAATTAAATAAGGAAGGGATGTAGTGTATAGCCTTGTCTCGAGCGTATATGCTGCGCGCCACTCAGTCTGCGACCGACCGTACACGGAGAGAGTTGGCGTTGTGGTGTCTGCGTCGGCGAGCCGAATAAAGTGCTCAACATCCATAATCTGTAACGTTACACGTTCCAAAAACAATGTTGAAATTCCATTTTTAGGGTTTCGAACCAAAATGTTAAAATGCGACTACGTCTGTCTGTCTGTCTGATACACCTGTAGGTATATCTCAGCAACCAATCGTGCTATACTTACAATTTGAAAAAGTTTTAGAATATGACTAGTTGGGCCAGCGGCTTCCCTCGCGTGAAATTCAGACAATGTGCAGTCTCTCCCTCTCCCCCTATATCTCCCTCTCTCCCTCCCTCTTCCTCTCCCCCTCCCTCTCCACCTCCCTATCCCATCCCCCTCCCTCTCCTTCTCCCTCTCACTATCCCTATCCCTGCCCCTATCCCTACCCCTATCCCTATCCCTAGACTTGTCACCTTCGAAATGATCTCGCTTGAAGATAGACGTACACTAACTGATATGAAATTTTTGTTCGACGTAGTCAACAATCTGCTTGACTCTGCTGAGCTGACTGCAAGGATTGGTGTAAGTGCCTGTACTATTCGCACGAGACACGCGCGCTCGTTCTTCATCGGTTCGACCCGTACCAATTTTGCTCAAAAATTCTATTTTACAAAGAATAGTACACACTTATGAGATTGGGTTCAGAGACGCAGATCTTTTTTTCCTCAGTCGAAATCAATTTATAACTACTGTATTGAATAGCTTGCCCCATTTTAATAAAACAGAGCAATAACTATAACTAAAACAGCAGACACACACACACACCCACCCACAGTATACACATAGCCTTATCACATGATCTCATCCTATCACGCATATATACATATTATTTATTTTATCTATTATTTATCTTTTACATTCCCGCCCTTCCTACTTTCTATTTGCCATTTTTTTTTGATGATGAGAAATCTAGCTTTGTCTATTACTTAAGTACCTAAACATTTAATTACCGTTTTATTGTCAGGTCCTGTTATGAGTATAACAAATCCTACAGTCACATTGATATTTTACATGAGAAGTATCACAAGTATGCAAAGCAATCAAAGGTAAATGATATTACCCAATATGTTTTAGATTCATTTTTTTATGATAATGGTCGGTTCTTAATCTTTTTAAAATGTTTTATTGTTTGATGCTGTTAATAAATTCTTTATAATTGTCATTTAAACTCTCTGGTTATATAAGGTTAAAAGTTCATTCTTATTAATATTTCAACTTTTTTTTTTAACTTATGTTCTTTTGTCTTTTTCGACGTAGTGTATGATTTTATGTGGATACTTAATTGGCTTATGTGATTACCTGTAACATTAATTTTTATGTATTTATTATAGCTGTATGTTTCCCTATGATTAAATAAATAAATAAATAAATTCAAAATATTATCCAAATTCTCTTTAAAATGTACTCTTTTAAGGTTCCGTACCCAACGGGTGAAAAACGGGACCCTATTAATATGCCTCCGATGTCTGCCTGTCTGTCAGCGGGCTGTGTCTCATGAACCGTAATAGCTATAGAATAACAACAAATAATAGGTAGTTTACATTAAATCAATTTGGGCTGCTAATGCAATTGAACCTAACAAAGTTGAATTCGACAGTCTTCATGTAAAGCTAAAACAGAATTTAACTGTTCTTGCCATTTATCGCTCACCTTCCTTCAGGAACCCGAACCGTTTCCTTGAATCTCTTGAAACCTACTTAAACTCATCAAAAAGCGAACTTACCATCTTAGCTGGTGATATAAATATCATAAATCCTAGTGAAGCGGCAGACAACCTTCTATGTACTACTGCTGAACTCGGTCTTAAACCCGCTATAACGTTGCCCATCAGAGAGGCAACTTGTCTAGATCACATTTTTGTGAAGTCTAATTTGCAAACAATAGGTGTAGTCTTAAAGGCAGACATTACCGATCATGATGTGACGATGGCTGGTGTGTGTGATAGTGACCGTAATAGACCACGAGGCTGTGATGCAACTGTTGCGGGACGTCGATTGGTCAGGATTGTTTCAAATTTCGGATGTCTCCACAGCCACAATTCTTTTTATGCAAGTAATTGAGGACATCATTAAACGTAATACAACGCATAAAAGAATCAGTCGATCCAAATTTACGCTTAAAGATTGGATGACCCCTGGATTGCTAAGATGCGCGCGTCACCGCGACAGTCTCCACCAAAAACTTAAAAAAGACCCCGAAAACATAATACTAGACAAAACATATAAGCGATACAGAAATTTCTACAATGATCTAATAGCGAAACTTAAAGCACAGGATGAAAACACAAAACTTATGGAAAAGAAAATTTCACCTAAAGGAATGTGGGAGGTTATAAAAAACATTTGCGAGCTAAATCCGAACCGTCAACCTAGTTCCCAATTACTTACGGTCAAGGAGTCGCCTACTGAATCTCTTTCTGAGTGCAATAAAGACTTTGCCTCCGTCGGGGAAAACCGCTCAAAAACAATTCTGGTTAACCTGGACACTTCTGAAACAGAGCTTGCAAAAAATGTTTCGCTTGATTCGAAGTTCCCGCATTCGGTTTTCATGAAGCCCACAGACCCAGAGGAGGTTAAAAGCATGATTAAAACTATCGGTGATGTTATCCTGGCGCCCCTGACCCACATTCTGAATCTTAGTCTATCGACTGGTGTCTTTCCAAGCTGTTGGAAGACTGCATCAGTAGTTCCGATTTACAAAAGTGGCCCCCTTACAGATCCATCAAACTACCGCCCAATCTCTCTTTTATCCTCGTACTCGAAAATTCTTGAGAAAATTGTAAACAAAAGATTGGTTAACTATTTAGAAAGCCATAGCATAATTTCGGAAGCTCAATTTGGATTTCGTCAAAATAAATCGACTGAGGGTGCTGTCAACTTGCTTCTCAACAAAGTGGCTACTGCTTTGGATGCCGGAAAAGCCTGTGTCGGAATGTTTTTGGACCTGGCCAAGGCATTCGACACAGTGTCACATCCAATACTGCTAAGAAAACTTGAATGCTTGGGTATCATAGGCGTTGCCCTGAACTGGTTTAATAGTTATCTCTCGGATAGACATCAACAAGTGAAAGTTGATTCTGTGACGACCCCTCCAACCCCAATCAGATTTGGGGTTCCGCAAGGAAGTATTTTAGAGCCAACGTTATTCATTACCTATCTGAACGACGTACTCGCTCTCTTCAGTGGCAATAATAAAATTGACGTTATCTACTATGCGGATGATACCGCAATTATATTTCGCAGTGATTCATGGCCTGAGGTGTTTAAAGAGGTGGAGTAAGGTATGCCTAAAGTTATGGATTGTTTGAATAAAAACCTGCTTACCATCAACACAGGCAAAACCCATTACCTTTGCTTCCATAAAACAGCTGCCTCTCGACCGCCTGTTAACTTCAATCTGGTCAAAGTCCACACTTGTAACACAAACGTGTCTGCTAGTACCCTCCCTACTCCATGCGCTTGTAAATTTCTGCAGCGAGCCTCTGTCACTAAGTATCTGAGTGTGACGCTGGAGGAAAGACTTACGTTTGCTACTCATGTATCAGTTCTCTCCAGTCGGATTCGCAAGCTAATACATGTAATGAAACTACTCCGCCACGGTGCAGACAAATCGACTCTTCTTCTCGTTTATAAAACTCTATGTCAATCTCTTCTATTGTATTGTCTGACGGCCTGGGGCGGAGTAGCTAAGACTCATCTAATATCCCTGGAGAGAGCGCAAAGATCAGTCCTGAAAGTCGCCTTTCGGAAGCCTTTAAGATTTCCTACCTTTTCTCTTTTTAATGAAACCCAAGTGCTCACAGTTCGTCAACTGTACATTCTTAGAGCCTGTCTTGCATTTCATAAATCTGCAGACTTTCATGAAAATAATCTTGGAAGCTCCACTCGCCGACTGCAAATAATAGTTCCCTCTACGACAACAACATTTGCCAGACGCTTCAGTTTTTACCTTCTCCCTTTCATTTACAGAGTGATACAGAACCACTGCTGCTGTAGGCATTTAACGTCCCACGAGATTAAATTCAAAATTACTAAATGGCTGTTAACATTAAACTACGATGATACAGAAGCGCTCCTTAAAGCAATAATTTAATATTAAAAGAGTTATTAAATTTTTTTGTAATTGATACGCCGAACTCTATATATAGTCATGTATATGTAAGTAAATATTTCTATTTATTGATTTAAATTGTAAATTAAATGTATTATTCCTTTTATAGTTGTTTAATAGTTGTATCAAAGTTTCTTAGTATTGTTTATTTTTTGTTTTGTTTTAAATTAATTATTATAACCAATGCAACTATAGTGAGGGAGACCCTCGCTATTCATGAAGAAGGGAAAACCACTTATTACAGTACTATCACTTTATTATAATATATCACAATACAATTCAGGTTACCAGGAAGACGCGGATCAAAATCTTTCGGTCCTACATAAATAAACACCGTAACACTAACAATACCGAGTTGCAGTATCCCAGTGCCGCCATCTAGCGGTGGCAGTAGTGGGCACACTACATCACCCCCCTCCAGAGACCTACAGACGATAATATGCAGGAAACCGCACTTTCCGACCCGAACGCGTCGTGAATTCTGGTTCCTTGGCCACAGGTAGTTTCTGACCCTCTGTCTGAAGATTGTGAGGTTGTGAGGGATGAATGATCGGTGTGTGAACTGTGGTGTCTGGATCACGCAGTATGTGGGCCGGCTTGACGCGGTCCACCGATACCGTAACCACCTTACTATTCACCTTAAGGGTGAAAACTTTGTCACTGCGTTTAAGAACTTCGTATGGTCCCGTATAAGGTGGTTTTAAGGATCCACCAACAGTGCAGTCACGTAAAAATACATGCGAGCAGGTGTCCAGCCCTTTGTAAACAAATGTAGAACGTTTGTCGCCATGCCGAGAAGCAGGCTTCGGCTGTAAATTTTGAATAAAATTACGTAGCCGTGACGTGAAACTCGTTGAGTCGACTGTGAAGTCAGACGCCGTAGTAAAGAAATCGCCTGGAAGGCGTAAAGGCTCGCCATAAAGTAATTCAGCAGAAGAAGCCTGAACATCTTCTTTGAACGCGCTGCGAACCCCTAATAACACCAATGGAAGAGATTCCACCCAGTTAGTGCTGTCGTGGCAGATTATGGCAGCCTTTAACTGCCGGTGAAACCTCTCCACTAAGCCATTGCAAGATGGGTGGTATGCAGTAGTGCGCCGATGTTGAAACCCAACTAACTGCGCTAAACTCTTAAAAAGGGCTGACTCGAATTGCGCACCACGATCCGTAACAATATCTTCTGGACAACCGAAGCGCGATATCCAACCACTCAATAAGGCTTTCGCCACCGATTCTGCGGTAATATCTGCTAACGGTATAGCCTCCGGCCATCGTGTAAAGCGATCAACCGCCGTAAAGCAGTATCGAAACCCCTGCGAGATAGGCAAAGGACCAACCAGATCAATGTGAACAAATTTAAACCTGGCTGTTGGAACTTTAAATGATCCGAGTGGTGAGGAGACATGCCTCGTGATTTTCGCACGCTGACATGCTAAGCAAGTGCGTACCCACTCCCTACAGTCCCGCCTAACACCTGGCCATACATATCTCTATGCAACCATCTTCGCCGTAGCATTAGCACCTGGATGGCTGAAGGCTTTCGAAGGCTTTACGGCGAAAAATCTTTGGAATGAATGGCCTGGGGGAATCTGTGCTGACGTCACAGAAGAGGACTGAGCTGGTCCCAGGAAGTCTCACTTTTTCAATGCGCAGTGAACTTGCCTTATTGAGGAGTTGAATGAGCTCAGGATCTGAGTGCTGTGCTGCTGCCAGCTGGTTCGGATCAACAGGCTGAACAATTTACTCAACCCGAGAGAGCGTGTCGGCTACCACATTATCCTGGCCTGAAATATGGCGGATCTCGGTGGTAAACTGCGCAATGAGGTCTAAATGGCGAAACTGTCTGGGGGAGCAATTTTCCTTCCGGTTGTGAAAAGCAAACGTAAGTGGTTTGTGATCTGTATAGATCGTAAAATCGCGCGCCTCAACCATATGACGTAAATATTTGATGCTTTCATAAATAGCAAGAAGCTCCCGATCGTAAGGTGAATACTTCTGTAGAGTGGGGCTTAATTTATGAGAGAAAAATGCAAGGGGTTGCCAAGAACGTCCATCATGTTGCTGCAAGACTGCACCGATGGTGGTGTCAGACGCATCCGTCACTAACGCAAGCTTAGCGCCACATTGCGGATGAGCTAGTAAGGCGGCCTGACAAAGACCTTCCTTGCAAGCTTTAAACGCTTCGAGTTGTTTGCCTGTTATACTGACCGGATGTGAACCTTTTACTGAGCCCGTGAGCAGTGCGTGCAAAGGTGCTTGGTGTTGAGCGGCTTGAGGGATGAAGCGCCTGTAAAAATTTATCATCTCTAAGAACCTACGCAGCTCCCTAACTGTTTCGGGAACAGAAAAAGTTTTGATGGCTTCTACCTTAGCTAGTAGTGGCGACGTACCCTTTGCGGAAATATGGTAACCAAGAAAAGTTACCTCTGAAACACCAAATACACATTTGGCTGTGTTGATTACCATGCCGTACTTTTTCAGACGGTTGAACAGCTGGTGCAGGTGCTCTTCGTGGGTTTTTTGGTCCTTGGAGAAGACCAAAAAATCATCTAAATATGTGTTACGACTTGAGAACACTCCTTCTTATTCTCCTGTCCATGTTTCTTTCCTCTCCTAACATACCAGTTGTAACCGCGTTACCTCAAACGAAACGCGGCTTCAGTGCGCCCTGTCAGCTGTCATGCTGGCCGTCAACGTCTGTCAAAAAAGATCGGTATCGCGGCCGCGGGCGCACAAGCTAATTGCGCAAACTAATTACGATATCAAGGTGAAAGTCTACACGCAGCCCCCTGGAAACCTGTGAGTACCTTCCCCATTATCCCGTTTTCATGTTCAAGTATTTTCCTCCGCTTTTTACCGCAGGTTTAGATATTATTGCATTTTAGATCTAGGTCTGCTCAAACTAGAACAACCGACAAGTGCAAACATAATTTCTGGTCCTAACGAGCGCGGATACCTATGGATTCGTACAGTATTCTCTTATTTCGTTAATATTCAGTACATTTCATTAGAAATACTTCAATATTTCAACGAAAATAAGCAAAATTTTATCGCCGGTTGTATAACCTGACTAAATTCGGTGGTTCTAGTTTACAGTGTAAGTGTTCGAAATAGTGCGTCAACACAATTTGGTAGGATTATACTGAACACGCGGTGTGCAATAGCCAAATTTTACGATTCGAATGTTAGGTAAATATCTTTTTGACAAAAATCAAAAGTATTTCTTCAACCTTCGTCGTATCTAATGGCCAGTAACGTTGGATATTGTTTTTACGCCTAAATAAATCATTTTACGTGAATGAGGTAGGTAGGTAAATAAACTTTTTCGTTCCGAATCAAAGTTGAACCCTCAACCTTCTTCGTACCTATTCATATACATCTTGAACTATGGATGAATCAAAACTTAAGGTGTTGGAATCGCAGCGCGAGTACATTTTCCGCGCCGTTCAAATAATTTTTGATCTTTCTAAAAAAATCGAGTCAGACGCTGCGTCAGAAAGAAGTTTTCGATCGCGTATGTCAGCAATTGAAACTCATCGAACTGATTTTCTCTCGGTAAACTCGCAAATTAATCTACTGAAATTAAAAATTAATCCAGAAGCTAAGTTGGATAACAATGTCTTGCATTCTTTTGACGAGTTGTATTACAACGTGTTCGAGGTAAACAATCAACTTATAGCGGTGGATCTTGAGCTACAGCGCGAACGAGAGCGCCGCGAACGAGACGAGCGTGAGCGAGAACGCGAGCACAGGCGCGATGAGGAACGTTCGGAAAATGACTCTAAACCAATAAATGCACGTTTGCCTAAAATCGAATTACCAAAATTTGATAGCAATGTAGAAAATTGGCCAACGTTCTATGATACATTTTCAAACATAATTCATAACAATAAATTTTTAACTTCGATTGAGAAATTTCATTATTTGATCCAATGTTTATCGGGTCCCGCTGAAGCCATTGCTAAAGGTGTCCCGGCAACGGGTGATAATTATCAACACGTTTTCGATACGCTTATTGAACGTTACGAAAATAAACGGTTATTAGTCGTGACTTATTTGGAAAAAATACAAAACTTTCCCCAAATTAAAACATCGAATTTTATAGAATTACAGCGGTTCTATAACACTCTTTATGAGTCTAGTAATGCTCTTAACTCCTTGAAAGTCGAAAACTTAGGCGAGTTTATTTTATTTCATACCGCCTCGCGAGCTCTGGACGCAGACACGCGTAAACGATTCGAAATTCAAAATACGTCGCAAATACCTTCCTTTCAAGAACTTTTGCAGTTTCTTCAAGATTATGTTAAGGTCTTAGAAACTACCCAACACTCAAGTAACAATCCGAACGCGCCGCCTCGGTCAAGTATACCTCCTTCGTCAACGAAGTCGAACAGAACTACCGAGTCGCGGTCATCTAGCGGCGGCCAAAAGCGCTCTGCCTACACGTCGCAGACGAACGCTAAGTCCCCCATTCCATTTGAGTGTTTATGTTGTGGTGCAGCGCACTGTATCTATAAGTGCCCCACGTACCAAGCAATGAACGTGCAAGCGCGGCTAGCTATCGTCGCCGAAAAAAAGATGTGTTCAAACTGTTTACGTACAAACCATGCATCCGGTCAATGTATGTCTAAACTAAGATGTCACGTGTGTGGATTGCCTCACCACACGACTTTGCATACTGATAAAAATTGATATTCAAAATCCTAAACCGGTGTCAACCCCTCCTCCGGTAGCTAGTGACCAGTTTAAAGCTAGCCAAGCTACTACCAGCGTTCACGTTGGGCGCAGTCAAGATTCGTCGGTGCGCCTCGTAAGTTACGCGCGCTTATCGACAGCGGCGCTCAGGATTCTTTTATAACTTCTGCTTGTGCCAACAAGCTAGGTTTGCCGCTACGCCGCTGCCGTTTAAACGTCGCTGGCTTAGGTGAAAATACCGTGACTCAAGTAAAGGGGAGTACACACTGTACAATTACACCCTGTGATTCTAATGAACCTAAATTCCATATACGACCTATAGTTATGGATAAACTGACAACAAACATGCCAGTTATTGAGCTGCCCCCTATCGTGAGAGAACGGTACAAACACTTAGTTCTCGCGGACCCGGACTTTGACAAACCATCTGAAATTCACTTATTACTTGGTGCGGAACTGTTCCATGATATTTATGACGGTCAACGTATCAAGCTCGAGCCCGGCTTGCCTGCCGCTCTGCATAGTATTTTCGGGTGGGTTCTCACCGGTCCGCTGAATCTTTAGAATTTCACTCCTCCTTCCATGGTTTCGACTTTATTTGCTTCGACTCTCAATCTTGACGAGGCAGTTAAACGATTCTGGGAAGTCGAAGAGCCACCTCAAGTCAGCCTTTGCTCCCCCGAGGACGCAGAGTGCGAACGCTTATACATTGAACTTACATATCGTGAACCGGACGGACGATACGTCGTACCTATTCTCTTAAAAGGGTCTCAACCCAAGTTAGGCGAGTCCTATGATACGGCTCTGTCACGTTTACGCTCTCTAGAAAAGCGTCTAAACCGAGACGAGCAATTAAAAAACGAATGTATGCAATTCATGCGTGACTACGAAGGCTTAGGTCACATGGAAAAGAAGGACTCTACCACCCCAGCAAAGTGCTACATCCCATACCATTGTCTCGTCAAAAACGAATCAGATTCAGATTCAGATTCAGATAATTTTATTCAATGTAGATTCTTTACAGAATACTTATTGAATGTCATGCAGAATACAATGCAAATAGAGCGAGTCTACGCCGTTTCGGATCGTGCTATGGCAGCGTAAAAGAAACGGCAAGAAACCACTGCAGCACGGCCTACTTTAAGAGTCGGCTTTTTACAATGTGTTTCTTGTGTTTCGCTGGAATATCAGAGCACCATACCTCTTTGTCATTCATATAGTCATCCAATCTATAGTAAGCTTTTTTACATAACGTTTGCTTTACACATTCTTTAAACTTTCTCTCAGGTAATTGCACTATATTGTCAGGTATTTTGTTGTAGTATCGTATACACAGACCAACGAAAGATGTATTGACTTTAGTTAATCTAGTATATGGTTGATCAATTTTATGCTTATTTCTAGTATTAAAATTATGCCTGTCACAAATTTTTGGTAATTGATGAATGTTCTTTCTAGCATACATTATATTTTCATAGATATACTGGCATGGCACTGTCATAATGTTGATTTCCTTGAACAGTTCTCTCAGGGAATCACGAGTCTTCAGGCAATAAATTGCTCTTATAGCCCTCTTTTGTAAAACGAATATTGAATGTATATCAGCTGCTACATAACTAGCATAACTAGCACACGGTTAAAGAGAGTCGTTTTTAATGCGAGTTCCCATACCTCAAATAAGTTGTCGCTCAACGACTTGTTGCACACGGGTCCCAAGTTACAAGCCGATATCGTTGATATCATCACGGGTTTTAGACTTCATAACGTGGTTTTCACGTGCGATATATCAAAAATGTACCGGCAAATTTTTATCAGACCGGAAGATCGTACATGGCAACACGTCTTATGGCGCGAAATCCCATTGATCAGGCGCAAGACTACGAGCTGCGCAAGGTGACGTACGGCGTGACTAGCTCTCCTTATCTGGCCATTCGAACCTTACATCAATTAGCTGAGGATCATGGCACAGAGTGGCCACGCGCTGCTGAGGCTCTTCGTCATCATACTTACATGGACGATGTCACGACCGGGGCATCTTGCCTCCAAGAAGCTCTGGAACTCAAAGACGAACTCGTCAGTCTTCTCCAGTGTGCTCAACTTGAACTTCGAAAATGGACCAGCAACAGTCCCCAATTTTTAGAACAATTTCCTGCTGAACATTGCCAGCTCCCAAAAACCTTCTCAGAAGACGATAGTCGCGGCACGCTTAAAATTTTAGGATTCCAATGGGAACCTCAAGGTGATTATTTTACCTACTCCGTTTCGGCAGTCGACCCTGTCTATACGAAGCGATCCATTTTGTCGAATGTCGCTCGCATTTTCGATCCGTTGGGTTGGGTCACTCCCTGTTTTAACGGCAAAAATGCTCCTTCAAAATTTATGGCGCCTGCAGCTAAATTGGGACGAACTAATTCCTCGAGATTTATCTAAAGATTGGAAAGAATTTGTCAACGATTTGGCCAATCTTCCGAGAATTCAAATTTCACGCCAAGCGTTACTTTCAAACTTTGACAATGTTCAGCTGGTTGGATTCTGCGATGGGTCGACCAAAGCTTACGGATGTTGTGTTTACATACGCACCGAATCGAACCAAGGAGTTCAAACGAGCCTCCTGGTTGCTAAGTCCAAAGTAGCTCCATTATGACCCCTGACGGTCAATCGACTTGAATTATGCAGCGCGGCCTTGCTCGCTCGTGTACTGCAGCATATGGCTACTTTGCTTAGCACCAAGCTCAACGTCAATCAAGTACTTGCGTTTACTGACAGCTCTACTGTGTTGTCGTGGTTGAACACGGAGCCTCATAAGCTTAAAACCTTCGTGTCTCATCGGGTGGTAAGGACGACCGACCTTGTTCATCAATCACAATGGCGGCACGTTTCCACTCACGACAACCCAGCTGACTATTGCAGTCGTGGCCTCTCCTGTGCTGAACTAGTTCACTGTGACTCATGGTGGCTAGGACCAGATTGGCTCAAAGATGATCCATCACAGTGGCCTGCGCCGGCTTAAAATGGAACCATCGGAGGCTCTTCCGGAGTTGAAGTCAACCTCACTCTTGTCTCACTCTGTGGAACCAAGTAGTGTCGAGGTGCTTCAAAACCTCCTGGAGCGTTCTCCATCATTATCACGACTTCAACGTGTCGTAGCATGGTGTCTCCGGTTTTATAACAATGCTCGATCTGCTGCAAAAAAAGAAAACGCTCAAATTCGCGGATCGTTAACTTGTTCAGAGCTGGATACCTCTCTTGAACTGCTGATTAAACACACGCAGACTATGGCTTTCGACGTCTCATCCATTCCGGCCGGCAAAACACTCCCTAAAAACCTAAAAAAGCTATCTCCGTTTGTCGATACTCGCGGATTCGTCCGAGTGGGGGGACGTCTCGAAAACGCCGACTTGCCTGAACACGTGAAACATCCCTACCTTCTACCTAAAAAGTCTCCTTTGTCAAACTTGATCGTAGACTTTTACCACCGAAAATACCTACACTGTGGACCTCGCACTCTACAGTCTCTCGTCCAACGTAACTTTTGGATTCTAGGGATTCGAAACCTAATCCGATCGCGATTTGCGAAATGCGTAACATGTTTCAAAATAAAACCTGTTTCTTGTCAACCTGTCATGGGCGACCTCCCTTCTTTGCGCCTGCAGGAAGGAAGCTGCTTCCAAAATGTAGGAGTTGATTTTGGAGGACCTTTCACGGTCAAAGAAAGCCGACGACGTAACGTAAAAACATACAAGGCATATATCTGCCTCTTTGTCTGTCTTTCCGTGAAAGCCATACACCTGGAACTGGTTACAGAATTATCAACAGAAGCGTTCATTGCCGCACTAGATCGTTTCGTTGCGAGAAGGGGCTTGTGTCGTACTATCATATCGGACCGAGGTACAAACTTTGTAGGTGCCAAACGTTATCTCGCGGAAGTTACTGAGCTTCTTGTTTCGGAAAACAGCGCGATTTCTGAACAACTAGCATCTCGAGGTATATCTTGGCAACTGAATCCTGCTTCGGCGCCTCACTTTGGGGGTATTTTTGAAAGCGGAATTCGAGCAACCAAGTACCATCTTAAGCGCGTGATCGGATCTCAAGTCCTCACGTTCGAGGAATTTTACACCTTACTTACAAAAATTGAGGCGATGTTAAACTCACGCCCTCTTTGTGAACTTTCAACCGATCCGAATGAGTTGAATGTTCTTACTGCTGGACATTTCTTGGTTGGTCGCCCGTTGGTGTCTCTCCCTGAGCCAGTATTTGCCGAGAACGTCACGCTTCGCTCTCGGTGGCAGATGCTACAGCGAATGTCGCAAACCTTTTGGCGCATCTGGCAACGCGACTATTTACATACCCTTCAACAAAAGAAGAAGTGGTATACAGACGGAAAACTTAACCTCGATGTAGGTGATGTAGTTATGATCAACGATTCTAATTTACCGCCTACCGAGTGGCGGCTCGGCCGCATCGTTCAGATTCATCCCGGCGCGGATAAGGTGACTCGCGTCGTGACTATCAGAACCACGAAAGGGTTGTTGGTTCGGTCAATCGTTAAAATTTGCCCCTTACCGATAACTTCTACATCTAACTAACATTCTACTCATTAATATAAACTCCTTAAATTAAAATTACTTAGCATAGTTCAATTAGTTTAAGGTCATTGCACACTCGCTTGCATTTTTATTTTTAAATCTTAAATTACTTTAGCCTAAGTTAAAATCTTATCTTATCTCCGAACACTTCGCTGTTTTCCAGATCTAGTTTCTGAAACAGCAATGATTATCTTGTGAAATCCCTAGACGATTTCAAGTGGGGGGAAATGTTACGACTTGAGAACACTCCTTCTTATTCTCCTGTCCATGTTTCTTTCCTCTCCTAACATACCAGTTGTAACCGCGTTACCTCAAACGAAACGCGGCTTCAGTGCGCCCTGTCAGCTGTCATGCTGGCCGTCAACGTCTGTCAAAAAAGATCGGTATCGCGGCCGCGGGCGCACAAGCTAATTGCGCAAACTAATTACGATATCAAGGTGAAAGTCTACACGCAGCCCCCTGGAAACCTGTGAGTACCTTCCCCTTTATCCCGTTTTCATGTTCAAGTATTTTCCTCCGCTTTTTACCGCAGGTTTAGATATTATTGCATTTTAGATCTAGGTCTGCTCAAACTAGAACAACCGACAAGTGCAAACAATATGTATAAACGAAGTCCAGACCTCGAACCATTTCATCAACGAAGCACTGGAACGTCTGTCCGGCATTACGAAGTCCGAACGTCATGAACGGAAATTCGTAAAGTCCGAACGGCGTTGTAATGGCAGTCTTTGCTATGTCTTCAGGATTAACGGGTATCTGGTTGTAAGCCTGTACAAGGTCTATTGTGGAAAAAACGTTGCGCCCTGAAAGACTGTGAGCAAAGTCGTGTATGTGCTTGATTGGGTACCTATCGGGTACAGTAAGTGCGTTCAGCATCCGGTAATCACCACAGGGACGCCATCCATTGTCCTTCTTAGGGGCGAGATGTAATGGCGATGACCAAGGTGATTCAGATGGCCGGCAGGTACCATTTTGTAGCATGGCTTCAAACTCGGTTTTAGCTATCTTTAGTTTTTCGGGTGCAAGACGGCGTGGAGTACAAGATACCGGCGGCCCAGGTGTCGTGCGAATGTGATGTACAGTGTTGTGCTGAGGTGTGCGATGAATACCGGGTGGATGGGTGATTTCTGGATATTGAGTTAGTATGTCATGATACACAGAGTTGCCTGAAACTACCTTGACCGAAGAAACATCATCCTTCGCGGAAGCACGCATACCTGAGGTCGTGAGCGTAGTGCTACCATCGATGAGGCGTTGGTTACGAACATCAACAACTAAATTGTAAAATGAAAGAAAATCCACGCCTATTATCGCCTTTGTGACATCGGCGACGAAAAACCTCCAAGCAAAGTCACGGCGCAAGCCTAGGTTAAGCACTAAGTGAGCGTAGCCGTAGGTACTAATAACGGAACCGTTTGCCAAACAAAGTTCATAGTCCGTTTTCACTCGACGCTCCTTAAGGTATGTTTTAGGAAAAACGCATAAGTCACTCCCGGTGTCCACAAGAAACTGCATACATGAACGCTTGTCTGTCACAAATAAGCGACCGGTACTCGGACAGTCGTCGGCCGCCATTATCGACTGCCCGTTGCTTTTCCCGAAAAGTCGCAAGGCTTCACACACTTATGCGCCTTCTGCCCGAACTTGGCGTGGTACCAGCAGATGGGAGAGTTCTCATAACTAGACTCTAATCTAGTAGTAGAAGAACGTCTGCTACGCCGTGAAGTGGATCTGCTTCTTGAACGGAATAACCTATCCAGCTTAGTTGACAGCATCTGAACTTGCCTGGTAAGTGCTGCTATTTGTTCTGACTTGCCACTCGTTGACCCGCCACCGTCTTTGTTGGCTGCGGTACCCGATGCGCTTTCATCCTCCAGACCTCCCGCCATGGAACTGAGGTTCCTATAACGGGGTCAAAACCAGTGAAACTGCTGAGAGGGTCCTCCAGGGTCTCTCCTCCCAGCGTGGCGTGGCACACGTATTCCTCGGGGTCACCAGTATAATCAAATCAAATCAAATCAAAATCGTTTATTCATTGTTGGATATTAAAATCTCTTAATGACGTCAGCTAAACTACATCGCTTCACAAACAATGTGGCGCCATTGTGGGAAAAAAAAGAAGCGACAATAAAAACCCACGCGCTCTTTTAAATATGTTTGAATGTACAAGGTTGATATACATAATTTTGAATTAGCCTGTTAGAACCGTAGTCTAATCCCATGGATTTTTCTCTTCTAGATAATCTGATATTTTATAATAACCCTTCTTACATAATTTCTGCTTGATTACAGTTTTGAATTTATCTAACGGTAAACTTTCAATATCAGTGGGTACCTTATTATAGAAGCGTATACATTGACCTTTATATGTTTTACTAATTTTGTGAATACGGCTGACATGAGAAGCAAGTTGATTCTTGTTTCTTATGTTGACACTGTGCCTGTCACAATTTTTATCAAAAATATGTATATTAAATTCTCATAAATGTATTGCGACACAAAAGTCAAAATGTTGATTTCTTTAAATTTATTTCGAAGAGATATAGCGAGGGAGACCCTCGCTATTCATGAAGAAGGGAAAACCACTTATTACAGTACTATCACTTTATTATAATATATCACAATACAATTCAGGTTACCAGGAAGACGCGGATCAAAATCTTTAATTTGCTCAATCTCTCTTGGACGCTCAATTTGTAATCTATTTTAACTGTTATGTATTGTGCTAACTTGGAAAGGGTCGCCCACGGCACAGGTTTACCTAGTGTGGGGACCATTGTCAAAATGTAAATATGATTAATCTCTTGTTGTTAAATAAATAAATGACATTTAATAAAAACTGGTCAAGTGCGTGTCGTTCCGTGTGGTAGCAGCAAAGAATAGTACCAACCAATCTCTACCTGTAGGTGTCGTAAGAGGCGACTAAGGGTTTACAAACCGGAAGATGGGCAGCAGCATCTTTCCGTGTATCGCGCCATCTTACATACTGCGGTCACCAACAAATGCGGTCCATGATGCCAGCCGTAACGCTAACAAGCGTGGTGACTAAGGTACTTCCCCTCCACATTCTTCTAGCTAGAGCTGGAATACTGGATGGAGCTCCCTGTCCTGTAGTGGACGTATTATACGTATTCTCCGAAAACTAATTGGCATTTTTGCTGTTCTTCAATGAACTTTTCGTTGGCCAGAATGTATGTCCTTTGATTTTGCTGGAAGGAGACTCTCACTTGCATTTTGTGCCCCAGTAATTATTTCCTGTGGGGTTAATTAAGTTCTTCTTCGTTGCTTGAAACCAACGACGACATTGTTGAAAATGATTTTATTTTAACCCTTCCTGTGTTCGGATAAATCTATAAAGTAGAAAATCGCAAACTTTCACAACCACAGGCAGGATTCGAACCTGCGTCTTCTGCGTAAGTACCGCAGACGCTTTTACCAACTAGGCTACTGTGGTCCTGCCCGATGTTGTGAAATTTAGCGACCTCTATACGCATTCCAACGTTGCGTTTGTGCTGCCACCTAGCAAGCATTTTTGCTGTACTAGCTCAACTAGTCCATCATTGCAGACAGATTTCGAGTTGAAAATTGGTAACACTGAGTTTTATGAGTTTATCGTGGCTTTTTTTAATTTTGAAAATCTCGATAATCACGCGGTGACTTTAAAAAATTGGCCCCTGACTTAGATAAAGTAGGTACTTATAAATAACATTCTTCAAGAAATTAAATTGTTTTTTAGAAATCATGCTTGTAAAGAAGTAAAATCCTACTGTTGTATGGAGGTACATGTAAAGTTTTATTAAAAGCAAGCATAAACAAGACAAATTGGACTTTTTACCGCTCTTTTTTAGGGTTCCGTACCTCAAAAGAAAAAATGGAACCCTTATAGGATCACTTTGTTGTCCGTCTGTCTGTCTGTCTGTCAAGACCCTTTATCTCACGAACGAGTAAAGGTATCAGGTTGAAATTAATACCATATATTAGGGTTCATGAACCACACAAGATCTGAAAATTTAATTTTTTTACAACGACGCAATCAAAAGATATGGCTTTTTATGTCCTCATCTCCATACATTTATGCAAAAAAGGAAAACCTACAGGGTACTTCTCGTTGACCTAAAATTATGAAATTCGGCAAGAAGCTATGTCTCACAGTAGAAATAAAGGGAAAAGTCTGAAATCATTAAATATTATAACTTTACTCACAACTCATGTTAACCAATTGTGGTGAGCTCCCGTTTCAAGAACATTCATATAAGATAGGGGTCAAGTTGGATGGTCGCGGAGGAGGAAAATCTAGCACATTAACTTACTGAAATTTCAACTAATACAATTATGTTTATGTGGTGGTACGGAACCCTCAGTGCGCGAGTCCGACTCGCACTTGGCCGGTTTTTTTGCATAATGCATGTTCATTTACTTAATAATTAATGTGGATACTATACACCGTGACTTTTTAGTGGTTTCGCACCCGAGGCGTAGACACTATATAACAAAAATACAATCAATTCGTAGTATTACTTTTCTTTAATCTCTTGAAATGACGGAAAAAAAATATCGAAAATGTATCGAAAGAAACTCGTTGAAAATCGTAGTAGGCACGGTACACTAAGCGAGCGCGCATATTTGCAGGTTCATTCATTCATCAGATACTTACGCGGGAAGGCACGTGGTGCGTGTGAGTACATTGACCCCCGACCTGCCATCTTAAATCTCAATCTTCCCTTCATACTTTAATGGGCTTAGGACCATCATAATACCTAATTAGGTTTTACCAAAGATTTCGGACCTCCTTGCTTCGCTCGGAATAGATACCTTGCTAATTTATTTTACTATGGAATGACATCTGCCAACTATGGAATGACATCTGCCACACTCGGGCGCCGGCTATTATTATTCGTTTCACCCAGCGTCGGCGCAAAGATCAGCTGTTGGCCGCCGCGCGTGTACGGCGATCCCTCACCACCCAGGACATAGGATTCAACGGAGCTCCATCGAACATTTACATAAATGACCACCTCACCCCTAACAACAAAATATTACTGAAACGTGCCCGCGAAATGAAGTCTACGTTGAACTATTCGTATCTATGGGTCCGCGATTGTAAAATTATGATGAGGAAGAATGATACTTCCAAATTTATTCAAATATCTAGCGAATCCGACTTGCAAAATCTAAAGTGACTGATTATGAATACTGTTCTGTGTGTTTTTATGATTTTATTAACCTGTCGTCAGGGTAAACATGTAATTTCCACTCTTTTTGTTGACGTTACACCCTGTAGGTATTTTTGTTTTTGCATGGCGATACTTCGTTCATACTGTGTTGTTGTAAACTCGATCGCACTCGTAACTATTGTTCATTCTTATGTGACATTCAAATTATTTTCTTTATTTTGAAATGGCTAACAGTAATTCCCTTCAAATTTATTACCAGAACGTAAGAGGTTTACGCACGAAATCCCATGCTTTTTTATCAAGTGTACTAAAATGCGATTATGACATCATTTGTTTGAGTGAATCTTGGCTCACACCGGATTTCAGTGATAATGAGTTTTTTTATAACGATTATGTAGTATTTCGGCGTGACAGACCCAGATCGCGAGCTTCGCTGGGCGGTGGAGTGCTGATAGCGGTGCGGCGGGGGCTGCGCGCGCGCCGGCGCGCAGACTGGTGCTCGAACCCGGACTCCGAGGAGCTGTGGGTGACCGTGGAGCTACCTATGCCTGCGCGCCGCCGCCGTGTGCGTGCCGGCCGGCCCTCTAGCGGCACTTCTGTGTCTGTCCCCCCAGAGAATAATAATAGTCATAATTTTAATATCATGTGCGCTTACTTTCCCCACAATTACAATCATTTTGTGTATCTCGATACTTTCTTTGATTATAGCTCTGATTTATTTTTAAACAATCCTGAGGATACTTTTCTATTAGTTGGCGATTTTAATATTACAAACGCATCTTGGACTAATGTAAACGGTATTAATCAGTTATGTTTGGATAATTCTAGCGACAGTAAAGTATTCCTCTTGAAGGATTTTGTTAATTTAACTAATTTTAATCAGTTTAATTGGTGTCAGAATGAAAATGGTAACATCTTGGATCTTGCATTTAGTAACACAACATGCTCTGTCGTTCCATGTTCTGAGCCTCTAACACCCGAAGACAAGCACCATAGGTCGTTGGAGATAACCTTAGATCTACCACAGTTTAATTTCTTAAGAGACCGAGTACGCAGGACGCTTAACTTCCGTAATGCAAATTATACAGAAATCTGCAATATACTCAAAGCAACTGATTGGACGGTTTTATTCAATATGAACACAGAGCAGGCAACATCCTTTTTTTACTCTACTTTGAATAGTATAATTACCGAATTTGTCCCAGTAATTGTTATAAATGGCTGTAACGGCTTTTACCCCCCCTGGTACTCTAGGGCCCTTATTAAAATTATAAACGAGAAGCGTAAGTATCATAGATTGTGGAAGCAATATGATAATGGCCTGGACCGACTAACCTTTTGTTTGCTACGGGAGCGTGAAAGCAAAGTAGAACAAACTTGCTATGATTCTTATATTTCAAAAGCCGAAAATCGGATTCATGTCACTCCAAAATATTTTTGGAGTTTTATTAAGTCAAAGTCTCCTTCTAACTCTATTCCAGACAGGATGTGTTATGGTGGTCATTCATCATCTGATTATAATACTATAAGTAATTACTTTAATGATTATTTTAATTCTGTGTTTGTCGAGCCTCCTCAGGGTATTTTGTCCGATGTTAGTGATGATGATGATCACGATAGCACCCCTGTGAATATTTTTTCTGTGAATTTAAACGAAGACATAGTATTTAAAATGTTGCAAAAGATCGATATCAACAAGAGTGCTGGTAATGATTTAATTCACCCTCTTTTTATAAAGAATTGTGCCGCTGAATTAGCTAAACCTCTTTTTATATTGTTTCAAATTTCCTTAAAGGAAGGCTGTTTTCCCGAAATATGGAAAAAAGCTCTTATCACTCCAATTTTTAAGGGTGGCTGTCGGAATGATGTTATGCATTATCGGCCTATTTCTAAGCTTTGCATATTCGGTAAAATTTTTGAAAAAATTGTCACACTTGAATTAGGTGCACTTCTCTCTCAGCATATCTCTCAGCAACAGCACGGCTTTTTCCGGGGTCGCAGCGTAGACACTAATCTGGTCACTTACACGGATTTTATAATCGAAGCCCTAGATAGTGGTCATCAGGTAGACGCCGTGTATACCGATTTTTCTAAAGCATTTGATAAAATTAATCATAGTGTATTATTAGAAAAGTTAAAGAAGATCGGTATACACGGTGATCTCCTGCGCTGGATCAAATCTTATATTAGCAACAGGAGTCAGGCAGTCTCACTAAAAGGTTATACGTCCAGGTTTCTTCCTATCCCCTCCGGTGTGCCACAGGGATCCCATTTGGGACCCTTGCTGTTCACACTTGTGGTTAATGATATAGGTTCAATATTTGTTAGCTCCCAGCACTTACTGTACGCTGATGATACTAAGATCTTTAAAATAATCTCTTCGCCAGATGATTGTGTTGCACTTCAGAATGATTTGGATAAGTTCAATTCTTATTGTGTTGATCATCAGTTAATACTAAACCCTGATAAGTGCAATATTATTACCTTCTCGCGAAAACGCAATCCTGTGAAGTATCCTTACAAGCTGTCTGGTATTTTACTAAAAAGGGTCTATCAAATCAGGGATCTTGGTGTGGTTTTGGACAGTAAATTACATTTCAATTTACACATTGATAATATTATAGAAAAAGCTTTTAGACAATTAGGCATGATACTTAGATTATCCCGTCCTTTTAAACAAGCAACTACTCTCAAAATCTTGTATCATTCCTTCGTTCGTAGCCATCTTGAGTTTGCCTGCGTTGTCTGGAATCCTCAATATGCAGTTCACGTAGACAGATTAGAAAAAGTACAGAACAAGTTTTTAAAGTCTCTTAACTATCGTACTGGCAGCCACTTTGACAATTATACTGACATAGCAAATCATTACAATATTGCAACCCTTGAAAGCCGCCGAAGCTACCTCGACTCCGTGTTCCTTTTCAAAATTATTAATAAGCAAATTGATTCCCCTCACCTTCTACAACAGGTTGATTTCAGAGTCAAGCGTACCTCTTCACGTTCTACTCATATTTTTGCCATTAGACCTTTTAATACTAATTATGCGAAGAATTCATACTTTCGTCGTGCGATGCGTGTTTACAACACTTTATTAATTGAAATTGATATTTTTTCTTCTACCTTGGCTTCCTATAAAAAACAACTTGCTTTAAAATTATTTTCTTTCAATACTACTGTTATTATTTAATTACAAATGCAGTGACTTGATCTTTTTTCTTAATTTCATATTTTTATATAATTTATAAGTAACAATTGCACTTTTTGTTTTGAGATTGTTTCGTTTTTCTTGCTTCAAAGTGACCAATGTTATTAGAGTTCTCACATTAACAAATTGTATTATGATAAGGGGAACTACAGGTCTGTTTATTTTATATATGTTATTTACATAGTCTAACTTTGTGACTGTTTGTTTCTTAAATAAAATAAAATAAAAAAATAAAATAAAAATGTCCCAAATTTAAATGTCACATCATCAATGATCTCTAGGAAATATTCAAAATAACCTGTCAAATTCATAGAACGACGCCTTCACTACCTTGTGACGAATTATTTCTTTAATCTTCCTTCTATTACCTTCATTTTCAATTTTTATTTTTTATTATTGTTTGACTTATATAATAACAGAATATGTTGTTGGTTAACTTTGAATAAGTATGAGCAAAATTAATGTTTATAGTTTCCTATGTATTTAAAGGGTGTTTAAGCTAAGAACAAATAATTTAACATTGTCGAATTGGGTCTTTGCCTGTTATGACTAATGTATTAGATATTATAGTAAATAAATAAATGAAATGAAATGAAATTTTTCTGTGGGTTTTACCTTTAGCCCTGATTTCACCAAACTGTGTTTGATAACTAACCGACCTGTAATTTTTATTTAATACAACCAAAAATTGATTTTTTATCAAAACCAAAAAAGTTTTACTAACAAATCATTATTTACCTACTTCTTTAAATTGTTGTGGAGTTGATTAAACTACCGCAAAAGCATGGTGAGACACTCAATAACCTAAAAAGTCAGTACCTACCTAGGTATCTGTTAGATAACCAGACAATCAGTTAACAAACAGAGTATGGTGAAATCAGGGCTTAAGCCACGATCACACACACCTAGCTGAATTCAAAGACTAATTCGCCATACATTGCTGGGAGGCTTGGTTATGTTAATTGCAATATCCTTACTTCAACGAGCAATGTATGCCGAATTAGTCTTTGAATTCAGCTAGGTGTGATCGTGGCTTTAAAATTCAAAAAGTTGTAGCGTTTTAAATAAAAGTAAAATTTCTAGGTAGATACAGACAAGTGTAAACTAAGCTTGACACTAGCAGTGACCATACGAGTTTAAGATAAGAGCGTTACAAAATCCAATGTGTCTAGCTTGACGTGCTTTTGACTGTACCTACCTAATAAAATTCAAAAAAATTGTACCTAATTAAATTAGGTATTACGGCGTATTTAAAAGATTGGGATATTTACAACGATTAAATTTACAGTTACTTACATGAGTTTATGTACACAATTTTACGAACTTACACTTCACGATAACGGAGCAATTGTTCGAAGTGCTGACCATTGCGCTGGATGCACATCTGCGCTCGTTTTCGTAAGTTATCTTTCAGTTTTCTCAAAGTGTCCCTATCACTTTTCACAACCCTGAAAGCCCTTCGAATTTTTATTTTTAAGTCTTCACGCGTTTCGGCTTCCTCGGTGTACACTAAGCGTTTTATTTCAGACCACAAAAAAAAGTCCAGTGGGGTTAAGTCCGGGCTTCTGGCTGGCCAACGCACTGGACCTCCACGCCCTATCCACCTTTCACCAAACACTTCGTTTAAATGGGTTCTGACTTCCCTATGATAATGGGCTGGACATCCGTCGTGTTGGTAGTACATGTTTTGCATGTGACTTAACGGTACGTCTTCCAGCAGCCATGGGATGACCCTCCGCAACATGTTTAGGTAGGTACCTCCCGTGAGGTTCCCTTCGACGAAATAAAGACCGACTATTCGGTCATTGATTATACCGGCCCACACATTTACACTAAACCGCACTTGATGCGCGCACTCACGGATAACATGTGGGTTATTGAAGGCCCAGAAATGTTCATTGTGCTGGTTGTACATCCCCACACGTGTAAATGTGGATTCATCGGTCCAGAGGATATTTTCCTGCTGGTGCTGTAGTATCCACTGGCAAAATTCAATCCTTGGTGGTCCATCGTTATCGTGGAGAGCATGAACTCGGCGAAAATGATAGGGATGTAATCCTAGCGAGTTTAACGTTTTCCAGATGTAAAACTGGCTCAGATCAAATCTCCTCGCGGCATCACGCGTGCTTCTTCTCGGGTCTCTCTCAAAGTATTCGATAACCTCTTCTTCCAATTCTGGAGAGAGGGGTGGACGGCCACGACCTTGGGCGTGCTTGGGGGTTCGCACCTGACCATAATCTAGCATTCGCTGCCTTGCCGCTAGTATGGTGTGAGTCGAAGGAACTTGAGGATTGGCAACCCCTCGCATCCGAAGAGAGGCCAAGTGATCCGGTTGTCCGTAGAGTGCCCTAGCCCTGTTCATGTTGAAGCCGGCGATTGCGTAAAACTCTATCATCGATAGGTATTCGGCATTCGAGTATTCGTAATGCCGATCCATTTTTGCATAGCGCGTACGCACCTGTGACGTTCACGGGAATCGCGTGTCAACTGAAATGATTTATTATGAAGGGTTGCACGGTGCGCGGGCGGAGTTGGGAGAGATGGAGGCGGCGCTCTAGGCTAGGTGCAGCAGCCGGCGGGCAGTGATTTGATTGGTTGGAGCATGTGCGGCGCTAGCGCTTGGAGCCTTTGATATGCCGCCACAGGTGCCGACAAGAATGGCGCATCGCGTATCGCGTGTTTGATTGATAATTTAGAGAGCTACCATTTGTTCTCACAGTTTCGAGTTCAGAGGTAAAAAAAACTTTTGTATTTTTGGAGTTATTTTTTTTTATTACTGCCAATCGAAAGTATTTATGATACATAGTCTCTAGGCCTCGGATGCGAAACCACTAAAAAGTCACGGTGTATATCCAATTACTAACCAATGAAAATAACGAACTGATATTACATGAAATGGGTATTATACGAAATGATGATTATATGAAACATTTTTATAGGAAATGTTTACTATACGTTTTGAAATTATATGAAATGAAAATATGTGAAGTATCGATTATATGAAATAATTATTATATTAAACAAAATTATATGAAACGTTGTTATATTAATTAAATGTTATATAAAAAGTTGTAATATAATCTATTACACACCCGAATTTCAATTTAATTTCTCTATGCATTCCTCATGCCTCTATTGGAATTTTCCAGTAATGAGTTCTTCTCGTACGTTTATATCAGGTGTTGCAATATAAACAAAGTTAAATAAAGGTTGATTTAAGAGCCAAACAAGATAACATTATCACCTGTTTGTATAACAGATGTTAACACCTGTTATACAAACAGCATTAATGCTATCTATACATATAATAAAACAGTAGAAACCTGTGTGTCTGTACTTTTGATGAATTTAATAAAAACTTAGTGTGGACGATAAGGGGTGTGTAATAGATGATATAACAACTTTTAATATAACATTCAATTGATATAACAACGTTTCATTTTTTATTTTTTTTACTATGTATGGGCTTACTCTTGACCTCGATCTAGCCTTGAGGACAGAGATGAGGTCGACGATGGAACGAGCTTGCCCAGAAGAAGCCTATTCACTCGCGACTTAAATAGATTCGGGTTATAAGAGCTCGGGAACACAGACGCAGGCAGAGAATTCCACTCCTTAGCTGTGCGCATTATAAAGGATGTTTCAAAGCGCTTTGTGCGAATGTGTGGAATATCAACCAGATATGGGTGATATCCTGCGGTGCGTCTGGATTCCCGATGGTAGAAGGGGGATGGCGGAATAAGCTCATGGAGCTCTTGGGCACACTCTCCGAAGTACAATCTGTAAAAGACCGACAGACATGCAATTTTGCGCCGGTGGGCTAGGCTGTGAAACTTGGTTTTCACTAGCATCTCATCACCAACGAGCTTCTTGGCTCTGCGATCGATCAAGTCTAGAGCGGCTAGTTGGTATTTTGCTGAGCCATCCCAAAGGTGGCAGCAATTCTCCATGCAAGATCGGACTTGTGCTTTGTATAAAACTAGCAACTGTCCAGGAGAGAAATACCGCTTAACCTTATTGAGGATACCCAACTTTTTGGCCGCAGTTTGAGCTTTTGACTCAATGTTGGCGCCGAAGTTCAGGTTTGCACACAGCTTCATGCCAAGAAGCTCGAGGCTGTAGGTGACCGGTACAGATGTACCTCGAAAAGTAGGAGCCAATTTGAATGGACTCCTTTTGGCAGTGAATAGACACGCTTGTGTTTTGGTGGCGTTGAAACTCACCAGATTTTTGTCACCCTAGTCGGAGACAAGACTTAAGGTTGAGTTTATACGCTCTACCGTGGCCTCTCTCAAAGAACGTATTTCGTCACTGCTGGCTTTTGCGCTTGACATATATCTCTCGACGACAGTACTGTCATCTGCGTACCCAACAATATTAGGACCAAGTAGGTCGTTGATGTGCAGCAGGAAAAGAGTCGCAGAGAGAACAGACCCCTGAGGAACCCCGGCGTCAATAGCCATGAGGTCAGAGGAGCAGCCATCAAGGACTACTCGTATCAACCGTTCACTCAGGAAGTCAGAAATCCAAGAGCAAAAGTCAGCGGGAATGCCGTATGCAGGAAGTTTGCTCAGCAGACTTGCGTGCCATACCCTGTCAAAGGCCTTCGAGATGTCCAGTGATACGGCAAGGGCTTCGCCGTGTTTCTCGATGGCCTCGCCCCAGAAATGCGTAACAAACATTAGAAGATCCCCAGTTGATCGTCGCCGGCGGAAGCCATACTGACGATCACTGAGTAGGTCGTTAGTTTCTAGGTAAGTCAGCAATTTTCCATTTAGTACCCTTTCCATAACTTTGCAGAGTATGGAGGTGATGGCGATCGGACGATAGTTGGTGGGGTCGGCACGACTACCCTTCTTGGGTTCCGGCT
The DNA here is from genome assembly GCA_947532105.1 of Athrips mouffetella. NCBI lineage: Eukaryota > Metazoa > Arthropoda > Insecta > Lepidoptera > Gelechiidae > Athrips > Athrips mouffetella. The sequence goes on from OX383958.1 coordinate 2,782,950, forward strand.
GTACATTGGCAACCTTCCAAGGTTTAGGCACCGTTCTTGTTTTAAGAGAGAGGCGGTACAAACGCGTCAGCACAGGAGACAACTCAGGCGCACAGTTCCTCAAGACTCTTGCTGGTATTCCATCAGGACCGCTAGCATCGTTCACGTCTAGACTTCGAAGTACTCTACGAACCTCTTTTGAGTGTATTGTGATCTCCGACATCGAAGAATCACAGCGAGGAATCGTCGGTGACTGATTAGAGTCTGCATCTAGGCGAGAATTTCTCGCAAATAGAGATGCAAATAAATCTGTTGCGGAGTGGGCTAGTGACCTGTCTGGTTTCAGCAGGGGATTTAATGTGGGACGGCAGAAGTTGTTTTCGACTGACTTGGAAAGGGACCAAAATTGTTTACTACCAGAGGGGTAGGATGCAAGTTTGGTCCCTATGCGACTGACGTGGTCGTAACGGGCCTTCCGGATCACCCGCTTGCAGGACTTTGCAGCAGCATTAAATGCTCTTTTCTTCGCGCGAACCCACCGAGCTCGAACTTTGCGGTCACGGGCTTGAACCCAGGCTTGGTATGCAGACTGCATTCGAGCCTCAGCGCGAGCGCAGTCTGCATTGAACCAAGGTCGGGCTTTGTGAGCGGTATATCGGAGAATGGAATATAGTATTCCATTCCCTGCCGTATCACATCTGCAACCGCTTCAGCTGAACAGGTGGGGTCGCCCGAAGAAAAGCACACTGGCTGCCATGGGTAGGACGCAAAGAAGTGCCGCATCTCATCCCAGTCTGCTGACTCGTATCGCCAAACTCGCCTCGTGCCTCTTGGGCTATCATCCGGAGGAGAGATAATCGACACGGACTTCACCAGACAGTGGTCGGATGTTCCCAGCGGGGCTGATACCGACACGGAGTGCCTGTCCGGATCTGTGGTCAGCAGCAAGTCCAAGCAATTGGGCGTGTTTCCGTCAACGTCTGGCACCCGCGTAGCATCATTCGCCAGCTGGGTGAGATCTAGCGACAGTGCTAGTTTGCGCGCCTCTCTCCCAGCATGGTCAGTTTTCTGGTATGGGAACAACCACTCGCTGTGGTGGGCATTAAAGTCCCCCAGAAAATGAAGCTGCGCTGTTGGGTACCGTTGTTGGGCACAATCCGCCTTCTCCATGAGCTGTTCAAAGAGCCTGGATGTCTCCTCGTCACTGCTGTGCGACCGATAGACACTGGCGTAGAGAGATTTCTCGACCCCGTTGTCCACCAGTAGCCAGATTGTAGAAAACCCGGAATCCTCAAAGCAACGGAGACGCCGATAGCAAATGTCATCGCGAACGTACACACAGACCCCAGCTCGTTTTTTGAACTTGTGTTCCAACGAGTATCCTGGGTAGTTGAGGTACGCCGCGTCCGACGGTGTTCCTATTTGCGTCTCCGTTAAAAAAAATAAGTGCGGCTTCTCGGTCTCGAGATGATGGTGGACCGGGTCGATATTTGAGTGCAACCCCCTGATGTTTGTAAGGTGCACTTTAAACGGGAGGAAGTGCCGCCGTTTGGTAATCTTATTTCTTTTCTTACTTTTTTTCATTTTGAGGAGGAAATGGAAGAATGGTCGAGACGCTACTCCTTTTTCCAATTGGATGCTTCAGCTCATTTGACCTGTGGGGAACTCATCTGGAGACTGCGGGGACGCCCGAGCCTCCCCGAAATGGGTCCATCGGGTCCTCCCGTCCAGTCGCCAGCTGGCACGATGGAGCATTTCGGGATTTTTCGCTAGTTGGCGGGGCAGCCTTTCCCACGTCGGCTTTCGTGGTACTTGGGCCCCCTACTACCTGCGGTCGGCCAACGGCAGGGACCGTTCCTCGGATCCCGCTATCCTCCAGTATGAGTTACCCGGTACAAACTTGCTTAGAGACCAAGACCGAATCAGAGCCGCGCTACTGACCACCTCCCATCCCCCAATGGCACTGGCACTCCCGCACTCCGACGGAACACAGCTAAGCTGTTTGGCGTCGGGCTCCGGCGGGCCGGTCGCGAGCCAGGCGGCCAAAGCCTGCCACCGCTGTGAGGGACCTTCAGCCGCCGCCACAGAACATAGTGTCCCGCGGCGCCTCTGCCCGGGGTGGACCGCTAGGAGGTAGGCCCCTACCACCCCTAATAATATAATTTTGTTTCATATAATAAGTATTTCTTATAATCGACATTTCACATATTTTCATTTCATATAATTTAAAAACGTATAATTAACATTTCCTTTAAAAAATGTTTCATATAATCATCATTATTTTCATCATCATCATCGTTATTTTCATTGGTTAGTTATAATATCCACATAAATTATTAAGTAAATGAACAAACAAGCATTCATTATGCAAAAAAAGCAAGCAAAGGCAAGCAGGCATGCATGCATGCAAGCAAGAAACAAGCAAGCAAGTAAGCATGCATGCATGCTGGCAAGCAGACATGCGCATACATTCATGTCAACCTAACCTGAAGGGTATGGCGGAATGAAGCGGAGGTCGCTCCGCTCGCCTCCGCTCAATTCCGCCATACCCTTCGAACCTAACCAACTGTGTCGGGGTGCTTCGCTCGCCTACGATCAATTTAATTGAGCCTTATCGTTTCGTTTTTACAACAATTTTAATTAAATAAGCATATAACTATACAAAATATCATAACTAATTGATTATTATATTTTTTTGTTTTAGTATTATAAATTAAATAAATAAAAGTAAATTTATAAAAATATAATGTATCAAATGAATTTTATATGTATCGGCGCAGTTGACTCTGTCGTTATAATCGGCCACAATATTTTTTGTGAGTTCTTGCATTTTTATCCACCAAGTAACTCTTTGGCATCCCAGGGGTTATTTAGATTTGTTTCCCTTTGTCAATATTTAGCACAGACTCAAAGTGGTGCTCTTATTCTCAGCCATAGATTTATATAGTCAAGATAGGGTCTTGGGAACAAGCGGTTCAAAATTTCCCCATACAAGAAAAAATAGCGCCATCTGTGAAAAATCGCGTGAACTACGTTGTGTCGTACTTCGGTCGGTGCTAAATACACGGAACGGAAATAATATGGCGGGAAAAAACAAAACAAACTATTTACTGTTTATATGTGATTTAGGCCTGGTTTTTCAGTTTCATTAATTGGATTATAGTCAAAAACAATAATAAGAAATAACAATAATAATAACAACAGTATATTGTTTCTTCAACTAAGAACATTCTATTTTGTTGGTAAGTTTATTTGCATTCAATATTGACAACGACTGACATTTATTGGTCCTAAACGTCAAATTTCGGACCAACGAATTGGGGACATTGTAACGTGCCGATGGGCTAGTACTTATATATAAGTAAATGTTCTCAGCGCATCACATAATCCATACCACCGGAGCTGACTTTATTGAAGTTTGTCTAGAATAGGCGATACTTTGAAAGTGACGACAGACCTGATATCCATGATATGCAGTTAGTGTAGCATCTTTTGATATTGTTTGGGAAACTCTCATTGACGCAAATACCAATCTACTGAGTCTTTCACGCACTGAGTTGACACGAAATTTCTAATAAAGATGCTTATTATCATTGAGACTCAAAAATGTTTCTTCTCCACTATTTTGTATATTTGTATTTAGTGCTCTTGGTTTCAACTGGCATCCTACAGTCACAGCGATCACCATTTCAACCAGTCAGCATTAGCTGTGTGATCAAATTATTTTGTTTCGTTTCATTTCATTGCATTTTGTTTTTATTTAATCGGTATTCATTCAGATTTCGTTTATTTCCATTTTAATTTTACAGACATCTGGTTAATGTTGTATAAAAACAACGTAGGAACACATCGTCGCTACCGTACGTAACTTTGATTCCATTCTACAAAGTCGAAAATTAAATAATTTCACAACCACAAGCAAGTCTTGTCTTCTTCGTATGTACCGTAAGCGCCTTTAACATCCACTATTTAAAAATTCATCAACGCCTTTCTAATTTACGATACTTTTGCAAATTACGCTTTTTGTCACCATCTAAGCGCATATAATTTTGAACATTCACTCAGAAAGTAAGAAGGTATTAAAACTCATTAAACTTGATTCCTTTTTATCATAAACTGTATGTACAGCACCTAATTTTCTTCATTGTACTTGCTCAACAATTTCTCACCACGACTGTTCTTTTACGCAGGTCCGTGAAACTGAAATGCTTGCACACATGATTAAAATCTTGAGCTGTGTCTCTTTATCCCGCTTCTGATATCGGCGCAGGAGGCCATAAATATCAAAATCATCTAGGATTATTGTGGGTTCAGGTATAAACAACCAGGATCCAATTATGGTCACGTCACGTTCCGAGCTTCGGGCTTGTGGTGAGCCACCCGGACTCTTCCGGCCCAGTCTGACCCTGGATAGTTATTACAGTTTACACTAACGTTGTACGTCCTGTGCTTAAGTAACTTTACTTATAATTATTTCAGGAATCATTATGATAAATAATCAAACGCAAAAGCACGGTCACCATCATCTACCAAGATGACTTGTTGTGACGTCCTTTCACCTTGACGCTTCACCAGATCGACAGCTATCTAAATACTTAGCTGCCAGTCTATTCCTGAAGCAAGGAGACCTCACTCGGCGATACTAAGAAGGTGCTGCTAGTAATATGCCTACATATGAATTAAATTATATATGAAAGATATTTAGGTGAAATGATAGTTATACCAAATGTTAGTATAGAAAACGTTCATTATAGTAAAGGTACGTTACGTCAAACAAAATTATGCTAATAGTTGTTATATGAAACGTTTATTATATCAATTGAATGTTATTGAAACGTTGATATACGAAAAATATTTATACGAAGTGATGCGCACCCGGCGATAAGAAAAGACCAATAGAACAAAAAAATATTTTTTTTGAATTTTTTGTCTGTCTGTCTGTTTGCGCTAATCTTCGCGCTAATCTCAGTCAGTTTCTTCTTTTATCGATAAATACATAGATCGGAAAATGACAGTGGTCGATGCGCATTATTTCATTGCAAAGTTAGTTCGGTGGTACGTCCTTTCGAGTTTTAGTGATCGGACAGTGGCCGTTCTACGAATAATATTTTCGGAGAAACGACCGTCGATGCATCGTTCTTTGCTGCAAAGGTGAATCGGTGCTATGATTGTTCGGGTTATAATATTTCGATTAAAAATACTTTCGCACTAAGTCTTTTCGGAATTTTGTAATTCGGACTTTGCTTGCGGACCCTTCAAAAACGTATTTAACTTACTGTCATGCAACATATTACCTTAGTTTTATTGCAAACGGTTCACTCAAACAGAAAGTACGCGAAGTTTCAAGCAGCGGCACCAATAACCACAAATTACTGGTATTTATTGTGTTACTTCCGTGTAACAGAAAATATGTAAGTACAAAGTTTCAAGTTGCAAAGCCGAGCTAAAGTGAAACAAAGCTTTTAATGTTGCATAGAAGTTAGCCAAATCGGTCCAGTTGTTTGTGTATAAGTCTTGGACACAAAAATCCGTACTATCTGTACTCTGTATAATAATCATAGAAATTTAAGGGTAATAAAAGGAAGATAGGAGGTATTCCGACAATCATTAGTCATTGTAAATACGGCATAGGTATCGTTCTGTAAATTTTGTATTTGGATGTCAAATCACGAGTTCGAATTCTTTGATAATATTATTGTAAAAGCGATAAATTGCTATTAGTCCAGTAAAAATACGGTTTTGCAAAACATTAAATGCTAATAGCTACTTTTTTGTGTATATCGTATTTAAATATGATGTTAAGACGCAATATTTACGAATCCACCTAAAATTTAAAGCGGAATATTTTTTTCGAATAACAGCTAAGGCAAAAATAGTAATAGACAATTATATACTTTATATCATAGATAAACGTATTGTTTACATATAGGCATCAAAATCCACCATTAATATATTTAAAAATATCAATTTATTTCAAAATATAAAATCTCCACTTATTTTTACATATAAGGGCCAATAAAGTCGAGGTAAAATAATATCAATAAACTGAGCTAAACTCAACCTTTTTAAATGTAAGTGATTCTTATATATATTCACAAAAATGCCATACTAAATAAAAAAAAAAGTTTTTTGTAATCGCTGGTTTACAATGATTTTGTAAACATTTATGTTGGATTTGCCAAAAATGTGATTATTTAGCACTATTTAAATTATTAGAAAGCAAAACGGATCTATTACTATTTTTGGTTGCGAAGATAAGCTGTATTTAAATTTCGTGCTATAAAAGTTAAACAATACAAAAAAGCTAATATTTTTAGATGGATTCATGAATAATATGAAATTCTGAATATATAGCAAGCCGTAAATAAAAAAAAAAAATATTAACATTTTTTTCCAAAATTCCATATTTTTTTAATGTTTGGACGGCAAAATAAATAAATAAATGAAGTAAATTTAGGTGGATTCCATTCAAAATCTTTACACAGAAATATAATCTATCGATCTGAAAAAGAATCACGGCTATTATCAATTATTTCCGTTTCGCCATACAATCTCTCGTAATTTTACTGGAGTATATGTGTATCTGTTTGTTACGCTTTTACGACTAATCCGATGAACCAATTTTAATAAAACTTAGTAAGAAGATAGTTTGAACCATGGTAAAAGCAAGGTAAAAGCAATTAGCTACGTTTTTCAGAACCCCACGCGGACGGAGTTGCGGGCAACAGCTAGGTAATAAATAAATAAATTTAAAGTCATTCCAAGTCAACCAACTTCACACCTGGTGAAGAAAATGCAGCAGTTTTTAAACAGTTTTGAGGCATTGATACGAGTATGTTTCAGTTAAATACGTACCAGTCAATTTCTTTTTTACTTTTAATTTCTATAGGAAAGTTATGTGCAGTTTGTGAAGGCATCAGTAGGAATGACGATCTGTTAGTAGAAACAAATGTAGGCTCCATCCGCGGGCTGAGAGCTGAAGATGGGAACTATACAATGTTTATAGGAATACCTTACGCTACTGTCAATGAATCAAATATATTTGGGGTAAGATTGACATAAAAATTATTGCCTGTTATATACACTCACCACCGGCAGAAATAACCGGCCGGTCTGTTTTCTTTCATATATTTTCATACAAATATGGGGGCAAACGAAGCGTCAGTATCTTACCTAAATTGAATAAAAATACAAATCTGATTTATGAGGTCTTTAGATAAGAACCTTATTAACAATATTGTCAAAGATTAGGTATATCTAAAATATTGAAGAAAACCCGTGCAACACTTTAAACATTTTAATTCGCCAAATGTAAGAGAAATCTGACGAAATGACGTATATTTTTTTCTGAATGATGCACGGAATTTCCTGGATACCGTGCACAGGCCTAATCTTCAAGAATTTTAAGTCAGATATCTTATTTAATGAATTATTTAATGATTATTTCGTTTAGGAAATATATTGACGCTTCGTTTGATCCCTTACTTGTATGAAAATGTACGACAGAAAATAGACCGGCCGGTTATTTTTACCGGTAACTGTATTTAAGTAGCGGATCGTCCTGGTTATTTTTAGTTTATACAAAACTATAGAATAAAACACTTTCAGTTTTTCTCGATTTTGTCACTTAGGAATAATGTAACTTCATAACATCTAATGAAACGTCTACTGCAGGATAGAAAGCTCCCTCCAGATTACCAGCAAAAAAACATGTGGTACTTTGGAGGGGAATCACTATAGTCACCACGCTTGTAAGCGTAAACTAAAGTAGTTCCAGATATTACTTCTAACTCACAAACTTACTAACTATAACTCTTTATGATATTGTATCCCGTTATTTTTTTAAGCCTCCGGAAATTTTAAGAGTTGGTACTGCGCATGAAAACCTTTCAAAAAGAAAACCTTTCATAGGTCGAGATAAAATTTTGACTTCCCATGCAAACTGCATCAGCTGACAGCACAATAGTATGAGAGGTCGCAATTTTATTTTGTATTTTGACCTATTGTCCGTGAGAAAAATTTTCAATTTCATAGGCAGAACCACCCCTTAAAAATTCCGGGCACTGTGTAATAAAGTAAAAAAAAATAAAATGGGCGAATAAAACCTATTGCACCGGAGGGGAATAATGTAGATGCGTGTAGACAAAAAAAAAACATTCTACCGAAATAATAAGAAAAACGTGCTCATTTACATTATTAAATTTAAAAACAAACTAGGTACTATTCGAATTTTGTAAAGTATTGTAGACGGGGACAGAAAAAATGTTATCAAAAATTTTCAGGTAAGCTACTTAACAAAATTAAATATAATTCTTTCCTGCTTTAAAAACCTTATTATTATTTTTTTGAACAGTCGGGTTTCCTGTTATTTTTTTTCTTTTAAGATTTTCTTTTTATTTAGCTTTGGTTTACAAATAATACAAATTTGACGCCACTTCAATTTGTTAAAATCCATCGAGCCATTTTAAATGTACATAGGATATGAAAAACTAAATACAGCTCAAACACAACAAAAAGTTTAAGCATTATTTAACCAAATCAACATTATCATTGAATATGATTTTTATTTTAACACTTCCTGTGTTCGGATAAATCTACAAAGTAGAAAATCGCAAAATTTCACAACCACAGGCAGGATTCGAACCTGCGTCTTCTGCGTAAGTACCGCAGACGCTTTACCAACTAGGCTAGGCTGTGGTTGTGAAATTTTGCGATTTTCTACTTTGTAGATTGTCATTGAATGTTTACCGATAGATAAATTTAAAGCTGTTATCAAGCAAAAATTGTACAAGAAAGGTTATTATGAAATATGAGATTACCTAGAAGAGAAAAATCCATGTTCTAACAGGCTAGTTCAAAATTCAAATTGACTCGTTTATTGTATCAACCCTGTACATTCAAACATATTAAAAAGAGCGCAAGGGTTTTTCTTGTCGCTTATTTTTTTTCCACTATTGGTAACACTTTGTTTGTGAAGCAATGTAGTTTAGCTGATTTTAATATCCAACAATGAGTTTATTTTGAGTTTGAATTGCTACATCCACGATTTACTTAATAATAAAATTATCAATACCATTTCAGGCCGCTATCCCCCAAGCTCCATTCAAAGGAGTGTTTGAAGCATACGATGATTCAGTAAAATGCCCGCAAATGAATCGATTCAATACGGTCACAGGGTCTCTCGACTGCCTCAATCTCAATGTGTACGTGCCAGACTCCGCCAGCTTACAAAATCCTCTCCCTGTCATGGTTTATATTTTCGGAGGGGCTTTCAATAGAGGCTCCGCTAGGAGGTATGAATACGGACCAAAATATCTCGTAAGACATGATGTCATAGTAGTAACACTCAATTATCGAGTAGGTCCGTTTGGTTTTATGTGCCTAGATACGCCTGAAGTTCCCGGCAACGCAGGGTTGAAGGATCAAGTACTAGCTCTAAGATGGATTCAAAATAACATCGGTTCATTTGGAGGCGATCCTGATAAAGTAACATTATTTGGAAACAGTTCTGGTGGAATAAGTATTGCACTCCATTTGTTATCAGAAATAGAAAAGCTTTTTTCTAACGTCATCATTCAGAGCGGCCCAGCATTTTATCCGCGGATAACCACTCCACCAAATACTGACGTGCCATTACAAATAGCTGCAGCATTGAATTATAGAACTGATGACATCACTGACGCTTTGTCTTTCATATCCAACGCTGATGTACATTCAGTTATTAAAGTCTCAAATATAACTGACTTTCGACCTTGTACAGAAAGGAAGTTTCCTAATGTAGAAAGATTTCTTGCTGTTGATCCATTAAACTCAAATTATTCGAAAGCTACAGGTGCTGCTATTCTTTTAGGATACACTAGAGATGAACGGCTATTCACATATATAGGCAATGGAAACGATCGTCCTGAAGACTGGATTGCTTGGGAACAAGCATTTGAAAGAAATCTGCGATATATGTTTAACTTAAACGAAACAAATTTTGAGCCTCTTTCGAAGAACATACGACATTTTTACCTTGGTGATGAAAATATTAATAGTAAAAAGAGGAAAATTGTATATGACTATCACGGTGATATTACCATATTTTACCCCACTATAAGGAATATAGAGATTTATCTTCAGGCGGGTGCCAAAAAAGTGTACCAATATCTGTTCTCCTACGACGGTAAAAGGAACTTTATTAAGGTGAAGAACAATATAACGCTGCCGGGTGTACCTCACGGTGATGAACTTGGATATCTGTTCGATATGCAGATATTACAGGATCAAGCAACAAAGGATGACCAATTAATCATTGACAGAATGACTACCATGTGGACAAATTTCGCTAAGTATCGGTATGTAAGGTTTTTTGTGTTTATAATGTGTATGTCGATTTTTGATCAAACCAAGGTGCAAATATACCTACATAAAACATCGGTTACCAAGTAAAAATGTAATCGTAGTTAACACGTTCGCGGACAGTAAGTCATAGTGAGTCACACATGATTGACACAAAAAAATTGTACGAAAAATTTTGAACTGCTATAACATCATTGTTATCAGTAGCTCAGTCTCTCATACCATAGTCTCATTGCCTAGACCATTATGGTAAGATACGGTTCACATTGGACTCAAGACGTGGTTAAGTGAAAAAAAGTACGGGGTTGCACTCCAGTGAAACATCAACGTTGTGCATTTTTGAATATTTTGGAATGGTTAGTCCAGAGATATGAAATACGTGCAAATCATATAGTGAAAATGTCTGCGAGCTCCTTATCTATAGTGGGTCCAGATATAATTTTGTAGGCACATCAGTAATTTGACTATTATAACTGAAGTACTATTGTCTGCTAATTATACACTGAATCATTATTTTTGATGATTCCACTACTGTAATATTATTACTATTTGCGGATAAAATAGAAATTGCACCAATCTTTTTTAAAGCTACATTTTTGTGACGTGTTCTTTGACATCCGCACTTTGTCAGAGCAACAGCTGTCTAGTCTACAATTACTTAGCTGAAACTCTATTCCAGAAGCCACGACCATGGAGTCTTCACTCGGACTAATGAGGCGCTGTTAGTAATATGCCGACACGGCCATTCTGATAATACGACCATCCTCGGGCGTTGATCCATTGACAATATCCTAAAACAAATAAAAAACAAGATCACCAAGAAATCCGCTCGTCTATCCTGACAATCAAGATCATCATCACACACAAAACTGAAACCACTCATTGTGAAGTTACTCTGAAGGCATATATGTGCCCCTTCAACCCAACTCTGAAAGCATGTACCCTTTCGACCATCTCACTATGGACCGGATGACATCTTTCCCACATAAATCACGGACAGGACCAGTGTGTCCGTTCGACCAACCCTAATGGGCACGGTGACCAGATCCACCACTGTCCTTCCAACCATCAACAAAGCCTGGCCCGGACCAGTGTGTCCCTTCGACCAGCCCCGATGGGCATGGACCGGATCCGCCACTGTCCGACCAGCTTCGCAAACACAGATTGGGCCAATGCGAACCTTCAACCACCCAACCAAGTCGGGCTGGCCCGTACAACATTGCCCTCTCTATCAACTCCACAAACATAGATTGGACCAATGCGAACCTTCAACCACCCAACGAATCGGGCTGGCCCGTACGACATTGTCCTTTCTATCAGCTCAACAGTAATCACCCTACAACCACCCAAACCAACTGAGTGACTTCAAATCATATTATCAACATAGCAATTTCAAATTACGTGCGTCACAATATCATACTATCTCACAATAAGGAACATGCTCACCAGATATCCATAAGGTAGGTATCAACAACATAATTCTGTCTATGTACAGACAATCCACATTATTCGAAATTCCCATATATTCCATTTCTGCTGTTCGATATTGCTAAGAATATGGCTCTGGCTTGTTGATTTTCATCATCAATCACAATGTATCAAAATCATTACACTGTCTATCTCTTTTCTTTCTCCATGCCTCTTCCCATTTTAATTTGGAATCGACCCCCTGAATATATTTTCAACCGTTGGCTCTGTCGTTATAATCGACCACAATATTTTTTATAAGTTTTTCATCTCAGTTACGTGGATTTTGGTTACATAGTTTTATTAAGTATCCAACATTTGTCCCTGTAGAGCATCGCGAGTCTAGCACAGATTTTCAAACAATCAATCAAATCATTTATTTGCTATAAGAACATCTTTCAATTTGAACACATCCTCTAGATTAACGCTGTGTCCCCATAAATAGCAGACCATAGCTAAGGACTGACGACAGACCTGATATCCATGATATGCAGTTAGTGTAGCATCTTTTGATATTGTTTGGGAAACTCTCATTGACGCAAATACGAATCTACTGAGTCTTTCACACACTGAGTTGACACGAAATTTCTAATTAAGATGCTCATTATCATTGAGACTCAAAAATGTTGCTACTCCACTATTTTGTATACTTGTATTTAGTGCTCTTGGTTTCAACTGGCATCCTACAGTCACAGAGCATACCTAACAGCGATCACCATTTCAACCAGTCAGCATTAGCTGTGTGATCAAATTATTTTGTTTCGTTTCATTTCATTTTGTTTTTTATTTAATCGGTATTCATTCAGATTTCGTTTATTTCCATTTTAATTTTACAGACATCTGGTTAATCTGGTTAATGTTGTATAAAAACACCGTAGGAACACATCGTCGCTACCGTACGTAACTTTGATTCCATTCTACAAAGTCGAAAATTACATAATTTCACAACCACAAGCAAGTCTTGTCTTCTTCGTATGTACCGTAAGCGCCTTTAACATCCACTATTTAAAAATTCATCAACGCCTTTCTAATTTACGATACTTTTGCAAATTACGCTTTTTGTCACCATCTAAGCGCATATAATTTTGAACATTACGACATATCAGGTATTAAAACTCATTAAACTTGGTTCCTTTTTTATCATAAAATGTATGTACAGCACTTAATTTTCTTGATTGTACTTGCTCCACAATTTCTCGCCACGACTGTACTTTTACGCAGATCCGTGAAACTGAAATGTTTGCACACATGATTAAAATATTGAGCTGTGTCTCTTTATCCCACTTCTGATATCGGCGCAGGAGGCCAATAGTCCAGAGATATGAAATACGTGCAAATCATATAGCGAAAATGTCCGAGTTTTGGAAAATCCTTTCTTGAGTGGTGTTAGTGGCATGCAATAAATTAGCATACTAAATTTCACACTTATAGCTAAAGCGGTTACGGATAGACGTCAGTCAGTCAGTCTGTCAGTCAGTTAGAGCCACCGCGCACTAGCGATTTTTAGTTGGCCGACAGTTTAGTCGCAATCGTATTTTCTATAGACAAATCGATCGACAAATGCGTGCACTACCATAGGGGTAGATACTGATTCCCAACTAAAAAATCGCTAGTGCGCGGTGGCTCGTAGTCAGTCAGTCAGGACATATTATTTTAATGATATTTTAGTGAACTATACTCATACCAAGTTTGAACCGTTCTAACGATAGAGCAAAAACAAAAAAAAATACGTTTCTTGTACCCCTCTTATTTTTTTTCATTTTTTTTTTATTAATTATAAGGTGATATATTTGTTTAAGAAATACATATTCTGTGAAATTTTCAACCAGCTACCTATGTTGGTTCAAGAGATACAATTTTCAACTTAGTAAAAAACTACACATTTTCGACATTATACCCCACTGTGCATCTCAGTCGCATCCTGCTGGGGAGCACCACTTCTAATATGTTATCTATGGGTATGTACTTGACTCCAGCCAAGTTTCATCCCAGCAGGTTTAGGTACAAGGTACCCCATACAAGCTCGGCCTTAGATCTTCTACTAACAATTTAAAACAAATTTTATCAAAATTTTATCAAACCTCGCGAATCAAAAAGAGCTTGATGCTGTTTTTCAGTTGCGCCTAATTTTGCAAGCTCAGCTGAACATCGCGAGCGGAAATTACGTCATGTGGCGGATAAATCATTGAAGAATTTGTACCCCATAAATGATTTAATTTGTTTTAGAATCATAGATAGATATATAAATTCTTTATTATCACACAAAAACAAAACAATACACAAGATAGAGCTAGGGTTGAAAAAGGCGGTCTTATCGCTTAAAGCGATCTCTTCTAGACAACCTTAGAGAACAACAACATCATGTTGATGTTGTTCACAGTATTTGCAATACATAAAAACCTACTACTTTGTACATAAAAACCTGTAGCAAGGACCATACCTTGTAGGCACTGGTAGGCTCAAATTAATATTTGCTGATAAGGTGTTTATAATTTAATTACGTTTTCAGTGATCCGACACCAGAGACTAGCCTTCTACTGCCAATCAAATGGAAGCCAATAACGAAAGGGTCACCTTACCATTACATAAATATAGACCTAAATATGACTGCTAACATGCGGTATGAAACACAGAGAATGGCCTATTGGGACTTGTTTTACAAAAAATATGGGAAATATGAAATAGGATCCCAAAAATTTTCCAAAAAAGATTTAGATTCTTTAAATGATGTGGTTTTTTTCTTAGGCTCTTAGTTTTAATTCATTACTTACTTATTAAATAATTTATGTCAATTTAACCATTGGTTTGAGATATAAGTGTTGCCTCTACATTGATACTGTAGCTGTAAACTCCTTAGAAATTTTTAATTCTTAGTTATCAAAGCTCAAAAACTATGTTAAAACTATTTTGCAGTTAACAAAGTAATGTTAGACAAGACACCAGATTATATAGTGTTATCAGCAGTGCAACTTCTTGGCTGGCACCGACTCCAAGATGTTCTGTTGTAATGTACCTATAAATTAATAATTATAATTAAAACTGGCTTGGTAATTTTCTAATACTTTGCACTAAGTTACTGATTATTAGTTACTATGGTTATTTTATACTTTTTAGTGCTACTAGAAACCCTGACAAACTTTTAAGGAGGTGTGTAGTTTTCGTTAAAACTATTTTTATTTTACAAGATTTAGTGTTAAGCAAACACTGTAAGATGCAGTCACTACCAGTTGGTTGGTAACTTGCCCACATTACGTTAAGTTCTCAAAGTATATTTGTTTTTTTTTTGTTGTTGTTATGTGAGCAATAAAGTGTTCTATCTATCTACCTGGGTTATTGATCTTACGACTCATGCGACGTAAATAATTCGTAACTACTCTGGTTTGTCCCTTTCTACCATTGGTATTTGCGGAGTCGGCTACCTAATCTCGGAACGTGGGCACTGGTTTTACCCAGAGCGACGGCCATTGACCTTCGCAACCTAGAGGTCAAAACCAGAGGCCCTACCGCCGAACTCAATCGTTATCGAATCTCTCTTTTCTTCTTGTATAGAAAAAAAAACCGGCAAAGTGCGAGTCAGACTCGCGCACTGAGGGTTCCGTACCACCACATAAACATAATTGTATTAGTTGAAATTTCAGTAAGTTAATGTGCTAGATTTTTTGAGTCCGACACGCGCTTGACCAAATTTTATTATTTATAAATAATAAATAATAATTCTTTATTTTCAGGTGTACAACCCATAGCTAAAATAAAATAAAATACAATGCGACATCGAGTGAAATAACATTCCAAAAATATAAAAATAACGATGACAATTTTGAATTTTAACTAAAATTTCCCATTCTCACACCGGTGAATCGCTGACCAATACTTCGCAAACGGGTTTGCGAAATCGTCAGCAATAGTCGCGAGAATGGAGTTGGAGCTATTCCTTAGGCGATCCCAAAAGGATGCTGTCCTGGCTCTGATTATGGCGAAAAAGTCGGGGACTCTCGCATCCGCGAACATGCTCTTCGCGCTGCAGAACCGCGGCAACCGGAACAATATCCGAAACGCGTTGTTGTATTGAATTCTTAGCACGTTGTACGACTGTTTAGTGAACTTTATACAAAGTTGGCAGGTATAAAAACACTGGCAAAAAGCTTTGAATAAAGTTACCTTAACTTCGTCAGTACAACGTGAAAATCTGCGAGCGAGCATGTTGCACCGCATAGCGAGAGCCCTGCGCTCCCTCTCCATATCAGCGTCATCTGTCAGTCGCTCTGTCAAAATGTGTCCGAGATATTTAAAACTTTTTACAACCCGAATTGACGAATCATATAGCCCCACTGGCGGCACGACATCCAGACCCCTTGCAGCTCTAAACACCAGCATTTCTGTTTTGGCTACGTTATACTGTAGACCATGGGACTTAGAAAACTTCTCGCATATATCAAGAAGCTTTATAAGTCCGCAGACCGAGGCGCTGAGCAGGACCATATCATCTGCGTAAATCAGATTGTTAAAGCACACGTTACCAATATGACAACCGATGCCGGAACCGCTCAGCTCCTCGATCAGGTCATTTACGTAGAGGCTGAAGAGGTCCGGAGACGTGAGCCCTCCTTGACGCACGCCACACTCTAACCTATAATCATTAGAGTGTACGTGGCCCCATTTCACATTGTTTGTTTGGTTTTCGTACCAGTACCTCACTAAACCTAGTACCTCATTCGAGGTTCGTGTTTTTAACTTATTCCATAAAATACGGTAATTCACGAGATCGAACGCGCGACTAAGGTCTAAAAAACACGCGTATACTGAGGTGTCCCTATTTACATAATAGTTCACAGCATACTTTAGACTTAGTATCGCGGAGTCGGTAGAGAGACCGGTACGAAAACCAAACTGCGCATCATTTATCTTGAAATTTTTGGTCAATTCGGGTTGCAGAAGCCTTTCTAATATCTTGCCTATAATTGTGTCCAAAGAAATAGGCCTGTAGTTTTTTTATATTCGACAGGTCGCCGGTCTTGTTCTTAGCAATAGGTACCACCACCGTCCTCATAAGGTCCGGAGGTAAGCACACCCATGGCTTAAGCACAAGTTTAGCAGATCCGTCAAGACGCGAAATATTTCGTCGCTACCGTCGACGATGTGCTCAATCCTGAGCACATCGTGGCCGGGGGATTTACCACGCTTGGTTTGCTTGATGGCGTTTTTTACTTGCTGCAAAGTGAACTTTAAGTTCGACCAGCCAGCAGGCACTTGCGGTTCTGCGTCGTCCCCTGAGCTCGACTCATCGAGCACATCATCCACACCTAACGGCTCTACTTTAAAATGTTTGGCAAACCTCTCGGCGATCAGTTTATGGTTCTGCTCGTTATCCACAGTTACCGGAAGCATGTCCTTATGATTAAGTGATTTAGTGCGTTTCCAGAAGGATTTGAAATTTTTCTTCTCGAGATTTGTAACAAGTATGTTCATTTTTGTCACATCTTCATTTTTCATACACCATTTCAGCTTGTTTTTAAACATTTTTCTAGTTGCAATCATTTTTTCATATGCGTCCCCAGATGATGGTTTGCCACACTGAACCCACCACTCAAAGTAAGTTCTCGCTTCCTGGTGACAACTCCTCACGTGGTGGTTCCAACAGACGACCTGTCTTCTTTTCCTACCTACACCGGTGTGGGAATGGGAACTAGCAATGGACGCCTGTTGCATAACATTAACTAAATTATTATACAAATTGTTAATACTTTCTTTATGGCAATGATTATTACATGAACCACATTCAAGTAAATTATCACAGATTTGACTAGAGTTAATATTACATAGTTTTTCATTTTCAGTTTGTTAGCCTTATTCAATAAGATTTACAGCACTGGTGTAATACCAAAGGATCTCTTACGCTCGACATTTGTAACAATACCCAAGAAGCCGAAAGCAGTGAAGTGTTCAGACTTCAGAACCATAAGCTTAATGAGTCATACTATGAAAGTATTCTTGAAAATAATTTACAATAGAATCAAAACAAAATGCTCAGAATCTTTAAGCCCCAATCAGTTTGGGTTTAGAGCCGGGATGGGAACAAGGGAGGCTATATTTGCTGTTAACACGCTTGTTGAGAGAGCAATTGAACACCAGCAGGATGTCTTTCTCTGCTTTATTGACTATCAAAAAGCATTCGACCGTGTCCAACATGGAAAGTTAATAGAGGTTCTGCGGAAAAGAGGTTTAGATGGCAGAGACCTGAGAATTATTGGCAACCTTTATTGGAACCAAGAAGCGGCATTTCGAACGGATGGAATGCTCTCAGAATGGAAACCAATCAACAGAGGAGTCCGTCAGGGTTGTATACTCTCTCCGCTTCTCTTTAACTTGTATTCTGAAGACATCCTAACTGATCTGTTGAATGAAAAACCAGAAGGGATACTTGCCAACGGTCAGTTTATCAACAACATCAGATATGCGGACGATACCGTCCTGATTGCCAGCACTGAAGCCGGACTGCAGAAGCTTTTGGAGGATGTCGCAGCTGCTGGAGAAGCTATGGGGCTTGATATTAATATAAGTAAAACCAAGTCTATGGTGATATCGAAATCTCAGCTGCTCCATCCGTGCATTACGCTCAGAGGCGAAACGGTTGAAGGTGTGTCGAAATTCAAATATCTAGGTCGTTACTTCACAGCAGACTTGAACCATCAAGAGGAAATTAAATGCAGGATTGGACAAGCTAAATCAGCTTTCTTCAAAATGTCCAAAGTTTTATGTGACCCTAAAATCCCATTTACATTAAGATACCGCGTCATAAAATGTTACGTTTGGTCCACTCTCTTATACGGATGCGAAGCGTGGGTGCTAAGAAAGGACACATGTAAGAGACTGCAAGCGTTTGAAATGTGGGTTCTGCGTAGAATGTTTAAGATACCGTGGACCAGTTTTACATCCAACGCCAAAGTCCTGCAACGAGCGAAGCAGCGTAAGCCCGAGCTGTTGTTGACCATTGCCAGAAGGAAAGTGGCCTTCTTTGGGCACGTGCAAAGAGGCTCCGCATTTCAATTCCTGCGGACAATTCTTGAAGGCAAGATACCGGGTAGAAGGCCACCAGGAAGGCCGAGACGGAAATGGTACGATGACATAAGGGACTGGACCGGATTACACTACCACGAGTTGAAGAGGGTGGCGGAACGCCGCGACGAATACCGATTGCTGACCTCCAAACTTCATTTCGAAGATGGCACCCCATGATGATGAGTTTTTCATAGCAATCAATACTGTCCATATTTATTTATTTGTTCCAAACTTCTATTTTTCCATATTATCTTACTATATTTATTATTCATAGAACTTTCTCGTGTTATTTTCTGACTAATAACGTTAATATTCATTTCTACAAAGAAAGGAAAATGGTCTGACCAACTAACGTCATTATTAATCCAAACGGATTTTACGATATTACTAGCTGCAACCGTACCTACACAGTGGTCTAACCACCTGCGCGAGCCACTAGACTCGCACATAAACGTATAAGTATCTCTGTCAATACCTAACTTGTTTATATCGATACATTCCCATGACTCATCGCGACAAAACTCAAGTAGCTCTCGCCCAAAGCGCGCCTGTGGGTGCGCGTTAAATTCTCCTACAGCGATTGCCACTTCCAAGTTGTTGTCCGCCACAACTGCATTTAATTTAGCCAAACATTCGGTAAATTCAATTAGGTAGTCATCCTTTGAAATATCACACGGCATATATACACTAAAAACTAAAAATTCTTGCTGCTCGTTCTTAAACCGAACGGCTATTATTCTATCGGAGTCGCATTCGACGATAGATACAAACGGGAACACTGACTTGCGCCACATGATCGCTAGGCCTCCGTAGGGACGACCACGCAATATACCTACGGAGGTGTCTACTGAAGATTTTGCATAGCAACCAAAATCCTCATCAATTTCGTTCATAAAATTAAGATCACAGATTCAGATTCAGATAATTTATTTAATGTAGATTCTTTACAGAATACTTATTAAATGTCATGCAGAATACAACTATACAATGCAAATAGAGCGAGTCTACGCCGTTTCGGATCGTGCTATGGCAGCGTAAAAGAAACGGCCAGAAACCACTGCAGCACGGGCCTACTATAAGAGTCGGCGTTTTACAATGTGTTTCTCTGGAATATCAGAGCACCATACCTGTTTGTCATTCATATAGTCATCTAATCTATAGTAAGCTTTTTTACATAACGTTTGCTTTACACATTCTTTAAACTTTCTCTCAGGTAATTGCACTATATTGTTAGGTATTTTGTTGTAGTATCGTATACACAGACCAACGAAAGATGTATTGACTTCAGTTAATCTAGTATACGGTTGATCAATTTTGTGCTTATTTCTAGTATTAAAATTATGCCTGTCACAAATTTTAGGTAATTGATGAATGTTCTTTCTACGAGTAGCATACATAATATTTTCATAGATATACTGGCATGGCACTGTCATTATGTTAATTTCCTTGAACAGTTCTCTCAGGGAATCAGAAAAAAAAGAAACCTACATAATTATCAAGCGCAGTCAAGGATCTTTTGGATATGTAGAACAGGTATATGGGACGCACTCTGCCCTATGTAACGGAACTAGCATCATCCGTACAATTTCACTCAAAACTTTAGTTGATCTTGAAATCATTTACAATACTAAAAGATA
Source organism: Athrips mouffetella (assembly GCA_947532105.1). Taxonomy (NCBI): domain Eukaryota; kingdom Metazoa; phylum Arthropoda; class Insecta; order Lepidoptera; family Gelechiidae; genus Athrips; species Athrips mouffetella. The sequence continues at coordinate 2,803,430 of OX383958.1, forward strand.
CTGAACATTGAATTAATATTTTCGTAATTTATTTGATCTACGGAACTCTAAAACTTTGAAATTTTGTAGGAGACTTTTCCTAATTGTTTCTTCAAATATTAAAAAGGTTGAATATGTATTGGAAGTGAGCAAAACAAAGAGTTTCATAGCTGTTTCATTTTTGCTGTTTCGTGATTGGAGGGAAGGGATATAATAGTGAGAATTTGAATTTTGTTTGAAAATATGGAACTACGACGCATTCATTGTTCATTTTTTTGTGTCAAATAAGGAAAAAAAGCAAGAAATTTATATTATTACAATACAATACAATATTCTTTTATTGCACACGAAATTTTGTGAAAAGTACAATATTAGAAATAGGTGTACAATGAGGCGGCCTTATTGCTAAAGAGCAATTTCTTCCAGGCAACCTTTGGGTGCAGGATATTAGGCTAACATAGATGCGGGGACGGTGCATAAAGATTGACCTAAAGATATAACAAATTAAACATACATAAACACTACATATATAAACCTACCTATAAAAACATAATAAATATATATTTATATATATACATATATATAATATATAAATACACATAAATCTGATAGCAGGACACGAACAACAACAGGCAACCACAGATCACGAGAGGTGTGACAGTGAAAGGAAGTGGTCTTTAACATTTCTTTTGAAAATGTCGAGTGAGGGAGCTTGCCTCAGCGCGGTGGGAAGTGCATTCCAGAGTCGTATGGCCGTAGCTGTGAAAGAGTCGTGATAGAAATTTGTAGTATGTGAAGGTATAGAGAGGGAAAGGTCAAGAGAGGAGCGTAGAGTACGATCTTGAGAGGTGTTAAATTGAAATCTTTCTTTGAGGTATGAAGGGGTGGAAGGAAGAAATAGGATAGAGTATAGTAGAGAGAGAATATGCCAATCCCTTCGACGGCGAATGGGCAGCCATTTTAACTGAGCTCGGAAGGACGACACATGGTCGTACTTCCTCAGTCCGAAAACAAACCTTATACACAGGTTCTGGAGCCGCTCCAGTTTGTTAAGCATCTCTTCTGTGAGGTCAGGGTAGGAGGTATCAGCGTAATCCAAGATAGGTAGGAGTAACGATTGTGCAAGAGCAATCTTTGTACTGGTCGGCAAGAAATTTCGCAGCCTTTTCAGTGATCCATACGCACCAAAAAGCTTCCGACTTAACTCCGCCACTTGTGATTTCCACGAAAGTGTGATATCAAAAACTATGCCAAGGTTTTTCACAGTTTGGGCGTATGGAACACCTACACCATTAAATACGATTGGAGGGAGAGATCCAAAGTCGACCCTTGAAATGAACCAGTGACTGCCAATTACTATGGCCTGTGTCTTATTTGGATTCACTTGCAATCCGTGAGAGTTACTCCATTCTGAGATATGAGCCAGATCAGCGTTAATATCAGATATGGCCTTTCCAAGGTCATTAATTCCAGCTTGAGAGTATATTTGGAGATCGTCAGCGTACAGGTGGTACGAAGATTGGATTGGAAAAGTAATAGAGTTAATGAAGATAGCGAAGAGGAGTGGGGACAAGACGCCACCTTGGGGTACACCAGCAGATGTTTCACACCACGAGGAGAAGGATTCTTCCACCCGGATGCGTTGCCGGCGACCCAGCAGATAACTGCGAAACCAGTCAATTACCGTCGGAGATATGTTAAGAGAGTGCAGCAGCCCAAGTAAAATGTCAAAGTCAACAGTGTTAAAAGCGTTACTAAAGTCAAGTAGTGTCAATACTGTGAGCAGCTGTCTGTCCATCCCCATCCGAATGTCATCAGAGATCTTGACAAGAGCAGTAGTCGTACTATGACCAGGACGGAAACCGGATTGGAGAGGATTGAGCAGGTTATTGCGGTTTAGGAATTGGCTGAGCTGGTTATGAACCAACCGTTCCAGGACCTTGGAAAGGAATGGGAGAATGGATATAGGACGATAATCGGAAAATGATGAAGGATTACCTTTTTTCGGAATAGGAGTAATTTGGGCTTCCTTCCAAGCTGAAGGAAATACACCGGACGAGATGGAGTTGTTCAAGATTTTGGTTAGGACGGGAGTAAGGATGTCAATAAGGGGGATGATCATGTTACGACTAATGCTGTCACTGCCGACAGCATTCGAGGTGATGGAAAGAATACTCTTCTTAACATCACAATCAGTGAATTGACGAAAGCTAAAGGAAGAAAAATTAGGAGTTGATTGTGACAAGAGTGAGTTTAGAGTACTGTTTTTAACACCAGCATCAATATTAGAAGAAGAGGAGAAATGCTGATTGAGTGAGTCTAGATTTGTGCCATCTGGGATAGTACCATGACGTGATTTTCCAACTCCCAAAGTATACAAGAAACGCCAGACTTTAGCTGGGTCTCCATTCTCAACTGATTTGTGAATATGGCGTCTTTGAGCGTCCCGTACCACCATGTTGCAACGATTTCTCACCGCTTGATATATCTTTTGTTTGGTTTCGTTAGAAGGGTCGACCTTGAATCTCGACTTCGCCTGGATCTTCTTCTCGATAAGCACCTTCATGTCTTCTGTAAGCCAAGGTGCAGGTAAGTGCTTGACTCTGACAGGACGCACAGGTGCATGGATGTCGTAAAGGTCTGTAAGAAAGTGGTTGAAAAGTTGCACTTGCTCATCAACAGTCTCGGCACGATCGATTACCGACCAGTCGATTTTCTCTGCATCCTCACGAAGACGAACGAGATCCATATCTTTGAAATTACGCTGGAATAGGGTACGGTGTTTGAGTTTAGGCGGACGAATCCTGTATGAAAGATAGACGAGATGATGATAGGACGTACGAGAAAATAAAAAAAATCCAGTGAATATTAAAATTTCTGCGAAATTTTCAAGATAAAGATTGCAGTTATCAACAACTACGGAATATGAGCTAAGTTTTTGGACATATAGCCAGTTTCGTAATAAAATAGGCTCATTTTTCGATATAGAACAAACTTATATCAAACTTGGTTTATCATGAAATGAAGACCAGGAAATGAAAATAAATCTTAATTAAACCTAATTTACTTCGTGTTTTTAGCTTTTCTTCCGGAGCTCTGGACGAAGAGTCCAATTTTGAGTAACAAATAAGTAGTAATAGTAAAAGGGAAAGGAAGCCAAGAGACGGGCAATGTGTCTAAATTCTTAGTTAATTTTTAATTTAACTTTATAGGAGGTGAAAGAATCTGGATAATCTGGAATTTCTACAAGAAGATCAGGAAATTATATCTAAAGTAACTACTAAGATCTTCTAAAGAGTGTAGCAGACTAAATCATACCAGACAGTTAAAGAGACAGAAGCCAAGTTTCCTGTAAACATAATATATCTACCGTTTTACATAAGTCGCGAACATGTTGTAGGGAACGTTTTATTGACTTACAGTTAAATAAGACAATAGTGGTTGAAGGTTTTAACTTGTTATCCATTACGAATTATTGGTTTTCGCGGTTTTGTTTTGAATACGTTCCCGAAAGCGACGAAACACTAATCCATTTGGCCAGAAATCAAATATTGTTATTTTAAAGCCTATACCCTATAAACATACCAATTTTCAAGTTTGTAAGTGTTAACGTTTTTAAAATAAAACTAAAAGAAAAATCGCCTCATTAACCATCCAACTTGACCCCTCTCTTATATGAATGTTCTTGAAACGGGAGCTCACCACAATTGGTTACCATTAGTTGTGAGAAAAGTTGTAATATTTAATGATTTCAGACTTTTCCCATTATTTGTACTGTGAGACCTAGCTTCTTGCCAAATTTCATAATTTTAGGTCAACGGGAAGTGCCATGTAGGTTTTTCATTTTTGAATAAATGTATGAAGATGAGGACATAAAATGCCATATCTTTTGATTGCGTCGTTGTAAAAAATTGAAATTTTCAGAACTTGTGTGGTTCATGGATCCTAATATATGATATTAATTTCAACCTGATACCTTTACCCGTTCGTGAGATAAAGGGTCTTGACAGACAGACAGACAGACAGACGGACAACAAAGTGATCCTATAAGGGTTCCGTTTTGTTCTTTTGAGGTACGGAACCCTAAAAAAGAGAGAATCGATAACGATTGTGTTCAGCAGTAGGGCCTCAGATCCAGTCCTAAATAAGATTTAGCCACTTTTGCCAACTGGCCAACTGGGGCTGGCTAGGCTTTTGCTAAACTTAGTGGCTATCGGTCAGAGTTTTCAAGCCGCTAAATGGACTCTGACTTGGCTTTACGATTACCATAACTAAAAGTAGCCAGGACTAATGGCTCGGCTTGCCTTACGAAGCAAGTAATCGCTCTTGTTGTTGTGAAAATAAAAACATTTACAAAAAAAATTAGCTTTGCCTTAGACTTTATCGCTTCCAAAAATACTACAGGTATATCGGAACCCTCGGCGCGCGAGTCCAACTCGCACTTGACCGGTATTTTATTAGTTATTATTACATAGCTTATGCAATACTAGCTGTTGCCCGCGGCTTCGCTCGCGAGGATTTCGTATTTATGTTGTTACCGGTTTTCCGAAGAAGTGAGATATTTTTCCGTCATTTCGGGGTAATTTTAAACAAAGGAAAAACAGGACTAACCCTGCGCAAATCAATGGTATAATTCAAGATCCAGCTGAATTTTATATACTCGTAATATACAGACGTTACTCATAAATTACTCAGAACAGAGGAACTTAGCATCAGTATACTAACAAATGTAAAGAGAGAGATGAGAGACACCTTTATGTAAAATTTCAATACAGAGCCAATTCGCAATTCGCATTCGCAGTATTTGAGAAAAACTAAAACCCTCTCCCTCTCTCCCCTTCCTTTCCCCCTCCCCCTCGCTCTGTCTCTCCCCCTCCCCCTCCTCCCTCTCCCCCTGCCCCTCCCTTTCCCGCTCCCTCTCCCTCACCCCCTCCTTCTCCCTCTCTCCCTCCCTCTCCCCTTTTACCCTCCTTCTCCCTCTACCTCTACCTCTCTACGTCTCTACCTCTCTACCCTCTATACCTCTCTACCTCTCTACCTCTCTACCTCTCTACCTCTCTACCTCTCCACCTCTCTACCTCTACCTCTCTACCTCTACCTCTTCCTATCCCTGCCCCTGCCCCTATCCCTACCCCTAACGACAATTTAACCGCTATCCCTAACATAGAAACGACACCCATATTTATTTTTAGATATTTCAAACTTATCGCACCCCAACCCCATCCCCAGGGAATAATGGTATTTCACGTCCACCACGTTGGATTTCAAAGTTATTATAGCTTTCGTAATCAGCGACCCGATAAACCATACAAACGACACCCATATTGATTTTTAGACATTTCAAACCTATCGCACCCCAACTCCATCCCCAGGGGGATGATGGTATTTCACGTCTACCACGTTGGATTTCAAAATTGTTGTAGTTTTCGCAATCAGGGACCTTACAAACCATACAAACGACACCCATATTCACATTTCAACCCTATCGCACCCCAACCCCATCCTAAGGGAATGATGGTATTTAACGTCCACCACGTTGGATTTCAAAATTGTTGTAGTTTTCGTAATCAGCGACCCGATAAACCATACAAACGATACCCATATTGGTTTTTAGACTTTTAACCCCATTTCCCTTTTTTAGGGGTTAAATTTGGGGTGGAATTTCAATAACAGTGATGAACGTTGCATAGAATTTTCCTTACTCCGTGATTACATCATTAATGCCTAAATAATAAATTATGTGGATTTTACTTTAAAAATAAAGAATTTTTAACTTCATCCCCCTTTTTACCCTTAAGGGTGTAAAATTTTCAAAAACCCTGAGACACGTAAATATTAATTTTTAGTCGTCAGCCTAAATACAAATTTTGAAGATCCTAACTTCAAAACTGACGGACTTTCATACAAACTTTCATCCCCTATTTTACCCCCTTAGGGGCGGAATTTTTAAAACCCTTTTTTAGTGCACCCCTAGGCCTCATAAGGAACCTACGTACCAAATTTGGAATCTCTAGACCCAGCGGTTTGGGCTGTGCGTTGATATGTCAGTCAGTCAGTCGGTCAGTCAGTCAGTCAGTCACCTTCTTCTTTTATATATATAGAAGATAAACAGCCCAATTTTCACGCTTGTAAGTGTTCCCGTTTTTACGATAGGGCTAGAAAAAAAAACCGGTCAAGTGCGAATCAGACTCGCGCGGAGGGTTCCGATATACCTTTAGTATTTGGAAGCAACAAAGTTCATTTTTAGGACCGCAAAACTAAATTTGTTTGTAATGGTTTTTGCAGATTTCTAAAAAACTGTGCAATTTAGAATGATTGTTTTATTTTTGCTGTAATATTTAAATAAATTTCTATTGACTGTAATTAATTCAATTTTTTTCTACTACACACTTCGAAGATAAGGGTGGGGAGGGGGACAGACAAAGACGCACCATAAGGGTTCCTTTTTTTACCATTCTGGTATCGGAACCCTAAAAACGAGCAAAAATCCCCCTTTTCTTTTATTTTTAGTATTTGTTGTTTTAGCGGCAACAGAACAGATATTACCCGCTGACATACAATTGGGGAGACAGACAGACGGACAGACAGACATCGGAGGCATATTATGGCCTGGTGCAATTAGAAAAAGGGCCTAACCTCGACATCCAAAGTTAAAGTATTATTCCAGCTCCAAATTGTTCTATACAATCCACATATTGTTTGGTAAAAAGTTACACGATTTTTAGCGTCGGGTTTGGGGGGGGAGGGTGGGAGAAGTTGGGTTTTATCAGTTTTTCTTAAATATTTCGAAAACTGTGCAGTTTAGCGCAAAAGTGCCAAGGACAAAAATAATGCCATCAAAAACATAACTTGTAAAAAACCAAGCCTCGTATGCAACTCAGTTCTTCTACCGTAAAAAGTTGTGAGATCCATGTAATACGAGTACCAAGTCGCTTAATTTATTTAGTCCCTACTTAAGGGTCCTTTTGTTTTAAGTTATTACATAATTAGCTAATCTAACAACATCTTATAGTGACCATATCAATATTAAAAATCTTATGTTTTAAATAAATAAATCGACTTGGCAATCAGCAAGATCTATTTTTGGGTGTGGTTGGTGTATGGCTTTATTTGTTGTCCTTGGCATATAGTGATTGATAACCAAGGAGTTAGTATATGTTGATAACCTTATCACCTTGTATATTGTTTTTTTTTTAATATTTTAAGCACTAGTCTCCAAGAGAAACTAGTATGTACGTGTTTTAGGTATATTTTAGGGCTTTTTTTTTTGTTGACATTTTGTTTTATAATTGACATCTGTTGTAATTTATAGTATTTATTGCGAGTCATTGACGTATCATTGTTAAATTATTGTACTTTATTTTTGTTTTTATTTATATTTTGTTGTTGTTTTTGACATCTAAATTAATTTTATAATGTATTAATTTAAGTCTTGGGCACGTGCCTGCTTTTTGACAGTTTGTTCAGGTTTAGAGTCTTATTTTGTTTGGAATTTGTCTACCTATATAAGTACAATTACGATTTTAGTATGAGTAACCCCTCTGAAACAACCTGTCTACACTGTCCTGGCTCCACCCGCCTTTTTGGTCAGCATGGGCTTAAAGTTCATATCGGCCTTAAACACAAGGGCGTGCCCAGTTAGAAGCCAACGTCGCAGACGCAAAGTTCACCTCCTCCCGATCCGTCCCAGATTACATTACGCCTCCTTGAAAACCTTCCGGTCTTTAAAAAGCAGATTCCGGTTCTACGGCACATCCTTAAAGGGGCACGGAATTTGGCAGCCGGTAAATTATGAGAGGCGATATGCAAGTGCCTAAACAGTAACCTTGTTGAAGATTGGGCCTCGCTACTATCTTTTGCCTATTTCGCTCTGAAGGTCCCGGAAAAATCCACCACAGGATCCCTCACCACAAAAGTGAAAAGGAATATTTCTGCTGCGTGTCATATATCCTCGGACGAAGTCACACCATCAAGGCCTCCTTCGATAATAAGGTCGATCGAAGCGAAAGTTTACAAGGAGGACCTAAGAAGTGCAGTCCGGCTTTTAACGTGAGACGATTCAATGGCCGCTCCCTGCATGGAAACGCTTGACTCTCTCCGCCAGAAACACCCAGCGCCTTCTCGCCCCTTAATTTATCCTCCGCCGCCAGATGGATCGTTTCCGGCCTTATCTGTCAAGGTGGAAGATGTTATTGGTGGAATCAATTCCTTCTACAACGGTTCATCATCAGGTTTGGATGGCATTAGACCCGCACACCTCAAGGAACTAATTTCTGCTTCAGCAGGTGATAACGGACCGCGGCTGGTGGAAGCTCTCACCCGGTTATGTAACTTCCTCTTAAGTGGCCAACTAAATCCACTGGTCTGCCCGTATATGTACGGGGCCTCTTTGTGCGCCCTGAAGAAGAAAGACGGGGGGATTCGTCCAATAGCAATAGGGAGCACCTTACGCCGTCTGACTGCAAAGCTTGGATGTAACGCGGTGAGAGAAGTCATGTCCTCGTACCTGCAACCTCATCAGCTAGGTTTCGGTACCCAGTCTTGGTGCGAAGCTGCGGTTCACGCCACTCGCACGTTTGCAATGGATCCGGCCAACGCGGACTGCGTGATTATAAAACTGGACGTGAAAAACGCCTCCAATAGTGTGGAAAGAGACCTCCTCCTGAACGAAGTTCAAGACAAAATCCCTGCCCTCTATCCCTTTTTGCATCAGGTATATCAAGCACCAAGCAACCTATTTTTTGACGGGAACCTGATCTTGTCACAGGTCGGCGCGCAACAGGGAGACCCACTCGGTCCACTAGTTTTCAGCCTCGCCGTCCAGAACGCCGTCGCTGACCTTCAGTCACCATTAAATATTTGGTATCTTGACGACGGCACATTGAGCGGCAGACTGGAAACTGTGGAGCGCGATATACGAGCTTTATTCCTGAAGGATCTTGAATTAGAAATCAACACCTCAAAGTGCGAATTCTTTCCCTGTAGCGCATCTTCTCAGCTGTCCAAGACCAGGTTCGAGTCTCTAGTTCCTGGGTTGATAGAGGTCGATCGGGACTCTTTCAGTCTACTAGGCTCGCCCATTTTGTCGGAAGGGGTACCAGATGCCTTCGAAGCCAGGAGGAGCCTCCTTCTAACCGCCAAGGCTCGTCTCCAAGAGCTTTCGGCGCATGTTGCTCTGATTTTACTACGCATGTGCTTCGCCATGCAAAAAATCACGTACCTGTTAAGAACGTGTCCCACTTGGCAGCACCCGGAAGCTATTGAATCTTTTGACAAGGCACTCTTGGGTACAATCGAAGTAATTTTAAATGTCGAACTTAACGCGAGCCAATGGGACCAGGCGACATTGCCAGTCCGCCTAGGAGGTCTGGGGGTTCGTCGAGCCAAAGATGTGAGCTTGCCGGCCTTTCTGGCGTCAGTGCATGGGGCTACAGGTTTAGTCGCCAGAATTTTAAAGACTGAGAAGGGTATGCCAAGCATTCCCTTTTCCGCAGATGCCATAACGGCTTGGACGGCACTTAACGTCGGTGCGAGCGTGCCGGGGACACCTCATTGCCAAAGGGCGTGGGATGAAGCCAGCTTAAAGCTGGTTCTCTCCCACCTCTGTGATAACGCTGTAGGGGCGGACCTAGCGAGGCTAAAGGCGGTATCACGGCAGGAGTCTGGGGCGTGGTTGCAAGCCATTCCATCACCTCATACGGGCACCCTCCTGGACAGAGACTCGATGCGTGTTGCCGTGGCTCTTCGTTTGGGCTGCAATGTGTGCCAACCTCACATATGCATTTGTGGTTCAAGCGTGGAAGCCAACGGCCATCACGCGTTGAGTTGTTCCAGATGTTTGGGAAAAGTTCCTCGCCAACACGCCCTAAATGACCTGATCCGCCGTGCCCTCATCTCTGCTAGCATCCCGTGTGTAACGGAGCCACCGGGTCTCAGCCGCACAGACGGGAAAAGGCCCGATGGGATGACGATGGTCCCATGGAAGTGCGGGAGGAGCTTGCTGTGGGACGTTACATGCGTCAGCACCGTCGCTCCAAGCCACCTCAGGCATACCACCGTCTCTGCCTGTGCTGCTGCTGAGATAGCGGCGAGAATGAAGCACGCTAAGTACGCACTTCTGGAGCAATCCTATTTGTTTGTGCCGGTGGCTGTCGAAACGATGGGGTGCTGGGGGTCGGAGGGCATGGACTTTGTGCGAAAAATTGGTCGTCGCATAAGACAGAAGGGTGGAGATCCTCGTTCAGGGGCATTCCTGATGCAAAGGTTGTCCATCGCTATTCAGCGTGGGAACGCTGCCAGCGTAATGGGCACCTTTGCACCAGGAACATCCAGGGGGGGACTTTTTGACTAACGAAGCCACGAGCGGATTTTTGAGTCAATTTTTATTTTATTATGTTTGTTTGCTTTAGGTATGACATGTTTTATTTACTAAAGTAGTATTGTCTAGTAATATTAATAATTAAAATTACTTAAGGAAAATGTTTATTCCTAAAATTACACACAAATTATTAAAAAACGTGTCTTCAAACTTCCTCTTCCATCCGTTAATACATTTTATGGTTAATACAGAGTTTGCTAAACGCTTTGCCGCCTTTCGGAAACCTCTTTTGTACACAAAACATAACAAGATCTGCAACATTCATTCATTAACAACCAGAGAAGCCAAATCAATAATAATACAGAACTAGACCTATGATAGCACTGAATCTTTTCTTAGGTCGATTTTTTCATAAAGTTTGTTTATACCACTTAATTCTCATTCATTTAATTAGTCATATCTCATTTATTATTTTATTAGTTTAATACATTGTATTTAGTTTAATTTTGCTATTAGTTTCTTCAATTGTAATCTTATTGTTAATTCCTGAGCAAAGTACATAATGTAACTGATTAAAAGCTCCCACAGGACAGGCCTTGCCTAGTGTGGGAGTTTTCGCCAATAGCTAAATGAGACCAGGATTTAATCAATTAATTTGTAATATTTATACTTAATGTTCTATTTTTGTAAATCTCACAATATTTGATTGATTGATAAATAAATTATTTATTATTATTATTTTTATTATTATTATATGCCATTTGACGTAACTTGAATAATAGTAGAATGATACTTTTTACATTTGTTTTATTTGTTTTATTTATTTTATTTTGGTCTTTTTATTTTTGTTTTTTGAACCGTCTCAAAGTCACTTATTATTTTCGTTGACTCTGCACTTCTCATGTCGGTTCCCAGTTGTAGGGTTGTCTGGAAGAGATTTCTTTCAGCAGTAAGGCCGCTTTTACGGGCGGGTATAAATTATTTGTATGGTATTCATTGTGAGTTTTTTGTGCAACAAGAGTTTATTTTATTTATAAGTTGAACTGACCTTGAAATTTTTTCCTTTCCATTTTTGTTGTTTTCATAGTATATTAATCCATATTTTAACGTCTAGGTGGGTAATTGTTGGATGAGATATATTTTTAATAATAAAAATAAAATTAAGTTTACTCTTAAATTTATTTATTGTTTTTAAACACAATTTTATATTGTATTGTTCTTTTAAGATGAAATAAATGAGTTTCTGCAACAACTTTTTATTTTTTTATGTAGTTATTTGATTCCGACAAAAATCCTATTGTTTTGTTGTTCCTAAATAAATGAACTAAATAAGTTCCTGTTACAACTTCCAAAGTATCAAAGTCAAAGTATATGGCCATGGAAGGCTCGTCGTAAATGTTGTTAACAGGAAACTATTAATTGTAACAAGGATTTCTGCACTCATTTGTTTGTTTACGCTATCGCGCGTTAACATTACAGTTATTTTGATAATTATGGAGAAGCCTCGTAATGTTTCTTTCACCATTACCTTCCCTTTTTTTTCGGAAACACTGAATGTATTCGTATTTTCATACGTTTTCCACTTACCTTTTAGGTCTCGTCGCCACGTGTGGTGTTCTGTGTCTCCTATTCAGGGTCGGGTAAAGGTGATATACAGCGTGAATTTGTAGTGGTTTCGCACCCGAAGCCCAGTGATTCTGCTCATGAAAACAAGTAACTTTCCGGAAGAAAAAAATTTTTTACTCGAAAAAATTTTTTCGCCTCCCCATACAAAATGAGTCGATCACGTGACCACTTTACTATGAAGAGGCGAAAAAATTTTTTCGAGTAAAAAATTTTTTTCTTCGGGAAAGTTGCTTGTTATCATGAGCAGAATCACTGGGCTTCGGGTGCGAAACCAATACAAATTCACGCTGTATTAATTAAAACAGATTTATTTGGGAGCCTGTCGCCGCACACCCGCTTGCCTCGATTCTCTCGTCAGCAGTGTTGCCAGCAAGCAATTCCGCGGTCGAGCAACTTTATTCAAATACATTACATATGGGAATACAAAGTTATTTATGTAGATGGTAAAACTAGAAAACTACACCAAAAATTTAAAATATTTTAGTTTTTCCTTGATTTATACAGTAAACAATAATTCTGTTCTAAATTTCAAGCTTCTATGTCTGCTAGAAGTGCCTTAGAGTTTTGATGATCGGTCAGTCAGTGACAAAATTGAGTAACTTTGACTTGCTATAATTCTTAAACTACGGGTTTAAATTAAATGAAATTTGAAATATACCGTTTTCATACCATGCCTGTTTGGTTACACAAAAAATTGGCTTCTAGTTTTATTCACTATAAAGTTACAGGGGTGTCGAAAATGGCCTGAATTGCTTCGAGAAAAGAATGGTATATACGGCCGCACCCCATTTTTTTTTGCTAGTCTTACGGGGGCACTGCCGTGCCCTCCGATCTACAATTAATTGGGTACAAAAGTGGTCTTTGACGTAATCTTGCTCCCCCTCTCCCCCCAATATGTGGACTGCACAGAACAATTTGGAGCTGGAATGATACTTTTACTTTGGATGTCAAGATCTGGGTCTAACTGCACCATACTATTAATAGGGTCCTGTTTTTTACCCTTTGGGTACGGAACCTTAAAAAATGAGTAATCGAAATAAGATTTTTTATGTAGGATAGGTAAGCATTTGACTCCCATCTTACCTGATAGTAAGTGACAATGCAGTCGGAGATGTAGCATGCCTATCTAAAAGATACTAATCTCAAGTTTTGAACATAAAATATAGTCAACTTGAGATATGTCAGTTAATGCTTAAAAGATACTTTTTCACTCTGTCTAGCCTCGAAAAGATCCATAATATATTGTGATTTTTATTTTCATATAATTTATATTGTATTGTACTGATTTAATTGTATATTTTTGGGGCCTGTGCCTTTTCAATTAGTTATTTTATTTATTTTTATTTTATTTATTGTTCGGGGAACAAATCTGCAGGGAGAGAGTACCATTATTTAACTGTGCGCATTATGAAAGACACTAAGTAATTCGTGCGAAGGGATGGTACCTATAACAAGGACATAAGGGTGTAACTCCAATCGGCGTCTAGTCCGACGTTCAAATCTCTTTGGTCTAGTCCCACAAAGATGGAAAGAAAAGCAAGTTTGTCAATGACCTGTTTTCACAGAGAATTCAAAGTGTCGATAGATTGCGCTGAAGACAGTTGCTGAAGAACTTGAAATAAATCTGTCATATAGACGAAGCGCCTCCTTCACCTTCCTAAATTCAAAGACTAAGTCGGCATACATTGCTGGGAGGCTAGGTTCTGTTGATTCCATCATCCTTACTTCAACTAGCAATGTATGCCGAATGAGTCACCAAATTGAGGAAGGTCCGATAGCGGCTTAAGGCCACACTTAAGGCACAGATTAAATAATCGTAAGGGCACTAACAATACGAGCGGCGACCGTCATTGGACCTACGTTATTTGATACAAAGATAAGCCCCATGTTAAATGTTCATAAAAGTAATGCTAAGGTTAGAAATATTTGAAAAAAAAATTTGAATTGTCCGAAAGTTCAAAATAAAGTACCACTTCCAGTGAAAAAATAAATAAATGGCACTTCATTTGATACCGAGATAGAAATTTTGGCATCAAGTAACAATTTATTTGTAGTGACAGAAACACCTAGTCTGCCAGTTCCTGTATGGCCGTAAGTGCTCGACAGACGGTTTCAAAGACAACGATCCGGACCCCTCTACCTACGTCAACTGATACAAAGATGAATAACATATCAGATGTTAGGTAGTAATTCTATATTCAAGTATATACTAGTCTGCCGAAGCTATTCTGGCCGAAACCGTCCGTGACAGACCTAATATGAAACCTAGGAACCCTTGTGGCATTGTGTGTATGTGTCCTCAAATTGCTTCCTTGGCAGCTTAAATCGCTAGACTGCCATTGGCGTGACATACACATGTTCGATTCAGCATGTTCGGTTCGGCATGTTCGGTTCGGCATGTTCGGTTCGTCTTTTTCTTAGAACTTGAGTAGTCCGTTGTATGAGAAAAGCCGAACCGAACATGCTGGCCCGCTTATTTACGTAGCAACCGTTCAACATTTTAGTTATTTTCAAATGGGATTATCGGCTTTCACCTGAGGCGGTCATATAACAATAGTGAATAACAAAAGAACTATTAAAGATAAGAAATACCTACAGACCAGATAAAGTCCTTAACCTAGAATGCTACAGTGATGCCGATCACGGAGGTTGTATGGAAACTGGAAGATCAACCTTAGGTATTTTATGCATGTATGCTGGAGGTCCCATTTCCTGGAGTAGCAAAGTTTACAAATACATCATCATCAATATTATCGCCACCGCAATCTACCCTCAGCCTAATTCTTCACCTCGCTGTAATCACACTACGTGTAGCTTTGTGAAAATAAGCTTTGATAATATTTCATTCAAAATTAAATAATATTAACAATGACTATATCAATAAAAAATACATAATAAGATAAGATTAATAAGATTAGTTTCCACCTTCCGTATAAATGTTCTGGTACATTTTTAGGTCACGTGACAGATCTGTTCGGGAGTAAAGCTTCTGTACGTAAGTACTACTATTATTATGTGGCTTATTAATATTTTCGGCCATACAGAAGTTAATAGCAAACTGATGCTAGAAGTACCTAGATATCATTAGGTCTACCACGCACGGAGCATGCACTTGAATATAGGATTACTACCGGCCCGCTCCGGCTTTGCGCGGGAAGCTAGAGTTCATAATAAGATCCTATAGATAAAACCACTTTCAGTATTTCCCGATTTTGAAACGTGTTTCTTTTTTGTTTTAATCTATCGTAAAAGTAAATAATAGAATAACAAGAAATGATAAAAACTGGTCAAGTGCGAGTCGGACTCGCGCTCATTTTATACACCTTTCAGCTGGCGGCTCACATTTGGCCCGTTTTTGGTCTGTAGGAATTTCATATTAACTTTCATATGATTTTTAAGAAATTCTGAAACACATATTTACTTCTTTCTTTTCATTGGTCTAAATCCAAATTTTTTTGAAGGATTTTGAAACGAAATTTTATCCCCAATTTCACCCCCTTGGGGGATGATATCTCAATATTGCTGAAAGACTTGTTTCTTTGCTTTTAATTATTAGAATAAATCCCAATTAGTACCTCATGTCAAAACTGTTGAATTTTCAAAAACTTTCATCCCTTATTTTACCCCCTTGGGTGATGATATCTCAAAATTGCTGAAACACGTGTTTCTTAATTTCTTATTATTAGCTTAAACCCAAATTTTCAAGTAACTCATGACAAAACTGTAGGATTTCCATATAAACTTGCATCCCTCATTTCATCGCGTTAGGATATGAGGTTCTAAAAATGCTAAAACACATACTTTTTTATTTTTTACGGAGAGATCAAAACCAAATTTGTATAATTCTACCTTTAGAAATGAAAGTCTTATAGACCAACATACGGAAAAAATCATCCCCTTTTTCACCACATTGAAGGGTAAATTTTAGAAAATGCTTAATCATCTGTTTCTTTACTTTTTACTAAAAGCTCAAATTCAAATTTGTGTGATTCTAACTTAAGAAACAAAGGACTTTCATACAAACTTTCATCCCCTATTTCACCCCCTTAGGGGATTACTTTTAGAAAATTCGTCCTTTGTGAGTGGTTTTGAAGTACAAGAAACCTGTGTACAAAATTTTAGATCTGCAACCATAGCAGTTACCGCTCGGCGTTGATGAATCAGTCAGTCAGGACAAGCAATTTTATATATTTAGATTACCTAACATCTAAAATTTAATTCATCTTTGTATCAGATGACGTAGGTAGAGGGGTCCGGATTGCTACGCAGTTAAGCGGGCCGGCATGTTCGGTTCGGCTTTTCTCATACAATGGACTACTCAAGTTCTAAGAAAAAGCCGAACCGAACATGCCGAACCGAACATGCCGAACCGAAAATGCCGAACCGAACATGCTGAATCGAACATGTGTGTGTCACGCCAATGGCAGTCTAGCGATTTAAGCTATTTGCGCGATTTTTTTAATTTAAGCGAAGCAATTTGAGGACACATACCCACAATGCCACAAGGGTTCCTAGGTATCATATTAGGTATGTCACGGAGGGTTTTTAACATGGGGCTCATCTTTGTATCAAATAACGTAGGTCAATTAATGACGGTCGCCGCTCGTATTAAAAGTCTACACACCAAAGTCGCCGACCCGTCGACATATATTATGTTGGCAACTTTTTGTCGGCGGACTATGTTGGCGACTTCACCACAGATTACTAAATATTTACACTAAATAGTTACTTCGTAACAGATACCTCACTCCCGTACAAAAGCGAAAATACCTACGCTATAATAGCCTACAAAATCTTAATAATAATACCAGCTGTTCGCAGCGATCAAAAATGTACCATTAGTACGCACACATAAGAGTTGAAATTGTTTTGCCCGCCGCGAGACCCACGTGCGAGCGCGTCATCGAGCGAATGTGCTAGGGTTGTACCTATGATGATTTTGGTAATAAAACGAATGTTGTAGAAAATCAATTATTTTTTATTTGTTGATCAAATATGTTTCAGTTTAATAAAATGATAGATGCATGTTTTCCCTTCCCTGAATTCCCGATTATTAAATTTTATTGTCGAAAATATCCGAAACCGCGTTAATAATTTTAACAAGTAATCAAAAGAGGAACATGAGCAAAGCGGAGGAAAATCAATTGTTTTTAAAATTGCACAATAATTGCGTGGTTTCGGCATTTCGATAGTCAGCGCCACGTGACGTGCGAGCTCTCAAGCGGGCGTGCGGCAACCAATGCGGCAACCTACTGTCTCGGTTGTATCGTCTCCGATACGCGAAGCGGTAGGCATATAACGCGTGACCTTGAGCGAGTGACGGACGCCTGACTTCACTCATTACACGGCGGAAAACTATGTCGGCGGCTCGACATTTGTATGTACGCAAGTCGATGACATGTCGGTGGCAAATGTCGGTGGCAAATAATGCCGACATGATTCTTTTTAATAGGCCGCCGGGGCGGCTTTGGTGTGTATTGCCCTTTACTTAGACAACAAGTAGGAAAAAAGAAATTGACTGTTAAATTTTCGTACAATGATCTATCTATCAAGAAAAGGGAAATCACAGGATTTTTTTTTATTCTTTTAAAAAAAAAACCGGCCAAGTGCGAGTCGGACTCGCGCCCTAAGGGTTCCTTACCTATCTACCATATGATATACTAAAAGCTTTTGCTCTTTGATTTTAAAAACTTGACCCCTCTTTTATAGAAAAGTTCTTGAAACGGGAGCTCAAAAATTATAATATTTAATGATTTTAGACTTTTCCCTTTATTTGTACGGTGAGACCTAGCTTCTTGCCAAATTTCATAATTTTAGATCAACGGGAAGTACCCTCTAGGTTTTGCTTTAGTCTCTATGCTTTAGTACATAAATGTATGGAGATGAGGACATATAAAGGACATATATATCTTTTGATTGCGTCGTTGTAATAAACTGAAATTTTCAGATCTTTTGTGGTTTATAGAGCTTAATATTCGTTATCAATTTCAACCTGATACCTCTACCAGTTCATGAGAAAAAAGGTCTAGACAGACAGACAGACAGACAACATAGTGATCCTATAAGGGTTCCGTTTTTTTTATTTTTTAGTACAAAACCCTAAAAACGGCACATGGCACTAATCCTGGCTACTTATTTGTTAAGAAATTATATCCATCTGCCGTTGGAAGCACTGTAGTAGGATAACTCAGAAGGCAAACCTTGCACCTAAACCTGCTGGGATGAAACTTGGCAGGAGTCAAGTGCATACCCATAGGTAACATATTAGAAGTGGTGCTTTCCAGCAGGACGCGACTGAGATGCGCAGTGGGGCATAATATCGAAAATGTGTAGTTTTTTACTAGGTTGAAAATTTTATCTGTTGAACCGACATAGGTAGCTGGTTGAAAAGTTCACAGAATATGTACTGTTAAAACAAATGTATCACCTTAAAATAAAATTTTTAAAAAATAAGGGCGGTCGCCATACAAGAAACGTATTTTTTTTGTTTTTGCTCTATCGTCAGAACGGTTAGTAATTTGGGTGTCAAGCTTGGTATGAGTATCTCAGTCGCGTCCTACTGGGGATCAACAATTTATTTACGTGAATATCCATGTTTACAAAACTGGGTTTTATTTTATCAACAGCTTAAACTAAATTAAAGCTTATATTTTATTTGAATTTCCCATATCAAACATTTTATGGCTAGCCTAAAACTGAGCTTGATTACAGAAAGGATGTTTTAAATAATTTTTCGTTTAGGAGTAAAACTTAAAGACAAAATTAAATAAAACAAACAGACTAAGAAAGGGGCTAAGAACTATACAAGCTGAAGAATCCGGTAAATTTCCGTGAGAATTTTGGAATCCAAATTCATAATTCCTGTAACTTTTGTAAAACAGGTCCCAAAATGACATTCTCTGTGGTTCGTATCGCATGTTAGCAGTCATATTTAGGTCTATATTTATGTAATGGTACGGTGATCCTTTTGTTATTGGCTCCCATTTGATTGGCAGTAGAAGACTTATCTCTGGGGTTGGATCACTGAAAAAGAATCATAAAGACTTAATCAATAAACATGAAGTTACCAAACAATGTGATTTCAGTTTATGAAGAAAAGGTAAATTTTTGTCATGCAAAGATAAAAATGGCGTCTGTAGCGCGGCAGGACTTAAAAAAATAAATAGTACAGCAGCACCAGCACTGTACTTACTTTCTCGTGATATTCGAGAGTCATCATTTAACAGTGTCCCTACCGGGAATCGAACCCAAAACCTCCGGATCTAGAGCCGAATGCTCTAACTACTAGATAATAAGGGCTGGGGATAGCAGGACATTTACAAAGGCGGGCTTATCTCTTAAAAATATTTCTTTCAGCCAACCCAAAGACAGTTAATGACAGAGACAGAGAGTAATATTCCCATTAGTAAGGAGTAAACAAGTACCAAATAATACAAACTTACCTATACCAGATTTATATAAAAATGTTTAAATGAAATATGCTATCAGGTCCCTAACAATTCAGAATCCAAATTAAAGAACATTAAAATAAGCCTAATGAAACCGACTTTGAATAAAAAATCTTATTCTCCATTTTAGTAGTAAGGGAACACCCTTTATATGAACTTTCACAGACCAATGGATACTGCCAAAAGATACCTTGCATAGAGACTCTTGGTCATACAAAGTTTTATCAAGATCGTTTGTTTTTCATTTTCGTTGTATGACAGCTACCATCAAAATGAGAGCCAGATAGAAACAACTCAGAATCCTTCGATGGATTATCGGGCTATTCCTTTAGCCGCTACGCCAAAGCGTGACGGACAAACCGACCGACCGACCGACGGACTGACATTTGTGGGAGACTTGCTTTTTATGATGTACTAGTGACATGGAACGCGTTTTTGAAAAAATAGAAAAACTTTTTTTCTCGAATACAATAGCTTTCTCGCACCGCTCAAAAGTAAAAACTAAAAATATATACGAGTACGCCATCCCATTCCAATAGTTGCGACTCAAACCTTTCCACCTGATTATAAACAAGTCAATCGCTTAGACTAATATTATGGGTTTCACAGTCCAAAATATAAAAAGTTATAAAAACTAAAAAAAAACCTACATACCGATATTTAGCAAAGTTCGTCCACATGGTAGTCATTCTATCAATGATCAACTGATCATCCTCGGTTGGTTCATCTGGTGCGAACTGCATGTCAAACAGATATCCAATTTCATCAGCGTGAGCTACGCCTGGCATCGTTATATTATCCTTCAGTTTAACGAAGTTTTTATTACCATCATAAGAGAATAGATACTGATACACTTTCTCAGCACCTGCTTGAAGATATGGGTCTATACTCCTGATCATGGGGTAAACAAAGGAAACATCACTGTGGTAGTCACAAACTATTTTCCTCTTTTCATTATTAATCTCTTCGTCTCCAAGATAAAAACGCCGTATCGTCTTCGACAAGGGCTCAAATCTCGTTACATTAAAGTTGAACATATATCGCAGATTTTCTTCAAATAGTAGTTCCCAAATAATCCAGTCTTCAGGACCATCATCCCCACTATATACAATAAGCATTTCATCTCTATTAAAACCAAGAAGGATAGCAGTATCTGCCGCTTTAGAATGATTTGAGTTTAGTGGACCATTAGCAAGGAATCTTTCTACTTCAGGAAATTCTTTTTCTAGGCAAGGTCCAAAGCCAATTTGATTCGAAACTTCTATAATTGAATGAACATCAGCCTGTGATATGAAATTCAAGGCATCATTTATGTCATCTGTTACATAATTCAATGCTGCAGCTAATTGTAGCGGTGCATCAGCATTTCCTTGCGAAACTACTCGCGGATTGAATCCTGAACCGCTCTGTGTAATGATATTAGAAAAAAGCTTTTCTGTTTCTGATAACAAATGAAACGCGTTGGACATACCACCAGCACTGTTTCCAAATAATGTTACTTTATCAGGATCGCCACCAAATGAACCGATGTTATTTTGAATCCATCTAAGAGCTAGGACTTGATCCTTTAGCCCTGCGTTTCCGGGAACTTCAGGCGTATCTAAACACATAAAGCCATAAGGGCCTAAACGATAGTTGAGTGTAACGACAATAACATCATGCCTCACTAAATATTTCGGACCGTATACAAATCTCCCAGCAAAACCTAAAGAAAAACCCCCTCCATAAATATAAACCATTACAGGTAGAGGATTTTGTAAGCTGGCGGAATTTGGCATGTAAACATTAAGATGGAGGCAGTCGAGAGACCCTACGGTTGTGAAATTAAATTCTTCTATTTGAGGGCAGATTGCTGAATCGTCGTATGCTTCAAAAACATCTTCGAATGGAGCTTGGGGAATAGCGGCCTGAAATATTGAAATTTTCAATGTAGTAAGGTCAATGTGAATTTGTTTACATAAACAGTTCAGACAATTTTGAATGAGCATGTTTTTTTTGTCACACTGTATTTAACTTAGATTTATTAAGGTATTTCTTTCTTTCTTTCTTTACCTAGACACATTCAGTTACCACGCTTGTAAGCGTTGCGGCTGCTGACCGCTGCTGCTGTAGGTGACAGCAGCATGTAAGCTGCTGACGATCATCCGGTTCATTAGCCCTTAGCAGTAGTGGTAACTATAGTAAATCCCGCGTTTTGCTGGAGTTCTGTCCTGTAGTAGGCCTTTTAGAGAAAATAATAGCTTTCCGATCCTAAGGAAATTGGTATTTAGGAAAACTCGTGCGCTCATACCCTCGGTAGAGAACGACAGAGAGCGTTGCAGCTCACGTCTGACAACTGGTACTTTTTAGGGTTCCGTACCTCAAAATAAAAAAACGGAACCCTTATAGGATCACTTTTCTGTCCGTCTGTCTGTCTGTCGATCTGTCTGTCAAGACCCTTTTTCTCACGAACGAGAAGAGGTATCAGGTTAAAATTGATAACGAATATTAAGGTTCATAAACCACACAAGATCTGAAAATTTAAATTGTTTACAACGACGCAATCAATAGATATGGCTTTTTATGTCCTCATCTCCATACATTTATGCAAAAAGGCAAAAACAGGGTACTTCCCGCGTTGACCTAAAATTATGAAATTCGGAAAGAAGCTAGGTCTCACAGTACAAATAAAGGGAAAAGTCTAAATTCATTAAATATTTAAATTTTTCTCACAACTAATAGTAACCAATTAAGGTGAGGTCCCGTTTCAAGAACTTTTCTATAAAAGAGGGGTCAAGTTGGATGGTCGCGGAGTTTTTAAAATCAAAAAGCAAAAGCTTTTAGTATATCATATGGTAGATAGGTACGGAACCCTTAGGGCGCGAGTCCCACTCGCACTTGACCGGTTTTTTTATGAAATTTATATTTCGGTAGATAACGGTTTTCATTAACTAAATCTTAACAAACTAATTGATTTTGATGTCGATCGTTTACGCATAATATATTTAAGGATTAAAGGTAAAAAGCCCGTCCAGAACCTTTATTTGAAAACGCCTCATTGAAACTTTTTTAAAGTATAAAACATACTGCTTAATTCAACAAAATTTTAATAAAAAAAATTGGTTATTTGAGGTGCTTATAAGTTTGTATCTATTGCAAATTTTTATAAAAAGAAAACCTATGAACCTAGTCTTTTATTGTGTCAATAACATACCAAAAAATCATGGAGAGTGGAAAATATTTAGGAGTGGAAATACATTTTCTCTTTTTGTATGGACGAGTACGTACCATACTCTTAATGGGATGTTATAATGATTCAGTTATTAGTTATTAATGTTATGTATTTTATTATTATGTATATTATTAATTTATTTGTGACTTTATTTTTACAATAATGTACTTTTTTATGGGACCAAGAATCTCGAAATAAAATGATTTTAATTTAATTTAATTTTTAATTAAGATTAAGAAACAAGAGATTTTAGTAAACTTACCCCAAAAATATTTGATTCATTGACAGTAGCGTATGGTATTCCCATAAACATTGTATAGTTGCCATCTTCTGCTCTTAGACCTCGAATAATTCCTACATTTGTCTCCACTAACAGATTATTATTTCTGGTGACGCTTCCACATACTGCACAGAACTGTCCTATTATACGTAATAAAACAAAAAAAGAAAATGATATGTATAGATCTGATTGATACATAATCAACTAATCGTATTGATAGCTCCGAAGGTTCCATAAAAATGGTAATTGATTTCATAATTGTTTGTGTTTAGTACGAAAGATAATAAACAAGATTATTGAAGCAATAAATACAATTTAATCCATAATTTTGATAAGAACCAGATTTTTGTTCAATATCAATTCAATAACTATTAGTTAAGGGTTTTGTACCAAAGATTGCCAATGGAAACTACGGAAACCTATAATGTCATGATTTTGGTTTTAGTTTTATAGACTGGGATGAGGAATTTCAGAATTTGGTTCTCCTTCTTAGGGTCAGAACTTAAATGGGACCAGATCTGACAAGCAAGTTTTTCTGGGGTTTTGAACACCGCAGAATTCAGAAATCAATGTTGTCAAGCCGAAATCCTACTAGTCCAAAAAAGTCAAACAATAACCTAGGCTAAATTACTGTAACAGGTTTCTTGTCTCAAAAGTATTCCTTAGGTCCCCTTGAACATATCTGGAAAATTCTCCATTGATCCCATGTGGTTAAAGATATATGAAAATCGTAAACGTTAATTTAAACGTTATAAAATTATTAACCCTTTGACACCTGTTTTATTTCAATGTGACCTATAGTAGCTGAAATATAGGGTTAAGTTTGCAGTGACAACGCCGCCAGTGTAATGGGTACCTTTCCACCAGGTGCGATTCAGGTGAGTCTTTTTGACGAACCAAAAGGGGATATGTATATTATTTTTTTATTGACATAGTATTTAATTTTAAATTTAGTACTGAATAAGATTTGTTATTTATATTAGGTTTGTTCCACCTATAGTCTGTTTTTAGGGTTCCGATACCAAAATGGTAAAAAAAGGAACCCTTATGGTGCCGCTCCGTCTGTCTGTCTGTCACACCTCTGTATCTCAGCAGTTTTAGAATATAGTTGCTTAACTTAATTGCACATAAAATAATTTTGAAAAAAGTATGATTATTAATGTAAAGGGGGCCAAAATAGGTCGAGTGGGATATTATATGAAAGGGATTCACTTGTCCAATTTCAAATATATTTTAGTATTTTTTTAAGTTTCTTAGTTTTCAAGTTATGATGAAAAATGACCCCCCCCCCCATTATCTCCGTAGTTTGTGTAACGAAAAATCTGAATTAATTACAGTTGACAGAAGTTTATATAAACTTTACTGCAAAAATAAAACAATCTTTCTAAGTTGCACAGTTTTTCAGAAATCTGCAAAAAACCTTTACAATTAAATTTAGTTTTGCGGTCCTGAAAATGGACTTTTTTGCTTCCAAAAATACTATAGGTATATCGGAACCCTCGGCGCGCGAATCCGACTCGCACTTGACCGGTTTTTTTTTAACGATACAGTACGGTAATCGTCATAAAGGCTGTTTACAATGGCTTGTTATAAAAGTTGCTATTTCGATTTACAACTATCAGTAAAACCACACGTTGGACAAGCTTGTGGAATTCCAGAATTCCAAACAGATAGATACTCCAGCTGGTTCGCCCCATTACATGCAAATGCAGCAAATAGACTGCGGACAGACAATCTCGGAGCAATCTTGCACCTAATCCAACGCCGTGTGAGACACTACTGATGAAAAAAACAGGTTTGTACAACGCAATAGGACATATGGAATCCAGAAAACGATTTGATGTAGACGTCTAGATAATACAAGTCATTTTGCTCCCGAAGCTGCTGAAGCTCTTTAATTAAGTGACTTTCCGTACTCAATGGTCATATTTAAGTCCAGGCCCTTTCTAAGGTTCTGTAGGGTACGTACATCTTTTTTTTTGTTCATTGAATGTTTAGCAGGGCGGGGTAAGTAAGTAAGAATTTTTCACTCGGGTGATAATCCGTCACCCGGTCCTTTTTCCAGCTATGACGTCATAAAATTTTTGTATAGGATTTAATTTTTTTTTCCTAATCCTATCGTGCAGTATATCAAATGAAAGGGCTTTAGGAGCTGATTCTGGAAATATAATATATTGTCCCATTTCACCATCTGGTTACCTTAAAATAAAAAAATAAATATTTTCGAAACACAACAAGTTTAAGCTCCTCCAGGGATCAAACGGCTGAAAAGCTTTTTTTGAATACAAGATTTTCTTGATTACAAGTATTTTCTTCCTGAGGAGTGCAGCATTGTGTACGTTTTCTTCCAGATTGCCTAAGATTCTCCGGTAAAGTCGATTGGGAAGTGATACCGTTACCTTAATTTTTTAAACAAATTTTGCCAGACATGAGACCTAGTTGGATAAATTTTTCAACCCAAAAAACCGCTGTATGGTAAATTTCATCGAAATTGTTAGAGGCGTTTTCGAGAAACCGATTAAACATACAAATAATATGCAAATATTGCTAGTTTCATAGTATAATATTAGTAGAGTTTTTTGGTTTGAGACACGATATAATATTAGCATCAGTAAAAAAATAACGTATAATTTAACCACATGCATTGTACGAAGTTTATTTTCTGTTAATAGCTTGCTCAGATACAAACTATGTTTTGAATAGACTTCTCAGGTCTTGCACTACAATGCGAATGAAGCTTGTACAGGATTATTTTATAACAATATCACTGCCTGCCTCAACTGACGGGAAAAAGGCTTGATGTTATGTATCTGTCGCAGTCAACTGGTTTAACTAGCCAGTTAATAAAATTGCTAGGCTAGCGAGTTGATTGGATGCCGGCATTGAATTGAAATGCTAATGCTTCTTTCTAAATTACTATTATTATCTACTATTATTATATAGGTCCCTCTCATATTGACTCTGGGTGGGCTTAAAACCAGCCACTAGCTGTAGCAGAGCTGTGCCCATACCATTTTCTCAAACGTTTTGTTTTTATTTTCTTGACATACTGCAATTAGGTTATTTTGAATTGAGGAAAAAATGATTTTGTATTTAAGAACACCTAGCTCAAAAGTTGAATAAAACGTTCAACTAGATGGTTAAAGCCACTGATGGCGTGGTAATAGATATGAAAAAGTTTCTACCGACGTGCGGTTGACCGTACGTTGTGCAGCCGTTATGCTCATAGGTTCACCCGGTATCAGTTATAGGGCCGCCACACTATGCTCCTCGCGCTGCTCCTCGCTCTGCCCCTCGCGCTGCCGCGATTATTCCCTTTCTAGCCACACACTGCTCTACTCGCGCGATTAATCGCGACGCTCCGCACTAGGTCACTTGCCATTGCTACACGATGGACGTCTAAACTGTGGCAGGATGCGCGCTATTTCTTTTTAGTAAAGCTAATTATATGAATTTCTTAAATAGAAATACACGCCCTGCTAAAAGAGTTGGTGTATGACATTTATTTATCGCAATAAGTATAAATTATAAATTTTTGTAAATCGTCCTCGCGAGAGACGCGCGAGTATGTGGCTGGCTACTCGCGCTCATGTTGCAAGTCCTTTGACTCGCGCCCAAAAACTGACAATCAAGGGATCGAGGAGCAATACGTGCGGCATGACGAGTAACGCGGCCACACTACGTCTCTGCCTCCTTCCCTCGCTACTTCCCACGCCACTCGACGAGTGTCTGGCCGGGCTATTAGGTTGTGTTGGGTACTCTTGGGGAGCGAGCGTGCTGCGGCAGGGATCGGCGAGAAACTAATTAATCCTAACTTACAATTTGCAGGACAGTTTCTTATACTGCTGCACAAATGACGACTTAGCTGCATAATGAATTATCCTGCTGCACCAACAACTGGTTGGCTGCGACATACGTATGCCGCAGCCAACCAGTACAACTGAATCAAGTTTTATGTTAGAATTTCTTGCGCGAGTTCCGTGAGAATCAACCGCAACTATTTTCTATTATTTAATGCAATTACTTTTATCTGAACTGAAAGTAGAATGTTATCCACCTATTCTAGTTTATGCACTGGAGCGAAATATGACGCCATGATCTAATAAAAGCCTTATATATTTACCGTTTTATTCCGTTCAGGACCCTTAAACAACGTTGGTATCAGGGTTTGTTTCATGTTGACACCTTTCTTCTATGGCAAACATAAAAAAAACTATTCTACAAAATGTTAATGAAAACATTACCCGGAACCTCCCTAATGGAGAATAGCATTGGTTCTTGAAAATTTTACACTAAGTATCAAGATTTTTAAAAAACTTCATGAGATAGAATAAACCTTAGTAAAAAGTAGTGTGTCATGATCGTAGCAAGTATATAGATATAGTGTATGTCTATATTCCTAGAAAATAGCATGATTGTTTTTCAGAAGCATGTGCAGTCAGTAACTCGTCAAGTTTTAGACAATAAACTTGGTAATGATTTACTTTTATAGACAAAGGAACTAAATTTGCCTTGCGTGCTGTTCCGACTGAACAAAATATAGGTTAAAATATCAATTAAAACAATAAAAACTGCTAGATTGTATCCTTATCTAGTTACTCTTCCTTTTTTAGGGTTCCGTACCTCAAAAGAAAAAAACGGAACCCTTATAGGATCACTTTGTTGTCCCTCTGTCTGTCTGTCTGTCTGTCTGTCAAGACCCTTTATCTCACGAACGGGTAAAGGTATCAGGTTGAAATTAATACCATATATTAGGATCTATGAACCACACAAGATCTGAAAATTTAAATTTTTTACAACGACGCAATCAAAAGATATGGCATTTTATGTCCTCATCTCCATACATTTATTCAAAAATGCAAAACCTACAGGGTACTTCCCGTTGACCTAAAATTATGAAATTTGGCAAGAAGCTAGGTCTCACAGTACAAATAAAGGGAAAAGTCTGAAATCATTAAATATTACAACTTTTCTCACAACCAATGGTAACCAATTGTGGTGAGCTCCCGTTTCAAGAACATTCATATAAGAGAGGGGTCAAGTTGGATGGTCGCTGAGGCGATTTTTGTTTTAGTTCTATTTAAAAACTGGAACACTTACAAACTTGAAAATTGGTATGTTTATAGTGCATAAGCTATAAAATAACAACAAATAATAAAATTTGGTCAAGCGCGTGTCGGACTCAAAAAAAAATCTAGCACATTAACACACTGAAATTTCAACTAATACAAATATGTTTATGTGGTGGTACGGAACCCTCAGTGCGCGAGTCCGACTCGCACTAGGCCGGTTTTTTAAAATAGAAGAAGGTCTATCTTGTGAATATATTTTGTAAAAAACTGAACAACATATAAACAACTCATCATCATTGATTGTAAGACTGATGACCAACAAAATCCTAAAATAATAATTTACTCTGTGGACCAACCCCACAAAAGCTGGAGTCAGTTGTTGAGCCACATAAAACTTTTGACATGACCTATTTAAAAGACTTCTACAAGAGATAGTGCATGCCTGGAGCCTGAATAGTGCTTTTTGAAGCACGGATCTTTTTTTTTCGAATAATCAGGTGATCCATGACTGGGGAAGTCACACATAGTGAATTTTTATTTTTTAACAGTGTCCCTACTAGGAATCGAACCCAAGCCAAACGCTCTATCTAACCATTAAGGGGAGGCCTTTGCTCAGCAAAATTTGTAACATCGCGGTCCTTAGCAAATTCACACAAACCGCGGCGTTTCGTTTTAATTATTTACCTTTTTTGATAGAGAACTTTTTCCAATCAGAAACAAACCGTGTACCTGAAGCCGTAACAATTTTACGACGGGGTACATAAAATGAGACCCGAATAGAAAGTATATCACTTTATATCGTTTCTTTTGTATATTTAACGCCTCTATCCCGTATGAATAAACTGATACATATGTGATGTTTGTACACATATTTTCTTTTATTTATGTTAAGTCTTTATACAAGGTGTAACAAAAAGGGTAATATCAACCCTGAAGGATGTGATTTTGCCCATGAAACTGAACAACTTTCCCTAAGGAACATAGCTCGAAATACGAAAAAATTTTTTTTTACCTCCCATAGAAACTGAATCAGCTGATCGCGCATTTTGTATGGAAGGTCAAATTTTTTTTTTCGTATTTCCACCTATTTCTTAGGGAAAGTTGTTCAGTTTCATGGGCAGAATCACATCCTTCAGGGTTCATATACCTTGTAGTTTTCAGAAATAAAAGTTGCAAAATGATCAATAAAGGGTTTAAAGAATGATCAGTCAACGTAATTGAAGTTAAGTCGATAAAACTTACTTTATATTCTTTGCAAACATCTAGTATACAGGATGTACCAAAACTGAAAGGGCTTGCTCAGTGTAGACTAAACTGAACTGAACTTTTCCTAAGAAAATATGTGTTGGTAAATGAAAAAATAAAATTCCATGCAGGTATCTATTGAAAAAATATAATTCCATCCATTGATCTGTTAAAATTCATATAAAGGGTGTCCCAGTACTGCCAAAATTTAAACATGTGATTTACTCAAATCGTTTACGGTAAGTTTTTGTTTTAATAATTGATCTACAGATTTCATGATATATAAAAAAAATGTTTGTATTTCCTTTCTATATTTATAGCATTACAAATTGAAGTTTGTAATTTATACTTTTTACTTGCCCTTTGCGAGAAAGTAAGTGCAGTGCTGCTGCACCATTTATTTTATTTATTTTGATGTTAGTTTGTTACAAAAGCCTTCTAGTGAAACAATATAATAGTTTCTAATTACACTGATTGTTATTTGCATGCTATTTTTCTGATGGCAAAACATGAATGGGCTTATTAATTTATATTTTGTAACATCTTTATACCGTGTTTTGAGCAAATAAAGATTTATCTTATCTAATAAAAACGTGAAAAATAAAATCTTAAAAATTCCAAAGGCCACAAAAATATAAATTTTGAAATACTAAGTATATGGTAGCGTCATCATAAAAAGTCGTAGCCGCGGATCTGAAAATGTCGAATCTGTGCACGGTAAGCATAAAAGTAAACGACGTCGGCTTACTCTATTTCTGTATCGGCACTTGGTGCTATACAACACACATCGTGTTATGAAAGGGTAAGCTTCAGTTTTGGATATGGCATTTCACTGACCACAACCTCTAGCCTCAAAGTATGTCATACGGAAATGTCCCGTGTGGTTCCTGCTAAAAATAATTCCACCTCATCTCTGCCCATTTTGTAAAAGGTGAATGGGGTGGCGTTTAATCATCTTGCCTCTTCTATTCTCTTCTTCTATTCTCTATCGTTTTTAGTAAGCTCCTATCTTCCCCTATACAATTTCTAACACCTCTTTGTTTGTTTTCCTTTTCATCCTCCTTGGAGGAGCCACACTTCAAATGCTTCGAGCCTTTCTCTTTCTCTCTGTGTCTCTTATGTCTCACTTTCATTGTGCGCCTCAAGTTGAAGAAGACTAGATATAATAGGTTTTTACCTATGAAATTGCCGTTTTGTATAGCGAATTTTAGGTAAACTCAATTTTCAGTACTAACAATTTTGCATTTTTTTTAGAAATGAAATATCCAACTTTTCCATTTTTTTAAGCATCATTGGGAAGACATTAAGCTAACAGAAGCTTAAATTTAATTTTCGAAAAATATTATCTGTAAAAAAGTATAACAAATCTAATGATGAAATCGGACGACATTTAAGACGAACAATTTTCGAACCTTTTGTTTTGTATATCAAACTAAAAATAAAAACTTTATTTTGTGCGTCAATTGATAACCTTGAAGTCAACTTTTAAATATAAGACAAATGAAAAAAATAGCTTTAGAATTATAGGAATAATGATCTCATTAATCTGTTAGAAAATTTCGGCAATTTCATAGGTAAAGACCTATTATTTTTATGTATAATTGAAGTACAAATATGATTATTGAAGACTAGGGTCATTTTCCACAACGGCGACATTTATCGAATGCATGCAAGCTACAAATGTCGTTTGAATTATAGTTCTGTTCACGCGATCGACAAGAAAAATACAAAACAGTGACCTAACAATCTATAGACTCCGAGTCACGGACAAATTCATTGAAATTTTGGCATAAGTCAACATTTTTTATGGATAAATGACAGCGGTGCAAGCAAGTGCCTAATGTTACGAGATCACTACCGTGCGTATGTCCTGCGGCGTGCGTGGGCAGTTTTGTTCGTTTTATGAATGAATACATTCTTTATTGCACACACAAATATAACAGTGGGTAAAGGCGGTCTTATCGCTGAGAGTGATCTCTACCAGACAACCTTTGTATGAAAAGACATAAATAATCACAGAAGGCAGTGTACAAATAAGAAATAACATACAACATGCAGGGTGCAAGCATGCACGATGCAAACAAGTGATTATTATCGCTATCGAGCGAATGTATTGCGGTGTACGTGGACAGTGACCCCAAGTAATAAGTAATCTGTCACTTTATACGACATTGAAAAGTAATGGAGAGCAAAAACAACGTGAAAAATATTAACCCTAATAAGCGACAAAAAAAAACACAGCAAAGAATAAAGTACAAATCGACCTTTGCTAACAATGGAATCGATAATTTAACTAACGTGTTTAAAAATTTTATTTAAATTATCCGAATGAATTATTTCAGCTGAAAATACAAGGTAAGAGTATGGCAATAAACAGCCAATACTCCTTGGAAATGAAGATTTCAAGATTTGCAACTGCAAAAGTGAAAACTGAAAACACAAATGACATTTCATTCGACTCTTTGACTTTTAACGAGTGGCTCAAAGGACTTGTTTTCAGAGCCGTAAAACTAAATTAAAAAAAAAGCAATAAAAATACAATGTAATTTTTTGGACTATATATGCGGCACCTTATTAGTGAGATCAAAAGAAACAATTTTGTTCTTTATGACTTTTGCAATAACGCACAAAAAATATTCAACTTCTCATAACGTCAACGTAAATGACTTACACATTTTGTATGGGAAGATGATTTTTTTTTGTGCGTTGTTACAAAATCATACAAACAAAGTTGTAGCGTTGGACCTCACTAATAAGGTAACCAAGCATAAGCATTATCAGGTCCAAAAAATAACTTTGAATATTTTAATTTGCGAGCGTAACGGAACCCTAAAAAACTTGAATAGCTTTAGTTAGTATATTGCTAAAATGATAGTTGGTGTTACGCGTAGTAGGTATTTGGCGTAAGTGGTATTTTGCGAGGTTTGTGTTTTGCGTATAGGTGGTGTTTTGCTTAAGTGGTGTTATGCGTTTAAAGGGACACGAGCGCAAACGTAAAATGAACTGAAAGGAGAACTCATGCAGCAACTGTCGTATACTTTTCAGTAGTGGTTAATAATAATAATAATAAATAAGTTTATTGATCTAAAAGTGGTAACAGTGATTTTTAAAAAAAAATCTTACATTGAATTCTTAACTTTGTACTCATAGTGCTTAATTATTAATGTTATTTATTTTTATGTTTTTTTTTTTTTTTTTGACTTAACTTTTCAACTAATTTCAATGTTCTTGTTAATTTTATTTCTATTTATATTAATATTCAATATTATTTATTTACCGTCATTTTAAGAAAGCTGTAATTACCTCTAATTGGTTTACCATTTAGCTATAAACCTAGTTTAACTATTTCTTCTATCTCTTTGTTTAATGTGTAATCTGTTGGTTATCCTAAATAAATAAAAAAACATAATTGGTTTTGCAACCAGTTTGCCTCGACCTTGCTTCCTAAACTAAGAATAAAATTCCTGTATTTTAGGAAGTAGACCCATATAATAAATTATATGGGGGACCTTTCACACAAAGTCATCTTATCCTAAACCAGGCAGTGGGTATCATATAATTACTCATATGTAAGTAGATAAATAACATCTAGATACAGAAAAAACTTTCTTTCAACACACAAATAATTTTTGCCCTGGGCGATAGCGCAAAAGGTAGAGGCACTACTGTCCACGACAACAGGCTTGTCAAATTAATTTCATATGACGATTTCTTTTTCTAAAGCTGAATTTACATTTGGTAAGAAAAACGGTTCATTAGATGCACATTGCTTACTGCATTCAAGTGTTTTTGTATAGACAACGCATCAAAAAATCCGTGTGAATCTAGCCTAACTATTAATAGTAAATAATAGTAGGAGCACTTAAGGGTACACCTTCCTGAATAAACTTATGAATGAATAACTTCGTAACCACTTTTTTCATTAAATATAGCATTTATCTTAACGAAAAAAAGAATGTAGTAACAAGCAAGTTAAGAGAAGTGATCGTGGTTGGGTTTACCGTGGCTCATCATAACATCCCATAAAACGTCCACTACAGGACAGGGAGTTCATTCCAGAATTCTAGCTTTTGCTGGAAAAATGTAGAGGGGAAGTACCATAGTCACCTCGCTTGTTAGCGTTACG
This sequence comes from Athrips mouffetella, assembly GCA_947532105.1. Lineage (NCBI taxonomy): Eukaryota > Metazoa > Arthropoda > Insecta > Lepidoptera > Gelechiidae > Athrips > Athrips mouffetella. Next base: position 2,836,735 of record OX383958.1, read on the forward strand.
GCTGGCACCATGGACCGCGGTTGTAGGTGACCGCAGTAAGTAAGATGTAAGATATAAAGGAGGGTGCTGCTGCCCATCCTCCAGTTAACCCTTAGTCGCCTCTTACGATACCCACGGGTATGTATGGGTTGGTACTATTCTTTGCCGGCACCACACGGGCTACCGTGGCTAATGAACCTAAAACACGCCAGTACTCTGAACCCGTTTACAACCTGCCGGCGCCGTTTTACAATATGCCGAACGTTTACAGTTTGCCCGCGGATTATACGATTTGCCTGCGACATATCCACGAGCTCACTACATCCTAGCTCTGTCCGCGTACTTTGGGCCTACCGAGCCAATCAGGCCGAATGTTTTCTGCGGCAGTATCGAGCCCCCGGCGACCCTTATTTCCTGTACAGTTACCGCGGTTACCCCTACCACTGTACTGTTTCAAGATGTCATGTATTTTTAATGTCATCAAGACTAATCCTATAGAAATTTAAATTAAAATCTTCTAGAAGCAAAAAGGAACACCAGTTGTTTTCAGATATTTAGTCTAATCAAGACTAATCTTATGAAAGCAAAATCTTCTAGAACACCAACTTTATTGTTTTAAGGAGCATTTAAGGCACAACGGCCCTACTGAATTCATAGACGCCTGTTGCAAAAATTTTACAACAACAATATTCAAGATGGCGGCCAAAAACTGTAAATCGACGTATTTTCGGCCTACTGAGACTTTTGAAAGAAGATTATGTCTGAAGGGTACAAAATACATACCAATACAAAAATTTTAATTTGTCAAAGCGGTCCGTCTGTACATCTGTCCCGAGCGCAGCGAGGTTAAAATCTCTTTGATCTGTCCAGCCTTAAAATAGCTGTATCTTTTAAACTGTAATGAATAGCAGATTGAAATTTTCGTAAAATTATACAGGATGTAAGGGACAGCCTTCCGAATACTGAAAGGGCATGATCAGTCAACGTAACTGAACATATTTCAGTGACTCAAACTTTCAGGAAATAAAAAAAAATATTGGCTTCTCCATACAAAATTGCAAACTTGACTGGCCAGTTTATTTGGGGAGGCCGATATTTTGTTTCATTTCCTAAAAGTTTTATTCACTGAAATATGTTCAGTTACGTTGACTGATCATGCCCTTCCAATATTCGGAAAGCTGCCCCTTACACCCTGTATTATTGTAGTGAATGAACTTATGATTATGGGGTAAATATTAAAACATAAGGGGTAACCATTAAAGGGCGCATGTATCGTTTTAGAATGTGAAGCTTTTCAAAGTCAAAATTATGAATGAAAATTTTAGTAAATGTAGAAACTATAACTATGTACAAACTATAACAATGTAAATTTTTTTACAAACTTGCATCGTGGCTTAATTAGGCAAAATAAATTACCTTACTACACTCACCGGCAGAAATAACCAGCCGGTCTGTTTTCTTTCATATATTTTCATACAAATATGGGGGCAAACGAAGCGTCAATATCTTACCTAAATGGAATAAAAATACAAATCTGATTGATGAGGTCTTTAGATAAGAACCTTATTAACAATATTGTCAAAGATTAGGTATATCTAAAATGTTGAAGAAAGCCCGTGCGACTCTTTAAACATTTTAATTCGCTAAATGTAAGAGATTTCTGACAAAATCACGTATATTTTTTTCTGAACGATGCACGGAATTTCCTGGATACCATGCACAGGTCTAGTCTTCAAGAATCGTTAGTCAGACACCTTATTTATTGATCTCACTGTTTATTCACGGATATTTATTTCGTTTAGGAAATATATTGACGCTTCATTTGATCCCTTACTTGTATGAAAATGTACGACACAAAATAGACCGGCCGGTAATTTCTGTCGGTGAGTGTATTTCTGACGTTTTGGCTGGGTTGCATCAGACGTGGTCACGGGTAGAAGAGGCATAGCTCTTAAACTATGCATTTTTGTGGACATACTTGGAGTTATCACGGGTAGTCTACCCGTGACCACGGCTGATGTAACTCAGCCAAAACGTCGGGAATAGTAAGGTAATTTATTTTTCTTAGTTACATGTATCGCGCTAAGACCCATAAAAAAATAAACATGTATGAGAAGTGCGAAAGTTTAAAACAAAGATTGTCATTTTTTCTGACTAACGTACTAAAATGGTAAAGTAACCTTGTACAAAAAATAGAATTCATAGTAGGGGTAAGTTTCAAGAAACGTCTTCCTTTCAGTAACCCACGTCATCCGAGAAATTGTGCCTTTAACAACGAGCCGCGCCTCATCTTTGGCTTACGAATAAACGTTTTGTATTGCGAATTGAATCGCTGGGGTTCGGACTGATACCTTAACTACAACCCACCAAACCCGCCATCTTACGACAGTACAATATAGGGCTTAGGTTGATTCGTACAAAAACTTTTTAGGTTTATTCTGAAGTTGATAGATGAAATTACTCTTAAATCGACGATCTCTCGTCGATACTCTCGTATGAAAAGTTTGATGAGATTAGAACTCAACAGACAATTCAAATATTAAAATTTCATCAATAAAATTACCTACAACATTACAACAAAGATTTTCTGTGCAAAACAATTTATGTAGCATTGCCATAACTTTACGCATTTTTTTTCATGTGTTGATATACGGTTGTTACTGACAAAAGCCAGGATCACACCTAGCTGAATTCAAAAACTAATTCGGCATACATTGCCCGTTGAAGTAAGGATTTTGCAAATAACATAACCAAGCCTCCCAGCAATGTATGCCGAATTAGTCTTAGAATTCAGCTAGGTGTATATTAGGTATAATATCTTATATTATGCATATATTCTTTGGTTTTAGTTAGACAATGATCAATTAGTTCTCACCCCAAAAACGTTTTGCAATGCGATAACTCACGTACACACTGTGCGGCGTGTGGCGCATGTGGAATGAAGAGAGGCTAATTGCACCTCCCATTAGACGCGCAATAAGTACTGCCATTAGGGGCTCATTAGACCCCGACGACACCGCCGCGACACTGTCAATGGATCGCGAACGGGTTAAAAGCGATCGGTTGAAAATTAGACAAATTACCGGAGCCATAGTAGCACGCGTTCAAGCGCTCGTGGTAGAGTGCTAGTTGATTTTTCTTTCTCACGAAAGTAATGAATATACCCCTCAAATGGGCATTTTGTAAAGCCTTTTGTTCTACTCATTTATAACTAGTCAAGAAAAATTTGAAAAAATACAGTGTTTTAATTTGATTGCGTGCCATAGCTTAGGGGGAGGTTCAGTAACGATAAAGGAACTCAAAAAAATTATTAAAAAAAATCCTTCTTAAAAAAATAAAACTCCATTGAAAATTAATTAACGCGGAGGGCAATGACCCGGAGCACTGCGCTATCAAAAGCGCGCGAAAGAGTTTCAGTTATGTACTCGCATATGCCTACCTTCTCCACTGATTCTCGCGCGCTGGCTCGGTGATAGCGCGGTGCTCCGTGTTAGTTAAATTTCAATGGAGTTTGTTTTTTTTTTTGTAGGATTTTTTAAAATATTTTTTTTTGTTCTTTTATCGTAACTGAAGCACCCCTTAAGCTATGGCATGCAATTAAATTAACACCCTGTATATGTGAAACATCAGTTCAAGGCTTACATTTTGGTACATTCGTTTTTATTTATGTCTTTGTATTCTATATTTAATAAAATAACAACGTTACATCGTTTTTTTACGTAAATTCCCTACTGTAAAGCGCTATATTATTTGGAAATATTTTTAAACTAATAAATTAAAAACCCTTATTCTTTAAATACAACATACGATTTTTTTATCTGTTATATTTCATACGAAAAAAGTAAGTTTTTCCTAATTTTTGCCAAAATTCCGGCTCATCGTTGGTCGTAACAGCCATGTTGAAGAGCACTCCTATGTAAACGCTATTGACGTGTTAATAAGGTCGATATATGCATTGACGATCGCGTAGCTTCTAATTTGAGGAGTATAATCACTGACAAAGTCAGACAAAGGCCATTTGGCGGCTTGAACACTCTGAGGTCGGTATTTCACTGGGACACCATGGCAGCGCAACCAGTCGCCGCTACCAACAAAATGTATATAGAGAGTTACTCACGTGGTGTTTGGCGGCGCAACCAGTTCGGATGCTGGTCGCGCTACCACTCCCAGTGAAATATAACCCTTAATACTGTGGCCGCAGGGTGTGTCTTTACTGGTATCTTTACTTGTGCCTAGTTACGGACACCGGTGGCGCAACCAGTCGCGCTAGTGAAATACCGGCCTGACAGTCACTTAAATTACTCTATGTTAACCTGGCCAAGTCCAATCTTTGGTCTAGTTTGCCCCCTGTTAGATGTTAGATGGCAGCAAGATGGCAGTCAATCTTTGTAAACACCAGTTCCCTCGTCAATCCGTAATAAGGCTAGGGAACGATTCTGGAGGCTTGGATGCTTGACTTGGTGACTGTATGATGCCGGTTATGAATAAAACCACCCAATGTCTACCCGTGGTTTGTTAAAGGCAACTAAGGGTTCGTAAATCTGAAGATGGCCCTTTACGAAACACCTGACTCTTCCATGAACTCATTATAAGCCGCGATCACACCTAGCTGAATTGCTGGGAGGATTGGTTATGTTAATTGCAATATCCTTACTTCAACAAGCAATGTATGCAATTCGGCTAGGTGTGATCGTGGCTTTACTTGCTCGCTTGCTTTCGTAAATCCGAGTCGAGCGAGCTCTTTTAACTCTACTAAATCAAGTCGAGTAATTTTTTTAAATTATTAACTGATATTTAATATTTGGTCACGAATTAAATCAATGCCAAACAGCCAGGCAGTATTGAGACTGACCTTTTGGTGTAGTTGGTAGTGAGCCTGCTTTCGACACCGTCTGCCGCGGGAAAAGTTTACAACCAACGTTGTCTTTGGCTACGGGTTCGATCCTCTCCCAGGGCAAACATTTGTGTCATGAACGCAAGTATTTGTTCCGTGTCTGGGTGTTATTTCTCTATGTATGTATAGCTGTCTCTGATACTCGTACCCATAGTAGAGGCTTTGCCTAGTTTTAGATAAGAGGACCTCGTGTGAAATGTCCCCTAATATCCATACTAATATTATAAATGCGAAAGTAACTCTGTATGTCTGTCTGTCTGTTTGTTTGTTTGTTGCTCTTTCACGCCTAAACGGCTGAACGGATTTTGATGAAATTTGGTATGGTGATAGATGGTAACTTGGAGACGGACATAGGCTACTTTTTACCCCGGGAAAATATCTCATTCCCGTGGGAATCTACACATACAATAATACTCTAGCGGGGTTGTATCTGCTACAGCACACCGAAACTACTTAACCGATTTTGATGGGACTTTTTTTATTCAACTAAGTATCGCTGATTACGAAAACTACTACAATTTTGAAATCCAACGTGGTAGACGTAAACTACCATTATCCCCTGGGGATAAGGTTGAGGTGCGATAGGGTTGAAATGTCTAAAAATCAATATGGGTGTCGTTTGTAAGGTTTATCGAGCCGCTGATTACAAAAACTACAACAATTTTGAAATCCAACATGGTGGACGTGAAATGCTATCATCCCTTGGGGATGAGGTTGGGGTGCGATAGAGTTGATATGTCTAAAAATCAATATGGGTGTCGTTCGTATGGTTTATCGGGTCGCTGATTACGAAAACTACAATAATTTTGAAATCCAACGTGGTGGACGTGAAATACCACCACCCCTGGGATGGGGTTGGGATTCGATAGGTTTGAAATGTCTAAAAATCAATATGAGTGTCAGTTGTATGTTTATATAAGGATAGGGATAGCGGTTAAGATGGCGTTAGGGGTAGAAGCAGGGATAGGGGTAGGGTCAGGGATAGGGAGAGGGAGAGGGGGAGGGATAGGGAGAGAGTGTAAGGGAGGGGAAGATGAGGGGAGAGAAAGGGGGAGGGAGGGGTAGAGGGCGTGGGAGGGGGTAGAGGGAGGGGGGGTAGAGGGAGGGAGAGGTGGAAGGGGAGGATGAGGGGAAGGGGGAAAGGGAGGGGAATGGGAGGAGGGCGAGGGGGGAAAGGGAGGGTGATGGGGAGAGGGGAAGGGGGGAAATGGAGGGGGAAGGAAGGGTGAGGGGGGGAAGAGGGAGGGGCGAGGGAGAGGAAGAGAGAGTGGGAGAGGGTGAGGGAGGGGGAGTGGGAATGTAGGGGGGGGGATACAAAAGGATAGATAGGGAGGAATAGGGACCTTTTTTACTTTTATGAATACCTCCTCGCTACCCATTCACTTCACTCCCTTTATTGCCTACTTTTTAGGGTTCCGATACCAAAATGGTAAAAAAAAGGAACCCTTATGGTGCCGCTCTGTCTGTCTGTCACACCTCTATATCTCAACAACCACTTACGCTATCGAGCTGAAATTTGGAATAGTTTTAGAATATAGTTGCCCAACTTAATTGCACATGAAAATTTTTTGAAAAAAGTATAATTATTAATGTAAAGGGGGCCAAAATAGGGGGGGCCAAATTTCAAATTGTCGCTACTAGGTCGAGTGGGGTATCATATGAAAGAGCTTTACTTGTACATTTTAAAATATATTTTTGTATTTTTTTAAGTTTTTTAGTTTTCAAGTTATGATGAAAAATGTCAAAAAAAATACCATTCCCCCCCCCTTATCTCCGAAGTTTGAGTAAGGGAAAATCTGAATTAATTACAGTTGACAGAGGTTTATGTAAACTTTACAGCAAAAATAAAACGATCTTTCTAAGTTGCACAGTTTTTCAGAAATCTGCAAAAAACCTTTACAAACAAATTTAGTTTTGCGGTCCTGAAAATGGACTTTATTGCTTCCAAAAATACTATAGGTATATCGGAACCCTCGGCGCGCGAGTCCGACTCGCACTTGACCGGTTTTTTTAAGTTCGCCTGTAACGGTTGACAATGAAAATTCCGCACTACCTACCAGTTAAATAAAATCAAAAGATAATTAAGTTTGTAGTAAGATGCATTTATTCAACTTGGATAAGTACAAATGCATCTTTTACGTAGGGATCAAGAAGGATAAGCGCTCCGTAAAATATGTTTCAATTAAGTTCGAGTTCTGTTTTTTTATAAAATCTACGCGGACGAAGTCGCGGGTAACAGCTAGTTTATTTAATATTTTATTTAGTGTGTCAACGACACATGTAATCGAAGCTCATTCACATTCTCACTTGTTTTCAGATTATTTTCACTGTGAAATAGAATGTAATAAATGTGGTGGTGGTGATAGAATAACGACGGAATCAGGTGGAATCCTTCGCGATCTCGAGCCGGCGAAGACAGGGACGCAGTTAGGACAAAAAGGTGGTCTATGAGTTCAACATTTAGTTGCAGATGGGACGTATAATAATGATCCAATCTCAATTACATTTCTTAAGGAGCATTTCTATTTAATTTAAAGAATGTATAAAGCAAAAGTTATATAAAAAGGCTTATTATAGATTAGATGACTACAAACGAGCTGATATTCCAGCGAAACAAAAATAAAACACTGCACAAAACCGAAGTAGGCCGTGCTGCAATGGTTTCTTGCTTTTTCTTTTACGCTGTCAAAGATAGTAGACTCGCTCTATTTGCATTATATGCATGAATGACATGCATTTGCATTATATTTTGCATGCATGAATGTATTCTGTAGAGAATATACATTCAAAAAAATAATCTGAATCTTTATTTTTAGATTTTGAACAGTGAACATATTTTAATAGATTGGATTTGATCCGTAACGAGCTACCGTATAGCATTGACTTAGATACGAGTATTTCACGAGTCAATGCCAACATTTACCAACACTTTTTGCAGCCATGACTCTAAAACTAGAGTACATTTGACGGAAAAAATAACATTGTTTTACAAATTTGTTGTTTCTGACAAATTTAGCTCATTTTTATTGATATAGCTGCAAAATGAAAAATAATATTATGCACATCAAAATTTATGATTGTGCATCAAAAATAATTTATATGCATCAAAAAGTTTTATTTTTTATTTATTCAGGAATCAAACAGTCATTTACAGATTTTTCTTATGTACAAACATGAATACTAGACCTATGTTACCTATGTGACCTATTTATGTTGGGTTAGGTTGTCTTGTGACCATTAGCCAGAAGGAAATTAGTGGCTAAGAAAGTTTTATTTAGTTGCACGTTGTTTGTGGCTGAGTTATTAATTTAGAAAGTTATAATGCTATTAAAAAGAAGTTTAACAATGGTATTATAAAAAGGCTGTTTAATTAAAACCCCTGCAAAATGTGTTGGTAAGCGTTGGCATTAACTCGTGAAACGAATTATATGTAATTAGGGCCCCAAGTAGGCCCGAAGACTCGGCTGACGCGAGGAAAGCCGATTCAATATTGGCGCGTTCTCGATTCGGTCCGAATCAAACGTGACGGGAATGTTGTCGATATTTCAGTTTATTCTGCGGCTTTCTGGCGCACGTTGCAAATATTCCATCTGCCACGACGCTTGAGATTTCAACTCAGAATAGAGAATGACCCGTAAAAACTGAACTGACTTATCGCCACGACGAATTTTTTAATTTATCTATCTGATTGCTCTGGTCCTCGATCTAGTCTTGGGGACGGAGATGAGGTCGACGTTTGAAAGAATTTCCCCAGAAGAAGCCTAAATTAAAAGAATTACAAAATTTTTAATTGTGATTTCCACAACTTAAGGCGCGCGCATCGTCAAGAACCTGAACATCAATTCCATAAAAAAAATGTTGTTGGTTATTATTAATTGTACCCAAAGGGAGCGACTGATTCTCAATGCTGAGCATGCTACGTGCATTATGTGCAATATTAAACATTCATAATCTAAATCTAAAAAGTTTATTTTAACAGTTTTGCTCCGAATTTTTTTTTCCGTAAAACAAAAAGGCGTGAAAATTCGTAACCTATCCATTGAACCTATGTAAGTATCAAGGAGGTTTTAATCCGCGTGGATTAAAACCTCCTTGGTAAGTATTGATAGCTGACAGGCAAAACAAGAAGGATTTAGTTAAGACACTGATACACTAGAATTGATTGTGAAAGCCGTGGGTTCGAATCCGACCTGTACTGTACATAAATAACCTTTAATGGAAATACATAACCTTGAAGTAGAGTTAGTTCGTTTGTTGTTTAATATTTTTTTTTACTTTTCTTATTTTTATGTTCCTTTTACTCAGTAGCATTATGTGTTGTGTTGTTAAGACGAGAAAATATGAATATCTTTGACTTTGAAATAAATCAGAAACTGTTTTGTTTTCTCTTTGTTAAAACTTATTCTGTCGTCTGATTTATTTTCTCTTTGTTAAAACTTATTCTGTCGTAAGTAGGTATTTTAGTACGTTTTCTCTGCAATATTTTCTCACTCTGAGCATTTCACCGTAGTCTCAACCGTGGTTCGTACAGGATATCGGGTAAATTGGAGTCGGCTATGAAATACGAGATGAAGCCTACACTGGTTGCGACTCCTTGGTGCCAATGAGGGTGTTTTTCTGCAAAATCTGTTTCTAATGCTAAATTGATAAGGGTCTTCCAAACTCCAGAGCTTTTTTTTAAGGTGGTATAGCTACTGCGCAGCGGATTAAAATTTCATTACAAGCCCCGAAATTTAATTAATCCTTTAAATTAAATTAATGATTTTAATTAAAACACTATTTTTCAATATTAGACCAATATGTCACTTTAGGCCTACTTTTAACGTAAACTGCACTTTGTAATTTGCAATTTGCATACGAACAAATCGCAAGAAGAACTAATGGCCGATGGGGCGTAAAGGTTCTTGAGTGGCGACCACAAGGTGGACCGACGATCTGGTCAAGGTCGCGGGAAACCGCTGGATGCAAGCAGCGCAGGACCGGTTGTCATGGAGATCTTTAGGGGAGGCCTATGTCCAGCAGTGGACGTCTTTCGGCTAATATGATGATGAAGATGATACAAACAAATGCATCTGTATCCACGGCTCCATGACGAACGACTTTGCCACTCCGTGTACCCAGTTTCGGTTGTTTTTATACAAGATGCAAGCAACCGTAAAATTACACAAGTCTGTGTATGATAAAAGATTAAGACGATTAGATCCCTCAAAATGGGCATTTTTTAAAGCCTACTCCTCATTTACAGCTGATCAAGATAAGTTGAAAAAAATTAATGTGAAATATCAGTTCAAGGATTACATTTGGTACATTAATTTTTTATTGCATTGTATTTTATTCTATATTTAACAAAAAAAACTTTGATCTTTGATCTTAGATAAATGTTCATAGTTACAAATCAACTCCACAAAACTCTCATCAACCTCACTTGATTCCAATCAACCCAGTGAACCAAACATTATTAATTTCTGCAGTAAATAGAAAACTGTCAAAAACTGTGGGGCATTAATTTTACACACCATTACACCATGTTACCCGACTAAATTGAGTGCGCGATAGGCGACCTCTCACTCGATATTATTTGTGAAGCTCTTCTAATTATTGGAAACAAATGGCGTCCCAAGACGGATTATTTCTCAGATAAAGAGTAACACAGCGAGGTTCAAATCTCTTTGGATTATTACTAAAAATACTAAAAACTTACTAGCAATATTTGTTTAAAAGGTGTTAGAGACAGCCTTCCGAATACTGAAAGGGCATGATCAGTCAACGACACTGAACAACTTTCAGTAAACAAAACTTTCAGGAAACAAAAAAAAATCTCCGCGTCTCCATACAAAGTTGAAACTTGATCGGGTAGTTTGTATGGAGACGCCGAGTGTTTTTTTCGTTTTCCGAAAGTTCTGTTCTGCCTTGCATCCTCTTGGCAGTTTCGCCAGTCCGACCAAATTTGTGGTCCAATCACATCTGACCACATTTTTGGTCCGACTAGCGAAACTGCCAATAGGATGCAAGGCAGACCTGTTGTATTTTACTTGTTTAGGTACCTTCTATTTCTAACAATAGATTTCTAGTATTCTCCTTTTTTTGAGCATTTCTTGATAATAGCGCGTTACAAAAACCCTTCAATGCCAGCTTTAGTTGAAGTGTTGTTTAGGATTATACAGAGAAAATAAAAGTTTAAAAATTAAAAATATATACAAGGTGTAACAAAAAGGGTATATCAACCCTGAAGGATGTGATTCTGCCCATAAAACTGAACAACTTTCCCTAAGGAACATAGGTCGAAATACGAAAAAAAAAATTTTGACCTCCCATAGAAACTGAATCAACTGATCGCGCATTTTGTATGGGAGGTAATTTTTTTTTCTTATTTCGATCTATGTTCCTTAGGAAAAGTGGTTCAGTTTCATGGGCAGAATCACATCCTTCAGGGTTGATATACCCTTTCTGTTACACCTTGTACACTCAACAGCACATCAGTAGAAACATTTTTGGACCTTATAACGTGGTAATAGAGTTGAAAAAGTTTCTACCGACAAGCGGTTGACCGTACGAGTAGGTATATGGGTGTCTAATACAAACTATGCGTCTTGAACAGACAGTTTTGTGTTGAACACCGAAATTATTATCCCTTTTTTGAACCATGGTTCTTGGGAAAAATTGTTTTTTTTTTTTTTGGTCTGAATAGCAAAAATAATGATTAAAATAACCTTGTATTTGGATCTTTTTGTTTGCGGTGATTTACAAAAACTGAAAGATATGAAAGGTTAAGAGGAAAATTGTGCACGCGCATTGATCTAATGCTTCCGTACCAAAGCCATTTTATTTAGAAGTAGCTACTACAAGAACGTCTTTACGAATCTTGACTATTTTCTCGTAACATAACCTTTTTGAAACTCTTTGTTTTTTATAAAAAACAAGTCCCAGAAGGATGTTTTTTCATGATACGGTCTCCTGGCCAGGACGATTTCTGAGTCTATGTTCAGGTAGTACCTTGGGGAGTCTTTGCTTGTGATAGGCTCCCACTTGATCGGCAGGAGTTCTGTGGTTTCTGGGGTTGGGTTTCTGAAATAACAGAGATAAATTTAAAATCAAAATTAAATAAATTTGTTTATATACCATACCTAATGTAGTAAACCATAAAATATCTTAAGTTATTCTTTAGTAATTATGTTATTGTATATGTCACAGTCACGGTAAAATCGTTCAAACTGTTAAATAGTAAACTAGCGAAAAATTATAACTAGCTGTACCGAATTCCTTTCTGGCACTAGTCACTTCTGGGCTTGTCTCGTGCGTTGTAATCACTGGAAAACTCTACTGCCTGTTCAGATGATATTTGGTAACGCGCGTTTAGGGCCTATGAACACCGCGATTTTTAATCGCGTCCTTGATACGCAAGTGAAATAATGCGACTTGTAGACCTTTGCACACTTGCTTGAGATGCTTACGCGCGTCTGTAGCGCGTTTGTATCGATACTAAAGGCTGTAGCACGACTTACGTAAAAAACGCTGTCGACACAGCACGATAAAAAGTCGCGGCGTGCATAGGCCTTTAGAGTTTACATGAAGTCGAGGATGCTAACGCGCGCTTAAAGCTAACGGCCGGTCACCATTTGAAAGGTAAAGCGCGCCTACGTGGGCCTACGCGCGCTCTTGTCCAACAGGCCCTTACCCAACTATGCTTACAAAGTGAAAAAAAAAATCGATGGCGGTAAGATAGCATTGCAATGCGGGCCAGTTTTACTTAGTTACCTACATTTACCTCTTTAACCCTGTTGTATACTACCTGCTTAGGTAAATTTAGGGTCCTATAGAAATAGTGCTTTTCCCAAGAAACTTAGGTCGAAATAAAGAAAAACCAAATTTGACCTCCCTTACAAAATGCGCTATAAGTTGATGCAGTTTCTAAAAAATTTCTATGTTGCTTGGGGAAAGGTGTTAAGTTTCATGGTCTGAGTTACATACAAAAAGTATGTTCACTATTGCATTAGGACCTTATATTGTAAATAGACTATTAGAGTTGGTACACTGGTAGTAGTCACATAACCGTTATCAAAGACACTACCCTAACTACCTTTACTTATTGTACTGGACTCACTACGTCCGACAGTCCATCGATATTTTCCACGCAATCACGTAGTAACGCTATATAAATACAGCTGCGGCTACGTTTCTATTAGTAGCTATCAATAAATTAAACTATATTTAATATTCACTCACTGCTTTACCTGTTTCGAAACTACACCAAGCACTACTTCTCCATTATATCCCTACCAGAGTTTGGCACCCAAATAGCGAGAAAGGTTACTCTTACTTTATCATAATTTGTTTCCAGTGTCTCAATTTAATTTAAGGTAATTAAAACATGCTGATCGCTTTAGTATTTCTGGATCAACCGTTATTATTCTGTTTACTTCTTTGGTTTCCATTTTGACTTTTACTTGGTCTATTCATGTTTAAAGTTAACTTATAAAAACTTACCCATGTTTAACAAAATTGGTCCACATTGTAGTTATCCTATCGATGATAAGTTGATCCTCAGCTGAAGGCTCTCCAGTCCAAAACGATACATCAAATAAGTATCCAATTTCATCAGCATGAATTGCTTTGTTGCCAATGGTCACATTAGCATGCCATCTATTCCAATTCCTCTCACCAACGTATGAAAACATGTAATAATATACACTATCTGCTCCATTTTCAAGATACAAATCTATAGATCTCTCAGAAGGATGAACATTCAAAAAGTCTGATTCAAAGTCCGCTAGTTTCAATCTCATATCAAAATCAGCTTTTTCATCTCCAATATAAAAATGTCGAATGGTTTCTTCCATTGTTTTGAGATCATTTTCACTAAAGTCAAAACCAGCTATTAATCGATTTTTAATAACGTTATTAGTTTCATAAAACTCTGGACCTTGATTAGCATGTTCTCCAAGCCATTCATCGGCGTTAAATCCTATTAAAACAGGCATATCTTTAACTTTTGGAACTTTTAAATTTACTGGGTAATCTGAAATAAATGCCTCTACGTTTTCGAATTCCTTTTCTGCACATGGATAGAGACGGTCAATTCTTGATGCAGCCGCGATGACTAAGTGGGGATCTACGGTAGTAAGAAAATTCAATGCATCTGTCAAATCAGTAGTACTATAGCCAAGTTGCACAGAAAGTTGTAAAGGAGCTGTTGTATCAGCACCTCTTAAGTAACCAGGAAGTAAAGCTGTTCCACTTTGAAGTATCGCCTTGTGAAACAAATTTTCCTGATTCGATTGCAAATGTAGACCAACAGACATGCCACCTGCACTTTCTCCCATAACTGTTATGTCACCATCGTCACCTCCAAATGACCTAATATTATTCTTGATCCATCTGAGTGCTAACACCTGATCTTTCAATCCTTGATTGCCTGGGACCTCAGGAGTATCTAGGCACATGAATCCATATGGACCTAGACGATAATTCACGGTGACGAGAATAATGTCATTCCTGACTAAATATTTAGGGCCATATAATATTCTTCCTGCGTTTCCAATCCTGAACCCACCACCATATATCCAAACCAAAACAGGTAAGCGGTTTTGGGAAGTTGCTGATGTAGGCACGTATATGTTTAAATGGAGGCAGTCGAGAGTGCCAACAACTGTGTTGTTGAATTCTTCAATTTGAGGGCAAAACACAGAATCATCGTAAGCTTCAAATACTTCCTCAAATGGTGGATAAGGTGCCGCAACCTTAAAATAAATTTGAGAAATATATAACGTCTACAATTATACGTTTAAAATCTAAAAACTTAACAGTTTAACTAATGCCTAATAGTCTAGGCAACGAAGCGGATCGTTGTATGAAGACCCCCGCATTAAATCCTCAGTCGATGAAACTTTGCTGGGGTATTACACTACATGAGACAAACCTTTTATAAAAAAATCCCAAATAAATCGGTACTTTTAATTTTTCCATACAAAAATTACAAAAATATATGAAAAAAAAAATTGTCTTTTTTTTTTGGATATTTTGAATTTACATTTATTTATTTATTTATTTATTTTGGGATTTATTTTTTTATTTTTTACATTAAATTCATGATTCTTTATCATCCTGTCAAATAAAATCTGCCTGAGAAATTTATGTTGGGGTCAACTGCTTCGTTGCCTACACTATAAATTTTACACGCTGTATAACTTATGCGTTGGTAAGGTCTACCGCACTTCAGTGGAAACAGTTGCAGCTCTTTTACCATGCTATAAAGTCCAAAGTGTATCTACTGACGTATTTCTATGACGAAAAAGGTATTTTCATGTGCTATCAGTGTCGATATTTAATCTTTTTGTGAAACTGATAGCACTTAAAGAAATACTTTTTGAAGGACGAAGAGTAGATATTAATTCGAGAACAAAAGTATTTATTTATGTAATTTCTGTACAACTATATTTAATAGGAATATATACTCACACCAAAAGGATTGTTATGGTCCACTTTTCCAAAAGGTATACCCAGAAACATAGAATAAGGTCCGTCAGGTGCTCTGAGCCCTCTAATCAACCCCACATTGGTATCAACCAATGGGTCTATCCTCGTGCGTCCTTCAGCATTTTGTTGAAGTATCAGAAACACAGTCAAATACAAAAGTGGTGGAATATATCTACCCATCTTGGTGATAATACAGCACTGTCGTATAGTTTTGCAGTTTTACTGAAAATACTTGAATTGTGATAAACCTTCCTCTCAGATATGTCTCAAGATATGAGATAAAAGATATGAACATCAAGACACCTGTAATAAAATTCATGTGCACATTTTAAATTCGTGTATATGTCGCAGGCAAATTGTAAAATTCGTCGTTTCAGAGTTTGCCTTGGCATTCTACAATTTACATAATGCTGCGGCATTTCACAAAATGGCACGTAATTCGTTTCTGGCACTCGTCGGCCGCTGTCGCGGATTCGGATGTCGCGGATGTCGCTTCGCTCGCTCGGCTCGTGCGTTGTGGTCGAAAGATAACCTTTACAGTTTGCCCGCCGCTTCTAAACGGTGAATTATACGATAAAACGAGCAACATTTGTAACGTGTTAACGGAATAAGCGAAACTGAGAAAATAGTTTGTTCAGAATCGAGAGTAGAATCAATTTCACGGGTTGTTGATAGGGTTATGCATTTTATTAATTTTTTTTTTTAATTTTTGCCGCTTAGATTCTGAATATTTCTGTGGATACGCGCGCTGGTGGCTGGCGGCGCCGCGCGGTTCATGAGTGGTGAGGAGGGGAGAGAAGTGGGCGTGGCCTGCGCGGAGTGCGCGGACTAGAACAACGATGAAACTATTACAATGATGAAACTTGAAAATAACAATATCTAGAAAAAAAATATTTTTTAAGATTTTTTTACGTGCATGTATTTAATAAAAATCTGTTGGGGTGTATTACTTACTTACTTTCGCTGGCTCAGGGACCCAAAGAGGATCTTGGCCTCCGACACCAAAAACCGCCAGTCGGCCGATGCCGGGGTGTATTAGGGTTTCGCTTATTCCATTAACACGTTGTATATTGCACTTGAAGTAAATAATAACCCCATGATTTTATTTCTTGAAAAAAATAAAATAAAATCAATCAGTCATTCTTATTTTAAAAAAAAAACATCAATAATCTTTTTAAAAAAGAAGATTACCTAACAAGTAGAAAAAAATAAAATTCCCTTCGAGGGACTAAGTTGGATGCCGAGGGAAGCGAAAGATTCTCAAGAAGAGTCCTGAGCGTAGCGAGGGATTCTAGAGTATGACCTGAGCCCTGAGTCAAGTAGCTTTCTACAATCGCAAACGCCAGTAGAATAGAATGAAAATGTATGGGATTGACATTAGCTAACGAAATGTCACGTGACAGCTTATGTCAAACCCGTAGAGTTTTATTATATTCTGTAGCGTTTGCGATAGTAGAATGCCACTTGACTCACGGCCCAGAGCGGACGAGGGATACAAGGCCCGAGTTTTTTTTCACGTGTTAGGTACGCTAATTTTCACTATTTGACTACAGAAACTATATTTCAACAAAAGTTATAATAAAGTAAAGTAGTAATTTGTAGTAATGTTTATCCCAGACGTAAAGTGGGAATATTTTTTTTTCTTGTTCCCCATGGTGTCGTTATATAGGTCTTTAAATGATATTGTGAGTACCTATTCTAAGAATGATTTTTTTTTATCATAGGATGTCAATGCGCTATTTTTTGTAAGAGTCAATTGCCCCCCCCTTCTGCCAGCTTAACGATTGATAAAACGTGAAAAATTCACAGTCAAGTGGTAGTGAATATTGTGAATTTAAAAGAAAATCTATCACAGCTAAGTAAACTTTTCAAAATACTGAAAATGGATATAGCAATCAAGCGCTATGCCTCGCTGTACGTGAGGAGGGAAAATGTTTATGAAAACATTAAAACTTCATAAACCGTAATGATTTCTAAAGCAACTAAAGAATACTCACTTGGCCGGTTTTTACATTAAGTATATAGGGTGACTTTTAATTAGTTCTTGATAGCCAAAGACATGCATTTATTCATGATACTGAACAACTTTTCCCAAGGAACATAGGTCGAAATACGAAAAACCAAATTTGATCTCCTATACAAAATGCGCTATCAGCTGATGCAGTTTCTATGGGAGGTCAAAACTTGATTTTCGTATTTCAACCCATGTTCCTTGGGGAAAGTTGTTCAGTATCATGAGTACATTCATACAGTTTTCTATCAAGAACTAATTAAAAGTCACCCTATATATATGTATATATATTTATCCGTGTGGTGCCAGTAAAGAAAAGTACCAACCCTTCTCTACCCGTCGGTGTCGTAAGAGGCGACTAAGGGCTTATGAACCGGAGGATGGGCAGTAGCCTCTTTCTGTGTATCGTTATATCGTACCAACATACATACTGCGGTCACCAACAATAGCGGTTGCCAGCCGCAATGCTTACAAGCATTGTGACAATGGTAGATTCAAGTACGACGTGTTTTTGCTGGAATCCTGGAGGAAGCTCCCTGTTTTGTAGTTGACGTTTTCATGGGATGTTATGGTGATGATATAAAGGGTGTAAGGGACGGTGTACCGAAAACTGAAAAGACGAAACTGAACAACTTTCCCAAAGAAACATATGTTGGGAAATTTAAAAAAAAATTGACCTCTCCATACAAACTGTTCGACCAGAGTTGGCAATTTATTTGGAGAGGTCAAAATTTTTTTTCATTTTTTTTATCGTTAATGGGCTTACCTCGATCTAGTCTTGAAGACAGAGATGAGGTCGACGATGGAACGAGCTTGCCCAGTAGAAGCCTATTCACTCGCGACTTGAATAGATTCGGGTTATATGAACTCGGGAACACAGACGCAGGCAGAGAATTCCACTCTTTAGCTGTGCGCATCATTTCCCAACATATGTTTCTTTGGGAAAGTTGTTCAGTTTCGTTGACTGAGCACGCCCTTTCAGTTTTCGGTACACCGTCCCTTACACTCTGTATTTATTCTGTGTTTGGCCAACACTATACTAAAATTTCAAACTAAAATACAAATTTCTGACTTGAGAAACTTCTATATAAACAGATTTCGTCTGTAAGCCGAAGATTTAACAACTGGACGAAATTAATCAAAATGTTTATGACAAGTGGACAGTGGACTTGGGAGATTGATGACTCTAGGGACAAGACAGTGGTACTGTTTTCGCCATAACAACTGCTTTGAACAATTTGAACCGCAATCCGTTTAGGACTCTGTCTGTTTTGAAGTGTGGCTTTGTCTTGCCTCGTCTTTAATTAATTTGGCAATTGATTTATATTTCAAGTAATGTAACAAACAAGAGACCAAGTATGTCGACGTTAAAAACATTTGTGCAAACACGGTTTAAGCAAAGCATAGGTCCGGCCACTTTAAGAAATAAATTTGTTTCGACACAAATACATACCTAGCTTTTCATGAACTGGGGTATTTTTATAACCTGTCGCATCATACAGACTACCAAGTGTCATTTTCCGTCATACTCGTACATTGTTACTTCCATATTTCACAGGATTTTTTTTTTAGATTTTTCTGCCCATGTTTGGTATTGAACATTTTATCCCATATCGAAACACCACAAAAAAAGTTCTATCAACTGATAATGTCAATGAGAAGTCGACTTTTTTGTCAGTTATTCCCTTTGTTCCTGTTAAGTTGTTCTGTTAGCTGGATGGCTTTAATAAACGGGATATGGTAAATAAATTTTGAAGTAAATATAAGATTGTATAATTTTAATTTCTAAAAAAATAATATAAATAAATTACTTAAGAACTAAAAAAAGAAAAAAAAATGAATACACTCCGAATCGAATTTAAAACTGCTGCTTTACAACAAAGTAATCCCTTATAAAATTGTAATAACTTAACGTGGTCTGAATGGGTGGTTCACATTAATAAAATTAATCTTGAAAAACCGATCAAGTGCGAGTCGCAATACCTATAGCATTTTTAGAAGCAATAAAGTCCATTTTCAGGACCGGAAAACTAAATTTGTTTGTAAATATTTTTTGCAGATTTCAAAGAAACTGTACTACTTAGAGATTGTTTTATTTTTGCTGTAATATTTGCATAAACTTCTATCAACTGTGATTAATTTAGATTTTTCGTTTGGCAAATCACCATCATCACGTAAAAACTATGAGATAAATAAAATATTTTGGGATTAACATGTAAAGCTCTTTCATATGATAAGGTTGTTATGAAAATGAAAAGCTATTTCATATCAGGGGTTTCATATTTGGGAACACGTTTCGGAGTCCATTCAACAACTTTCCAAGTTTTATTTACTGAAAGTTGTTCAGATACGTTGACTGATCATGCCCTTTCAGTATCTGCCAACCTGTCCCTTACACCCAGTATATTTTTATAAATCTACATGAAATAGGCTACAATAATAGTACATTAAGATGCTAGTGTGCTGTTTTGCTCATCACACACGAGGCTCAGAAATTGCAGCCCGAGCCGCAGGCGAGGGCGTAATGGAGCTGAGAGTGTAATGGCAATGCGCAAGTGCGTCTTTCGACGTTTTTCAACACATTTACGAGTAAAAGTACTAAATTTTGATATTTGCATAACAATTCAAACGCAATAACAATTTAAATTTATTTTTCGAGGCTGACTTTTTTACATTTCTTTTTTTTTTAAACCAATTCACTAAACAAAAATTAATTCTTCGTCCTTAATTTACTCGAAAATGATACCAAACTGAACCTGATAGTTATATTCAAGCGTGTGTATTTTTTTAAGATACTCTTGTCGGAGCATCCCTTTGTACCCCGTGGGGTACCGATTTAAATCCGGCTTTTTTGATCTCATGAACAACTCACAGTAGTTTCATAACTTAGTCAGCATCTCTTAAGGTTTTTCTTTAAACGACTGGTCTAGATACGCCGCACTTGACATAGTTACGGCACATTTTTATTTTTTTTGCATTTTGTTTCGGAATCCTATATAATATTCATCACTTCGCTTATTCAATTTTATAAACTGAAACGATTATGTTATGGAAATGAAAAATCCTTCAGGGATTACTTTCTTGTAACATAACCTTTTTGGAACTCTTCACTTTTTCTGTAAAATAGGTCCCAGAAAGCAAACCTATCGTGAAACGGTCTTTTCCCCAGGACCATTTCTGAGTCTATGTTCAGGTAGTACCTTGGGGAGTCTTTGCTTGTGATGGGTTTCCACTTGATTGGCAGCAGTTCTGTTGTTTCTGGGGTTGGGTCTCTGGAAAACCAAAAATAAGTTCTTTTTAGGGTTCTGTACCTCAAAATAAAAAACGGAACCCTTATAGGATCACTTTGTTGTCCGTCTGTCAGTCTGTCTGTCTGTCAATACCCTTTTTCTCACGAACGGGTAGAGGTATATTATATAATAGAGTCCATGAACCACACAAGATCTGAAAATTTCAATTTTTTACAACGACGCAATCAAAAGATATGGCATTTTATGTCCTCATCTCCATACATTTATGCAAAAAAGCAAAACCTACAGGGTACTTCCCGTTGACCTAAAATTATGTAATTTGGCAAGAAGCTAGGTCTCACAGTACAAATAAAGGGAAAAGTCTAAAATCATTGAATATTTCAATTTATCTCACAACTAATAGTAACCGTTTCAAGAACTTTTCTATTAAAGAGGGGTCAAGTTGGATGGTTGCGGAGTTTTTAAAGTCAAAGAGCAAAAGCTCTTAGTATATCATATGGTAGATAGGTACGGAACCCTAAGGGCGCGAATCACGTTTTTTTTAAGTTAAATTAGTTATTTATACAAAAGTCGTACCTGGTGGATGGATACTACTGCACAATGGTAAAGTAATAGGATGGTAATAGGCAATTTTTTATGAAGTTTGTCAACTACTTTTTAGGGTTCCGTACCTCAAAATAAAAAAACGGAACCCTTATAGGATCACTTTGTTGTCCGTCTGTCTGTCTGTCAAGACCCTTTTTCTCACGAACGAGAAGAGGTATCAGGTTGAAATTGACAATGAATATTAACGTCCATAAATCACATAAGATCTGAAAATTTCAATTTTTTACAACGACGCAATCAAAAGATAGGGCTTTTTATGTTCTCATCTCCATACATTTATGCAAAAAAGCAAAACCTACAGGGTACTTCCCGTTGACCTAAAATTATGAAATTTGGCAAGAAGCTAGGTCTCACAGTACAAATAAAGGGAAAAGTCTAAAATAATTAAATATTTAAATTTTTCTCACAACTAATAGTAACCAATTAAGGTGAGCTCCCGTTTCAAGAACATTTCTATAAAAGAGGGGTCAAGTTGGATGGTCGCGGAGTTTTTAAAATCAAAGAGCAAAAGCTTTTAGTATATCATATCGTAGATAGGGACGGAACCCTTAGGGCGCGAGTCCGACTCGCACTTGACCGGTTTTTTAAGCGTCGATAGGTGGCACGCCAAGGAGGTTTTAGCCCACGCTTCGCTTTGGGCACGCTCAATGCTCATCACATCACTGTTGGTGTTTTTTTTTTCAATATGGCTTTCACATCAAGACGTAAAGACGTTTTATGGCTGTTTTAAATGAATGAAATCTTTTTGACAGTAGAAATCAAACTGACTGAATGTCTTCTCTACGCTGATGACCAAGTTGTACTTGCGTCATCTGCTGACGAGTTGCAGGAGATGGTAAAAATTATGAATGTGGCTTTGGACAGGAAAGGAATGAAAGTAAATGTAAGCAAGACGAAAGTAATGGATACTTGAAAGAGAAGAATGTATGACAGAGTGTACTATATTAATAGGTGGTGAACAAGTCAAACAAGTGAAGGAGTTTGTGTATCTGGGCTCAAAGTTTACGAGAGATGGAAAGTGTGAAAGTGATATTGAAAGAAGAGTGAATGCTGGAAACATGGTGAATGGTGCCCTGCACGCCTTTATGAGGAGTCAGAAGGTGTCTCACAAGACTCGTTTGGCTGTTCATAGGGGTGTTATGGTACCAACACTGATGTATGGCAGTGAAAGCTGGGTATGGCAGAAGAAGCATGAAAGTAGAATTAATGCAGTGGAAATGAGAGCGCTAAGGAGTATGATTGGTATTAAATTGAGTGACAGGATTAGAAATAGTGTGATAAGAGAACGGTGTAGCGTAAAAGAAGACGTAGTGACCAAAATCGAGAAAGGGATGCTGAGATGGTTTGGTCATGTAGAGAGGATGAATGAACGAAGACTGACGAAAGAGATCTACCAGGCGAGAGTGAATGGAAACTTTGGAAGGGGAAGGCCTA
This sequence comes from Athrips mouffetella, assembly GCA_947532105.1. Classification (NCBI taxonomy): domain Eukaryota; kingdom Metazoa; phylum Arthropoda; class Insecta; order Lepidoptera; family Gelechiidae; genus Athrips; species Athrips mouffetella. The sequence goes on from OX383958.1 coordinate 2,859,383, forward strand.
GGCGAACGTACCAGGACCAAATTCAGGACGTTCTGAATAAAGGCCAGGTTAAAAGTACTCTAAACCGACGAGCATGTATGAAAGGATTGATGAAAGTACAGGAAGCAAGGGAAGTATGTCAAGATCGTAGCAGGTGGAGGGCTGTGGTCTCTGCCTACCCCAACGGGAAAGAGGCGTGATATTATGTATGTATGTATGTAAAAGGAATAAATAACTTTTTGAAAGTTCCCCGACTAGAGGTAAATAAGGAACAACAAATGAAATAAAAGCATTTTAATAGAGTTGGTTTGTCTCGAATTGCCATACATTCAAATAATTATGACTTTTCTTAGTGCTTTCCACATTTACTTACCTACCTAATGGTTTTTCGGAGACATTAACACAGTAATAATATAAAAAATAGGTAAGCACTATATATATTCGACTAACTATAATATGATTACAAATTCCAAAAAACCCGTCGGGGGCTGCCACTATCTGCTCTAAAATAAACAAAGTACATGGAACCATATAAATTGTAAAATAATATTTTGTGTTGTAAATATAAAAACCGGCCAAGTGCGAGTTGGACTCGCGCACTGAGGGTTCCGTACCACCACATAATCATAATTGTATTAGTTAAAATTTCAGTAAGTTAATGTGCTAGATTTTTTGAGTCCGACACGCGCTTGACCAAATTTTATTATTTGTTGTTATTTTATAGCTTATGCACTATAAACATACCAATTTTGAAGTTTGTAAATGTTCCCGTTTTTAAAATAGAACTAAAACAAAAATCGTCTCCGCGACCATTCAACTTGACCCCTCACTTATATGAATGTTCTTGAAACGGGAGCTCACCTCAATTGGTTACCATTAGTTGTGAGAAAAGTTGTAATATTTAATGATTTAAGACTTTTCCCTTTATTTGTACTTTAAGACCTAGCTTCTTGCCAAATTTCATAATTTTAGGTCAACGGGAAGTACCCTGTAGGTTTTGCATTTTTGCAGAAATGTATGGAGATGAGGACATAAAAAGCCATGTCTTTTAATTGCGTCATTGTAAAAAATTTAAACTTTCAGATCTTGTGTGGTTCATGGACTCTAATATATATTATCAATTTCAACCTGATACCTCTACCCGTTCGTGAGATAAAGGGTCTTGACAGACAGACAGACAGACAGACAGACAGACGGACAACAAAGTGATCCTATAAGGGTTCCGTTTTTTTCTTTTGAGGTACGGAACCCTAAAAATTTAAATAAATACAATTAACATTTACACTCATGATATGAGAACTTTAATACATTTAATATGAGCCATAATATGAATTGTAAATTTATTTGATTGTTTGTTTGTAACGTATCTGATTATAAAATATATTGCTATAATTTATCAGAATAAGAGAGAATGATGGCAGCCCCCGACGGTTTTTTTTGAATTTGTAATTATATTATAGTTAGGAGAATATATATAGTGCTTACTTATTTTTTATATTATTACTGTGTTTATCTCTCCGAAAAACCATTAGGTAGGTAAGTAAATGTGGAAAGCACTAAGAAAAGTCATAATAATTTGAATGTATGGCAGAATTCGAGACAAACAAACTCTATTAAAATGTTTTTGTTTCATTTGTTGTTCCTTATTTACCTCTAGTCGGGGGACTTTCAAAAAGTTATTTAATCCTTTTAAAATCACGTTTTATTATCCGGCGTGGGTTTTTCAAAATTTTTAATTGATAAAAAAAATATATTTAATATTGATTCCTGTACCTTGTAGGGTATTAATAGTTGAAAGGTTATGCACAGCAGTTTCCTGCTGCGGCGGTTACCATTTAAATGAGTACCCATCAGGCAGGCGAGCGAGTCAAACTAATCATTAGCATAGTTTTTTTGTTTATACATACGTAGTTAGCTAGCCTACACTTGCCAAGTTATCAACTCTTTTCTCATTCATAAGGTTATTGTAGTCACAAAAAGGGGAAATTTTTAAATATTTTGGGTACGATTTGGCTGGCAACACTAAACTTGTCAGCTATTGTTACGTCACTGATCAAGTCACCTCAGTATGACACCTCGAATTCAAGAATTGGAATTTAGGACCTAATTTCCTGGGCTCTTTACTGTAAAACCTGGAGAACTACAATCAAATGCCTAATCATTTTAATAAGTCCTTAGAGCAGGCTTTACGTCAAGCCATTAAAGCATTGTGACACAATAAGTTTTATACCAATTTCTGAGCGATACTAAGTTTCATAGTCACTTGGGCATTTTCCTATATAAAAAGCGTGATAATGAAATGTCTGACTATACCTACTGGATTATGGTACTCACCTTATGGTACGTAAATACCATGTCCCGTGTGGTGCCGGCAAAGAATAGTACCAACCCATACATGCCCGTGGGTGTCGTAAGAGGCGACTAAGGGTTATAAACTGGAGGATGGGCAGCAGCATCCTCCTGTGTATCATACTATCTTACTTACTGCGGTCACCTACAACCACGGTCCATGGTGCCAGCGGTAACGCTGACAAGCGAGGTGACTATGGTACTTCCCCTCCACATTTAGCCAGCAAAAGCAAGAATTCTGGAGGGAGCTCCCTGTCCTGTAGTGGACTTTTCATGGGATGTTATGATGACGAAAATACCATACTTTGTATATAACAATATCAGATGACAATAATTTCTTGTTTCATACTTCTAGATTTGCCAGTAGTAGGATTTTAGTTTAATTTTTTTTTGTATCTCCTTTCAAATGGTGTTTTTAAAACCATGCATTAGGATTAAGTTACTTACCCATATTTTGCAAAATTTGTCCACATTAAAGTTATCCTATCAATGATGAGTTGATCCTTTACTGAAGGTTCTCCAGTCCAGAAAGAGACATCAAATAAGTATCCAAGTTCATCACCATGAATTGCTTTACTGTCAATGGTCAAATTTCTTTCCCATCTATAATAATTCCTTTCACCAACATATGAAAAAACGTAGTAATATATACTTGTTGCTTCATTTTCAAAATACATGTCTATGGACCTTTCAGTAGGATGGCCAATCAGAAAGTCGGAATCAAATTCGGCTAACTTCAATCGAACATCATATCTAGGTTCTTCGTCTCCGATGTAAAAATGTCTTATGATCTCTTCCATTTCCCCGAGAGTATTTTGATCAAAGTCAAAACAAGTGACTAACCGGTTTTTAATTATGTCATTAGTTTCGTAGTAATCTGGACTATGAACTGAGTGAAATGAAAGCCACTCTTCAGCGTTAAATCCTAACAAAACAGGAATTTCTTTAACTTTAGGAACTTTTGAATTTACTGGATATTCTGATACAAATGCCTCTACATTTTTGAATTCCTTTTCAACACATGGAGAGAGATGGACAGATTTTGATGCAGCTGCGATGACTAAGTGTGGATCAACAGTAGTAAGATAATTCAGTGCTTCGTTCATATCAGTAGTGATAAAGCCAAGTTGTTCAGAGAGTTTTAATGGAGCTGTCGTATCAGCACCTCTTACCCAACCGGACAATAAAACTGGTCCACTTTGAACTATAGCCTTTTGAAACAAATTTTCATGTTTCGATTGCAGATGTAGACCAACAGACAAGCCACCAGCACTTTCCCCCATAATTGTTATTTGACCGACGTCTCCTCCAAATGACTCGATATTATTTTTGATCCATCTTAACGCGAGTAACTGATCCTTAAGCCCTTGATTTCCAGGGACCTCAGGAGTATCTAAACACAAGAATCCATATGGACCTAAACGATAATTTACGGAGACGAGGATAATCTCATTCGTGACTAAATATTTTGGGCCAAATTTTATTCTTCCAGCATTTCCTTGGATGAATCCCCCACCATGTACCCAAACCAAAACAGGCAAACGTTTTTGTGAAGCTGTTGTCGGCACGTATATGTTTAGTTGGAGGCAGTCAAGGGAACCAACTGCTGTATTGTTGAATTCTTCAATTTGAGGGCAGAAAACTGAGTCATTATAAGCTTCAAACACTTTGTCGAACGGTGGATAAGAGGTCGCGGCCTGCAAAATGAATATTCTTATTGAGTCTTACATACATTTCTTAAGTTTTGAATAAGCACATAAGAAATATTTTTACTTGAATAATAGATGAGTTAAACTATACTAAAGAGCAAAGAAAATGAGTCGGTAGTTTCTTTGCCATACATTTTCATACAATGATGGGCTAAAATTATCGCTAATATCTTTTCCAAATCGAATAAAAATACGAATTTGATTAGTCAGATCTTCAAAAAATTTCTTAAACATATTACACATCTTAAATTTCATATGTTTTATTCGATTTATATAAGATGTCTACGATTACTTTAGCCCATCATTGTATGAAAATGTACGGCGGAAAACTTACCGCCCATTTTTCTTTGCTCTTCAGTATATTTGCACTATTTTGCACACTTGGAGTGAAGGTTATCTTAATGTTCTCTGAAAGAGAATTTCGTGCATTTGTTTAAAGCAAATGAAGTAAAGGCAAAACTTCGGATTGAAGTATCTATTTAAACACAAACGCGCTACGACTTATCAAAACAAGAATAATAATATACTCACGCCAAAAGGGTTTTTAAAGTTTACTTTTCCAAACGGGATACCCAGAAACATGGAATAAGTTCCGTCAGATGCTCTGAGCCCTCGAATCAATCCCACCTTGGTATCAACCAGTGGGTCTATTTTCGTGTAATTTACCGCATTTTGTTGATGTACCAGAAATGCTAGGAAATAATATAGTGGTGTTAAATACCTGCTCATGATAACAATTTACTGAAATGACCCGATCGGTAAAACTATAATAAAATATTTCGGTTTTCTGAAACAAATAAAATCAGCTCAATATACCTTACCAGAGCAGACGAAGCTTATCCTAGATTGTTGTTTATGCCTGAACATGAAGATGAGTCTGAAAATTTGAATTCTGAACATCCAGAAAAGGATACAAAAAGAAGGCTTTCATTAGATGAAAACACAAATAACGTTCAGGTGGAAAAAAAAACATTAGATGAATATAAAAAAGGGGTTCCTAAACCTGATGGGTATAAAATGTTTGAAGGCTGCAAGGAAGGCGAACAAATAGATAACATAAAAATAGAAATAGAAAGTGAAAATGCGGAACAGGATCTTGGTTATGATTCGGCAGACTCGACGATGAAAGTGTAAAAGGTATTTAAGTTATACGAAAAATTATACGGAATCGTAAATTGAGCAATTTCCTAGTAAATTGCTGTTGACAATGAATAGGTATGTAGTATGGTTTTTAACGAAAGAAAATAATGTTAAAATCAACCCAAAGTGCCATATTGTTCTGAATTAACGACAATACAGATTATATTGACGCTCAAATACCTCCCGTCCCGAATCACTGTTCATCACTATGTCATTGATGACGTCATCAATGCTGCCATCTTGCGCTCAGGAAACCTAGAAAAGTGGCTTTCTTTTCGCTTTATTTAATCGCAAACGGTAGTAGAATAGAATGAAAATGTATGGAATTGACATTAGCTGTCACGCAACATTTCGTTAGCTAATATCAATGTCATACATTTTAATTCTATTCTGAAGGAGTTTACGATTCTGAAAACCACTCGTCTCTTGACCCTAAACGCCAACACTTCAGAGCATGGTCACTGTGAGTGATCAGTCAAAATTGTATAATATTGGTTAACATTATACAATTAAGGAGGTTTTATGGCTATTACGAGTATATGTTGTGATAGCGACTAATTGTGAATATGCACTAACAACCGCTCTGCACCAAATAAATAGTCCAATAACTGACATTCATTACCTGTCTGTAAACGTCAATCAGAACTCACCCAAACCTTTTCATGACTTTGATTGCTGCGAAAACGTATCATACTCACTTTAATTTATTTTATGATAGACTAACGGTTCTTTTACGAAGTGATAGATTATTTCACACTTATATTTTTCACTTCATGATAAAATTTAAACTAATAATTTTTAAATACATTTATTGGATCGTGACGTGCGTAAAGTGTGACAATAACACATTCAAGTACTTGGACTCAAAGACAAGCAAATAAAATACAAGTGTTACGAAACCGAAACGAAGTGAGTCAATTGTTTTAGTAGACAACTTCGGCGGTTTATTTTATAGTTTTGCAACATTTACGGTAAATCATTATAATTTACTAACAATTTAATTTAATTTTTAGGGTTCCGTACTTCAAAAGAAAAAAACGGAACCCTTATAGGATCACTTTGTTGTCCGTCTGTCTGTCTGTCTGTCTGTCTGTATGTCTGTCTGTCTGTCTGTCTGTCTGTCTGTCAAGACCCTTTATCTCACGAACGGGTAAAGGTATCAGGTTGAAATTAATATCATATATTAGGATCCATGAACCACACAAGATCTAAAAATTTAAATTTTTTACAACGACGCAATCAAAAGATATGGCATTTTATGTCCTCATCTCCATACATTTATTCAAAAATGAAAAACCTACATGGCACTTCCCGTTGACCTAAAATTATGAAATTTGGCAAGAAGCTAGGTCTCACAGTACAAATAATGGGAAAAGTCTGAAATCATTAAATATTACAACTTTTCTCACAACTAATGGTAACCAATTGTGGTGAGCTCCCGTTTCAAGAACATTCATATAAGAGAGGGGTCAAGTTGGATGGTTGCTGAGGCGATTTTTGTTTTAGTTCTATTTAAAAACGGGAACACTTACAATTTTGAAAATTGGTATGTTTATAGGGCATAGGCTATAAAATAACAACAAATAATAAAATTTGGTCAAGCGCGTGTCGGACTCAAAAAATCTAGCACATTAACTTACTGAAATTTCAACTAATACAATTATGTTTATGTGGTGGTACGGAACCCTCAGTGCGCGAGTCCGACTCGCACTTGGCCGGTTTTTTCATATTAAAATGAATAAAGAAATAAAACCAACTAACAAAAAATAAAAATAATATTAATAAAAATAATAAATAACACATTTGTCAACACTTTGTTTTTTGCGAAGCGATGTAGTTTAGCCACAGGGTTTAGCTTACGTCACTAAGAGATGTTAATATCTTACAACGAATAAAATATTTGATTGATTGACATTAATAACATGTCACTGAAAACCTAACCTTAAACACCTTGTTTAAGGTTAGGTTTTCAGTGTTTGATAAAATCTGAGTTCCGACGACTTCGAGGTCGAGGTCAACAGTAAGCCCATACTCAGTAAAAAAAAGTATTAAAATTAAATGGTATTGAAATTAGGAAAAAAAATTGCGTCTTACAAATCGATCAGCTAACCGAGCCAACTTGTATGTTAAAGCGATAGTTTTTTTTAGAATAGGGAACATGCATAATTTTTTTTAGTCGCATTTAATAATAAAATATGAAAATACCGTAGTAGAGATGACAAAAAGTGAAATTAAAATTTTAATCGGCTAAGAAATACGGCCGACATAAGCATTTAAAACTATTAATTACGAGCCTATTAGACAGAGAGATCCGACAGTCAAAGTTTACTACTACGGCCATATAAACTCCGTGTTAAATTTCGTTTTGCTAGAAAGAGACAGAAACAAATCTTCACTCGCTTATATCTTTTTGAATTTCATAGTTATTCGAAAAATTGTTTTACTTAACTGTTTATTACATGAATGAGTATATTTTTTTTTAAATAAAAATAAATCATGCATGTTCCCTATTCACTGAAGTCGTAGAATAAATTTGTTTCAGTTTCGTGTTCAATACCACCCAAGTGGTTTTTTGTTATTTAGGTACGTAACACTATACAGGGTGTTAATTTGATTGCATGCCATAGCTCAGGGATGGGATCAGTATCAGTAACTGAACAACTTTTCCCAAGGAACGTAGGTCGAAATACGAAAATAAATTTTTGACCTCTCATAGAAACTGCATCAGCTGAGAGCGCATTTTCTTTGGAAGGTCAAATTTGGTTTTTCGTATTTCGACCTATGTTCCTTGGGAAAAGTTGTATAGTTACTGATATTGATCCCGCCCCTGAGAAATTAAAATTAACACCCTTTATACAAGTATATTTTATACATTGTACGCTCCACACACGCTAATCATAAAATTTTAGTATGTTGCTCAGAACATAAAACTGAACAACTTTCTCAAAGAAACGTGGGTCGATAAACGAAAAAAAATTTTAATCGTCCCATAGAAATTTCACTGCAGATAGTGCAAGGTTTGTGTGGGAGACCCAAAAACAAAATTCGTTTTTCGACCCATGTTTCTTTGGGAAAGTTGTTCAGATTTGTATTTTGAGTAACATACTAAAATTTAGCTAGGGCTCCAAAAATAACCCTGTATTATAGGCTAAAAAAGGGAAAAGAAAACGTGCAGGGAGAAGTGGAGGGAACCAGATCGCGCGGAAGGTCACCTATGCGCTGGACTGACCAACTAAAATCCGCAGTAGGAAGCCGCGTATCTGACTGCACCAGGCAGTCTGCAAACAGGGAGAGATGGCGGGGGCGGGATCGCTCTGTCAAGAGCGATACGACAAAGATGATGATAAGCTATAATTAATCCTCAGTAGCTTCTTTAAAACCCTTTTGTTTCCTCCAGTTGCTTTTATAAAAGAGGTCCCAAAAGGCCGTCCCCTCATGGAATGGCCTCTTACCCATTGAAATTTCAGTGTCGATATTGCAATAGTACCTAGAGTCTTCTGTGATTGGTTTCCAAGAAACAGGTATCAACGTGGTCTCTTCAGGAGTCGGGTTTCTGTAAAATGTAAACGTATTTTTTTTGGAAGTATAAAATAAAATAATAAGGTTTATTGGTCAGGCATACTGGACTAATGACTTGATTTTGCTTGCACTATCGAGGCTAACTCTCTAAATATGAAGATACTTCTCGTATGAAGCCACTCCTTGAATAGAAATACGAAAAAAAATATTTGGGAAAAAAGTGCAAAATGGACATAGCTTACCTAAATGTTTTTTTCTAATGCCAAGTACAAGTTGTCGTAATATCGTGTCAATGAAATTAGAAACGGGCGTAAGGGTTCTAGAGTTGCGACCACGTACCGGAAGACAAAGTGTTGGCAGGCCCCCCACTAGGAGGACCGACGATCTGGTCAAGGTCGCGGGAAGCCGCTGGATAGGACCAGCGCAGGACCGGTCGTCATGGACATCTTTAGGGGAGGCTTATGTCCAGCAATGGATGTCTTTCGGCTGGTATGATGATGATATGAGGAGGAAAAGAAGAAAGAAAGTCTATGAAGTGGAGATAATAGAAACTAACCCAAATTTGGCAAAGTTTGTCCACAATGTAGTCATCCGGTCAATGAACAGCTGATCTTCAGGATTTGCATCTCCAGAGAACAAAAATTGCGTGTCAAACAAGTATGGTAGGTCATCAGCGTGACCTGCTCCACCTACAGTAACATTTTTTGTTAGCTTGTAATTTCTTCCACCACTGTAGCTTAATACATAATAGAATATGTCTTTCGCTCCATTGTCCATGTACATATTTATAGTTCTTTCAGTGGAATGTACGTAAGAAAACGTCGAATCAAAATCAATAACTTCCCACATTGTTTCCGAGCTGAATTTTTCGTCACCCAGGTAGTAATGATGAACTGTTTTCTCCATCTCTAATAACTCTTCATCAGAGAAGTCAAAATAATCTCTAAGTCTGTCATGAATGATGTTCAACTCACTGAAGAATTCGGGATCTTTGCCAGCGTATCTCCATACTTGTTCTTGATTATTGTACCCTATTAAGAAATTTATATTTTTAGCTTTTGGAATCGGTAAATTTATTGTGTAGTCACTTATTAACTTCTCCACGTTATCAAAATCTTTTTCAACACAGGGCTTTATTACCAGATTTAACTCTTCAGCTGCTGCTACTACAAGTTTTGGTTCAACAGTGGCAAGGAAGGTTAGAGCTTTGTTCAATGCGTTGGTTCTAAAACCTAGCCTTTCGGATAACTTCAACGGTGCTTCTGTATCAGCTTCGTAAATTGTGTCTCTAGTTAAAGATGTACCGCTTTGCAAAATTACATTATGAAATAGTTGTTCCTGTGGCGAAACAACATGAAAATCGATAGACCTTGCTCCACTGCTTTCGCCAAATACAGTTATTCTACTGATATCGCCACCAAATGAACCTACATTTTTTTTTATCCACCGTAGTGCAGCAACTTGATCTTTCAACCCCTGGTTTCCGGGTACTTCTGGGGTGTGAAGACACATGAAACCATAAAGGCCTACTCGATGGTTGATGACTACAAGAATGACGTCATGTTGGACTAAGTATTTTGGGCCATACATGTCTCTGCTCGCGGAACCTCTCTCAAAGTTGCCTCCATGAATATATATCATAACCGGCAGCTGATTAGATGAAGTAGCTGAGTGAGGAACGTAAATATTCAGACGTAGGCAGTCCAGGGAGCCAACTGCTTCGTTTGCATCCTCGGGTAGTTGAGGACAACTTGAAGAATCATCGAAAGCCTCAAATTCGGTTTCAAAAATTGGATATGGAATAGATGGCTGAAAAAATTATAAAATAAATATCCTCTAACTAAAAAAAACGTACTCATTGATTATTTGGAATACTTACTCCAAAAGGGTTAGTTTCATCAATTTTTGCGTATGGTATTCCCATAAACATAGAATAGTCGCCATCTGTAGCCCGTAACCCTCGAACAAGTCCAGCTTTAGTTTGCACTAAGGGATCTATTCTTGAACTTCCTTCAACAATTCTAAAGATTATTAAAAATGTTGGAACTAAAATTCTTAAACTGTCCATCTTAAATACGGTTCTACAAATTCTGACAACATTTTCAAAACTCTTTTTATAAAGATACTTATCAGATAAAATGTTTATCAATGCAGCTAGATTCCTTCGCGTAAGTGTTATCGTAAGTGTATTGAGAGTCAAGATGAGATAAAAAGAAACGTTGCAGATTACTATGGGACCCCACCCATGTCCTTGTACAGTTGTTACTTGATTCTATACATTACTAGAACGCCCTTTATGTTATAGATGTTACTTTTGTGTGTCGAAAAGCCGACAATACATTTTCAAAATCTTTTCATTTTTATTCTACTTAGTTGGACCACTGAGACATGAATGTTGCCATGCCACATCATACGTTTTTTTTATTTATTGTTCAAAACAATTTAACAAAAAACGTAAGAAGTTTTTAATCACACCTCTAAAAAACCTGTTAGGGTTTATTTAATGTATGAGTGGTTGCCTACTCACTCATATAAATTTATAAAAGGTACTGTGAAGTGAATGAAAGTGAATCATTCACGCAGGAAGTGATCTCTTAAACATTTTTTACAATCTTTTGCATTCACAAACGTAAATGGGTGCATGAAAATCATTTTTCTCTTAAAAACTGCGGGACAAACCGGTTAAGTACGAGACAAACTTGCACACCAAGAGTTCCGATAAATCTTTAACATTAATAAAAATGCAATCAAATCAATTTTGAAGACCGCATGTCTTGTATGTGTGTCTTTGAAAATTATTTTCGTTTTTTTTTCTGAAAATTGTGCTAGTTAGAAAGATTTAAACAGTTTTTATGGGAAGTCTTTTTTTTATTACGAGCTGAATTTTGTTTGGGAAATTTTGTTTAGTTTCATGTGTAGATTTATATCCTTTATGTTATACAATTATTATAACAAATGTTTTTCATATTAAGAGGTTTGAACTGGGCAACCCTGTATCTTAGCCTTATGGCATACCATTTCATTTTCGCGATTCTGTCTCAAGAAGATTTATACGAGTTTGGTTCGTCCGCGGCCAGGACAGTCTCGTGAATAATGAAAACTAATTATTTCTGCCAACATTATGAATATAAATTGCTTGCGGGCATCTCCTTATTTTTCCCGGACGATAAACGACTCTCTCAGAAATGATCTTCAACAATATTGTCTCTAGACACAATGGAAATAGGGATGTGTTTGTAATATCTGTTATTTCTTTAGTTTTTTGTAATTATTTCAGATTTGAATCGTGTTTTATTTTGTCTCTTCAGATAGGATATGAAAAGATGATAATCTGCCTATCAAAAACGAAAGAAAAAGCAGTCCATACAAAATGCTCTAGCTTATTATAGTTCTTATTCTGCAGTTTTTATAGAAACTTGATCATTTTCCTCATTTTGAACTGTTGTTCTTGAGAAAAGTTGTACATTTGTATGGGCAGATCTGTTAATTTATGGAACATTTTGTTTCACTTCGGAAGTGAAGTTTTTTGTTATGACGGGAAATTCGGCTGGACCACTGTTGTTTAACGATAATAAATAACTTTTCCTTTTTATTAGTTTTTTATTTTACTTCAATAGGCTTACAAAAAACTATGATTGAACCCTCTGGAAAACTAGATTTCTAAGAAAAAAATCATAAAAAGGGGTACAATTCTTACTTATTTACCATATTCCATGTTTTGGAAATTTCATCAGATTCTACGGTAAAATTTAAGTCTTATTGACTTCGACACAATGGTGATATCTCAGGATATTGTCCTCTAGGTTTATTGGTACAACTCATTTGTTGCAACTTACAACTTACTTGTTTTTACAGAGAAACATCTCATAACTTTTTTTAAAAAGGGTACTATTCCACTTATACCTTTTTTTACCGAACAAGTTTGCAGGTTTTTTTGGATATAACTCAGGTTATTTTATAATCTACAATACTTGTAGTAAAACAGATGACACAATAAAAAAGAGCACCAAAAAGTATGCCAAGTAACATTGCAATTTTAGTCCTGACCTTTAAAAGTGTCATTAAAATAATCAAATAATTATGCGACAAGGAAATAAAAAAGTCTACTTCAAATAAAAAACCGGTCAAGTGCGAGTCAGACTCGCGCACTGAGGGTTCCGATATACTTTTTGTATTTTTGGAAGCAATCAAGTCCATTTTTAGGACCGCAAAACTAAATTTGTTTGTAAAGGTTATTTGCAGATTTCTAGAAAACTGTGCAACTTATAAAGATCGTTATTTTTGCTGTAATGATTACATAAATTTCTGTACACTGTAATTAATTCAGATTTTTCCTTTCATAAACTTCGGTGATAAGGGAGGGGGAATGGTATTTTTTTTGTAATTTTTCATCCTAACTTGAAAACTAAGAGACATAAAGAAAATACAAAAATATATTTTGGAATGTAAAAGTAAAGCCCTTTCATATGATACCCCACTCGACCTAGTAGCGACAATTTGAAATTTGGCCCCCCCCTATTTTGGCCCCATTTACATTAATAACTACAATTTTTTCAAAATTCTTTCATGTGCAATTAAGTTGGGCAACCATATTCTAAAACTATTCCAAATTTCAAGTCGATAGCATGAGTGGTTGCTGAGATATAGAGGTGTGACAGACAGACAGACGGAAAGACAGACAGACAAAGTCGCACCATAAGGGTTCCTTTTTTTTAACATTTTGTTATCGGAACCCTAAAAATAGTAATAACTGGAACAGATAAAATTTGATTCAAGCCCATCACTACGCAGATCGCTGCCTCTAATTACTTTCTATAGTAACCACCCGGTTTATATTGCTGTTCTCAGCTTCTCAGTGTTGTCACATTGAGAAATTAAAAGCTGGAAGTATTTGCTTTGAGAAGTCGAGCAATCATAATTAATTTACTGGCTTTAATTTTAATAAAATATGTGAATAGATCATGGAATTAAAATCTTGATGATCAAACCTAGATGATAGGCTCACAATAGGTAGGGTAAGAAAAGGTGGTTCAAAACAATATGCGTATCCCATGATAATCTTAATGTTGCATTCATACAATAAAAAAAATAAGATTGATATTATCTTCACAATTGGGTAACAAGAGTTTCTCTCAAAATTCCACATTTAGCATTCTTTGAAACAAAGGTTATTCATAATCTAAGGAAACAAACTATGACTTGAAGAATGGCCGCTGTTTATTAATCTTATTCAGATTTTCTGAAGTTTGATAGTCAAAGGTATTTGACGAGGGCACTATTTTTACACAGAGCGATTTGCACTGACCTTCACGACCCAGAGGGCAAACTGTACCCGACTACACATTTTGCTTTGCCAGGCTTTTAGCCAAACCATCTGTTAGGGTTTTCAAGCCAGTAAATGACCTATTAAAACGTATCAAGACGAAAGACTCTCGTTACATATCTAGGTGCAGGTGGACCTCGAGGTTAGCCTCTATTTGCAGGTTTTTAAGGTACATACATAATCCCAGCAGGGCAAATCTCATTTGTTGAATCCTACGTATCAAAGAAAATCCCAGTCAACCGAAAAAAAATACTAATTAATTTATGACGTACCTAGGGAAGAATAATAAGGAAAGCTACAGATTACACGTGTATTGCGACACGAGGAGAAGACGTCTGAGAATTCTTTATTTCGTACCGTGCTAGGAATGCGATTTTACGTGTCGCTTCGGGGAGGAAAGAATACTTTCGTAGCGCATCCCTTTCTGCCCGTAGCGGAGCGACACCCTCTTCGCGTAACGGGTAGAAAGTACCCACTTTCTCCCCGCAGCCACGAAAAATATTTTATACTTTAGATAACAAGATTATTTTTTAATGTTTAACCCTAACATGCCTTCAAAATAACGGCAAAATTTGCCTTTTCATGCTACTCAGAAAAGAACTAGAAAAAAAACATTGCGAATCAGTAGTAAAAAAAGAAGTGACACGTAGATACTATGAAAATCCCAAGCTTATTAAACGGTACTCTTGTGAATTATTATAATCTTGCTCCAGCTATAAATTAGCGGCAGTTAAGAGCCCGCAGCTAATTAGCATGTAACTTAATGTTTCTGGAAACAACTTCGCTACACGATGCGTTGTAACACTCATAAAATGGCTTAATGCACACCAAAGGCGTAAAAACGCCGCGGTTACAAAACTTTGAAACAAAAACAATAGTGATTTGTTATGCAAGGCAGCAAAAAGTTTATTTTGCGCGAGTGCCTTGTATTGAAACCCGAGCAAGCGAAGGATTCTAGGATTGAACCACGAGCGAAGCGAGTAGTTCAAAAGAAGAATCCTGAGCGTGGCGAAGGTTTCAAGGCACGAGGCGCAAAATAACTTTGCTGCCGAGCGAAACACAAAATTTTTCACCTCATTAAAGCGAGAAAATGTTAACATAATGCAAGAAAAGCAATTCAAAAATAAGAAAAAAGTGTTTAATTAATTACTCATACGTTTTAACGTAAGGGCATAATACCTACATAATGGTAATGACGGCAGGAAGCAAGTGGAAACATAACCAGTATAACCTGAACCAGCGCTTCACTACAAACCTCCGAAACCAGAGACCCGCTTAAGATCAAAGAGTTTTCACGGACGACTGGCCGTGTATAGATTAAGAATACTAGACATTAAAAAAGGAATTTTTTTGGACTGTTGTGCTTATGTTCGTGACTCTACCTATAAACTACTTGATAAATTTGCAGTACAAGGTTCATTTTCATTGGATTTCAATATTGAGACCACGGGCGATAATCTTTATACATGAAAAACTCGCCATATAGTCTTTGGATTTAAACTAGAGGAATAGACAAAAGACCCGTTATTATTGCTTTATTACTCAAATTGACAGTACTCTCCCTCGTTATTTTAAAAAGTAAAAATGTAAGAAGCCTGTGAAAGAATCCTGTAAAGATGAAAAAAATGTCTACTTTTATCGCTAAGTAAACGTGTATTTGGTTGTGAATTAAAGTAATAAAACAAGTAAAAAAAATTGTCGCCGAGGTGGGCCGGCTTAGAAATAAGGGTTTGGGCCCCCGCTCCGGGTCATACCTGGTGCAAAGGCTATCCATTGTGATTCAAAGAGGCAATGCCGCTAGTATCATGGGCACCTTTGCACCAGGGATGACAAGGGGCGGGTTATTTGACTGAAAATTGTTAATTAATTTTCGAAAAAATACTTGAGTAAATATTGATTAATAAATGGATTATTTGTTAAAACCAATGTATTATCTGTATTTTAAAACACGAAATCCCAATACGACGGGATGCGCGCCAAGTTTTTTGTTGTGAAGAAGCAAGAAGTACGAATTGTTGGTGAAGCATAAATTGTCAAGAATTTGTAATCAAAAAAAGTCAGAACCTTCAATCAGTTATAATATAGTTGTGGATATTTCTGACTAGTTATATATAGTTACAGTTTAAAGAGATTCCGATGAAAATATTGTTGTTACGCGCGTGAACATCGTGAGATTGAAGAAACGTCTTATCTAAATGTTTGTTTGGTTTGTTGTATTGTCAATGTTTGTTCACTAAGCTCCCCATTTTTCTCATGGATTTTTTAGTTGCATTATATTACGCATGCTATGACTTTCAGAAAATATTATGTATGTCGTAGAGCGACTCTCATTTCGAATTTCCCGCGGTATTTTCAAAGACAAACGGTCGTGCCAGCAGCACCCATGCAGTGGCCCAAGCACGGCGAAGCTACGCCAAACGTCAAATTAGTACTGAATTTCCGTACCAGTGTAGATTGTCGATGTTGGACGATGATGTTGGCAATGATGGCTTTATTTAGATCGTGAGGTTGGTACTACTACAACGAATGGCGCGTATAGGGGCGTGGTTTGTGTCAGTTTAGCCAACACGTAGCAAAGTGACGACGAGGCTGCCATTTTCAACAGCTCATTCTTGTTCGAGATTTTACCACGTTAAGTTCTAAAGTGATAGTTGGCCGCGAGATGAAGCCTGCAGCCGCTGGCGGGTGAGCCGTGGCAGTTCTGCGATGACAGGAGCGACCCTTTAATGACAGCTAAGTGTTTATAGTCTTGTCTGCTTCTAAACTGTGAGATTATAGGTTATGATACGCGAATACCTTTTGTGATAGTAAAACACGGTGCACTGTGAGTTTGCTGTAGTTGAACATATGAATAGAATCTTAGAATAAGCCTCCAACGTTTGGGGTTGACAGGATTGTGCCGCTTAGTTAATTTTACATTAAAACAACAGGTGGCACAAGCAGTCCTGCACACCGCTGTGTTTACCGACGACGTGATTGAGGAGAATACCGTATGAGAGGTCAATGGTAAGTCAGGATGAATGATCGTTATGCAAGTAAGTTACACTCGATTGAATTAGGCGATTGTCAAAGATGTTATCGATGTCTGCTACAAATAGTTCGGCCAATATCGTGTTCTTTGCTATTCTTGATGTCTATCCCTTGCCCACATAGTGCCATCCCTCTCCGCCCCAGTTCGTGTCTTCGACATGTATATAATTTGCTTTGAATAAATAAAACTATATCTACATCTGAAATTTATTACTGAAACTTACTGAAATTTCAACTAGTACAATAATGATTATGTGGTGGTACGGAACCCTCGGTGCGTGAGTCCAACTCGCACTTGGCCGGTTTTTATTACGTGGATACATCTTTGCTTTCGTTTAGGGGGTCATTTCGTACAAAGTGGATGTAGGCCCTCTGGCGGCAATAAGTGGTACTAAATCGAGCTAGTCAGAGGGTGAGGGGGACGAGGGTGAGAGGGTAGGATGAGCGGGGTTAGAGGAGGCGGGAGAGGTGAAGAGGAAGGGGAGAAGGGGTGAGTGTAGGGAGAGGAGCGGCGTAGAAGGTGGGGGGGGGGTGGAGTGAACATGGGTGGGAGCATGATATAATGCTCTTGACTGTACCTATCTACATAGACATATCCACCTAAAAGTTACGGCCGTGTCAAGGCTACAGCCAACCAGGGATTTTTTTTATTTCTCTAGTATTTTTGATATTCTGTCTTGTATTGATAACAAGAGGGCTATTAATTCTGTAGTAATAAAAATTACTCGCGACGGCTTTGCCTTTAGCCGAAATCCGTTGCACAACCTCAAAACTCTTGCAGTCTGATTTACAAATAACGATAAAAACAAACGCTGCGGTTGAAACCTTGAAACGCATACAAGTGATTAAATCAAAAGCATGGAAGAGAAATTCAATTTTACTCCAGTCTTTTACCTCGATTAACTAGTTCAACATACTGCGTTTACTTAAAGAATGAGTTGGAAAATCTGAAAACGGTATAATATAACGGTTTGAGTCAAGGATGATTCTAGAGCTAAATAGCGTCTGCATTTAAAATGACATTGTTTTCAGTTTCCGGTAGAAATATGACCGCTTAAAATATCGATTCTGATAAACGCACTGTAAAATATTCAGTTCCCCAACTTACAAAAAAAAAACGCGGCGTTTATTCAAAGCAGTGTGTTTAAAAATCTCGAAGCGGAAGAAACGTGACCGCCAAAGACGGCAGTAGAGCTGATTATCCTGATTAACACACTGTAACATCTGCTGAAGACAATAAAGTCAACACAACCTCCCGTTTTGTATTCTTGTGTCGCGCGGCTCTAACTTGATGAACAATCTTTAGCTGTAGGAAGATATAAACTGGGTTGCGAAAAGTTTGACTTAAGAAAATATGTCTCTTGGTAGTCTTACAAGTAAGATCTCGTTAACCGCGTGGATTTTAAAACCCAGGAGATTCAATTACATTTTGATAGGTACAGTATAATACAGTCGCATTAAATATTCAAACGAAGTGTCCGCAATTTCGTATGCCCCAAATTTTTAATTTCAAAGTATGTTATCGAAGCCATGTTTGAAAGCACAAACAGGCATGATAAGCCTTTTTCACGATGCAATTTTGTGGCTTTGATCATACATTAAGGTAGATGATGAACCGTACATCTACGAAAATGTATGATCAAAGCCCAGGAGGTATTGTGTACTGAATATGACAAAGTAAAAAACCGGCCAAGTGCGAGTCGCACTCGCGCACGGAGGGTTCCATACCACCACGTAATATTAATTGTATTAGTTGAAATTTCAGTAACTTACTGTGCTAGATTTTTGATGTCAGACTCGCGCTTGACCATTTTTTATTATTTGCAGTTATTTTATAGCTTATGCACTACAAACATACTAATTTTCACGTTTGTAAATGATCCCGTTTTTAAGATATAGGTAAAACAAAAATCACCTATAAAAACAGGTCTTTAGTATAAATTTAGGTTTTAGTTTTTTTTTGTAGTATTTTTGCTATAGCAGCAAGAGAAATACATAATCTGTGAAAATTTTATTCATCTAGCTATTGCTGTTCATGAGATCTGATACAGCTCAAACAAAATTTTGTAAAAACAGCTGACTTTGATGGCATCTTTCTTATTCCTTTGTTTTAAATTATTTTTAAAACAAAAAATACAGTATTTATCTTCTCAACGAGCTCTAAACAACAATATCCCACTCAATGGAGAAGGTCAAACTTTTTTTTACGCTCCCCCCTTTAGCTGTTTGGGAGGTCCCCCTTAATTTCTAACTTTTTTATTTTTAATATTTGTTGTTGTAGCGGCAATATATATACACAATTTGTAAAAATTTCAAATTTCTATTACTATACCGTTCATGAGATACAGCCCGCTGACAGACAGACAGACAGACATCGGAGGCATATCAATTGGGTCCCGTTTTTATCCTTTGGGTACGGAACCCTAACAATGCAACTTTATGGTTGATTCCGATTAGGTGGTTTTGTTGTATTATAATTTCGTGTGACCATCTTATAAAGGGCGTCCCAAAAAATAGTGTGCTGAAGTCTAAACGTTATGCACCCCTAGGGTTACCTAAATCACCCCTATGTATGTTCCGCAATGTTTGTAATTGGTTTCTCGAAAACGGCTCTAACGATTTAGATGAAATTTTTTCTCTTCGGATGGACCGAGAACCGAGAAGGTTTTTTTCAGGTGATAATTGATGATGAAAAAGAGATGTCTGTGTAGATAGAAGATGATGAGTAGATAAAAAAAAAACATGTAACATGTTGTCGACCGGAGTCCGGTGTACAGGAAGCCTCTTTCAGATTTTCGAACTGGTCTGTTTTAGCTAAAGTCCCCGAATTTCTTGTCTGGCAAATATTTGTAGTATCACCGTAAGCTAATCTATTACCAGCAATTACTTTTATACCATTCCCCCTCTAAAAAGATTATTTTATTCACTGAAAACAGTGAATAAAAAGCCCTTTTAATCACGATTTTGGTGTTTGAATTTACAATATATTCGACCTCCAATCTCTCAACTATAAGAGCAGCGACTCAATATGAAGTACCAGGAGTACATGAATTTTCAAGAGAACTGGAGGCTTGGACGGGCATAAAATAAAAAGTACCTACCAGGAGAGCATAAATATAAAAGAGGTGGTCAGCAAACGGGGTGGTCAGCAAATTAAGCTATATTCGAGAACTCCCTGCGGTCGTGATTCAGTCGTTAGAATCCTTCACTTGCTCTTGATTCATCTCTGGCCCTCACTTTAAATCCGTCTTTTATTCACTAATTGCATAATGTACTATTGTTCGCCCATCACCACGATATCACAAAGGAATTGTCTATTTCAGTTTTCAGGTTTGTCTGTTTGGATATAATGGTAATATTCAGGACGAATTAAAGTGGTTGCCTATATATTCGCAAACACACGCATAAACAGACATTCGCATATATACACTCACTATTCACACACATGCGAACACCCACATACACACACTAGATAATTGTGTTTTTATTTATTTGTTTTTATTGTTTATATTTTTTAAATCTTACAATGAGCAAATGAGCAGGTGGGCCACCTGATAGTGAGCGGCCACCACCATTCATAGCGCCCACTGTCTTATTAATGGCATATTTTGACACTAATAAGACAGCAAAGCGCCTTGCTCACTTTGAGAACTTAGATGGTATTTCTCATGTGCCTGTAATTTAACTGGCTCCCTTGACCTTCAAAACCAAACACAGCAGTTCAAACTCTGCTATAAGGTCATTAACTATTCTTAATATAATTTGTTGATATGGGAGAATGAGTTCTTCTGACAAAAGTATTTTTTTCCTTAGAAGATCCCTACCATTTGTAACTATGAGTAGTTTCTGACTTAATAAAGACTTTTTAATTTAATTAATATATTTGCCGGGGGAACATCTAGTGACGGTTTTATCGTATTATTTATTTTTCTTATTTCTTTTTTATTTCTTTTCCCCATAAAAATAATGCAGCAGCAGTATCAGCAATAACGAGCTAAATGCGTCGAGCTGTCATCATTTGTCAGATACACTACTACCGGGGACCTCTCTATAGAATTAATACCCGGATATTAAAGTGACCGGACAATTTACGGTCTTAATATAGCCGGATATTACCCGTGTAATTGCGTTTGATGTATTTAATATACGTCAAGAAGATTTAGTTGCAGTAAATCCTACCTGGTACCTAGTTCACAAATTTGTCAAGCTGTAAGTAGCTACTATGCATACCACAAACAGTAGTGATGGGAATTTCATTAGCCTCTAACACAGTCTTAAATAAATTGACGCAAATTGAAACTTTTCTACTATCTTAATCAGATTATATTTCACAAAGAAAAACCAGCCAAGTACGTGTCGGGCTACGCGCTTTACTTCTTTACTTATATAATTTTTTTCTGGTCTTGAAAAGATTGAAAATTTCCTTTTGATAATATTCTATGTTAAAAACTCTTACAGCAGAACAATGAAACAAACTCAAGAAATATTCTGTACACAATGGACCTTACTAAATTGCTTTTTTGCCATTTTATTTACGCTGCCAACCAGAGCTAGCACGAATCTGAATCGGTATTTAGTCGGTATCGGTAGACTCGCTCTATTTGAATTGGACTAATAATGAATTTAAAACGGAATCTGAAATCTTAAAGCAAATATTTATGCTAGTCAGCAAGTTCATTATTATTATTATAAGCCTTTATTGCTGTTTTACAATATTTACATATCTTTGTTACTGACAATCGGTTTTGGAACAACAGCTTGTCCTTCGACAAAGGCCTCCTCCAAAAACTTCCACCTATCTCTGTCTCTTGCGATTCGGGTCCATTCTGGACCTACTACTTTTTTAAGGTCATCTTCCCAACGTTTTACTTGTCGTCCTTTGCTTCTTTTATCATCTCTGGGGTACCAATCTGTTATTATTTTAGTCCATTTCTCCTTTTTCTCCCTTAGTATATGTCCTGCCCATTTCCACTTGAGTGTTTTGTATACTTTGCTTACATCTTTAAATTTTGTTACACTTTTAATTTTGTTTAATCTTATTTTATCTTTTCTTTTTACTCCAACTACACTTCTCTCTATTCCATTTTGACATACTGTTATTTTGAGGCTTAATTTTTCAGTCAATGCCCATGTTTGACAGCCATATGTTAAACATGGTAAAATGCGCATGTTATAGACTTTTCTTTTATCTTTAATTGGCATGTCTTTGTTTTTCATAACTTCACTAAGAGACCATTATCTTTTCCATGTGTTGGCAATTCTTCTGTCAATTTCTTTATGCATAATATCTTGTGTGGAACTAAGCTGTCCTAAGTAGTTATATATATTCGTTCACGTATTCTATTTTTTCATTGTTTACGGTGATGTTGTATGTCTGTGGAGCATTAGTCATAATTTTTGTTTTTGTTGTGTTCATTGTAAGTCCTGCTTTTATACGTTTCATTTCAAGTATTTTATTTGAATGTGTATTTTTTTTTAACTTCATTTACTTTACAGTTATTTCCGCAATCAAATATTTTTTTTAATAATTACCAATCCACAATGTATGGGTCTTTTAGATGTTAAATTATTACAGAATTAAAAAAAATAAATTCCAGTCTACAATATAAATTTAGGTACGTTACGTTTTGTTACAATATGTTGACGCGCGCGCGGCGTGGGACGGGGTGCCGCAGGCCCGCGCGCAGGGCGTACACTCTGTTTCATGTATTCTATGGCGTACACCACCGAGAGGTTACTTTTTTGCCCTACTGCACAAAATTCGACTTTGTGCAGTCTATATCCTGCACAAAGAAGCACTTTCAGAGCATGAGAAGGAAAATTATCTTTTCACCTCCAAAGCTCGGAAACATTTGTTTTGTCGGTTAAATTCTGCGGCCAAAAGCGATTTTTGGCCCCTAGCGGGCAAAAGGTTTTTGAAATTCGAACGTGATGCAGTATGGCAGACCTCCACGCTGCGGTACTGGCTGCTTCCTCGCTTTAGTGAGGTGAAAAATTTTGTGTTTCGCTCGGCAGCAAAGTTATTTTGCGTTTCGTGCCTTGAAACCTTCGCTACGCTCAGGATTCTTCTTTTGAACCACTCGCTTCGCTCGTGGTTCAATTCTAGAATCCTTCGCTTGCTCAGGTTTCAATACAAGGCACTCACGCCAAATAACGCTTTTGCTGCCTTGCATAATAAATAACTATTAATAATTTGTACACAGTATCCGTTCAAACAGCAAAGTGCCTGTTTCATAATTGGGTTATTTTCCGTTCTGACATAAATAACGATATGGCACAAAAAAATTCAGTCGAAATGAAGTGTTACGGCTCTTCTTCAGATTTAACTACATGTACACCCAACAGCACATCAGTAAAACACTTTGGATGTTATGCCATGGTAATAGAGTTGCAAATGTACCCACTGACCTACGGTTAACCGTACGATCATTTAAGTATCAAAAGTCAAGGAACAAATTTCTGATTTCAAAAATCATTATTCACCATAATATTATGGTGTTTTGCAATTGGAAATCTGAATTTGGTCTTTGTCTTTGAATGCTTATCTACTGAACCAAAGATTAAAGAAGAAATATCTTCCAGAATCGCAAAAATGTTTAAAGTAGGTACATAATAATCCCGTCCCTACCAAATATTATAAGTAACTCGGTCTATCTGTCTGTTCCGCTTTCACGGCTAAACCGATGAACTGAATTTGATAAAATTTAGTATGCAGATAATTTGAATAAAGCCTACTCTTTTCTGGTTCCCACATGTAGGTACGAAGTCGCAGGCAACAGCTAGTAATAATATAAGCTTTTAAATTTTTTTTGATCATTTTGAAATAATTATTAGATCTAAATCGTTCACCTTGTTAGTTTCTTTTTAAGTTGAAATTCCTGAACTATCCAGTTATGGGTGTAATCCTTTCTCAGTGTTTTGTTTTGATGTGAAATAAACCGAATGAACCTCTGCACACAATTTCACATCTATAGCTGTAGAGGTTACGGCTCGGCGTTGATGGATCAGTCATGACATGCTCTTTGACAGCAAAAGCATTATATTCCGGTCCCTAAAAATTCACCAAATTGCACCAAATTTTTTCCAAGTACTAGTTAATAGCTCTCAATTTTTGATAGGAGCCAATTCTTGAATTTTCTATGGAATTTTTTTTTAAATTCCCGTATTGGCTCCTATCAAACATTGAGAGCTATGTACGTATGCTCTCAATTTTTAATAGGAGCCAATTCTTGAATTTTCTATGGAATTTTTTTGAAATTCAATAATTGGTTACTATCAAAAATTGAGAGCTATGTACCTAACTAGTACCTGAAATTGTAAGGCGTGTCTACGTAAAACAGCTAACTGACCGCACTATTAGATTAATAAAAGGAGTTTGCACTTTATAGGCGCTTTGTGCAACGGCTGTCTGGCATATATTTTATGTGTGCATAGAGATATTTGCATCAACGCGAAACGACCCAAATTCTCATTTCCGTCTATTATAGATGTCTTGAACAGACCAAATTAATTACAGTTCATTATATAACTCGACGTCATTTATTTAATTATTTGAGCCGCCAAATAACTGGAGGAAAATTATTCATTGGAGAGGAAGCATTTGTCTCGGTTACCAGGGGCAGTTATTAATGCTGGTCTATTTATGGCAATTTGAGCGAAATGTGAGATGAGAGTTGTTCATTTTCATTAATTTATTTGGACTTTCATTACTGGTCATGTTTTGCTGGTTTTATTATTTAGGTCAGGAAAAGGACATAAAAGGTACACTTTATTTCAGATAGGAAATTTCTTCCAGCCGACCTAGGCAAGAGAAATGGCACTAGAAGATGCATCAATCAATCAATCAATATATGTTTATTTTCACACCACAAGAAGTTTAGAAATATAACAATAATAGCATAGAGTAATATAATGATAATAGGTACATATTAAAACAATGACAAAATCTTGTTGGGGGTCTAATGCCTAAACTAAGTTTTAGAAAAAACCTATGTAAGATGATCAGGCCATCCCCCGAATAAAGCACAATTTTGTGTACAAATTTAGGACGTTCTGAATAAAGGCCAGGTTAAAAGTACCCTAAACCGACGAGCATGTATGAAAGGATTAATGAAGGTTCAGGAAGCAAGGGAAGAATGTCAAGATCGTAGCAGGTGGAGAACTGTGGTCTCTGCCTACCCCGAAGGGAACAAGGCGTGATGTTATGTATGTATGTATTGTTATTAAAAAAAAAATGGGTGTAGAAAAATCACAGTGTACTAATCAATGTTACAATATTTAAAATAATTTACTAGAATTAACTTTCTAAATTCAACCTATAGAAAAGACCATGTATTTGTGGTGTTAGTGGATGTGTGTGTGGGTGTGTATGTATACCTATTCGTATTTTGTGTGTTTGTGTAAATGTATGCACCATGTGAAATGTCAGGGAAAAGGAGAAGAAATAAACGTGAACAATTTATGAATTGTCAATTTTTAACAAACTAAAAACGAATTTACCTTAGATTGGACTGCGTGTATGTTAATCGTTGTTGCAACATTTCGAGCGGAATGTTACGACAATGATTAACAATACCAACCTGTAATTTTAATTATTAGTTTGTAGACATAATTGTAATTTAATTTAATTGAATTTGTAATTTTTTCTCTATAATGGATCCTGGTCATCTGAATAATAGTTTTATTATTATTATTATTAACTACTTAGATATAAATATTTTTAATAAAACATACGTGGTGTAGAGTTACTGCTTGCACTTTTTTTTCTGGTTCGGTACTTTTTGCTATACTCTCGGAGTATTGACTGGTTGTTTGTATAAAAAAAAAATAAGGATTTAAAATTTTTGGGTTTCCATTTTTTTCCCTGTCTATTTTTTTAGCTGTTTAACATCGTGTTTATTTTTGTGATTTTAAACTGTTGAATATTTAAATTTTATAAGTTTTCGAACGATATTTGTTGTGAAATCGATGACGATGTCATGTGTTTTATTTTACAAAACACACGATTACGTTGTGATGGTTTTGACGTCACTGTATTTTTAGTACTTCTGGTAAGCATTTTCTACCTTTCAATAAATAATATTCTCGTTGGTTCCTCAGATAACCCCTTGAGAAGCCTTACGGAATCCGAGCCAGCTAGTGGAAGGTTCTTCAATTCCGGACCCATCGACAGCCTTCAAGATCCAGTGTGCAGTTTCCGGTCTCTGCGGCTGCTGCCTTGTATCCCCTACCGTCTGTCGTCGGGTGCCAGACGACACGGGTCAACTGTCGAGGACCTTGGAGCTTCTTCTATTACAGATATTAGGTCTTTACCTATGAAATTGCCGTTTTGTATGGCGAATTTTAGGTAAACTCAATTTTTAGTACTAACATTTTTGCATTTTTCTTAGGAATTATAAATCCAATTTTTTATTTTTTTTTAAACATTATTGGGAAGACATTAAGCTAACAGAAGCTTAAATTGTATTTTCGAAAAATACTATCTGTAAAAAAATAGAACAAATCTAATGATGAAATCGGACGACATTTAAGACGAACAATTTTCAAACCTTTAATTTTATATATCAAACTAAAAATAAAAACTTTATTTTATGCGTAAATTGATAACCTTGAAATCAACTTTCAAATTTAAATCAAATGAAAAAAATAGCATTAGAAATATAGGAATTATGATCTCATTAATCTGTAAGAAAATTTCGGCAATTTCATAGGTAAAGACCTATTATTAATATAACCTTTTGTAGTAACTAGTTTTTGCCAAAATTCCAAAAGCGCCGTTGTCGCGTCAAGATTTCTTAAGGCAAGATCCTTGGATGTAATTTAACTTTTTTTGGAAAGATTTCGTAATACACGGCAGCTGGAAAACTACTGACATCTAATGCAAAACACGTAGGTTAACGCATAGGTGGCCACGTAAGCGTAAATCTACTATTACCTTGCAATTTACTTACATGTTTTAGACGTAGCGTTTTCCTAAAGCATTGATTACGGATAATATATTGAAATTCCCAAATTGATACTATGCTTATATATATTCTTTATTGCACAAAAATTTGACAGAAAAGACTATAACTAAAGGACATACACAAAGGCGGGCTTATCTCTAAAAGAGATTTCTTCCAGCCAACCGAACGCAGTGAGAAAGTTGTATTAACGGGAACACAATAGTGCAAAAAAAGTGAGAAAAAAATGATGTATCATAAATAATAAATAAAGAAAATAGACTAATAATTAAAACAAATATATAATTCACATAAATTTATAATAAATACAAATATATAGATAATAAATATAAATGATAAATAAATACATAACACACTATATACTACATAAATAAAATTATGAATGCTTAACAGATATATTTACAATGATGATGGCTATGAAGCAACTTGTGACAGGAAATGATCTTTTAACCTTACTTTAAAAGTGTGAATGGAGGGGCTTTCTTGAATAATTCGAGGCAATTTGTTCCACAATAGAACGGCACGGACGGAAAAAGAGTGAAACTGGAAATTGGTATTACTCCTAGGCACCTCAAACATATGTGTAATGCAAGGGCGCCTAGGCCAAGCGGGAGAAGGAAGCAGCTGAAAACGGGAACGAAGGTAAGTAAGGTGGAGAGTGCGGGTCATTGAGGATGTTGAAAAGGACAGATAGTATATGCATATCGCGACGAAGGCGGATAGGGAGCCATTTAAGTTGAGCACGGAATTGAGAAATGTGGTCATATTTTCGCAAGCCGAAAATGAAGCGTATAGCTAAGTTTTGAAGGCGCTCTAACTTGTTAAGCAGCTCCTCAGTCACATCCAAATAACAGACGTCGGCGTAGTCAAGGATAGGTAACAGGAGAGATTGCGCAAGCATAATTTTGGTGTTAAAAGGAAGGAAATACTGGAGACGCTTGAGAGAGTGGAACGTAAAATGCATACGCCTGCTAACATCGTTGACGTGAGATATCAAAGACATGTTGCAGTCCATGAGCAGGCCCAGATTTTTAACCTTATCACAGAAACTGATCTGGACACCTTTATAGAAGAGTTTTGGTACTATATCCCAGTCTATCTTGCACCTGAGTCTACTACTGCCGAGAATAATTGCCTGTGATTTAGCAGGATTAACTAGCAGACCAAAAGATTCTGCCCACAACTGAATGGCAGTAAGGTCTTCGTTTAGAGCATCAACAGCATTGGATATCTCAGTCACGACAAAAAGACGATAAATTTGCAAATCGTCTGCATACAGATGGAAAGGAGAAGAAATTACACGAGATATGTTATTTATGAAAACAGAAAAAAGTAAAGGTGAGAGAACGCCGCCTTGAGGAACACCAGCAGTGAGATTTGACCAGTCCGAGTGCTTCTCACATCACGGATATCATCACGGATATAATTTAGACGTCTCTTTTTCCTCTATTAAAAATTATGATCAACTTAATCAATTCTTCTTACATCTTTTCGATATGAATTTGTGGACATTTAAAATCATATTTTCAAATCTATGTATAATTTATTATCATTAAAATATTGAAGTGCTTGTATTTGGTGGTTTCCTTAAAGGTACGATAGTATTTTAACGTATTTTCACCAATTAATTGCAGTACTTAAACTTTAATTTATTTTTATTTTCACTGCAGTAGGTAATATAATAAGAAAAATAGAAGAAGAAGAAGAAAGAAAGATAAAATACAAATTGACATAGGTTTGACAGACAGACAGACGAAGTCGCACCATAAGGGTTCCGTTTTTTACCATTTTGGTTCAAAACTCTAAAAGACAAATTGCAAGATTTGATAACAGACAAACACCGCGACAGGTGAAACAAAATAAAAGCTTTTTATAAGTGATGCTTGCACTTAAAATTTTGATTTAAGGTCGATAATTTAAAAAAATGATGATTAATGAATGATTTATGTAATGACTGAACAATGTAATTAATTCAATATTAATTATCACCTTGTCTGGTCATTTTAATTAATGACCAATTAAGCACTTGCTCGCGCCAGTGTGGTGCCGATAAAGAATAGTACCAACCCATCATAAATCATAAATCATTTATTAAAATGGTCAAGCTATCTTAAACAAATTTTACAATAGTACCCACACTAGGCACAGCCTGAGTCGTGGTTACTGCTGCTTACATATGATTAAACAGGATATCTCTCCGTTGGGGTCGTAAGAGGCGACTAAGGGTTTATGAACCAGAGGATGGGCAGCAGCATCTTTCTGTATATCGTACCATCTTACATACTGCGGTCAGCAACCACAGCGGTCGCCAGCCGCAACGCTTACATGCGTGGTGACTATGGTAATTCCCCTCCAAAGTATCACGAGTTTTTGCTGTATTATGGAGAGAGTTCTCTGTCCTGTAGTTTCAATTTCAAATTATTATTCTAAAACAGTACATGTCTGTGTGCGAATACTTAATATTAAACAAATAATTTGTAAACAATAAACAATAAAAAATATCAGACTATCAAATTTTAAAATACAATATTACAATGTCAAATCCTATACTATTAAACGAGCAATATTTGTATATATAGGTATATATTTGTAATCGGTTTCTCGAAAACGGCTCTAACGATTTCGATGAAATTTACCATACGGGGGTTTTCGGGAGCAAAACGTAGATCTGGGTCTCATGTGTGGGAAAATTCGTTTTCCCCGTGTTTTTAAGCATTTTTTAAAAATGCCGCGCCTAGACAGAAACTTACAGCGCCATCTGTTGCCGGGTAGCATAGCTTGCTCACCCGATGATATTTTAATGTTGAAATATAGAGCGAAGCTTGGTCACCCAGGTACGAATTATTATTACAGTCAGCAGGTACTAATTATGAAATTACATGTCATTCTAATAATTAAACATCATATATAAAACTTTATCAAGGAGGAACGCTTTTAATTTATTTTTTTATCGTCAGTTAATTATTGTCAGTTCTAACGGTATCTTATTAAATATAGCTGGTGCCCGCGACTTCGTCTGCGCAGGTTTATAAATTGTAGCCTATGTGCTATTCTGATTTATAAGCTATATTATTGTAAAGTATCATTAAAATCCATTCAGTAGTTTTTACGTGAAAGAGTAACAAACCTCCATCCATCCATACTAACAAACTTTCGCGTTTATAATATTAGTAGGATAAGTAAGAAGGATATTTACGGCTTGATATCTAGGACTATGTGTTACAATGTCAAGATGTGGTTGAATTAAATTATTTAAATCAAGTCTTCTGATTTTTAGTCGAATATTCATATCCGATTCAGGGTGTCTACTCTCAAAGTCCGATATATCGAAACGATACTACTCGAAACATGCAAATGCATAACTTCGTCCCTTGACAATAGAATAGAATATTGGTTGGATGCAGTTTAAAAATTCATCCAACCAATATTCCACTCTATTGTCAAGAGAAGAAGTTTTGCATTTGCATGTTTCGAGTAGTATCGTTTCGATATATCGGACTTTGAGAGAAGACACCCAGATTCACATAAATCTCTATGCTTAAATATGGAACGTTATATGGCCGATATATGGCCGATATATGAACGTTATATGGGATGTGATACTTATGATGAACCACCTGTAACAGGTTGTTCCTCGTGTCCGTAGAATGTATAAAAATAAACATATATTTACAATTGGTTGGTTAACAATTCACTCAAACGGTACTGACGTTGAGACATCAAACAAACCACACATGAATTTATCCTTCCAAAGCCTACAGAACATGAGCTCTTCAGGATCCCAACAGAATTACTACCGCTTAAACTAACACCACTACTAAGCATAACTTTCATACACTTAAATGAATCCTACACGGAAACGCACTACGCTCCTGGCATGGCCAGAAACAAGCGCAATATGTGGAATGGCGTTTTTTTTAACACTTCGAAATTAATTTAATTTCGCCCAAAATTTTTAGACGTGTAGATTTCAGGTTTTTTTTTTTTATATTTACAAACGCACCAAAAGGCTACATATTTCGATACCTTTCTGGTCCGCAGCGTGTGATCCGAAACTATGCTGGTTTTTATATGTAAATATTTTTCGATTGCTGTAAACCAAGGACGTTTATTATCGTCCTTGCTGTAAACAAAGTATTCAAAATTAAAAAAACCTTTATTTAATACACGAAATCTGATTCTGACTATCGGCTTAATTTAATTTAAGGTGTAACGGCCTATATTGCACAGCGGTGGTGCAACTGCCTTCAGCGCTTAATTTTCCGGGCTCGATTCCCAGTTGGTACAGATATTTAAGTATCTATGATAAATTACTATATTTAAGTATCTATGATAAATTACTATATTAATTTATTCTCGTATCTGGATATGTTTGTAAGCATATTTGTGTGCATTTGGCACCCAAGATATAATTTACATTTTTCTAGTATAGGGCTGACAGGAATTTATAATTGTTTGTTACCGCAGATAGTTTTAATCACCTTCTACTGTAACGATGACTCTCAGCTGAAACGACTTTGATCAACAATATCATCCTTTTCCACAAATGTATTTAGACCACTTCACAAATTCGTGAGGATTCGAAATCAGATCCACGACCGCTGAATCAAATTTACATCGCACTCAGCACTTTACATTGTGTTTCTAAAAGTGACGCAACGCTCGAGGCTACGTTAAACATTGCAGTGTAAGATCCACCTTACAGTAGAATACTGAATTAATAATAATAACTTGGTATTACGACCCGTACTTGCAATATAAACAGGTTCAGGTGTTCAAACAACCAGGAGTTTGAAACAGACATCCATTACCTGAGCTTTGGGCTTATTTTCTCCTACAAATTAATAACCAACTTCACTTTTTGTTTGCTTCTTATTAGCTCCGAAATTCAGATTTATATTTCGGATTTATTGTTAAAGGAAATTATAATTTATGGAGGTAAAGGACTTAAGTCGTTTAATGATGTTGTTAGTACAGTTTCAGACCCGATAAGGGGCTCTTTACATGATGACTGGAGTCCATTGCTACTAATTTTCATTTTTAAAATACAAACTTCATTTGGATTCTGCATTCAATAAGTATTTTTGTATTGTATATTTATTTAATGGCATCACATCTCATTACAAAACGTATTTCGCCAGTGTTAAAGTAAAGGAATTGTTACAAAATTATGGCTACACGCCAATGTCTAGTCCACATCTCGAAGATCGACGACGAGGAAAGCCTGTGCACCACGATGACTCCGATAAGTTGATAGGGGAAATTATTGAAGTCACGATGAAGTCCGCTTCTCTCCATCCAAAAATCTCGGAGAATGCATGTATTCCAATCTTCTAATAGATGTTCACTTTGAAAGTCGTTTACTGCATAACACCCAATCAACATTATTCATTAAACTCTTCAATAAACAGGTAAAACTAAAATTGAAATAAAAACACGACCGCCATCTTCAAATGTTGAAAAACGACCCAATAAGTATTTTGTAAAGAATAGATGAATCTGAATGATGTCAGTGTTCGAGCTGTCAAATGGCTTCTCTTATGACACCAAGTGTCATCAAATAAAAAACAGTCAGAGCAGGCTGAGCTAAACATTCGCAGTGCGGATCGTCTCTACGCTAACTAAAATAAGCGCGGTACAAAGGTCAATTGGTGTCGATTCTGGCTGACCCAAACTAAAACTAAACTAAATTTGACAGGTGTAAAAGTGTTGCTGGCTTCGTTACTCCCTACAGACTAATAACTGACAGCATCATTTTTAGACCTGTCAAATTTAGTTTAGTTTTAGTTTGGGTCTGCCAGAATCGACACCAATGCGTCAAGCTTTAAGTAGTCTTGACTGCGCGAATAAGCATATATAATAAGCATTTTTTTTTCTCTTATGGACTAAGAGCGGGCGGATGGCAACCCTACCTCATTAGTTACCAAGATGAGACCAATATTACTATTTTTCTTCTTCTCATATTTAAGAGCCGCGCTCTTGTCGGTGGAGCAATCTCCATTTCTCTCTGTCCTCTGCCAATGATTTGACATCCTGATAAGACTCGACGTTTACCCTCTCTTTTATCTGGTCAAAATAAGTGCGTCTTGGTCTTCCTCTTCCTCTTTTGCCTTCTACTTTTCCTTCAATAAGTGTCATAAAGCGTCATGTCTTATCAGGTGTCCGACCATCGTCCCTCTTCTATTTTCGATGGTTCTCAGCAAATTTCTCTTCTCTTTAACCAAATCTAGAACTTCCTCGTTTGTCTTTTTCAGTGTCCAACTGATCCCTTCCATTCTCCTCCAACACCATCACACATACCAAAAAAATTACAAGATTTTCTCCCACTGTACAATCGTGCCAGGTTGCGCCCAGGCAACCCTGTAGATTGAGACACAACTTTTTTTTGTGCATAACCCTATATTGGTCTCAATTTGGTAAAGATAAGATAAAGATAAAGTTGCCAACCGCCTAACCTCCGTCTATTACCAAAAAATTGTATCTTATTTTCCTATGATTTAAAAGCAGTCTTCTAATATCATAGATCATTAATATATCGTGTGGGTTGCAAGGTCGATGACCGACCTCACAAACCCTGGTGTCAGAGTGACATAGATGATATCATAGATTGAAGTTATTTATTTTATGTAGTTTATTTGATAGGAAAAAATGCCTCAAATTGAGTTTCATTTCGATGAAGTAGTTAATCCGAGTGGAAGAAGCGATTTTATTTTAGTTTAGTTTTACTTAAATAAATATGACGAACAATGTTCGTCGATCAAATGAGAAAACGAAAAATGTCGTAAGAAAAGATCGTTATACGGTTTCTCATCAAAAAGCAACCGTCTGCAAGGTTCCTTACTCATTTGATTTATTATTCCTCGAGATTAAAACTTTGTTTCGTTGTAAAGGACGCAGAAAAACTCGGACCAGAGCATTTTCCATTAAAAGTAGAATATTTTAGGACCGTAATGTCAACCTTTAATGAGTCGAACCCAAAACTTTTTAATCCTATAAGAACGAATTTAATACAGTGACGCCAATGACTAATAAAAACTTCTTAAAATAGCTGTAGTCAGCATCAAAACTGTATGATCCATTTTTTTCGTTAATTCCAACGCTTACCAACACATTTTGCAGCTACATCAAACGCAATCGGCTTTAGTTGTCAGAAAAAACCAGTTTGTAAATCAACGATTAGTTCCGTCAAGAATACTCTGGTTTTAGGCGCTCAGCAGATGAAGGGGCGGGCAGATACGGGCAAACACGGACATTGTCCGTCAGTGTGGCCGGTATTGCGAAAATTATAGTTTTTATAAGAATGAAATTCAAACATAACATGTTTCAAAATTGCACAAAGTTTTAAACTAAATAACAATCAATCTGAATAACCTCTTCGACTGAATAACTATTCAAGCAGTTTTCCTTCGAAATCAAAGATTTTGGAAAATACGCGCATAGAAACGGAGAGTTTTTCTCATGTCAGTGACTATAATAATTAGAAAATAATTGCAGTACCGGCCACAATGGCGGACTGTCAGAACAAAAAGTCTGTCGTCTGCTGTGCCTCTAAGTGTCAAGGCTGCAAAATGTTTTGAATTTTCACCAGTGTTGTGTGAGATGGGAAAACTCCAACCATTAGGATCGCGCCATTTTTTTAGCTTGTCAAATAGAGGAATCCTATTGGCTGGAATTTTCCAGCTCACAGTTTAGCTCCCTGCCTGCTTAGCACGCTCCCTGAGAGAAAATATAACTCGGAGAAATGTCACTTTAATTGGGGAATTATGTCATTAATCTATCACCTCCAAGCGCGAAGAAATGTCAGTGGAGGAAAATGTTTAGCAAATCCACAAATTACGTTTTTGATATTTTAGACAGAGATAGCTTTACACACTAATACATGTAGCCGTCCTTGTCTTTCAAAATGTGTCGCACTGCTTGGAGGTCAAAAAAACGTGACCATGCTTAAAGTCTTTAATCTATGGGCCTAGATAAACTGACATAGCATAGCTTGCTTACCCGATGATATTTTAATGTTGAGGCGGCTATATTATAGAGCGAAGCTCGGTCGCCCAACTACAACACGTCATTAGGGTTTGACAGACGAGCAAGAAGAAACCTAAGTAAAATATCAAGTACAATACAGATTTGAACCTTTTTGCGCTCGCATTAAACTATGTTTGCTATAACAATTAGTACAGGCGTTTACACTCCAAAAACATCGAACATAAATTTTGGTAGATAGTGTCAAAAATATAAAAACAAAACACTTTACATACTAAAAAGATAAATTTTGTATGAAAGTAAATATTTTTTTGCCCGAAGGTTTTAGAACAAAAGTTGTTATATTTTGCTCGCCAGAATCGTAAAAGTTCTTACATAAACAATACTATACTACTTTCCTGCATTGTCTCTATTTTCTACAAGCATAACCACCTCTCTGGAGTGACCGTAGATCGGAGGAACCTATTAACAGCAGACACCAGAGCAATTAGTTCCTCGCCACTTCTCACTTCGATTGCTCTATACTAGTTTGTAGATATTCTATAATCTATATATTTATTATTATCATAGACCAACATGATCATTGAAGCGATCGTGGTCGAGTGGTAGTAGCTCTTTCTTGCGATCACGAAAGTTAAGCAACGTTGGCCGCGGTCAGAACCCGGATGGGTGACCGCTAGTGGCACAAAAACTAGAGCGCTTCCATGCTTCGGAACTATTCAAGCTGTTTTCCTTTCAAACCAAAGATTTTGGAAAAAACGCGCATACAAGTGGAGCGTTTTTCTCATGTCAACAGCCTTGCTCTCGTCTGCTGAGCCTCTTACACTTCACTACCTCATACAGACGTAGGTATATATGATTCCCTAGTATTTATCACGTGGTTCCTTGCTCAGTGGTACTTATCTATATAGTCACTTTCTGTCTTTCTTTTTAAAAAAATTTTAAGTATTCAAAATTTAAATGGGTGTATAAAAGATCTTTTAAAAGCAAAAAAGTAATAATTTAAATTTTTCGTAATAAGCCCACGCAGACAAAGGCACGGGTAACAACCAGTTATCCATAGTCCACATCTTGCGAAGAATATGTTTCTTCAAATAAAACAGCTTTTGTATTGCGAAATATATTTTTCATGAGATGTGTACTTAGGCGCGAGCCAGACGATAAAATTACGATTTACTGTTATGGCCCGGATCACGCCGTTGTAAATTGGCATTGCTCTGTGTAACGCCCCTGCTGAACTTGGGACTCAGGGTTGCTTGAAGGATAGGTCGACAATGTATTTGGTACTGCGATCGTCTTGTTTGTTTATAGTCTGTTTTTTTTAACAGTGCAATATTTGAATTATCATAAAGGATGTTTTATATTGGCTAGTTAAAAAGTAGTGATTTCAAACGGGGTGAACATAAATGCGGTGAACTCAAAAGATGAGGCTTGTATAGATATAATGTTACAAGGTGTGGTGACTATAGGCGTAGTAGCTATAAAGTGATGAGTACAAACGAGGTAACTATTTTACAGGAATTTTATACATGCATGCACTACTGTTTGTTATTATTGCAATGACATGTTTTTGAACTTGTGATTTCATCCATTCAAGTAGAGCACGAAAGCGAATGGCAAAAGTGTATTCTGCTTTAATTGAAAACTCGATGAGAAAAGCTGCGACTCCGCATATCAACGTCTTTACACGTTAAAAACTATTTTCCAATGAGAGCGTCTTATGTTTCGTAGTACTGCACCTTTAAAAAAAAGTCAACAAATAGGTGGGTAGCTTTTTAGTCGGGCAATAGGCACCAGACCCGTAACGTTGTGGGCGCTTTCACCGGCCATTTCGGCACTAGAGTGCACCTACACAAGATGGGTCTGTCGGATACAACTACTTGCAGAACATGTAGTGAAGAAAGCGAACGCATGGAGCATCTTTTATGCACATGCAACGCTTTGACTAGCAAGCGTATGAAGATTCTGGGTCAGGCTTATCCGACACCAGAAGACTACAGGCTCCTTCCGCTGAAATCTACATCGAAGCTCATGACGAGAATATTTGGAGACAGCGGAAGATCACAGGAGCAATAAGGCAGGGGAGGCACAAAAGATCCCATAGGGTCGAAGTGATCTGAGGTCCATTAAGGAACTCAGCCCCACGTAATAAGATAAGATAAGGTAGTCGGGCAATGACCTTAAATTCTTGTAGTGCTTAGTACAGTCCGGCTCGTCTCTCGCAGAATAACATAAGCTCATACGGTGTCTGAAGTAAGAACGGGACTGTCCATTGAGTCAAGCCTGACGTGCTTTCAACTATGCTGTCTGGCTAATAATTATTGCCCAGTAATGAGTAGCCCGTGTGGTGCAGCAAATAAAAGCACCATTCCATACATACTCGTGGGTTTCGTAAGAGGCGACTTAGGGGGAGGGAGAGGGCGCCACCTCAGCAGCGTGAGCACAACAGCTCCAAAGTTATTATTTATTTAAATTATGTAAAGTGCAGTTTCTAGTATTTTGTGTGTATAATTAGCCGGATAGTCACCTAAATCACGTGCAAAATTGTTTGTATAGTGTTCGGACAAGATTTAAATGGACAAATTGAGCATGAATATTCCTTGGTCAAATCGGTTGTTAAGTGTTAAACCAAATTTTAAAACTAAGTAAATTCTACGTGCGATTACCTGTAAGTACAGTGACACTATAATGGTGCGACTGATTGGTCACAAATAAACATTGTTTCTACAGAAACTATAAAAGTATAAATTCAGTGCCGGTTAGCGGATTCAAAATCAGTGAATAGATGTAAACAAGAGCCAGCTGACCAATCAGCTGTCTATATCAACCAGCTGTCAGCTGTACTGCCAGCGCCATCTAGTTTTGTCTAAGAAAGACTCATGAGGAGCCATCTAGCGTGAAGTAGCTGAACTTCTTAATTAAAGTACTTGAACCATCGCTAATTTGTATTGTAGTACTGCTACCCAGCACTAGATGTCACTGGATAAAAGTTCTGACGAGGATTCGTGGCGTTTTGAAGGGGCGCTAAATCAATAATTTCTAAGTTTTGACTGCGATATTATTTGTCAAAGATTAATTGTAAATTATTCTGCAAAAATGTCAAGACAATGTCCTAAGTGTAAAAGAGCGACCACAAATAAGGACGTTCTAAAATGTTCAGTATGCCTCAGTACCTATCATGTTGACTGCGCCGTGGTACCGACTAGGAAGCTTTACAATATAATGTCTAAAGAAAAAAAAAGATGCCTGGAGATGTTCTTTGTGTGTGTCAAAATCACGACCTAATTCTAATAAACTAAAGCCTCAACAACCTAATGGAACACCAATTATGAATAAAGAAACCTCAAAAGGCTGTTCTCCAGGTGGATTAACAACGACCCCAAAATTTAAAGATGACCAGGGAACCTCAAGTACTCCATTAGGATCTTCTGAAAAATTATCCTCTTCATTTGATACTTCAAAAACTAAAAGTAATCCTGAAATTTTTAGTAGGACGGTCAGCCCGTTAGAATTGCCTCCAGACCCTATTACATACAGAAAAAAAGACAAATACCAGGCCACTCAGAAAGTATTGCGAAAAATAGTTTTTATATATGGGAGACTGGCCGGTCAGAATCTTTTTCGAAAATATGATTACTTGTAAGTAAAAATATGTGTGTTCCATTTTCAAAATTTCCCTCCACATTTTTTGCGAGCCAATTCAAAGTATCGTGTCTTACTGAAAAATGGATCTGCGCCGGGAACATTTTAGAGCTATGATTTTTTACGATTTCAAGTGTCGCCTGAAACCGGATGAATCGTTCGATAGACTTCAAATGGCATTTATGGATGAAGGCCCCTCCAAGGCAACCGTGTATCGTTGGTATAACGAATTTAGGCGCGGTCGACCAACCTTGGGGGATGAAGAAAGAAGCGGTCGCCCTTTGACGGCTATTACGGAAGAAAACGTGCTAGCAGTGAAAAATTTAATCCAAGATAATAGGCGAATTACATATCAGGAGATTCAGCACATATTAAAGATTGGATCGGGAAGCGTTCACGAGATTCTACACGGGCATCTTCGCGTGAGGAGGATAGTATCGCGCTGGGTGCCGCACTACCTCACCGACGCTCAGAAGCAGGCCCGGGTGGAATGGTGCCGTGATATGCTGAACAAATTTGAAGCAGGCTCGTCTCGGCGTGTTTACGACATCGTAACAGGTGATGAGTCCTGGATTTATCAATACGATTAAGAAACCAAGCGCCAGTCGACAGTTTGGGTGTTTCAAAATGAACCAACGCCTACCAAAGTGAAGCGATCTCGAAGCGGGGGGAAGATTTTGATCGCCAGCTTTTTTAATTTGACTGGCCACTTGGCCTCAATTCCCTTACGAGATCAAAGAAGCATCAACGCCGAATGGTATACTACCAAATGTTTACCAAAAGTTTTTTCTGTTGTGAGCAACAAGCGACCAAACACAGGGCTCCGCGGACTACTGCTCCACCACGACAATGCGCCTGCACACACCGCGCTCAAAACGAGGGACTTCCTGGACAGCACACCAGTCAAACTCCTGGGTCACCCTCCTTACAGCCCTGATCTAGCACCGTGTGACTTCTTTTTATTTCCAAAAATAAAAAATCAGCTCAAGGGGATACAATTTTCGTCGCCGGAAGATGCGCTGGCTGCGTTCGAGCAGGCTGTAAACGAGGTGTCTACGGCGGACTGGAAAAAGTGTTTTGAAAACTGGTTCAGACGCATGAATCTTTGTATAGAGGCTGGTGGAGAGTACTTTGAAAAGATTTAATAAAAATATATGTACCTGTAGAACAATTTTTTTTAGTGTCGCAAATATTTCTGAGTGTCCCACGTACGTAGTAAATATTGCAACAAGGAATTCATTTGAGACATTATCAGAAGGAGAAGATTATGAAGGGCTGGGAGACAGTACAGACACTGACAAAATGAACAGGAGCTGTCCTGATACCTATCAACATAGAGAACGATTAGAAGTTTTAACAAACAAGTTAGAAAAGTTGCAACAAGAACTAGCTATTGCCGACGAAGAAATAAAATGTTTACTAAACGAGAATCAGAAATTAAAGGAAAACCTTACAAAATCTAATAATACTATTATACATTTGAAACGAATATGTACGCCCGGGCCTAAGAAGTCAATAAGTGATAGAAAAAAAAGGCGCCATCTGTAATAAAAATACAAGAAACACACCAAAACACTTCGTGCACTATGCCCATTCGAGAAGAGATCAGAGAGTTACCTCGTACGCAGAACCAGAGTTTTGACGAATTGAACGTAGTAAAGAAGGATCAATGTGAAAGAGAGTCAAATCATAAAATTTCGGACTCTACGCCGTCCTGCACTAGAAAAATTTGTCTTATAAGCAGTAATAATAAGAATAAAATTATACAGACGGCTGAAAAAAATTTAGAATATACACAAATATGCCACTACATTTATCCTGAAGCCGGCGTTCGACAACTTTTAATAGGACTAAGTGATAAATTGAGTGACTTTACATTAGAAGACTATTGTGTGATTTTTATTGGAAATTCCGATTTTTATACCTCTACGAATTATTCAGGCATTGTTGATGATATAAGAAGTTCACTACAAAATGTACAACATACGACATACAGATATTTGCAAAATGTAAACCTATTTAATAGTCGTGTTGAAGTGTTCAACAACATGCTGTATTCTGACAATGTATTCCATAAATATGCGTATGTCCTGGATAGTAACAAGCACTTGGAATTTTCGACAAAAATGTTCAGTTTAAATAAAGGTTTCATAAATAACCGAGGATACGAGACTGTAATCTTGGACATTCATAATTTAATGGCTGATATTGATGGTTATTATACGGGAATAGCGCGAGGGAACAAGTCAATGAACAAATACGTAAAACAAGGGTTGACAACATAGAGTCACCAATACGCAATGAAAAGTTTTTTCGTGAACAACTGGCAGATCACATACAATAATATTCATGTTTTGCATCAAAATATATCGGGATTAATTAATAAATCGAATGTTTTAACAGTTTGCTTGGAGGAATTGAAAGAGGTATATAAAAACGACATTTAAAATCATATTTTCAAATCTGTGTATAATTTAATATCATTAAAATATTGAAGTGCTTGTATTTGGTGGTTTCCTTAAAGGTACGACAGTATTTTAACGTATTTTCACCAATTAATTGCAGTACTTAAACTTTAATTTATTTTTATTTTCACTGCAGTAGGTAATATAATAAGAAAAATAGAAGAAGAAGAAGAAAGAAAGATAAAATACAAATTGACATAGGTTTGACAGACAGACAGACGAAGTCGCACCATAAGGGTTCCATTTTTTGCCATTTTGGTTCAAAACTCTAAAAGACAAATTGCAAGATTTGATAACAGACAAACACCGCGACAGGTGAAACAAAATAAAAGCTTTTAATAAGTGATGCTTGCACTTAAAATTTTGATTTATGGTCGATAATTTAAAACAATGATGATTAATGAATGATTTATGTAATGACTGAACAATGTGATTAATTCAATATTAATTATCAGATTATCACCTTGTCTGGTCATTTTAATTAATGACCAATTAAGCACTTGCTCGCGCCAGTGTGGTGCCGATAAAGAATAGTACCAACCCATATCTACCCATCGGTGTCGTAAGAGGCGACTAAGGGTTTATGAACCAGAGGATGGGCAGCAGCATCTTTCTGTATATCGTACCATCTTACATACTGCGGTCAGCAACCACAGCGGTCGCCAGCCGCAACGCTTACATGCGTGGTGACTATGGTAATTCCCCTCCAAAGTATCAAGAGTTTTTGCTGTATTATGGAGGGAGTTCTCTGTCCTGTAGTTTCAATTTCAATTTATTATTCTAAAACAGTACATGTCTGTGTGCGAATACTTAATATTAAACAAATAATTTGTAAAAACAGTTTGACGGGTTCTTACCACGATATGGATTTTTGATGAGTTTCCGATATTTCGGCGCTGTTGTAGGAACAATGTGCGCGATAAACGTACGGCAATTCGCAGTGACGTAGTGAGTGTATATTGTCAAAGTGAGTTTCGATCGAGTTTCAACAGTTCCGGCAGTCACCAAAATAAAAGAACTAGAAGGAAGGTAGACAGATATGTCTGCCAATAAGTTTAACTACCCACAGACTCCAGTTCATCCGTGATCATGGTGCTTGCAACAGCGCCGAAATATCGGAAACTCATCAAAAATCCATATCGTGGTAAGAACCCGTCAAACTGTTTTTATAATAGTGTTAGTGACCGCGAAACTCTCAAACAATATATTACAAACAATAAATAATTTGTAAACAATAAACAAAAAAAATTATCAGACTATCAAATTTTAAAATACAATATTACAATGTCAAATCCTATACTATTAAACGAGCAATATTCTCGAAAACGGCTCTAAAGATTTCGATGAAATTTACCATACGGGGGTTTTCGGGAGCAAAACGTAGATCTAGCTAGGTCTCATGTGTGGGAAAATTCGTTTTCCCCGTGTTTTTAAGCATTTTTTAAGAATACCGCGCCTAGACAGAAACTTACAGCGCCATCTGTTGCCGGGTAGCATAGCTTGCTCACCCGATGATATTTTAATGTTGAAATATAGAGCGAAGCTCGGTCACCCAGGTACGAATTATTATTACAGTCAGCAGGTACTAATTATGAAATAACATGTCATTCTAACAATTAAACATCATATATAAAACTTTATCAAGGAGGAACGCTTTTAATTTATTTTTTTATCCATTGGATCTATAATTATTGTCAGTTCTAACGGTATCTTATTAAATATAGCTGGTGCCCGCGACTTCGTCTGCGCAGGTTTATAAATTGTGGCCTATGTGTTATTCGGATGTATAAGCTATATTATTGTAAAGTATCATTAAAATCCATTCAGTAGTTTTTACGTGAAAGAGTAACAAACCTCCATCCATCCATACTAACAAACTTTCGCGTTTATAATATTAGTAGGATAAGTAAGAAGGATATTTACGGCTTGATATCTAGGACTATGTGTTACAATGTCAAGATGTGGTTGAATTAAATTATTTAAATCAAGTCTTCTGATTTTTAGTCGAATATTCATATCCGATTCAGGGTGTCTACTCTCAAAGTCCGATATATCGAAACGATACTACTCGAAACATGCAAATGCATAACTTCGTCCCTTGACAATAGAATAGAATATTGGTTGGATGCAGTTTAAAAATTCATCCAACCAATATTCCACTCTATTGTCAAGAGAAGAAGTTTTGCATTTGCATGTTTCGAGTAGTATCGTTTCGATATATCGGACTTTGAGAGAAGACACCCAGATTCACATAAATCTCTATGCTTAAATATGGAACGTTATATGGCCGATATATGGCCGATATATGAACGTTATATGGGATGTGATACTTATGATGAACCACCTGTAACAGGTTGTTCCTCGTGTCCGTAGAATGTATAAAAATAAACATATATTTACAATTGGTTGGTTAACAATTCACTCAAACGGTACTGACGTTGAGACATCAAACAAACCACACATGAATTTATCCTTCCAAAGCCTACAGAACATGAGCTCTTCAGGATCCCAACAGAATTACTACCGCTTAAACTAACACCACTACTAAGCATAACTTTCATACACTTAAATGAATCCTACACGGAAACGCACTACGCTCCTGGCATGGCCAGAAACAAGCGCAATATGTGGAATGGCGTTTTTTTTAACACTTCGAAATTAATTTAATTTCGCCCAAAATTTTTAGACGTGTAGATTTCAGGTTTTTTTTTTTTATATTTACAAACGCACCAAAAGGCCACATATTTCGATACCTTTCTGGTCCGCAGCGTGTGATCCGAAACTATGCTGGTTTTTATATGTAAATATTTTTCGATTGCTGTAAACCAAGGACGTTTATTATCGTCCTTGCTGTAAACAAAGTATTCAAAATTAAAAAAACCTTTATTTAATACACGAAATCTGATTCTGACTATCGGCTTAATTTAATTTAAGGTGTAACGGCCTATATTGCACAGCGGTGGTGCAACTGCCTTCAGCGCTTAATTTTCCGGGCTCGATTCCCAGTTGGTACAGATATTTAAGTATCTATGATAAATTACTATATTTAAGTATCTATGATAAATTACTATATTAATTTATTCTCGTATCTGGATATGTTTGTAAGCATATTTGTGTGCATTTGGCACCCAAGATATAATTTACATTTTTCTAGTATAGGGCTGACAGGAATTTATAATTGTTTGTTACCGCAGATAGTTTTAATCACCTTCTACTGTAACGATGACTCTCAGCTGAAACGACTTTGATCAACAATATCATCCTTTTCCACAAATGTATTTAGACCACTTCACAAATTCGTGAGGATTCGAAATCAGATCCACGACCGCTGAATCAAATTTACATCGCACTCAGCACTTTACATTGTGTTTCTAAAAGTGACGCAACGCTCGAGGCTACGTTAAACATTGCAGTGTAAGATCCACCTTACAGTAGAATACTGAATTAATAATAATAACTTGGTATTACGACCCGTACTTGCAATATAAACAGGTTCAGGTGTTCAAACAACCAGGAGTTTGAAACAGACATCCATTACCTGAGCTTTGGGCTTATTTTCTCCTACAAATTAATAACCAACTTCACTTTTTGTTTGCTTCTTAT
Organism: Athrips mouffetella; assembly: GCA_947532105.1. Taxonomy (NCBI): domain Eukaryota; kingdom Metazoa; phylum Arthropoda; class Insecta; order Lepidoptera; family Gelechiidae; genus Athrips; species Athrips mouffetella. The sequence goes on from OX383958.1 coordinate 2,904,087, forward strand.
TAGCTCCGAAATTCAGATTTATATTTCGGATTTATTGTTAAAGGAAATTATAATTTATGGAGGTAAAGGACTTAAGTCGTTTAATGATGTTGTTAGTACAGTTTCAGACCCGATAAGGGGCTCTTTACATGATGACTGGAGTCCATTGCTACTAATTTTCATTTTTAAAATACAAACTTCATTTGGATTCTGCATTCAATAAGTATTTTTGTATTGTATATTTATTTAATGGCATCACATCTCATTACAAAACGTATTTCGCCAGTGTTAAAGTAAAGGAATTGTTACAAAATTATGGCTACACGCCAATGTCTAGTCCACATCTCGAAGATCGACGACGAGGAAAGCCTGTGCACCACGATGACTCCGATAAGTTGATAGGGGAAATTATTGAAGTCACGATGAAGTCCGCTTCTCTCCATCCAAAAATCTCGGAGAATGCATGTATTCCAATCTTCTAATAGATGTTCACTTTGAAAGTCGTTTACTGCATAACACCCAATCAACATTATTCATTAAACTCTTCAATAAACAGGTAAAACTAAAATTGAAATAAAAACACGACCGCCATCTTCAAATGTTGAAAAACGACCCAATAAGTATTTTGTAAAGAATAGATGAATCTGAATGATGTCAGTGTTCGAGCTGTCAAATGGCTTCTCTTATGACACCAAGTGTCATCAAATAAAAAACAGTCAGAGCAGGCTGAGCTAAACATTCGCAGTGCGGATCGTCTCTACGCTAACTAAAATAAGCGCGGTACAACGGTCAATTGGTGTCGATTCTGGCAGACCCAAACTAAAACTAAACTGAATTTGACTGGTGTAAAAGTGTTGCTGGCTTCGTTACTCCCTACAGGCTAATAAAAGACAGCATCATTTTTAGACCTGTCAAATTTAGTTTAGTTTTAGTTTGGGTCTGCCAGAATCGACACCAATGCGTCAAGCTTTAAGTAGTCTTGACTGCGCGAATAAGCATATATAATAAGCATTTTTTTTTCTCTTATGGACTAAGAGCGGGCGGATGGCAACCCTACCTCATTAGTTACCAAGATGAGACCAATATTACTATTTTTCTTCTTCTCATATTTAAGAGCCGCGCTCTTGTCGGTGGAGCAATCTCCATTTCTCTCTGTCCTCTGCCAATGATTTGACATCCTGATAAGACTCGACGTTTACCCTCTCTTTTATCTGGTCAAAATAAGTGCGTCTTGGTCTTCCTCTTCCTCTTTTGCCTTCTACTTTTCCTTCAATAAGTGTCATAAAGCGTCATGTCTTATCAGGTGTCCGACCATCGTCCCTCTTCTATTTTCGATGGTTCTCAGCAAATTTCTCTTCTCTTTAACCAAATCTAGAACTTCCTCGTTTGTCTTTTTCAGTGTCCAACTGATCCCTTCCATTCTCCTCCAACACCATCACACATACCAAAAAAATTACAAGATTTTCTCCCACTGTACAATCGTGCCAGGTTGCGCCCAGGCAACCCTGTAGATTGAGACACAACTTTTTTTTGTGCATAACCCTATATTGGTCTCAATTTGGTAAAGATAAGATAAAGATAAAGTTGCCAACCGCCTAACCTCCGTCTATTACCAAAAAATTGTATCTTATTTTCCTATGATTTAAAAGCAGTCTTCTAATATCATAGATCATTAATATATCGTGTGGGTTGCAAGGTCGATGACCGACCTCACAAACCCTGGTGTCAGAGTGACATAGATGATATCATAGATTGAAGTTATTTATTTTATGTAGTTTATTTGATAGGAAAAAATGCCTCAAATTGAGTTTCATTTCGATGAAGTAGTTAATCCGAGTGGAAGAAGCGATTTTATTTTAGTTTAGTTTTACTTAAATAAATATGACGAACAATGTTCGTCGATCAAATGAGAAAACGAAAAATGTCGTAAGAAAAGATCGTTATACGGTTTCTCATCAAAAAGCAACCGTCTGCAAGGTTCCTTACTCATTTGATTTATTATTCCTCGAGATTAAAACTTTGTTTCGTTGTAAAGGACGCAGAAAAACTCGGACCAGAGCATTTTCCATTAAAAGTAGAATATTTTAGGACCGTAATGTCAACCTTTAATGAGTCGAACCCAAAACTTTTTAATCCTATAAGAACGAATTTAATACAGTGACGCCAATGACTAATAAAAACTTCTTAAAATAGCTGTAGTCAGCATCAAAACTGTATGATCCATTTTTTTCGTTAATTCCAACGCTTACCAACACATTTTGCAGCTACATCAAACGCAATCGGCTTTAGTTGTCAGAAAAAACCAGTTTGTAAATCAACGATTAGTTCCGTCAAGAATACTCTGGTTTTAGGCGCTCAGCAGATGAAGGGGCGGGCAGATACGGGCAAACACGGACATTGTCCGTCAGTGTGGCCGGTATTGCGAAAATTATAGTTTTTATAAGAATGAAATTCAAACATAACATGTTTCAAAATTGCACAAAGTTTTAAACTAAATAACAATCAATCTGAATAACCTCTTCGACTGAATAACTATTCAAGCAGTTTTCCTTCGAAATCAAAGATTTTGGAAAATACGCGCATAGAAACGGAGAGTTTTTCTCATGTCAGTGACTATAATAATTAGAAAATAATTGCAGTACCGGCCACAATGGCGGACTGTCAGAACAAAAAGTCTGTCGTCTGCTGTGCCTCTAAGTGTCAAGGCTGCAAAATGTTTTGAATTTTCACCAGTGTTGTGTGAGATGGGAAAACTCCAACCATTAGGATCGCGCCATTTTTTTAGCTTGTCAAATAGAGGAATCCTATTGGCTGGAATTTTCCAGCTCACAGTTTAGCTCCCTGCCTGCTTAGCACGCTCCCTGAGAGAAAATATAACTCGGAGAAATGTCACTTTAATTGGGGAATTATGTCATTAATCTATCACCTCCAAGCGCGAAGAAATGTCAGTGGAGGAAAATGTTTAGCAAATCCACAAATTACGTTTTTGATATTTTAGACAGAGATAGCTTTACACACTAATACATGTAGCCGTCCTTGTCTTTCAAAATGTGTCGCACTGCTTGGAGGTCAAAAAAACGTGACCATGCTTAAAGTCTTTAATCTATGGGCCTAGATAAACTGACATAGCATAGCTTGCTTACCCGATGATATTTTAATGTTGAGGCGGCTATATTATAGAGCGAAGCTCGGTCGCCCAACTACAACACGTCATTAGGGTTTGACAGACGAGCAAGAAGAAACCTAAGTAAAATATCAAGTACAATACAGATTTGAACCTTTTTGCGCTCGCATTAAACTATGTTTGCTATAACAATTAGTACAGGCGTTTACACTCCAAAAACATCGAACATAAATTTTGGTAGATAGTGTCAAAAATATAAAAACAAAACACTTTACATACTAAAAAGATAAATTTTGTATGAAAGTAAATATTTTTTTGCCCGAAGGTTTTAGAACAAAAGTTGTTATATTTTGCTCGCCAGAATCGTAAAAGTTCTTACATAAACAATACTATACTACTTTCCTGCATTGTCTCTATTTTCTACAAGCATAACCACCTCTCTGGAGTGACCGTAGATCGGAGGAACCTATTAACAGCAGACACCAGAGCAATTAGTTCCTCGCCACTTCTCACTTCGATTGCTCTATACTAGTTTGTAGATATTCTATAATCTATATATTTATTATTATCATAGACCAACATGATCATTGAAGCGATCGTGGTCGAGTGGTAGTAGCTCTTTCTTGCGATCACGAAAGTTAAGCAACGTTGGCCGCGGTCAGAACCCGGATGGGTGACCGCTAGTGGCACAAAAACTAGAGCGCTTCCATGCTTCGGAACTATTCAAGCTGTTTTCCTTTCAAACCAAAGATTTTGGAAAAAACGCGCATACAAGTGGAGCGTTTTTCTCATGTCAACAGCCTTGCTCTCGTCTGCTGAGCCTCTTACACTTCACTACCTCATACAGACGTAGGTATATATGATTCCCTAGTATTTATCACGTGGTTCCTTGCTCAGTGGTACTTATCTATATAGTCACTTTCTGTCTTTCTTTTTAAAAAAATTTTAAGTATTCAAAATTTAAATGGGTGTATAAAAGATCTTTTAAAAGCAAAAAAGTAATAATTTAAATTTTTCGTAATAAGCCCACGCAGACAAAGGCACGGGTAACAACCAGTTATCCATAGTCCACATCTTGCGAAGAATATGTTTCTTCAAATAAAACAGCTTTTGTATTGCGAAATATATTTTTCATGAGATGTGTACTTAGGCGCGAGCCAGACGATAAAATTACGATTTACTGTTATGGCCCGGATCACGCCGTTGTAAATTGGCATTGCTCTGTGTAACGCCCCTGCTGAACTTGGGACTCAGGGTTGCTTGAAGGATAGGTCGACAATGTATTTGGTACTGCGATCGTCTTGTTTGTTTATAGTCTGTTTTTTTTAACAGTGCAATATTTGAATTATCATAAAGGATGTTTTATATTGGCTAGTTAAAAAGTAGTGATTTCAAACGGGGTGAACATAAATGCGGTGAACTCAAAAGATGAGGCTTGTATAGATATAATGTTACAAGGTGTGGTGACTATAGGCGTAGTAGCTATAAAGTGATGAGTACAAACGAGGTAACTATTTTACAGGAATTTTATACATGCATGCACTACTGTTTGTTATTATTGCAATGACATGTTTTTGAACTTGTGATTTCATCCATTCAAGTAGAGCACGAAAGCGAATGGCAAAAGTGTATTCTGCTTTAATTGAAAACTCGATGAGAAAAGCTGCGACTCCGCATATCAACGTCTTTACACGTTAAAAACTATTTTCCAATGAGAGCGTCTTATGTTTCGTAGTACTGCACCTTTAAAAAAAAGTCAACAAATAGGTGGGTAGCTTTTTAGTCGGGCAATAGGCACCAGACCCGTAACGTTGTGGGCGCTTTCACCGGCCATTTCGGCACTAGAGTGCACCTACACAAGATGGGTCTGTCGGATACAACTACTTGCAGAACATGTAGTGAAGAAAGCGAACGCATGGAGCATCTTTTATGCACATGCAACGCTTTGACTAGCAAGCGTATGAAGATTCTGGGTCAGGCTTATCCGACACCAGAAGACTACAGGCTCCTTCCGCTGAAATCTACATCGAAGCTCATGACGAGAATATTTGGAGACAGCGGAAGATCACAGGAGCAATAAGGCAGGGGAGGCACAAAAGATCCCATAGGGTCGAAGTGATCTGAGGTCCATTAAGGAACTCAGCCCCACGTAATAAGATAAGATAAGGTAGTCGGGCAATGACCTTAAATTCTTGTAGTGCTTAGTACAGTCCGGCTCGTCTCTCGCAGAATAACATAAGCTCATACGGTGTCTGAAGTAAGAACGGGACTGTCCATTGAGTCAAGCCTGACGTGCTTTCAACTATGCTGTCTGGCTAATAATTATTGCCCAGTAATGAGTAGCCCGTGTGGTGCAGCAAATAAAAGCACCATTCCATACATACTCGTGGGTTTCGTAAGAGGCGACTTAGGGGGAGGGAGAGGGCGCCACCTCAGCAGCGTGAGCACAACAGCTCCAAAGTTATTATTTATTTAAATTATGTAAAGTGCAGTTTCTAGTATTTTGTGTGTATAATTAGCCGGATAGTCACCTAAATCACGTGCAAAATTGTTTGTATAGTGTTCGGACAAGATTTAAATGGACAAATTGAGCATGAATATTCCTTGGTCAAATCGGTTGTTAAGTGTTAAACCAAATTTTAAAACTAAGTAAATTCTACGTGCGATTACCTGTAAGTACAGTGACACTATAATGGTGCGACTGATTGGTCACAAATAAACATTGTTTCTACAGAAACTATAAAAGTATAAATTCAGTGCCGGTTAGCGGATTCAAAATCAGTGAATAGATGTAAACAAGAGCCAGCTGACCAATCAGCTGTCTATATCAACCAGCTGTCAGCTGTACTGCCAGCGCCATCTAGTTTTGTCTAAGAAAGACTCATGAGGAGCCATCTAGCGTGAAGTAGCTGAACTTCTTAATTAAAGTACTTGAACCATCGCTAATTTGTATTGTAGTACTGCTACCCAGCACTAGATGTCACTGGATAAAAGTTCTGACGAGGATTCGTGGCGTTTTGAAGGGGCGCTAAATCAATAATTTCTAAGTTTTGACTGCGATATTATTTGTCAAAGATTAATTGTAAATTATTCTGCAAAAATGTCAAGACAATGTCCTAAGTGTAAAAGAGCGACCACAAATAAGGACGTTCTAAAATGTTCAGTATGCCTCAGTACCTATCATGTTGACTGCGCCGTGGTACCGACTAGGAAGCTTTACAATATAATGTCTAAAGAAAAAAAAAGATGCCTGGAGATGTTCTTTGTGTGTGTCAAAATCACGACCTAATTCTAATAAACTAAAGCCTCAACAACCTAATGGAACACCAATTATGAATAAAGAAACCTCAAAAGGCTGTTCTCCAGGTGGATTAACAACGACCCCAAAATTTAAAGATGACCAGGGAACCTCAAGTACTCCATTAGGATCTTCTGAAAAATTATCCTCTTCATTTGATACTTCAAAAACTAAAAGTAATCCTGAAATTTTTAGTAGGACGGTCAGCCCGTTAGAATTGCCTCGAGACCCTATTACATACAGAAAAAAAGACAAATACCAGGCCACTCAGAAAGTATTGCGAAAAATAGTTTTTTTATATGGGAGACTGGCCGGTCAGAATCTTTTTCGAAAATATGATTACTTGTAAGTAAAAATATGTGTGTTCCATTTTCAAAATTTCCCTCCACATTTTTTGCGAGCCAATTCAAAGTATCGTGTCTTACTGAAAAATGGATCTGCGCCGGGAACATTTTAGAGCTATGATTTTTTACGATTTCAAGTGTCGCCTGAAACCGGATGAATCGTTCGATAGACTTCAAATGGCATTTATGGATGAAGGCCCCTCCAAGGCAACCGTGTATCGTTGGTATAACGAATTTAGGCGCGGTCGACCAACCTTGGGGGATGAAGAAAGAAGCGGTCGCCCTTTGACGGCTATTACGGAAGAAAACGTGCTAGCAGTGAAAAATTTAATCCAAGATAATAGGCGAATTACATATCAGGAGATTCAGCACATATTAAAGATTGGATCGGGAAGCGTTCACGAGATTCTACACGGGCATCTTCGCGTGAGGAGGATAGTATCGCGCTGGGTGCCGCACTACCTCACCGACGCTCAGAAGCAGGCCCGGGTGGAATGGTGCCGTGATATGCTGAACAAATTTGAAGCAGGCTCGTCTCGGCGTGTTTACGACATCGTAACAGGTGATGAGTCCTGGATTTATCAATACGATCCAGAAACCAAGCGCCAGTCGACAGTTTGGGTGTTTCAAAATGAACCAACGCCTACCAAAGTGAAGCGATCTCGAAGCGGGGGGAAGATTTTGATCGCCAGCTTTTTTAATTTGACTGGCCACTTGGCCTCAATTCCCTTACGAGATCAAAGAAGCATCAACGCCGAATGGTATACTACCAAATGTTTACCAAAAGTTTTTTCTGTTGTGAGCAACAAGCGACCAAACACAGGGCTCCGCGGACTACTGCTCCACCACGACAATGCGCCTGCACACACCGCGCTCAAAACGAGGGACTTCCTGGACAGCACACCAGTCAAACTCCTGGGTCACCCTCCTTACAGCCCTGATCTAGCACCGTGTGACTTCTTTTTATTTCCAAAAATAAAAAATCAGCTCAAGGGGATACAATTTTCGTCGCCGGAAGATGCGCTGGCTGCGTTCGAGCAGGCTGTAAACGAGGTGTCTACGGCGGACTGGAAAAAGTGTTTTGAAAACTGGTTCAGACGCATGAATCTTTGTATAGAGGCTGGTGGAGAGTACTTTGAAAAGATTTAATAAAAATATATGTACCTGTAGAACAATTTTTTTTAGTGTCGCAAATATTTCTGAGTGTCCCACGTACGTAGTAAATATTGCAACAAGGAATTCATTTGAGACATTATCAGAAGGAGAAGATTATGAAGGGCTGGGAGACAGTACAGACACTGACAAAATGAACAGGAGCTGTCCTGATACCTATCAACATAGAGAACGATTAGAAGTTTTAACAAACAAGTTAGAAAAGTTGCAACAAGAACTAGCTATTGCCGACGAAGAAATAAAATGTTTACTAAACGAGAATCAGAAATTAAAGGAAAACCTTACAAAATCTAATAATACTATTATACATTTGAAACGAATATGTACGCCCGGGCCTAAGAAGTCAATAAGTGATAGAAAAAAAAGGCGCCATCTGTAATAAAAATACAAGAAACACACCAAAACACTTCGTGCACTATGCCCATTCGAGAAGAGATCAGAGAGTTACCTCGTACGCAGAACCAGAGTTTTGACGAATTGAACGTAGTAAAGAAGGATCAATGTGAAAGAGAGTCAAATCATAAAATTTCGGACTCTACGCCGTCCTGCACTAGAAAAATTTGTCTTATAAGCAGTAATAATAAGAATAAAATTATACAGACGGCTGAAAAAAATTTAGAATATACACAAATATGCCACTACATTTATCCTGAAGCCGGCGTTCGACAACTTTTAATAGGACTAAGTGATAAATTGAGTGACTTTACATTAGAAGACTATTGTGTGATTTTTATTGGAAATTCCGATTTTTATACCTCTACGAATTATTCAGGCATTGTTGATGATATAAGAAGTTCACTACAAAATGTACAACATACGACATACAGATATTTGCAAAATGTAAACCTATTTAATAGTCGTGTTGAAGTGTTCAACAACATGCTGTATTCTGACAATGTATTCCATAAATATGCGTATGTCCTGGATAGTAACAAGCACTTGGAATTTTCGACAAAAATGTTCAGTTTAAATAAAGGTTTCATAAATAACCGAGGATACGAGACTGTAATCTTGGACATTCATAATTTAATGGCTGATATTGATGGTTATTATACGGGAATAGCGCGAGGGAACAAGTCAATGAACAAATACGTAAAACAAGGGTTGACAACATAGAGTCACCAATACGCAATGAAAAGTTTTTTCGTGAACAACTGGCAGATCACATACAATAATATTCATGTTTTGCATCAAAATATATCGGGATTAATTAATAAATCGAATGTTTTAACAGTTTGCTTGGAGGAATTGAAAGAGGTATATAAAAACGACATTTAAAATCATATTTTCAAATCTGTGTATAATTTAATATCATTAAAATATTGAAGTGCTTGTATTTGGTGGTTTCCTTAAAGGTACGACAGTATTTTAACGTATTTTCACCAATTAATTGCAGTACTTAAACTTTAATTTATTTTTATTTTCACTGCAGTAGGTAATATAATAAGAAAAATAGAAGAAGAAGAAGAAAGAAAGATAAAATACAAATTGACATAGGTTTGACAGACAGACAGACGAAGTCGCACCATAAGGGTTCCATTTTTTGCCATTTTGGTTCAAAACTCTAAAAGACAAATTGCAAGATTTGATAACAGACAAACACCGCGACAGGTGAAACAAAATAAAAGCTTTTAATAAGTGATGCTTGCACTTAAAATTTTGATTTATGGTCGATAATTTAAAACAATGATGATTAATGAATGATTTATGTAATGACTGAACAATGTGATTAATTCAATATTAATTATCAGATTATCACCTTGTCTGGTCATTTTAATTAATGACCAATTAAGCACTTGCTCGCGCCAGTGTGGTGCCGATAAAGAATAGTACCAACCCATATCTACCCATCGGTGTCGTAAGAGGCGACTAAGGGTTTATGAACCAGAGGATGGGCAGCAGCATCTTTCTGTATATCGTACCATCTTACATACTGCGGTCAGCAACCACAGCGGTCGCCAGCCGCAACGCTTACATGCGTGGTGACTATGGTAATTCCCCTCCAAAGTATCAAGAGTTTTTGCTGTATTATGGAGGGAGTTCTCTGTCCTGTAGTTTCAATTTCAATTTATTATTCTAAAACAGTACATGTCTGTGTGCGAATACTTAATATTAAACAAATAATTTGTAAAAACAGTTTGACGGGTTCTTACCACGATATGGATTTTTGATGAGTTTCCGATATTTCGGCGCTGTTGTAGGAACAATGTGCGCGATAAACGTACGGCAATTCGCAGTGACGTAGTGAGTGTATATTGTCAAAGTGAGTTTCGATCGAGTTTCAACAGTTCCGGCAGTCACCAAAATAAAAGAACTAGAAGGAAGGTAGACAGATATGTCTGCCAATAAGTTTAACTACCCACAGACTCCAGTTCATCCGTGATCATGGTGCTTGCAACAGCGCCGAAATATCGGAAACTCATCAAAAATCCATATCGTGGTAAGAACCCGTCAAACTGTTTTTATAATAGTGTTAGTGACCGCGAAACTCTCAAACAATATATTACAAACAATAAATAATTTGTAAACAATAAACAAAAAAAATTATCAGACTATCAAATTTTAAAATACAATATTACAATGTCAAATCCTATACTATTAAACGAGCAATATTCTCGAAAACGGCTCTAAAGATTTCGATGAAATTTACCATACGGGGGTTTTCGGGAGCAAAACGTAGATCTAGCTAGGTCTCATGTGTGGGAAAATTCGTTTTCCCCGTGTTTTTAAGCATTTTTTAAGAATACCGCGCCTAGACAGAAACTTACAGCGCCATCTGTTGCCGGGTAGCATAGCTTGCTCACCCGATGATATTTTAATGTTGAAATATAGAGCGAAGCTCGGTCACCCAGGTACGAATTATTATTACAGTCAGCAGGTACTAATTATGAAATAACATGTCATTCTAACAATTAAACATCATATATAAAACTTTATCAAGGAGGAACGCTTTTAATTTATTTTTTTATCCATTGGATCTATAATTATTGTCAGTTCTAACGGTATCTTATTAAATATAGCTGGTGCCCGCGACTTCGTCTGCGCAGGTTTATAAATTGTGGCCTATGTGTTATTCGGATGTATAAGCTATATTATTGTAAAGTATCATTAAAATCCATTCAGTAGTTTTTACGTGAAAGAGTAACAAACCTCCATCCATCCATACTAACAAACTTTCGCGTTTATAATATTAGTAGGATAAGTAAGAAGGATATTTACGGCTTGATATCTAGGACTATGTGTTACAATGTCAAGATGTGGTTGAATTAAATTATTTAAATCAAGTCTTCTGATTTTTAGTCGAATATTCATATCCGATTCAGGGTGTCTACTCTCAAAGTCCGATATATCGAAACGATACTACTCGAAACATGCAAATGCATAACTTCGTCCCTTGACAATAGAATAGAATATTGGTTGGATGCAGTTTAAAAATTCATCCAACCAATATTCCACTCTATTGTCAAGAGAAGAAGTTTTGCATTTGCATGTTTCGAGTAGTATCGTTTCGATATATCGGACTTTGAGAGAAGACACCCAGATTCACATAAATCTCTATGCTTAAATATGGAACGTTATATGGCCGATATATGGCCGATATATGAACGTTATATGGGATGTGATACTTATGATGAACCACCTGTAACAGGTTGTTCCTCGTGTCCGTAGAATGTATAAAAATAAACATATATTTACAATTGGTTGGTTAACAATTCACTCAAACGGTACTGACGTTGAGACATCAAACAAACCACACATGAATTTATCCTTCCAAAGCCTACAGAACATGAGCTCTTCAGGATCCCAACAGAATTACTACCGCTTAAACTAACACCACTACTAAGCATAACTTTCATACACTTAAATGAATCCTACACGGAAACGCACTACGCTCCTGGCATGGCCAGAAACAAGCGCAATATGTGGAATGGCGTTTTTTTTAACACTTCGAAATTAATTTGATTTCGCCCAAAATTTTTAGACGTGTAGATTTCAGGGTTTTTTTTATATTTACAAACGCAACAAAAGGCTACATATTTCGATACCTTTCTGGTCCGCAGCGTGTGATCCGAAACTATGCTGGTTTTTATATGTAAATATTTTTCGATTGCTGTAAACCAAGGACGTTTATTATCGTCCTTGCTGTAAACAAAGTATTCAAAATTAAAAAACCTTTATTTAATACACGAAATCTGATTCTGACTATCGGCTTAATTTAATTTAAGGTGTAACGGCCTATATTGCACAGCGGTGGTGCAACTGCCTTCAGCGCTTAATTTTCCGGGCTCGATTCCCAGTTGGTACAGCTATTTAAGTATCTATGATAAATTACGGTTATTTATTCTCGTATCTGGATATGTTTGTAAGCATATTTGTGTACATTTGGCACCCAAGATATAATTTACATTTTTCTAGTATAGGGCTGACAGGAATTTATAATTGTTTGTTACCGCAGAAAGTTTTAATCACCTTCTACTGTAACGATGACTCTCAGCTGAAACGACTTTGATCAACAATATTATCCTTTTCCACAAATGTATTTAGACCACTTCACAAATTCGTGAGGATTCGAAATCAGATCCACGACCGTTGAATCAAATTTACATCGCACTCAGCACTTTACATTGTGTTTCTAAAAGTGACGCAACGCTCGAGGCTACGCTGCAGTGTAAGATCCACCTTACAGTAGAATACTGAATTAATAATAATAACTTGGTATTACGACCCGTACTTGCAATATAAACAGGTTCAGGTGTTCAAACAACCAGGAGTTTGAAACAGACATCCATTACCTGAGCTTTGGGCTTATTTTCTCCTACAAATTAATAACTAACTTCACTTTTTGTTTGCTTCTTATTAGCTCCGAAATTCAGATTTATATTTCGGATTTATTGTTAAAGGAAATTATAATTTATGGAGGTAAAGGACTTAAGTCGTTTAATGATGTTGTTAGTACAGTTTCAGACCCGATAAGGGGCTCTTTACATGATGACTGTAGTCCGTTCCTACTAATTTTCATTTTTAAAATACTAACTTCATTTGGATTCTGCATTCAATAAGTATTTTTGTATTGTATATTTATTTAATGGCATCACATCTCATTACAAAACGTATTTCGCCAGTATTAAAGTAAAGGAATTGTTACAAAATTATGGCGACACGCCAATGTCTAGTCCACATCTCGAAGATCGACGACGAGGAAAGCCTGTGCGCCACGATGACTCCGATAAGTTGATAGGGGAAATTATTGAAGTCACGATGAAGTCCGCTTCTCTCCATCCAAAAATCTCGGAGAATGCATGTATTCCAATCTTCTAATAGATGTTCACTTTGAAAGTCGTTTACTGCATAACACCCAATCAACATTATTCATTAAACTCTTCAATAAACAGGTAAAACTAAAATAGAAATAAAAACACGACCGCCATCTTCAAATGTTGAAAAACGACCCAATAAGTATTTTGTAAAGAATAGATGAATCTGAATGATGTCAGTGTTCGAGCTGTCAAATGGCTTCTCTTATGACACCAAGTGTCATCAAATAAAAAACAGTCAGAGCAGGCTGAGCTAAACATTCGCAGTGCGGATCGTCTCTACGCTAACTAAAATAAGCGCGGTACAAAGGTCAATTGGTGTCGATTCTGGCTGACCCAAACTAAAACTAAACTAAATTTGACAGGTGTAAAAGTGTTGCTGGCTTCGTTACTCCCTACAGACTAATAAATGACAGCATCATTTTTAGACCTGTCAAATTTAGTTTAGTTTTAGTTTGGGTCTGCCAGAATCGACACCAATGCGTCAAGCTTTAAGTAGTCTTGACTGCGCGAATAAGCATATATAATAAGCATTTTTTTTTCTCTTATGGACTAAGAGCGGGCGGATGGCAACCCTACCTCATTAGTTACCAAGATGAGACCAATATTACTATTTTTCTTCTTCTCATATTTAAGAGCCGCGCTCTTGTCGGTGGAGCAATCTCCATTTCTCTCTGTCCTCTGCCAATGATTTGACATCCTGATAAGACTCGACGTTTACCCTCTCTTTTATCTGGTCAAAATAAGTGCGTCTTGGTCTTCCTCTTCCTCTTTTGCCTTCTACTTTTCCTTCAATAAGTGTCATAAAGCGTCATGTCTTATCAGGTGTCCGACCATCGTCCCTCTTCTATTTTCGATGGTTCTCAGCAAATTTCTCTTCTCTTTAACCAAATCTAGAACTTCCTCGTTTGTCTTTTTCAGTGTCCAACTGATCCCTTCCATTCTCCTCCAACACCATCACACATACCAAAAAAATTACAAGATTTTCTCCCACTGTACAATCGTGCCAGGTTGCGCCCAGGCAACCCTGTAGATTGAGACACAACTTTTTTTTGTGCATAACCCTATATTGGTCTCAATTTGGTAAAGATAAGATAAAGATAAAGTTGCCAACCGCCTAACCTCCGTCTATTACCAAAAAATTGTATCTTATTTTCCTATGATTTAAAAGCAGTCTTCTAATATCATAGATCATTAATATATCGTGTGGGTTGCAAGGTCGATGACCGACCTCACAAACCCTGGTGTCAGAGTGACATAGATGATATCATAGATTGAAGTTATTTATTTTATGTAGTTTATTTGATAGGAAAAAATGCCTCAAATTGAGTTTCATTTCGATGAAGTAGTTAATCCGAGTGGAAGAAGCGATTTTATTTTAGTTTAGTTTTACTTAAATAAATATGACGAACAATGTTCGTCGATCAAATGAGAAAACGAAAAATGTCGTAAGAAAAGATCGTTATACGGTTTCTCATCAAAAAGCAACCGTCTGCAAGGTTCCTTACTCATTTGATTTATTATTCCTCGAGATTAAAACTTTGTTTCGTTGTAAAGGACGCAGAAAAACTCGGACCAGAGCATTTTCCATTAAAAGTAGAATATTTTAGGACCGTAATGTCAACCTTTAATGAGTCGAACCCAAAACTTTTTAATCCTATAAGAACGAATTTAATACAGTGACGCCAATGACTAATAAAAACTTCTTAAAATAGCTGTAGTCAGCATCAAAACTGTATGATCCATTTTTTTCGTTAATTCCAACGCTTACCAACACATTTTGCAGCTACATCAAACGCAATCGGCTTTAGTTGTCAGAAAAAACCAGTTTGTAAATCAACGATTAGTTCCGTCAAGAATACTCTGGTTTTAGGCGCTCAGCAGATGAAGGGGCGGGCAGATACGGGCAAACACGGACATTGTCCGTCAGTGTGGCCGGTATTGCGAAAATTATAGTTTTTATAAGAATGAAATTCAAACATAACATGTTTCAAAATTGCACAAAGTTTTAAACTAAATAACAATCAATCTGAATAACCTCTTCGACTGAATAACTATTCAAGCAGTTTTCCTTCGAAATCAAAGATTTTGGAAAATACGCGCATAGAAACGGAGAGTTTTTCTCATGTCAGTGACTATAATAATTAGAAAATAATTGCAGTACCGGCCACAATGGCGGACTGTCAGAACAAAAAGTCTGTCGTCTGCTGTGCCTCTAAGTGTCAAGGCTGCAAAATGTTTTGAATTTTCACCAGTGTTGTGTGAGATGGGAAAACTCCAACCATTAGGATCGCGCCATTTTTTTAGCTTGTCAAATAGAGGAATCCTATTGGCTGGAATTTTCCAGCTCACAGTTTAGCTCCCTGCCTGCTTAGCACGCTCCCTGAGAGAAAATATAACTCGGAGAAATGTCACTTTAATTGGGGAATTATGTCATTAATCTATCACCTCCAAGCGCGAAGAAATGTCAGTGGAGGAAAATGTTTAGCAAATCCACAAATTACGTTTTTGATATTTTAGACAGAGATAGCTTTACACACTAATACATGTAGCCGTCCTTGTCTTTCAAAATGTGTCGCACTGCTTGGAGGTCAAAAAAACGTGACCATGCTTAAAGTCTTTAATCTATGGGCCTAGATAAACTGACATAGCATAGCTTGCTTACCCGATGATATTTTAATGTTGAGGCGGCTATATTATAGAGCGAAGCTCGGTCGCCCAACTACAACACGTCATTAGGGTTTGACAGACGAGCAAGAAGAAACCTAAGTAAAATATCAAGTACAATACAGATTTGAACCTTTTTGCGCTCGCATTAAACTATGTTTGCTATAACAATTAGTACAGGCGTTTACACTCCAAAAACATCGAACATAAATTTTGGTAGATAGTGTCAAAAATATAAAAACAAAACACTTTACATACTAAAAAGATAAATTTTGTATGAAAGTAAATATTTTTTTGCCCGAAGGTTTTAGAACAAAAGTTGTTATATTTTGCTCGCCAGAATCGTAAAAGTTCTTACATAAACAATACTATACTACTTTCCTGCATTGTCTCTATTTTCTACAAGCATAACCACCTCTCTGGAGTGACCGTAGATCGGAGGAACCTATTAACAGCAGACACCAGAGCAATTAGTTCCTCGCCACTTCTCACTTCGATTGCTCTATACTAGTTTGTAGATATTCTATAATCTATATATTTATTATTATCATAGACCAACATGATCATTGAAGCGATCGTGGTCGAGTGGTAGTAGCTCTTTCTTGCGATCACGAAAGTTAAGCAACGTTGGCCGCGGTCAGAACCCGGATGGGTGACCGCTAGTGGCACAAAAACTAGAGCGCTTCCATGCTTCGGAACTATTCAAGCTGTTTTCCTTTCAAACCAAAGATTTTGGAAAAAACGCGCATACAAGTGGAGCGTTTTTCTCATGTCAACAGCCTTGCTCTCGTCTGCTGAGCCTCTTACACTTCACTACCTCATACAGACGTAGGTATATATGATTCCCTAGTATTTATCACGTGGTTCCTTGCTCAGTGGTACTTATCTATATAGTCACTTTCTGTCTTTCTTTTTAAAAAAATTTTAAGTATTCAAAATTTAAATGGGTGTATAAAAGATCTTTTAAAAGCAAAAAAGTAATAATTTAAATTTTTCGTAATAAGCCCACGCAGACAAAGGCACGGGTAACAACCAGTTATCCATAGTCCACATCTTGCGAAGAATATGTTTCTTCAAATAAAACAGCTTTTGTATTGCGAAATATATTTTTCATGAGATGTGTACTTAGGCGCGAGCCAGACGATAAAATTACGATTTACTGTTATGGCCCGGATCACGCCGTTGTAAATTGGCATTGCTCTGTGTAACGCCCCTGCTGAACTTGGGACTCAGGGTTGCTTGAAGGATAGGTCGACAATGTATTTGGTACTGCGATCGTCTTGTTTGTTTATAGTCTGTTTTTTTTAACAGTGCAATATTTGAATTATCATAAAGGATGTTTTATATTGGCTAGTTAAAAAGTAGTGATTTCAAACGGGGTGAACATAAATGCGGTGAACTCAAAAGATGAGGCTTGTATAGATATAATGTTACAAGGTGTGGTGACTATAGGCGTAGTAGCTATAAAGTGATGAGTACAAACGAGGTAACTATTTTACAGGAATTTTATACATGCATGCACTACTGTTTGTTATTATTGCAATGACATGTTTTTGAACTTGTGATTTCATCCATTCAAGTAGAGCACGAAAGCGAATGGCAAAAGTGTATTCTGCTTTAATTGAAAACTCGATGAGAAAAGCTGCGACTCCGCATATCAACGTCTTTACACGTTAAAAACTATTTTCCAATGAGAGCGTCTTATGTTTCGTAGTACTGCACCTTTAAAAAAAAGTCAACAAATAGGTGGGTAGCTTTTTAGTCGGGCAATAGGCACCAGACCCGTAACGTTGTGGGCGCTTTCACCGGCCATTTCGGCACTAGAGTGCACCTACACAAGATGGGTCTGTCGGATACAACTACTTGCAGAACATGTAGTGAAGAAAGCGAACGCATGGAGCATCTTTTATGCACATGCAACGCTTTGACTAGCAAGCGTATGAAGATTCTGGGTCAGGCTTATCCGACACCAGAAGACTACAGGCTCCTTCCGCTGAAATCTACATCGAAGCTCATGACGAGAATATTTGGAGACAGCGGAAGATCACAGGAGCAATAAGGCAGGGGAGGCACAAAAGATCCCATAGGGTCGAAGTGATCTGAGGTCCATTAAGGAACTCAGCCCCACGTAATAAGATAAGATAAGGTAGTCGGGCAATGACCTTAAATTCTTGTAGTGCTTAGTACAGTCCGGCTCGTCTCTCGCAGAATAACATAAGCTCATACGGTGTCTGAAGTAAGAACGGGACTGTCCATTGAGTCAAGCCTGACGTGCTTTCAACTATGCTGTCTGGCTAATAATTATTGCCCAGTAATGAGTAGCCCGTGTGGTGCAGCAAATAAAAGCACCATTCCATACATACTCGTGGGTTTCGTAAGAGGCGACTTAGGGGGAGGGAGAGGGCGCCACCTCAGCAGCGTGAGCACAACAGCTCCAAAGTTATTATTTATTTAAATTATGTAAAGTGCAGTTTCTAGTATTTTGTGTGTATAATTAGCCGGATAGTCACCTAAATCACGTGCAAAATTGTTTGTATAGTGTTCGGACAAGATTTAAATGGACAAATTGAGCATGAATATTCCTTGGTCAAATCGGTTGTTAAGTGTTAAACCAAATTTTAAAACTAAGTAAATTCTACGTGCGATTACCTGTAAGTACAGTGACACTATAATGGTGCGACTGATTGGTCACAAATAAACATTGTTTCTACAGAAACTATAAAAGTATAAATTCAGTGCCGGTTAGCGGATTCAAAATCAGTGAATAGATGTAAACAAGAGCCAGCTGACCAATCAGCTGTCTATATCAACCAGCTGTCAGCTGTACTGCCAGCGCCATCTAGTTTTGTCTAAGAAAGACTCATGAGGAGCCATCTAGCGTGAAGTAGCTGAACTTCTTAATTAAAGTACTTGAACCATCGCTAATTTGTATTGTAGTACTGCTACCCAGCACTAGATGTCACTGGATAAAAGTTCTGACGAGGATTCGTGGCGTTTTGAAGGGGCGCTAAATCAATAATTTCTAAGTTTTGACTGCGATATTATTTGTCAAAGATTAATTGTAAATTATTCTGCAAAAATGTCAAGACAATGTCCTAAGTGTAAAAGAGCGACCACAAATAAGGACGTTCTAAAATGTTCAGTATGCCTCAGTACCTATCATGTTGACTGCGCCGTGGTACCGACTAGGAAGCTTTACAATATAATGTCTAAAGAAAAAAAAAGATGCCTGGAGATGTTCTTTGTGTGTGTCAAAATCACGACCTAATTCTAATAAACTAAAGCCTCAACAACCTAATGGAACACCAATTATGAATAAAGAAACCTCAAAAGGCTGTTCTCCAGGTGGATTAACAACGACCCCAAAATTTAAAGATGACCAGGGAACCTCAAGTACTCCATTAGGATCTTCTGAAAAATTATCCTCTTCATTTGATACTTCAAAAACTAAAAGTAATCCTGAAATTTTTAGTAGGACGGTCAGCCCGTTAGAATTGCCTCCAGACCCTATTACATACAGAAAAAAAGACAAATACCAGGCCACTCAGAAAGTATTGCGAAAAATAGTTTTTATATATGGGAGACTGGCCGGTCAGAATCTTTTTCGAAAATATGATTACTTGTAAGTAAAAATATGTGTGTTCCATTTTCAAAATTTCCCTCCACATTTTTTGCGAGCCAATTCAAAGTATCGTGTCTTACTGAAAAATGGATCTGCGCCGGGAACATTTTAGAGCTATGATTTTTTACGATTTCAAGTGTCGCCTGAAACCGGATGAATCGTTCGATAGACTTCAAATGGCATTTATGGATGAAGGCCCCTCCAAGGCAACCGTGTATCGTTGGTATAACGAATTTAGGCGCGGTCGACCAACCTTGGGGGATGAAGAAAGAAGCGGTCGCCCTTTGACGGCTATTACGGAAGAAAACGTGCTAGCAGTGAAAAATTTAATCCAAGATAATAGGCGAATTACATATCAGGAGATTCAGCACATATTAAAGATTGGATCGGGAAGCGTTCACGAGATTCTACACGGGCATCTTCGCGTGAGGAGGATAGTATCGCGCTGGGTGCCGCACTACCTCACCGACGCTCAGAAGCAGGCCCGGGTGGAATGGTGCCGTGATATGCTGAACAAATTTGAAGCAGGCTCGTCTCGGCGTGTTTACGACATCGTAACAGGTGATGAGTCCTGGATTTATCAATACGATCCAGAAACCAAGCGCCAGTCGACAGTTTGGGTGTTTCAAAATGAACCAACGCCTACCAAAGTGAAGCGATCTCGAAGCGGGGGGAAGATTTTGATCGCCAGCTTTTTTAATTTGACTGGCCACTTGGCCTCAATTCCCTTACGAGATCAAAGAAGCATCAACGCCGAATGGTATACTACCAAATGTTTACCAAAAGTTTTTTCTGTTGTGAGCAACAAGCGACCAAACACAGGGCTCCGCGGACTACTGCTCCACCACGACAATGCGCCTGCACACACCGCGCTCAAAACGAGGGACTTCCTGGACAGCACACCAGTCAAACTCCTGAGTCACCCTCCTTACAGCCCTGATCTAGCACCGTGTGACTTCTTTTTATTTCCAAAAATAAAAAATCAGCTCAAGGGGATACAATTTTCGTCGCCGGAAGATGCGCTGGCTGCGTTCGAGCAGGCTGTAAACGAGGTGTCTACGGCGGACTGGAAAAAGTGTTTTGAAAACTGGTTCAGACGCATGAATCTTTGTATAGAGGCTGGTGGAGAGTACTTTGAAAAGATTTAATAAAAATATATGTACCTGTAGAACAATTTTTTTTAGTGTCGCAAATATTTCTGAGTGTCCCACGTACGTAGTAAATATTGCAACAAGGAATTCATTTGAGACATTATCAGAAGGAGAAGATTATGAAGGGCTGGGAGACAGTACAGACACTGACAAAATGAACAGGAGCTGTCCTGATACCTATCAACATAGAGAACGATTAGAAGTTTTAACAAACAAGTTAGAAAAGTTGCAACAAGAACTAGCTATTGCCGACGAAGAAATAAAATGTTTACTAAACGAGAATCAGAAATTAAAGGAAAACCTTACAAAATCTAATAATACTATTATACATTTGAAACGAATATGTACGCCCGGGCCTAAGAAGTCAATAAGTGATAGAAAAAAAAGGCGCCATCTGTAATAAAAATACAAGAAACACACCAAAACACTTCGTGCACTATGCCCATTCGAGAAGAGATCAGAGAGTTACCTCGTACGCAGAACCAGAGTTTTGACGAATTGAACGTAGTAAAGAAGGATCAATGTGAAAGAGAGTCAAATCATAAAATTTCGACTCTACGCCGTCCTGCACTAGAAAAATTTGTCTTATAAGCAGTAATAATAAGAATAAAATTATACAGACGGCTGAAAAAAATTTAGAATATACACAAATATGCCACTACATTTATCCTGAAGCCGGCGTTCGACAACTTTTAATAGGACTAAGTGATAAATTGAGTGACTTTACATTAGAAGACTATTGTGTGATTTTTATTGGAAATTCCGATTTTTATACCTCTACGAATTATTCAGGCATTGTTGATGATATAAGAAGTTCACTACAAAATGTACAACATACTAATGTTATATTATGCTCGCCGACATACAGATATTTGCAAAATGTAAACCTATTTAATAGTCGTGTTGAAGTGTTCAACAACATGCTGTATTCTGACAATGTATTCCATAAATATGCGTATGTCCTGGATAGTAACAAGCACTTGGAATTTTCGACAAAAATGTTCAGTTTAAATAAAGGTTTCATAAATAACCGAGGATACGAGACTGTAATCTTGGACATTCATAATTTAATGGCTGATATTGATGGTTATTATACGGGAATAGCGCGAGGGAACAAGTCAATGAACAAATACGTAAAACAAGGGTTGACAACATAGAGTCACCAATACGCAATGAAAAGTTTTTTCGTGAACAACTGGCAGATCACATACAATAATATTCATGTTTTGCATCAAAATATACCGGGATTAATTAATAAATCGAATGTTTTAACAGTTTGCTTGGAGGAATTGAAAGAGGTATATAAAAACGACATTTAAAATCATATTTTCAAATCTGTGTATAATTTAATATCATTAAAATATTGAAGTGCTTGTATTTGGTGGTTTCCTTAAAGGTACGACAGTATTTTAACGTATTTTCACCAATTAATTGCAGTACTTAAACTTTAATTTATTTTTATTTTCACTGCAGTAGGTAATATAATAAGAAAAATAGAAGAAGAAGAAGAAAGAAAGATAAAATACAAATTGACATAGGTTTGACAGACAGACAGACGAAGTCGCACCATAAGGGTTCCATTTTTTGCCATTTTGGTTCAAAACTCTAAAAGACAAATTGCAAGATTTGATAACAGACAAACACCGCGACAGGTGAAACAAAATAAAAGCTTTTAATAAGTGATGCTTGCACTTAAAATTTTGATTTATGGTCGATAATTTAAAACAATGATGATTAATGAATGATTTATGTAATGACTGAACAATGTGATTAATTCAATATTAATTATCAGATTATCACCTTGTCTGGTCATTTTAATTAATGACCAATTAAGCACTTGCTCGCGCCAGTGTGGTGCCGATAAAGAATAGTACCAACCCATATCTACCCATCGGTGTCGTAAGAGGCGACTAAGGGTTTATGAACCAGAGGATGGGCAGCAGCATCTTTCTGTATATCGTACCATCTTACATACTGCGGTCAGCAACCACAGCGGTCGCCAGCCGCAACGCTTACATGCGTGGTGACTATGGTAATTCCCCTCCAAAGTATCAAGAGTTTTTGCTGTATTATGGAGGGAGTTCTCTGTCCTGTAGTTTCAATTTCAATTTATTATTCTAAAACAGTACATGTCTGTGTGCGAATACTTAATATTAAACAAATAATTTGTAAAAACAGTTTGACGGGTTCTTACCACGATATGGATTTTTGATGAGTTTCCGATATTTCGGCGCTGTTGTAGGAACAATGTGCGCGATAAACGTACGGCAATTCGCAGTGACGTAGTGAGTGTATATTGTCAAAGTGAGTTTCGATCGAGTTTCAACAGTTCCGGCAGTCACCAAAATAAAAGAACTAGAAGGAAGGTAGACAGATATGTCTGCCAATAAGTTTAACTACCCACAGACTCCAGTTCATCCGTGATCATGGTGCTTGCAACAGCGCCGAAATATCGGAAACTCATCAAAAATCCATATCGTGGTAAGAACCCGTCAAACTGTTTTTATAATAGTGTTAGTGACCGCGAAACTCTCAAACAATATATTACAAACAATAAATAATTTGTAAACAATAAACAAAAAAAATTATCAGACTATCAAATTTTAAAATACAATATTACAATGTCAAATCCTATACTATTAAACGAGCAATATTCTCGAAAACGGCTCTAAAGATTTCGATGAAATTTACCATACGGGGGTTTTCGGGAGCAAAACGTAGATCTAGCTAGGTCTCATGTGTGGGAAAATTCGTTTTCCCCGTGTTTTTAAGCATTTTTTAAAAATACCGCGCCTAGACAGAAACTTACAGCGCCATCTGTTGCCGGGTAGCATAGCTTGCTCACCCGATGATATTTTAATGTTGAAATATAGAGCGAAGCTCGGTCACCCAGGTACGAATTATTATTACAGTCAGCAGGTACTAATTATGAAATAACATGTCATTCTAACAATTAAACATCATATATAAAACTTTATCAAGGAGGAACGCTTTTAATTTATTTTTTTATCCATTGGATCTATAATTATTGTCAGTTCTAACGGTATCTTATTAAATATAGCTGGTGCCCGCGACTTCGTCTGCGCAGGTTTATAAATTGTGGCCTATGTGTTATTCGGATGTATAAGCTATATTATTGTAAAGTATCATTAAAATCCATTCAGTAGTTTTTACGTGAAAGAGTAACAAACCTCCATCCATCCATACTAACAAACTTTCGCGTTTATAATATTAGTAGGATAAGTAAGAAGGATATTTACGGCTTGATATCTAGGACTATGTGTTACAATGTCAAGATGTGGTTGAATTAAATTATTTAAATCAAGTCTTCTGATTTTTAGTCGAATATTCATATCCGATTCAGGGTGTCTACTCTCAAAGTCCGATATATCGAAACGATACTACTCGAAACATGCAAATGCATAACTTCGTCCCTTGACAATAGAATAGAATATTGGTTGGATGCAGTTTAAAAATTCATCCAACCAATATTCCACTCTATTGTCAAGAGAAGAAGTTTTGCATTTGCATGTTTCGAGTAGTATCGTTTCGATATATCGGACTTTGAGAGAAGACACCCAGATTCACATAAATCTCTATGCTTAAATATGGAACGTTATATGGCCGATATATGGCCGATATATGAACGTTATATGGGATGTGATACTTATGATGAACCACCTGTAACAGGTTGTTCCTCGTGTCCGTAGAATGTATAAAAATAAACATATATTTACAATTGGTTGGTTAACAATTCACTCAAACGGTACTGACGTTGAGACATCAAACAAACCACACATGAATTTATCCTTCCAAAGCCTACAGAACATGAGCTCTTCAGGATCCCAACAGAATTACTACCGCTTAAACTAACACCACTACTAAGCATAACTTTCATACACTTAAATGAATCCTACACGGAAACGCACTACGCTCCTGGCATGGCCAGAAACAAGCGCAATATGTGGAATGGCGTTTTTTTAAACACTTCGAAATTAATTTAATTTCGCCCAAAATTTTTAGACGTGTAGATTTCAGGTTTTTTTTTTTTATATTTACAAACGCACCAAAAGGCTACATATTTCGATACCTTTCTGGTCCGCAGCGTGTGATCCGAAACTATGCTGGTTTTTATATGTAAATATTTTTCGATTGCTGTAAACCAAGGACGTTTATTATCGTCCTTGCTGTAAACAAAGTATTCAAAATTAAAAAAACCTTTATTTAATACACGAAATCTGATTCTGACTATCGGCTTAATTTAATTTAAGGTGTAACGGCCTATATTGCACAGCGGTGGTGCAACTGCCTTCAGCGCTTAATTTTCCGGGCTCGATTCCCAGTTGGTACAGATATTTAAGTATCTATGATAAATTACTATATTTAAGTATCTATGATAAATTACTATATTAATTTATTCTCGTATCTGGATATGTTTGTAAGCATATTTGTGTGCATTTGGCACCCAAGATATAATTTACATTTTTCTAGTATAGGGCTGACAGGAATTTATAATTGTTTGTTACCGCAGATAGTTTTAATCACCTTCTACTGTAACGATGACTCTCAGCTGAAACGACTTTGATCAACAATATCATCCTTTTCCACAAATGTATTTAGACCACTTCACAAATTCGTGAGGATTCGAAATCAGATCCACGACCGCTGAATCAAATTTACATCGCACTCAGCACTTTACATTGTGTTTCTAAAAGTGACGCAACGCTCGAGGCTACGTTAAACATTGCAGTGTAAGATCCACCTTACAGTAGAATACTGAATTAATAATAATAACTTGGTATTACGACCCGTACTTGCAATATAAACAGGTTCAGGTGTTCAAACAACCAGGAGTTTGAAACAGACATCCATTACCTGAGCTTTGGGCTTATTTTCTCCTACAAATTAATAACCAACTTCACTTTTTGTTTGCTTCTTATTAGCTCCGAAATTCAGATTTATATTTCGGATTTATTGTTAAAGGAAATTATAATTTATGGAGGTAAAGGACTTAAGTCGTTTAATGATGTTGTTAGTACAGTTTCAGACCCGATAAGGGGCTCTTTACATGATGACTGGAGTCCATTGCTACTAATTTTCATTTTTAAAATACAAACTTCATTTGGATTCTGCATTCAATAAGTATTTTTGTATTGTATATTTATTTAATGGCATCACATCTCATTACAAAACGTATTTCGCCAGTGTTAAAGTAAAGGAATTGTTACAAAATTATGGCTACACGCCAATGTCTAGTCCACATCTCGAAGATCGACGACGAGGAAAGCCTGTGCACCACGATGACTCCGATAAGTTGATAGGGGAAATTATTGAAGTCACGATGAAGTCCGCTTCTCTCCATCCAAAAATCTCGGAGAATGCATGTATTCCAATCTTCTAATAGATGTTCACTTTGAAAGTCGTTTACTGCATAACACCCAATCAACATTATTCATTAAACTCTTCAATAAACAGGTAAAACTAAAATTGAAATAAAAACACGACCGCCATCTTCAAATGTTGAAAAACGACCCAATAAGTATTTTGTAAAGAATAGATGAATCTGAATGATGTCAGTGTTCGAGCTGTCAAATGGCTTCTCTTATGACACCAAGTGTCATCAAATAAAAAACAGTCAGAGCAGGCTGAGCTAAACATTCGCAGTGCGGATCGTCTCTACGCTAACTAAAATAAGCGCGGTACAACGGTCAATTGGTGTCGATTCTGGCAGACCCAAACTAAAACTAAACTGAATTTGACTGGTGTAAAAGTGTTGCTGGCTTCGTTACTCCCTACAGGCTAATAAAAGACAGCATCATTTTTAGACCTGTCAAATTTAGTTTAGTTTTAGTTTGGGTCTGCCAGAATCGACACCAATGCGTCAAGCTTTAAGTAGTCTTGACTGCGCGAATAAGCATATATAATAAGCATTTTTTTTTCTCTTATGGACTAAGAGCGGGCGGATGGCAACCCTACCTCATTAGTTACCAAGATGAGACCAATATTACTATTTTTCTTCTTCTCATATTTAAGAGCCGCGCTCTTGTCGGTGGAGCAATCTCCATTTCTCTCTGTCCTCTGCCAATGATTTGACATCCTGATAAGACTCGACGTTTACCCTCTCTTTTATCTGGTCAAAATAAGTGCGTCTTGGTCTTCCTCTTCCTCTTTTGCCTTCTACTTTTCCTTCAATAAGTGTCATAAAGCGTCATGTCTTATCAGGTGTCCGACCATCGTCCCTCTTCTATTTTCGATGGTTCTCAGCAAATTTCTCTTCTCTTTAACCAAATCTAGAACTTCCTCGTTTGTCTTTTTCAGTGTCCAACTGATCCCTTCCATTCTCCTCCAACACCATCACACATACCAAAAAAATTACAAGATTTTCTCCCACTGTACAATCGTGCCAGGTTGCGCCCAGGCAACCCTGTAGATTGAGACACAACTTTTTTTTGTGCATAACCCTATATTGGTCTCAATTTGGTAAAGATAAGATAAAGATAAAGTTGCCAACCGCCTAACCTCCGTCTATTACCAAAAAATTGTATCTTATTTTCCTATGATTTAAAAGCAGTCTTCTAATATCATAGATCATTAATATATCGTGTGGGTTGCAAGGTCGATGACCGACCTCACAAACCCTGGTGTCAGAGTGACATAGATGATATCATAGATTGAAGTTATTTATTTTATGTAGTTTATTTGATAGGAAAAAATGCCTCAAATTGAGTTTCATTTCGATGAAGTAGTTAATCCGAGTGGAAGAAGCGATTTTATTTTAGTTTAGTTTTACTTAAATAAATATGACGAACAATGTTCGTCGATCAAATGAGAAAACGAAAAATGTCGTAAGAAAAGATCGTTATACGGTTTCTCATCAAAAAGCAACCGTCTGCAAGGTTCCTTACTCATTTGATTTATTATTCCTCGAGATTAAAACTTTGTTTCGTTGTAAAGGACGCAGAAAAACTCGGACCAGAGCATTTTCCATTAAAAGTAGAATATTTTAGGACCGTAATGTCAACCTTTAATGAGTCGAACCCAAAACTTTTTAATCCTATAAGAACGAATTTAATACAGTGACGCCAATGACTAATAAAAACTTCTTAAAATAGCTGTAGTCAGCATCAAAACTGTATGATCCATTTTTTTCGTTAATTCCAACGCTTACCAACACATTTTGCAGCTACATCAAACGCAATCGGCTTTAGTTGTCAGAAAAAACCAGTTTGTAAATCAACGATTAGTTCCGTCAAGAATACTCTGGTTTTAGGCGCTCAGCAGATGAAGGGGCGGGCAGATACGGGCAAACACGGACATTGTCCGTCAGTGTGGCCGGTATTGCGAAAATTATAGTTTTTATAAGAATGAAATTCAAACATAACATGTTTCAAAATTGCACAAAGTTTTAAACTAAATAACAATCAATCTGAATAACCTCTTCGACTGAATAACTATTCAAGCAGTTTTCCTTCGAAATCAAAGATTTTGGAAAATACGCGCATAGAAACGGAGAGTTTTTCTCATGTCAGTGACTATAATAATTAGAAAATAATTGCAGTACCGGCCACAATGGCGGACTGTCAGAACAAAAAGTCTGTCGTCTGCTGTGCCTCTAAGTGTCAAGGCTGCAAAATGTTTTGAATTTTCACCAGTGTTGTGTGAGATGGGAAAACTCCAACCATTAGGATCGCGCCATTTTTTTAGCTTGTCAAATAGAGGAATCCTATTGGCTGGAATTTTCCAGCTCACAGTTTAGCTCCCTGCCTGCTTAGCACGCTCCCTGAGAGAAAATATAACTCGGAGAAATGTCACTTTAATTGGGGAATTATGTCATTAATCTATCACCTCCAAGCGCGAAGAAATGTCAGTGGAGGAAAATGTTTAGCAAATCCACAAATTACGTTTTTGATATTTTAGACAGAGATAGCTTTACACACTAATACATGTAGCCGTCCTTGTCTTTCAAAATGTGTCGCACTGCTTGGAGGTCAAAAAAACGTGACCATGCTTAAAGTCTTTAATCTATGGGCCTAGATAAACTGACATAGCATAGCTTGCTTACCCGATGATATTTTAATGTTGAGGCGGCTATATTATAGAGCGAAGCTCGGTCGCCCAACTACAACACGTCATTAGGGTTTGACAGACGAGCAAGAAGAAACCTAAGTAAAATATCAAGTACAATACAGATTTGAACCTTTTTGCGCTCGCATTAAACTATGTTTGCTATAACAATTAGTACAGGCGTTTACACTCCAAAAACATCGAACATAAATTTTGGTAGATAGTGTCAAAAATATAAAAACAAAACACTTTACATACTAAAAAGATAAATTTTGTATGAAAGTAAATATTTTTTTGCCCGAAGGTTTTAGAACAAAAGTTGTTATATTTTGCTCGCCAGAATCGTAAAAGTTCTTACATAAACAATACTATACTACTTTCCTGCATTGTCTCTATTTTCTACAAGCATAACCACCTCTCTGGAGTGACCGTAGATCGGAGGAACCTATTAACAGCAGACACCAGAGCAATTAGTTCCTCGCCACTTCTCACTTCGATTGCTCTATACTAGTTTGTAGATATTCTATAATCTATATATTTATTATTATCATAGACCAACATGATCATTGAAGCGATCGTGGTCGAGTGGTAGTAGCTCTTTCTTGCGATCACGAAAGTTAAGCAACGTTGGCCGCGGTCAGAACCCGGATGGGTGACCGCTAGTGGCACAAAAACTAGAGCGCTTCCATGCTTCGGAACTATTCAAGCTGTTTTCCTTTCAAACCAAAGATTTTGGAAAAAACGCGCATACAAGTGGAGCGTTTTTCTCATGTCAACAGCCTTGCTCTCGTCTGCTGAGCCTCTTACACTTCACTACCTCATACAGACGTAGGTATATATGATTCCCTAGTATTTATCACGTGGTTCCTTGCTCAGTGGTACTTATCTATATAGTCACTTTCTGTCTTTCTTTTTAAAAAAATTTTAAGTATTCAAAATTTAAATGGGTGTATAAAAGATCTTTTAAAAGCAAAAAAGTAATAATTTAAATTTTTCGTAATAAGCCCACGCAGACAAAGGCACGGGTAACAACCAGTTATCCATAGTCCACATCTTGCGAAGAATATGTTTCTTCAAATAAAACAGCTTTTGTATTGCGAAATATATTTTTCATGAGATGTGTACTTAGGCGCGAGCCAGACGATAAAATTACGATTTACTGTTATGGCCCGGATCACGCCGTTGTAAATTGGCATTGCTCTGTGTAACGCCCCTGCTGAACTTGGGACTCAGGGTTGCTTGAAGGATAGGTCGACAATGTATTTGGTACTGCGATCGTCTTGTTTGTTTATAGTCTGTTTTTTTTAACAGTGCAATATTTGAATTATCATAAAGGATGTTTTATATTGGCTAGTTAAAAAGTAGTGATTTCAAACGGGGTGAACATAAATGCGGTGAACTCAAAAGATGAGGCTTGTATAGATATAATGTTACAAGGTGTGGTGACTATAGGCGTAGTAGCTATAAAGTGATGAGTACAAACGAGGTAACTATTTTACAGGAATTTTATACATGCATGCACTACTGTTTGTTATTATTGCAATGACATGTTTTTGAACTTGTGATTTCATCCATTCAAGTAGAGCACGAAAGCGAATGGCAAAAGTGTATTCTGCTTTAATTGAAAACTCGATGAGAAAAGCTGCGACTCCGCATATCAACGTCTTTACACGTTAAAAACTATTTTCCAATGAGAGCGTCTTATGTTTCGTAGTACTGCACCTTTAAAAAAAAGTCAACAAATAGGTGGGTAGCTTTTTAGTCGGGCAATAGGCACCAGACCCGTAACGTTGTGGGCGCTTTCACCGGCCATTTCGGCACTAGAGTGCACCTACACAAGATGGGTCTGTCGGATACAACTACTTGCAGAACATGTAGTGAAGAAAGCGAACGCATGGAGCATCTTTTATGCACATGCAACGCTTTGACTAGCAAGCGTATGAAGATTCTGGGTCAGGCTTATCCGACACCAGAAGACTACAGGCTCCTTCCGCTGAAATCTACATCGAAGCTCATGACGAGAATATTTGGAGACAGCGGAAGATCACAGGAGCAATAAGGCAGGGGAGGCACAAAAGATCCCATAGGGTCGAAGTGATCTGAGGTCCATTAAGGAACTCAGCCCCACGTAATAAGATAAGATAAGGTAGTCGGGCAATGACCTTAAATTCTTGTAGTGCTTAGTACAGTCCGGCTCGTCTCTCGCAGAATAACATAAGCTCATACGGTGTCTGAAGTAAGAACGGGACTGTCCATTGAGTCAAGCCTGACGTGCTTTCAACTATGCTGTCTGGCTAATAATTATTGCCCAGTAATGAGTAGCCCGTGTGGTGCAGCAAATAAAAGCACCATTCCATACATACTCGTGGGTTTCGTAAGAGGCGACTTAGGGGGAGGGAGAGGGCGCCACCTCAGCAGCGTGAGCACAACAGCTCCAAAGTTATTATTTATTTAAATTATGTAAAGTGCAGTTTCTAGTATTTTGTGTGTATAATTAGCCGGATAGTCACCTAAATCACGTGCAAAATTGTTTGTATAGTGTTCGGACAAGATTTAAATGGACAAATTGAGCATGAATATTCCTTGGTCAAATCGGTTGTTAAGTGTTAAACCAAATTTTAAAACTAAGTAAATTCTACGTGCGATTACCTGTAAGTACAGTGACACTATAATGGTGCGACTGATTGGTCACAAATAAACATTGTTTCTACAGAAACTATAAAAGTATAAATTCAGTGCCGGTTAGCGGATTCAAAATCAGTGAATAGATGTAAACAAGAGCCAGCTGACCAATCAGCTGTCTATATCAACCAGCTGTCAGCTGTACTGCCAGCGCCATCTAGTTTTGTCTAAGAAAGACTCATGAGGAGCCATCTAGCGTGAAGTAGCTGAACTTCTTAATTAAAGTACTTGAACCATCGCTAATTTGTATTGTAGTACTGCTACCCAGCACTAGATGTCACTGGATAAAAGTTCTGACGAGGATTCGTGGCGTTTTGAAGGGGCGCTAAATCAATAATTTCTAAGTTTTGACTGCGATATTATTTGTCAAAGATTAATTGTAAATTATTCTGCAAAAATGTCAAGACAATGTCCTAAGTGTAAAAGAGCGACCACAAATAAGGACGTTCTAAAATGTTCAGTATGCCTCAGTACCTATCATGTTGACTGCGCCGTGGTACCGACTAGGAAGCTTTACAATATAATGTCTAAAGAAAAAAAAAGATGCCTGGAGATGTTCTTTGTGTGTGTCAAAATCACGACCTAATTCTAATAAACTAAAGCCTCAACAACCTAATGGAACACCAATTATGAATAAAGAAACCTCAAAAGGCTGTTCTCCAGGTGGATTAACAACGACCCCAAAATTTAAAGATGACCAGGGAACCTCAAGTACTCCATTAGGATCTTCTGAAAAATTATCCTCTTCATTTGATACTTCAAAAACTAAAAGTAATCCTGAAATTTTTAGTAGGACGGTCAGCCCGTTAGAATTGCCTCCAGACCCTATTACATACAGAAAAAAAGACAAATACCAGGCCACTCAGAAAGTATTGCGAAAAATAGTTTTTATATATGGGAGACTGGCCGGTCAGAATCTTTTTCGAAAATATGATTACTTGTAAGTAAAAATATGTGTGTTCCATTTTCAAAATTTCCCTCCACATTTTTTGCGAGCCAATTCAAAGTATCGTGTCTTACTGAAAAATGGATCTGCGCCGGGAACATTTTAGAGCTATGATTTTTTACGATTTCAAGTGTCGCCTGAAACCGGATGAATCGTTCGATAGACTTCAAATGGCATTTATGGATGAAGGCCCCTCCAAGGCAACCGTGTATCGTTGGTATAACGAATTTAGGCGCGGTCGACCAACCTTGGGGGATGAAGAAAGAAGCGGTCGCCCTTTGACGGCTATTACGGAAGAAAACGTGCTAGCAGTGAAAAATTTAATCCAAGATAATAGGCGAATTACATATCAGGAGATTCAGCACATATTAAAGATTGGATCGGGAAGCGTTCACGAGATTCTACACGGGCATCTTCGCGTGAGGAGGATAGTATCGCGCTGGGTGCCGCACTACCTCACCGACGCTCAGAAGCAGGCCCGGGTGGAATGGTGCCGTGATATGCTGAACAAATTTGAAGCAGGCTCGTCTCGGCGTGTTTACGACATCGTAACAGGTGATGAGTCCTGGATTTATCAATACGATCCAGAAACCAAGCGCCAGTCGACAGTTTGGGTGTTTCAAAATGAACCAACGCCTACCAAAGTGAAGCGATCTCGAAGCGGGGGGAAGATTTTGATCGCCAGCTTTTTTAATTTGACTGGCCACTTGGCCTCAATTCCCTTACGAGATCAAAGAAGCATCAACGCCGAATGGTATACTACCAAATGTTTACCAAAAGTTTTTTCTGTTGTGAGCAACAAGCGACCAAACACAGGGCTCCGCGGACTACTGCTCCACCACGACAATGCGCCTGCACACACCGCGCTCAAAACGAGGGACTTCCTGGACAGCACACCAGTCAAACTCCTGGGTCACCCTCCTTACAGCCCTGATCTAGCACCGTGTGACTTCTTTTTATTTCCAAAAATAAAAAATCAGCTCAAGGGGATACAATTTTCGTCGCCGGAAGATGCGCTGGCTGCGTTCGAGCAGGCTGTAAACGAGGTGTCTACGGCGGACTGGAAAAAGTGTTTTGAAAACTGGTTCAGACGCATGAATCTTTGTATAGAGGCTGGTGGAGAGTACTTTGAAAAGATTTAATAAAAATATATGTACCTGTAGAACAATTTTTTTTAGTGTCGCAAATATTTCTGAGTGTCCCACGTACGTAGTAAATATTGCAACAAGGAATTCATTTGAGACATTATCAGAAGGAGAAGATTATGAAGGGCTGGGAGACAGTACAGACACTGACAAAATGAACAGGAGCTGTCCTGATACCTATCAACATAGAGAACGATTAGAAGTTTTAACAAACAAGTTAGAAAAGTTGCAACAAGAACTAGCTATTGCCGACGAAGAAATAAAATGTTTACTAAACGAGAATCAGAAATTAAAGGAAAACCTTACAAAATCTAATAATACTATTATACATTTGAAACGAATATGTACGCCCGGGCCTAAGAAGTCAATAAGTGATAGAAAAAAAAGGCGCCATCTGTAATAAAAATACAAGAAACACACCAAAACACTTCGTGCACTATGCCCATTCGAGAAGAGATCAGAGAGTTACCTCGTACGCAGAACCAGAGTTTTGACGAATTGAACGTAGTAAAGAAGGATCAATGTGAAAGAGAGTCAAATCATAAAATTTCGGACTCTACGCCGTCCTGCACTAGAAAAATTTGTCTTATAAGCAGTAATAATAAGAATAAAATTATACAGACGGCTGAAAAAAATTTAGAATATACACAAATATGCCACTACATTTATCCTGAAGCCGGCGTTCGACAACTTTTAATAGGACTAAGTGATAAATTGAGTGACTTTACATTAGAAGACTATTGTGTGATTTTTATTGGAAATTCCGATTTTTATACCTCTACGAATTATTCAGGCATTGTTGATGATATAAGAAGTTCACTACAAAATGTACAACATACGACATACAGATATTTGCAAAATGTAAACCTATTTAATAGTCGTGTTGAAGTGTTCAACAACATGCTGTATTCTGACAATGTATTCCATAAATATGCGTATGTCCTGGATAGTAACAAGCACTTGGAATTTTCGACAAAAATGTTCAGTTTAAATAAAGGTTTCATAAATAACCGAGGATACGAGACTGTAATCTTGGACATTCATAATTTAATGGCTGATATTGATGGTTATTATACGGGAATAGCGCGAGGGAACAAGTCAATGAACAAATACGTAAAACAAGGGTTGACAACATAGAGTCACCAATACGCAATGAAAAGTTTTTTCGTGAACAACTGGCAGATCACATACAATAATATTCATGTTTTGCATCAAAATATATCGGGATTAATTAATAAATCGAATGTTTTAACAGTTTGCTTGGAGGAATTGAAAGAGGTATATAAAAACGACATTTAAAATCATATTTTCAAATCTGTGTATAATTTAATATCATTAAAATATTGAAGTGCTTGTATTTGGTGGTTTCCTTAAAGGTACGACAGTATTTTAACGTATTTTCACCAATTAATTGCAGTACTTAAACTTTAATTTATTTTTATTTTCACTGCAGTAGGTAATATAATAAGAAAAATAGAAGAAGAAGAAGAAAGAAAGATAAAATACAAATTGACATAGGTTTGACAGACAGACAGACGAAGTCGCACCATAAGGGTTCCATTTTTTGCCATTTTGGTTCAAAACTCTAAAAGACAAATTGCAAGATTTGATAACAGACAAACACCGCGACAGGTGAAACAAAATAAAAGCTTTTAATAAGTGATGCTTGCACTTAAAATTTTGATTTATGGTCGATAATTTAAAACAATGATGATTAATGAATGATTTATGTAATGACTGAACAATGTGATTAATTCAATATTAATTATCAGATTATCACCTTGTCTGGTCATTTTAATTAATGACCAATTAAGCACTTGCTCGCGCCAGTGTGGTGCCGATAAAGAATAGTACCAACCCATATCTACCCATCGGTGTCGTAAGAGGCGACTAAGGGTTTATGAACCAGAGGATGGGCAGCAGCATCTTTCTGTATATCGTACCATCTTACATACTGCGGTCAGCAACCACAGCGGTCGCCAGCCGCAACGCTTACATGCGTGGTGACTATGGTAATTCCCCTCCAAAGTATCAAGAGTTTTTGCTGTATTATGGAGGGAGTTCTCTGTCCTGTAGTTTCAATTTCAATTTATTATTCTAAAACAGTACATGTCTGTGTGCGAATACTTAATATTAAACAAATAATTTGTAAAAACAGTTTGACGGGTTCTTACCACGATATGGATTTTTGATGAGTTTCCGATATTTCGGCGCTGTTGTAGGAACAATGTGCGCGATAAACGTACGGCAATTCGCAGTGACGTAGTGAGTGTATATTGTCAAAGTGAGTTTCGATCGAGTTTCAACAGTTCCGGCAGTCACCAAAATAAAAGAACTAGAAGGAAGGTAGACAGATATGTCTGCCAATAAGTTTAACTACCCACAGACTCCAGTTCATCCGTGATCATGGTGCTTGCAACAGCGCCGAAATATCGGAAACTCATCAAAAATCCATATCGTGGTAAGAACCCGTCAAACTGTTTTTATAATAGTGTTAGTGACCGCGAAACTCTCAAACAATATATTACAAACAATAAATAATTTGTAAACAATAAACAAAAAAAATTATCAGACTATCAAATTTTAAAATACAATATTACAATGTCAAATCCTATACTATTAAACGAGCAATATTCTCGAAAACGGCTCTAAAGATTTCGATGAAATTTACCATACGGGGGTTTTCGGGAGCAAAACGTAGATCTAGCTAGGTCTCATGTGTGGGAAAATTCGTTTTCCCCGTGTTTTTAAGCATTTTTTAAGAATACCGCGCCTAGACAGAAACTTACAGCGCCATCTGTTGCCGGGTAGCATAGCTTGCTCACCCGATGATATTTTAATGTTGAAATATAGAGCGAAGCTCGGTCACCCAGGTACGAATTATTATTACAGTCAGCAGGTACTAATTATGAAATAACATGTCATTCTAACAATTAAACATCATATATAAAACTTTATCAAGGAGGAACGCTTTTAATTTATTTTTTTATCCATTGGATCTATAATTATTGTCAGTTCTAACGGTATCTTATTAAATATAGCTGGTGCCCGCGACTTCGTCTGCGCAGGTTTATAAATTGTGGCCTATGTGTTATTCGGATGTATAAGCTATATTATTGTAAAGTATCATTAAAATCCATTCAGTAGTTTTTACGTGAAAGAGTAACAAACCTCCATCCATCCATACTAACAAACTTTCGCGTTTATAATATTAGTAGGATAAGTAAGAAGGATATTTACGGCTTGATATCTAGGACTATGTGTTACAATGTCAAGATGTGGTTGAATTAAATTATTTAAATCAAGTCTTCTGATTTTTAGTCGAATATTCATATCCGATTCAGGGTGTCTACTCTCAAAGTCCGATATATCGAAACGATACTACTCGAAACATGCAAATGCATAACTTCGTCCCTTGACAATAGAATAGAATATTGGTTGGATGCAGTTTAAAAATTCATCCAACCAATATTCCACTCTATTGTCAAGAGAAGAAGTTTTGCATTTGCATGTTTCGAGTAGTATCGTTTCGATATATCGGACTTTGAGAGAAGACACCCAGATTCACATAAATCTCTATGCTTAAATATGGAACGTTATATGGCCGATATATGGCCGATATATGAACGTTATATGGGATGTGATACTTATGATGAACCACCTGTAACAGGTTGTTCCTCGTGTCCGTAGAATGTATAAAAATAAACATATATTTACAATTGGTTGGTTAACAATTCACTCAAACGGTACTGACGTTGAGACATCAAACAAACCACACATGAATTTATCCTTCCAAAGCCTACAGAACATGAGCTCTTCAGGATCCCAACAGAATTACTACCGCTTAAACTAACACCACTACTAAGCATAACTTTCATACACTTAAATGAATCCTACACGGAAACGCACTACGCTCCTGGCATGGCCAGAAACAAGCGCAATATGTGGAATGGCGTTTTTTTTAACACTTCGAAATTAATTTGATTTCGCCCAAAATTTTTAGACGTGTAGATTTCAGGGTTTTTTTTATATTTACAAACGCAACAAAAGGCTACATATTTCGATACCTTTCTGGTCCGCAGCGTGTGATCCGAAACTATGCTGGTTTTTATATGTAAATATTTTTCGATTGCTGTAAACCAAGGACGTTTATTATCGTCCTTGCTGTAAACAAAGTATTCAAAATTAAAAAACCTTTATTTAATACACGAAATCTGATTCTGACTATCGGCTTAATTTAATTTAAGGTGTAACGGCCTATATTGCACAGCGGTGGTGCAACTGCCTTCAGCGCTTAATTTTCCGGGCTCGATTCCCAGTTGGTACAGCTATTTAAGTATCTATGATAAATTACGGTTATTTATTCTCGTATCTGGATATGTTTGTAAGCATATTTGTGTACATTTGGCACCCAAGATATAATTTACATTTTTCTAGTATAGGGCTGACAGGAATTTATAATTGTTTGTTACCGCAGAAAGTTTTAATCACCTTCTACTGTAACGATGACTCTCAGCTGAAACGACTTTGATCAACAATATTATCCTTTTCCACAAATGTATTTAGACCACTTCACAAATTCGTGAGGATTCGAAATCAGATCCACGACCGTTGAATCAAATTTACATCGCACTCAGCACTTTACATTGTGTTTCTAAAAGTGACGCAACGCTCGAGGCTACGCTGCAGTGTAAGATCCACCTTACAGTAGAATACTGAATTAATAATAATAACTTGGTATTACGACCCGTACTTGCAATATAAACAGGTTCAGGTGTTCAAACAACCAGGAGTTTGAAACAGACATCCATTACCTGAGCTTTGGGCTTATTTTCTCCTACAAATTAATAACTAACTTCACTTTTTGTTTGCTTCTTATTAGCTCCGAAATTCAGATTTATATTTCGGATTTATTGTTAAAGGAAATTATAATTTATGGAGGTAAAGGACTTAAGTCGTTTAATGATGTTGTTAGTACAGTTTCAGACCCGATAAGGGGCTCTTTACATGATGACTGTAGTCCGTTCCTACTAATTTTCATTTTTAAAATACTAACTTCATTTGGATTCTGCATTCAATAAGTATTTTTGTATTGTATATTTATTTAATGGCATCACATCTCATTACAAAACGTATTTCGCCAGTATTAAAGTAAAGGAATTGTTACAAAATTATGGCGACACGCCAATGTCTAGTCCACATCTCGAAGATCGACGACGAGGAAAGCCTGTGCGCCACGATGACTCCGATAAGTTGATAGGGGAAATTATTGAAGTCACGATGAAGTCCGCTTCTCTCCATCCAAAAATCTCGGAGAATGCATGTATTCCAATCTTCTAATAGATGTTCACTTTGAAAGTCGTTTACTGCATAACACCCAATCAACATTATTCATTAAACTCTTCAATAAACAGGTAAAACTAAAATAGAAATAAAAACACGACCGCCATCTTCAAATGTTGAAAAACGACCCAATAAGTATTTTGTAAAGAATAGATGAATCTGAATGATGTCAGTGTTCGAGCTGTCAAATGGCTTCTCTTATGACACCAAGTGTCATCAAATAAAAAACAGTCAGAGCAGGCTGAGCTAAACATTCGCAGTGCGGATCGTCTCTACGCTAACTAAAATAAGCGCGGTACAAAGGTCAATTGGTGTCGATTCTGGCTGACCCAAACTAAAACTAAACTAAATTTGACAGGTGTAAAAGTGTTGCTGGCTTCGTTACTCCCTACAGACTAATAAATGACAGCATCATTTTTAGACCTGTCAAATTTAGTTTAGTTTTAGTTTGGGTCTGCCAGAATCGACACCAATGCGTCAAGCTTTAAGTAGTCTTGACTGCGCGAATAAGCATATATAATAAGCATTTTTTTTTCTCTTATGGACTAAGAGCGGGCGGATGGCAACCCTACCTCATTAGTTACCAAGATGAGACCAATATTACTATTTTTCTTCTTCTCATATTTAAGAGCCGCGCTCTTGTCGGTGGAGCAATCTCCATTTCTCTCTGTCCTCTGCCAATGATTTGACATCCTGATAAGACTCGACGTTTACCCTCTCTTTTATCTGGTCAAAATAAGTGCGTCTTGGTCTTCCTCTTCCTCTTTTGCCTTCTACTTTTCCTTCAATAAGTGTCATAAAGCGTCATGTCTTATCAGGTGTCCGACCATCGTCCCTCTTCTATTTTCGATGGTTCTCAGCAAATTTCTCTTCTCTTTAACCAAATCTAGAACTTCCTCGTTTGTCTTTTTCAGTGTCCAACTGATCCCTTCCATTCTCCTCCAACACCATCACACATACCAAAAAAATTACAAGATTTTCTCCCACTGTACAATCGTGCCAGGTTGCGCCCAGGCAACCCTGTAGATTGAGACACAACTTTTTTTTGTGCATAACCCTATATTGGTCTCAATTTGGTAAAGATAAGATAAAGATAAAGTTGCCAACCGCCTAACCTCCGTCTATTACCAAAAAATTGTATCTTATTTTCCTATGATTTAAAAGCAGTCTTCTAATATCATAGATCATTAATATATCGTGTGGGTTGCAAGGTCGATGACCGACCTCACAAACCCTGGTGTCAGAGTGACATAGATGATATCATAGATTGAAGTTATTTATTTTATGTAGTTTATTTGATAGGAAAAAATGCCTCAAATTGAGTTTCATTTCGATGAAGTAGTTAATCCGAGTGGAAGAAGCGATTTTATTTTAGTTTAGTTTTACTTAAATAAATATGACGAACAATGTTCGTCGATCAAATGAGAAAACGAAAAATGTCGTAAGAAAAGATCGTTATACGGTTTCTCATCAAAAAGCAACCGTCTGCAAGGTTCCTTACTCATTTGATTTATTATTCCTCGAGATTAAAACTTTGTTTCGTTGTAAAGGACGCAGAAAAACTCGGACCAGAGCATTTTCCATTAAAAGTAGAATATTTTAGGACCGTAATGTCAACCTTTAATGAGTCGAACCCAAAACTTTTTAATCCTATAAGAACGAATTTAATACAGTGACGCCAATGACTAATAAAAACTTCTTAAAATAGCTGTAGTCAGCATCAAAACTGTATGATCCATTTTTTTCGTTAATTCCAACGCTTACCAACACATTTTGCAGCTACATCAAACGCAATCGGCTTTAGTTGTCAGAAAAAACCAGTTTGTAAATCAACGATTAGTTCCGTCAAGAATACTCTGGTTTTAGGCGCTCAGCAGATGAAGGGGCGGGCAGATACGGGCAAACACGGACATTGTCCGTCAGTGTGGCCGGTATTGCGAAAATTATAGTTTTTATAAGAATGAAATTCAAACATAACATGTTTCAAAATTGCACAAAGTTTTAAACTAAATAACAATCAATCTGAATAACCTCTTCGACTGAATAACTATTCAAGCAGTTTTCCTTCGAAATCAAAGATTTTGGAAAATACGCGCATAGAAACGGAGAGTTTTTCTCATGTCAGTGACTATAATAATTAGAAAATAATTGCAGTACCGGCCACAATGGCGGACTGTCAGAACAAAAAGTCTGTCGTCTGCTGTGCCTCTAAGTGTCAAGGCTGCAAAATGTTTTGAATTTTCACCAGTGTTGTGTGAGATGGGAAAACTCCAACCATTAGGATCGCGCCATTTTTTTAGCTTGTCAAATAGAGGAATCCTATTGGCTGGAATTTTCCAGCTCACAGTTTAGCTCCCTGCCTGCTTAGCACGCTCCCTGAGAGAAAATATAACTCGGAGAAATGTCACTTTAATTGGGGAATTATGTCATTAATCTATCACCTCCAAGCGCGAAGAAATGTCAGTGGAGGAAAATGTTTAGCAAATCCACAAATTACGTTTTTGATATTTTAGACAGAGATAGCTTTACACACTAATACATGTAGCCGTCCTTGTCTTTCAAAATGTGTCGCACTGCTTGGAGGTCAAAAAAACGTGACCATGCTTAAAGTCTTTAATCTATGGGCCTAGATAAACTGACATAGCATAGCTTGCTTACCCGATGATATTTTAATGTTGAGGCGGCTATATTATAGAGCGAAGCTCGGTCGCCCAACTACAACACGTCATTAGGGTTTGACAGACGAGCAAGAAGAAACCTAAGTAAAATATCAAGTACAATACAGATTTGAACCTTTTTGCGCTCGCATTAAACTATGTTTGCTATAACAATTAGTACAGGCGTTTACACTCCAAAAACATCGAACATAAATTTTGGTAGATAGTGTCAAAAATATAAAAACAAAACACTTTACATACTAAAAAGATAAATTTTGTATGAAAGTAAATATTTTTTTGCCCGAAGGTTTTAGAACAAAAGTTGTTATATTTTGCTCGCCAGAATCGTAAAAGTTCTTACATAAACAATACTATACTACTTTCCTGCATTGTCTCTATTTTCTACAAGCATAACCACCTCTCTGGAGTGACCGTAGATCGGAGGAACCTATTAACAGCAGACACCAGAGCAATTAGTTCCTCGCCACTTCTCACTTCGATTGCTCTATACTAGTTTGTAGATATTCTATAATCTATATATTTATTATTATCATAGACCAACATGATCATTGAAGCGATCGTGGTCGAGTGGTAGTAGCTCTTTCTTGCGATCACGAAAGTTAAGCAACGTTGGCCGCGGTCAGAACCCGGATGGGTGACCGCTAGTGGCACAAAAACTAGAGCGCTTCCATGCTTCGGAACTATTCAAGCTGTTTTCCTTTCAAACCAAAGATTTTGGAAAAAACGCGCATACAAGTGGAGCGTTTTTCTCATGTCAACAGCCTTGCTCTCGTCTGCTGAGCCTCTTACACTTCACTACCTCATACAGACGTAGGTATATATGATTCCCTAGTATTTATCACGTGGTTCCTTGCTCAGTGGTACTTATCTATATAGTCACTTTCTGTCTTTCTTTTTAAAAAAATTTTAAGTATTCAAAATTTAAATGGGTGTATAAAAGATCTTTTAAAAGCAAAAAAGTAATAATTTAAATTTTTCGTAATAAGCCCACGCAGACAAAGGCACGGGTAACAACCAGTTATCCATAGTCCACATCTTGCGAAGAATATGTTTCTTCAAATAAAACAGCTTTTGTATTGCGAAATATATTTTTCATGAGATGTGTACTTAGGCGCGAGCCAGACGATAAAATTACGATTTACTGTTATGGCCCGGATCACGCCGTTGTAAATTGGCATTGCTCTGTGTAACGCCCCTGCTGAACTTGGGACTCAGGGTTGCTTGAAGGATAGGTCGACAATGTATTTGGTACTGCGATCGTCTTGTTTGTTTATAGTCTGTTTTTTTTAACAGTGCAATATTTGAATTATCATAAAGGATGTTTTATATTGGCTAGTTAAAAAGTAGTGATTTCAAACGGGGTGAACATAAATGCGGTGAACTCAAAAGATGAGGCTTGTATAGATATAATGTTACAAGGTGTGGTGACTATAGGCGTAGTAGCTATAAAGTGATGAGTACAAACGAGGTAACTATTTTACAGGAATTTTATACATGCATGCACTACTGTTTGTTATTATTGCAATGACATGTTTTTGAACTTGTGATTTCATCCATTCAAGTAGAGCACGAAAGCGAATGGCAAAAGTGTATTCTGCTTTAATTGAAAACTCGATGAGAAAAGCTGCGACTCCGCATATCAACGTCTTTACACGTTAAAAACTATTTTCCAATGAGAGCGTCTTATGTTTCGTAGTACTGCACCTTTAAAAAAAAGTCAACAAATAGGTGGGTAGCTTTTTAGTCGGGCAATAGGCACCAGACCCGTAACGTTGTGGGCGCTTTCACCGGCCATTTCGGCACTAGAGTGCACCTACACAAGATGGGTCTGTCGGATACAACTACTTGCAGAACATGTAGTGAAGAAAGCGAACGCATGGAGCATCTTTTATGCA
Organism: Athrips mouffetella; assembly: GCA_947532105.1. NCBI lineage: Eukaryota > Metazoa > Arthropoda > Insecta > Lepidoptera > Gelechiidae > Athrips > Athrips mouffetella. The sequence continues at coordinate 2,947,513 of OX383958.1, forward strand.
CATGCAACGCTTTGACTAGCAAGCGTATGAAGATTCTGGGTCAGGCTTATCCGACACCAGAAGACTACAGGCTCCTTCCGCTGAAATCTACATCGAAGCTCATGACGAGAATATTTGGAGACAGCGGAAGATCACAGGAGCAATAAGGCAGGGGAGGCACAAAAGATCCCATAGGGTCGAAGTGATCTGAGGTCCATTAAGGAACTCAGCCCCACGTAATAAGATAAGATAAGGTAGTCGGGCAATGACCTTAAATTCTTGTAGTGCTTAGTACAGTCCGGCTCGTCTCTCGCAGAATAACATAAGCTCATACGGTGTCTGAAGTAAGAACGGGACTGTCCATTGAGTCAAGCCTGACGTGCTTTCAACTATGCTGTCTGGCTAATAATTATTGCCCAGTAATGAGTAGCCCGTGTGGTGCAGCAAATAAAAGCACCATTCCATACATACTCGTGGGTTTCGTAAGAGGCGACTTAGGGGGAGGGAGAGGGCGCCACCTCAGCAGCGTGAGCACAACAGCTCCAAAGTTATTATTTATTTAAATTATGTAAAGTGCAGTTTCTAGTATTTTGTGTGTATAATTAGCCGGATAGTCACCTAAATCACGTGCAAAATTGTTTGTATAGTGTTCGGACAAGATTTAAATGGACAAATTGAGCATGAATATTCCTTGGTCAAATCGGTTGTTAAGTGTTAAACCAAATTTTAAAACTAAGTAAATTCTACGTGCGATTACCTGTAAGTACAGTGACACTATAATGGTGCGACTGATTGGTCACAAATAAACATTGCTTCTACAGAAACTATAAAAGTATAAATTCAGTGCCGGTTAGCGGATTCAAAATCAGTGAATAGATGTAAACAAGAGCCAGCTGACCAATCAGCTGTCTATATCAACCAGCTGTCAGCTGTACTGCCAGCGCCATCTAGTTTTGTCTAAGAAAGACTCATGAGGAGCCATCTAGCGTGAAGTAGCTGAACTTCTTAATTAAAGTACTTGAACCATCGCTAATTTGTATTGTAGTACTGCTACCCAGCACTAGATGTCACTGGATAAAAGTTCTGACGAGGATTCGTGGCGTTTTGAAGGGGCGCTAAATCAATAATTTCTAAGTTTTGACTGCGATATTATTTGTCAAAGATTAATTGTAAATTATTCTGCAAAAATGTCAAGACAATATCCTAAGTGTAAAAGAGCGACCACAAATAAGGACGTTCTAAAATGTTCAGTATGCCTCAGTACCTATCATGTTGACTGCGCCGTGGTACCGACTAGGAAGCTTTACAATATAATGTCTAAAGAAAAAAAAAGATGCCTGGAGATGTTCTTTGTGTGTGTCAAAATCACGACCTAATTCTAATAAACTAAAGCCTCAACAACCTAATGGAACACCAATTATGAATAAAGAAACCTCAAAAGGCTGTTCTCCAGGTGGATTAACAACGACCCCAAAATTTAAAGATGACCAGGGAACCTCAAGTACTCCATTAGGATCTTCTGAAAAATTATCCTCTTCATTTGATACTTCAAAAACTAAAAGTAATCCTGAAATTTTTAGTAGGACGGTCAGCCCGTTAGAATTGCCTCCAGACCCTATTACATACAGAAAAAAAGACAAATACCAGGCCACTCAGAAAGTATTGCGAAAAATAGTTTTTATATATGGGAGACTGGCCGGTCAGAATCTTTTTCGAAAATATGATTACTTGTAAGTAAAAATATGTGTGTTCCATTTTCAAAATTTCCCTCCACATTTTTTGCGAGCCAATTCAAAGTATCGTGTCTTACTGAAAAATGGATCTGCGCCGGGAACATTTTAGAGCTATGATTTTTTACGATTTCAAGTGTCGCCTGAAACCGGATGAATCGTTCGATAGACTTCAAATGGCATTTATGGATGAAGGCCCCTCCAAGGCAACCGTGTATCGTTGGTATAACGAATTTAGGCGCGGTCGACCAACCTTGGGGGATGAAGAAAGAAGCGGTCGCCCTTTGACGGCTATTACGGAAGAAAACGTGCTAGCAGTGAAAAATTTAATCCAAGATAATAGGCGAATTACATATCAGGAGATTCAGCACATATTAAAGATTGGATCGGGAAGCGTTCACGAGATTCTACACGGGCATCTTCGCGTGAGGAGGATAGTATCGCGCTGGGTGCCGCACTACCTCACCGACGCTCAGAAGCAGGCCCGGGTGGAATGGTGCCGTGATATGCTGAACAAATTTGAAGCAGGCTCGTCTCGGCGTGTTTACGACATCGTAACAGGTGATGAGTCCTGGATTTATCAATACGATCCAGAAACCAAGCGCCAGTCGACAGTTTGGGTGTTTCAAAATGAACCAACGCCTACCAAAGTGAAGCGATCTCGAAGCGGGGGGAAGATTTTGATCGCCAGCTTTTTTAATTTGACTGGCCACTTGGCCTCAATTCCCTTACGAGATCAAAGAAGCATCAACGCCGAATGGTATACTACCAAATGTTTACCAAAAGTTTTTTCTGTTGTGAGCAACAAGCGACCAAACACAGGGCTCCGCGGACTACTGCTCCACCACGACAATGCGCCTGCACACACCGCGCTCAAAACGAGGGACTTCCTGGACAGCACACCAGTCAAACTCCTGGGTCACCCTCCTTACAGCCCTGATCTAGCACCGTGTGACTTCTTTTTATTTCCAAAAATAAAAAATCAGCTCAAGGGGATACAATTTTCGTCGCCGGAAGATGCGCTGGCTGCGTTCGAGCAGGCTGTAAACGAGGTGTCTACGGCGGACTGGAAAAAGTGTTTTGAAAACTGGTTCAGACGCATGAATCTTTGTATAGAGGCTGGTGGAGAGTACTTTGAAAAGATTTAATAAAAATATATGTACCTGTAGAACAATTTTTTTTAGTGTCGCAAATATTTCTGAGTGTCCCACGTACGTAGTAAATATTGCAACAAGGAATTCATTTGAGACATTATCAGAAGGAGAAGATTATGAAGGGCTGGGAGACAGTACAGACACTGACAAAATGAACAGGAGCTGTCCTGATACCTATCAACATAGAGAACGATTAGAAGTTTTAACAAACAAGTTAGAAAAGTTGCAACAAGAACTAGCTATTGCCGACGAAGAAATAAAATGTTTACTAAACGAGAATCAGAAATTAAAGGAAAACCTTACAAAATCTAATAATACTATTATACATTTGAAACGAATATGTACGCCCGGGCCTAAGAAGTCAATAAGTGATAGAAAAAAAAGGCGCCATCTGTAATAAAAATACAAGAAACACACCAAAACACTTCGTGCACTATGCCCATTCGAGAAGAGATCAGAGAGTTACCTCGTACGCAGAACCAGAGTTTTGACGAATTGAACGTAGTAAAGAAGGATCAATGTGAAAGAGAGTCAAATCATAAAATTTCGGACTCTACGCCGTCCTGCACTAGAAAAATTTGTCTTATAAGCAGTAATAATAAGAATAAAATTATACAGACGGCTGAAAAAAATTTAGAATATACACAAATATGCCACTACATTTATCCTGAAGCCGGCGTTCGACAACTTTTAATAGGACTAAGTGATAAATTGAGTGACTTTACATTAGAAGACTATTGTGTGATTTTTATTGGAAATTCCGATTTTTATACCTCTACGAATTATTCAGGCATTGTTGATGATATAAGAAGTTCACTACAAAATGTACAACATACGACATACAGATATTTGCAAAATGTAAACCTATTTAATAGTCGTGTTGAAGTGTTCAAAACCTTTATTTAATACACGAAATCTGATTCTGACTATCGGCTTAATTTAATTTAAGGTGTAACGGCCTATATTGCACAGCGGTGGTGCAACTGCCTTCAGCGCTTAATTTTCCGGGCTCGATTCCCAGTTGGTACAGATATTTAAGTATCTATGATAAATTACTATATTTAAGTATCTATGATAAATTACTATATTAATTTATTCTCGTATCTGGATATGTTTGTAAGCATATTTGTGTGCATTTGGCACCCAAGATATAATTTACATTTTTCTAGTATAGGGCTGACAGGAATTTATAATTGTTTGTTACCGCAGATAGTTTTAATCACCTTCTACTGTAACGATGACTCTCAGCTGAAACGACTTTGATCAACAATATCATCCTTTTCCACAAATGTATTTAGACCACTTCACAAATTCGTGAGGATTCGAAATCAGATCCACGACCGCTGAATCAAATTTACATCGCACTCAGCACTTTACATTGTGTTTCTAAAAGTGACGCAACGCTCGAGGCTACGTTAAACATTGCAGTGTAAGATCCACCTTACAGTAGAATACTGAATTAATAATAATAACTTGGTATTACGACCCGTACTTGCAATATAAACAGGTTCAGGTGTTCAAACAACCAGGAGTTTGAAACAGACATCCATTACCTGAGCTTTGGGCTTATTTTCTCCTACAAATTAATAACCAACTTCACTTTTTGTTTGCTTCTTATTAGCTCCGAAATTCAGATTTATATTTCGGATTTATTGTTAAAGGAAATTATAATTTATGGAGGTAAAGGACTTAAGTCGTTTAATGATGTTGTTAGTACAGTTTCAGACCCGATAAGGGGCTCTTTACATGATGACTGGAGTCCATTGCTACTAATTTTCATTTTTAAAATACAAACTTCATTTGGATTCTGCATTCAATAAGTATTTTTGTATTGTATATTTATTTAATGGCATCACATCTCATTACAAAACGTATTTCGCCAGTGTTAAAGTAAAGGAATTGTTACAAAATTATGGCTACACGCCAATGTCTAGTCCACATCTCGAAGATCGACGACGAGGAAAGCCTGTGCACCACGATGACTCCGATAAGTTGATAGGGGAAATTATTGAAGTCACGATGAAGTCCGCTTCTCTCCATCCAAAAATCTCGGAGAATGCATGTATTCCAATCTTCTAATAGATGTTCACTTTGAAAGTCGTTTACTGCATAACACCCAATCAACATTATTCATTAAACTCTTCAATAAACAGGTAAAACTAAAATTGAAATAAAAACACGACCGCCATCTTCAAATGTTGAAAAACGACCCAATAAGTATTTTGTAAAGAATAGATGAATCTGAATGATGTCAGTGTTTGAGCTGTCAAATGGCTTTTCTTATGACACCAAGTGTCATCAAATAAAAAACAATCAGAGAAAGCTGAGCTACTACGCTAACTAAAATAAGCGCGGTACAACGGTCAATTGGTGTCGATTCTGGCAGACCTAAACTAAAACTAAACTAAATTTGACAGGTGTAAAAGTGTTGCTGGCTTCGTTACTCCCTACAGACTAATAAAAGATTTTTAGACCTGTCAAATTTAGTTTAGTTTTAGTTTGGGTCTGCCAGAATCGACACCAATGCGTCAAGCTTTAAGTAGTCTTGACTGCGCGAATAAGCATATATAATAAGCATTTTTTTTCTCTTATGGACTAAGAGCGGGCGGATGGCAATCCTACCTCATTAGTTACCAAGATGAGACCAATATTACTATACACATACCAAAAAAATTACAATATTTTTTCCCACTGTACAATCGTGCCAGGTTGCGCCCAGGCAACCCTGTAGATTGAGACACAACTTTTTTTTGTGCATAACCCTATATTGGTCTCAAGTTGGTAATCGATGAGATAGAGTTGCCAACCGCCTAACCTCCTCCTAAAATTGTATATTATTTTTCTGTGATTTAAAAGCAGTCTTCTAATATCATAGATCATCAATATATCGTGTGGGTTGCAAGGTCGATGACCGACCTCACAAACCCTGGTGTCAGAGTGACATAGATGATATTATAGATTGAAGTTATTTATTTTATGTAGTTTATTTGATAGGAAAAAATGCCTCAAATTGAGTTTCATTTCGATGAAGTAGTTAATCCGAGTGGAAGAAGCGATTTTATTTTAGTTTAGATTTACTTAAATAAAAATATGACAAACAATGTTCGTCAATCGAATGAGACAACAAAAAATGTCGTAAGAAAAGATCGTTATACCGTTTCTCATCAAAAAGCAACCGTCTGCAAGGTCCCTTACTCATTTGATTTATTATTCCTCGAGATTAAAACTTTGTTTCGTTGTAAAGGACGCAGAAAAACTCGGACCAGAGCATTTTCCATTAAAAGTAGAATATTTTAGGACCGTAATGTCAACCTTTAATGAGTCGAACCCAAAACTTTTTAATCCTATAAGAACGAATTTAATACAGTGACGCCAATGATTAATAAAAACTTCTTAAAATAACTGTAGTCAGCATCAAAACTGGATATGATCCTTTTTTTCGTTAATTCCAACGCTTACCAACACATTTTGCAGCTACATCAAACGCAATCGGCTTTAGCTGTCAGAAAAAACCAGTTTGTAAATCAACGATTAGTTCCGTCAAGAATACTCTGGTTTTAGGCGCTCAGCAGATGAAGGGGCGGGCAGATACGGGCAGACACGGACATTGTCCGTCAGTGTGGCCGGTATTACGAAAATTATAGTTTTTATAAGAATAAAATTCAAACATAACATGTTTCAAAATTGCACAAAGTTTTAAACTAAATAACAGTCAATCTGAATAACCTCTTCGACTGAATAACTATTCAAGCAGTTTTCCTTCGAAATCAAAGATTTTGGAAAATACGCGCATAGAAACGGAGAGTTTTTCTCATGTCAGTGACTATAATAATTAGAAAATAATTGCAGTACCGGCCACACTGGCGGACTGTCAGAACAAAAAATCTGCCGTCTGCTGTGCCTCTAAGTGTCAAGGCTGCAAAATGTTTTGAATTTTCACCAGTATTGTGTGAGATGGGAAAACTCCAACCAATAGGATCGCGCCATTTTCTTAGCTTGTCAAATAGAGGAATCCTATTGGCTGGAATTTTCCAGCTCACAGTCTAGCTCCCTGCCTGCTTAGCACGCTCCCTGAGAGAAAATATATCTCGGAGAAAAGTCACTTTAAGTGGGGAATTATGTCATCTAATCTAATCACCTCCAACCGCGAAGAAATGTCAGTGGAGGAAAATGTTTAGCAAATCCACAAATTACGTTTTTGATATTTTAGACAGAGATAGCTTTACACACTAATACATGTAGCCGTCCTTGTCTTTCAAAATGTGTCGCACTGCTCGGATGTAAAAAAAATGTGACCATGCTTAAAGTCTTTAATCTATGGGCCTAGATAAACTGACATAGCATAGCTTGCTTACCCGATGATGTTTTAATGTTGAGGCGGCTATATTATAGAGCGAAGCTCGGTCGCCCAACTACAACACGACATTAGGGTTTGACAGACGAACAAGAAGAAACCTAATTAAATATCAAGTACAATACAGATATGAACTTGTTTGCGCTCGCATTAAACTATGTTTGCTATAACAATTAGTACAGGCGTTTACACTCCAAAAACATCGAACATAAATTTTGGTAGTTAGTGTCAAAAATATAAAAACAAAACACTTTACATACTAAAAAGATAAATTTTGTATGAAAGTAAATATTTTTTTGCCCGAAGGGTATAGAACAAAAGTTGTTATATTTTGCTCGCCAGAATCGTAAAAGTTTTTACATAAACAATACTATACTACTTTCCTGCATTGTCTCTATTTTCTACAAGCATAACCACCTCTCTGGAGTGACCGTAGATCGCAGGAACCTATTAACAGCAGACACCAGAGCAATTAGTTCCTCGCCACTTCTCACTTCGATTGCTCTATACTAGTTTGTAGATATTCTATAATCTATATATTTATTATTATCATAGACCAACATGATCATTGAAGCGATCGTGGTCGAGTGGTAGTAGCTCTTTCTTGCGAGTCAGAACCCGGATGGGTGACCGCTAGTGGCACAAAAACTAGAGCGCTTCCATGCTTCGGAACTATTCAAGCTCTTTTCTTTTCAAACCAAAGATTTTGGAAAAAACGCGCATACAAGTGGAGCGTTTTTCTCATGTCAACAGCCTTGCTCTCGTCTGCTGAGCCTCTTACACTTCACTACCTCATACAGACGTAGGTATATATGATTCCCTAGTATTTATCACGTGGTTCCTTGCTCAGTGGTACTTATCTATATAGTCACTTTCTGTCTTTCTTTTAAAAAAAAAATTAAGTATTCAAAATTTATTGGTATAAAAATGGGTGTATAAAAGATCTTTTAAAAGCAAAAAAGTAATTATTTAAATTTTTCGTAATAAGCCCACGCAGACAAAGGCACGGGTAACAACCAGTTATCTATAGTCCACATCTTGCGAAGAATATGTTTCTTCAAATAAAACAGCTTTTGTATTGCGAAATATATTTTTCATGAGATGTGTACTTAGGCGCGAGGCAGACGATAAAATTACGATTTACTGTTATGGCCCGGATCACGCCGTTGTAAATTGGCATTGCTCTGTGTAACGCCCCTACTGAACTTGGGACTCAGGGTTGCTTGAAGGATAAGTCGACAATGTATATGGTACTGCGATCGTCTTGTTTGTTTATAGTCTGTTTCTTGTTAACAGTGCAATATTTGAATTATCATAAAGGATGTTTTATATCGGCTAGTTAAAAAGTAGTGATTTCAAATGGGGTGAACATAAATGCGGTGAACTCAAAAGATGAGGCTTGTATAGATATAATGTTACAAGGTGTGGTGACTATAGGCGTAGTAGCTATAAAGTGATGAGTACAAACTAGGTAACTATTTTACAGGAATTTTATACATACATGTACTAACTGTTTGTTCTTATTGCAATGACATGTTTTTGAACTTGTGATTTCATCCATTCAAGTAGAGCACGAAAGCGAATGGCAAAAGTGTATTCTGCTTTAATTGAAAACTCGATGAGAAAAGCTGCGACTCCGCATATCAACGTCTTTACACGTTAAAAACTATTTTCCAATGAAAACGTCTTATGTTTCGTAGTACTACACCTTTAAAAAAAATCAACAAATAGGTGGGTAGCTTTTTAGTCGGGCAATAGGCACCAGACCCGAACCATTGTGGGCGCTTTCACCGGCCATTTCAGCACTAGAGTGCACCTACACAAGATGGGTCTGTCGGATACAACTACTTGCAGAGCATGTGGTGAAGAAAGCGAACGCATGGAGCATCTTTTATGCACATGCAACGCTTTGGCTAGCAAGCGTATGAAGATTCTGGGTCAGGCTACAGGCTCCTTCCGCTGAAATCTACATCGAAGCTCATGACGAGCATATTTGGAGACAACGGGAGATCACAGGAGCAATAAGGCAGGGGAGGCACAAAAGATCCCATAGGGTCGAAGTGATTCAGATCACTTCGACCCTATGGGATCTTTTGTGTCTTTTGACCTCAGGGTCCATTAAGGAACTCAGCCCCACGTAATAAGATAAGATAAGATAGTCGGGCAATGACCTTAAATTCTTGTAGTGCTTAGTACAGTCCGGCTCGTCTCTCGCAGAATAACATAAGCTCATACGGTGTCTGAAGTAAGAACGGGACTGTCCATTGAGTCAAGCCTGACGTGCTTTCAACTATGCTGTCTGGCTAATAATTATTGCCCAGTAATGAGTAGCCCGTAAGGTGCGGCAAAGAATAGTATACCATTCCATACATACTCGAGGGTTTCGTAAGAGGCGACTTAGGGTCATAAACTGGAGGATGGGCAGCAGCATCCTTCTGTGTGTCGTATCATCTTACATTCTGCGGTCACCAATAACCGCGGTCCATGGTGCCAGCTGTAACGCTTACAAGCGTGGTGACTACGGTACTTCCCCTCCACATTGTTTCAGAAAAAGCTGGAGTTTTGGAGGGATTTCCCTGTCATGTAGTAGACGTTTCGTGGGATGTTATAATGAATGTGTAGCTGCGTATAGCTGACGCCTTAGTAATATTGCTTTATCGTACTGTCTAAGACCAGAAACTCTAGGATTATAAAAATCCTGGAGGTTCAATTTATCTCCAACTCCAGACAACATAGTGTTAAAATTCAGTAGCCGCGAAATATAGACAAAGATACAGAATAATTTTGGCATTCATAGAGTGTTTATTTGTCTCTCTTCAAGGTGCTGGCAATGTACAGAATCGAATTTAAGGTATTGTTATATGTAAAGATAGATATAGATAGAAAATGAACAAAATATTTATTTTAAAGAAGAAGCTTATGCAGTATTTTTTATTCAGCTGCCACAGCCCTGAACACAGCTTATTGTTTTTATTATTGAAGTTTTTTATCGCTCCACGGGGAGCCTTCCTGTTCTCGTTACCTCCATTCTTACACAGATTTCATGAAGTATAAAAAAATAAAAACTTCCTTTCTAAAGGTCATTTTCAAAGGAATTACTCGACGACTCTTGTTTGGGATGTTCTTTTATTGTCTTTATTCTTTATTGAGGTAAATAATGAAAGAATAGGGAAAATAATGGAGTCCTAGGAGTATAGCTGTCTTGACAAAAAAGCCAGTAGGTAATTGCCTTACCCATTAGTGTTGTACCGAGTCATGCTAACTTTTATTATTTAAATTCGTTCATGTACCGACCGCATAAAAGCCTATGTCATTAATTCGTTTTGTCCGTAACAATATGCAGAATTTGGAAATTACTCTTGACGTCTTGACCTTACACTTTTGCTGACCGTTCTTTCCCTTTTTAGGGTTCCGTACCTCAAAAGAAAATAAATGGTCCAGCAGCACTGCACTTACTTTCTCGCAACACTCAAGAAAAAACTATCAACTGCAAACTTAAATTTGTAATGCCATACACATAGTATAGAAATACACTTTTATTTACGTTTTTCAAAAAAAATGTTCGAATGAAATATACAGATCAATTTTGAATTCAAATTGTCAAACATTAAAACAAACAAACCTCAAACGATTTCGAGTCACATGTTTAACTTTTTGGTGGTACAGGAACACCCTTTATATGAAATTACACAGAGCAATTGATACTGGCGCAAGATATCTTTCATGGAAATGCTTGGTCATGCAAAGTTTCATTAAGATTCTATGAGCAGTTTTTGAGAAAAAAAAAATTCACGAATACAATACCTTTCTCGCTCCGCTCGACAGTAATTTAATTTTAATTTAATTTATTACAATAGGTACACCAACAGTAATGGTATTAACACATTTGCAACTTTTGCTATATTAAGTCTAGGAACTGTACACAACTATCGCCAAAATTGAGATCGGACAATACAGTAAAAATGGAACCCTCATAGGATCACTTTGTTGTCCGTCTGTCTGTCTATGTGTCTGTCTATCTGTCAAGACCCTTTATCTCACGAACGGGTAGAGGTATCAGGTTGAAATTGATACCATATATTGGGGTCTACAAACCACACAAGATGTGATAATTTCAATTTTTTACAACGACGCAATCAAAAGATATGGCATTTTATGTCCTTATCTCCATACATTTATGCACTAAAGCAAAACCTACAAGGTACTTCCCGTTGACCTAAAATTATGAAATTTGGCAAGAAGCTAGGTCTTACAGTACAAATAAAGGGTAACGTCTGAAATCATTAAATATTACAACTTTTCACACAACTAATGGTAACCAATTGAGGTGAGCTCCCGTTTTAAGAACATTCAAATAAGAGAGGGGTCAAGTTGAATGGTCGCGGATGCGATTTTTGATTTAGTTCTATTTTAAAAACGGGAACACTTACAAACTTGAAAACTGTTATTTTTATAGTGCATAAGCTATAAAATAACAACAAATAATAAAATTTGGTCAAGCGCGTGTCGGACTCAAAAAATCTAGCACATTAACTTACTGAAATTTCAACCAATACAATTATGATTATGTGGTGGTACGGAACCCTCGGTGCGCGAGTCCGACTCGCACTTGGCCGTTTTTTTTGGAATAGCACAAATATTCACGAGCTTTTGCCTGCAATAGTGGATATAAACGCGACCTTATTGACTGTCACAACAGTCTTTGCCCACGTGGCATCTTTTTGCCCTTGCGATTCAAGTGTGGCATCCCTTAATGTCCCTGACTTACTTGCTCTGGGCCTAGAGCGAAGTGGCTTTCTACTATCGCAAACGCCAGTAGAATAGAATGAAAATGTATGGGATTGACATTAGCTAACGAAATGTCAGGTGACAGCTAATGTCAAACCCGAGTTTTATTCTATTCTATAGCGATTGCGATAATAGAATTCCACTTGTCTCGGGGCCCTGAATGTAAAGTATTGTAAAGATAAGGAGTGATCACACCTAGCTAAATTCAAAGACTATTTCGGCATACATTGCTGGGAGGCTTGGTTATGTTAATTGCAATATCCTTACTTCAACGAGCAATGTATATGCCGAATTAGTCTTTGAATTCAGCTAGGTGTGATCACTCCTTTAGGCTTTGTATGCAAAAATCATAAGTCATTTGTAATCATGTGTCGTCATTTACGACCAACTACGAATAAAAAAAAACTGGCCAAGTGCGCTTCGGACTCGAGATCTTTGGTCATTACAAAAATGTTTGTCTGATCGATCCCGCAGCCTCCGGACCAAAAATTGTGTCCCTACCCTAAATTGTGTAAACTCCCTTAAGGTTCAGGTCATCATCATATCGTGTGGGTAGCAAGGTCGATGACCGACCTGACGAACCCTGGTGTCAGAGTTGTTGAGCTGCTGAAGGCCTCTGACATGGCTCATTTCCGACTATACATCCGTTAATAGTAGTCGAGAACAAGGGCTTGACATGCTTTCCGAAGCATGGAATCATCTAACTTTTCGGGAAATCACGTGATTTATCCCGAATTGTTCTTACCAAGTGGGGAAGTGGCACAAAGAGATTTTTGTTTGACGGTGTCCCCACCGGTAATCGAACCCGGAACCTCTGGATCGAGAGCCGAGCACTCTAACCACTAGAGCACCGAGGTTAGTTAGTTTGTTAGTGGGCTCCTGTTTCCGCAATTAAACTCTAATTTGGTCCTTTTTGCGTACAGGTTAGTCTGGTTAATTAAGCCAGCCCATCTCCTTACAGAAGCTCAGAAGTCTCCTGGGATATTCGCTGACTTCGCGGAGCGACCTTGTGTTGTTGAGGATTTAGCCCGTTGGTCGGCCAACGCAACGCTCTCCAGGATCACGTGATTGATCATCTCTTCCGCGTCAAGGCAGCCCCTACATAGTGGGCTATCGGTGACGCCGATTGTGAATAGGTGTTTGTTGAGAGAGAAATGTCCTGTAATAGTGCTCACAATCATTCGGAGGTTTGTTCGATTGAGGCTGAGAAGTCGGAGGAAGGAAGACCACCGAGGTTGTTATTGATTCAAATTAATATTCAGAGGTAGATGTAAATCATAACATGCAAAATACAAAGCAAATCCACTATCGTGCTTTTTCATATTGATATGTGACGGAACTTTCTATTATGCTTCCAAAAATACACTTGATCGGTTTTTGTTGTTCTGGCGATATTCACGGAGTGTGTTCTAATTCAAATTAGATCACGTTAGCGTATTTCCGTAGCCATTTTGATCCTAGACAAAGTCAAACATGACAACCCATATGAACTACTGAATTGTAAAGACACACCGAACGGCGTAGCCGTATTCTGATAGGTTGCAATAATTTTATCAGCAACTTGCTGCTGTCTTCAACTTTGTACGTATTAAAATAAAATGCACAATGTCCTTCCCCATGGTTCAAACTATTTTCTTACAAAATTTTATCAACATCGGGTCAGCGGAGAAAGCGTACCTAATACCTAGCAAAAAGAGTTTACATTTGTAATATGAATAACTGGCTGTTGACACCACCTTGGCACACAAAATAAAAACTGACCTACGTACTTTCCCAGGGTACTTTCATCCAAATCTAAGCAGCGCAGAGGTGTATCTGTCAAACTGACGCAAAAACCACATTTGACCTCCCATACAAAATGTCTTAGACTATATAATACTAAGCAAAATGTGCTATCAGCTGATGCAGTTGGGAGGTCAAAACTTGATTTTCGTATTTCGACCTATGTTCCTTGGGGAAAGTTGTCAGTATCATGAGTACATTCCTACCTTTTTCTATCAAGAACTAATTAAAAGTCACCCTTTACGTGGTTCCTTGCTCAGTGTCTCCGTAGAATTCTAAGATTCTTCGGACACCTGGCATAAAGTAATAGTGAGCCAGATAGTACAGAAAAGGATTTTCAGAGCAACAAAGCGGTAGTTAGCAGCTATAAAAAAGGCAAAACCCACTTCAATCTTCAGGGCTCCATTCTTCTGGCAGAAGACCGGCCTGCGTGGAGAGCTCTCGTACAGAAGGCTGCTTGTGGCGGTCATGACACTCAAGCAAAAAGAATCAGCGGAAAAGAAGAGATTTCTATCAGTGTAATTTTGCCGTAATTTGTAAAATCTGCAACTACACAGGGTGTAAGGAAAGGTACATATTTCCTTTTGACTACATGTTATGTAAATAGAATAAAGTACATAAAACATAAAGATAATAAAAAAATAACATAAAAATAAAATACTTCCTATGAAAAAAAAGTTCAAGTTGCCAACCCTATGCTAAGAATCATCAGCAACGCGCATCCGCTTCCATTCATAACGAACTCCATTCACAAGCGTGCAACAGAGATAGGAGATAGAAAACTATGTAAGGAGGACACTTAAAGCAAATACTCACGCTAATCGGTGCGATAGTTTTGAGTCTGGTGATGGTTGACACAATTAAATTTTACAAAAATACTATTTTTTTTTTCAACATGGTTATTGTTCTTTATTCTACTTATAGAACAGTGGTTAAAAGGCAATCTGTACTTTCCTTTACACCCTGTATACTAACTCACAGCCCAAAACTAGGTCATTCATACGCTTGGCATCTCGTGACCTAAATAAGTAATGTACCTACAAAATACTGTCCTCTTTGTTTGAATCCGGAATAAGGACACGTCCACACACACGTTGCGGTGGAGGTGTTAGACCCTTGTCACTCAGAGAAACAATCAATATTCAGGGTGGCTGGGGCAAATGTTAACTTCAGGCGAGCGATTGCGATACTGCGCGTTGCTTACCTTGAGGTGTTTTGGTCAGAAACAGGTCAACTGATATATAGGGTGACTTTTAATTAGTGCTTGATAGAAAAAGGTATGAATGTACTCATGATACTGATAAGTATATTACTGTACTAAGATAAGTATATTACTAAGTATGATACTGATAAGTATATTACTGTATTAAGGTAAGTATATTTCTGTCCTCTTTGTTTGAATCCGGAATAAGGACACGTCCACACACACGTTGCGGTGGAGGTGTTAGACCCTTGTCACTCAGAGAAACAATCAATATTCAGGGTGGCTGGGGCAAATGTTAACTTCAGGCGAGCGATTGCGATACTGCGCGTTGCTTACCTTGAGGTGTTTTGGTCAGAAACAGGTCAACTGATATATAGGGTGACTTTTAATTAGTTCTTGATAGAAAAAGGTATGAATGTACTCATGAAACTGATAAGTATATTACTGTACTAAGATAAGTATATTACTAAGTATGATACTGATAAGTATATTACTGTATTAAGGTAAGTATATTTTTGTCCTCTTTGTTTGAATCCGGAATAAGGACACGTCCACACACACGTTGCGGTGGAGGTGTTAGACCCTTGTCACTCAGAGAAACAATCAATATTCAAGGTGGCTGGGGCAAATATTAACTTCAGGCAAGCGTTTGCGATACTGCGCGCTGCTTACCTTGAGGTGTTTTGGTCAGAAACAGGTCAACTGATATATAGGGTGACTTTTAATTAGTTCTTGATAGAAAAGGTATGAATGTACTCATGAATTAAGGTAAGTATATTTCTGTCCTCTTTGTTTGAATCCGGAATAAGGACACGTCCACACACACGTTGCGGTGGAGGTGTTAGACCCTTGTCACTCAGAGAAACAATCAATATTCAGGGTGGCTGGGGCAAATATTAACTTCGAGCGTTTGCGATACTGCGCGCTGCTTACCTTGAGGTGTTGTGGTCAGAAACAGGTCAACTGATACGTACTTATACAGGGTTATTTTTGGACCTGTAGCCAAATTTTGGTATGTTACTCAGAACACGAATCTGAACAACTTTCCCAAAGGAACATGGGTCGAAAAACGAGAAAAATTTTTGTCCACTTATTGTCGGCACTAGATTTGTATGGGAGGACCAAAATTTTATCTCGTTTCGACCCATGTTCTTTGGGGAAAGTTGTTCAGCTACATGTTCTGAGCAACATACAAAAATTTGGCTAGGGGTCCAAACATAACCCTGTATAGGGTGTACGTGACGGTGTTCCGAAAACTGAACGGGCGTGCTCAGCCCACGAAACTGAACAACTTTATTTATGTAATATTACGTAAACATTCTTGTCCCCGTCTAATATATTTATTTTCTTACTTCCATATGGTTGGCTGGAAGAGATCTCTTTTAAGAGATCAGCTCGCCATTGTAAACAATTTTTTTTTTAACTGTTGTTGTGTGCAATAAAGAGTATATATACGTGGGACACTCAGAAATATTTGCGACACTAAAAAAAATTGTTCTACAGGTACATATATTTTTATTAAATCTTTTCAAAGTACTCTCCACCAGCCTCTATACAAAGATTCATGCGTCTGAACCAGTTTTCAAAACACTTTTTCCAGTCCGCCGTAGACACCTCGTTTACAGCCTGCTCGAACGCAGCCAGCGCATCTTCCGGCGACGAAAATTGTATCCCCTTGAGCTGATTTTTTATTTTTGGAAATAAAAAGAAGTCACACGGTGCTAGATCAGGGCTGTAAGGAGGGTGACCCAGGAGTTTGACTGGTGTGCTGTCCAGGAAGTCCCTCGTTTTGAGCGCGGTGTGTGCAGGCGCATTGTCGTGGTGGAGCAGTAGTCCGCGGAGCCCTGTGTTTGGTCGCTTGTTGCTCACAACAGAAAAAACTTCTGGTAAACATTTGGTAGTATACCATTCGGCGTTGATGCTTCTTTGATCTCGTAAGGGAATTGAGGCCAAGTGGCCAGTCAAATTAAAAAAGCTGGCGATCAAAATCTTCCCCCCGCTTCGAGATCGCTTCACTTTGGTAGGCGTTGGTTCATTTTGAAACACCCAAACTGTCGACTGGCGCTTGGTTTCTGGATCGTATTGATAAATCCAGGACTCATCACCTGTTACGATGTCGTAAACACGCCGAGACGAGCCTGCTTCAAATTTGTTCAGCATATCACGGCACCATTCCACCCGGGCCTGCTTCTGAGCGTCGGTGAGGTAGTGCGGCACCCAGCGCGATACTATCCTCCTCACGCGAAGATGCCCGTGTAGAATCTCGTGAACGCTTCCCGATCCAATCTTTAATATGTGCTGAATCTCCTGATATGTAATTCGCCTATTATCTTGGATTAAATTTTTCACTGCTAGCACGTTTTCTTCCGTAATAGCCGTCAAAGGGCGACCGCTTCTTTCTTCATCCCCCAAGGTTGGTCGACCGCGCCTAAATTCGTTATACCAACGATACACGGTTGCCTTGGAGGGGCCTTCATCCATAAATGCCATTTGAAGTCTATCGAACGATTCATCCGGTTTCAGGCGACACTTGAAATCGTAAAAAATCATAGCTCTAAAATGTTCCCGGCGCAGATCCATTTTTCAGTAAGACACGATACTTTGAATTGGCTCGCAAAAAATGTGGAGGGAAATTTTGAAAATGGAACACACATATTTTTACTTACAAGTAATCATATTTTCGAAAAAGATTCTGACCGGCCAGTCTCCCATATATAAAAACTATTTTTCGCAATACTTTCTGAGTGGCCTGGTATAAAAGAAAATCGTCTTTCAACGCACAGCCCCAAACCCTGAAACTTGAAATTTTGAGCATAGGATCCTTTGTAAGGTATAGTGGGCGAATGAATTCTAAGAAGAGATTTTGTGAAATTAAACCCCCTTATGAATCCACGCAGTGCAAACACTGCTGCTTTACGGCAGAAATAGGTAAGGGGGGTACTTCCCCAGACGAACTTAGCACAAAAGCTCTACCCCCTTAAAAATTTTTGAATTAGATGGCAATTTTTTTGTATTTCCAACCTTTGTTCCTCGGAAAAAGATATTCAGTTTCAATGACAGATTCACGTCCCTCAGGGTCATTGTACCCTTTTTGTTACACCCTGTAGAGTAGAAGTGACTGTCATTTTTATCAGAGAGTTCGTCTCAATGCGCTTAGTTTTTGCCACTTCAAGTGCGAGTGCTGGGAGATAAAATATGAGTCAACAAAAAGTAAATTAATGAATGTCAACAGGATAATATTAATTACGTTTCTCACGCATTGTTGTCAATTCTGGAATCTCTTAAAATATTACAGGATTAAAGAAAACTGTGTAAAGCCTTTTAATTCCTATTTTTGGAGCCTTGGTTTTTGCTAAACAACTTTTGGAATTTCTAAAAAAAATACATTTTAAAACGGGCTTGGTAACGCCCTGGTTATTCATGTGGTAGGGCTTTTGTGCAAAGTCCGTCTGGAGAGGAACGACCCTCTTGCCTATTAAAAATAGCAGTATTTGCACGGCGTGTTTCGGTTTGAAGGGTGAGGGAGCCAGCGAAATTACCGGCACAAGTGACACACCATCTTAGTTAACAAGGTGGGCAACGTGCTTTGCTTTCTTATTAGTATCATGCAATGCCACTAATAAGACAGCGGGCTCTATGGGCGGTGGTGACCTTTTTCCATCAGGTGGCCTTCCTGCTGAAAAAAAATGTGGTGAGTTGGAGCTTCTGGCAAAAACTTCTGGCAAACTCTTCTTTATTTCAAAATATAATAATATTATAAAGACACTCCTTTAGATATATCAAAATAATGTACGAGTCGTATGTGAAGTTATTCATAGCATAGTTACGATTGAGCCATCTCTCAAAGTCTACACTACTTCGCGGTCGGTTGAGCGAATATGATACTATTATGTATGGCAGATTTAAAAGATACAGCGATGTGCTGGAGAAAGAATTTATTTCATAACGATATTAACCAAATTCAGGACGTTCTGAATAAAGGCCAGGTTAAAAGTACCCTTAACCGACGAAGATGTATAAAAGGATTGATGAAAGTACAGGAAGCAAGGGAAGTATGTCAAGTTCTTAGCAGGTGGAGGACTGTGGTCTCTCTCTCTCTCTGCCTACCCCGATGGGAAAAAATTGTAATATTATGTATGTATGATATTTAGTGGAAATAGCTTAACTGTTTATTGGTATGGGTATGGTCCATGGGTATTTGGAATAAAATAACTATCACATTGCACTTTACAAAACATGCTTAGTTGCACCTAGGCTGCCCTGTACAAATTCAAGTGATGTGTTGAATGTTCTGGTATAAAGGATATTAGTACCTGGGCGACCGAGCTATGCTCTGTATGATTAAAATATCATCGAGTGAGCAAGCTACGCTACTCAACAACTGACAGATGGCGCTGTAAGTTTCTTAAACGCACTAAAACGCGCTAAGAAATATTTAAAAAGACGGTGAAAACGAATTTTCCCAGACATGAGACCTAGCTACATCGATTTAGCTAAAAACCCCTGTACACTAAATTGCATCGAAATCATTAGAGCGGTTTTCGAGAAACCGATTACAAATATATATATACAGGGTGTTAATTTAATTGCGTGCCATAGCTGAGGGGGTGTTTCAGTTACGATAAAGAAACACAAAAAAAATATAAAAAAAAATCCTACTTAATTTTTTTTATCATCACTGATATTTTTTTTTATAATTTATTAGGTATTATATTATGACGGTCCTTAGCCCGTTAAAGTATGAAGGGAAAATTGGAGTCTCACACAAAAAAAGAAAGAATTACTTGATACTCGCGCGCTGGCTCGGTGATAGCGCGGTGGCCCTCCGCGTTAGTTTAGTTTCAATGGAGTTTTTTTTTTTTTTTAAGTAGGATTTTTTTTATATTTTTTTTGTGTTCCTTTATCGTTACTGAAACACCCCCTAAGCTATGGCACGCAATTAAATTAACACCCTGTATATCGTTTAATATTATAGGATAAAGTGTCTCACCTGTAAATATGTCTGAATAATATATAAACAGTATACGAGGCTATTCATAGTTTGGATTTAGCCATCTCTCAAATTCTAAATTACTTTGCGGTCGGTCAAACGAATGATACTATTGAAGTTCATAACTCAAAGTGTACCGCTGGCTGGAGGTAAATTATAAAAGCGTTAATTCTTAAACTCTTGTTTTCTTAATCTCTTGTAGCGATAAGCCCGCTTTTGTATATGTCCTATTGTATGTGATTCTCTGTATGTTAATTGTGCAATAAAGAATATACTCGTAATAATATTTTTATTTCTTGCACAAATCTAATTACGGCATAATTCGATAGAACAAATCTGGAACTAATTATCTGTACCACATACAGGTCTCTAGAACAGCTGGTATCGCTCGCAGGTCTAGCTAGGTGTGGCACATACATTTCTAACAGTGCTGTGCTGGAGATATAATTTATTAGATAAAGGTTAATGAGTAACAGTAACCCATGAGTATAATAAAAGGTGACTAAGTGATTTGGAACCACAGGATAGGCAGCAGCATCCTTCTGCGTATCGTACCATCTTTCTGCGTATCTTACCATCTATAGTTGATATAATGTAGCTTGATTAGAATGACAGAAGTGTTAGAGCAGGACGCAGCGATGTGCTACACATAGGAGCGACAGAGACAAGTATCGATCCGACCTGCTCTCATGCATGGTTTTTCCACGTGTCAATCTAATTAAACTATAATATTTCGACATAACAAACTGTAGTCATTAAATGCCTGTATAATTAAAAACTATCAGAAATATTAATGTTTTTAAACGTAAATTGAAGGCTATTCTGTTGGAAAAGTGTATATATTCTGTAGATGAGTTTTAAATGCATATTTTTTTTATTATTATTATTTATTATTAACTAAGAGGTTGTTTGATTGACATTTAGTTTGACATTTAATTTAAATTAATAGATCTTTTTAGGGTTCCGTACCCAAAGGGTGAAAAACGGAACCCTATTGATATGCCTCCGATGTCTGTCTGTCTGTCAGTGGGCTGTATCTCACCAACCGTAATAGGTAGAAAGAAATTTTAACAAATTGTGTACATCTGTTGCCGCAACAACAACAAATACTAAAAATAAAAAAAATTAAGGGGGCTCCCAAACAGCTAAAGGGGGGAGCGTAAAGAACGTTTGGTCTACCCCATCGAGTGGGGTGACGTTGTTTAGAGCTTGTTAAGTAGGTAAATACTGTATTCTTTGTTTTAAAAAATAATTATATACAAAGGAATAAGATGCCATCAAAGTCAGTTGTTTTTACAAAATTTAGCTTAGCTGTATCTCATGAACAGTAATAGCTCGACAGTTCAAATTTTCACAGATTATGTATTTTTGTTGCCGCTATAACATTAAATCCTAAAAAAAATATATACATATAAAGGGGGGCTCCCATACTAAAGACCTGTTTTTCTAGTCGATTTTTGCTTTAGCTCTATCTTAAAAACGGGAACACACACAAACGTGAAAATTTGTAAGTTTATAGTACATACGCTACAAAATAACAACAAATAATAAAATCTTTCAAGAGCGTGTCGGAATCAAAAAATATAGCACAGTAACTTACTGAAAATGTGGTGGTACGGAACCCTCTGTGCGCGAGTCCGACTCGCACTTGGCCGGTTTTTTTATTATTATTATTAATGTCGAGTTTATTTGAATTTATATGATAAATAAATAAATAAAAAACTGCTGTCCAGGCTGTAGCGCTAACAAGGGTTGTGAACTTGTGACTATGGTACTTTTCTTCTAGAAAAATCCCGTGTTTTTCTGTATAATTTTGTAAAAAAACCGGCCAAGTGCGAGTTGGGCTCGCGCACTGAGGGTTCGGTACCACCACATAATCATAATTGTATTAGTTAAAATTTCAGTAGGTTAATGTGCTAGATTTTTTTAGTCCGACACGCGCTTGACCAAATTTTATTATTTGTTGTTATTTTATAGCTTATGAACTATAAACATACCAATTACCAAGTGTTCCCGTTTTTAAAATAAAACTAAAACAAAAATCGCCTCCGCGACCATCCAACTTGACCCCTCTCTTATATGAATGTTCTTGAAACGGGAGCTCACCACAATTGGTTGTTATTAGTTGTGAGTAAAGTTGTAATGTTTAATGATTTCAGACTTTTCCCTTTATTTGTACTGTGAGACCTAGCTTCTTGCCAAATTTCATAATTTTAGGTCAACGGGAAGTAACCTGTAGGTTTTGCTTTTTTGCATAAATGTATGGAGATGAGGACATAAAAAGCCATATCTTTTGATTGCGTAGTTGTAAAAAATTTAAATTTTCAGATCTTGTGTGGTCTATAGACCCTAACATTTGGTATTAAATTCAACCTGATACCTTTACCCGTTCGTGAGATAAAGGGTCTTGACAGACAGACAGACAGACAGACGGACAACAAATTGATCCTATAAGGGTTCCGTTTTTTTCTTTTGAGGTACGGAACCCTAAAAATATCCCGTATTTTTATGTATAATTTTGTAAAAAAAATGAGAAAAGACATAGATAAATGTATTTTTTTGAGAAAAGTAACACATTACGAACACATTTTAAGTGCGATAGCTCTATACAGGGATAGCCTTCCGAATACTGAAAGGGCATGATCAGTCAACGTAACTGAACATATTTCAGCGAATAAAACTTTCAGGAAATGAAAGAAAAAATTGGCATCTCCATACAAAATTGCTAACTTGATTGGACAGTTTGTATGGAGAGTTGGTTATTTTCGTTTCCTGAAAATTTTGTTCACTGAAAGTTGTTCAATTTCGTTGACTGATCATGCCCTTTCAGCATTCGGAGGGCTGTCCCTTACACCCGGTTTATATCGGGAAGTTTTGACTTAGAGGATTACTGATGAATAAGTACCTAAAATTTTGGTGGAGAAACCGAATAGATCTATTAGATAACTGTAATTTGAACTTTCTGTTTAAAAGGTTAGGGTTTTCAAAGTGACCCGACGACCGACTTTGAACTAAACTTGTTAGACAGTTTAAATAAATTTTAAATGAACAACAAATCGAGCTACTCCGAGACTCTGTTAATTATCAAACCTCTAATAATCCAAAATTAAAGAAAAAAATGCTCAAAAATGTGGAATTTAGAGTTACGAATGGTATTTTAGGGTTCTGTACCTCAAAAAGAAAAAAATAACCTTTATACGATTACTTTATCGTCCATCTGTCTGTCAAGACCCCTTTTCTCACGAAATTTTTATAAAATATTAAGGTTTATAAACCCTTGAAGGTGTCGAAAGTCCAAGCTTCTACGGCAACACCATCAAAAGATACAGCCATGTATTTGCCTATCTCCATACATTTATGAACCAAACCAAAACCTTATAGGGTACTTGTCGTTTACCTAGAATCATGAAATTTCGCAAGAAGCTAGGTCTCACAGCCCAAATAAAGGAAAAAGTCTAAAACCATTTTATATTACAACTTTTTTTAATACTACTAGTAACCAATTAAGATGAATTTCCGTTTAGTACATTCATAATATAAAATGGGTCAAATTGGGTGGTCCCGGGATTTTTTAAATGATCGCTTGTAGTATATCGTATGGTAGATAGGTACGGAACCCTTAGTGCACGAGTCATATCCACACATGGCCGATTTTTAAATTTTCGATTCATTTCTTCAATGAGACATGTTATGACGCTTACCTAAGTATTCTTTATAGAATATTTTATAGAATGCTGAGTCATAACATGCAGAACAAAATGCAAATAAAGAGGGTCTACAATACCTTGTTTGGAGAAAAAGAAATGACAAGACGGTTTCTTATGTTTTGCTGAATGAAAACAGTATGACGGGTTCTTACCACGATATGGGTTTTGATGAGCTCCCGATGATAGTGTTAGTGACCGCCAAATTCAAAAACAATACCTACTCGTATATACAAATACAAAATACAAAATTATTTATTCAAATGTGCATAGAAGTTACAACATATTTTATAACATTGATATCTACTTTAAAAAGTAACAGGTTAAATCATGGTCTCCACACTAGGCAAGCCTGTATCGTGGACACCATACAAATCTTTACAAGTCCAGTCAAAGTTCCAGAATCAAAACATCGGAAGTTAAATTAAACATAGTTTACAAAAATGATATAATAATGATAACATAAATTTATTAAATATTTATACATTTATGGAAAGTATTACATATACACCCTACCATTCTCGTCAGTCAAATATTATGCTACTTACTTAGATGTAGCCATTTGTACAAAGACAATTTAAGTTAAAGTTCCTTTAAATACATTGTTGTCTTCTTCTTTGACTACTAAAATTAGTTATTAGTTTTAGTTTGCTCTTAAAAATATGAGGATTCAAAGTCAGGTATTTTGAGTGAATCCTTCAAGTACAATAAACAAATCTGCATAAACTACCGATTAGATTTAAATCAGGCAAATTATTGCATCCATTTGAAATCGAGACTTGAATTAAATCGAAACACTTTCAGACATCGATTCAATTCAGTGGAAGCCGGTAATCGAATTAAAATTGGATTCTGTTGCAAGCGCGCTATTCTGTGCGATACCGAAAGCCATTTTGTACCTGCTAAAGTGAAAAATGATAAATTTAAATCATCCTTTAAAACTATTATGCTTGTATAATGTTGAATTCTTAAAAGAGGTTTTCCGTTACCTTGTATAAGAAGTTTATGATGAAATGTTTGCTTATACATGTACAGTCAACGACATGTCAATCTTGACTCGCAGTACAACTCTAGCCCGAACGTCTATTGAAATAAGAACGGTATAAACACCAATGTATCAAGCTTGATGTGCTCTTGACTTTACATGTCTTTTGTTGGACGATTTAAAAATACACGTATTTCGTCACCATCAGGCATCCCATTAAATACGACCACTACAGGACAGGACACTCCTTTCAAAATTCCAGCTTTTGAGGAAACAATGTGGAGGGGGAGTACCATAGTCGCTTTTTAGCGTTACGGCTGGCACCCTGGACCGTGGTTGTTGCTGACCGCAGAATGTAAGATGATAAGATATTGTACAGATCTGAAGTCCCTTCATATAGGATCCTCAAATCAGATACGTGAAAGTTTTGGCCAAGGTTGATCGTCTAGAATAATATCCTTTTGAATATTATATTTTTCCTGAATCCTACGTCATTCCGTTTTATATATTTATAATATCTTGTAATTTACAGATTCTGCTCGGTGGAGAGTGGCAATAGAAGAATGAAAAAGAAACACACTTGTTATTTTAATACTTATATTAGAATATAAACCTAATCTTCACATGTCTAATTTGTGTTATTTATTTTATATTGGATCACTATTTATTTATATTTAGTCTCATATTGACGGGAGTAGTTCATCTGAATTCATGTAGTTTCATCAATTTAGGAAAAGTTTCATCTCATTTACAATGCAATGTTAGAGCCGATAAGTTTCTGAAAAGAAACCTATGTTAATATAAACGAAGTAATAAAAATAATGTGGGGACAATCCCCAGGTTTGGGGCACCGCCATCGCCCCAAGCAGCTCGTCCTAGGCCTCCTCTACCCTAAGTCCTAGGTCCGAGGCATATCATCACCCAGCTCACGATGACATGACGCTAAACTACCCTAACAATCCAACTGGATCGTCAGGATTCTGATCATCCTCGCGGAGCTGGAAATCCCACCGAAAACTTAAACTACAGTAAAGACTAGGGTTAATGTATGTGGAGTGCGGAACCAACTAACCACAGTACAACCCAGACGGTGATGATGTCTCCCCCCGGTATGTTCATGCCCCGCGTCAAACCCGACTTCCACGTGGCCCACCTTTAAGGGACGATCACTGACTCATCCAGGGTTCACAGGGTATTGACTATTTCTTTTAGTCACCCATACCAGAGCTGGTCACCGAGCCCGCCAGGCACACGAAGCATACAGTCTTCCTTTAGGAAAACAGGGCACTCTCCATCATGAGCTATAAGAGCTCTTCCTGTAATCCCTCCGGGCAGACAATGATCGACATCATCGAATCCCTTAGTTTGTTTTGAAATAAGTTAAACTGAAAATAATTAGCCAGCTCCACACGTCCAAGTGTGAAGTCTGTACTAGATACGGGTATAGTATTATTGCTTGCATGGCCAGCCTAGATCAATAACGGTTTTATAACGAGAGACATAAAGAGTTTGAAGGGCAATTTCCCTCCCCCCTGTCACTGAGTGACTTTATTGCACCAACAAGGTCTCCGTATATCCTTCATAGCTCTCACTTGTGATGCGTAGCTAAATCTCTTTTCCGTTACCAACCCACGCAGGACAAGGATTATGTAGAGTAACCCCAGTCTAAACACTCATTTAAATAAAATGAATTGCATCTAAACTATAATGGGATTACCCAGCATATTTCGAAGAAGAACATATAAGAAGTAAGTATGACAAAAGATTACTGAAGGTAATCCTTAAATAAAAGTGAAGTATGATGACCAGAACCGAGAAGATACGGGATAGTGGTATCTAAGCTAGGTTGGGCCAAACATTTATGATTTAAGATCTTAAGGGAAAATCAAAAGCATCGAGTATTCAAAACCAAGAACACTGGGAGAATTTAGCGTAAACAACACTAGCTAAAACTCGATGTTCTTTAAAAGAGGACTCAAAAGAAGTATAAAAAAATGGGGTTATTGTATATACTTAAATATTCGGAACTTATCTACAATGAAAAGAAACTAAACATTATAATTTCTTTTCCATTATTGTTTTCAAGAATCTATTTAGTAAAGTTAAGGTGGTTTCACACTGAGTCAAAGTATAATTTTAAGTATGATAATTTATGACAAGTTTTATTAAGGAAGATTAAAACTTAGAATCTTATAAGGTTTAGATTCCTGTATGATTCAATGAAGATTAAATAGACTAGTTAACTACTTTAGGATGACACACATAAAGTTCAGAGGTCCCCCAAGGTCAGAGTGTCGTACAGCCGTCGCAGCCTTGCGGGCGAACGTCGTCAACACACTTTACAAGAAGCAACCCACGAACGAACGTAATGTCTCCATCAAGAATATTCTTCCTATTGATTCAGGACAATTCTAATTTATTCCTTATAAACAATTTAATGTCATTAGACTAAACTAGAATGTCCCTTCACATAAGAAGAAAGTTTTATGTTGTCTAACTACTCTACATTTGGTAATCTAACGCTAAGATCAGGAGGTCCTCCCGCGGTATATGCCACTCAAACGACGCATCCAATAATGGGCGAGCGTTGTCAGCACATAACACAAGAAACACTATTTCCAAAATCCAACGTTAAAACACCTTGCTAATATCCTTCCATTTGTATTGGAGTAACTCCAATTCATCCCACACATACAGAAGAGGGAATTCAAGATGAATCAGCGAAACCTCACACAAATAGAAAGAGAAGAACTTTAGTACCAGACCCTTTTAGGCTTGAGGGCTCCGGCCCAAGAATGATTAAAATAAATAAATCCGAAGGTTGATATTATCAGATAGACTTAGACAGATACTCCAGTGACACGCGACTTACATTAGCCACAACCAATATAGTGGACATCGGGGACACATGTCACGAGGGCATCCATCCATGCTTGGTTGAACTAAATAAACCTGAGAGCAGGCATTTCTTAATCTCAAAATCTGGGACTCCTATAGTATGAAAGTAAAAGGAAAGATAAGCACCTCCTATGAGCTTGAGTACAGAGATGTAGCAATGCTCTCAGCATGTTCCAATTTTGGGAAATTGAGGCAGAAGATTCAAAATCACTATCAAAGCAATTTATTATTACTTGAAATATTATTATTTATAATATTCACTCTACTTAAACTTACCCTTTATTTCACAATAAAATATCACAATCTATATCCAAGTTTTAGTTTTCAGATATATTATTTTAAGATTTTGAATTGACGTTCTAATTCTTTTGATCTGACGGAATATTTTTCTTAAATTTTATCATATGAAGACATTAGTATATTAAAAACTGGAATTTTGATTTAGGGCCAAAGATTTTATATTATTTTCTAAAAAAATGGTAATTATTTAATGTATTAATATTTTTTCTTCCATTTTGATTTTGGGTTTTGATTTATTTTTTGTTAAAGAGTTAAAAAAATTATAAAGATTTCAAAATAGCGTCTAGCTTTGAGTAAAACTAAATCAAAAATGATTTATTTGTTGACTATTTGACAATAATGTCAAATAGACAATTCTACCTAAAAAAGTATAAAAATATACATCGTTTAAAGTCTCCTTGAATTGATGATAATAATATACATCGTCCAAACAACATCTAAAGCCACCCCTAATCGATGACAATATATATACATCAGAGTCCAGTTTCCAAGATTTCTCCAAGGACTATTTTAATCAATTTCTCTGTAAAGGAAAGAATTAAACACAATGAAATTTACATTACCTTTACAATCCAAGCAATACCTCTTTTTTAGCCTTCACGTTTTATCATTTGTGGTTTGCTTTTCCATGTCTATAATGTTCCTTGTAATTCCTGTACCTGTTTAGAAATAGAACATTATCCTGCCTAGCTATACGCGAACAAAGACACTTGTAGAACTAGTTTATACTTAATTATGGGAAAAGAAAATCTTTATTACTATCTACAAATAATGACTCAGATTAGAAACACAGTATGTTATAATTTCCGCAGAGTTATTAATGTTTACAAACGAAAATCATTAAGTGGGAATATCAATTTACTTAAAGTATCACACAGTACAAGCCTCTTATGACCTCGCAGGTAGATCTGTAAAGCTGCAAATATTCTCCAATCAACTCTTCCTCTTTTGACATTGAAATCTGATTTTCTCAACGTTATTTAGCTCACATAACCTGGAAGAAACTATAAATTTCATTAAGTCACATTTCACCTTAACTCAAATACACACAACAACTTTGAACCGAAAATAAATAAAAGATGGAAAACCACAAAATTGAATACTTACATAACATTAGTTTCACTCCACTTATTCTTTACACTTTGGAATCAAACCCTGAATGTTAGCATCTTGAATTTATGCGCAAATAAACCTTCCTATACTATATCCTACACGAAGCAATCCCTATCTTTGTCTCAATTGAAGGGATCCGAAATCAAGGATCTCGGTCTCCTCCAAAGATTCATCACATCAGCTATTTGATAGCTTCCTCCACGAGCTACAAAAAATATATATAAATGACTTACTGATGTCTGGAATTAAACCTTCCTTTTTTTTTTACCAAGACTATAAGATGGTCCTAAGATTCTTCCAAAAATTTACACAGCAGCAGAACAATTCGTTTCACGATTTTGTTTGTTAGGTTTTTGCCCAGCAGTGGACCTTTGTCTTTCGGGATTTCCTGAAACTGATTTAAACACGTAAAAATTCTATTTTTAGCTCCATTGCCCTCACTATTCAACAAAACCTGATTCTTAGTTTTCTTCTGTTGCTTTCGTTTATCAAAATTTTAGCAACTATTCATTTTTATCAGCAAAAATAGCTTTTTTTCTTCCTTTTCCCTTTTCTTGACTCTCTCCCGACCCTGTCTCGACCGTCACCCCTTGTCATATTTTTCTACTCCCCGTTTCCCGTTACACTTCTTGACACTTCCTCTAAATAGTATTTTATGCATTTAAAAATTTTTTAGGGTTCCGCAAGTGCACAGCCTCCCCCAAAATTTTATTATTTCGAAAAATCTAAGAAAATTTTTTTTTTTTTCGAGAATTCTAAAATTTTCAATTTTAAATTAATTTTTTTTTTATTATTATTATTATTATTTTATTAAAATAAAACCTCCTATATTGGCCCTTAAATTTTTTTTTATTCACAAATACAATAAACAAAACAAATAACTAAACTACTAATATTATAAATCATTAAACTAAATTAATTTTTTATTCAAAATTATTAAAATTATTTAACATGTTTATCTAAATTTAGATTTATTTCAGTTCAACCCTGATTATATAACCAAATTAAATTTGTATTAAATTATAAATTATTATAATTCATTATATTTTTTAAAACGAAGTCGATTTAATAATGCCAGTCAATTCACTAACAAATTGACTCACTATATACTATAATCAAAATAGTCTTCTAATATTAATTATTAAATTAAAACTAATAAAATTATATTAATTAGGTTGTGACCAGGAATATCTCAATTCCTCTAAAGTTAAAATTTATGATATAGTCCCGTGAAAATCTCAATAGCTAACATCCTAAGTATAATATTTAGCCAAATGGACTGCATTATAAACTCCTTTGACACTTTGAGTTTCAGGATCAACGAGAATATACACATTAGCATATTTTATTCCTCCAATTCGATATGGTCCATCATATAATAAATCAAATTTCTTAGTTTTATTTCGACTAGAATCCGATTTATTAAGCCTCCTTAATTTTACCAAATCACCAACTTGAAAATCTATCAACTTATGAGTTCTATTGAATCTATCCTGCCGCTTCTGACTCGAAAGTCTAAGGTTTTCTCTAACTTCCTCTCTAATTTGGTCTAACGTTTTATTCGTGAGTGCCCGTGGTAGAAAACAGTCTACTTTAAGTTTCTCTGAATTTCCAAATAATATTTCATTAGGAGAAAATTTCGTACTCTCGTGGAACGTATTATTATACAATTCCTCAATCTCCAACAAGTAATGATCCCATCTAGTATGGTCATCATGACAATAAATTCTAAAGAATTTGTTTAATTCTTTATTCACTCGTTCTGTAGTGTTAGGTCGAGGATTACGAATAGTAGTATACAAAGTCTTAATTCTCAAGGCTCTGAGTCCATTTTTTCCACTTGTGACTAATAAATTGTTTTCCGTTATCTGTCATAACAGCCTTAGGTTGTATTATTTCAGTGAACACTCTCATACAATAAAGCACTGAGTCTGCTGAAGCTCCACGAAGTCCGAAAAGTTTAATAAATTTACTAAAAGAATCCTGTATTACAAAAATGTAAATATAACCAGCCTCAGTTTTAGGTAGTGGTCCGAAGATATCAGCCATTACTAATTCACCCGGGTTTTCAGTTAAAATCGATTTACATTTCCCTACCCCTTTTATATAGTCAGGTCTAGAAAGCTGACAAACATGACACTTCTGAATACAAGACTTCACTGTCTTACCCATATTTATCCAATAACACCTTAATTGTAAATATTTCAAAGTTTTATATGCGCCAAGATGACCCATCTCTATATGTACCTGTTTACAAATCTCTTCTTGTAGAACCTTGGGCATAAACAAAACGTAATCTCCACGTACAGTTTTAAAATAAAGTAGATCATTATTGACAATACAACGCAAAGTTATACGCGTAAATCTATCTGTTCTTTCGGGAACTCTAGAAACATTTATTCTCTCCTTAATCCCACATATGACGTTATCAAGCCGTTGATATTCCATCATACGTTGTAATTTATTTTTCAAGTCACGGTCAGTAGAAACACCTACATACATAACAGTTGGATACCACACCTTCTCTTCTTGCAAAACTCCCCCTGGCGGATATCTAGATAAAATATCTACCCCAATATTTTCTACACCTTTTACATGTTCGACTTCGAAGTCAAATTGTTCAAGAAATAAAATCCAACATGTGACTCTACTATTGTATAATTTCATTTGTTTCATGAAAGTTAATGCCTTATGATCTGTACGAACAACAAATTTCGCTCCTCTTAAATAAGTCTCAAACTTTTTCACAGAATAAATAATAGCCCACAACTCTTGTTCAGTTACAGTCCAACGTAATTCAGAACCCCGTAGTGCACGACTACAGAATCCCAAAATTTTAACCTCACCATTATTTCCAATCTGAAACAATGATCCGGCTATTCCGATCCCTGAACTGTCGGTCTGTAAATAATATAATTTATCCTGATCTGGATGGCTCAATAGAATCGTTGTAATAAATTCTTCCTTTATATTATTGAAAGCTCGATCTAATTCTTCATCCCAAAACCATGCTTGGTTTTTCTTTAATAACCTAGTTAATGGAGCAGTCAAAATACTATAGTTTTTAATGAAACGTCTATAATAATTACAAAGTCCCAAAAATCCTCTTAACTGTTTTTGTTTCTTTGGAATAGGGAATTCCTTTATAGCTTTTATTTTATCCGGGTTAGGTTTAATTCCCGAAGTTGTAACTATATGCCCTAACATTTTTACTTCACTGCAGAAAAAGTTGCACTTTGCAAAATTACAAGTCATTCCAGCTGATTCTAAACGATCCAAAACTATATCAATATGATCCAAATGGTCTTGCCAAGTCCCACTCGTTAGGATTGCAAGATCATCCAAATAATTGACACAAAACTCTCTAACACCAGGACCCAATATAATGTCCATTGCGCGACAAAAGGACCCTACTGACGTTTTAAGTCCTTGCGGAAGCACGTTGTATACGTAAGACTTTCCATTAACTGTAAATCCAGTATATTTTTTACTGTCCTCAGTCAACGGTATTTGAAAATAAGCGTTATTTAAATCAATCAATGTTATAAATTTTACACCAAGAAAAGCATTAAGTATGTCAATCTGTAAAGGCGGTGCTTCTACTTCTGGAACCATATATTTATTGATTTCCCTAGCATCAAGTAATATTCTAACAGATCCATCGGGTTTTCCAGTGAAAGTTAGAGGACTACAAAAATTTGTAGTTTTCCTCGATATAATCCCTAATTCTTCCATCTCCCTCAACTTTTCTTCTACTTTTGCCCTATGTGCTTATGGTATAGGATAGGTTCGTTGTATCCTTG
This sequence comes from Athrips mouffetella, assembly GCA_947532105.1. Classification (NCBI taxonomy): domain Eukaryota; kingdom Metazoa; phylum Arthropoda; class Insecta; order Lepidoptera; family Gelechiidae; genus Athrips; species Athrips mouffetella. The sequence goes on from OX383958.1 coordinate 2,980,297, forward strand.
GAGTACCCTCAATCATTTTAATGTCATGAGTATAACAGTTTGCCCTTCCAAGTTTCTTTGTAAAAACTTGCATATGGGATCTCAAAACATTAAAAATTTGTTCCTTCTCTACATCAGACAAATCCATTCCCAACCGAATACTTTTAAACAAATCTAATAATTGCTTTTCTTCACCGCCTTCTTTTTCGTTTTGTTCCTCTATTCCAGATATTAGATTTATCCGATTCTCTTCTAAAAACCCACTAGAAAGATTTCGAAACGGAATAGTAATTTCTCCTTGTCCAACGATACCCAATTCTAATGTTTGTGGTTCTTTTAAATGCAAAACAGCGTTGTGCGCAACTAACCAATCTACCCCAAGGATAGCAGAACAAGTTAATTTAGCAATCACTAAAAATCCCGTATCAATATCAACTGAACCACACGTCAACGGTATAGAGACTAGTTTTTTTATTTGGGGACTCTTTTGTCCAACGGCTCCCCTCACACATATTGGTCTAACTGGTAACGCAGGGAATTTTAACTTTAATTCTCCTTGTAAACACTCTAAGAATTCTTCCGAAATACAAGTTACTTCACTTCCAGTGTCTACCAAGAGAACTATAGATTGCCCCAAAATTTGTAACTCTATTTCTGATTTAAATTTGGGCCCCTCATTCTCAAAGCAAACCTCTTCATCATATAAAGAGTTACCTTCATATTCTCTAATGAACTGATTATACATTGGTTGATTTTGTTTAATCACGGAAACGTCAAAAACTTTAATTAAATCTACGACTGTTTGTTTATTATTATATTCTTCTGAAGAATATCCTAAACCTTCTCTATCACAATTCGTTCTAGTATTATTCGGGGAAACAGGATATAAGATCCCTTCTTGGTCACAACCCAATCCTACCCCTGGCTTCCAACCTTGTTTTATTAAATATTTTACAGGAAAAAGATAATTTTGTTTTTTGTTAATTGCAGCCACCTCCTGTTTATTGGAGATGGCCTCAACTAGTTTAAATCTTCTTCTTGAATTATTTCATCAGTGATCCTTCCCCTTGAAGTCTCCCCCTCGATGTGAGCCACCACTTTTGGTTTTTTATAAAATGGCTTGTCTTTATTCGAAACGAATGGACTTTGACGCTTTGTTCCCCTATCAGCTCCAGTAGAAGAGTCAAAGGAAGAAGATCCACATTGTTTATTCACGTCATCCAATTCACGAAGAAACTCTGTTGCCTCAATCAAAGTATTTCCTTTCTTCATCCGCCAAGCATATTGTACATCCTTCGGAAAGTGTCTCATCAAATCTTCCACTATTTGCCATTCAGGAATTGGTCTAGACATCATCTTTGCTTGCCCTGCTAAACTAACGAAATGTTCTAGCATTGTTCCATTTTCTTTAGACCAAGTGCCATTCACAATCATTCTTCTCAAGGCGTTTTGTTCGGCTTCTCCCCAATAAGCATCCAAAAAGTCTCTTTTGAAATCCGACTGTGTAAACCATCTCTGTCTATAAATTCTGGCCCATTTTCGAACATCACCTTCTAAACAACTGATTATAGTTTCAATTGTAGCATCTTCATTAGGCATTCTCCGTAAATAATTCTGAAGATCCTCCAAAAACGACACTGGATGTACCCCAAATCTTCCAGGAAAACGTGGTTTTTCGACTCTTGTATCAATCACCGGGCAAATATTAATCGGTGCTTCATGCCTACCAGACGAAGTTGATGCAGCGTTAGTTTCCCGTGCTTGCGACAGCTGATTCTCTAAACTCGACACCTTCTGTGTCAGAATTCCCATGTTTCTTCGAAGTTGGCGAAACATAGTGGAGTTGCGTAAAGAAGGTCGTGGACGTTCTTCTTGCTGACCTGTCCTTTCTAATTCATCTTGTCCCTGAGATGATCTAAGATTATAACGAGGAGGCATTTTTCTTTTCTTTGGATACTGAAAGTTTATTACAAATTATAGGTTGGAATTTTGTTTAAATTAAAGAATAGAAAGCTTATCTAATATTCTTTCCTTAACTTCCCAAAACTGTTGCTTTATGGAGCTAATATTTTGATCTCCATCGATAATCTCTATCCTGTCAAAATCTTCCTTTATATTAAGGTTCAATAACCATTCCTCATGAATGTTGTGAATCCTCTCTATATAATCTAACGTTATCCCTGTCTCTTCAGGTCGACCACGACTTAGGGCTCTCTGATAAGAAACCATAGGGGAAGTCCTAAGATAAACCACTAAATTAATTCGAGTAACCAATTGTTCTTTGAAATAAGAATAGGTTTCATCTAAAACTGCAAACTCAGCCGGGTGCAACAATTCACTCTCTTGCAATTCCCTAATAAAACAGTTTTTGGCTGAATAGATGGAACGTTCCATAACTTTAATCTTAGCGTTAGATTCTTTCGTATGATTCTCTAACATTGTTAGAAGAACATAATTTTGAAAACAGAAACCCCACTTCTTAGGGTTTTCCTTAAATAACTGGAAGAGATTAACGCCAGATAAATTAGTCCATTTATCAATTGGTTCTGGTATTATCTCAAAATCAGAGTTGCCTCCCAAAGCTGCCAACAAAGTAGACTTCCCTGACCCTATGTTTCCTTCTATTGAGACTGTAAAATTTCCCATCTTTATTCTGAAACAAGGAATGCATCATATTTTCTATGGTTTCCAAAACAAATAACCCTAAGCTAAAACCAATTATAACGTCCCGCTTAACAACTTTAACTTAGATAGACTTTACTCTCAAGTTTCTTCAGTTCAAAACTCGAAATTAGTGTATTTTTCATTTTGTTTCTTTTTTTCACTCTTCAATACCTCTCTCGCTTGAAACCAGCATATCCTGGTCACGGCACCAGCTGTACAGATCTGAAGTCCCTTCATATAGGATCCTCAAATCAGATACGTGAAAGTTTTGGCCAAGGTTGATCGTCTAGAATAATATCCTTTTGAATATTATATTTTTCCTGAATCCTACGTCATTCCGTTTTATATATTTATAATATCTTGTAATTTACAGATTCTGCTCGGTGGAGAGTGGCAATAGAAGAATGAAAAAGAAACACACTTGTTATTTTAATACTTATATTAGAATATAAACCTAATCTTCACATGTCTAATTTGTGTTATTTATTTTATATTGGATCACTATTTATTTATATTTAGTCTCATATTGACGGGAGTAGTTCATCTGAATTCATGTAGTTTCATCAATTTAGGAAAAGTTTCATCTCATTTACAATGCAATGTTAGAGCCGATAAGTTTCTGAAAAGAAACCTATGTTAATATAAACGAAGTAATAAAAATAATGTGGGGACAATCCCCAGGTTTGGGGCACCGCCATCGCCCCAAGCAGCTCGTCCTAGGCCTCCTCTACCCTAAGTCCTAGGTCCGAGGCATATCATCACCCAGCTCACGATGACATGACGCTAAACTACCCTAACAATCCAACTGGATCGTCAGGATTCTGATCATCCTCGCGGAGCTGGAAATCCCACCGAAAACTTAAACTACAGTAAAGACTAGGGTTAATGTATGTGGAGTGCGGAACCAACTAACCACAGTACAACCCAGACGGTGATGATGTCTCCCCCCGGTATGTTCATGCCCCGCGTCAAACCCGACTTCCACGTGGCCCACCTTTAAGGGACGATCACTGACTCATCCAGGGTTCACAGGGTATTGACTATTTCTTTTAGTCACCCATACCAGAGCTGGTCACCGAGCCCGCCAGGCACACGAAGCATACAGTCTTCCTTTAGGAAAACAGGGCACTCTCCATCATGAGCTATAAGAGCTCTTCCTGTAATCCCTCCGGGCAGACAATGATCGACATCATCGAATCCCTTAGTTTGTTTTGAAATAAGTTAAACTGAAAATAATTAGCCAGCTCCACACGTCCAAGTGTGAAGTCTGTACTAGATACGGGTATAGTATTATTGCTTGCATGGCCAGCCTAGATCAATAACGGTTTTATAACGAGAGACATAAAGAGTTTGAAGGGCAATTTCCCTCCCCCCTGTCACTGAGTGACTTTATTGCACCAACAAGGTCTCCGTATATCCTTCATAGCTCTCACTTGTGATGCGTAGCTAAATCTCTTTTCCGTTACCAACCCACGCAGGACAAGGATTATGTAGAGTAACCCCAGTCTAAACACTCATTTAAATAAAATGAATTGCATCTAAACTATAATGGGATTACCCAGCATATTTCGAAGAAGAACATATAAGAAGTAAGTATGACAAAAGATTACTGAAGGTAATCCTTAAATAAAAGTGAAGTATGATGACCAGAACCGAGAAGATACGGGATAGTGGTATCTAAGCTAGGTTGGGCCAAACATTTATGATTTAAGATCTTAAGGGAAAATCAAAAGCATCGAGTATTCAAAACCAAGAACACTGGGAGAATTTAGCGTAAACAACACTAGCTAAAACTCGATGTTCTTTAAAAGAGGACTCAAAAGAAGTATAAAAAAATGGGGTTATTGTATATACTTAAATATTCGGAACTTATCTACAATGAAAAGAAACTAAACATTATAATTTCTTTTCCATTATTGTTTTCAAGAATCTATTTAGTAAAGTTAAGGTGGTTTCACACTGAGTCAAAGTATAATTTTAAGTATGATAATTTATGACAAGTTTTATTAAGGAAGATTAAAACTTAGAATCTTATAAGGTTTAGATTCCTGTATGATTCAATGAAGATTAAATAGACTAGTTAACTACTTTAGGATGACACACATAAAGTTCAGAGGTCCCCCAAGGTCAGAGTGTCGTACAGCCGTCGCAGCCTTGCGGGCGAACGTCGTCAACACACTTTACAAGAAGCAACCCACGAACGAACGTAATGTCTCCATCAAGAATATTCTTCCTATTGATTCAGGACAATTCTAATTTATTCCTTATAAACAATTTAATGTCATTAGACTAAACTAGAATGTCCCTTCACATAAGAAGAAAGTTTTATGTTGTCTAACTACTCTACATTTGGTAATCTAACGCTAAGATCAGGAGGTCCTCCCGCGGTATATGCCACTCAAACGACGCATCCAATAATGGGCGAGCGTTGTCAGCACATAACACAAGAAACACTATTTCCAAAATCCAACGTTAAAACACCTTGCTAATATCCTTCCATTTGTATTGGAGTAACTCCAATTCATCCCACACATACAGAAGAGGGAATTCAAGATGAATCAGCGAAACCTCACACAAATAGAAAGAGAAGAACTTTAGTACCAGACCCTTTTAGGCTTGAGGGCTCCGGCCCAAGAATGATTAAAATAAATAAATCCGAAGGTTGATATTATCAGATAGACTTAGACAGATACTCCAGTGACACGCGACTTACATTAGCCACAACCAATATAGTGGACATCGGGGACACATGTCACGAGGGCATCCATCCATGCTTGGTTGAACTAAATAAACCTGAGAGCAGGCATTTCTTAATCTCAAAATCTGGGACTCCTATAGTATGAAAGTAAAAGGAAAGATAAGCACCTCCTATGAGCTTGAGTACAGAGATGTAGCAATGCTCTCAGCATGTTCCAATTTTGGGAAATTGAGGCAGAAGATTCAAAATCACTATCAAAGCAATTTATTATTACTTGAAATATTATTATTTATAATATTCACTCTACTTAAACTTACCCTTTATTTCACAATAAAATATCACAATCTATATCCAAGTTTTAGTTTTCAGATATATTATTTTAAGATTTTGAATTGACGTTCTAATTCTTTTGATCTGACGGAATATTTTTCTTAAATTTTATCATATGAAGACATTAGTATATTAAAAACTGGAATTTTGATTTAGGGCCAAAGATTTTATATTATTTTCTAAAAAAATGGTAATTATTTAATGTATTAATATTTTTTCTTCCATTTTGATTTTGGGTTTTGATTTATTTTTTGTTAAAGAGTTAAAAAAATTATAAAGATTTCAAAATAGCGTCTAGCTTTGAGTAAAACTAAATCAAAAATGATTTATTTGTTGACTATTTGACAATAATGTCAAATAGACAATTCTACCTAAAAAAGTATAAAAATATACATCGTTTAAAGTCTCCTTGAATTGATGATAATAATATACATCGTCCAAACAACATCTAAAGCCACCCCTAATCGATGACAATATATATACATCAGAGTCCAGTTTCCAAGATTTCTCCAAGGACTATTTTAATCAATTTCTCTGTAAAGGAAAGAATTAAACACAATGAAATTTACATTACCTTTACAATCCAAGCAATACCTCTTTTTTAGCCTTCACGTTTTATCATTTGTGGTTTGCTTTTCCATGTCTATAATGTTCCTTGTAATTCCTGTACCTGTTTAGAAATAGAACATTATCCTGCCTAGCTATACGCGAACAAAGACACTTGTAGAACTAGTTTATACTTAATTATGGGAAAAGAAAATCTTTATTACTATCTACAAATAATGACTCAGATTAGAAACACAGTATGTTATAATTTCCGCAGAGTTATTAATGTTTACAAACGAAAATCATTAAGTGGGAATATCAATTTACTTAAAGTATCACACAGTACAAGCCTCTTATGACCTCGCAGGTAGATCTGTAAAGCTGCAAATATTCTCCAATCAACTCTTCCTCTTTTGACATTGAAATCTGATTTTCTCAACGTTATTTAGCTCACATAACCTGGAAGAAACTATAAATTTCATTAAGTCACATTTCACCTTAACTCAAATACACACAACAACTTTGAACCGAAAATAAATAAAAGATGGAAAACCACAAAATTGAATACTTACATAACATTAGTTTCACTCCACTTATTCTTTACACTTTGGAATCAAACCCTGAATGTTAGCATCTTGAATTTATGCGCAAATAAACCTTCCTATACTATATCCTACACGAAGCAATCCCTATCTTTGTCTCAATTGAAGGGATCCGAAATCAAGGATCTCGGTCTCCTCCAAAGATTCATCACATCAGCTATTTGATAGCTTCCTCCACGAGCTACAAAAAATATATATAAATGACTTACTGATGTCTGGAATTAAACCTTCCTTTTTTTTTTACCAAGACTTTAACCTCCTGCCTACCAGAGAGACGTTTTGTGAGCTATTATTTTGAAAATTTCATATGGTAATGTTGGTACATTAAGACCTGTAGGAAAAATAGTAAAAAAAATCTAAAAATAGGAAAATCAGTTTTTCCCTATGTTCTATATATAGAACAAAGTGACGCTATTACCATGTGCTTTGTATAGGACATAAAATAGTTTTAGGGTATGAATAGTGATTATTGAAGGATTAAAAGCAATAGAAAATTAATAATATCGTCTAAGATTATATTTGTTACAAAATTGAACCAAAAAAACAGAAAATAAACGTTCTTCCGTAACTAAATGATCAAAATTAAGGATTTTCTCCAACAACTAAAAAATTTAACATAATCTTTAAAACTTTCTAACTGAAGTAATAATTATCAGTCGTAAATTAAGTTTAGTAATGCTTATAGTATGAAATTATCTATATCTTGATGAAAACCACTATTTACAATTACGATCTGGCGGGAAACAGAGGTATATGTCACATTTTTGTAGAAAACTGTAGTTTTATAGATGCATCCACTTTTCTAACAGCACGATTATTTTGCTCCATATTCCGGCAAATATGCAGCAGCCTTTGTACGGCGTTCCTTGAAAAGTATTGGCTAGATAAGAACTTTGCGTTTCTTATGTTTTGGTTCCAGTTCATCATATTCCTCACCTTCATTCCATCGTCACTTTCTTCTTAGTACCTAAATTTAAGTTGGATTCGCGAAGCTGCTTGATGTGTTTCTTGTGTATTTCTTTTTTAGCTTGCACAATTATGTATCGCAAGTATTGCAACCATGCATTTACCACTGTCACGTCGACAAGATGTGTAACAACTCGAATCCTCCACTTTTTAGTCCGATTGTGATCTGGACAGACTGAAAACATGCGGTATGTTAGGTCCACAGCACCCATATTGAGGTTCTAAGCCTTAATTATTACGATACTCCTTCTGACTTTCTCGTATCGTTTGTCTTTTTTGGACCATCGCATCGCTGGCACTCGTCATGGTCTTGATCACAATAACACGTGGACATCATCAATACCGATCAAATCATCAAAATTTGTTACTACTAAGCAGTGGCTGGACAACCAACCAGGCACTGCGTAATAACAACTTTACTGTCCTTCCTTGATGACGAGAAGACATCGTAATTACTAAACAGCGTTGGAAAAGCAGCTGGAGTAACCAACACATTATTCTCTTCATTTAAACTGCTAAATTCGCTAGTCTGATTGTTATTGGACCTTCGGGATATTTCTACGGGGATAGACTCCAAACTTACATCTGAGTCTTCTCCCAAGAAGTCCAACTCAGAGTCAATTAATGCTTCTGTTAGGTCCTTATCCCTTAAAGCTAAAACAAACATAAATGATGGTAGAAAACTTAATATGTACTTTACAAAGTACATTGAGAGTTAAACCATTAAAACTTTCATTGCCTACATTTGTACTCTGAAAAGGACGTAGAAAATAACCTTAATGCATCTTCCACCTTATTTGTGATTTTGCTAAAATAACACGGTACATTATTATTTTAGAGTTTCAATTACTTACTTATGATGATAAATCTAATAATTTTTAAGATTTCAATAAGATTTGTGACGATTAAATTACGACTGCGCGAGAGCGCCTTTACACGCATACCCTCCGTCGCCATTTTGATAAAATTTCAGATTGTAATTGACACCTTTACTTTTTAATACAGCTTTTGACAGTCCGTAGACGGTACTAGCAAAATCTTTTGGTGTTGCCATTCATAGAAACGGTAACATATTTTTTTTATTGTTATGTTCTTTGTATAGGACAGATGTAGGTAGGAGGATAAGATGGTCCTAAGATTCTTCCAAAAATTTACACAGCAGCAGAACAATTCGTTTCACGATTTTGTTTGTTAGGTTTTTGCCCAGCAGTGGACCTTTGTCTTTCGGGATTTCCTGAAACTGATTTAAACACGTAAAAATTCTATTTTTAGCTCCATTGCCCTCACTATTCAACAAAACCTGATTCTTAGTTTTCTTCTGTTGCTTTCGTTTATCAAAATTTTAGCAACTATTCATTTTTATCAGCAAAAATAGCTTTTTTTCTTCCTTTTCCCTTTTCTTGACTCTCTCCCGACCCTGTCTCGACCGTCACCCCTTGTCATATTTTTCTACTCCCCGTTTCCCGTTACACTTCTTGACACTTCCTCTAAATAGTATTTTATGCATTTAAAAATTTTTTAGGGTTCCGCAAGTGCACAATATGAAGAGACACAGAAGGATGCTGCTGCCCATCCTCTAGTTCATTAAGTATTAGGTCCTTATTAAGTAATAGGTCCTTTGTGACAGCTGTCAAACGTATGACAAGTTATGATCTGCAAAGAAGAATGAACTCTGTGCGTTTGTGTTAAGGAAACGTCAAAACGGACTTCTAACCCTAACCCTAGCCCCTACCAACCTAGTATTGTAATTATTTAAAGAAGGAATTGAAAAAAATATAATCCTAAGCTTTTTCAAGCTTAACGTGTCTTAACCACACATAAAAAGAAGAACAAAATTGCAAAATTCAAAGCCAGGGCGTAATATTTTATCTCTGCACAGAATACCTCGTTTACTAGAAACAAAATCAAAGGATAAGTCAATCGAGAAACGAATTAATGGAAAGAGGAATTGCTATCAGGAATCTGGATTTCTATTTCGTGTTTTGTTTAGCATTCGAAAGGATGATTTAATTGTTTCTTGCTTGATTGCTGAGAAACGATCTGTTCCAGGATTACATTACAAAAACTTGCCTGCTTAGTTTAATCTGGGACATATACAGGGTGTCTCATTCAAATCGGTCAGTATGGGAAAGTCTGAAACTATAAGACATACGAAGATTTGTTCTTAGGAACCATGTCACCGATTTTGATAAAAAGAAAAACTGCATTCATACATTTGAAAAAAAAAAAGTGTACCCAGCTGGGGAATCGAACCCGGTAGTTTTGAAAAAAAAGCTTACAGTTTTTCTGTTTAAATAACGGTTGTGTAGGTCTTAAGCAGTAAATGTCTCTATGAAACACGATGTCTAAAATGAATAAAATGCATTGTTTTTACATACTTTAATTTATCATAGTAGGTGTTCGAAGTGACCACCGTTTTTAGGGTTCCGTACCTCAAAAGAAAAAAACGGAACCCTTATAGGATCACTTTGTTGTCCGTCTGTCTGTCTGTCTGTCTGTCTGTCTGTCTGTCTGTCTGTCTGTCAAGACCCTTTATCTCACGAACGGGTAAAGGTATCAGGTTGAAATTAATACCATATATTAGGATCTATGAACCACACAAGACCTGAAAATTTCAATTTTTTACAACGACGCATTAAAAAGATATGGCATTTTATGTCCTCATCTCCATACATTTATTCAAAAATGAAAAACCTACAGGGTACTTCCCGTTGACCTAAAATTATGAAATTTGGCAAGAAGCTAGGTCTCACAGTACAAATAATGGGAAAAGTCTGAAATCATTAAATATTACAACTTTTCTCACAACTAATGGTAACCAATTGTGGTGAGCTCCCGTTTCAAGAACATTCATATAAGAGAGGGGTCAAGTTGGATGGTCGCGGAGGCGATTTTTGTCTTAGTTCTATTTTAAAAACGGGAACACTTACAAACTTGAAAATTGGTATGTTTGTAGTGCATAAGCTATAAAATAACAACAAATAATAAAATTTGGTCAAGCGCGTGTCGGACTCAAAAAATCTAGCACATTAACTTACTGAAATTTCAACTAATACAATTGTTTATGTGGTGGTACGGAACCCTTAGTGCGCGAGTCCGACTCGCACTTGGCCGGTTTTTTTTCAATACAATATGGGTACACTTTTTTTTCAAATGTATGAATGCAGTTTTTCTTTTTATCAAAATCGGTGACATGGTTCCTAAGAACAAATCTTCGTATGTCTTATAGTTTCAGACTTTCCCATACTGACCGATTTGTATGAGACACCATGTATAGGTTGTATAACTTTATAATAATTTATAATACAACGAAATCCGTTTTCTTACCTGAATAGAACGTGCAATTCTAAAACGCAAAATATTTTGGGTGGTAGCTACCCATACAACTGAACAACTTATATTTAGTTTAGAAATTAAAACAACGTCCATACTTATAGGCCAAGTTTTGAGTTTCCTTACATTTGGGCACAGAATAAAGTAATAGAAGGTACCTACTATTTTACAGAACGGACACTCTCCGCCCCCTTTGCAATCTACCCCGCGCGCACTTTCCCGCGAGATTCTCATGGTCCTTCTGAGGGTCTTTTGTACTGAATATGCGAGCCTACGCGCGGTATCAATTTCAAATTTCAAATTTGCGCTCGATGTATGTAGTACCCATACATACCCGTGGGTGTCGTAAGAGACGACTAAGGGTTAACTGGAGGATGGGCAGCAGCATCCTCTTTTATATCTTACATCTTGCTTACTGGGGTCACCTACAACCGCGGTCCATGGTGCCAGCCGTAACGCTAACAAGCGAGGTGACTATGGTACTTCCCCTCCACATTTTTCCAGCGAAAGCTAGAATTCTGGAGGGAGCTCCCGGTCCTGTAGTGGACGTTTCATGGGATGGTATGATGATGATGATGTATGTAGTGTGCGGGGTGTGATTTGGGTTTATTTTGCGACTTGCCAACTTTTTCTAGGGAACAGAAATACTTCTCATGCGTCAGCTGAAAGCTTAATTCTAAATACGTAAAACCTCTCGAATGGTAGTTCTATCCACCTAACTGAACAACTTTTGTTCTATACACGACTTTTTGAAATTAAAATAAAAAGCAACAATAGCAACTTAAGGTGATCTGTTGCGGCCAGCTTAGCCCCGAACGCAACTAGATGGAGCCACTGCTGCAAATATAAGGTTTTATTTTTTAATGCAATAAGTACCAACTTTATATGTCCAAAAACTTCAACGCCTAACAACAATTTCGATAAGAAATATATCTCCATATGTCCACTAAAGTCAATTACTCTCGTCACTCCGTGCTTACATGAGTACGATCACTCACACATGCACACAAAGCACAGCCGTACAGTTTTGACCGCACGCCCACAATCGTAATATTGAACCAAAAATTGCTAACAAAAATAGAACTTTCAGTACATTAACTGTATTTTTGTATTAATTCGCGAAAAATTTAACTAAAAATAGCAGTATTCGTTCGTTTTTCAACAGAATTTTATGTCCCGCGTAAGAATGCAAGTCATTTGAATTTTTGTATGGAAAACGGATCACCTTAATAGAAAATTTTGTTTCATGGGAAGATTCATATCCTTCAGGCTTGATGTATCCTTTCTGCAACACTTTGTAGAGTGATGTACGAGCGAGTTGTCATACATCTCTCATCCGGATGTAGTAACCATATTATTTCAGTTCGGACGTAACAAATCAATCTTCGCCATTTATTGGAAGTCTGCGATATACTCGCAGGGGGCGATCTTTATAACCGCTATGACGAATACGTGGCTAAAGATAGGTGTGAACATAAACTTAAGATTAGCCGGCTAAACTAAGGTTTATTTTCGAGAAGCGGCTAAAGTTCGATATCATGTTAGTTTGCGTCGTGAATTTCCATCTTTAGCCGGCTAATGTACACATTAACCGAAACGAAATGGATTCGATAGACGCGCAGGGGCGAACATGTCGCTTGAGGGGGGCAATAGGGGAGACGATGCGCGCACGATGCAATGTTTTTGTTCACCTAACCTTTCTTCTTTTGTTAACGCTGGGAAAAAATTCTTTACGCATCTCCCCCCCCAACGGGGACTGAGAGGGGTATTTGGGACTCCCACCCACTAAAACGACCCAGCGGCACTCCTGCATCGCCCGAATGGCGTGGGACTGGGAAACCGGCAGAGCCCTAGTCCCACACCGGCGACCGCCCGCCTTTAGCGCAGGCCATTCACGCCCCTCCGCATAGGGAGGGGGCCGGAAATTACCGTTAGTACCCGGCTATCCCGCCCTTGGGGGCCAAATGGGTGCCAGGTCCCTTGCGACGGGTCAGGTCAGTGGCCCCGCCGCCTGCCACTTCGGCCGCAGAGGACAGGGAGAGCGGCTCATCGTAACACCAGCACTACTCTTCCCCTGCGGCCCCACCGCGTCCGCCATCATCCGCCGAGGCCGCGGAAGGTAGGGAGAGCGGCACAACGTAACACCGACACTCCTTTTCCGCCGCGGCCCCTACATCTAAACCGCGATGCCTCCCATACGAAACCGCAGCCCACCTATGCGATAGCGCCCATACACTACCGCAACCTACCGCCCTAGTTCGCTCCATCGCGGGCTTGGAGACCAAAGCCCGGAGGAGCAGTAACGCCCGGCCCTCTTCGCTCCACCGCCGCGCCGTGGGAGACCGAGTCACGGGTACTGAGCCCCATCATCGGGGGGGAAACCTAACCTAACCTTTTTTTTTGTTGACGCTGGGAAAAAATGCATTTTCCTTTCATTATCAACCTTTCATTTCCTTGTTCATTTGCTTCTACATTTTTAGCCAAGGGCCTGCGGTTAAACATAAGTTTAGCCGGCTAATGATAGAAGAAACTAACTTTAGCCGCTTCTCGAAAATAAACCTAAGTTTATCCGGCTAATCTTAAGTTTATGTTCACACCTATCTTTAGCCGTAACATATACATAGGTAAATATCACGTTTATTTAGGTGGAAATTTGATTATTGACAACCCTACCTCATCAGCCTTGTAAGAGACCTTTGGCGGCTTTTGACGACTGTTACTCTGAACATAAATCTAAACATTTTTTTCAAAGAAACAAGGGTCCAAAATCTCGTTTTTTTGTTTTACCATAGTTAGTAGAGTTTGTATTTAAGGAACATTTTTGTTCTCGTTATCGAACTGTTATTACTGAAAGTAAAGGTTTTTTTGACTTATTTTTTTAAAATTGAACCCGGTGTTTTTTAAAAAAAATTGCTTATAAAATACCATCACGAACGAAATCTCATGACATCAGCTTTAAAAATCATGACCTGCAGTGGCTACAGCATTTGTAGATTGGAAAAAATAATTGAATTTTAAATGCGCACACGCTCTGCCTTCGTTCGTGATAATTCAATTATTTCGCTACCCTCTGGGCTACAAACAATTAGCTTGGCGTCCCATACATCTATGTGTCCAATATACGTCCAGCCTATCCCATATTACACGAGCAATATTTGTATACAGCGTTCAAAAGTTCTTATACGACCTTTTTTAGGGTTTTAAACCAAAATGGTAAAAACGTAACTTGTGGTGCGATTTCGTCTATCCGTCCGTCTTTCAGTCACACCTGTTTGTCTTAGCAACTACAAGCTATCGTTTTTAAAATTAGAATACTTTAGAAAAAAAAAAGATGTTATTATTGTAAATAGTTCCCAAATGGGGGGCACAAAATTTTAAATTGTAGTTTTTATTGCTCCTAAAATACTTAAAGTAGGTATATCGAAACCCTACGAATCCGACTCTTTTTTGATGGGTTTTTTGTGATGATTATACATCAGTGGTACATGCTAAAAAACATGTCGATAAAAAGTGAACTTTCTGTGAGAATTTTTTATGCACAATATTCTTGAAACGGGAGCTCTTATATGAATGTTCTTGAAACGGGAGCTCACCACAATTGGTTACCATTAGTTGAGAGAAAAGTTGTAATATTTAATGATTTCAGACTTTTCCCTTTATTTGTACTGTGAGACCTAGCTTCTTGCCAAATTTCATAATTTTAGATCAACGGGAAGTACCCTATCGGTTTTGCTTTTTTGCATAAATGTATGGAGATGAGGACATAAAATGCCATATCTTTTGATTGTATCGTTGTAAAAAATTGAAATTTTCAGATCTTGTGTGGTTCATGGACCCTAATATACGGTATTAATTTCAACCTGATACCTCTACCCGTCCGTGAGATAAAGGGTCTTGACAGAAAGACAGACGGACAACAAAGTGATCCTATAAGGGTTCCGTTTTTTTTTTGTGAGGTACGGAACCCTAAAAAGAGGAATTAACACGGTTCTATTTAAAAAAATTAGATAACTAATAAATTTTGTAAAAACTTAAATAAATTTGGTTAAAAAATTTAACTTACCATGCACTTGCTGTAGGAATAGTATTGCGTAGAGACGCAGGTGCCGTTAACCAGCTTGTCTTTGATCGGGTCCTGTATGGAGGTAAAATCTATCTGCGCGGCGTACAAAATGCCTGTCTCCATGTACCACGGACCTAGCCAGTCTTCATCCCGGTACTTTATCAGGAACTGCATAAATTACAGTGATATGATTAAAATATACATATATACAATTAATACCCAGGTTCCCCTTCCATTCCATGAACACAATAAAGTTTGGAAACGGAAGAAACCTTTCATTATTTCGCATTATTCGTGATCGGAAAGTAAATAAATGCGGGAGGGAAATTTAATTTACTTTCCGTTAGCACTATTTAGAGGTAGGCTATTTAGGACTCCGTATATAAAAGGAAAGTCACAGATAGATATAAAATTTCGCAATTATATTTTTAGCAAAAGACACACAGTAACATAATAGTTTACCGGTAATTTTAGAATTAATTAATTAGGCCAAAATACAGTAGTGCGTGCGACAGGGGTTAGGAGACGACTGGTGGTGGCGCTGGCGGGAAACGCTCTACCGAAAGTGCTGATGCTGATACAATGCAAATGTGTCACTACATTCCTATGGAGGTACATAAAAAAACAATAGCCGAGTGCTTTTCGCCACACGAGCGTTAAAATGTACATTATGTTAATTGAATAAAAAATTCTTGCAAGAGATAGTTCTGTTTTTCCTCGTATAAGTGACGGAGAAGGGGGATGAAACCTTTGACAAGGCAAGACAATAATAGTAATAGGTGATGAAAGGTAAACTGTTAACAACACTGCATAGTAAGTGAAGTGACTGATGGGTGTACGTACCTCGGTACAATAGAGATCATATTTGTGCTTGATACATTCAATGTTGAGGTCCAAAGTTTTCTGCTGTGTTAAATGGTCTGAGAAAGTCGACAGCGCCTTTAGCCTGGTAAAATCAAAGGGTAGAATAAGATGAAAATACTGTTTTTATGCCTGTGTGGTGCTGGCAAAGAATAGTACCAACCCATATGTATCCATGGGTGTCGTAAGAGGCGACTAAGGGCTTATGGAAAGGAGGATGGGCAGCAGCATCTTTCTATGTATCGTACCTTCTTACATACTGCGTTCACCAACAGCAGCGGTCGCCAGCTGCAACGCTTACAAGCGTGGTGGCTATGGTAAATCCCCTCCAAGGTTAAGTACCACGCGTTTTTGCTCTAGTTCTGGAGGGAGCTCCCTGTCCTGCAGTGGACGTTAACATGGGATGTAATGATGATGATGACTTTTTTTTATTTTTAGGGTTCCGTACCTCAAAAGAAAAAAACGGAACCCTTATAGGATCACTTTGTTGTCCGTCTGTCTGTCTGTCTGTCTGTCTGTCTGTCTGTCAAGACCCTTTATCTCACGAACGGGTAAAGGTATCAGGTTGAAATTAATACCATATATTAGGATCCATGAACCACACAAGATCTGAAAATTTCAATTTTTTACAACGACGCAATCAAAAGATATGGCATTTTATGTCCTCATCTCCATACATTTATTCAAAAATGAAAAACCTACAGGGTACTTCCCGTTGACCTAAAATTATGAAATTTGGCAAGAAGCTAGGTCTTACAGTACAAATAATGGGAAAAGTCTGAAATCATTAAATATTACAACTTTTCTCACAACTAATGGTAACCAATTGTGGTGAGCTCCCGTTTCAAGAACATTCATATAAGAGAGGGGTCAAGTTGGATGGTTGCTGAGGCGATTTTTGTTTTAGTTCTATTTAAAAACGGGAACACTTACAAACTTGAAAATTGGTATGTTTATAGGGCATAGGCTACAAAATAACAACAAATAATAAAATTTGGTCAAGCGCGTGTCGGACTCAAAAAATCTAGCACATTAACTTACTGAAATTTCAACTAATACAATTATGTTTATGTGGTGGTACGGAACCCTCAGTGCGCGAGTCCGACTCGCACTTGGCCGGTTTTTTATAGGTACTCTTGATATTTACCTTGCTGGTCGCATAACACAACAGGCGCCCCACCGAGTCACCTCTTTCTGGAATAACTTGTTACAGGGAACGATTGTAAACTGCATACGACACTGGCGCAGCAGATGCTCGCATGGCGACACGAACTGCATCAGAGCTACCGGGAGTGATATGTTGCGGGCTTCCAGAACCGCATCCAGCTTCATACGATGCTCATCGTTAGCTGCCTTGCCACGGAGGATGTTGCTGAAAAGTACTCGGAGCCAATCTTCATTGATATCCACTGATCTGTTTGTAATAAAGGACTGCACTTAAGTAAAGTCACATTTAGAATTCCATAAAATGGTAGATATTCACAATTTTAATCTCGCTCTTCGTGTTAAGTATGTATCACTACCACCATTAACAAACAAAAAAAGGAAACAAAGCGTTCCAACGATGTGGATGGAACTTCTCGCTGCAGGTGGAACTAGGCTAGGTACCTAAACTGCACCCTTATACTCGTATCATAGGTTTTAGTAGACGCATGGTGGGAGGCAATTTATCTCCATAGACGAAGTAGCTCTCCAGTGAAAAAAACCGGTCAAGTGCGAGTTGGACTCGCGCGCCGAGGGTTCCGATATACCTTTAGTATTTTTGGAAGCAATAAAGTCCATTTTTAGGACAGCATAACTAAATTTGTTTGTAAAGGTTTTTTGCAGATTTATAAAAAACTGTGCAACTTAGAAAGATCGTTTTAATTTTGCTGTAATATTTACATAAACGTCTACCGACTGTAATTAATTTAGATTTTTCTATTCACAAACTTCGGAGATAAGGGGGGAACGGTATTTTTTTGACATTTTTCATCATAACTTGAAAACCAAGAGTTGTAAAAAAAACACAAAAATATATTTTAGAATATACAAGTAAAGCCCTTTCATATGATACCCCATTCAACCTAGTACCGATAATTTGAAATTTTGCCCCCCCCCTATTTGGCCCCCCTTTACATAATAATCATAATTTTTTCATAATTCTTTCATGTGCAATTAAGTTGGACAACCATATTCTAAAACCATTTCAAATTTCAAGTCGATAGCATGAGTGGTTGCTGAGATATACATAGAGGTTGCAGCACTCCTACCATGTAAGCCGCAATAACACCTTCCTTAATTCAGAATCTAATTCGGCATACATTTGTCATTGAAGTAATTGAAATTAACAGTAATGTAGGTATGCTGAATTAGTCTGTGAATTTAGGAAGGTGTGATTACGGTTTTAGGCCGGACTTGAGTTACAAACAGCAAAAGCCGATGAATCGGCAAAAAGTGTAGTACCTGTTATGGGGCCACTTTGGCTTAAATGGACTCATTTTCCACTCTAGCAAATCTAGCTTTTTTAAGAACTTACAATTTTTCCGCTAACAGATCGGCGGTGACAAAAGGTGACGGACAGACCGCTACCATTGGTGCTTTGTCGTTTGCCAACGCGGCAGTTTTAAGCGAGACTTTAGTTAGCATCATGGGCGAACGCTGGAACCGCGACCACAGCACCGCGCACAGCACCGCCGCGCAGCCAGCGCTCGCGCAGCACCACGCCATCCACATTACACTGCAAACAGTGTCAAACAATCGCATTGTGCAACGGATGGAATCCACCAAAACACCACTTCTAAAAACAATACAATTTTTCTTCCAAAATTTGGTTTTTCTCACAAAGCTCAGTGATTCTGAAAACATCTCTGAAATAAAAAAAAAGTACTCGAACTTCCCAAAAGATATGGAGCATTTTATGGAGTTGCAAAAGTTTTGAATAAATTTAAACTCCGAGTTAGAAATAAAGGTAGTCTGTAGGTACCTAGGTACAGGGTTGGCTATTATCAAGATAATTATTTTATATGATAATTATCCGATAATTGTCTGATAATTATCCGATAATTATCCAACTATCAAATCAAATAACGTATATATTTTCATTTATCGCAAGATTCCCTGCATTTCTTTTTTACATTTCTTGCATCTAGCCCATAAACCACTATTTTTAGTTTTAATGCAGTCAAACTTTGACCATATTGGATTAAGTTTATTAGGCATAATGTTTTTCTTAATTTAATTTCGCAGCACAGTTCACGAAAACAAATAACAGTGAGGGGAATTCCCCTGTACCTAGATGCATGACATTTGGCGTTCGTTTGGATACACGCTTGATATTGTGACGAAAAAACATGCGTTTGGATACACATATATATTATTTCGTTTTGTTCTGTACAATAACAGTTACTCGTATTATCAACACGTAATTATCATGATAATTATCACGATAATTATCCAGGCCAACCCTGCCTAGGTACAATTTTCCCGTCTTTGAGGAACTCTTGTGGTTTTAACTGCATAACACGTCCTATGCATGTAATGTACAGTCAGCCGCACGTCAGTGGTGACACTTTGACATTGAGTGGGTTTCTGGTTTCGGTTATTTGTAGCGTATCGCCGGTTCAGCTTATACAGGTTCAGTTACCACTTACTTGCTGCCTACGTGTAACACTGAGACTTTTTTCTATCTAGATCGAAATACGTTTTTTAACCTCCTACACAAAATCCGTGCAGTTTCTATTTTTTCGTATTTCAACCTGTGTTAATCCGCAGTTTCATGGGCAGATGGAGATCTTTTTGGGGTTTTAACTTTCCGTTTAGACATTATTGTATGATTTCTTACCGGTCGAAAATTTTTCTAGAGTTCAGATATTTAAATCCATGCAGTGTTGTGTTGCGGAAGAATACCCTCAACATTCGACGCACAGTTCCTCTCATCGTAAGACCCAAATTAGATTATCAGTGAGAGATCTAGGATAACATGTTGCATCATAGGTAATATGACAGATCACCTATGATACTTACCTACTACTTAGACCTGCCATTTTATCTATGATATGATAATGTAATATGCCCATTTCATCTGTTAAAATGTTAACCCAGTACAGCGCGTTCAGAGAACAAGTCTGTCTATGACATGGTCTATGACGGTTATTTTCTGCGCATGGGTGACAGGCGGAGAGCCTGGGGGGAGCCGCGCTTTTGTTTCCGTTTCCCCACAACAACAAGGCCCCATGTCAAAGTCCAAAAAGAAAAAGGTTTCTAAACGGCTGCACTTCCTCCCACTAAAAGTGCACCTCACTAACATCCGGGGTTGCACTCCAATCTCGATCCGGTCCATTTCCACCTTGAAACCGAGAAGCCGCACCTATTCTTTTTAACGGAGACGCAGATAGCAACACCGTCAGACGTGGCGTACCTCAACTACCCGGGTTACTCGTTGGAACACAAGTTCAAAAAACGAGCCAGGGTCTGTGTGTACGTCCGCGATGACATTATCGGCGTCTCCGTTGCTTTGAAGATTCAGGGTCATCAACAATATGGATTGTGGTGGACACCGGCATAGAGAAATCTCTCTACGTCGGTGTCTACCGGTCGCACAGCGGTGACCAGGAGACGACCAGGCTCTTTGAGCACCTGTTAAAGAAGGCGGACTGTGCCGTACAACGGTACCCAACAGCGCAGCTTCATTTTCTGGGGGACTTTAATGCCCACCACAGCGAGTGGCTGTTCCCATACCAGAAAACTGACCATGCTGGGAGAGAGGCGCGCAGGTTTGCATTGTCGCTAGATCTCACCCAGCTGGTGAATGTAGCTACGCGGGTGCCTGATGTAGACGGACACACGCCCAATTGTTTGGACTTACTGCTGACTACAGATCCGGACAGGCACTCGGTGTTGGTATCAGCCCCGCTGGGAACATCCGACCACTGTCTGGTGAAGTCTGCGTCGATCAGCTCTCCTCCGGATGATAGCCAAAGAGAAACGAGGCGAGTTTGGCGATACGAGTCAGCAGATTGGGATGTGATGCGGCACTTCCTTGCGTCCTACCCATGGCAGCCAGTGTGTTTTTATTTGAGTGATCCCTACTGTTCAGCTGAAGCGGTTTCGGATGTGATACGGCATACGTCAAACAATTTTGGTCCTATCCAAATCGGTCGAAACAAATTTCTGCCGTCCGACATTACCTCGCCTGCTGAAACCTGACGAGTGGCTGGCTCACTCTGCAACAGAGAAAGCAAATTTATTTGCGTCTCTATTTGCAAACAATTCTCGTTTAGATGCCGGCTCTTATCAACCACCAACGATTCCTCGCTGTGACTCTTCGATGTCGGAGGTCACAATACACGCTAAAGAGGTTCGTAGACTACTCCGAAGCCTAGACGTGAACAAAGCAAGCGGTCCTGATGGAATACCAGCAAAAGTCTTGAGAAACTGTGCGCCTGAGTTGTCTCCTAATCTAACACGTTTGTATCGCCTCTCTCTAAAAACAAGAACGGTGTTAAAATCTTGGAAGGTTGCCAACGTACAGCCAGTGCCCAAGAACGGTAGTCGTGCCGACCCCAGCAACTATCGGCCAATCGCCATCACCTCCATACTCTGAAAAGTGACAGTCAGTATGGCTTTCGCCGGGGACGATCAACTGGGGATCTTCTAGTGTATGTCACGCATTGCTGGGGGGAGGCCATCGAGAAATACGGCGATGCCCTTGCCATGTCACTGGACATCTCGAAGGCCTTCGACAGGGTGTGGCACGCAAGTCTGCTGAGCAAACTTCCTGCATACGGCATTCCCGCTGACTTTTGCTCTTGGATTTCTGACTTCCTGAGTGAACGGTCGATCCGAGTGGTCCTTGATGGCTGCTCCTCTGACCTCATGGCTATTGATGCTGGGGTTCCTCAGGGGTCTGTTCTCTCTGCGACTTTTTTCCTGCTGCACATCAACGACCTACTTGGTCCTAGTATTGTTGGGTACGCAGATGACAGTACTGTCGTCGAGAGATATATGTCAAGCGCAAAAGCCAGCAGTGACGAGATACGTTCTTCGAGAGAAGCCATGGTAGAGCAAATAAACTCAACCTTAAGTCGTGTCTCCGAATGGGGAGACACAAATCTGGTGAGTTTCAACGCCACCAAAACCAAACCAAAACGTATGTTGGCCCGCAGGTTCGCACGCTGTAGTGAAGAAACCAAAATAACTTTATTTAAAGCATATTGCCAGGTTTTCTACACGTGCAGCCTGTGGACCAACTTCACGCAAAAGACCATAAGTGCCTTGCGTGTCCAGTACAACAATGGATTAAGAATATTGATGGGGCTGCCTCGGTACTGCAGTGCTTCAGGTATGTTCGCGGCTGCACGCACAGATGACTTTTATGCCATTTTGCGGAAGCGAGCAGCCTCGTTGCTCTGCAGGGTGAGGGCTAGTTCCAACTCTATTCTGAATACCTTTGCTGTACGATATGACACTCCACTAATGCGCCATCTCACTAAATTATTGGTGGCGTATAGAGGCTGATTTTATGTAGATAGGTTACTAACATAGGTTAAGTACCGTTACTAACAATCCTGGACCATTGTAGTCTTTTTAATAAATGAATAATAATAATAATAAATAAAAACGCAGGCGTGTCTGTTCACCGCCAAAAGGAGTCCGTTCAATCTGGCTCCTACTTTTCGAGGTACAACTGTACCAGTTACCGACAGCCTCGAGCTACTTGGCACTTGGCATGAAGCTGTGTGCAAACCTGAAATTCGGCGCTAACATCGAGTCAAAAGCCCAAACTGCGGCAAAAAAGCTGGGCATCCTCAATAAGGTTAGGCGTTACTTCACTCCTGGACAGCTTCTAGTTTTATATAAAGCCTAAGTCCGATCGTGCATGGAGAACTGCTGTCACCTTTGGGATGGCTCAGCCAAATACCAACTAGCCGCACTTGACTCGATAGATCGCAGAGCCAAGAAGCTCGTTGGTGATGAGATGCTGGTGAAAACCAAGTTTCACAGTCTGACCCACCGTCGCAAAGTTGCATGTCTGTCGGTCTTCTACAGATTGAACTTCGGAGAGTGTGCTCTGGAGCTCCACGAGCTTATTCCACCATCTCCCTTCTACCATCGGGAGTCCAGACGCACCGCAGGATATCACCCATACTTGGTTGATATTCCGCACATTAACACAAAGCGCTTTGAAACATCTTTTATAATGCGCACGGCTAAAGAGTGGAATTCTCTGCCTGCGTCTGTGTTCCCGAGTTCATATAACCCGAATCTATTCAAGTCGCGAGTGAATAGGCTTCTTCTGGGCAAGCTTGATCCATCGTTGACCTCATCTCTGTCTTCAAGACTAGATCGAGGTCAAGAGTAAGCCCATTTTCAATAAAAAAAATAAGGACCAAGTGCAAACTTAAGTTTGTGATTCCATACAAATACTCGCATTCTTATGCGGGACATAAAATGCAGTCGAAAAACGAATGTATACTGCTATTTTTAGTTATTTTTTTCGCTAATTAATACAAAGATACAGCTAATGCACTTAAAGTACTAGTTTTTGTTAGCAATTTTTGTTTCAATATTACCATTGTGGTTGTGCGATCTATACTGTAGTACTTTAGGTGCATTAGCTGTATCTTTGTATTAATCAGCGAAAAATTTAACAAAAAATAGCAGCATACACTCATTTTTCAAAAGCATTTTATGTCCCGCTTAAGAATGCAAGTTATTTGAATTTAGTATGGAAAACGGATCGCCTTAAGGTACCAGGGCCCTCAGAAAAGTGTCTTTCTATTATCGCAAACCTTAAACAGAGTGTTAGGGACGGTGTACCAAAAACTCAACAGGCGTACTCAGTCAACGAAACTGAACAACTTTCCAAAAGAAACTTTACTGGGAATTTCAAAAACTTGTGTCGTCTTCATATAAATCGCTCACTCTGAGCGAACAGTTTGTATGGAAAGGTCGAAATTTTTTTCCATATCCCAAAATTGTTTTTCTTTGGGAAAGTGGTTCAGTTTCATTCCGACGCTGAATTTCTGCAGGTGTGTCCGTATGTTTTGGCTGTTTTCAATATTCAAAGGCTTTTTTTTACACTTGATACCTCCAATAATGTTCGTTCAAATGTCGTAGTCCTTTGTTTACGCATCCACAAACGTATCGTTGAAACGCAAGCATCGGGTAGCGGGCGTCGGGTGACAGGCGTCGGCATCCACAGACAATCTCATATTGGAAGTATCGATGCATTTTTGTTATTGGTTTTTGAACCTTTGTAATAGAATCCGGAATCTATTCAGTTACAATATCCCGTATCCCAATAACCCATTTCGTTGCATTCAAATTGTGTGAAAATAGCCACATTGTGATAGAGCAAATTTCTATGGAAATAGTGGGATACACTGCAAATAAACAAAATAATTTTGTTACGTTTGATTAAATAGGTCCATATTGAATTGACATACCCGTTACATACCCGTGGGTGTCGTAAGAGGCGACTAAGGGCTATGAACTGGAGGATGGGCAGTAGCATCCTCCTGTGTATCATAATATACCATCTTACTTACTGCGTTCACCTACAACCGCGATCCATGGTGCCAGCCGTAACGCTGACAAGCGACGTGACTGTGGTACCTTCCCCTTCACATTTTTCCAGCAAAAGCTAGAATTCTGGAGGAGCTCCATGTCCTGTAGCTGACATTTCATGGGATGTTATGATGATTGAATTTCTACATGAGTTGTATCTTGAAAATGGGGTATAAAGATCTTAAAAAAACCGACCAAGTGCGAGTCGAACTCGCGCACTGAGGATTCCGTACCACTAAGGTAAAAATACCGTCTTAGTTATGGACGCGCAGTCACGCAGAAGTGCTTTAAATGCGCGTGAGTTTGACACGCATTTGATCAATTTTTATTATTTTTTGTTATTTTATAGCCTATCCACTATTTTAATAGCAATTTTAATAGAGCTACAACAAAATCAAGCAAAAATCGCCTAAAATACACGTTTTAGTGTACGTCCCTTTAATAATTTTATTTTTATTATTTGTTGTTACAGCGGCAATAGAAATACGTAATCTGTAATTTTCAGCTGTCTACCTTGTACAGCCCGCGGACAGACAGGCATTTGAGGCATATTAACATGGTCCAGTTTTTCACCCTTTCGGGACGTACGTTGTTTTAAGGAAAATTGTTTAGACTCGCGTTCTGAGTAATCTACTTAAATTTGGGTCGGGGTTCAAAAATTGACCGGTAAAAAAAAATTAGGTCAAGTTAGGTACCTATTGAAAGTGGGTACCTTACTGATACTGAGAACGAACTATCTTCTCCATATTTTTCGGAAAGAGTTAAATTTTTAGTTTCTTTGATTATAAAATTGTGTAATCATGAGAAAGATACTTGCTTTCAAAATTTTATGAAGTGAATATGAACGCTTTTACTAAGAACTAAAAATGTGTAGTCTAAAACCTCTTTCGTATTTTACAGTATTTTATATCTTATATTTAGCTACACAATTTTCACACAATATAATTTTTTTCTTAAACTAAATATTTTTTACAATAACAAAGTTTAAGTTATTTTTTCAATATAAAACAAAGCCCAGTGCAACCGCAACTCCGCCCAATCAAAATATGGAACGTATACAATCTCCTTTCTGCACCCTCTAAAAACTAGATTACGCGAGCTTTGGCGATAGCGCGGACTGGCACGAAACATTCACGGTGGTTCCACGTTCAAACTTGCTCAGTGCAGCCACGGCACCGCTCTGTCAACATTGTCAGCCAGTTGTCAATAGTGTCAAAATGTCCGCAGCAAAAGACAGATCAAAATGGAGGCGCCGAAAGACATCTAAATCCCCAGACAATGATAATGACTGTGCTAGCCTAGCTTGGTTGCTAAATTTCCGCTTAGATGAGATTGTCAACGTGAAAGTTCCAGAAGACGAAGCTGAAGAAATAAGGCACGAATTAGTTCCGGACATACCTCCAGCGCCGAGAAAACCACCGTATACATATCCTGAGCTGATACAACGAGCTCTACGGGAGAAAGGAGAGCTGACAGTGTCCGCAATATACCAGTGGATATCGTAAGTCTACATTTATTTTCAATCTAGTTGGCTTAGATCTAGATCGTAGTTTGACCACTAGCCATGGTTCATTGTTTAAGTTTATCTGTTTTGAATGTGTGCCAGAAATTAATCTGCTGTGAATAGCCAAAATACGTAACTGATTCAAAATTTAGTATAAACTAGGACACTAAAATGTTACCTATCTATTATTGTTCACGTAATCATGGGATGTCATGATGAACCAGCTAGATATTTTCTTTCACGATAAAACAAAATCGCTTGAAATCAACTAATGCTTTTGAAGCTTTGATAAATTATAGACAGCATTTTACGTTTATGCTTCTAGATTCGATAGCTAGCAGATTAATCACATTTTCTTTGCAATTTAGTTGCGTTGCAAAAAATTTTGTTTTGATCTATGAGCAAACGAAACAGGAATTGTTTTTTGAAAGTGCTGTTAAATTTTTTGCGTGCGTTGGGTGACTTCGCATAATTTCTAGAAATATGAAAAATTGCTGCAAAACCATTCGATATTTTAAGGGTTCCGTTACCAAAATGGTAAAAAAGGAAACATTTATGGTGCGACTTTGTCTGTCTGTCTGTCCCTCTGACTGTCTGTCTGTCACACCTTTATATCTCGGCAACCACTCATGCTATCGACCTGAAATTTGGAACAGTTTTAGAATATAGTTGCCCAACTTAATTGCACATGAAAGAATTTTGAAAAAATTATGATTATTAATGTAAAGGGGGCCAAAACAGGGGGGGGCCTAATTCCAAATTGTCGCTACTAGGTTAAGTGGGGTATTATATGAAAGGGCTTTACTTGTACTTTCTTAAATATATTTTTGTATTTTTTTACGTCTCTTAGTTATTATTATTATTATTATTTATTGTTTGTTTTCAAGTTATGATGAAAAATGTCAAAAAAATACCATTATACCTTATCTCCGAAGTTTGTGAAAGGAAAAATCTGAATTAATTACAGTTGACAGAAGTTTATGTAAACATTACAGCAAAAATAAAACGATCTTTCTAAGTTGCACAGTTTTTTTTAATCTGCAAATAACCTTTACAAACAAATTTAGTTTTGCGGTGCTAAAAATGGACTTTTTTGCTTCCAAAAATACAAAAAGTATATCGGAACCCTCGGCACACGAGACCGACACGCACTTGACCGGTTTTTTCTTTCTAAATACACTCTAGTTGATGACATATTTTCTCCTTCATCATTAATTTAACATGACACGTTGAACAAAACAAATCAACAATCTATTGATCGGCTCAACAAAACTTAAAAGACAGCGCATTATCAAATTATATCGTCATAGTCCCCTATTTTAGTTTGTAATTCGTACATTCTTTGTTATATTCTTAACCAATTTGTCTAATTTTTAAATGAAAGCATGTTTTTATAGACATTTTGAATGGAAAAATTATTCAACAAATGAAATAATTCAAATGACTGCGAAATATAAAAGATGGTTAGGTTGAAACAATCGTTGTAGATAAGGTAGTAAATTTTTACGTTGTCCTGTGAGGTCAACTGTAAGTTGGCAAAATTGCTGAAACTACTGATTCAGGCCAGAACAAAAGTACCTTA
The DNA here is from genome assembly GCA_947532105.1 of Athrips mouffetella. Taxonomy (NCBI): domain Eukaryota; kingdom Metazoa; phylum Arthropoda; class Insecta; order Lepidoptera; family Gelechiidae; genus Athrips; species Athrips mouffetella. The sequence goes on from OX383958.1 coordinate 3,007,975, forward strand.
AACTGACTGACGAGTGTTTTTATGCTGTTTGAATAGAAGAGTAGGAGTAGAAAAAAAAGCAAAATGGCCTTCCTGAAAAAAGAAGATCTTCTTTCTTCAATCTTGAAATTCTTTTTTGCTCTTTTGCACACCCTTCTGTGGTATCTGTTAACCGAGATGAGAAATCTTAGAAACAAAGTATGCATGCTCCTTGGTATGGCTCCTTAGCTACTTATAGTTTTGTAACTGTATTTTATGTGTGAGAGCAAATAAAAAATATTATTGTATTTTTTCGATTGGCTGACACTATTTGATTGTATTTCGCTACATTCTCTCTTATCACCATAGGTTGCCTAAAATAAATCTTTTCTACCGTGTATTATAAAAAGGAGATACGTAAATTTATACTTTATAATAATATTATCCTTTAAGAAAACTGTTAGTACCAATACAAAGTTGGAAGTGAGATCGCTTTGTGGTATTTCAATTTTGGTTTATTGAAAATATTGAAATGTAAGTTCTCTTAGAATTTTAAAGTATACTTGGAGAACTTTTGAGATAGCCAGCTTTTGTTACAATATAGTCTTTGATATGTGAATACGGAACTTTTAAATTCCGTTTGATATTTACTTTGTGGCGAAGCTGTTCTTTAAAGAATATTTGCTTATTTTATTTAAAGGTGGTAGGGCTTTTGTGCAAAGCCCGTCTGGGAAAGCACCACTCCCTTACATGTTTCTGCTGTAAAGCAGCTGTGCTGTGTTTCGGTTCGGTTGAAATTACCGGCACAAGAGACATACCATCTTATATAGTTCCCAGAGTGGGCAACGTTCGTCGTTCGTTCGTGGGTGCTTTGCTGTATAATTAGTGTCAAACTATGGAGCTATGGGCAGTGGTGCCCATTTACAATTAGGTGGCCCACCTGCTCGTTTGCCCATTTGTGACATACAAAATACAGGTTTAAAAATAACTGTTGTTGTCCCTCTGTCTGTCAAGACTATTTTCTCCCGAACGGGTAAAGGTATCAAGTTGAAATTAATATCAAATATGATTCTAGTTCTATGGGCAGTTGAAACTGTGAAAATTCCAAGCTTCTACGACAAAACAATCAAAAGATACTCATAGGCCATTTATGTCTCCATCTCAATATATTTATGAATCAAACCAAAACCTACAGGGTACTTATTCCCGTTGAACTAGAAAAATTAATTACATTTGGGTAGGAGCTAGATCTCATAGCATAGCACACCAGCAAAGGAAAAAGTCTAAAATTAGTCAAGGTCGCGGGAAGCCGCTGGATGCGAGCAGCGCAGGACCGGTCGTCATGGAAATCTTTAGGGGAGGCCTATGTCAAGCAGTACACATCTTTCGGCTGATATGATGTTGATGAGTTGAGTTTGCTGATTAGAGCAGTGGAAGATTTAGTCATATTAATTATATTCAAAGGAGCTGTTGTCAAATTAGAAACTGACTTATGAAACTTGATTTCCATCTTTCTAGGGCTTTAAATAAAGTAAGTGAAAAAGCTTATTTCTTCACGCAGTAGAATTTCACCTACCTACAACTGGTCAATATTCAACACATTTGCACAAAGCGCTTCTGCGTCTGTGTTCTCGACGTCTAGGGTTAGATTTATGTCAAGAACAAACCTATTTGAAATGAAAAAAATAATTTAAAGTTTTGAAATATCGCCGATTTTGTCAAGCTGAATTTTGATAAATAGTTTTTTTTTATATATTAGAAGTGAGCAAACTAGCAGGTGGACCACCTGATGGTAAGTGGTCACCAGCGCCCATAGCACCCACTGTCGTATTAATGGTATATAGGTAACGTTTTTAAGAATTAATAAAAAAATATAAAATAATCATTTACATTTGTCCATATATGATTTAGTTTGACATTCGTCCTTAATCTATTACGTATGCAAAGGCAAACAAATATTTACAGTTTGTAATCACAGGACGATGGGGACCGTTATCGGACCATAGGCGAGTTTTGCTTTGACGGCGCGCTGCTCTTAACTTATTTGGGGTACATTGCGTTGTTTTAATCGTTTATGTTTTTATAAAAAAATAATTTTATTTACTAATGTGCCTTAAGCTGTAAACAAAGCTCAAAAGTTGCTAGTCTCAGTTTTGAATATCATAAAGGGTGTGTGGGAGTGTATGAAAGTGAGTAAATTTTAGTTAATATTTTTTCGAGCATTTGATAAGAGATGAAACTGTTTAATATTATTGACTTATGAAACTTGTTATATACCTCCGAAACATTGTTAATAATTTATCACAAGCAACTAACTGGAATACTTACTCGTGTTTTTTTATTATTTATTTATTTAGGAGCCGGTCGTGTCCCATTGCAGGACAAAGGACTCCCTTCCATACTTCCATACATCCTGGTTTTGAGCTAGCGTCTGCCATTGACGAGAGTGTTCGTTCAACTCGACTCGCCATCTCTTTCGAGGTCGACCACGACATCTTTTTAGGGTTCCGATACCAAAATGGTAAAAAAAAGGAACCCTTATGGTGTGACTTTGTCTGTCTGTCTGTCACACCTCTGTATCTCGGCAACCACTCATGCTATCGACTTGAGTTTTGGAATGGTTTTAGAATATAGTTGCCCAACTTAATTGCACATAAAAGAATTTTGAAAAAATTATGATTATTAATGTAAAGGGGGCCAAAATAGGGGGGGGGGCAAATTTCAAATTGTCGTTACTAGGTCGAGTGGTGTATCATATGAAAGGGCTATACTTGTTAATTCTAAATAATATTTTTGTATTTTTTAAACTTTCTTAGTTTTCAAGTTATGATGAAAAATGTAAAAAAAATACCATTCCCCCCCCAATCCCTTATCTCTGAAGTTTGTGAAAGAAAAAATCTGAATTAATTACAGTTGACAGAAGTTTACGTAATCATTACAGCAAAAATAAAACGATCTTTCTAAGTAGCACAGTTTTTTCGAAATCTGCAAATATCCTTTACAAACAAATTTAGTTTTGCGGTCCTGAAAATGGACTTTATTGCTTCCAAAAATACGAAAAGTATATCGGAACCCTCGGCGCGCGAGTCCGACTCGCACTTGACTGGTTTTTTTTATGTCAAAAGTGGCTAAACGAGCAGGTGGGCCACCTGATGGTAAGTGGTCACCACCCATGACACCCACTGTCTTATTAGTGAAATAATTTGACACTAATAAGACAGCAAAGTGCGTTACCCACCCTGAGAACTAGGATGGTATGTCTCATGTGTCAGTAATTTCCCTGGCTCCCTTGCCCTTCAAACCGAAACACAGCAGTGAAAACACTGCTGCTTCACGGCAGAAAAAAGCAAGATGGTGGTACTTCCCCACTTTTCACAAAAGCCCTACCACATGCGATAGAGCAAAACATAAAAAACGTAAAATAAACCCGTTTTTAGGGTTCCGTACCTCAAAAGAAAAAAAGGGAACCCTTATAGGATCACTTTGTTGTCCGTCTGTCTGTCTGTCTGTCAGTTTGTCTGTCTGTCGGTCAAGACCCTTTATCTCACGAACGGGCAGAGGTATCAGGTTGAAATTAATAACATATATAGGGTCCATGAACCACACAAGACCTGAAAACTTCAATTTTTAGGGTTCCGTACCTCAAAAGAAAAAAACGGAACCCTTATAGGATCACTTTGTTGTCCGTCTGTCTGTCTGTCTGTCTGTCTGTCAAGACCCTTTATCTCACGAACGGGTAAAAGTATCAGGTTGAAATTAATACCATATATTAGGATCCATGAACCACACAAGATCTGAAAATTTAAATTTTTTACAACGACGCAATCAAAAGATATGGCATTTTATGTCCTCATCTCCATACATTTATGCACATAAGCAAAACCTATAGGGTACTTCCCGTTGACCTAAAATTATGAAATTTGCCAAGAAGCTAGGTCTCACAGTACAAATAAAGGGAAAAGTCTGAAATCATTAAATATTACAACTTTTCTCACAACTAATGGTAACCAATTGAGGTGAGCTCCCGTTTTAAGAACATTCATATGAATGTTCTTAAAAAGAGAGAGGGGTCAAGTTGGATGGTCGCGGAGGCGATTTTTGTTTTAGTTCTATTTTAAAAACGGGAACACTTTGAAAATTGGTATGTTTATAACAACAAATAATAAAATTTGGTCAAGCGCGTGTCGGATTCAAAAAATCTAGCACACTAACTTACTTAAATTTCAACTAATACAATTATAATTATGTGGTGGTACGGAACCCTCGGTGCGCGAGTCCGACTCGCACTTGGCCGGTTTTTTTTACATAATTGAAATACTATTGAATACTAGTAGCAAAAAATATAGAGCGATGACTGAATTATAATGATTGAATTATAATGATGACTGAATTATAATGATTTTTTTTAGTTATTCCAACGATTACCACCACAGTTAGCAGCTATGTTTAAAGAAATCGGCTTAAGCTATCAGAAAAAACAAGTTTGTAAAACAATGTTATTTTGTCCGTCGAATTTTGACACTTCGATTTATGACTTACTCCGTGCTGTGCCGGCAAAGAATAGTAACAACGTATACCTGTACCTGTGAGTGTCATAAGAGGCGACTAAGGGCTTATGAACCGCAGGATGGGCAGCAGCATCTTTCTGTTTATCATAAGATCTTACATACTGCGGTCATCAACAACTGCGGTCGCCAGCCGCAACGCTAACGAGCTTGGTGATTATGGTCAATCCCTTCCAAAGTACCACGCGTTTTTTCTGGAGTTCTGGAAGGAATTCCTTGTCATGTTGTGGACGTTTTATGGTATGTTATGATGATCAATGATGATTTTTCACTTTATAAGGTGGAGGCGTGTCCACAAAATTTTAAATTAACTGTTCTTCTGTCTGTTGTCGGTCTGTACGTTATGCTTATACAAAAGCGCTTAACTTATTTTGATATTTGGTAGACCAAGGGAGAAAAACTATTTTGGGCGATCTCCTTTGTCCCTGATGCCGTAGACATACATAACAACCCAGGAAACGTCCATTGTAGTATAGTAGGAAGCTCCTTGCAGAACGCGTGGTACTTTGGAGTAGAATTACCGTCTAATAGTCCACTTACTAGCATTTAATATAATAGAAAGCCACTTGCCTGCGTACCCTGGACAACTTACAAAATTCATTCATACATACGCAAATAATTACTGTCACAGATAACTAAAATTTTGAGCCAGTAGAGCTTTTTTTTAGATTATTTCTATTTCGATAGCAAACAGGCAATGTAATGCAATGAAGCGTAGTCCTTTCTAACATTGTTGACTGAACATCACAGGTGGTAAAAAGGGTTTAACATTGGGATTTAGTGCCCGTTCAACCGTGGAGAGGGGCGTTTATTTCATTAATTCGTTATCATTATCACCTTGTGCTGCCGTTTTAATTTGTTTTATTACATTTTTTCCACCTGTTAGGTCGGATTTGTTGGTGTTTGGAGAATTTTATCGGTGTTTAAGAGATATGGTTGTGGGCACTTATTTCTTTTTTTATTTGCAAATTGACTGATTGCTCGATAAACAAGCTGATTCACGAAGATTTTTATCGTTTAAATTCTATTTAATAAAATTATTGTCATTTCGTTTTTTATATCATACAGAAAGAAAGGGACAGTGATAGCTTTTATAGAGTTTCAACTAAAACTTAAGCAACTGCCTGAAACAAATTAGAAATCACCTTTAAATACATTTAAGTATTAAATTGAACATAACAATCAAATACACAGAGAAGCTAAGATAAAACGAGTTGGTTCTTTTTCTGTCATACATTTTTATACAATGACAGGGTTAAGGTAATCTCAATATGAATATCTTATCCAAGTCGAATACAAATCAGTAAGATCTTTGTATAAATAAGAACCTTGTCAACAAATTGTACACATCTTAAATGTTTAGGAAACCCTGTGCGTTGTTTCAAAACTTTTGATCACGGAAAATATATAGAAAATCTGACGAAAAATAGGTAAAAATATTTCTCGAAAACAGATCCCTAAATCGAAAAATGGTCTATGTACATTTACAATTATTTAAAAAGTCCTATCTAACGACACCCCATTAGGTAGACGAAATTATAAAAATCCATCACCGTGCTTCCTGGCTTCTGCAGGGCCCCCTGGTGGTCTACAACCGTATAACACATATCTAAGAACCTGCTCTTAAATTATGCCTATATAATGCAAAAAATTACATAGAAAACGTTGTAGTAGTTTTCCAGCAAAATGGTAACAGACATACATACATACACACACACACACACAAACAACATGAACCCCAAACGCATAATACCGCCCCCGTTCCGTCGTGGGTAAAAATGAGATTAGTCTACCTGGTGGATGCACTTTTTAGTTCTTATTTAATCATGATTATTGATTCATGATCCTAATTATCATGAAAAAGATAGTAATTTAGGTATTTATTAGCATAAATATGAATATTTTCCTATAGAAATCTTATTGAAAGGGGTTATGATGCAATTCAGATGATATAACATTATACCTGAACGCCAAAGTCTAATTTTTAAGTTACAAATTTAGTGATCGTCACCACCCATACCACTGGCATAAGTTGCCACAAATATTTTAGCAAAGCGCGTTGCCGACCCTGAGAACTAGGTCGTATGTCTCATGTGCCGGTAATTTTATTGATAAACATAGAGCGGTCTAGACGGTGGATTTATGAAAAGATAGGTACGTTATATAAGGTCCTCATGCAATAGTGAACATAATTTTAGTATGTTACTCAGACCATGGTGCCAGCCGTAACGCTAACAAGCGAGGTGACTATGGCACTTCCCCTCCACATTTTTCCAGCAAAAGCTAGAATTCTTGAGGGAGCTCCCTGTCCTGTAGTGGACGTTTCATGGGATGTTGTGATGACTCAGACCATGAAACTAAACAACTTTCCCCAAGGAACTTATAGGTCGAAGACGAAAAAAATTTTTTGACCTCCCATAGAAACTGCATCAGTCATGCGCGACCCTATTGATATAGGGCTGCCAAATTGCACTATCAGCTGACAAAAATCATAGCCAATGCTTCGTAAAGCCAAGTAACCCTAATTTGCATCGAACCCAAACCCACCTGGCAGTAATGTTTACAACTAAGATGACACGTGGTGATGAACGGGGCCACGGCAGGGTAAGCGCGCCATTGCTGGCACCGCCTGGCACGCGTGATCGATTGATACCGTGCGGTCTGCAAGTGGGGAGCTTACCCTAACTCCGGACTCTTGTCGATGTTTCCGGAACGGAACATACACTTGGGTTGGTTTAAAAAAGGAAAACTGTTCTAGTGAAAGTCAGACTTTTGCACTGAGGGTTATATAATTAGTATATAAAATAGTGAACCTATAGGATTGATTTCATAAATAAGTTTATTTGTAAAAGATTCGTTATTGATTTAAAAAAAAACTGTGATGGATATGTACTATATTTTTTATGTACTATATTTCTCGTGCGGTAAAGAAGTATCACGATGGCTTGTTTTTTTTTCTATACGCGGAACAAAATTAATTAGGGCACAATTCGAAAGAACAAATTTGGATGTAATTTTCTGTACCACACACAGTTCCATAGGACAGGGGGTCCTGCTAGGTATATATGAAACTCTCCCTAATGATTTTCTATCCCCCCCCCCCACCCCCCATTTCGGTCCTATTCGCAATCCATATAAAATTATTCATCAATTCAAAATGCAAAAAGATCTTAGAACTTTATTAGCTTTTATCAAAAAGGAAATCTGCAATGTTTTTTCTACACAAAATTTTAAATCCAAATTCTTTACTTGCAGTGACCGCTTCCCATACTACAAAGCGAACGACGAGCGTTGGAAAAACTCTGTCAGACACAACTTGTCAATAAACCCTCACTTCCGCAAGGGAGCCAGGGCACCACACGGCGCTGGTCATCTCTGGTCTCTAGCAGCCAATGCCATAGACCTACTGCCTCTGAGGAACAGCCCCATCTGCATCGATGAGTATACTGGAGAGACAATACAGGAAGCACATATAATTGAGTGTCCAAAGGTAAGAATTTTCTGATTAGTTTGAGTTTTACACCTGTAAGGGAGCCAGGAAACCACACGGCGTCTCTAGCAGCTAATGCCATAGACCTACTGCCTCTGAGAAATAGCCCCATCTGCATCGATGAGTATACTGGAGAGACAATACAGGAAGCACATATAATTGAGTGTCCAAAGGTAAGAATTTTCTGATTAGTTTGAGTTTTACACCTGTAAGGGAGCCAGGAAACCACACGGCGTCTCTAACAGCTAATGCCATAGACCTACTGCCTCTGAGGAACAGCCCCATCTGCATCGATGAGTATGCTGAAGAGACAATACAGGAAGCACATATAATTGAGTGTCCAAAGGTAAGAATTCGGGGTAATAATATAATATATAATAATAACTAACTAACTAAGTGTCCAATGGTAAGAATTTTCTGATTAGTTTGAGTTTTACACCTGTAAAGGAGACAGGGCACCACATGGCGTTGGTCAACTCTGGTCTATAGCAACTACCGCTGAGGAGCAGCCCTATTTGCATCGAGGAGTATACTGGAGAGACCATCCAAGAAGCACACAAATTGAGTGTATCAAGGCAGGAATTCGCAACAGAAACTCATATTTATGGAACCTTGAAACTTGACCTACAGTCACCGGCAAAAATAACCGGCCGGTCTATTTTCTGTCGTACATTTTCATACAAGTAAGGGATCAAATGAAGCGTCAATATATTTCCTAAACGAAATAAATATCCGTGAATAAACTTGAGATCAATAAATAAGGTATCTGACTACCAATTCTTGAAGATTAGACCTGTGCACGGTATCCAGGAAATTCCGTGCATCGTTCAGAAAAAAATATACGTAATTTCGTCAGATATCTCTTACATTTAGAGAATTAAAATGTTTAAAGTGTCGCGCGGGTTTTCTTAAACATTTTAGATATACCTAATCATTGACAATATTGTTAATAAGGTAAGTGCCTCATCAATCAGATTTGTATTTTTATTCAATTTAGGTAAGATACTGACGCTTCGTTTGCCTCCATATTTGTATGAAAATAGATGAAAAAAAAAAACAGACCGGCCGGTTATTATTGCCGGTGAGTGTATAAATAGAGATAGGATCATAAAGTTATTATCAAAATATAATTCTTTTTGAAAACGTGCATTTTACATGGTAGATAAAAATTTAATTTCTTTCTTGTCAGTTTCCTTCGTCTAGGTCTACGAATAAATAATAAGTCTCGTAGGTCTATTTATTTTAATTTTATTTTATTTGTTTAGGACAACCAGTAACAGTTACATTAGTACAAACCACAAAAACATAGATATAAATTAAAAGTAAATGCACTGTCTTTAGGTGCCACAGCATGCAATTAGCTGTACAACATCACTTAATTAAATGAATATATAAAAATAAACTTACAATATAACAACAATATAACAAATAAATTTGAATTGTTAACTAAACTAAACATAATTTTCGCTAACTTCTAAGAAGGTTAAATACTTCTGTACGAAAGACGGGCATAGTGCAATTAAAGATGTCAATAGTCTGACCTAGTTTGTTGTAATCTCTAGACATTCTAGGCAAAAGGGAATTATATTTAAGGTTCGTTCTGGAACTTGGAAGATATAGTAATCCTAGCGGTTGTCGTGGAATACGACGAGGAATACGGAAATATATAGCAGATAGTAAATCAAGAGAATCTACACGGTTATTCAATATGTTATACAAAAAAATCATGTCAGCAACTTGTCTACGAACAATCAAGCTATCAATTTCAAAATGCTCAAGTCTGTCAGAATAGGATGGCAGTCTTTTCATTAACCATGTAAGACCTCATCAGTTATACATTGAATAATCTGAATCTGTTCTGTCGTATAAATTGAGATTTGCTGAACGTGTAAGTAATAATATATGTTTTAATAATTTTCAGGTAATAGTACTCGACGAGGCGGCCATCGCTGCCGCGAGTATACTCCCCGACCAAGATATCTTTACAGGAAGTACTAGTGAGTATTTTTTAAAGTAAAGAAACTAATTTTTGAGCAGGTTAGTAAGCAGGTGATGAGCAGGTAACATAAGCATTTTCGTATTACTCATGTTACTAGTACACCCAACAGCACGCCAGTAGGAACACTTTGGATTTTATTGCACGGTAATAGAGTTGCGAATGCTTCCACTGACGTGCGGTTGACCGTACCTAAATGTGGAGAAAACGGCATTAGGCCCAACACACATAGCTCCGGCACGACGCCGTGCCGTAAAAACTCACGGCGCGCGCAGTGGAAATCACTCCCGTGTACACTTGTACAGTGTGGTCAACTATGCGAAAATAATAAACAGTAATTGAGCTATAAAAGTGCAGACGGAAATCATTGTTCGGCCAAAATTAAATACGATAATTTTTGAAGTGTAAACTTCTTTAGCGGCGCTTGGAAATTTTTATATGGGGAATAAATTATAAACTCGCATCAGATGTCGCGTCAGATGTCGCGTCAGATCTTCGATGAAGTATAGAAATGCATTTGCAAATAATCATACCAAGTTCGAGCGGGCTCAATATAAACAAAAGTTCTCAAGTGTGATAAATACCAAAACATCTTTTTTGTCTTTGTCGCGTCAGATCTCGGATGAAGTATCAAGAATTGGGTTTTCAAATAATCATACCAAGTTAGAGCAGGCTCAATAAATACAAAAGTTCTAAAGTGTGATAAAGACCAAAACAGATTTTTTGATTTTGTCATAGTCTCGGCTTACCAAATTAGAGCAGGCTCAATATATACAAAAGTTCTAAAGTGTGATAAAGACCAAAACATCTTTTTTGTCTTTGTCATAGTCTCGGCTTTTTTGTTGTGTGTCTAACTAAAAATCGTTATAACTCGAAAACTACTGACCCTAGACTACTCGTGTGCTGAGTCAAATTATAGGTCTCGATGAGATCTACATTTCGGATGACAGCTGTCAAATTAAAAATCGCTATAACTCGAAAACTACTGAGCCTAGACTACTCATATGCTGAGTCAAATCATAGGTCTCGATGAGATCTACATTTCGGATGACAGCTGTCAAACTAAACATCGCTATAACTCGAAAACTACTGACCATACTATTCGTGAGCTGAGACAAATGATAGGTATCGATGAGATCTTCATTTCGGATGACAGCTGTCAAACTAAAAATAGCTATAACTTGAAAACTACTGACCCTAGACTACTCATGTGCTAAGACAAATGATAGGTCTCGATGAGATCTACATTTCTGATGACAGCTGTCAAACTAAAAATTGCTATAACTCGAAAACTACTGACCCTAGATTATTCATGTGCTGAGACAAATGATAGGTATCGATGAGATCTACATTTCGGATGACAGCTGTCAAAGTAAAAACCGCCATAGCTCATAAACTAACGATGCTAGACTAGCACTGCTTCGAGGACAAAGTATAAGTCTCGAAGAGATCTACATTACAACAAGTGACAAATAAATTAATATTTTTCCTACATTAGGTATTTTATACCGCTAGTTTACGAGATAAGAGACTTTATTTCACTAGAAGTGAAGACCTAGTCAAGAACGCAATTTTTTTCTCTAAACAGAGCTTGTTTTTCATCACTAGTTTACGAGTTTTAGCCGTTTCAATTTTGATAGCTGTCAGTCGTAACGGAGATCTCAACGAAATCTAACATTATTAAACATACAAGTACCTAGTCTAGGGTCAGTAGTTACCGAGTTATAGAGCGATTAGTTATATTATTTCGTATTCCGATTCAATCTTAATCCAATTGCCATTTAGTTTCGTTTTGATTCCCATTCAATTCAAATTTGAAATTATTTTAGCCAAATTTTAAATCTTTATGCTATTGCAAACTTGTATTTGCAATTCATTGTATTATTACATTCATTCATTTTCGTACGTAAATCGTTAAAATAATCAGAGACTGCATCCTGCTAAAATAGTAGAAACTAGCTTATGTCTGGTCACTCAGCTATTTCCGTAGATTTCCACGGTACACGCCGTGAGTTTTTACGGCGCAGCGCCGTGCCGTAGTCCGGCGCCGCACTGTAAGCTGAAAATCGACTTTCATAGACTTAGATATTTAAAATTTTAAGGGTCGTGTTTTTTGTTGGATATCGCTTTATTTAACAATGACCGTACTAGAATAAGGCATGCGTATTGGTTTTAAACAAAAAGGGATGAATTATAAAAAAAAATCCAAAATTTTGTATGAAGCTAATAAGAAATTTCCAATTATTTTTGGAACCGCAAAGAAAACCGTAATATCCTTAGAGATTGTCAAAGTACAAATTATTTGTGATTTTTTGACATACTACATACAACGGTCACGGTTGCGTTTTCTTTTAAATAATGAAACATTTTTCAAATATTATTTAATGTTTTACCTATGTTTTTTACTTGTAACCAGAAAACACTGATTTTAGCCTCTTAAATATAATGAGTTACAATTATTTAACACGAAAAAGTAAAAAAAAAGTGAACGAAAATGAGTAAAAAATGAAAAATTAAATGAATTTTTCCTTCATCATTTAAAAAAAACGCAACATTGACCGTTATGTGTAGTATGTCAAAAAACACAAATAATTAGTACTTTGATGATGTCTAAGGATATTACGGTTTTCCGTGCGGGTCAAAAGATAATTTGAATTTTCTTATTAGCTCCATAAAAATTTTTCAAAAAAAAATATAAGACATTAGTTTTTGCTCCAAATCAACTCGCATGCCATATTCCAGTATAGTCATCGTTAAAAAAAGCGATATCCAACAAAAAACGCGACCCCTAAAATTTTAAATTTCTAAGTCTATGAAACTCGATTGTCAGCCCACAGTGCGCTGCACCGGAGCACGGCACGGCGCCGAGCCGCCGGAGCTATGTGTATTGGACCTTACTTTATAGATTTTGAGAGACATCAAAACTTAATTTTTAATAATTTTAATGATTTTCTTATTGTAGTTTTTATCTACTCTGATAGGTTTTTTAGTATATTTATTATTGATAACACGTTAAATTCGAAATAAGCCTCTGCGTAAAACGAATTATATTTTCCTTATTTATTTTTTAATGTTACAGATTGCTTTAATTTTTACTTTCTAAATTTTAATGATTTTCTTATTGTAGTTTTTATCTACTCTGATAGGTTTTTTAGTATATTTATTATTGATAACACGTTAAATTCGAAATAAGCCTCTGCGTAAAACGAATTATATTTTCCTTATTTATTTTTTAATGTTACAGATTGCTTTAATTTTTACTTTCTAACTTGTTCAAAAACTAAATAAAAAAAAAACTGATAGAGAATTTAGTTGGTTTTATTTTAAGTCTTTCAGTTGGCAATTTTTGTATTACATTACTGTCTAGTGGCAGTTTTTATTAAATTTGGGTATGAAACACATCGATTCTCATAAATGTTAGACATACAACAATAGTTAATTAATATTATGGCCAGTGTTTATTTGAAGATAAGTATTTACAAAACCTTATCGTTTATCGCTTTCCAGTTTATTGTGCAAATAAAATTTAAACAAATTTATCTTTAGAACATAAACCAGAGGATGGGCAGCAGCGTACTTCTGTAAATTAAGAACTAGTGAAACTATATGCACATGAGACATGCCATGAACTCTAAAGGTGGACAACGCGCTTTGTTGTCTTATTATTAGTAATATATTCTGTCATCTAAATATATAAAAGAGCTTGTTAACTATAATAAGAAAATGGGTGCTATGGGCGATGGTTACCACTTACCACCAGGTGGCCCACCTGCTCGTACGCTCATTTGTAACAAAAAACCGGCCAAGTGCGAGTCGGACTCGCGCACCGAGGGTTCCGTACCACCACATAATCATAATTGTGTTAGTTTAAATTTCAGTAAGTTAATGTGCTAGATTTTTTGAGCCCGACACGCGCTTGACCAAATTTTATTATTTGTTGGTGTTTTATAGCTTATGCACTATAAACTTACCAATTTTCAAGTTTGCAAGTGTTCCCGTTTTTGGAATAGAACTAAAACAAAAATCGCCTACGCGACCATCCAACTTGACCCCTCTCTTATATGAATGTTCTTAAAACGGGAGCTCACCACAATTGGTTACTATTAGTTGTGAGAAAAGTTGTTATATTTAATGATTTCAGACTTTTTCCTTTATTTGTACTGAGAGACGTAGGTTCTTGCCAAATTTCATAATTTTAGGTCAACGGGAAGTACCCTATAGGTTTTGCTTTAGAACATAAATGTATGGAGATGAGGACATAAAATGCTATATCTTTTGATTGCGTCATTGTAAAAAATTGAAATTTTCAGATCTTGTGTGGTTCATGGACATTAATAATAGTTCTTTACCTATGAAATTGCCAAAATTTTCTTACAGATTAATGAGATCATAATTCCTATAATTCTCATGCAATTTTTTTCATTTTCTTTTACTTGAAATTTGACTTCAAGGTTATCAATTTACGCATAAAATAGAGTTTTTATTTTTAGTTTGATATATAAAATTAAAGGTTCGAAAATTGTTCGTCTTAAATGTCGTCCGATTTCATCATTAGATTTGTTATATTTTTTTACAGATAATAGTTTTCGAAAATTAAATTTAAGTTTCTGTTAGCTTAATATCTTCCCAATAATGCTTAAAAATATTCAAAAAATTGGATTTATAATTCCTAAGAAAAATGCAAAAATGTTAGTACTGCAAATTGAGTTTACCTAAAATTCCCGATACAAAACGGCAATTTCATAGGTAAAGACCTATTATATGGTATAAATTTGAACCTGATACCTCTTCCCGTTCGTGAGAAGAAGGGTCTTAACAGACAGACAGACGGACAACAAAGTGATCCTATAAGGGTTCCGTTTAAAAAAGGGTCTTAACAGACAGACAGACGGACAACAAAGTGATCCTATAAGGGTTCCGTTTTTTTCTTTTGAGTACGGAACCCTAAAAAATATATCGGGTGTAAGGGACAGCTTCCGAAAACTGATAGGGCATGATAAGTTAACGAAACGGAACAACTTTCAAAAATGAAAAGAAAAAAGTGCAGCCATACAAAATTGTAAACCTCATTGGACATTTTGTATAGCAAGGCCGATATTTCTTTCTTCCTGAAAGTTGCAAACACTGAAAGTATTTCTGTATCGTTGACTGAGCATACCCCTACAGATTTTGGAAAGCTGCCCCTAAGAGGCAGTGCAGACGGGAAACTATATGTCCGTGACAGTCCGCCAATGTGGCCGGTGTTGCGAAAATTTATCATTTTTATCACAATACAATTTGAACTTATCATATTTCAAAATCGCTCCACGTATTTAACTAAAGAACAATTAATATTAAGAACCTTTTGGACGAAATAACTCTTTAAACTGAACAACCATCCAAGATGTTTTCCTTTCAAACTTAGTAAACATCATAAATATAATAAGTATCGAAAAATTTTGCAGCACTGGCCACACTGGCGCACTGTCACGAACTTCGTTTGTTTATCCCCTTACAGCCAATATTTAAAAAAACTGTGTAACAAATAAAATAAACAGTATTTTTTCTTCTTTTTCCAGTGTTCTTGAATCCAGTGTCAACAGAGCAAGTGGTTCGTGAGTGTGGTCTGATAACTGTAGACTGAGGACTTTCATGTGTCAATTTATATTACATACCCTTACTGAATCTGCCTGCAACTTTTAACAACGATATCTCAGTGATACACAATTTTTTTACCTGAAAAGAAAAAGTATATTCGAGATAAAAATCAATAACATTTAAATTGTTCTCTCACAGGCGATTGATGCGAACTATTTATAGAATATTTATACACAAACAGCAAAATGCTTGAAAACTTGTTACTAAATAGAAAAAGCTGCCACTGTTTCAACAGGACTGTCAGTGTTAGGTACTTGGGTGACCAAAATGTTATTGTTGATAAATATATTGATGAAGAAGGTACTTCTATAAATGTAACGAGAAGAGTCCGAAAAATAAAGTTTACTCAGAAGTGTAACGTTAAAGTTGACTGGATGATAAAGTTGTGGAATAAGTACGTCAAGCCGGAACCAAAATAATGTTTAATATAGCAGCTGCACGGTCAATTTTGAGGTATACTAGTGGAAAATTTTACATAGTTAATCTGCCAATGAAACTTATTTTCCTTAGCAAACAAAAGTTGAAATACGTAAAAGAAATACGATGGTTATCATTTCTTAATCTCGGGAAATCATGTAGGTAGACGTCGTCGCACACAATAACTCTGGCTATGTCAGTTGATGCATGGAAGTCAAAGTTCATATGCGACTGTGACACTGAGAAGGGATCCACGGATCATATATTTTTTAATTGTCCACTCCACCCCATTTACCTGTATGATATCCTCCCCCCAAAAGTCCCCCGTCTAATAAACATGAAATCGTTACTTTTATTCACCAATACTCCCCTTATAAAACTTTTATGTAAATATGTTATATATGTGTAAGATCAAACTATAGCTCCCTTTAATATGCTTTTGTGTGCAATGATATTACAATTATCTATGCGTGTCCACACACGAAGAAAGCACCACTGCTTTCTGTGCTATTTTGTGTTGTCATTTATTACAGGTAACCCAAAGTAACTAAAAATAATTTTTGGCCCTACATATTTTCACCGGTCAATTTCTCCGTAACAGTGTTTTTCCTTTAACTTGAGATTGGCAGGAATGGTTGTTCCCCCTTACAACGACCGATTGCCAAAATATTAAAAAGTGAAGTGAAAGTAATTTTTGACTTCTGTGCATCAATGACATAGCCAGAGTCATTTTGTACGACGTTTACAGATCTTTGTTTTTGTGACTTTGTTTTTGATGATTTTGCACCAGTTGTTCTGTCTTTTTAATATTTCTGCTATTAGCTTGAAATGTTGTGCGTTCCCTGTTGTGTTCCATGATCAGCTCTCATGCGCTAATGGAGAGGTTGTCCAAAGTTTTTGGCACTTTGTTAATGCGCTTTGGGCGACGCTAGGTTAGGAAACCTGTCTACGTTTGTAATGCGGTACATCTGCGGCACGCCACTGTGCAGTCCATCATACCTTCAGATCAAACTCCAAAATCCAACAATCGAATGCGCTTTTAGGTGATGCAGTTTCTATGAGAAGTTGGTTTTCCTGGTATCTCATATCATAGACGAATAATAATAAGAATAACAATCCCCATGCTAGAAAATGTAACCCGGAAAGGCGTTCAACTCGTGGAAACTAGATGGCGCTTTCAAATAATCTGGAAATTAATTATGGTGTACAGAGTATTCTGCCAAGAAAATCATTCAAAATTTCAACATAGTTTAATATCTCTCTTTTCAATGTTAAGAAACATTGATATCGGTTTATTTTTGTAGCAGAATACTCGATAAATCATAATAACTTCCCAGACCATTTATTAGCGCCATCTAGTTTTATACTTTTCCGGGTTACAATTTCTAAAAGGGGATGGTCAGTTCCTTTTTATTGTTCTTCCGTACATGAGCATGGACGAACAATAAAAAGGAACTGACCAGGAACCGGAACTGTCCAGGTTTTGTATATGAATACAAAACCTGGAAATTAAAAAGTTTATTCGTTTCGCCATTTGGACATTTTGTATGGAGACGCTGTTATTTTTTTTTTATTTCTGGAAAGTTTCAGTCACTGAAAGTTGTTCAGTTTCTTTGACTGTAGCTGAAGAAAGTTGTAGGTATGGGACAGAAAAGTTTTATAGGAAATGTTGTTTAGTTTCGCAGATAGATTTTAGGTAGTCCTTTAAAAGTTGTTTAATTTTTATCACAAACCACTTTGCGATAAAGTTGCAGGCAGATTAAAAGTATGAAGTAGATAAAATGTATTTAGTCTTCGACAAAAATCCACCTGTTATAAGTCGGTGCAATCAAAATGTACATTTTTTTTATATTATATGCAGTGCTAGTCCAGTCTTTGGAAATTGTTAAGTCCCAAATATTAACGGGTGGACATTTATAAATAAAAACTAAAAAAAAATAGAATAATTTTATATTTAAAAGTAAGAAAAAAAGGAAAAGTTTAGTTTGGTTTTAAGTCGATGAATAATTTTCTCAATAATACTGCTTAATTTTGGTTTTTAAAGTGTAAGCTTAGTGCCTTTAATTATGTTCTTATAAAAGTTTAACCTATAAAGTAACCTTCATCTTTAAATAAATGATGATTTAAAACCAAATTTGTTTTTTTTTTGGTCTTTTGTTTTACCTCTTTTACGGAGGAGCACTTTTCCTTCCAGGACCTCTTCTACGGAGTCTTCGCTCCGAGCACTCTTGCCTCCGGAACCTCTTTCACAGAGTCTTCCCTCTGTACCCTTTTGAATTACCTCTTCTTGTTTTCCTTGTTCCTCTTTTTAGATCTAATCCGGCCACGTAAGAAAAAAAAGGTCAACCTCGGAATTTGAGCTAACAGGCTATAAACTCGTGTACACCATCAGTTTGGTGTTCTTAAAGTTGTTTCAAAAGTCTCATGTCGCCCATAAAACCTCGTGTCGGCCTCGTGAGTTATTCAAGGTCAAATGTCAAAAAAATCAGTTTTTAGCGATTATGTCCGTGTCCAAAGCTCCAATGACGTCGACATCTATGTATGAATTGTAGAACATAAAATTTGCGACAAAATAGTAAAATATTTTTTTTCATACGCCCAATTGTTTTTGAGATGAAAATTTTAATTTTTACTTAAAACCTACTTTAGACAAATTAATTATAATTTGTCTTATAATTAATTTGTCTTTGATTTAAAATATTCAAAAATTATTTTATCAATAGAGTTTATCAATTACAAAAAGTAGATAAATTTTTTAGATTTATGCAAAATGATAAAAAAAAAATTGTTAATTATATTTCATCAATTTACTAAGATTACAGTGAGTATGGCTGAGCGCTGCGGGCTTTCCGCCCTCTATCTCAAAAACGGTTGGGCGCATATAAAAATAATCTTTAAAAATTTGTCGCAAATTTTATGTTGTACAATTCATACATAGATGTCAACGTCATTGGAGCTAAGCCGAGATAATCGCTTAAAACAGTTTTTTGTGACATTTGACCTTGAATAACTTATGACGCGGACACGAGATTTTGTAAGACTTTTGAGACAACTTTAAGAACACCAAACTGAAGGTGCTCGCGAGTTTATAGCCTGTTAACTCACATTCCGAGGTGAATTCCTTATATGGCTGCATTAATCGCTTTCCACTGAACTACCGTGTAGCCCGCTTGGTGGCCTGCCTACTCGTGCTACTCGTTCCCGAATATACTGGACTTTCTTTTTGAGTTTAGGTTTTGTTAGATCTATCTAGATTTTAGCTCTTTTCAGCTATCTTTTTGTTTTCCATCTAGAATTTTCTAAGTTATTAGATTACTTTCTGCAGGCGGCAAACCCTAGGCTGTCTGTTGCATTTGCAATGGTTTATATTGGGCTTGTTTTTGTTTCCGTCGAGGCAAGTAGAGTTGCCTTGCCACCTCCCCGCTCAATCTAATGTGTAGGCTACTGTGTAGGTCCAGCATTACGGGCACCAGACGGCTGACTTTTTGTTCTTGCCGGTACTGCAATTATTTCCGTATTATTTATTATTGTCATTGACATGAGAAAATCGCTCCGCTTCTATGCGCGTATTTTCCAAAATCTTTGGTTTTGAAGTAAAACAGCTTGAATAATTTGTTCAGTTCAAAAAGTTATTTAGTCTGAAAGATTGTTCAGATTGATCGTTATTTAGTTTAAAACGTAGATCAATTTTGAAAAATTATAATTTGAATTATATTCTGATAAAAAGTATAATTTCACACTGGCGGACGAAGTCCGTGACTGCCCGTGTCTGCCCGGCTCTCGTCTGCTGAGCCTCTTTAAGCCACGATCACACCTAGCTGAATTCTGATTCTGCCTCCCAGCAATGTATGCCAAATTAGTCTTTAAATTCAGCTAGTTTTGATCGTGGCTTTAGACCGCAGCCTCTACGTTGAACACACACCGCACTCTCCGAGGTAGACCGCAAGACAGCGCCGCTCGTACACGTTTATATATTACGCGTTATCATAAAACCGCCAAGTGCGGTCTGACCGGCCGTCTTAGTGGCGTAATAGTGGTCAGCTTACAGGCTCTTAGGTACATAATACCTAATGTCGTGGAAATAGAAAAGTGTTATTGAAGGCTTTTTAGTAAAGATTTTCTCTTAACTATGCCGGGGGTACATCTGTTGATAATCCTTTCAAAAATATCTGAATTTCTAAACTTGTTTTGATTCTCAAAATGCCTTCAATAGCAAAAAGCAACAGTACTGGGCAATATATCACTCCTGAAAGTTAAGCTCTTATACTCGTAGGAGGTCCAAAAACGATTAATTAAGGCGTTTATAAAACGTATAGGACCAAGCGGACCAAGCTGTGACACAGATAATAGCAAGACTAAAGCAGGATGAAAAGAAAAAGTTTGGATGGCAAGGAAAACTTCGTTGTATAAAATAGTCAAATTTAGAAAAATTAGAGGAAAATAGAAGTTTACATAAGATAAAACATTTGGAAACAAAACGATACTTGTGTATCTAACTAACTTGTGTATCCCCTCCCACCACTCCGATTTCTATTCCTACTCCTTCACTGTCCATGCGGCTAGGCTGTGGAACTCCCTCCCACACACTATTCGCGATAGTCCCTCTATCGCTATCTTTAAAAAACGAGTCAAAGAGCACTATCTTTCCCTGTATTAGTTATTCATATATTTATTAGTTATTTATTTATTTATATATAATATGCATAATATATATTTCATATATATATCTTATATTTATTATTATTTTATTTGTGTAGTAGGTTTATATATATTGTAATTAGATAAGTATCTAACATAAGTATGATTAATATATTGTTGTTACCTTTGTATAATTTTTGAGCTTGCGCCACAGAAAAATAAGGGTACTTAGAAGGAGGATTAAAGAAATAATTCGTCACAAGGTAGCGAAGGCGTCGTTCTATGGATTTGACGGGTTATTTTGAATATTTCCTAGTGATCACTGATAGTTTGACATAAAATATTGGGGCATGTTGGCAGATGTCATCCCATAGTAAAATAAATTAGCAAGGTATCTATTCCGAGCGAAGCAAGGAGGTCCGAAATCTTTGGCTTGCGCACAGTCTATCTGCCTTCTCCAATATTTTTCACACTCGCCTATGTCTGCTGGAAGACATTTCTTTATTGAAATAAGTAGTACCTGTTGTGTCGTTTTTCTTTATGTATTGTCCATTGTATTTTCTTGTGTGCAATAAACAATAAATAAATAAAAATAAATATAAGATACTGATAGAATCATTGACGTAAGAAAAACGCTGCGTGGCGTAGTTTCCAAAATCTTTGGATAGAATAGAATCACTGATATATAGAAAAGCACCTCGGGCTTAAAGAACAGAATAGCCAAGATGATGACACCTGATACTACACGACACCCATGTGGTGCCAACAAATAATAAATTCTGTAGCAGCGTGGACCGGGATATTATGAAAACACTGGGATCATTTTAGTTTGTTATATTCTTTTTTAAAACATTGGCGAATATCAACGACCTTACCCAGCCGAGGGCAGGCGCTGTCAGGCGCTGTCTGGCGATTGTTTTGAACGTGACGACTTGCCAGTTAGCTCTGGGCCCTGAGTCAAGATGCTTTCTACAATCGCAAACGCTATAGAATAGAATAAAAATGTATGGGATTGACATTAGCTGTCACGCAACATTTCGATCGCTAATGTCATTCCCGTACATTTTCATTCTATTCTACTAGCGTTTGCGATTGTAGAAAGCATCTTGACTCAGGGCCCTGCTAAAAGAGGGCTTTCGAGGAGGACCACTACAATACCAACCCATCTCTCTCCGTGGGTGTCGTAAGATACGACTATGGGCTTATGAATGAATGTATGGGCATCAGCAACTTTCTATGTACTCGTATCGTAACTAAGGAGGTTTTACTACGCTTCGCATTAGTATAGCGTGGGTTAAAACGTCCTTGATCGTAACATCTTTCATACTGCGGTCACTAACAGCTGTCCCAAGCCGCAACGCTTACAAGATTGGTGACTGACTATGGTAAATCCCCTCCAAAGCATCACGCGTTTTTACTGGATTTCTGGAGGGGAGTTCCTTGTCCTGCAGTGGATGTTTCTTGAGTTGTTATGACTACACGACAGTTTCTTAAAAATGTCATGGAAGATAAAACTTAGGGAAGAATTAAAGAGGAAAACTTTAAAAGACGAAGAAGATCACTCGTATTTTTTATTTATATAGCTGATATTTTCTAAAAAAATAAGTGCAATAAAGTGCAACAGGGTGCAATACAGTGCAATAAAGTGCAATTAAGTGTTCTTTTTTTTACTATGTATGGGCTTACTCTTGACCTCGATCTAGCCTTGAGGACAGAGATGAGGTCGACGATGGAACGAGCTTACCCAGAAGAAGCCTATTCACTTGCGACTTAAATTGATTCGGGTTATAAGAGCTCGGGAACACAGACGCAGGCAGAGAATTCCACTCCTTAGCCGTGCGCATTATAAAGGATGTTTCAAAGCGCTTTGTGCGGATGTGTGGAATATCAACCAAATATGGGTGATATCCTGCAGTGCGTCTGGATTCCCGATGGTAAAAGGTAGATGGTCATCTATCTATCTATCAATTTTTTTAAGTTGGAATAAAACTGAATTAACATTCTCTGTATATTAGTACAAAATACAATACAAAATACAAAATGTTTATTGCTTAATAATTTTTTTCATACAAAAATTGTGTGGAGTTTCCTTTTAACCTCACTGACCCTATCATACAAAAAATTCGCAATAATCTATGCAATTAAAAAGAGGGTTGCGAATTTTTACGGTCGTATAATATGGCCTTGAACCCCGGCCGCCATTGACCGACTCAAATCGGTCGGATAATGCCACGTGACCAAGATTTTCAAAAATTTTGAACTTTGGCGCGTCATACGTCCGATTCCCGCCAACTTTAGTCTATGGTTTATACGTCATTCGAAAGGTGATTTCAATAGGTCGTTACGCCCTATACACACCAAACCAAAATAAACCATAGTTTCGACGCAATAAGGCAGAATATAAAGCGCGGGAACTCGATCCTCTTCTGTATCCTTCGGGATACACCGGGGCTCTACAGGTTAAGCATCAGAGTGCCTGTGTCAGGAAGAGTTCGCTCTTCCCTCGTGGCTATTTGGAACTAAACAATTTAACTACGTAGGTAAGCCTGCCTTTGTAAATGTCCTGTTATTTGCACCTTTATGTTTGTAGATGTGCAATAAAGAATATAATATAACATCTTATGCAGTGAAATTTATAGTTTACATTGGAAAAGTCACTCTTTTGTAAATATGCAGATTTTTCTAAGACATATTTTTAGGCAATTTTTCAAGGCTTGACGCACACATAGATAAATGGAAATTGGTCACGCATTTTAACGCTGTAATTAATGTCTTTTCGTTAGTATGTACTGAGTTTATGGATCCTAGTTATGGTTCAAATCAGTTACGAACAAAGAATAGAATTTCGTACAGATTTCAGCAGCCCACGCGTAAGCGGAGAGCACGTTTTTCTTTTCAGCCGTGAATTTATAATTTTTTGGCGAGTACAGTCACGTTTCTCGATGAAGTTTATTTACATTTTAAGGGCCTGCTTTGGATATAATTGCCTGATTTAAAAGATACGGCTTACTGTTTGGAATATTGAGTGCAAAGTAGTTACATGATTTGAAAATCATGAAGTATTTTTTTTATTACTGAATTCATATAGTGAGTTTGTTTGGCTTTTATTCTAGTAATCGAAAAATATAAATCTTTAACGTTTTTTAATTTATTTTATTAGTGTTCAACAGCCTTTCGTGGTCTAATGGGAGTGCTCGGCTCTCGATCCGGAGGTTCGGGTTCGACTCCCGATACACTGTCAAACAAAAATCCATTTGTGCGACCTCCCCAGTTTGGTTATCATCTGATTGCTTAGGAAGGCACGTTAAGCCGTTGGTCCCAACTAGGTACTATCTGCGGATGTAGTCATTAATGAGCCATGTCAGAGACCTTCGGCGGCTGAACTACTCTGACACCAGGGTTTGTGAGGTCGGTCATTGACCTTGCAACCCACACGACATGATGATGAGTGTTGATCAAATTGTTGTTCCACTGAGATTTAAGATGGCACAACACTTTTGTAAATAATTGTTACGATAGATTTATTGACGTGACATTATAAAGGACATCCAATCCCAAACCAATCCAACCAACCAATCCCAAAGCCTGTATATCAGAAACTGATACAAATACTTGTACATAAATAACATTCAGTCACAGACCAAACACTTGTGTACATCATCCAAATGTTTGCCCTGGTCGGGGATCGAACTCGCGTCCCTCAGCGTGGAAGGCAGGCTCACTATAAACCACGCCATCGAGCCAAAAAGAAATCTAGAACTCTTTTTTTTTTCGTCAATGGGCTAACTCTTGACCTCGATCTAGTCTTGAAGACAGAGATGAGGCCGACGATGGAACGAGCTTGCCCAGAAGAAGCCTGTTCACTCGCGACTTGAATAGATTCCGGTTATATGAACTCGCGAACACAGACGCAGGCAGAGAATTCCACTCTTGATTCAAAGCGCTTTATGCGAATGTGCGAAATATCAACCAAGTATGGGTGATATCCTGCGATGCGTCTGGACTTCCGATGGTAGAAGGGAGAAGGTGGAATAAGCTCGTGAAGCTCTTGAGCACACGAAGTACAATCTGTAGAAGACCGACAGGCATGCAACTTTGCGACAGTGGCCCAGACTGTGAAACTTTGTTTTCACCAGTATCTCATCACCAACGAGCTTCTTGGCTCCTTAACAAAATGCGATGTTGTATCCAAGGAAACCCCGTGTGGTGTCGGCAAAGGATAGTACCTACCCATCTCTACCCGTGGGTGTCGGGGGAGTCGACTAACTAAGGGTTAATGATCCAGAGGATGTGCAGCAGCATCCTATTCTGTGTATAGCATCATCTTATATTCTGCGGTCACCAACAACCGCGGTTCATGAAACGGCGTAGACTCGCACTATTTGCATTGTATTCTGCATGACATTAAATAAGTATTCTGTAAAGAATCTACATTGAATAAAATTACAAATCATGGTGCCAGTCGTAACGCTAACAAGCATGGTGACTTTGGTACTTCCCCTACACATTATTGGAGGGAGCTCCTTGTTCTGTAGTAGACGTTTCATAGGATGTTATGATGATCCAGGAATAGTTGTTGAGTTTAGTAGGTAAATTGTGTACCATTTTTTTTACGTTGCGTTTTACAAAAGTCGTTTATCGTTATTTATTATTTTCAGAACGAGACGAATCTGAACAACTTTCAGTAAAAAAACTCAGGAAATTGAAAAACAAATCACATTCTTCTAACAAAATTTTGAACTTGATTATGGAAAGTTTGTATGGAGATGCCGATATTTGTTTTATTTCCTGAAAGTTTCAGTCACTGGAAGTTGTTCAGCTACTGTTCGTTGACTGACCATGACCTTACAGTTTTCGAAAAGCTGTCCTTTACACCCGGGACACTACATAAAACAAGCGCGAAATTGAAATTTGAAATTGGACGAAATTCAGAATGAAATCAAGGCCAGATCAAAAGTACCCTAAACCGACAAGCATGTATGAAAGGACTGATGAAAGTACAGGAAGGGAAGTATGTCAACATCGTAGCAGATGGAGGACTGAGGTCTCTGCCTACCCCGACGGGAAATAGGCGTAATGTTATGTATGTATGTAAATTGGAAGATCGCGTAGGCCTGCATAATTAGTATAAAACAAAGAGATGTTAACCTCGCTGCGCTTGGGTATAAAATACATGTAAAATACCCTCAGGAGCATTACGCGAATCGCGCGCGGGTGCGGGTTGGAATACAAGGGAGGCGGAGAGTGTCCAAACTGTATGATAGT
This sequence comes from Athrips mouffetella, assembly GCA_947532105.1. Classification (NCBI taxonomy): domain Eukaryota; kingdom Metazoa; phylum Arthropoda; class Insecta; order Lepidoptera; family Gelechiidae; genus Athrips; species Athrips mouffetella. The sequence continues at coordinate 3,033,941 of OX383958.1, forward strand.
ACTATTATTGTACTGTATACATCACAATTTATCGAGATAGCCATCTGAAACTATCTAAATCAGAGCGTTACATCAATTCCGGTCATTACGGCAGCCTCGAGTTCTGTGGGCACATTACGGCGCGCCCTTAGGGGCAATGCAGTAAATTAGGGTGACCCCTCGTAACGCTTCTTGTTCTCAGTGGACGTGGACACTCTCCCAATACATCGTCTTTAAGGATGTATGTTGAAGAAGGGTATAATCTTGGGATAAGTCGGCCGTATGGTATTTCAGATCACAAAATGCAGTTAACTTGTTCGAAAATACAATCTGAATTTCCATTGGTGTTGCTCGCTCCCAAAGCCTAGTGTGATTCGACTCATGAAAACAAACAAACCCGAAAAAAATTTTTGTCTTCCCGTATAAAAAAGAGTCGATCACGTGACCACTTAAATGTGGTCTAAAAAAAAATTCGAGTAAAAATTGTCTCTTTAGAAAAGTGCCTTGCTTTCGGGAGTAGAATATCACTTGGCTAAGGCCGTCCGCTAAACTTGCGCAGCGCACGGAGCGGGTGGCATGTCTCGATATTCACCGCGGGCTTAGTAAGAACGTTATGTTAGCGCGATGCTGTGTGACACGCAGTGAATGCCAAGAGAGTTTAGCGGACGGCCTTAAGGTACAATGAAAGTTCACGGTGTATATGTGAAGCTTGTCTAGGCCTAGATAGAGGTGTGGATTTTGGACCCGCATTTTAGCGTGTAACGCTAAAAAATAACCCAAAACCTGGATGGTAGTTACAACTATGTAACTAAATAACTTTTTATTCTATTACATTTTAGAAAGTAATAAAATGATTCTCCATAAAAATTTAAAATCTTATCCAGTCAATCTATATGAACCGTATATATATTTTTTTATATATTTTATTACATAAGTGAAACTTCCACCCACTCCCGAATGGTTTTGGGTTAGTAGAGTTATATATTGTCGAATATAGTTTGATTTACTTGTTGTGACACACTAAGGTAAATAAAAATTAAACTCCAACACTAATAGTAAGGGTGATGAAGGACAAACTTCTATATGATTTGCTCATGTCTGCCTCTTTGACTGATGATAAGGAGCATCCTCTAGAAGATACAAAAAATATTGGCGGACATCCTATCCCCTGCGTTTTTGAGGAATTAAGATAACTATTTTGAAATTTGACAATGAAACGTACACCTAGCAGACTATGACTGTCTGATTAAATACAATGTATTAACCCCCAGGAAATGGTCTGCCACAATAATAGCCGTGATAATGCAGAGCCCTGCATGTCGCCTCTTCGATTTTCTACATCTTCAGTAGTATTTTAAACAGGAGCCACAAAGGCAGACAAATTAAAAACATTATTTAGTATCTTATTTTAATTTATTTTGCTATAACTCAAAAACGCAGCGACGCACAGGAAAACTTGTAAGGGCCAAATCGATTCGTATTCAGCTGATCTATCATCCCTATTGATATGAATCATGAGCAAATCATATACCCAAATTGCAGCCAGCACCCTAACTACAACCTTTTGGTTTGGTGTTATATTGTAACACAAGATTATTTTTTTGTACTTGACATCCCTTTGCCCACCTATACAAGAGAATTTCAACTTCCCACACAAAGTAACGAAGGTGACCAACAAATTTTGTATGGGAAGTTGAATTTTTTTTCTGCGTTGTTAGCAAAGTTCTCTACGCTGATGACCAAGTTGTACTTGCGTCATCTGCTGACGAGTTGCAGGAGATGGTAACAATGATGAATGTGGCTTTGGACAGGAAAGGAATGAAAGTAAAAGTAATGGTACTTGAAAGAGAAGAATGTATGACAGAGTGTACTATATTAATAGGTGGTGAACAAGTCGAACAAGTGAAGGAGTTTGTATATCTGGGTTCAAGTTTACGAGAGATGGAAAGTGTGAAAGTGATATTGAAAGAAGAGTGAATGCTGGAAACATGGTAAATGGTGCCCTGCACGCCTTTATGAGGAGTCAGAAGGTGCCTCGCAAGGCTCGTTTGGCTGTTCATAGGGGTGTTTTGGTACCAACACTGATGCATGGCAGTGAAAGCTGGGTATGGCAGAAGAAGCATGGAAGTAGAATTAATGCATTGGAAATGAGAGCGCTAAGGAGTATGATTGGTGTTAAATTGAGTGATAGGATTAGAAATAGTGTGATAAGAGAACGTTGTGGCGTAAAAGAAGACGTAGTGACCAAAATCGAGAAAGGGATGCTGTGATGGTTTGGTCATGTAGAGAGGATGAATGAACGAAGACTGACGAAAGAGATCTACCAGGCGAGATTGAATGGAAATGTTGGAAGGGGAAGGCCTAGGCGAACGTACCAGGACCAAATTCAGGACGTTCTGAATAAAGGCCAGGTTAAAAGTACCCTAAACCGACGAGCATGTATGAAAGGATTGATGAAAGTACAGGAAGCAAGGGAAGTATGTCAAGATCGTAGCAGGTGGAGGACTGTGGTCTCTGCCTACCCCGACGGGAAAGAGGCGTGATATTATGTATGTATGTGTGTATGTTAAGATTACTGCTGCAAAAGGAAAGTACATCGATACAATGCGGGGTTTATTTTCACCACCACTGTCAGAAATAGTGGCATTGAAAGTTAATTTATACTTCATGGGAAACTACTTAAATTTCAGACCAATAAATTTGTGCCGAGATGATAACATCACTTACTTTTACCATTTACATAAGATAGTGTAGGCGACGAAGCAGTTGACCCCGACATAAATTTCTAAGGCAGATTTTATTTGACAGATTTTATTAGACAAAATATCCAAAGACAAATAAGTATACAAAAAAAATATTCATACACTTTGTGTAATTTTTGTATGGAAAAATTAAAGGTAACGATTTTTTTGGATTTTTTTATAGAAGGTTTGTCTCATGTAGTGTAATACCCCAGCAAAGTTTCATCGACTGAGGATTTAATGCGGGGGTCTAACAACGATCCGCTTCGCTGCCTAGACTAAGAGCAGTTATAGAATAAAGTTCAAGACTACAGTTGCTGTACCACTAAAACTTTGAACAACGGCACCATAATTCATAATTGCTTCAGATGAAACTGCCGCTACAGTCCTCCTCTAAACCTTCATTGTGCAAGTTAAATTTAACATTACTCCTACTTGCCACTTATAGCTTCAAGTTGCCCCGAACCGACGGTATCGTTGGTAATAAAAACTTTTTTCATTATCCTAGAATATAAGAGCTTATTGAAAATAACAATGTCGCGGTGAATCTTTTGTTTTACTGTAAATTACTTGCTCGGGCATAGAATGCTCTTGTTTTCGATATGATATTCTATAGCTGGTATCGTATGTTGAATACAGGGGCATAGACAATAAAACCTTATGTCACTCACTATCCATCCAGTGTGAAATTGTATTGGTTTTGCACCCGAAGCCCAGAGATTCTACTCATAAAAAAACAACTTTCCCGAAGTTTGTAACATTGTTATTCTTTCCGTCAAATGTACTCTGGTTTTAGTCACACACATATACATAGACACACTCGCACACACACATACAAACACATAGTTCTTATTTATATTTGGTGTATTTAAATTTTTGTTACGTTGCATGCTACTATTTAAATTTATCTTTCGTTATTAATTTATTATTTTATTTTGACTTATAAATTTTGAATTAAGTAAATCTTTTGCTGCCTTATAGTTTCTACCGTATCCTTGGGGAAAGACCAGGAGTCCTATGATACAGGGTTTTTTTAGTTTAGGCTCCTGTCTTTTACATACTATAGTTTTAAGTTAGGCTTATAGCTCAATGTTTAAATTCTTTTTTGCTGTATCACCCATGCTTGGTTGATATTCCGCACATTCGCACAAAGCGCTTTGAAACATCTTTTATAATGCGCACGGCTAAAGAGTGGAATTCTCTGCCTGCGTCTGTGTTCCCGAGTTCATATAACCCGAATCTATTCAAGTCGCGAGTGAATAGGCTTCTTCTGGGTAAGCTCGTTCCATCGTCGACCTCATCTCTGTCTTCAAGACTAGATCGAGGTCAAGAGTAAGCCTATTACGTATACACAAATGTAGTACTTTCGCAGCTAACTCTGGACAGGACACTTGCCACTGTAACTCTATCAATAGAGTAAAAGATATAAGATACTTGGGTATTGTACTGGATGAAAAATTGAATTTTCAAGCCCATATCTCCTCCCTCGCATCCAGAGTTCGCAAAATCGTAGGCATAATGAGAGAACTTCGCAATTCCGCACCTAACTGCATCTTAAAAAACGTCTACACTGCCACCTGTGAATCAATCGTGAGCTACTGCATAGGAGTTTGGGGCTGCGCTGCCAAGACATTTCTAATAGTACTTGAAAGAGCACAGCGTGCAGTCCTCAAAACGATGCTCAAAAAACGATTTAGATTCCCTACTGACATCTTATATGGAGAGGCGAAGGTGCTGAGAGTCAGGCAAATCTATATCAAAAAGGCTTGTCTTACCACTCATAAAAATATTCTTATTTCTCCCAATCATGACATGTTGCTACAAAAAAGGACATTTAGTATCCCAGTAATGCCCATAAAAACTCATTTTGCAAGCAAATTTTCGTTCTTTGCATTCCCCTCCATTTATAATAAAGTCGCTAAAGTATGTGATATAAAAGGTTCCTCAATGAAAAAGACAAAAGATGCGGTTCACATATGGTTACTTGGCATGAATTACATCCAAACCGAATCTATCATCCCTTAATAGACCTGTCACACCATCCACATTTACACATACATACACAACACATACGCTCCCACACACACACAGACACACATGCACACATCACTTAAATTATTCAATTTAGCTAAATTGTGACTTTGTCAACTTCCTTACAACTGAGCTATGTAACTATGTTAAACGTCCCTCTAGTCCTATGTAAATTATTTGTATAAAGTAACTATTAATCGGTTGCCCAAGAGACAGGCTGCGTCCTAGTTTGGGAACCTCTAGTGCACTCTTTTGTAAATTATTTCTGTGTGGAATTAATAAATTTATTCTTATTCTTATTCATTTAAAAAAAAATCTAAGTAGTTCGTAGAAGAAGAAATAAATACATTTTATCATTTATCATTTAGTGTCATGCAGCGAGAGTCATGGCTGCAAAATGTGTTGGTGTGCGATGGAATAAACCAAAAAAATGGATTATAATTGTAAGGGACGGTGTACCAAAAACTGAAAGGGTGTGTTCGGTCAACGAAACTGAACAACTTTTCCAAAGGAACATTTTTGACTTCTCCATACAAACTTTGTTCGATTAGAGCAAACGATTTGTATGGAGAAGAGAAATGTATCTTTGGAAAAGTTGTTCATTGTTTTTGACTAAACACGCCCTTTCTGTTTCCGGTACACCCTGTATAAATTGTTCAGTTGAAAAAAAACGCTGCCAGTGAAATTTCCTTACAAAATTTTGTGAAAATTTAAAAATTTCCTACTTGAAATAAGTTGTTGTATTTTTTTTCTTAATGTATGTTTTGTTTGTATATAATTATGTGTAAAATAAACAGTTTAATAAATAATGAAATAAATAAGTTACTGAAATATACATTCTTATTTTTAGGGTTCCGTACCTCAAAAGAAAAAAACGGAACCCTTATATTATAGGATCACTTTGTTGTCCGTCTGTCTGTCTGTCTTTCTGTCAAGACCCTTTATCTCATGAACGGGTAAATGTATCAGGTTGAAACTAATACCATATATTAGGATCCATGAACCACACAAGATCTAAAAATTTAAATTTTTTACAACGATTAAATCAAAAGATATGGCATTTTATGTCCTCTTTTTTTTCTTTGGGAAAAGTTGTTAAGCTTCATAGGTAGAAACGCCTTTTTAAAATATCCGATGGAATAAAAAAATAACGCTGTATAGGTAGATACATATAATAAAACCATTGTAAAACCTTTAATTCTTTAAGGTTAGGCTCCTTACAGATACACACATTATGTAAAGTCACATAAAAGAGGTAAACAATACAAATATTCATAAAACTTTTGTAAATTATAATAATATAAATTTTTGATTAACCACATTATGTTATGTCATGTTGTTTTATCATCGTAATAACAGATAATCGCAAAATGAATCACTAAAAGTAATTACTCGTTTTGTTTAGACCCACTAGCTTTTGCATCTTTTTCTGTTGTTCTCTGTGTATCCCCTTTACTTATCCTTTTGGTTTCTTCCAATGAAGATGGCAATTCAGCATTTTTGGTTTCAGGCAGCGGTATACACATTAGTGCTCCTATTATAGCCATAACTCCAAAAATAGTCCCTGCAGCAACTTCTGATAATGCGTTTATTGGAGGGACTAAAATCTGACCGACCCTTGCCAAAACTGATAGAACTCCCAATACAGAATTTCTAACAGACGTTGGAAACAATTCTACTCCATATAAGAAAGCGATTATAAAACTCATGAAAAAGAAACAGTTTGATATACACGCAAAAGTAACTCTAACCCAATTGATACTCACAGGAGTGCTCACAACGGCTATCATACATAGTCCAGCTAAAAGGTTAGTCACCAAAAGAAAATTTCTACGACTGAATAACCGTAATAGGAAAATGCACATGATGGTTCCCGGAATGACCAATAAGCCAGAAAAAGTTACATTTAAATGAATGTCTCCAGCCATGGCGCCTATGAATTGTGATACTCCGTAGTAGCCCATCCCGCATACGAAATAGTTGACAGCCATACAACCGAAGTTCAATGTTAGTCTTTTGTATTTGAATATTTGCCAAAATTTAATTTTTTTGGCTCCCTGTTCAGTTTGTTGAGCCTTGAATGCTTCGACTTCTTCGCCTATAGTTGCACAACGCTCACTAAAAGAGAAAAATGGTGTTATTTTTAGTAAATCAAATAAAAATACATCACTTATAGTGTAACTTTTGTTTGTAAAAACTTACGGACAGATTTTCTTAAGGCCTTTAAGTAATTTTTCTGTATGGTCATTATCCATCAGCCATTTCGGAGATTCCATCAATATCCATTTATAAAAGACAAAGATAAACATTGGAACCGATATAGCCATTTGAAATTTATCAACATGTGTCAGTAAGTATGATATTCCAGGAAGAGTCAAATGCCCAAGGTTTATAGGTATATGGAAAAGTGCTGTGATGATTTCTCTGTACTCCACACTGCAGTATTCAATGCAGTAGACGAATGTAGTGACAATGCCGCCTCCAACACCAATGCCTTCGAAGAAACGCATGATGATAAACGCGTTTATATTAGGCATAACAGCGATAAGGCAGCCTGCTATTCCAACAACGAGAAAAGATACCGAAGCCATTAATAATCGACCAAATCTGCAAGCATTTATAAACAAGTAAATTTTTGCAATGAACAAATTACTGTACTTACAAAATAACAAAAGGTCTAAAATTACTCAATACCAAACACCATCATTTTATTTGAATCGATAATTTGGTCTCGGAATTCTGGACATCAACCCTCATAGATTATTGATCAACATCAATTATAATAACATAGACTAAAGGTCTAACAATGGAAATAGATAGATCATCAGCATCATTGTCCTTTAAACTGCTATTACTTAACTGGGCACTAAGGATTCAATCAGATTCAATCGGATTCAATTCAATCCATCAACTAAATAGTAATACAGTTCTACAAAGTTCAAAATGAACTTTAAATTCCTCTTAAACAGGTATACATACTTGTCCGACAGAAATCCGAAAAACAAACATCCCAACAAAGCTCCAAAGAAAGCAATACTATTTGCAAAAAACGTCAGCCAATTATTATCACAATAAATTCCAAATTTGGATTGCATAGTTTCTTCAAAAACACTTCTGTTCCAGGTCGGGTTATCACAAGAACATTCGTTAACAACTCCATTACAGGTAAAATCCATAGGTGGGGTCAAAAATAGCATATTCAAAATATGCCATGTTAAAGGGATTTTACTTAAGAATATGAGAGAAAAAACACAAACGTGATACCGCGAGATCTTGGACAAGCATTTTTCTAGTGGATTTGAATGTATAATTTTTTCTTTAACCATCGTTATATGAAAAATCTTCAATGGCTCCTTGAGAGTTTATAAAACCTGTAATCGCGTTGGTTGCGGAAGATATTTAAAAACTTAAACTGACTTTATCATGATAAAACTAATGCCAAAAAAATACAGGATGCATGAAATAGTCTAACAAGTATTTAATGGGCAGTCTATCAAGTAATATGAAATTTTATTTGGTGAAATTGCCCCAGAAATGATACAGCAATAATTCTGGGAGAACGTATTATAGTCACCACGCTTATTAGCGTTGTAACTTGTACAATGGACCGCAGTATGATGGTACAAAAAAACGCAACTGCCCATCTTCTGGTTCAAGATCCCATTGTCACCTTTTACAACACCCCATGAAGATATAGGTTAGCGGTAATGAAAGAAGTGACCCGACCACGTAATTATAATTTGACGTTAATACTTGACTGTTAGAACAATGATTTTTAAGTAATGTCAGAAGAACGAATTAACCAGATAGTCCGGTCCCTTATAGTCTTATATCGCCAAATTCAACAATTTGCACCAAATTGTACCAAATTTTTTCCAGGTACTAGTTAGGTACATAGCTCAAAATTTTTGATAGGAGCCAATTCTTGAATTTTGTATGGAATTTTTTTTAAATTCAAGAATTGGCTCCTATCAAAAATTTAGAGCTATTTACCTAAATAGTACCTGGAAAAAATTTGGTGAAATTGTAAATCGTGTCTACGTGAAACAGCTAACTGAACGCACTAAGTCTGTACAAACAATTTTCATGAAGTGGTCGCAATTGTTTTTCAGATCCCATCGTAGTACTCCGTATTTTTGAAATGCTCAGAGCAGAATAGAATAGCATTTTATATTCCGTTGGTACGCTATTTTCCAACAGTTAGATAACTATAACAAGAACATAATAATATTTCCCTTTACAACGCATCATTTACAGTAAAGTTCTTAATGTGGCGCTGAGAGGAGAGAATTTTGGCATCAGCAAGCGTAAGTTGTAAGCGAATTCAAACACTGAATAAAATTTTACTGGAAAGGTTTTTTAAAAGAAGTTCCTTTTTTATGTAATTGAAATCGGTGGTGGTGCACGGCGAGATATTTGTTATGATGCCCATGTTTATTAAACCTACATTTCTTCAACCTGTTTACATGTGCTTGCATCTATCTGCCCACATTGCAGTCATGTGAGCACTCAATCGAAGTAGTTACTCGTCATTCGTCCGTGTGGTGCCGGAAAATAATAGTACCAACCCATCTCTACCCGTGGGTGTCGTAAGAGGCGACTAAGGGTTTGTGAACCGGAGGATGGGCAGCAGAATCTTTCTGTGTATCGTACCATTTTAACTGCGTCACGAATGACGCGGTGACTATGGTAAATCCCCACCAAGTACTACGCGTTCAGGCTGGATTTCTAGAGGGAACTCCCTGTCCTGTATTGGACATTTTACGGGATCTTATGATTCGGCACAGGTGCACAGGTTTTCAGTCCAAGCGCAGTGCAACGGTTTGAAATTTTAGCTCTTAACCCTTAATTGGGTAAAAGCAAAAGGAATATATTTCCCACCCAGCATTTTACTTTTTGCGGGCCTCGGTAAAAAATATAACATATCCCCAAATTTTTTATGTGGTATGGGCAATAGGAATAGAGCTCCTATATCGCCTTAGTTTATGTGGCAAATATGTTCCTTTTATCCATTCCGGAGTTTGCATAAACGTCAAACGTCTGCCCAATTAAGGGTATATCGGGGTCTCCACTGTCCACATTTTTTCCCAAGGTGAATGTTCTATATCACACTTCTTCATATGTCAATTAGCACATCATTGTTTTAGAGGAGTTCAAGTTGATTGAAGAAGATGCGCTTAGCTCACTGACCTCTATATATACAAGTATATACGAGTATATAGAGGTCAGTGGCTTAGCTACTCGCTTGCTCACTCACTCACTCGTTTTATAGGACTTACTTGATTTTTAGGGTTCCGTACCTCAAAATTAAAAAACGGAACCCTTATAGGATCACTTTGTTGTCCGTCTGTCTGTCTGTCTGTCTGTCAAGACCCTTTTTCTCACGAACGAGAAGAGGTATCAGGTTGAAATTGATAACGAATATTAAGGTCCATAAACCACACAAGATCTGAGAATTTCAATTTTTTACAACGACGCAATCAAAAGGTATGGCTTTTTATGTCCTCATTTCCATATATTTATGCAAAAAAGCAAAACCTACAGGGTACTTCCCGTTGACCTAAAATTATGAAATTTTGCAAGAAGCTAGGTCTCACAGTACAAATAAAGGGAAAAGTCTAAAATCTTTAAATATTTCAATTTTTCACACAAATAATAGTAACCAATTAAGGTGAGCTTCCGTTTCAAAAACTTTTCTATAAAAGAGGGGTCAAGTTGGATGGTCGCGGAGTTTTAAAAATCAAAGAGCAAAAGCTTTTAGTATATCATATGGTAGATTGGTACGGAACCCTTAGGGTGCGAGTCCGACTCGCACTTGGCCGGTTTTTTTTTTAGTTTAACACAAAAAAGCACTTTCTTCGTCATTTCCATTGTATCTTTTCCAGTGTGTGGAAGGCTTCCAAGTCCTACGTTGATAATGTATGATGCGGGCGCTGCCACAGTCAGAATTGATTGATACGCTTTTAAAGGCTATAGATTCAGCAGATTTTTTCCCATCCGATTTGGATTTCAGAGGGGCTAAATGTAATGTGTTATATGAAAGATTTTGGGAATTCATATTGAAGTAATAGGAAGAATGATGTTTGAAAGTTTTTGCGGAGTAAGTTAGCATGAATAACAGACTTTTAGAAGGGAAATTGTTGAATAATATATTAGTGGTGTTGAAGAGTAAACTTATCGAGGCTTTTTAGGGGCCCGTACCTCAAAATAAAAAACGGAACCCTTATAGGATCACTTTGTTGTCCGTCTGTCTGTCAAGACCCTTTTTCTCACGAACGAGAAGAGGTATCAGGTTGAAATTGATAACGAATTGAATTAAGGTCTATGAACCACATAAGATCTAAAAATTTCAATTTTTTACAACGACGCAATCAAAAGATATGGCTTTATATTTCCTCATCTTCATACATTTATGCAAACAAGCAAAACCTAGAGAGTACTTCCCATTGACCTAAAATTATGAAATTTGGCAAGAAGCTAGGTCTCACAGTACAAATAAAGGGAAAAGTCCAAAATCATTAATATTAAAAAATTCTCACAACTAATAATAACCAATTAAGGTGAGCTCCCGTTTAAAGAACTTTTTTATAAAAGAGGGGTCAAGTTGGATATTCACTGAGTTTTTAAAATCAAAGAGCAAAAGCTTTTAGTATATCATATGGTAGATAGGTACGGCACCCTTAGGGTGCGAGTCTGACTCGCAATTGGCCGGTTTTTTTGTTTCATGGATATTTTCTTGTCGCATCATTTCCGCACACTTGAGATATTTATATCTTACAATTTTTTTTAAATGGATCGTACCGATATCCGTCACTGGGGTTTACCTCATTACGACTGAAGAAATAGGGAAGAGGATAATTAAGTTAAAATAGGGGTGGAAAACTTGACAAGACAAAATAAAGGAAAATGGAAAAGTGGTCCAAAGGACGAAATCACAGCCAAAGAATGAAAAACCTACTCTATCACCATGCAATAAAGTCAAAAGTAATTCTACTGACGTGCTGTTTGGTGTATTAATTGAAAGGCATGTAAAAGAAAAAAAACCTAAACCTACGTTTTTGGACTGAATTCATTATTAGTTACATTAATGTTGGTTTGAATATTAAGTACTAGTACCTGGTCGACCGAGCTTCGCTCTAAGCCGCCTCAACATTAAAATATCATCGGGTGAGCAAGCTATGCTACTCGCCAACAGATGGCGTAGGTTTCTGTCTAAAAAGCGGTAATTTTTTTAAATGCTTAAAAACACGGGGGAAACGAATTTTCCCAGACATGAGGCCTAGCTAGATCGATTTTTCGTCCCCTAAAACCCCCGGATACAAAATTTCATCAAAATCGTTAAGAGCCGTTTTCGAGAAACCGATTACAAATATATATATATACAAATATTGCTCGTTTAATAGTATAGGATTCACAAACTTGAAGCCAACGTTCAAGAATTTTATAAAACAATGTTTTAAATACGAGCACCAACACAATTAGACCTAGAAACAAATACCCCTACTCATCATTCAAATATCTGCTCCAGCTGCAAATCGAAACTGGAAGACCCGGAACGCCGATAAATATGCCACCTGCGACTTCACAAGTTGTGAAAAAAAATCTGATCCATAAGATAACGTCAAGGGGTGCTATTACCATGAACCTAACCATTTCTGGATGAGAATTTATTCGTAACCGTGCGAGTTTCCGCGTGACTATTGGTTTTCGTACGTGACACGTATAGCGACACGTCATGACGTGACGAAGGGTCTTATTTCGTAATTCGATGGGTGACTTGTGATTTTGGTCTAAAATTAAAAAGTTCTGCGACGCGGCTAAAGAGAACTTGTATCACAAGAAACTATAACTTTTTCAATAATAGTCTTTAATGCAAACCAAAGATGGTTTAATTTTTGGTTGTATGTACCTATACTAGGTATTTAGCCTCGTGGCACCTTACATGGAGACTAACTGACAGGAGGCCATATACTATATCCTAAAGATGCTCGAACTCTCAATCCTAGGCAGATCTTCAGCTTTTTTGAGGACACATACAACAACATAAAGTAAAACATCATTCCTGTTTTCTAGACACATAACTTCACAGTCAAAAAGTAAGCCCAGGTACCGTGCCAGGTACAGTAAAAAAAATCTACAGTTCACTATAAGATTGAGCGAGGAGGAAAAGCAATTTTTTTTAAATATTTTTTCAATTATTTTACACTCACTTGACTTTACATTGTTTTCAATCTGATACCGCCAAAAACAAAATATTTTACTCGCAAGTACTCAAAGCTGGTTTGAGGGAAAATATTTTCACACTAGGAACATACATTATTACATGACTCCTGAGGAAGCCATTTAAATCTAGGTATCTAGTGAAGATAGAGAAGTGACGACGTTACTTAAGAGCTACGAAAGGAAGAGAGAAGGTAAAATAATTTAGGGTGCCTTTCCTGTCTGCTACCGGAGGTCGGTTCTTATCTTCACAAATCTATATCGGTCCTGTTCCACGCTAAAAAGTTCTTCTGCACTGGATATGCCTGTCCACTCAAGGATGTTTGTGAGCCATATTTTTTGCGAGTGGAAATATCCAATGAAGAAGAACTTTTTCACGTGGCACAAGACCGAGACGAGATTCCTAAAACCCTTTAATTCGTCCGTGTGGTACCGGCAAAGAATAGTACTAACTCATCTCTACCCATAGGTGTTCTTAGATGTGACTAAGGGTTTATGAAGCGGAGGATAGGAGGCAACATCTTTGTGTGTATCGTTCCATCTTACATCAATAATAGGGTCGCCATCTGCAACGCAATGCTTACAAGCGCGGCGGTGACTATGGTTATTCCCTTCCAAAGTACCACGCGTTTTTGCTAGAATACAAGATTCAGATTCAGATAATTTTTATTCAATGTAGATTCTTTACAGAATACTTATTGAAAGTCATGCAGATTACAATGCAAATAGAGCGAGTCTACGCCGTTTCGGATCGTGCTATGGCAGCGTAAAAGAAACGGCAAGAAACCACTGCAGCACGGCCTAGTTTAAGAGTCGGCTTTTTACAATGTGTTTCTTGTGTTTCGCTGGAATATCAGAGCACCATACCTCTTTGTCATTCATATAGTCATCCAATCTATAGTAAGCTTTTTTACATAACGTTTGCTTTACACATTCTTTAAACTTTCTCTCAGGTAATTGCACTAAATTGTCAGGTATTTTGTTGTAGTATCGTATACACAGAAGGAGAAGGAGCTCCCTGTCCTGCTAATATATGTACCTTTAGTGTAAATGGTAGGGTTCTCATCATCATCATATCTTGTGGGTTGTAAGATCAATGACCGACCTCACAAACCCTGTTGTCTGAGTTGTTGAGCCTCCCGAAGCCTCTGATATGGCTCCTTTTAACGTCTACTTTCAAAGATAGTATGCAGGACCACGAAGCATGGAACTATCTTACTTTACTAACAATGCGATCTTGCAGTGCCCTAAACTGAAGAAGTGTCACAAAGTGATTTTTGTTTTACAGTGCCCCTCTGGGAATCGAACCCAGAACCTCCGGTTCGAGAGTCGAATACTCTAACCACTAGACCACAGAGGGTGTTTTCAAACAACTTTTGAAATTTCAACTGGATGGCGCTGCAGATGTAATTAGTATGAAAATGATTAAGTCAGGTTGATGGCTGGATGAAAAGGTTTAATATATTTCACCAAACCACAAAAAAGAAATTACCAACAATGATCAGCGTACCACCCATCGACACTTAAAAAAGGTCAAGGAAAAGTCCCTATTAAGTATTAAGTTTTGTCTGAATCATCGAATAAAAGAAAAGTACTTATTTCAGCAATCTGTATTGTCTTATTGTATTTTCTCCTTCCCAGTTCCACAAAAATATCATAAAATAAAATTGCCAACTCTATTTTATTGTCCACTTTGATTTGCAAAATAAATGGTCAGCTCTGTGCAAAACGTACTGGAGTGGAGGTCAAGAGACTAGCCTAGCAGACTAAATTATGTAGCGTGGAGCGCAACCGTTTCAATAGTGATAATGGCCCTAGTGTGCGTTGGCCTTTACTGCACTTCAGTGACAGGGGCGTATTAAGACGAATTTTGATTATGGTAGCTATTTTTGGTTGTGTTGTAGGTATCGTATTTAATCACGTGATTTATTACAAATACGTCAAACAGATAACACAATCTGACGTTAGTTCAACAAACACATTTAGATTCAGATACATTTATTAAATGTACCTAGATTCTTCATAGAATACTTCTTGAATGCCATGCAAAATACAGTGCAAATAGAGCGAGTCTACGCCGTTTCGGATCGTGCTATGGCAGCGTAAAAGAAACGGCAACAAACCGCAGCACTGCTTAAACTTTAAGAGTCGGCTTTTTACAATGTATTTCTTGTGTTTTGTTGGAATATCAGAGCACCATACCTCTTTGTTATTAAAGATCAGTCAGCCACCTCTCAAGTCATCTTATCTACTTTAAGATATTTTACTTAACATTTAACATTTAAATATCAGTCGAATTTCTAGTGGCGAATACGCAATTAAGAAAGATACGTACGTAACATCGCGTCGGTTTTTGGTAAGTATTGAACCGGTGAATGCTAGTTAAGCAAGGAATATGTTCTAGTTAAGATGATGACTAGATCATTTTTCATGCTTCAGAAGGCACGTTAACTGTCTTAGATCACTGAGCCATGTCTCAGGATATTCAGCGATTAAAATATTTGGCAATAGGGCTCGACACTGTATAACTTTGGGGTGGCAATCGACAAAAAGGTAATCTGACATCATCGCAGCGGGGTCGGGCGGTGTAGCGGGAAGGAATCATATGCAACTTACGTCACGTCGTCTGTCAGGGTTGCGCGTAAAATTGTCGGAACCAAAGAATTCGGACTCCTTGCTCCGCTCGGAATAGAAGAAATACTAATTTATTTTACTTACTTGAATGCCATCTGCCATTGTGTCCCAAGTTGAAATGTCAAATTATCAAACGAGATTTGAGATCCTCATACAAAATTTACAGAACGAAGCCTATGCCATATTAACAATGACAGAATTAATGTCAGAATACCTTGTGACACATATTTCCATTAATCTTCCTTCTATTACCCTTATAAAGGGTGTAAGGGACGGTGTACCGAAAACTGAAAGGGCGTGCTCAGTCAATGAAACTGAACAACTTTCCCAAAGAAACGTATGACGTTTCGTAGAGATGGGAAATGAAAAAACATTTTGACCTCTCCATACAAACTGTTCGACCAGAGTGGGCAATTTGTATGAAGAGGTAAAAATTTTTTTTCATTTCCCAACATATGTTTCTTTGGGAAAGTTGTTCAGTTTTGTTGACTAAGCACGCCCTGTCAGTTTTCGGTACACCGTCCCTTACACCCTGTATTTTAATGGTCGAAACATAGTTTTAACCTTCTTTTTATCTGATTCCGTCTCTGGTTGAATGCAATACAGCTGAGTGTTTTAAAAGCTTCAACTACAGTTTTACTGTTCTGACATTTACGTCCAAGTTATGGCAACTGCGGAATTAATCAGAAAATTGAAGGCGAATTGGAAAATGTAATTCGTTCTGTAACGGCACTTTATGACTTGAACTTTTGCGCTCTTGGTTAATAAAATATAAGTAACACCATATTCAGATTTTTATAATTTTCAATGTTTACATAACAAATAATAAATATTTTTTTGTTTATACAAGGTGTAACAAAAAGGGTATATCAACCCTGAAGGATGTGATTCTGCCCATAAAACTGAACAACTTTCCCTAAGGAACATAGGTCGAAAATAGAAAAAAAAAAATTTACCTCCCATAGAAACTGAATCCGGTTTTATTTTTTAATGCAATAAGTAGCAACTGTATATGTGCAAAAAGTTGATTCGCGTAAATATCATCGTGCAACTTCAACGCCTAACAACAATTTCGATACGAAAAATACGCCTTATCTCCATATGTCCACTAAAGTCAATTACTCTCGTCAGTCCGTGTTTATATGAGTACGATCACTCACACATGCACACAAAGCACAGCCGTACAGTTTTGACCGCACGCCCACAATCATTCATTCATTCATTTATTTGTTTATAATCTTACAATAATAAGTCAGTAGGTATTACAACATACTTAGTCAATAATTAATTAGTCATCAAATAATTAATTATAGTTTTACAAATAAACTACCTTAAAGCAAGTCAAGGTATTTTTATCTGTACATAAATTAATACTCATAGGTAATTTAAACCAACACCACGGTAACAAAGTGCGCATAATATAACTAAAAATAATAGCCTGGGTCAGCAAGTCCATGGATCATGAAGAAACTCCTCAATCGTATAAAAGGCTTTAGTGACGAGTAACCGTTTTAAACCAGCAATAAGTTTACCGAGTGTATCAGATTCTAAAATTTCTTTCGGTATCCTCTTGTATAATTTAACAAATTTAACAAATTTGGCTGATTTTTCAAGTCTGTAAGAAGGTATAGCAAAATTATTGCGCCACCTGACATTAACTCGTTGGGAGTCACCCCTCGTAGGGAACTGTCCAAGGTTGCACCGAACAAATTTTGCGTCCTCAAGTATGTACGCGCAATGATGGGTAAGTATTTTATGCACCCTGAACAGTTCCCTCGCAGGGCAATCCCACCTTACTCCAGCCAGGACACGAATAGCTCTTTTCTGAACTCTGAAGGCTCTGAGCCTGTCAGCCGTAGTGCACCATAAACATACACCATAGGTTAGCACAGAGTGAAAATACCCAAAATAAGCTTTCCGGATATTTGAGGTGCTTATGCTATGCTTGAGTCTTCCAAGTGCGTAGCAAGCTGAGGAAAGCTTACCTACAAGCGTCTCGATGCGTACGGTCCACGGGAGTCCAGAGTCAACGACGAATCCTAAATACCGTACCTGATCAACCTGTGGTACAGTCGAACCGTTGCAAGAAATATTTAAATTATGGGGAACTTGCCTCTGAGGTCAAAGTGTATGATATTAGTCTTTTCTACATTGAGTGTCATTCCGTTTGCCCGAAACCATGTGTGAAGGTCATTCATTGTGGTTTCAAGTTTAGACTTTAATAAACTATGTGAGCTTGCTGAGACAATGCAATGACACACCCGTCATCAGAAAACATTACTACCTCAGCATCCGACACAGCTGATGTCAAATCATTCATGAGGATTATAAACAAGTTGTTACCCATTACGGAGCCCTGTGGTACTGAATTGTCTCCAATCAGCTCTAACTCTGACCGAGCCTCCTTGACAGCAGTCAACTGCTGCCGCTCCTTCAAGAAGGAAGCAATAGTGCTGTGAAATGAGCCGGTGATTCCATATTTCTCAAGCTTCTTGAGGAGCAGGGTGTGATTGACGAGCTCGAAGGCACGCGACAGGTCACAGAATATCGCTGCAACCTGTCGCCCACCCTCGAGGTGATGAAGCACCCTGGTGACTAAATCACGTGCCGCATCAACCGTGCTGCGACCACGTTGATACGCGTACTGCTGTGGGTTGAGAAAGCCATTTAAGCTTATGAACCTCATTAGTCGTGTACTCATTAAACTTTCAAACACTTTAGATAATATGGTGATTAAAGATATAGGTCTATAGTTTTTCTGAGCATCCATTTCACCTTTGCCTTTGTAAATTGGCTGTACTTTAACAATCTTAAGACAACTAGGATAGTTGCCCCTGTGGACACATTCGTTAAATAATAAGCATAACGACTCAATGAAGCCAGTTGTGAATAATGATAAGAGTGATGATGGCATGTCATTTATGTCTTTTGAATTTTTAACTTTAATTTTTCGAATTACTTTAATCATTTCATATAAGTGTACATCATTAAAAATGAAATTGGAAACAGGGTGGTTTGCAAGGTAGTCGTCTAAGAAACACATTGCGGTGGTAATGTCAGGCATGACACTTGAGTTTGAACACGCATCATAGTGGCGGTTAAGAAGCCGGGCGGTGTCAGTGGCACGCGCTGTCGACGATAACTCGTAATATTGAAAAAATTGCTAACAAAAATAGTACTTTCAGTACATTAAATGTATTTTTGTATTCATTAGCGAAAAATTTAACTAAAAATAGCAGTAATCGTTCGTTTTCAACAGAATTTTATGTCCCGCGTAAGAATGCAAGTCTTTTGAATTTTTGTATGGAAAACGGATCACCTTAGATGTTTTCACCGGGGCTGTCAGTAGCTAAAGGATAAGCGAAGTGCAATTGTATTGCAATGACGAATAAATAGGTTTGCTGAAACTTTATGGTTAAAACAAATCAAAACAGGTTTTAGTTACAATTGTAATTTTATGAAATTGTATTTAATCAAAACATATAAAATACCGTATGGTTATGGATGCGAAGTCACGCAGAAGTGTATTAAAAACGCGCAGTACGACACGCATTTGACCGGTTTTTATTATTTTTTGTTATTTGTTAGCTTATGCACTACATACATACCAATTTTCATGCTTGTAAATGTTCCCGTTTTTACGATAGAACTAAAATACAAATCGAGATAAAAATCTCCTAAAAAAACAAGTTTTTAGTAGGGTTTAGTAGGTTTTTAGTATAAACCAGTTCTTAATTAATATTTCTTTTTACTTTCGAGCGGAGCGAGAAAGGTATTGTATTCGTGGAAAAAAAAAGTTTTTCAAATTTTCTCATAAATGTGTTCTATATCACTTATACATCATAAAAATCAAGTCTCCCAAAAATGTCCGTCCGTCGGTCGGTCTGTCCGTCACGCTTTGGCCTAGCGGCTAAACGAATGGTCAGATTGACACCATATTTTGAATTTAGGAGTTTTATGCAAATCCATCGAAGGGTTCTAAGTGGTTTCTTGCTGGCTCTCATTTTGAGGGTAGCTGTCATACGAAGAAAATGAAAAATTTAAATTTTCTCAAAAACGATCTTGATGAAACTTTGCATGACCAAGCATCTCCATGTAAGCTATCTTGCGCCAGTATCAATTGATCTGTGTAATTTCATATAAGGGGTGTTCCTGTGTCACCAAATCGTAAATTTGGTTCCATTGGGTTTATTAAAATTTTCTATAATATTAGGTCTTTACCTATGAAATTGCCGTTTTGTATGGCGAATTTTAGGTAAACTCAATTTTCAGTACTAACATTTTTGCATTTTTCTTAAGAATTATAAACCCAATTATTTTTATTTTTTTAAGCATTATTGGGAAGACATTAAGCTAACAGAAGCTTAAATTTTATTTTCGAAAAATATTATCTGTAAAAAAATATAACAAATCTAATGATGAAATCGGACGACATTTAAGACGAACAATTTTCGAACCTTTAATTTTATATATCAAACTAAAAATAAAAACTTTATTTTATGCGTAAATTGATATCCTTGAAGTCAACTTTCAAATATAAGACAAATGAAAAAAATAGCATCAAAATTATAGGAATTATGATCTTATTTAATCTGTAAGAAAATTTCGGCAATTTCATAGGTAAAGACCTATTATTAATCCTGGATTAGTTCTCTATCTGGATATTTTTTATGATTTTTTTGAATAAAATTTAGTAGTGTACCAAAAACTGAAAGGCTTGCTCAGTAGACTAAATTGAATAATTATCCATAAGGAACATGTGTTGGGAAACCAAAAAAATCTCCATGCAAGTATCCTACGGTAGTATCTATTGATCTGTGAAAATTCATATAAAGGGTGTTCCAGTACTACCAAAAGTTAAACATGTGATTCACTCGAAATCGTTTGAAGTTTGTTTGTTTTAATGTTTGACAATTTGAATTCTGAATTGATCTGTATATTTAAAAACGTAAATAAAAGTTTGTATTTCCATACAATGTGTATGGCATAACAAATTTAAGTTTGCGTTTGATAGTTTTCCTTGAGTATTGCGAGAAAGTAAGTGCAGTGCTGCTGTACCATTTATTTATATTTAGTATTTGTTGTTATAGTGACAACAGAAATACATAATGTGTGAAAATCTCAACTATCTACCTGTTACGGTTTATGAGATAGATACAGCCCGCTGACAAAAAGACAGACATCGGAGGGATATTAATAGGATTCCATTTCTCACCCTTTGGTTACGGAACCCTAGAAATAATACTAATCACTATTGGTTATTTGTTTTTCTAGCTCATATTAGGTACCTCGCACCACAGGCTCAAGTTTTGAAACATGGTACACCTATGCCCATTGAAAATAAAATGGCTCGCCTCCTAGCGAAAATACCTTGGCGTCCGGTTATCAGACACTCAAGGACCAAGACTGCATAAATCACTTACACATCGCCAGTGTGCAGACACCCTTATATCTTGTGGAGATCTTTAATGTTTACATAGCACCTTGGAGAATAAAAGCACATATTATCTCACAGATAACTGCATTCCTTTGAGATTGTTATGCCGTAAGGTATCTTTATATCAGTGTTTCTTAACCTGTGGTCCGCGGACCCCTGGGGGTCCGCGAGCATATGTATGGGGGTCCGCAGTTTTATCTATGGACCATTTAACAATCATGAATAAATGCCACCAAAAGTTTCGTAATCGCTATTGCGTGAAGAAGATGAATCCATATATTTTCTGGCATCATTGCTGCATTCAAGAGGCATGAGCTACTAACAATATGCCAGAAAAAAATAAAGGCAGTGTTAAACGACATAGTATATTTATTGAATTTTATTAAAGCCAGGCCTCTAGATTCCCGTATTTTCGGTATGATTTGTGAAGAGATGGAAAGCATTCACAAGCAGTCATTATTGCATGCTAAAATGCATTGGTTGTGTCTTGGCAGAGTTTTATATGAAAAAGTATGTATTTTTGTAATTTTAGTACTAATGGTCCGAAATTTATTACTGCTTTTTTATTAAGGGGGTCCTTAAAATTGTGCTTGATTTCGGGGTCCGTGGACAAAAAAGGTTAAGAAACGCTGCTCTATATAGTTAGTGAGTATGTTACTTAGAGCACTTTTTTATTTGGTAATCGTCAATCTTTGGGGACATGTCTGCCAGTGTAGTGTTCTAGAACGTTTTCAGAATGACACAATGATACCTTTGTATACTTGGACCATAGAACTGATCAAGTTCAAAATACAGCAAAAAGTTGATCTCCCATACAAAATGCGCTAAATGTTTTTTTTGCGCAGTTAATTAGGACGGCGCACCCAACATATTTTTTTTACAATTTACTATTATTGTCATTGCTCACTAAATAGCAATGGATTTCTAAGAATAAAATTGTTAACAAAACTACAATTTAAACTTCTAAGAAAACAGACGAGATGATTCAAGCCGGCACGGCGACACATTAATGCCTTTCGAATTAAATGACAAATTCCATTGTACGGCAACGGAAACACTGCCAGCGGAACGGAACGGGATTTATCTTAGAGTTGTATTCTATTTTGCAAATGAGAGCCGAGGATGCCAGCACGTTGCTGCACTGTTACAGATATTAGTACAAAGTGTGCCGCCGACCGGGAACTCTGTGCAGACGAGAAGATTTAGTAATATGCTACAGAATTTAAAAAAAAAAACATGGTTAACCTTTTTTCTTGGTTCCCAAGCCGGGCAATAAGCAATCTTCACAGGGAACTCCCTGCAAAACTCTAGCAAAAACGCGTGATACTCAGGAGAGGATTTACCATAGGCATCATGCTTGTAAACATTACGGCTGGCGACCGCTGTAGTTGGTGACCGCAGTATGTAAGATGGTACGTTACACAGAAAGATGCTGCTACCCATCCTCCGGTTCATAAGCCCTTAGTCGCCTCTTATGACACCTAAGGGCAGAAAAGGGTTGGTCCTATTCTTTGCTGGAACCACACGGGTACACATTAGTGTTCTAAAATTGTAATGCAAAGTTACGTTAAAAATTCCAAAACTAAGCCTACGCGAAGTGAAATGACTCTCAGGGCAATGACCCGTATTGCCACGCTATAACTTCAACATATAGGCTTAGCTCTCCATTGCCGTCCGCGTAGGTTAAATTTTTGGAATTTTCATATATTTCAAAGTAGGAAGTAAAAAAATATTGTTACTGAAACACCCCCCAAGTTATCATGCAACTTGCATCTCTGCATCACCTTAATGTACACTGTTAGTAGTACCTTTAGGCGTTAAGTCCACCTTTGTACATTTATGCATGAAGTCTAAATAAGTAAAATAAAATACTATGCAACATGTTTCGTTTTACGACTTATGGTATTTCGCAATTAAAGTCAAAGTTAGTACTGTACCGATGAGTTGCAGCAACGACAATACATATAATAATAGTTGTAGATATCATTTTGTATCACGACGATGTTGGTAAAAAGTTACTATTGCACAATTTCTCTTTCTTGTCGTTATATCGACAGCAAATCCAGTCATCTACTTGCAGACAATCTAATCCCAGATTTGTCCAAAAACACTAATTACAAGCCATATCTCATGATAACATCCCATGAAACGTCCACTACAGGACAGGGAGCTCCCTCCAGAATTCCAGCCTTTGCTGGAAAAAATGTGGAGGGGAAGTACCGTAGTCACCTCGCTTGTTAGCGTTACGGCTGGCACTATGGACCGCGGTTGTAGGTGACCGCAGTAAGTCAGATGTAAGATATAAAGGAGGATGCTGCTGCCCATCCTCCAGTTAACCCTTAGTCGCCTCTTACGACACCCACGGGTATGTATGGGTTGGTACTATTCTTTGCCGGCACCACACAGGACATATCTAATGCCATATCTAATGTCGTGTATCTAAGGGAAGTATGTCAAGATCGTAGCAGGTGGAGAACTGTTTTCTCTGCCTACCCCGACGGGAACAAGGCGTGATGTTATGTATGTATGTACCTAATGTCGGCCCATATCCACTGATCTGCATCAGTTCTTAGATTTGTGTCCAGTGCAGTGAGCAGCACGCCTTCGTCACGTAATGGGTCCACTCAGGGCCCACTGTAGCGATACAACTGTCTGTTCTGATTTATGCCATTCTCAACTAAATACTCGGCGAAATTGTAGCAATGCCACATTACTATGCATCGTGTGCGCCTTTATAATGCTTTGGTAGATAAAGTGGCTTGTGAAGATTAACAGAATTTTTTTATGTAAAATACGGTAAAAAACTTAAAATAATGGGAGCTGCTTATGAAAGTAGCCGTATGACCTTGTTTGTGTAAAAAGTCCTGGATATGAATCCAGGACTTTTCACACAAACAAGGTCACCTGATCCGCAGAATCTAATAAGAGATTTACAAATGTGACTGTTAAAGTCAATGGTAAATATAAGGATTTACCCGTAAAACTTAAAAGATTAATCTAGCAAACCTAACCGATCTGAGGAATAACCACCGTTAGAGATTTTTAGTAACATCATGATCATTGCCGATATACCTTAAATATGTTTGGAAGCAATAAAGTCCATTTTAGGACCGCAAAACCAAACTTGTTTGTGAAGGTTTTTTGTAGATTACTAAAAAACTTTGCAAGTTAGAAAGATCCTTTTATTTGTTGTAGTAGTTTGGGCAGGGGGCATTGCGCGGGGGGCTTTTTTGACTTTTTATAAATATTTTATAAACATTAGATTTTAATTTTAAGTTGACTTGTTTAATGTACTTTAACATATCTATTTGTACTACATAAATAAATAAACTGTGTGCTTTTTACTATAACATTTACATACTTGAACTTCTATCGACTATAATTAATTCAGATTTTTCCGTTCGGAGATAATATGGTATATTTTTATATTTTTCATCATAACTTGAAAACTAAGTCCTAAAAAAATACAAAAATCTGTTTGCTTAGATATACAGGTAAAGGACCGATCACACCTGACTGAATTCACACACTAAGTCAGTTAGTCTCCTACGTAGGAAAGGAAGGTAGAAAGATGGAACTAGGTAAGTCACTAACTGAGTAAGCCGCATAGTAAGCAACACAGTAAAGAACTTTAGTGAAGGGCCAATACGAATAGAACACCTTAACGTACGGAAAATATTAGTAAGGGCTAATTTATGTTGTATAGAAAACACTAGAATTACTACAAAAAAAAACCGGCCAAGTGCGAGTCGGACTCGCGCACCGAGGGTTCCGTACCACCACATAATCATAATTGTATTAGTTGAAATTTCAGTAAGTTAATGTGCTAGATTTTTTGAGTCAGACTGCGCTTGACCAAATTTTATTATTTGTTGTTATTTAATAGCTTATTAAACTTAAAAAAGCTTAAACATACCAAACGAGCAATGTATGCCGAATTAGTCTTTGAATTCAGCTAGCTGTGATCACTCTTTCACTCAACCGAACAGTCGTATACAAATTTTTTAAAGTGTTTTTTTTTTTAAGTTTATTATTAGTACTTATTATTTAACCAAGATTATGCTTTATTTTTATTTTTCATGGACAAGTTGTTCGATTCGAATTAATCATTCGCAAAATTTTCACATCACTAAACCTTCTAACTCCTTTACTTGAAGGGACTTAGCAAGTTTAGTGATGTCCAAGTGCGAATGATTAATTCAACTCATCGAACAAAAAATATACTTACATTAAAAAAACGGTCAAGTGAGAGGCCGACTCTCGCGTCGAGGGATTCGATATTCCTGTAGTATTTTTAAAAGCAATAAAGCCCATCTTTAAGACCGCAAATAAGTTTGTTTGTAATTTTTTCATCTTTTAAGTATCGGTTGTATTTGTCTTGAGGGTGTATCAGCTTATTTTTAACAATCGATAGTTTTTTATTGTACAATAATTATTTTCGATAAGGCTATTCAACAGAGTTACTGTATTTCAAGATCAACTACCGACAGCGAAACTATCGCTATCGGAACATCACTATTCAGCAACTGTATTAGTAGGCACTTTTTCTACTTAGCTTCCTAGCTAGAACTCTGAATTCACAAACGTCTTTTTCTACGTAGCCTCCTAGGTAGATTTCTTATTCAGTCGTCAAATTCAAGCAGGTGTAATCGCGGCTTTAGACAGACGGACAGACGAAGTCGCACCAAAGGGTTCCGTTTTTACCATTTTGGTTCGAAACCCTGAAAACATCGAAATTGTACAAATGTGTGGTTATCATTCTTACTATTCAATTTACCAGCTTGCCGTAAACACTGCCACGGCGCATCATTGTTGTTATTTCTTCAATAGAAAAATCGTGCAAAAGTTGTTTCGAAGTAAATAACCACCAACACAAAAGATCTTAAAAATTGTTTAAGCTACTTACAAATACTAAGTTTTTGATCGCATTTCTTTAAAGTTTAATCTCTTTGCGGTATCATAACGGGAGCAATAAAATTCTGAACAGGTACTGGAAGTTTTTGAACAAAGCGTTTGCAAAGTAGTTGCTTGAAGAACCTTTTCGCAGAACTTAAATCTCCTGATGGAGATTTCGTGTCACGCGGCAGCCAAGGTGATAAGCGGAACACTTACCTGATTTCTTATAGAAGGGTCTTGATTATTTTATGTTTTATATTAAATATACTGGGTGTAAAAATACGTTTCTCGAAAACATGAAATTGCGAATGTAGAACGAAACGCGAAACAGAACAATAACTTTGTAACTTACGAAGGTATCACCAGGTACTCCTTCCTGAATGACGTTGAGACTGAGTAATTCGTAACCACTTATCATACAGGGTGTTAGGGATAACCTTCCGAATACTGAAGGGGCATGATCAGTCAACGACACTTAACAAGTTTCAGTGGACAAAACTTTCAGAAAACGAAAAAAAAAATCCGCGTCTCCAAACAAAATTGTAAACTTGATCGGGCAGTTTGTATGGAGAAGCCGATTTTTTTTTCGTTTCCTGAAAGTTTTGTTCTCTGAAAGTTGTTCAGTGTCGTTGTCTGATCATGCCCCTTCAGTATTCGGAACGCTGTCCCTAACACATATTCGTAAATGTCTAGAATTTTATAAGGTCACATCTCTCTCTGACAAGCGAAAGGTGTTAGATTTAGCCTTCTTCTATAAGATCTTAAACAAACACTTGAATTTTCCTGAGCTACTTAGCAATATCACTTTGCAACCCCTAGGAAGATGCCTCGCTCCAGTTTCTTTGAATTGTTTACGAATAACGCTTATAAGAGCAATCTAGGCTTAAATGCTCCTATTTCCAGGATGATTAAATTCTACAACTTTTTACCTAGGACTGCAAATGTTGATATTTTTCATGAAAATATTTTATATTTTAAAAAGAAAATAGTAACGGTTTTGTAAGGTTCGTTCAGTTAGTGTAAACTATCCTTTTAAATAATATGTTTGGTATACTCGTAACTTCAAATTTTAAACTTTTAATTGTATTGCAATATCAATTAGTGGCTATTTGATTGAGAGTACAAAGTAACTTTTCTATGTCCTCTCAATCAAATACCTACTTTTACCTAAATTTGCTCTTCTCTTGTTCCTAAACTTGTTGGACATATTTGTGCATGCTGTGCTCTCCTGTAAGTGATGAGGCACCTGTTCTTGTAAATTGTGAGCAACCTATGTAATCAATGTGCACTCGTTGTTGGAAAGCCTAATAAAATAAAATGAAATAAAATAAACAGCCTGTATATGATATGAAATGAAATGAAATAATTTATTGGTAACATATTTACACGTCTAAATTGTATACAAAAAAAAAATTTAAAAAATTTAAAAATTTAAAATATTTATGCGGGTCTGAGATAAGCGGGTTTTTTATGGCGTTTATTTTTATAGAAAAAAGTCGTATTAACAAACAAGACACAAGAAGCGATGTCGTCGAGATTGAATTTTAATTTAATTTATTTTTTGTAAATTTTTTCCCACTTGTATTGCTACATTTTTTTTATGAAAAATATATAAAAAAAATACAATATTTTAGACGAAACAATATCAAATGATGTAGTCTTTTTACTTTTTTGATATTTTTGCAGTATGAAAAAAAAATATAAAAACATTTTATATTGTAGAAAAAAACGTCAAAAGCTGGCGGACTCGTTCAATAATTCCTATAATTTGGGGATTCGCTTTTTTCGTGACAAATACATAAGAAAGAGTGAAACTTAGGTGACGTTTGATTCGACGCTTCAAATTTATTTGACGCATATGAGCAAATTCACAAAATGACAAAAAATGGGAACTCTTACCCGCTCGGTATGGCACGGTCGGCTTGACGAAAACCGACACGCGAAATGTAACCCCCATTGACCGCTCACAACTCAGTCGTTAGCTAGCCTACCACAGTGCTGGATATGTCAATCTAAAGAAGAAAGATGCGCAAATGACAACAACAACAAACCTAATACAACAACATCAACTAGAACTTGAAAATGCCAGTATTTTCGTCATTTTGTATGAAATGGAATTCAATTGTTAAACTAATATCTCACTCGATGTAGAATTGATACAGAGGGATGAGACTAGTGGCATAACAAATCTGATGAAATGTTCTATACGTCGAGATATTAAACATGAGTTAGCAATAAACTGCAAGACCGGTACTACTGGTCAATGTCAACTTTTATTCATGGTGCATATAAAAAGCAGTAACCGTTTTATAGGTGGTACACACGGCCGCACATCGGTAGAAACACTTTTGGACCTTATGGCGTGGTAATAGAGTTGGAAAAGTTTACACCGACAAGCGGTTGACCGTACAAGAGCGCCGTCAAGAGAACGCATTACGGCGCGTCGATCAAAGAATAAAATATGAAAATCGGTTAAGGCAATCTCAAGTTGTATCGGTTCGAAGTTTCGAATTTGTGGCGCCTACGCACTACGCGCATTTAGATTCTACTAGTCTTTCACACAGATTAAAGGGTTCTTTGTTCAATAGTTACAGTCACGACCCGTCCGTGCTTCCGTCGCTTTTTTTCTTTCATATTCTTTTAAATAACACAACGACTGACATAAATTATTCACAAATTTTGTTTTTACTAATAAACTCAACTTTTACTTAAAGGATTTTTTTCCGAAAACATGTTTATTTTGTGTTGCAAAGTATCAAACATGAACATTGTATAAACCTTATGCTGAAAGTTTATTACACTTGTTATTGAGAAGTTTACGGCCCGAGTTTCGGAAAATGGCGGATTTAATACCATTCACAATACAGTCAGGCGTTTACGTTAGCTATTATTGCGAATGTTTTATAAAAGAAAGTAACGATTTTATTTTTATTTCTTTTATTCATGTATAAAACTTTAACTAGATTTTTTCTGTAAAATTTAACAAAAACTTGCTACATGAAAACACACAAAATACTAATTAATACATAAACTCAGCTTGCGTTTTCTTTTTTTTTATATGATGTGACTCACGTAAAAATTTAATTAAATACTTGCCAATATAGATATTGTCCCGGCACTCATTCTTGGTCGTGCAATAGCTAACGTTACAAGATCGCTTATCTTACTCAAAGCTACAACACATTCCATTTCAAAAGCCGAACTAAACTGAAATTCCTACTATCAAATTTGTGCTCAACCAAAGCCCTCACCGATTCACCGATCCACACAATGGGGCGATATGCAAACACTGCAAGCCGATCACATGTGGTCTCCTCGGACATATTTCGTGCAAACAGCTATCACACTTCAGACAACGTAATTCAAAATACGCCTCTCGTAGATCTCTATAGGCTTGAGGGATAAGTGTAACTGCACAAGAGGTAGCGGAAGAGATATGAAATTTCAGATTCATTGATTGTACAAGATTTTGGAGACGAATACAAATACATACGTAGAACTGGCTGAAATTAGTAACTTCCTAAGGGGGGTAAGAATCGGAAGGAAGAGAGAAGGGACCACCACGGTGGACATGTATTTCTATGTAGAACTTGGACTGAGACATATTTATTGAAAGAGCTAACGAAAATCATAATCTACTGTATTTTTACTAACTTAGCAAGATTACAATCAGGTAAATACAATATAAGCAAGCACACACAACTAATCCTTTACCCTACCCAAAACCAGCAGGATTGAATAGCTCAGGCAGCGAGAAAACAAATGCGGTGCATCCGCATACCATACCGACCGCTTCTTGCATTACACCGACAGTTGGAGAAGGAGAAGTTATTGGCGGTTGGTAGCATGTAAAAATGTTCGTCTGGCTGCTCTTTTTTCACTCACCTGTCAAGGTTAGAATCAGGGTTACACAGTCGTTTTGGCTGGAATAGTAAGGTAATTTATTGTTCATCCCATCTATTCGAAAATCGCTGAACGGTTCGTCACTAAAGGCGAACAAAATAGCTGTTTTCTCCAAGAGACTTTCGTAGAGGGTAAAAATGGGATTTAAAATTAGAATTTGAATTTAGGTCCACCATAGGGATATTTTAGGTCAACCATAGAGGTCGAACCAAAATATTGCATGAAAAATGATACTGGCCGGTTGTACTATTAAAATTATTATGTATATAAAAAAAGAAATATGTTTGAAACATGAAGGAAAAAAAAATTACGCGTCCAGATGGAGTAGTAATCAAAACGTACTATGGGTGCTGGCTGTGATACAATTTTGTAACTCACACACACATTCACACTTTTCTTCCAAATAGTCGTTCACGGCATGTGACATGGACAACATCTCTGTCATAAAATATCAGAAATAAAATATATAACACAAAACATTAATAATTGTGCGATGAAATTGTGCCGAAACCATGCCGCAAGCAAAACTACAAAGCTTGCTGGTATCACATTTTTCTGGTGAGTAGTAAACCGCTTGGTTTTTACAATTTTCGTGGTCAAATTTTTTGTAGAAAATTGTGTTGTTGATTTTTAGTGATGTAAAATAATATAGAATCGAGTCGTCAGCTTATTATAATTTTATTTCATTTATTTATCGCAGTTTTTTAGAAGATCCGGCGCAAAAACGTCAATGGGTGCCAACATGCGGGAGAGACCAAAATTGGATTCCAACCAAATATAGCAGAATCTGCTCAGCTCATTTTAATAACAGTAACTACGAATTAACTGAAGCCTGCAGAAAAAGACTTTATAAAGATGCCATTCCAACCAAGAACCTGTGTCACAAGGTAAATGAAAAACTAGTTTTTTCCATCCTCAGAAATCCATAATCTCTACCAGCTATCCCATCTGAAAAACAGTTGTATGTACGTTTATAACTCTGTACAGTGTCTTATTAATATTATTAACTAGCCCCATACAAACTTTGGACCCCCGTTTCACCCCTGCAGGAGGTGAATTTTGAAAAATTCTTTCTTAGTCAGCCCTAGATCTCACAAGAAAGCTAAGTGCCAAATTTAGAGTTTCTAGACCCAGTGGTTTGGGCTGCGCGTTGATTCTTAGTCAGTCAGCCATTCATTTATTCATTCAGTCAATCAGTTTCTTCTTTTATATATCTAGATTTGACTATTTGTAACGATGGCAAATAGTTGCTGATCTAGTTTTTCAGTTATTCTAAGAACTGTAAGATTTTTATGCTTCGGTTAACAGTTAGGCAGACAGACCATACTGAACGAAGTATTGGTGTTTTATTAGCTACAGCATTATCTCTTTATCCAAATAATATATTTTCATTCTTACAGGTTGATGAACAAGTGCTTCTCCCTCAGAACTCAACGATACATGCTTCCGAAGGTAGCTCTTCATTGTCAGAAACAAGATTAAAATACAAAATTGAAGAGCAAAGGAAGAAAATAAAACAATCAACTATGGCATGTGTTACTAATTCTATTACATTTTTAATTAGACTACAAAACATTGTTTTACTTTTTATTGTTAATAATTTACATTGTAATAAATATTATGTCAATATCAATGGTGATTTACGAGAAAAATAGGTGGTCAAAAGTTATTTTACACGTAATGTAAATACGTTATACAATAATTTAAATTGTTAAAAATATAAATAAAAATATTGTTTAAAAATTTGTAATGTATTTTTATTTTTTTATGTTTAATTTGACGTGGTCCTTGCAATTTTATATCTAATTCCGATAAGTGATAGATTTCATCCTCACCACCTGGACGTCTGATCTCGAACTAACGTACGTGGATAACGCTTTTACCGCTCACGTGCAAGGTGTGGAATTATCTCCCTAGCGAGGTGTTTCCTTTGCACAACAATTTAGGGTCCTTCAAAAGGCAAGTCTACAGACATCTCAAAGGCCTGCACCGTATCTGCTCCCCTAAGTTGCAAGATGTCCTAGACGACACTTACTATCAGGTGGGCCGTCTATCCCTGTGCCTCTCTCGGTAGTTCGCTCACTCTAGGAAATAAAAGATATATTTGTATGGAGAAGCAAAAAGACAAAATACCAAATGCCCAAAGAAGTAAGCAGTTCCCAATATTATTGCAAGTTGCAAATTGATCACCATTGTATATGAGAGGTTCGATAAATAAGTCCAGGAGCCATGTGATGAAATGTAAGTAAATAATCGATAAATATACATCACATCACTATTTTCAAATTCAGCAACCATGAAGTTTCTTGTTTTTTACATGCCAAATAAAGACAAATAAATGTCGTACTTTATTGATATTTTGTTTTTAATTGGGCATATCATAACATAAATGTCTCTATCTTTTTTTAATGTAACGTATTCAAAGATGTGTGATAAGAGTTAAAAGACAAACCCCGTCTCCCGCTTCCACCTACCCTCCCACCCCTCTGAGCGGCCGCATAGGTTTCGATACAAAATGGGCATGATTACTACTCCATCTGGGCGCGTAATTTTTTTTTCCTTCATGGTTTGAAATGTAAACAAGACTACCAACCAAAGAGGTTCTGTTACTAACATTTTCAGTTGTTACAAATAATACTTAATATGATTTTTAGTATTGTTTTATTAATATTGTAATGGTATTTTATATTTAAAATTAATGACGAGTGTGTGTCTCAATGAGCTTCTTATTATTTTCTCATAGAGGGAGATGAAAAGTAGAGTATATTACGCGGCTGCAAAATTTTTTTTACCTTGGGCGACCTATTGAATCCCTCGCTACGTTCAGAATCCCTCGCCATGCTTCTTCTTTTTGCTCTGGATTCAAAATAGCACCCTCGCCTTTAAAATATTATTTTACAGCCTTGTGATACAATTTACTATTGCCTAATTAGTATCGCCCTAAGACCCAGAATAAAATAAACATGAACGAGATTTTAAGAACTTTAAGACAATTAAGGATTACACAATATGAGAAAACAGTCACAGCGTACCATTTATCCCACATGCCATTCCAAAGCAGAATTGAATAGCTCAGGAAGTAAGAACACAAATACGGTGCATCCGTAGACCATAACGATCGCTGCTTACACTACACCGACTGTTGGAGAACAACAGACTTCGGTTTCGAAGCATATACATATTTTCATCTGCTTTTTTTCCACTAACC
Organism: Athrips mouffetella; assembly: GCA_947532105.1. Lineage (NCBI taxonomy): Eukaryota > Metazoa > Arthropoda > Insecta > Lepidoptera > Gelechiidae > Athrips > Athrips mouffetella. Next base: position 3,066,990 of record OX383958.1, read on the forward strand.
TGTCAAAATTAGAATCAGGGTTAAACAATGTAAGCAAACAGACACAGCTTATCATTTACCCCACCCGCTATTCCGTAGCAGCAATGAATAGCTCAGGAAGTGAGAACACAAAAGCGGTGCATCTGCAGACAATAGCGACCGCGATCTGACCGCTGCTTGCATTACACCGACGGATGGAGAACCGCAGACTCTGTTTGTTGGCGTTTGGTAATCCGTCTTTTTTTATCAGATAAGAGTTTATTTTAGTTGATTTGGTACTCGTTAGGAAAAGTGAAAAGTACTACTGTGTTTTCCAGCACCTTTTTAAAATTCAAGCTACTTTACGGTCACCCAATATGAAAATGATTGGGTCAGTTTAATTACTACTGTCAAATGTCTAATTATTTACGATTCCGTTCTTTGTATTAATAATCAATTTACAAATAAAAAAAGATATATTTTCACTTTCGCAAACAAAGTTTATACTAAAACATTAGATTTTAAAAGATTTCTTGATTTTTGTAAAACTTAACTGAGTTTTTTGACCGACTAGTATAGGCGACTGGGATGCGCTTTACACTTCACTAGCTCATACAGAATATGTTTATGACGGACTCTATACCTTTTTTTACTCTTAGGATCTAACGAGCCTGAAGCAGGATTAATACTAGCTAGCATAATCTGTGCCCGGAGCTGTGCTATCACATGATGACAATGCCACTCGATCTCGGAGGGATATTAAGTTTCCGCTGACATTACAATGAACTATTAGCCTGCTTTCATAGGACTTGAATTGTGGAGTTCCATTTAACTACGACGTACTATTTTATGTGAAAAACCAGACAGTACCTTGGACGATAGCTGTGTGCTCGTTTTATAGCATAAAGAGCGAAACTAGCAAACCATTCTCAAATGTTCTTTAATTATTCGGATGTCTCCTTGGTTAGGTTAAAATGTAAAAGGTACTAGAGCAGCCCTGAGTGAGCTGCTGGGGCGGGTAGCTCAGAGAGAGCTCTGAACGCTTCCTAATGCATTTTTTGATAGAAAAAAACCCTCGACAATAAAAATACGTAGATGAAATTTAACGAATATCATTCACTGTTTAAAAAAACACAACAGATCAATTCACAGCAATAAAGAATACACACGCGTAGTTATTATTATTCGTTTATTCATATACAATAAAAGATTGTGTTTGAAATCATACATGTCCTTAAAATAATATTAAATTAAAAATGTAAGTAAATCTATATATATATATAAAAGAAGAAGGTGACTGACTGACTGACTGACTGACTGACTGACTGACTGACATATCAACGCACAGCCCAAACCACTGGGTCTAGGGATTCCAAATTTGGCACGTAGGTTCCTTATGAGGCCTAGGGGTGCACTAAGAAAGGGTTTTACAAAATTCCACCCCTAAAGGGGTAAAATAGGGGATGAAAGTTTGTATGAAAGTCCGTCAGTTTTGAAGTTAGGATCTTCAAAATTTGTATTTAGGCTGACGACTAAAAATTAATAATTACGTGTCTCAGGGTTTTTGAAAATTCGACACCCTTAAGGGTGAAAAGGGGGATGAAGTTGAAAATTATTTATTCTTAAAGTAAAATTCACATAATTTATTATTAAGGCATAAATGATGTAATTCTATGCAACGTTCATCACTGTTATTGAAATTACACCCCAAATTCAACCCCTGAAAAAGGGAAATGGGGTGAAAAAGTCTAAAAACCAATATGGGTATCGTTTGTATGGTTTATCGGGTCGCTGATTACGAAAACTACAACAATTTTGAAATCAAACGTGGAAGACGTGAAATATCATCATCCCCCTGGGGATAGAGTTGGGGTGCGATAGGTTTGAAATGTCTAAAAATCAATATGGGTGTCGTTTGTATGGTTTATCGGGTCGCTGATTACGAAAACTACTTCAATTTTGAAATGCAACGTGGTGGACGTGAAATACCATCATCCCCCTGGGGATGGAGTTGGGGTGCGATAGGTTTGAAATGTCTAAAAATCAATATGGGTGTCGTTTGTATGGTTTATCGGGTCGCTGATTACGAAAACTACAACAATTTTGAAATCCAACGTGGTGGACGTGAAATACCATCATCCCCCTGGGGATGGAGTTGGGGTGCGATAGGTTTGAAATGTCTAAAAATCAATATGGGTGTCGTTTGTATGGTTTATCGGGTCGCTGATTACGAAAACTACAACAATTTTGAAATCCAACGTGGTGGACGTGAAATACCATCATCCCCCTGGGGATGGAGTTGGGGTGCGATAGGTTTGAAATGTCTAAAAATCAGTATGGGTGTCGTTTGTATGGTTTATCGGGTCGCTGATTACGAAAGCTACAACAACTTTGAAATCCAACGTGGTGGACGTGAAATACCATCGTCCCCTGGGGATGGGGTTGGGGTGCGATAGGTTTGAAATGTCTAAAAATAAATATGGGTGTCATTTCTATGTTAGGGATAGCGGTTAAATTGGCGTAAGGGGTAGGAATAGGGACAGGTAGAGTTAGAGGTAGAGAGGTAGAGTGGTAGAGAGGTAGAGAGGTAGAGATGTAGCGAGGTAGAGAGGTAGAGAGGTAGAGAGGTAGAGAGGTAGAGAGGTAGAGAGGTAGAGAGGTAGAGAGGTAGAGAGGTAGAGAGGTAGAGAGGTAGAGAGGTAGAGATGTAGAGAGGTAGAGAGTTAGAGAGGTAGAGAGGTAGAGAGGTAGAGAGGTAGAGAGGTAGAGAGGTAGAGAGGTAGAGAGGTAGAGAGGTAGAGAGGTAGAGAGGTAGAGAGGTAGAGAGGTAGAGGGGTACAGGTACAGGTAGAGGTAGAGGGAGAGGGAGAAGGAGAAGGAGGGGAAGGGGGAGAGGGAGGGAGTGAGGAAGGGGGAGGGAGTGATGAAAAGGGAGAGGGAGGGGGAGAGGGAGGGGCAGGGGGAGAGGGAGGAGGGGGAGGGGGAGAGACAGGGGGAGGGGGAGGGGGAGAGACAGAGGGAGGGGGAGAGGAAGTGGGGAGAGGGAGAGGGTTTTAGTTTTTCTCAATTACTTCTGCGAATTGGCTCTGTTTTGAAATATTACATAAAGGTGTCTCTCATCTCTCTCTTTACATTTGTTAGGATACTGCTGCTAAGTTCCTCTGTTCTGAGTAATTTATGAGTAACGTCTGTATATTATATAAAATTCAGCTGGATCTTGAATTATACTCATTGATTTGCGCAGGGTTAGTTCTGTTTTTCCTTAGTTTAAAATTACCCCGAAATGACGGGAAAATATCTCATTGCTTCGGAAAACCGGTAACAACATAAATACGAAATCCACGCGAGCGAAGCCGCGGGCAACAGCTAGTATAACATATAAAAGAAAATAATACAGCAGTATGTCAAAACAAATTCAGTCAAATAAACAAAATTTAGTCGAGTTCTAAAATTCATCCACAGAATACAAACACTTTTCTAATAAATATGCCTTAGTTTACTAATTTGCTCGTTTACCCACCTGTGACATAAAAAAAAACTTATCGCACATCTCAAATATAAAAGGAAACGCAATAGTACATGAACGTGATATATGAAGGTTACGCGAAGCGCGTTCAAAGATAGAATGATGAAAAATCTAATGAAATTCAAATAAAAATTTATTATTTTGGCTTTATGTCCTTCAGGTTAGAAAAGCATGGTAGAGTTTCCATAGAATGGTAGAGTTTCCATTATTATAGTCTGACAGCAACCGCTGTACCGCGCCTAAGGCGCAGGCCAGACAGAAGAGGTGCGCCGCACGGCACGCCTTCAGCGCACCTCTTCTGTCTGGCTTGCACCGCGTCGTTCTCCTACATTTTGTATGCATGTGATTTGAACAGGCATGCCTAAGGCGCACTGTCGGTGCACCACCGGCGCACCACCGGCGCACCGCCGGCGTGACCGCCGGCACGCTGCCGCACAGCACAGTCCGCTGCCATCGATTGCGTCGTCCAGCCAAAAAATGTACTACGGGGGCGCTCGAAGCGCGCCTCGGGCGCACCCGAAGCGCGCCGCGCCCGTTCTGTCTGGCTTGCACCTTAGGTTGTGCGGGGAGGTGGGGGAGTGGGAAGGAAAGAACAAGAACTAGTTGCTGCCGAGAGCGATGCCCCCACCTTCTCGCCGCTCTCATTAAGGCACGGTACAGCGGTTGCGGTCAGACTATACTACTTGTATCAATAAATCTTAAAAACAATTATAAAGATTTACAAAATTACAATCACAGGTGCAATTTGAACCTGCAACTCCTTCGTTTATAAAGTAGGCAGTGATCCTGCCCGCTCGCTGCTGGCGGCGCTGCAGTTATACTATTAATTTCTTATTTTCGCTATAACCGCTAAAGCTTTGAGCTCCCGAAAGGTCCTATTAAGTATTATACATATTACAACCTTTTATTGTGGTATGTTCTTAATTGTAATAAATTTGGAATAATCTATAGGTGTATCATACTGTCTCATGAAATGTACACTGCAGGACAGGAATCTACCACTACAATTCCAGATTTTTCTGAAACTATGTGGAGGAGGACGCTTATAAGCGTTGCGTCTTGCACCAGTGCACCATGGACCGCTTTTGTTTGTGACTGGTACCTAAGATACACGAAAGGACGCTTCTGCCCATCCTTCACTTCATAACCTCTTAGTCGCCTCTTACGACGGGTAGACATGAATAGACATTGGTTAGTACTATTCTTTGCCGGCACCTCACGAGCAAATTAATTAAATATAGGTAATATATAAAATAAGGATCCGTCATAAAATAAGCATCCCTGCTCTGATCAATGTGAACTCCACCTTAGCGTAATACAATGCGGTAGGAAATAATAGTTCATCATTGCAGTAGCTAGTACGTTACAAGGCTTAGATAGTTATCAGCCACTATCAATTAATAATCTATACTGGCAATTAATATTGTCATACCTGACTATGTTAGGGATGTTACGGGGTGGGTTATTCCCGACTGCCCCAAAACAGGAGAGATGTGTTTTATTAGTTTTTCTTTAAATCATAACTAAATATAATTTCACGTCATAAAATTACAAAGGTTTAACTTAATTTATTTTTCCTATTTTGACCTGTACATATTCCTAGAGAAACCTATACATATTGCTAGAGAAACGTTGAAGCTAATAAAGAAAATTTACAAATATTAATTTGTTATTTTGGTTACCTAAGTTGCCATTGGTAGAGTGGCTGTTCCTACCCCGACGGAATAGCGACTACATGTTTTGCATGTATTTTAACATATTTTTCGGAAAATTTTATATATTTACAAAAAAAAAAGAATCTCCTTACAAGATGATCAGCTGTGTGGTCCAACTTATTTTAAAGATGAAAGTCGAATTTTTCGTAGAACAAAAGTTGTTGCATTAAAATTTGTGCAAGATTTTTAAGTCGATTTTTTATGAATATAAATAAAATGATGAACTGACTGACAAAACTTTTTCGTCTAGAAACTTGAAAGGCACAAAGGGTATTGAGAAAGGATATTTGCGAAATTCATGCCCCCCATGCTTAAAACTGTAAGGTGCAATTAAAAGATCAACATACCTACATCATTGCTACATCAACTGTTTTTGCTTCGTGGATTGCAGTAGGAAGCAATGCCATTAGCACTATAAATTATTTTAAAAACAAGAATAAAAATATACGCTATTCAGTATCTCATAGCAGCAGTATACAGCATACAGGATTGTATGCCTTTGAAGTGTGTTTTGTAGCTTTATTTTAAAACAGCTGTTTAGGAAGCCATTTCCATATAAGAATCAGCCTTGCTTCATTCCCAATCTCAAGTCAATCTCAACTCAATGAATTTATTAGATGCAACTATGTTAGCATTTTCTGATCACAGAAGCCTGAACATAAGTTTTAAGTATTTTAGTGATTTTCAAACTTATTCATGCAAAGTTTATCATCACTGCCCAAAGCAATATCCAATATGGGACAAAAATCAACGCCTAGAGTTTTCATAGCTACTCGTAATTCTGCAAGATGTTTATTTAAGGGGGATGTAGATATTATGCGTAAAGAAATAGTATCAAGATAAATAGCATATCAGAAATAGCATGAAAGAAAGAGAGTGATGAGTTCGAATGAGGATGGAATGAGAGTGCGAAATAGACAAAGAAAAGATGGATGCAGTCTGTGAAAAAATATATGAGTAAAAGAAAAAAAAACCGGCCAAGTGCGTGTCGGGCTACGCACAGTATAGGGTTCTTTAATTCTTTAGGAGCTTTTGTCGCAAAGAAGGTTTTGATTAAGTATTTCCTAACGTTCGTAGCATAAACTTTTTACCTCCTAATGCTCAACGAGGTCCTAGCGCCTGATTGCAAATTTTATTATTTCCAGTTTTTCGGCTATAGCTCATGAACCTATGAAGCTTACTTAGTTGAGATAGTTTTCCTTGTAATTTCGCCATATGATTTACGTCACCTGTGATTTTTTCCATATTTCCAATAACAACCGATTAAATAGCTAAATATTTCGCAAACGGATCTTTTACTTAAAAATGATATTTTCAGATTCACATTGATTTTTATAGACCTACCTAACTACACCCTATACGACGGGATAGAAAGTTTACCCCTACTTTACTCGTAGGGGAGGCATCCAAAAATTTGTTTTTCAACATTTTATTTTACCACTTGTCGGTGTGTATGAAATTAATATCCAGATTAATTATAAATACTAAGGGTCTTACTACAAAAAAGTCAGACATCTGTTGAACACTTGATTAAAAAAATGCGCACAAAATAACTGGCTATGTCAGTTGATGCGCAGAAGTCAAGTCATAAGAAAATAAGTCATTTTTGACTTCTGCGCATTAATGACATAGACAGAGTTATTTGGTACGATTTTTTTAATCAAGTGTTCAACAGATGTCTAACTTTTTTGTAGTAAGACGGTAGGGGTCTCTGAGCTAAGCCGCGGACAGACAGACATACATGATGAAACTATAAGAGTTCCTTTTTTTACTACGGAACCCAAAAAAGTAAATGCAGAGGTGACGGCTGATAGAGAAAAATGGAAGCAAATGAAATGTTGCGAAGACCCCAAATGAACTGAGATAGGGGCAGACGAATGATACAAACTTGGTACACCAAAGTTGATTATTTTCATAAGCGAATTGAAAGAAACAGTGACACATCTGGAATATGTACCATTGACAAGATCAAAGTTCTTTAAAAAATAAAATTGAACGCTTTTTGCATAAAAAATTTTCATAGGTATCAACTATTTGAACTCAGCTGACTTTTTGTATGGAAAATGTTCCGGAAGCACCTGTTTTAAGTATGTAAAAGCCACGGTATACAGTCTGTTTCTATTTTATCTCAGGAACTATGCATCCTTTACTCGTGTAAGCGTGGATGCATTTTCTTACATTTTCTCACTGCGGAGATGGGTCCTATTTTTTTCCATTTGCCATCCACAACGTTCTTAGCTTTTGACTTCCTGGCTGAAAGATGTGTTGTTTGTATACGTTTCCTATGTTAAAATTGCTTTTCAATTCAATTCTGTTCGGAGATGAATGTCTCTGCATTATTTTTCCTGTTGTTGCTTGGAATATTTAACCGGAATAAGTAGTTTTTGTTTTACGAATGACACTTTTAATTAATTGCGGGACAAGACAGCTGATTCATTCATTCATATATTTATTCAAAAACGATTTAACATTGTGTGCGAAATTATATTATTATGACTTACATCTATAAAATAAAATGACACTCTGGAGAGGGAAGGGGTGTAGGTCGATCTCAGAATTAGCCGCGAAGAGACCGAATATCTTCAAATTAAAAGATTAAAAAACACAAGGACACGCTGTAAGGACCTAGTAGTCGAACAGACTACTTATCTGGGTGTGAACAGATTTAAATATCTAGGTTGCACGAAAACGGACACCAACCAAAGAGAAGATGAAATTGAGATTCGGGTCGAAAATGCACTAAGATGCTCGGTAGCTCTACACACATTGTTAGTGTCCAAGCTTATACATAGAAAAACCAAGATCCGTGTCTATAAGACAGTAATAAAACCGATCTTAATGTATGGCTGTGAAGCCTGGACACTGACACAGAAAGAAGGGAATTAAGCTCTTAGTGACAGAGCGGAAAAGTTTGCTAAAAATTTTGGGACCGGTCAAGGAGGCGGATGGTAGATGGAGGTGCAGGAAAAATATGGAGATCGAAGACCTAGTGCCCGAACCCAACATCATGGGTGAGACCAAGGCTACAAGGCTTCGCTGGCTCGGCCACGTGGAGAGAATGGGAGAGGATCGGGCCGCCAAAAGAGTTTACGTGGGACGACCTAGTAGAAAACGACCAGTCGGTCGTCCCAGGTACAGATGGGGTGATGAAGTGCGGAAAGACCTAGATGCCCTCCAAAGAGCCGATTAGCAAGAAGCGGCACAGAACAGGAAATAATGGAGAACTCTCGTGTCGGAGGCCAAGATCCTCTTGGAGTCGCTGAGCCAGCGTAGTATAATACATAATTGATGTTATTTTAAACTTACTTACGAGTACATAAGTAAGTAAGTATAAAATAACATTAATGTCAGTCTTAACCTACTCATATTATCATTCTATAAATTATTACAAAAACAAATTACAATAAACATATTAAATTCAACATGTATTCATTATATGTGTATTAATACAGTACAAACTTAAAATTCATCTATCGTATACAGACACCTATCCAAAAGATATGATTTTAATTTGTGTTTAAACACGTTAACATTTCTTTCAACCTATAATTTACAGGCAATCTATTAAATATTCCCACTACTTGCACACGAGTCCAGGATTGTACTACATTCAGCCTTGTACTAAGATTACATTTTAGGTCTTTCCTTCTTGTTTTTCACGCAGTTCCATTTGTTGATCTGTCTCCTAACTAGACCTTTGCTTAATAAAACCCACCAACAGAACCATTATATAAAAGGCTGGGCAAAGTAAGACTATTGACGTAGCCCCTCCAAGTTCGTTGACGATATTTACACAAACGAATTTCACCTCACATTTTTCCATCGTAAGAGGCAAAAAAAAACGAAATAGAAAAGCGTCCCGAAACTGGCCGGAATTTTATTTAGTGTAGTTCGAAATTCGAAACTTTCCCAATATAAGGTGAAGGCAGCGGTCACAAATCGCGTGAGGCAAACAGTTGCAATTACCGTTGTGTAGGCTTTCGGGGGCAAACAATAAAACAACGGCGACAGTTTAACACTTCATACGAGGCCAGAGAAAAGGCGGGTATGAAAAATAAAACCCTAATTTAATATAATCCAACCAAAAAGCGTACTCACTGCTCGCTCTTTTGTATAGTTTTAAGTCAACTTTAAACTGAAAATCCTTCTGTTCTTCCTTTTGTTGAACAAAATACAATTCTTCCATCCTTAATAGCAAATTATAAAAAAGGTGTTTTATTCCATTGTTTCATTTATTAAGGATTAAAATAGTATTGTCCGTCTAGTTTATGCGAGACCATTTTGAGTAAGTAGTAACAGACATTGAAGGATATAACGCGATATACTTTTGGTGAGGCCCCCTGCCAACGCCTGCTACACCGCAGGAGGGCCCACTCAATTTTATTTTATAAATAATTACACTGAACAGCAAAGAAAATGGGTCGGAAGTTTATCCGCCGTACATTTTCATATAATTATAGGCTCAAAGTAAACTTCAATATCTTATCGAAATTGAATAAAAATTAAAATCTGATTTACCAGACTTTTAGATAATAACATTGTCAAGTACGTTACTTCAAAAATTTTATTACGGAAAGTATACGGGAAAATTGACGAAAAGTCGTGTTTTTTCTTCTTATAGTGATGTACTGACTTTCCTGGATACTGTAGACAGTTGTAATCTTTGAGAGATATGTAAGATATTGACGATTATTTTGAGCTCATCGTATGAAAATTTATGGCGAAAAAACTACCGAAACTACTTTTTTGCTCAACAGTGTAAAAACCAACCACGAAGGAAGTAAATCTGCCCGTGAAACTGACCAACTTTCCCTAAGGAACATAGTTCGAAAAACGAAAAAAAAAATTGATATCCCATAGAAACCGAATAGCGTATTTTGTATGGCAGGTCAAACATTTTTTTTCGTATTCGACGTATGTTTCATGGGGAAATTTGTTCAGTTTTATGGGCAGAATCACATCCTTTAGGCTTGATATTATTCCCTTTCTGTTACACCTTGAATATTTGAAATTTTTGACCGAACGTTTTTGTTGCTAATTTCATGGCCATACGAAGGTGGCGTAGGTAATGAAAAAAGTAAGCTCGTTTCGGACCGCGGTCGGCGAAATGGCCATTTTTGTCGCAGTTTAACACTAGCTTTTCCATTCTCACAGAGGACGGGACAAAATGCTGTACACCGCTGCTTTACAGATATTCTTGTTACAGAGATTCTTAATAAAAACGCAATGTAATGCGTTTAAGCCTGTTTCACACGTGAAGGTAGAGATTTCCTACACTTTTTCCAGCTGACACTTACACACTGTTAAACTAGTGCAGCAAGCATTATATTTAGCTCTATGCAGTTGTAGTTCTATGGCATCTTATATGAGTTCGATTCCGGTGTCTAACAAAAAAACTTCTCCGGTTTGATGAATCAACTGATTGTCCGAAATGTAAGATGATTCCATGCTTTGGAAGCTACAAGTCAACAACTAGGTATCTATCGTAGATAACTTCTTCCGTAACGGAAGAATTTTTAATGATCCATATCAAAGATTTTTGAAGGGTCTACAACTCTGACATCAAGGTTTGAGTTCGGATATTGTCGCATTTCAAATCGTGCCTGTTACTTATTCATCCATGCTGTTACGTAACTGGCTCTCTTACTTTCTAATGTGGTTACATAGTTACTATTCAATCTATACATACATGACCTGCCTAATACTGTCAGCCGGAAATTCGGCTATGCGGATGACCTAGCTTTGATAACGCAGGATAAAAGCATGGAAACTTCGGAAGCTGTACTGGAAAAGGACCTTGCGATTGTGGACAATTTCTTCATTCGTTGGCGTCTGTGCCCCAAACATTCATGCTTTCATCTTAGCAATAAACTAGCAAACAAGCAACTCAGGGTAATGTTTAGGAGCACACTCCTTAACCATAATTTCTACCCCAAATATTTAGGAGTCACCCTGGATAGAAGCCTTAACTTCAGGCAACACCGCAAAGTTGAGGACCCGCAACAGTATTATCCAAAAACTTACAGGTACTTCCTGGGGAGCTAGCGCTACCACCCTGAGAACCTCTGCGTTATCTCTCGTCTATTCAACAGCTGAATACTGTTCGGCAGCCTGGCTTAAAAGCGCCCACACGTCGGTTATTGACGTGCAGTTAAATCACACAATGCGACTTATAAATGGCTGTCTACAACCAACCCCGTGCCACTGGTTGCCCGCGCTCAGCCACATAATGCCTCCTGCTCTGAAGCTTCATAACTTAGAGTCAGAGGACCTGCACGAAGCCTGGTCTGATGAGATCAAACTCAAATCATACGCCAGGTTTTGATGAACACCGGCGATTATGGTGTCTGCTTAACAGGATCAGGACGGGAGTTGGCAACTGTGCTGCCCTGTGGTACAGGTGGGGCTGGTGTGAGTCGGCGGCGTGCCAGTTCGGGTGCCCTGAGCAGACCGTGCAACATAGTTTTTGACTGCCCTCTCACAAGGTTTGATGGCACGAAGGAGGATCTACTGTCGCTATCAACGGAAGTAGTTAGCGTACCTCAATTATAATAAATTGCAATTTTTTTAAGTAGAGATGCCAAACGATAAATAAATAAATAGTTACGTTATGAGAACACACCAAGTGTTTGCAAGTTTTTCCAACCGTGTTTCACTTGGACATTACGGCTCCGACTCTTGTTATGTATTTTTTTAGATAAACAATAAAGTTTTGCTTATAGGAAACTTAAGGCAAACTTATGCCCGTTTTCAAACCGAACCACTAAGTATTTTCTTTCTACGTTTTCGGTCAAGTTCTGTCGAGTTATTGGATTAATTTTCGTAGGAATTTTTGACTTTCGTTTTATTTTTCTTTTACCTTAAAAAAAAAATTATATCCTCAAGTCTATTAAAAAATTTAAAAAATTTTTCCAGACAACTTTTGTTTAAGGAACTAGATCCGATTGGGCACATTAAAAAAGACTATATCTTTTATCTTTGTTTATTTTTCTAGGGCCAGAAGACGAAGCGTAGGCAGGCCCCCACAAGGTAGACCGACGATTTGGTAAAGGTCGCAGGAAGCCGCTGGAAGCGAGCAGTGGATCTTTAGGGGAGGCCTAAGTCCAGCAGTGGACGTTTTTTAGCTGATAGGATGATGATGATGATTTTTCCAGTTCCTTGGGAAAAGTTGTTTTGTTTTAGTTTGAAAATATTTGCAAAAGGACACTAGTGCTATAGGTTACATACTATGTTTCTCTCTGTCCTAAAAGTGAGCATTGGCAAAACAAACAAACTGTCACTCCATTCTTTGTAAACTAAAGTGCTCCTGTTTTATTTTGTATATTCCACAAGCCTTTTCGTTTGATATCAAAGGAAATGTTACTACTGTGTCCCAACTGAAAAATATGCTTTATTATGTGATGTAAGTAACTAAAATTTATATTTGAGTTGAATGAATGAAAGTAAATTGCGGTTTACGATTTATGACGTATTAAAAAATCTACTAACTAGATCTCGTTCAAACCAATTTTCGGTAGAAGTTTGCAGGGTAATGTACATCATATATTTTTTATAGTTTTATCATTCTCCTATTTTGAAAGTTACAGGGACCAAACCAAAATTAAAAATTTTGAAATAAACCCACGACAGTTGTAATTGAAAAAATATATTTAAACTAGCTGTTACCCGCGACTTCGTCCGCGTAGATTTTATAAAATAACAGAACTCGAACTTAATTGAAACATATTTTACGGAGCGCTTATCCTTCTTGATCCCTACGTAAAAGATGCATTTGTACTTATCCAAGTTGAATAAATGCATCTTACTACAAACTTAATTATCTTTTGATTTTATTTAACTGGTAGGTAGTGCGGAATTTTCATTGTCAACCGTTACAGGCGAACTTAAAAAAGAAGGCAATAAAGGGAGTGAAGTGAATGGGTAGCGAGGAGGTATTCATAAAAGTAAAAAAGGTCCCTATTCCTCCCTATCTATCCTTTTGTATCCCCCCCCCTACATTCCCACTCCCCCTCCCTCACCCTCTCCCACTCTCTCTTCCTCTCCCTCGCCCCTCCCTCTTCCCCCCCTCACCCTTCCTTCCCCCTCCATTTCCCCCCTTCCCCTCTCCCCATCACCCTCCCTTTCCCCCCTCGCCCTCCTCCCATTCCCCTCCCTTTCACCCTTCCCCTCACTCATCCTCCCCTTCCCCCTCTCCCCCCACGCCCTCTACCCCTCCCTCCCCCTTTCTCTCCCCTCATTTTCCCCTCCCTTACACTCTCTCCCTATCCCTCCCCCTCTCCCTCTCCCTATCCCTGACCCTACCCCTATCCCTGCTTCTACCCCTAACGCCATCTTAACCGCTATCCCTATCCTTATATAAACATACAACTGACACTCATATTGATTTTTAGACATTTCAAACCTATCGAATCCCAACCCCATCCCAGGGGTGGTGGTATTTCACGTCCACCACGTTGGATTTCAAAATCATTGTAGTTTTCGTAATCAGTGACCCGATAAACCATACGAACGACACCCATATTGATTTTTAGACATATCAACTCTATCGCACCCCAACCTCATCCCCAAGGGATGATAGCATTTCACGTCCACCATGTTGGATTTCAAAATTGTTGTAGTTTTTGTAATCAGCGGCTCGATAAACCTTACAAACGACACCCATATTGATTTTTAGACATTTCAACCCTATCGCACCTCAACCTTATCCCCAGGGGATAATGGTAGTTTACGTCTACCACGTTGGATTTCAAAATTGTAGTAGTTTTCGTAATCAGCGATACTTAGTTGAGTAAAAAAAGAAGTCCCATCAAAATCGGTTAAGTAGTTTCGGTGTGCTGTAGCAGATACAACCCCGCTAGAGTATTATTGTATGTGTAGATTCCCACGGGAATGAGATATTTTCCCGGGGTAAAAAGTAGCCTATGTCCGTCTCCAAGTTACCATCTATCACCGTACCAAATTTCATCAAAATCCGTTCAGCCGTTTAGGCGTGAAAGAGCCCGCTAGAGTATTATTGTATGTGTAGATTCCCACGGGAATGAGATATTTTCCCGGGGTAAAAAGTAGCCTATGTCCGTCTCCAAGTTACCATCTATCACCATACCAAATTTCATCAAAATCCGTTCAGCCGTTTAGGCGTGAAAGAGCAACAAACAAACAGACAGACAGACAGACAGAGTTACTTTCGCATTTATAATATTAAGTATGGATATGGATAAGACTTTTAAAATACCCCCGACTAAAAAGGAAGAAAGTACCCACGATAATCCGTCGGGGGCTGCCATTCCGTATCCTACGAAAATTAATATGGAATTTAATCAATATAAAGTCTATACGAGCCAGTTATCAAATAGCTTTAGTTTATGAATAAATTATGAAAACATAGCAATAGCAGCCCCCGACGGATTTTTTTGGGTACTTTTTTCGTCCTATTTCGTTACTTTCTTCCTTTTTAGTCGGGGTAACCACATCTAAATCGATCAAATCGTTTTGGAGATAAATGAGGACAATTGTTTAGATAAAAATTATTATTACAGCGCCCCCTGGTGGGTTGACGCCACGACTCAAGTCAAAAAACCACCACTGATAAATCATAAATACTTTACTGAAAACCGTATCTTAATCGGTCAAACCGTTATTCAAGCATAAGTCGCGCGCGCGCAACGCCAGCGTGTGGTTGAGTGCGGAACACGGTCGAACCGTTTGTCGTAAAAATGTCTTCGGCAGTGAAATGCAACACTTGTAACATCGTAATAGATGAACTGTTAGCATATGTGCAAAATAAATTGTCTGTTATGGATGCAGATAGCCTAACAAGAATTTGTGTGTCGGCGTTTAGTGCTGAAGAGATTAAACGGTCGAAATCGCTACTTTTTGAATCCGTATCTACCGAAAGCCGGAATATCGGAAGAAAGAATAAAGGAAAAGAATGTCGTGATATGGAGGACATTATAGCGCTTTTCAAGGGAACAAATTCTGAGCTCATACCAATTTTTGTGGCTCGTAATTTGGAAAAACTCCCCCCCGTTACTTGGGACCACTTGGATGTAACCAAAATACTTAAAGATCTAGTGAAGGTACAGGCGGACCTACGGGATGTTAAGGAGAGTTGTGTAACGCGGGATGAACTGGAAGAACTCAGAGTGGAAATGAGAAGCAGGAGTCCCGCGTCCGATCGTTGTTTATCGGGCCCTTATCGCAGCATAAATAACGTAAACCTAAAAAGAGGCGCCTACTGTAACAGTGGCCCCATTGGATTATCTTATTTTAACTCCACAATAAAGGATAAGAGTGAGATTGAAATAAATTCTTCAGTGCCGAATCAAACGAACAACCAAACTATTGTAGAATACCCACAAGTCTTGCAACAATGTATTCGCAACGAGAATGAATCAGCCAGCGTGACGTCAGCGTCGGTCGTTGGCCCCGGCACAGTGCAGCGAGCAGAGAGTGACTATCAACAAACCGGTTGTATCGCGCCGGGCGGGAGCCAGCTGACTGTATCGAATGACGTCGCATCAACACAAAATCATAACATTGCGAAATCGGATAACGCACCAATACTATCGCGTCCTTCCTTTGCTGATACAATGAAAAATTATAGTGAATGGAAGACTGTTGAACACAGAAAATCTAAAAAGAGCAGTAGCTATCGTTTTCAAGGTAAATTAGGGAACGCTACTCCGGAGGGAAAGAGCAATTTTAAGGCTGCGGAAAGTAAAGTTCCGATTTTCATCACCAATATCCATAAAGAGACTACGGAGCGTGATATAATCGAATATATTTCAAAAAAGACACAAGAACGTGTTAGCCTCAAGAAAATATCGACTACTAAAAATTACAATGCATATAAATTTTTTGTGTCGAAACATAAATTGTCACTGTACTTGGACGAGAAACTCTGGCCGCAGGGGATAATTTTTCGTCGTTTTGTGCATTTTAAACGCACTCATACGAGCAACAATAACGGCTTAGTCAAGAGTTTTAATGAATAATAATGACTTGTATACTATGAGTAGTTTCAACTGTAAGAACGTTAAACGCTCTATTGACGCGATAAGAGAACTATGTAAATGTTCTAGTATAATTGCCCTGCAAGAAATTTGGCTACAGCGAAGTGAAATCACATTTTTGGGTAGTATAGATGACAACTTCAACTACACGGGAATATCGGCGATTGACGACACGGCGGGCATGCTGCTCGGGAGACCCCATGGAGGGGTGGCATTACTGTGGAACAAACTCGTCTTCACACAAGTGTCAGTGATACAATGCGATAATCCGCGAGTGTGTGCTGTAAAAATGTGTGTAGGGCATACGTCGTTTTTAGTGCTCAGTGTGTACATGCCTACGGATGCATTCGACAACTTAGTTGAATTTACGGATTGTCTTGGCTTGGTAAGTGCACTTATTGACAATAGTAACTGTGAATCTGTTTATATCCTTGGAGACTTTAACGCACATCCGGGTAAGCCTTTCTTTAATGAACTGGCGTGTTTCTGTGAGGAACAGAAATGGGAGTGTGCTGATGTTGCCATACTGGGACTGCATTCGGGCTCATTTACTTTCGTTAGCCAGGCGCACGGGACACGAAGTTGGTTGGATCACTGTATAGTCACACAATCAGCGCTCAGTTCGGTTATAAGCGCGTCAGTTATGTATGACGTCACATGGTCTGACCATTTTCCGCTAGTTATTAAGTGTAAGCTAGACGTACCCAATTGTAAAGGATCTATACCTAATACAATTCATAATAAGGTTGTGTGGGGCGATAGAAACCCTGAACAAACCAGTATATACACAAATGAGTGTCATGAGAGGTTAAAACTTATAGATTTTCCACCTGAGTTTCAAGAGTGCAGCGGCCGTGTATGTAATTGTATCGAGCATCGAATAGTCATAGATAAAATGTATGACGATATAATATACGCTTTATTAGAATCTTCTATCATAAGTAAAAGTTTAATAGTTAGAAAAAGAAAGAAAAAAGTGGTTGGATGGAACAAACATGTGAAAGAAGCGCATACAGCTGCCAAGTATGAGTTTCAGCTGTGGCTGTGGTATGGGTCTCCTAGTTCTGGTCCAATTTATAATAAAATGACTGAAGCCAAACGAGTTTTTAAGTCACGCTTAAAATGGTGTCAAAAGCATGAAGAACAGATTAGAATGGACATAATAGCTACGCACCATTCTAAGCGTGACTTTAATAAATTTTGGAAGTCTACAAAAGACTTAAATGGGAGGTCGAGCTTGCCAGTCAGTGTTGAGGGACTTGGCGATCCAACGGCTATCGCGAACATGTTTAAAAACAGTTTTAAGGTACTGTCACCGTTGGGGCCCTCGCGGGCTGAGGTGCCCGACGCTGGGTTGTTGGGACAGGAGCTGAGTACTACATTCACAGGGAAAGACGTAAATAGAGCTCTGAAATCACTTACCAGAGGAAAATCTCCTGGCCATGACGGCCTCAGCGTCGAGCACCTTAGGCACGCGGGTCCTCATTTACAGAGGATCTTGGCCATGTTCTATACTTTTTGTGTGGGACACTCGTATTTACCAGCTGCCATGATGAAGACGGTGGTGGTACCTATTATTAAGAATAAAACTGGGGATGCCAGCAGCAAAACCAACTATAGACCTATCTCACTCGCTACGGTCGTTGCAAAGCTGTTTGATTCCTTGCTTGATTCGATATTAGACAAATATGTAGTTCAACATGACAACCAGTTCGGATTCAGAACAGGTCTTTCTACGGAAAGCGCTATTCTAGCGCTGAAGGAGACCGTTGCATACTACACCAAGCGAAATACACCTGTGCATGCCGTGTTCTTAGACCTCTCAAAGGCATTTGATTTGGTTAGTTATGACGTCCTCTGGCGTAAACTGGATGGTGTTGGATTGCCAGCCGATATGCTTAACATCTTCAGATACTGGTACGGCAATCAGACCAATAGTGTACGATGGGCGGGAGCTTTTTCGGACCCGTATAGGTTGCAGTGTGGTGTTAGACAAGGTGGGTTAACTTCGCCTAAGCTGTTTAACCTGTACGTGAATGGTTTGATAGAGGAGCTGAGTAGCACCCATGTCGGCTGCCACATTGACGACGTCTGTGTCAATAACATCAGCTATGCGGATGACATGGTGCTCCTCAGTGCCTCGGTCTGTGGTCTGAAAAAGCTCTTGAACATATGTGAGACATATGCAGATGCACATGGTCTTAAATATAATGTTGTAAAAAGTGAGTGCATGGTCTTTAAGGTTAGGAACAGGAAGCTGTCATACATACCACCACCAGTCAAGCTGTATGGTAGTCCGTTAAAGGTGGTAGAACAGTTTAAATACCTGGGACATTTGTTAACACCTGACCTTAAGGACAATGCAGATGTTGAGCGGGAGCGTAGAGCGTTGTCGGTTAGAGCAAATATGATAGCCCGCAGGTTCGCTAAATGCTCTGAGGAGGCTAAAATTACCCTATTTCGTGCTTACTGTACGTCTTTCTACACCTGCAGCCTGTGGGCAAATTATACTCAAAAACAGTACAGCGCTCTACGAGTCCAATTCAACAATGCGTTCAGAATGTTGATGGGGCTGCCCCGGTTCTGTAGCGCGTCAGGGATGTTTGCGGAAGCGCGTGTAGATTGTTTCTACACCATCATGCGCAAGCGCGGTGCGTCCCTGTTGCGTCGGCTCCGGGCCAGCTCCAACTCCATTGTGAGTATGATTGCAAGCCGGCTCGACTGTCCATATGTTATACACTGCAGTATGGCTCACGTGCCAAAATGCGTGTATGACGAATTTAAGTAGGTTTAGTTATCATAAGTAGGCAAAATTTTTAATCTCAATATTGACATTAATTTATTTAATTTATCTTTGACTTTTTTAATTATTACTGAACAATAAGTACACAAAATTTAAATTTATTTAAATGTGATTTTAAATTTACCTTAATTTAGACATTAATTACTTTGATTTATTTTTGAATTTTATAATCAATAAAATTAGACAAATTGAATTTTATTTTTGATGTTGTGGTTCTGAATTGTAATTTTGTTGTGCTTTAAATATATATTTTTAAATTTGTGGGTCACAGATGCCTGAATAAAAAAAAAAAAAAAAAAAAAAAAAAAAAAAATAAGGGAAACATATGCTTGAATAAAAATTATTATTGCAGCGCCCCCTGGTGAGTTAGCACCACTACTCTAATCTACAAACCATCATTGATAAATTATAAATCCATTACTAAAAACTCTTTCTAAATCGGTTCAGGCGGTTTTTAGATAAACGGGAACATAGCTTTGCACACACAAACAAACAAACAAACAACCTCTCACCCTAAACTTCTCCGTTCCGTCGTAGGTAAAAAAAAATGATATTCAAAACCTCAGTATCATTATTTTTTGAAGACCTATCCATAGATACCACGTATGGGTTCGATGAAAATAAAAATTTTGAGTTTCAGTTCTAAGTATGGGGAACCCTAAAATTTATTGTTATTTTTCTATTTTTGTATAAAAATCTTAATGCAGTTCACATAATACATCTAATTACCAAGTTTCAACATTATAGTTCTTATAGTTTCGGAAAAAATGGCTGTGATATACGGACGGACAGACAGAAAGACAGACATGACGAATTCATAAGGGTTCCGTTTATTGCCATTTGGCTACGGAACCGTAAAAAAATATTTTATGCAAGAGTCGTGCTGATAATTTTTAGTTTATTCCTTTAACTATATTTTCTGTTTCCTCACAAATAGGAGAAAAGCTCTATACAAGTTGCGGCCCAATGGAAATTATCTTCCTTGTTGACTTGGAATAACTCGCGACTAACTCGCTCGGGCGATAATTGCCTTATTTTCAGCCTCAACAGTAATGTACTATTTTTTAATTTTAGTACAACTGTTTTTTTTATTAAAAGCTTGTTTTTTTGAAAAGTTTTTTATTAATATTTTATTTTCAACTTTTTAGTTTTGTCTTAATTGTATACCGTCACTGCCAAACTCTACCTGGATTGATAGTAAAGCTGTGCCAATGGCACCGTTCACTAAACCTTTCGTTACGTCACCAATCACAAACGATCTAAAACTGTATAGGATCACAACGTTTATAACAAGTTGCTAAGTCTAACTTCCAGCTCAAACTTTAAGCCCTGGAAAGTTTAAAGTATTTGCTAACCCAAATCAGATGAGCCCAAACACAACAGATCCATCTTGTTTAGTTTAGAAGTTCTTATGGAAATCTTTGGACTCTATCGTCTGTACCCTGATCATAATCTCTGACCGAAATGCTTGGGAATACAAGTCTAACGAACCCAAACTCAACGGGTCTATCTTGGTTATTCTATGAGTTCCTATTGCCACCGTCCAACTTCATCATCTGGACCGTGATCATCATCTGAAACCAAAGTGCTTGGGAATACAAATCTAACGAACCCAAATTCGACGACTTTGTCTTGTTTAATTTAGGAGTTCATCATCAGGACCCAGGTGATTATCTGAGACCAGAGTACTTGAAAAGACATATCCAACGAACCCAAACTTGACGGGGTTACGTTGTTCCGTTTAGAAGTTCCTATGGCCAGCTTCCTTCTCCATTACCAGACCAGCTGGATGATACCATAACATTGTACTTTCACCAAATTTACATGAGTATACAAAATTTCAGCTCGATCGAATAATGATAACTGGTCTAAAATTCTGTTACTAGATTTGTCCCACACTAACAAGGACAGTTTTATAAAACCATGTAATAAAAAGGTTAGGCTACAGGGCAAACCCTTAAACCGATTGTCTTTGTTTAAAATTTAAAATTTTTGATATGATTCTTTGTTTCCAAAATATCTAGCGCCAAAGTAAAAAAAACTGGAAACAATTTTTTTTTCACTATTTCGGCCATAACTTTTTTAGTTTTTGATTTTCTCGAATAAATCTTTTTGTATTTTATAGCTCCTGTGAATACGCGTCTTTTGAGCTATTTTTGAATATCATGTCTTTACAACTCTGCAAGATATAAGGGAATCGCATTTTTTAGTTAAATCGGGGCCTGTACTGGAACGAACGAAAAGACATTTCCAATGTCAAAAAACTTACAAACTTAGTATAATTTATTGCTTCCAAACAGTATACTCGTAGGTATATCGGAACCCTCGGTGAGCGAGTCCGAGTCGCACTTAAGCGGATTTTTATGTAACAAGTGAGCAAACGAGTAGTAAATTTAAACAGATAACCAAACGATGAAAAATAATTAGAGTTATAAAATATATGAATATAATACATACAACTATAATATAAATACACACATCTATGCAGAATATGTCCACACCCAGACAAAGGCCTCTCCTTAGCATCTCCTTAGTGGACGTTTCTGCACTACCCGCATTTTTTACAATGAGAACAGAAAATAAAAACGCCAAGAAGTATATCCTCGTCTGCATTCGAACCCTTGCTCTAACGTTATCGTGAGAATTCCACCTTCACCACCTACTATACAAGAAATAAGGCTCAAAATATCTCGCATCCAGCACAAAGTTTGTGAATATTGAATGAACTATGTTGGAGGTATTCTGCTGAGCGCACCAAATATTTTGGGAACTTGAAATCTTTAGGCCGATTGGCATGCGGAAAGTACCAAAAGGTCAGTCAAAGAATTTTATTATTTAGTCAAAGGGTTGTAATTTGATGAGTCATTTGATGAATTTGTATCATGTAAGATATTTAAAAATTATGTTGGCTTTTTAGGAAATGTTATTTTCGTGGCCAACCTGCTTAGCCCTAAGTATTAACTCATCATTATCACGTCGTATGGGATGTTAGTTTGATGACCAGTTGACAGAATTGTTGAACCGCCAAAAGCCTTTGATATGGCTTATTTAACGACTAATACTGTAGTCAGTAGCCAAGACGATCGGCTTGACGTGCCTTCTAAAGCACCCTTGCCAAAATCCTCTGGATTTTCAGGTAATCTTTATCCTGCTGGCAATGTCTTAAGCAAACTGAGGAAGTCATATAAAGTAATTTCATTTGACTATATCCCAAATCCCAAGCTTAGAGTAATAATTACCAGTAGTATAGAGCGCGCGCAACAAAGTGGGAACAGTAGGCACGGGTGAGAACAAAACGACGTTGCCGTCGCGATCGCTTATAGTCGTGGTTGAGCGCTAGCAGTGTGTGTTCCTCCAGAGATCTTTTTCATAATTTACGTACCCAAATGGTCAAATGTGCAGTTTCATCTTGCAAAAAAGATACTAGGAAACACAAATATTTGAAATCCAGTATCACATTTCATCGGGAAGTTGATTTTTATACTTATTTTTAAGAAAACAAATCGCGCATCGCGGGGGTGAAGAAGACGTGGGAGGCGGGCACGCACAAGCTTGCCTACGCACCGCTCTCCCCGCCCGAGACTGTAGTGATGTGACGCGACCAATGCTGTAGTCGATATGTATAATATCAATGTAACTTTATACACAAAATCTTATAATTACAAATAATTTTGATGTGTGTTTGAAAGTATTGTAGCGTAAATGTAAAGTATAGAATGTCGCGATATCATGTATGAACTGCTTAATTGATTGTGAAGAATTTTGGTAGGTATAGTATGGTGTAAAATAAAATAAATCATTTTAAATTAGTGAGTGAGACAACATTTTGGGAAATCCTACAAAAAAAGGTCCTAAATATATAGTGTCAAATATTTTAAGGGATAAACTTACACAAAATACTGAACAACTTTTTATTATTTAAAAAATAAACACTAATCTCAATTTTTTTTTTAATCTTAGTAACAAGTCCACACGATTTTCTGACATTTCTATCACACATTACTTTTGAATTAAAATTAAAACAAGAATAACATTAATATGGATGATTCATTTATTTCATTCATTTATCTATATTTTCTTAGTTTGTTTGTTCTATGTATCGAGAATGTGATTGCAAACAAATATATAAATTAATATTTTACATTTCTCGTTTAACAGGATAGAAAATGACATATGGAACATAAAAAGTACCTAACAAAGATATTTATTTACATAACTTATCGATAGCTCCTTGCCGATCGGTACCTTGCACATCCCTGTCTGTCATATACTTATCAATATGGTATCTATAGCTCATTTGCCTACGATGCGTACTAAGCATTTAGTGCAATATGCGCGCTCTATACTACTGGTAATTATATACTCTATAATTATATACTCTAAGATCCCAAGGGATTCGTACCCAGAACGTACGGATCGAGAGCCGAACATTCTAATCACTTGACCACGGTGTTTGTCAAAAAAATTTGAGATGGCCTTGCCTTTAATTGCACTTTAGATAAAATTGAGGTGTTATTATGTACTTATTATGCCATCAGTTCTTAACATCCTCGTAAGCAATATTGCGGATGTTAAAACTCTAACAGGTACCCTGCATGATCAAAGCACCCAGCATTATAGGTGCGTTTATCAGAATACTTCGTTTTCGTACTGAAAATTTCACATTCTGTTTGTATTTCTCAGGCGGAGTCGCTACGTCCGTCATACTTAGCACTTGAGGGGCTTATGAAAGGAATTTGCTATAGATCCTACGTGTGTTCCGTAACTACTAAACTTTATTGACTGTAAAGTGAATTTGTTAACTTTTCATTTATTGTTTGCTTTATGGCTTAAGAAATTGGATACCTTTCAGAATATAGACAAGTCGAGTAAATTTTTAATGAGTATCATTCGCCATTGTTAAGTTGGAAACTTATAAAATAAATTCTTTTATATTTAAATGAATAGCAATATAAACTTTCTGTTATATTTTTATTTTCGTAAACTGATTTTTTTTCTTTAAAAACACAAAATTAGATTATTTTTTACCTCGCTAGCTCGGAAAATTTTGCTTTATCTTTAGAAATTGCGTGCCAAAGTAATTTTTGGCCACAAGTACAAGTGGAACAAGTTTTTGAAATTAGAAAGATGATTAATTATTGAATTATGGTATATGGTACTGGTCTTAGATTATTAGGGCTCCGCGCAATAATCTAAGGGTGCTGGTGGTTTTCGTAAGCATTTTCCTCGCTGTAGTGGTGTGACAAATTCTCGATCGGCCGCAAAGTTATTTCGCGTCGTGTGCCTTAAACTCTCGCTACGCTCAGGATTTTTTTTCAACCACTCGTCCGTAGCTTAACCCTAGAATCCTTCGCTTTCTCGATATTCAATACAAGGCACTCGCACCAAATATCAATTTCGCCGCCTTGCATAACAAAGAACTATTAATCGCTTCCTGTATTTGGATATTTTTGAACATAAGACGACTACGGTAGCGTAGTAGTATAAAGTTTTTGTTGTATTTTATGGTAAGGAGTTGAAATTTTGGATCTGGGGGTTTAGACAACATTCCATTAAATTTAGAGATTACGTAAGCGAATGTCATAAAATATATGGAATGACATAATATGTCAAATGTCATACCATACATTAAATGACGTTCGCTTTCGCCAAATGGCACGTAGTTGTTAACTGTATGATTTCATTTATTGATGATGTTTAATTTGCACCTAAGCCTAAGAGAAATCATTGCCTATTTTTTTATTCTATGCAAAATAAGTCGCAGGCAAACGCAAGTCCTTTGTTAAGCAATGAAAACAACTAATTTGGGCAGGATTACTAGAACAGAATAAAAATAAAATCTGAGCTATAAGTTCCACCATCCGCATGTTTTGCTGCGTCTGCGTTTAGCGTTATGTGCTGCGTTTCAAAGAGAACTGCATTTCATACAATTGAGTAATTTGGGCAGGATTACTAGAACAGAATAAAAATAAAATCTGAGCTATAAGTTCCACCATCCGCATGTTTTGCTGCGTCTGCGTTTGGCGTTATGTGCTGCGTTTCAAAGAGAACTGCATTTCATACAATTGAGAAAATAGTTTGTTCAGAATCGAGATTAGAATCAATTTCAGTGGTTTTGATATGGGTATTTTTTCTTAATTTTTGTTATTTAAATTTTAGCCGCTTCTATTCTAAATATTTCTGTAAGGAGAAGGAAGCGTACAACGATTAAACTAGAACTATGATGAAACTTTAAACTAACAATATCTAGAAAAAAAAAACTTTTTTAAGATTTTTTTTACGGGAATGGATTTATTTTAATAAAAGTCAGTTGTGGTGTATGAGGGTTTCGCTTATTCCATTAACACGTATACGGATTTCGTTAATTTTAGCAAGATGTATTTTTCCAAATTCAAATTAGAAAAACTAGACTTGATACCATCTTGATACACGTTCGACGAATGGTAATATAAGAAATTTTGATCATCATCATCACATCGTGTGTGTTGCAAGGTTGATGACCGACCTCACCAACTCAAGAAGAAAAAAAAAAGCTTTAATTCTAAAGTTTGTACGTGTTTTAAGTTTAATTGTTAATCTAACTGTTACTTTATCCTTAAAATAAATTTATTGCTTAATTTGTATTTCATCAGTTTAGTCATAGGACTACAAAATATGTAACAAGTGCCTGATATAAACGATTATTTAATTTTATGTTAGTATGAGAATAAAAGGATATTTGAGAAACAAAAAGCCTTCAAATGTTTTAAACGAATTAGTCATATTGATTTTTGCACAAATCAAAAGTTTTATTTTCTCAATAAAATACCAATTCGTACCTCTTTACTTCAAAATAGAGAAGTTTGCGAAACCACGCGAGGGACTTCCGTAGCCTGAAGGGGGAATCCCCGCTAGTGTTGCGTTTACATACTATTTCCTCTGCTTTGCCGCCTCCTCGCTCTCTGCGAATTCTACATTTACGCTTTTAGAAAGTTTTATACCTCCCCCTTTGTTGTAATAATAGTATATTTTACAGCCCCTACGTGTCTTATTCTCGCTCGCTAGTAAATTTTCTTTTAAATTGAGGGTTCGTTTAGTACTTTCTTTGTAGGTTCTAAAAAATCTTGGCAACTTCTGTCGTACTTAAAGAAGGCTGTCTTGTAAAAGCTTTTGATAGGGATACTTTTGAGGAGCCTTTAAGATTTTCTTCATATTCTTATACGTATAGGTACGGTGTCATTCAGACACGATTTCGAGAACCGACCGAACATCGTGCCAAAAAAACCCATGTCGCCCTGATTTCACCAAACTATCTTAAATCAGACCTTAATCAATCTGTCGTTAAAATTAACACTTTTGTTAACATATTATGCGTTTCACAAGGAAAATTTAACAGACCATCATAAACGATAACCAAATGACTGACAAACCATTCATTTACTTTCAAAAATTCAATAATGTTTTTAATGATTTTGATGCTAAATCTTTTTTTATTTTGACAAAGAAAAAGTTTAGGCGTGGAGGTAAGACGCAAAATTTTATAAATTTTTCTTGTTCTAGGATGAAATCTTCTTAAATGTTATTATAGTTCATGACGTGTTAGTTTGTCCATATTGAGAATAATGTAATGACATTGGCAGACAGAACTAATCGTCCCTTATTAATTTAACAGACCTCTAGAGCAGGTTAACTTAAACTTTGATTAAATTGCCATTAGTAAATGGTGGGACACTCAATAAACTTAACAGTCCGTTAAATTAGCTAACAGATCAATTAGTTAACAAACAGAGTATTGTGAAACCAGGGTAACCCTATCACCGGTGATGATTAATAGCAAAACTAGTCAGTCTTAATGACATTGCTCTTATCATGGGCGTAGACCAAGGGCATGGATGAATGAACCGAGGGCTAAAGGCAGTTAGGCAGAACTAACTTATTGACGTAACCTTCAAACCAATATTATTTTTCCTTAATGACACATCTAATATAATTAGGTACATCATTCGTATTATAATCTATTATTTTTTGATACAGTTTGGCTAATGAGTAATTTGAATTTAACTTAAACTGCTATGATAGAGTTATGCTGAAAATGTGTCCATCAACACTTCTTTTTGTCTCTATAAAGGGGAAGTCACTTTGTTCTTGTGTTTTTAATAACTAGCACTAACTGCGTAACCGCACTAATCTATCACTACTTTAACTCATAAGATTTGGTCCTTTGCAGTCTTCTAACAATGTCCGTGTTGTCAAACTTATATGCTATTAAAAACCGAGTTAACAACAGTGGTGCATTGAATACTTTACAAACACATGTCACTAAAGTCTATTTAAAATCGAATTCATACTCGAATTGACTATAAATACCTTTAAATTTGAAAGCTGTAATTTATTGGAACCGACACCGAAACGGGCGCTGAAATGACAGGAAAAGGCCACTATTTAACTTTTAGCGTCCAAAACTATCCCGACTGACCGGAACGGAAGGTGCTATTCAAAAATTTCAATTGCAAATGGAAGCCATTAATTTACAATTGAAATTATAAACGGGTTTTACCTTTTAATACAGCTATTATGAGTGGCCATAAATTTTGCGCAGTCCGCTTTGATTGAAGATCTAGGGAAGATTTTTTAAATCTGGAAAGTGCATCGCTTGTATTAACTTCATCTTTGTCACGTAAATTCAAAGAATCGAGCATCCGTGTTCTTAGGGTACATAAAATTGGGTACGGTCTTGTTTGATAAAGACAAGTGTGAGTGCTTCGTTCTGAAATCCATGTCACACTTTCTTTAGTGCCCTACTTGTTCTGTTTCCTGCACTCGGAGAGACTTTTATTAAGGCAACCAAAAGGCTATTGATGCGGTCACGTTTTGGGTTGATTCTTAGTCACTTTTTGCCATTGAGATCACCAAGCTGTCAATTTCACGCAAATGTTTTGTTCTCGAATGTACCAAATTGAGCGAAGCTATAAATCTTGGATGTATCAGTTTGTATTTTGACGGGAAGTTTTATTTTATTTTTATATAACAACTGAGCAAGCGAGCTTGTCGGCCACCTGATGGTAAGTGGTCACCACCGCCCATAGCGCCCACTGTCTTACTAGCAGCATAATTGACACTAACAAGATAGACAGCAATGCACGTTGCCCACGTTGTCTCATGCGCCTCTAATTTCACTGGCTTCCTTGCTCTTCAAACCGAAACACAGCAGTGCAAACATAACACTGCTGCTTCACGGCAGAAAAAAGCAAGGGGGTGGTACTTCCCCAGACGGACTTTGCACAAAATCCCCTTCATAATTTAGTTGATAGCGACTTGATTTACTCAGATGCAAACGAACTCAAATCGCGTGCCTTTTCCATTTTAAACTAACTCTATTACTTCAGAAGCGCATCCGAAACCATTTGCATCGGCCACTCGGCATATTTCTGCAACAGTCGGGTGCCGTTTATCACGCCGCGCTCCACATTAATGTTTCACACAAAATTGTAAAATATTATGTGAAAATTTTAATCCCTATGGTGCAATGGATTTTCCGCTTGTCACTGTTGCGGGTGGAGTAGGTATGCATTATCTACTGTCTGCATTTTTAAACAAAAGTGCCGCGAGCGTTTTTATAGATAGAAACTGATAATGTCATGCAGAAAAATGTAGGTTTATAATCCCATCGCATAAAAAGTTCAATTACTTACTTATGCTCTACAACAAAAACGCATGGTATAATATATTTTGGGGCGGATGTATTGACACCCGTATGGTACCGGCAAATAATATTACCAACCCATGGGTGTATTAATAGGCGACTATGAAGCGGAGGATGGGCAGCGGCGTTCATGTATCGTACTATCTTACATTCTGCGATCACTAACAACTGGGGTCGATGGTGCCAGTAGTAATGTATGGTACTTTCCCTCCGCATTGTTTCAGTAAAAGCTGGATTCTGGAGGGAGCTCCCTGTACTGCATTGGTCTTTTTATGGGTTGTTATGATGATGAACAATCAAGAGCACGTCAAGCTTGACACATACATAACATCACGCCTGACAGCTTGACAAGTTGAAATTTTACCTATTTTATTTCACTATAATAGCCGTTTTAGTTAGTTACCAACAGTTTTGGTACCAACACTGATGTATGGCAGTGAAAGCTGGGTATGGCAGAAGAAGCATGAAAGTAGAATTAATGCAGTGGAAATGAGAGCGCTAAGGAGTATGATTGGTGTTAAATTGAGTGACAGGATAAGAAATAGTGTGATAAGAGAACGGTGTGGCGTAAAAGAAGACGTAGTGACCAAAATCGAGAAAGGGATGCTGAGATGGTTTGGTCATGTAGAGAGGATGAATGAACGAAGATTGACGAAAGAGATCTACCAGGCGAGAGTGAATGGAAACGTTGGAAGGGGAAGGCCTAGGCGAACGTACCAGGACCAAATTCAGGACGTTCTGAATAAAGGCCAGGTTAAAAGTACTCTAAACCGACGAGCATGTATGAAAGGATTGATGAAAGTACAGGAAGCAAGGGAAGTATGTCAAGATCGTAGCAGGTGGAGGGCTGTGGTCTCTGCCTACCCCAACGGGAAAGAGGCGTGATGTTATGTATGTATGTATGTATGTATAATAGCCGCAGGAGCTTAGGTTTTCTACGATGTGTCTACGATCTACGAATGTCTAGCTTAACCTGCTTTTGAATGTACCACAGTTTTCAAATTTGTTAAAGTTATGGTCAACGATGTTTCCGCAGCATGGTGGTACACTGTGCAGAAGAAAATTTAAATGCGTTTTCTCCAAAATTGTAATTGGTTTCGAGAAACTTTGTGATATTAAATGATTTTAGACTTTATCCATTGTTTGTACTATGAGATCTAGCTTCTTGCCAAATTTCATGATTCTAGGTGAACGGGAATCAGTCTATTGGTTTACATAAATGTGTGGAGATGGGGACTTATATGGCCGTATCTTTTGATTGTGTCGTCGTTGAAGCTTGAAATTTTGCACATCCAGGGGTCTATAGACCTTAATAGTTAGTTATTCTTCTTAATTTTGTATTCATACCTTTTCCCATTTGTGAGAAAAAGGGTCTTGACAGAAAGGCCGACATACATACAAATAGCCAATAAAGTGGGTTCCGTTTTTTTCCTTTTGAGGTACGGACCCCAAAAATGAACAGCATTCACAGCTGACTCAACAGTTTAGGTTTTTTTAAACTTGTATAATACAAAAAACAGTTACATGGGAGTTTGACAGAGTTGAACAAATTCATGTATATTTTACAGTAATAAAACACATACTAACTATTTAATTTTAAATATACTTTTGCTTTAAAACAATGTTCTAAATTTTAACATGAATCTGTGACTTTGGGTGAAACATTCATTATCATTTTTTCGTTCACTTTTCAATACATTTGACGATCAGCTCATCACCTTGATAGGTCACCTAAGCGTCTGTGATCCAAACAGCTATAGAAAATTATTATTTAATTAAGAACTACATAAATAATCATGAAAAATATTTAATTTACTAACATTTTCATACATTCTCTTGATCTACATTGAATAAAATAATCTGACTCAGCCTCCGTCGGGATAGGCAGAGACCACATTCCTCCATCTGCTACGATCTTGACATATTTTCCTTGCTTTCTTCGACACTTTCTTACACGCTCGTCGGTATACTTATTGTAACCTGGTCTTTATTCAGAACATTTTGAATTGGCCCTTCCTTGTTATCTGTTTCCGTCTTTTAAATAAAAATAAATAAACTTATTAGAGTCCAACTTCTAAGAACCTAATTTCAAGGAAATCCTCTTATAAAATTTTCGCAAAAAGTATATAGAAATTAACAGAATTAACAAGAAAGTAATGCGACACATACTTTGCTTAATTAAGTGTAAAATCCACTTAGTAATAAATGGATTTTATAACGAAGAATGTATAGGAATAGGAGTGAGGTAGAAACAGTGAACATGTTAAAAGATTTACTTAGCTAAATGAATAGCTTGACTAAAAAATATGAGGTACCTATGAAAATAAAATTCTTGGTACTCGATTCCAACTAAAGTCATTTTGGGTACAAATTATCACCCTAATAAACTTGTTACGCAAATTGTGTTCTTTAAAATTGCCGTGGAAACTTTCTTAGTGAGATATATCTTTTAGAAGGATTCAGCCGAAAATTTTCGACGTTTTCGTGGCACCACAAAGTGTACACAGATCTTTGAAGCGGACAATTTGGTTTTACACTATTATTAAGTATCTTAACATCAGATTTGTGTATTAAACGTGTTTTTTATTAAACTTTTTTGTTTAAGCTCTATCACAAAAACGATTATATTTTTGTTGTTGTGATTAACGAACGTAATTTAATATAAAACGCGATTTAAAATAAATGGTACAGTAGCACTGTACTTACTTTCTCGCAATACTCAAGGAAAAACTATCAACCGCAAACTTAAATTTGTAATGCATACAAATTGTATGGAAATACCAACTTTTATTGAAGTTTTTCCAAAAAAATGTTCGAATGAAATATACAGATAAATTCAGAATTAAAATTGTCAAACATTAAAACAAACAAACCTCAAACGATTTCGAGTAAATCACATGTTTAACTTTTGGTAGTACTGGAACACCCTTTATATGAATTTTCACAGATCAATGGATACTACCGTAGGATACTTGCATGGAGATTTTCTTAATTTCCCACCACATGTTCCTTATGGATAATTTTTCAGTTTAGTCTACTGAGCAAGCCCTTTCAGTTTTTGGTACACCCTGTGTACTAAATTTTATTCAAAATATCATAAAGAATATCCAGTCAGGTCAACCAATCCAGGAGTAAGAAAATTTGAATAAACTCAATGGAACCAATTTTGGGTAAATCACATATTTACGATTTGGTGGTACAGGAACACCCCTTATATGAAATTACACTGATCATTTGATACTAGCGCAAGATATCTTACATGGAGACGCTTGGTCATGCAAAGTTCCATCAAGATTCTATGAGCCGTTTTTGAAAAAAATACAATTTATCATTTTCGTTGTATGACAGCTACCCTCAAAATGGGAGCCAGCCAGAAACCACTTAGAACCCTTCGATAGATTTGCATAAAACTCCTAAATTCAAAATATGGTGTCAATCTGACCATTCGTTTAGCCGCTAGGCCAAAGCGTGACGGACAGACCGACCGACGGACCGACCGACCGACCGACGGACGGATATTTTTGAGAGACTTGTTTTTTATGATGTATAAGTGATATAGAACACATTTTTGAGAAAATTAGAAAAACTTTATTTTTTCACGAATACATACATACCTTTCTCGCTCCGCTCGAAAGTAAAAATGGCACAGTATGATGTGCGGCAAAAAACTCCTATGCTCACCGTTATATTGTAAATCTTAAAAATGTATGGCGGTTGAGCGGAGGACAGGCGTGCGAATCGCTGATTGGCTCCCCGCGTGTTTGCCCATCATCATCAGCATCATAACATCCCATGAAGCGTCCACAGCAGGACAGGGAGTTCCATCCAGAGTTCCAGCTTTTGCTGTAACAATGTGGAGGGGAAGTACCATAATCACCATACTTGTTAGCGATGCGGCTGGCACCATGGACCGTGGTTGTAGGTGACCGCAGAATGTAAGATGGTACGATACACAGAAGGATGCTGCTGCCCATTTTCCGGTTCATAAACCCTTAGTCGCCTAAGAGATGATTTGGTACTATTATTTGCCAGCACCACACAGGCGTACATACTTATACCTAATCTACTAGTCATCATAACATCCCATGAAACGTCCACTACAGGAAAGCTCCCTCCCTCCAGCATTCTAGCTTTTGCTGGAAAAAAATGTGGAGGGGAAGTACCATAGTCACCTCGCTTGTTAGCGTTACGACTAACACCATGGACCGCGGATGTAGGTGACCGCAGTAAGATGTAAGATATAAAGGAGGATGCGGCTGCCCATCCTCCAGTTAACCCTTAGTCGCCTCTTTCGACACCCACGGGTATGTATGGGTTGGTACTATTCTTTGCCGGCACCACACGAGACAATCTACTAGTATTGCTAGTTAATCAACTATTCTGTGGTGGTATAAAACCCTCCCATTAGTCGGTTTTTTTCTTTTATATATTAGGTCCTAACTTATGAAATTGGCGTTTTTTATGAAGGATTTTCGGTAAACTCAATTTTCAGTACTACTAACACTTTTGTACCAAAAATTTCACCTGGCTCTCTACAACATGCAAGCAACGTCCCAAAATTCTTTTGGAAACTGAAGCAGAAGATGCAAGTCACGTGTACAGAAGTCAGAAGGCTGGCTCGCTTGGTATGAGCAATTGCAGTCTCCATTTTAAACACGAAAATTTTATGTAATTAACAAAAAATGTGTATAACTTGACTATTAAAATTTTTACTGATCTTCCTCTGTTAAGCTTAAATACGCCCTAATTTTTAAAGTTGGTGAGACATCTGCGTAAATGATACCTCAAAAGAAAGGGCGACAACCAAGCATGCTATTTAAAAGATTTGAACATCTTAAGCTTGATTACTTATTTTTTTAAATGCCTTAAACAAATCAGTTTTCTTCATTTTTAAAATTATTTTGAACTTCAAACAGCTTCAGAATATCTTTCTAAAGACACATGCTTAAAAAAAAGTCTCATCAGACTGACCAAACATTCCTCAAGTAAAAAAAATAATGACTAAACCACTTTAATTTAACACTGTTAGCAATTAATAGTAAAATTTTGGAGTTTTTAGTCAAAAACATTAAAGTAACAATAAAAAAAACATGCTACTTCGTCTAATACAAATATGACTTATTATGTTCTAAATGATCTCAGCTATCACCCCTTTCAAGCTTTGCACCCAGCTTCCAATCACCATGTATAATTGTAATGACAGAAAACATATGAATGGAAACTGTTTGTCCTTGCTGAAGTATACTAATGCTCTAATACGAGTATAAGTTTGTTCCAAAGACTTTTAATGGAAAATGTACTACCCTTAGAGCTATCCTATATTTTGGAGAAAAAATTCATATCAGGCCAAAATTTTGTAAACTGCTTTTAAATGCAATTTTAAGCGACTATATTTTTGAATCAACCCAAATTTCTAACTGGAAGGTAGAATTTAAATTTCTGGAGGTTTCAATTTCCATTTTTTTTTGTTGGATTTAGTAACTTTATGTTAAGGGACGTTAATGAAACAAAAGCATTGAAGAACTGATCTGATAGCATTTTTATCATAGGTCTAATGCAACTTTGAGATTTACGTAAATTTGTTTTTTAGATTTAATTGTGTTTCTTTTACAAATATAGGAGGATTATATACTTTTTTGATAAAAATAAATGTAATTAAATGTAAAGTAAATAATATTTATAGCATTTTTGCCCTTCTTTCGTGGAATTTATAATACCTTTATTATTATTTTTTTAAATCATGCGGTCGTCAATTTGGGTGAATGAACTAATGAATTTGACTAATGAATTATTTTATAGACCAGCTAATCTAATTTTTGACGAAAAAAAAATGCTGATATGAATTTTTGTTGAATCTTCATACAGTAGTATTATATTATCTGTGATACAGTGAAATCGTTTGGCTCTTAGGCTATACGTAATTACTTCTTCTTTGCTTTGATATTGATCGATCTAGTTTTAGTTAGTTCTTGTCTTAAATTGTAATATCTTCGAAATGCTATTTCCCGTTTATAAATGAAAATATTTTTAAGGATAAATCACTAATTTAAGAGCAACATTTTGGGCGTTTATTTATAAGGGTATTCAAAAAAACTTCCACTTTAAAAAAAGTAAACCTTTGGTTTTTACCATTTTCTACTCGTACTTACTTACTAGTTAAGTGCATTTTCGTGTGAATAGGGTCATTATTCACAACGGCAAAATTTGTCAAAATCCTTTGCATTTTACACAGGGTCTTCTATTTTTCTATATTAAATAGCTGCAAACCTCTCAAGTGGTAGTTAATTTTGTATGGATGATAAATTTTGACCAATGTTCGGGAAAGTAGTTCCGCTTCATGGGTAGAGCTACCACCTGAGAGGTTTGTAGATATTTACCAAAGACACTGTATAGTTTTGTCTACGCAATCGACATGAAAGCAACAGTCATTTTGCGAACGTGACATGAGGAGGCAAAAAGTCACCAAACAATCTATAGACTTCGGATCATCTGTTTAATCAATACGCCGAACGAAGTCACGGGAAAAAGCTAGTACTAATACAAAGAAAAAATATAACCTAAGTAAATAAATTCAATGAATAATCATCACATTTTATTTTCATACTGGAAATGGTGGCGTATCCCATCTTCAGGACGAATACAGAATGTGGGGACATTACACGCTTCGCGGCACAGAACGCTGAGAGTTGCGTTGTGGTACTATTTGTTAAGATACTCGCAGAAAAATAGATACTTAAATACATTTCTTGCACATATTTTTTTTTGGATAAACAGTGTGTTATAATTCATTCCACAAAATGATAGTCCCATTCCATCTTTAGGGCGAATACAAAGCACACTTCAATTCTATTTGTTGAAATACTCGTAGCAAAAAATACACTCATATATTTTTGCAGTTGGTTTCGATGAATAGTTATTGTATTTTAACTATTTTCACATCACAAATAGTGTTCCGTTTACTACTGATAGAATAAATAAAATTTGCAATTGACATATCAGTGAATAAACACTATCTTCTTAGTTATTATAATGCTACGTTTTACATTCATGGTTTTACCCACATTGTTTGTAAATGGTTTTCTTCCTGAGTGAGCAAAAAGCTATTTTTTCGTTCATTCTTATCGAATTTTATGTTCATATAAAAAAAGCCCTCCAAGTGCGAGGCGGACTTGCGCACCGAGGGTTCCGTACAAACCTGTTAATATATATGTAATAGTTATGGTATTTTTCTTGCAAAAAAAAATGTTATGTAACTAAATATTTAAGGTTTTTGGAATTTTTCCTTTATGTGTGCTATAAAACGTAGCTTCATGCCAAATTTAAAGATTCTATATCGACTGGAAGTATCCTTCAGAATTTGATTCCCTTGCGAGTATAGTTGCGAGTTTCATAATGTGCGGGTTAAATTGCTGTTTCTTTTGATTGCGTTGACATAGAAGTTTGATTTTATTACAGTTTTTTATGAATTTCAATTTAATACTTTTACGCGTTCATGAGGAAAAGGGTAGTAAGTTCTCCACATGGAGTACTCCTCCCACCTCTGGGCTGGATCGCCCCAATACCAACTCCTCCCACTTGATCGCATCCAAAAGAGGGCAGTTCGAATTGTCGATAATCTCATGCTCACCGACGGTATGGAGCCACTAAGTCTACGGAGAGACGTTACTTCCTTGTGTGTTCCGTACCGTCTGTACAATGGGGAGTGTTCTGAGGAACTGTTTAGTCTGGTGCCTGCGGCACAGTTCCACCACCGCACCACATGCCGCAAGTAAAAGTTCCATTCACATAATTTGGACCCCAATTATTTTAGCGTTGCAATACAACGCACATGTAGGATGTGGAATGAACTTCTCTCTGTGGTTTTCCCTAGTAGTTACAATAGGTACGGGGGCTTTAAAAAAGCGGGTTAACAAATTCGAAAAAGGCCGGCAACGCATTAGCATCGCCCCTTCTGGTGTTGCAAGTGTCCATGGGCAGCAGTGACACTTTCCATCAGGTGAGCTGTCTGCTCGTTTGTCTGTTTTGACATTTAAAAAAATATTAAAAATATTTTTATCATGCGATGTAACTAAAAATTTATGCCTTTCGTAATTTTTCCTTTATCTGTGCTGTAAAACGTTTCTTCATACCAAATTTCAACATTCTGAGTTCACGGGAAGTACCCTATAGGTTTTGATTCGCTTGCAAGTGTCGAAAAACTTTTCTGCATAAACGGCGGTATCTTTTGATTGCGTTGGCTTAGAAGTTTTATTTTTTCACAGATCTAAGGAACAGTAGACATGAGTATTTGATATGAATTTCAGCTTGATACCTCCACGCGTCCTTGAGAAAAAGAGTCGTGACAGACAGACAGACAACAAAGTGATTCTATAAGGGTTCCGTTTTTTAGGGTTCCGATACCAAAATGGTAAAAAAAAGGAACCCTTATGGTGCCGCTCTGTCTGTCTGTCCGTCTGTCTGTCACACCTCTATATCTCAGCAACCACTTATGCTATCAACCTGAAATTTGGAATAGTTTTAGAATATAGTTGCCCAACTTAATTGCACAAGAAAAATTTTTGAAAAAAGTATGATTATTAATATAAAGGGGGCCAAAATAGGGGGGGCCAAATTTCAAATTGTCGCTACTAGGTCGAGTGGGGTATCATATGAAAGGGCTTTACTTGTACATTTTAAAATATATTTTTGTATTTTTTTAAATTTCTTAGTTTTAAAGTTATGATGAAAAATGTCAAGAAAAATACCATTCCCCCCCCCTTATCTCCGAAGTTTGAGTAAGGAAAAATCTGAATTAATTACAGTTGACAGAAGTTTATATAAACTTTACAGCAAAAATAAAACGATCTTTCTAAATTGCACAGTTTTTCAGAAATCTGCAAAAAACCTTTACAAACAAATTTAGTTTTGCGGTCCTGAAAATGGACTTTATTGCTTCCAAAAATACTATCGGTATATCGGAACCCTCGGCGCGCGAGTCCGACTCGCACTTGACCGGTTTTTTTCCTTTTTAGGTACGGAATCCTAAAAATGACGGGAACAGTACGCTGAGAGTTGTACTATAAATAAATAATAATAAGCATTTAACCAGATTTCTTTATAATAAACACCTCTTAGCATAAAAAATTAACACATATTTGATTTTTCTTCCAATCATTGAGATACAATAAAAGTCTGCAAAACTTACTGCGTCCCAGGATGTAAGCTTTTGAAAATGTCAATTCTTTTTTTCTCAAATCAGTCCAACTCGAAGACGAATTAATTCGTAAATCTCAATTCAAACTTTCTTTCGACTTCTGGTAGTACCGTTTCACTTAATGCCCGTTCATTTGGCCCCATCGTTTGTCTTGACGGCATTAAGACACCGAGTGTAAGGGCGCGAAATGATGCGACTCGCATATTTTACTTACATAAATGTGATGTGATGTAAGGCGACCTATATTTATGGACTGACATATCTGCGTCGTTAACTTATCTTTGCGTACTTAAACTTTTGTGCAAAAGTAAAAATTAAGTAAAGATTTTAATTTTAATCTTAATTTTTAAAATATCTTTCATCTCATAGACGACAATTTTTTAGGGTTCGGAAGTAAACATTAAAATGAAAACAATCACAACATAGTACGCTTTATAGTTAAGAAGTACTGGTTGAAAAACTGTAAATAATAGAAATATACACAGCAATCAGGCGCTGGGCTTATTATTTTATTTATTTATTTTTATAACAATAAAATTCCATATTTATATACTAAACGGTGCAACAAAAACCTATTTAGATTTATCCGTGCACCGTCATTCAGTAGCAGAGCGCTTGGTACCAATCGTTTGCTATTCACGTCATTCGTCGTACGATATATCAAGGTAAACCGGTTGTGGATCGACGTATACAGGGTCCAAACAGCTTCACCAGTCGTTGGGACGGAATAAGTACTAATAAAATCAAAACCAGCTTAACAATAACAATTCTTGAAGCTTCACTACGGATCCCTACATTGCGCGTGGCCGGCACGCACTCGGCCGATATTTTAAAAGACTAAGCTTATCAGCTCCAAGACTTTTGACTACTCTGTAAGATTGTGGTAAGCCAGGACTACGACTGGACAAGTCGTAGTAGAAGTACTTAGAGGAGACCATTGTTTTATTTTATTTTATAAAAGAAGACTCTTCCATTTCGATAGTTAATTTTGCTGATGATACGAACGCCATTGTCTCATGCGATAATATCTGCTTGCTAAATCATCAAGTTAACCTTAAGCTGACAGATTTTCACAATTGGTTTACAGCAAATGCCTTACAGATAAATTATGCCAAACAAACATATTATTTTTTAAAACTACTTCGCGAAATCAGGATGAACTAGATGTACAATTGCAGGGTAAACGTATCCAAACAGTGGATAATGTTAAGTTTCTAGGCATTCATATGGATCATTTTCTAAACTGGAAAGTTGAGCTTGCATCACTAGAGAACTCAATTAGTTCTGCATGTTACGCCTTGCGTAGTTTACGGGATGTCCTAACTTTGAATCAGTTGATTTCTGTCTATTATGCTTTGGTTGAATCTAAACTCAGATATAGTATCGCTTTGTGGGGAAATAGTTTTCAATATAATATGGGAGCCGCTTTTGTGTTACAAAAAAGAGCTCTTCGCGTAATGATACGCCTTCCACCGTGGGAGTCATGCGCAGAGCACTTTAAAGAGTTAGGTATATTAACAGTACCCAGTCTGTACATACTAGTCTTATTAACAGGATTATTCAAAAGGCGAAAGAATTTTGAGACTGATGAAGATCAAATTCAAAGAGAGGCTACTAGAAGACGGGACCTTACTCACATAGTATATCCTAGTTTGAATATCGTTAAGCACTGCCCCCAGTATCAATCAGTAAATTTATTCAATAAGCTGCCTGCAGAGTTAAAGATTTTGACAGACATTAAAGATTTTAAGAAAAAAACTGAAGGCTTTATTATTAGAAAAGTGCTGTTATAAGGTAGAGGATTTTTAATTTTTATATGTAGAAATTTTTGACATTATTTTCTATAATTTTGACAATAGACTTATAGAATTTTTGACATTAGATTAAGATAATTTTGGACATCAGATTTACAGGAATTTTGACATCAGATTTAGAGAATTTTTGACATTATTAATTTTAGTTCGTTTTGACATAAGTAGTAATTTGAAGTAAATTTTTGATATTGTTGTTTATTATTATTTTTATATTAAATGGCATGATATTGTGGAGTCTTAACTTCATCCTGTTTGGTTGTAGGTGCACTTTTATCTTATATTGTTTAAGTGGTTTTATTATTTTAATTTGTGTATTTTTTAAATTGTAATATTCAAACACAATCATGAATTGTTCTATGAATAAATGATGTTGATGTTGTTGTTTTATTTTATTTGGGATGCTGACAGCCACATTATTTATTATAATTCATCATCATCTTCATATCAGCCGAAAGATATCCACTGCTAGACCTAGGCCTGCCCTAAAGATCTCCATGACGACCGGTCCTGCGCTGCTCGCATCCAGCGGCTTCCCGCAACCTTGACCAGAGCGTCGGTCCACCTTGTGATGGGATCTGCCAGCGCTTCGTCTTCCGGTACGTGGTCGCCACAAAAACTGTTATAAGGCAATAACAAGCTTTTAAATGTGTATGTAAAAAAACTCAAATAACAAAGCTATGTACATACATACCTTAAATGAAGCATGTCAATTCTTAAATAATTTAAGTATTCATAATAAATTTAATTCAAAATCAATACAATTTCGCTAATGAATGCATTTTTACAAAATAAATCGAATCGAACATAATTACAAAAGATATAATATGATAGCGCTTATTTAATTGTCTAGCAGTTGACAACCAAAATTTAAAAGGGTTACAATTTGAGTGGTTGCTCTTGTACCTGAGGTTATATCCAAATCACGCGTACTCGTAACTAGAAACCATAAAAAAATGTCTTTTAACTTAACAAAATGTAAATTTCAGATAACTTGTCTTATCAGCAAACAAACATAAACTTTTTTATTCTTTTTAGTTTTTCATACCTAAAAATAAAAAACGGAACCCTTATAGGATCACTTTGTCGTCCGTCTGTCTGTCTGTCTGTCAAGACCCTTTTTCTCACGAACGAGAAAAGGTATCAGGTTGAAATTGATAAAGAATATTAAGGTCTATAAACCACACAAGATCTTAAAATTTTTACAACGACGCAATCAAAAGATATGGATTTTTATGTCCTCATCTCCAATTTATGCAAAAAAGCAAAACCTACAGGGTACTTCCCGTTGACCTAAAATTATGAAATTTGGCAAGGAGCTAGGTCTCACAATACAAATAAAGGGAAAAGTCTAAAATCATAAAATATTTCAATTTTTCTCACAACTAATAGTAACGTGAGCTCCCGTTTCAAGGACTTTTCTATAAAAGAGGGGTCAAGTTGGATTGTCGCGGAGTTTTTAAAATCAAAGAGCAATAGCTTTTAGTGTATCATTATGGTAGATAGGCCCTTAGGGTGCGAGTCCGACTCGC
Organism: Athrips mouffetella; assembly: GCA_947532105.1. NCBI lineage: Eukaryota > Metazoa > Arthropoda > Insecta > Lepidoptera > Gelechiidae > Athrips > Athrips mouffetella. The sequence goes on from OX383958.1 coordinate 3,108,222, forward strand.
ACTTGGCCGGTTTTTTTTTACCTTGAATATTTCTTTCAAACTATCGCCACATAAACTTTCCAATCTTGAATAGGCAAGGTTTTTTGCTGTCTTTAAATTCGTGTTTTAGTCAGAACTCACTAAACTTGAGACAAAAAACAAAAATTACAAAATTACGGCAGAAAGCAAATCCGTAGATTTTGGTATCCATTTATTGTTACAAACTCCCAAAGTGCTGCTTTCATAGTCGAACCGTTTATTACAAAAGCGAAATAGAGAGTTTTTGATAAGGGACCTAAATGGGGCACTAATTTTGCGGATAATATCGCCGCTATTGTTTCGTCGTTAGTAATGTGCTGGTTAGACTTGGAATTAGTTGGTTTTGTCTAGATATGGCTTTGTTTGATGAAACAGTAGGATCTGAACCTTTTAAATTTCTTTTCAATACTTTAAATGCAATCCACAATGGTCGAATAAAATGTTGTTTTCTAAAAAAAAAACCGGCCAAGTGCGAGTCGGACTCGCGCACTGAGGGTTCCGTACCACCACGTAAACATAATTGTATTAGTTGAAATTTCAGTAAGTTAATGTGCTAGATTTTTTGAGTCCGACACGCGCTTGACCGTATTTTATTATTTGTTATTATTTCATAGCCTATGCACTATAAACATACCAATTTTCAAGTTTGTAAGTGTTCCCGTTTTTAAATAGAACTAAAACAAAAATCGCCTCAGTAACCATCCAACTTGAGCCCTCTCTTATATGAATGTTCTTGAAACGGGAGCTCACCCCAATTGGTTACCATTAGTTGTGAGAAAAGTTGTAATATTTAATGATTTCAGACTTTTCCCATTATTTGTACTATGAGACCTAGCTTCTTGCCAAATTTCATAATTTTAGGTCAACGGGAAGTACCCTGTAGGTTTTTCATTTTTGAATAAATGAATGGAGATGAGGACATAAAATGCCATATCTTTTGATTGCGTCTTTGTAAAAAATTTAAATTTTCAGATCTTGTGTGGTTCATGGATCCTAATATATGGTATTAATTTCAACCTGATACCTTTACCCGTTCGTGAGATAAAGGGTCTTGACAGACAGACAGACAAACGGACAACAAAGTGATCCTATAAGGGTTCCGTTTTTTTCTTTTGAGGTACTGAACCCTAAAAAGGACGGGTTGCTCTCCGGGAGTGCCAGCAGAAGTGAAAACTCAAACATCAACATTGTGGAATGCTTGTGGAATGAATTTAAAGACGGGGTAGTAGGAGTAGCTGTCAATTAATAATTAAATTCATTTATTATGGCAACAAGGGCCCATTTGTTAGTAAGACAAGAAAACTTATATCTATGTTAGTATCACAAAAAACAAAATCACAAATCATGGTCATAATATAATAATTAGCAATTCTCAATTTATTTGCCTAGGACAAAGTGACACTCGGCCTGACCAATACACGCATAAAATGCATAAACATGGGTGTGTCGTACTTTTCCGCGAACAACTTCAGGATGCTGTTCCGACTGCCACGCATTCTGGCGAACAGTGACGCTGTCCTTTTTCGAATCACAGCATAAAAGTCGTCTGTTCGAGCAAGTGCGAACATGCCAGAGGCACTACAAAAACGAGGCAGTCCAAACAGCACTCTGAAACCATTATTGTATTGCACACGAAGGGCGCTAAAGGCCTTCTGCGTATAATTGGTCCACAGGCTGCACGTGTAGAAGGTTTGACAATACGATTTGAATAAAATAATTTTAACCTCCTCACTACAGCGAGCAAACCTGTGGGCCAGCATATTGCATCTTGCCGCCAACGCCCTCCGCTCGCGCTCTATGTCTATATGATCTTTAAGGTCCTCAGTCAAGAAATGCCCTAGGTATTTAAATTGATTCACTCGCCGCAGCGGCGCACCATTTAGTGCGATAATAGGCTCATAAAGCACTTCTTTTCCTCGGGCCTTAAAGATCATATACTCACTTTTGCGAACATTGTACGACAGCCCATGCCTCGCAGCATAAGCTTCACACACGCTCAACAACTCCCTCACCGAGCCGGCCGTTGGACCCAGCAGCACCATGTCGTCTGCGTAGCTGTAATTGTTCGTACACATGCCGTCGATATGACATCCGACCTGTTTGTTACTGAGTTCAACGATCAGCCCATTGATGTAGAGGTTAAAGAGCTTAGGCGAAGTCAAGCCTCCCTGCCTCACCCCACATTCCATCTGGTACGGTTCAGACAGCGTCATACCCCAACGCACTCTATTCTGCTGATTTCCATACCAGTATTGGAATACTTTGGTCAGTTCATTAGGTACGCCTGCGTCCCTTAGCTTCCCCCACAGCAGATCATAGGACACAAGGTCAAATGCCTTGGAAAGATCAAGGAAACAGGCGTATACAGGGGTAGATCTATCCGTATAATACTGGACAGTCTGCTTCAGACACAGTATGGCACTCTCAGTAGAAAGTCCGGGTCTGAACCCGAACTGTGCATCATGAAGATCCAGATACTGTTCAAGTTATTTATCCAGCAGACTGTCCAGTACTTTAGCTATTATAGTAGCCAGGGAGATGGGCCTGTAGTTCGCCCTATCGGACATATCGCCGGTCTTGTTTTTAGGCACAGGTACTACCACCGTCTTCATTAGGTCCATAGGAAGATACGAGTGGGTAACGCAAAGAGTGTAAAAAATCCCCAGCACTCTTGGAAGGTGGATACCTGCAAACTTGAGATGTTCGATGCTGAGTCCGTCATGTCCTGGAGATTTCCCCCTTGACATGTGACGGATTACGTTCGACACTTGATTTGCTGAAAATCGAATCAGTGGTTTCTCCGACTCAGACTCAACATCAAACACCTCATGTGAAGGATTCAAAAGTGAGGAAACTCGAAAGTGGTCCTTGAAAAGACCGGCAATTTCCTCAGGCGTGTTACACCCCGAGACACTCACAGGGAGACTAGGTCTAGCATTCAATTGCTTTGTAGACTTCCAAAATTGGGTAAAGTTTTTAGATTTTTGGTGCGTCGCTATCATGTTCATTTTTATTTGATCTGCGTTTTTTTGGCACCATTTAAGCCTACCTCTAAAGACTTTTTGTGCGTCACGCATTTCTTGCCATATTATACCCTCTTTAGGTTTATTACTCAGCAACCAGACTTCATACTTCATTTTAGCCTCCCGGTGAGCCTCCCGGACATGCTTGTTCCAACCAACAATCTTTCTTACTGTAGATGGCTGCTCATCCTGACAGACTTGGATGGCAGATTCTGAAAGAATGTTAACAATATCTGCGTAAAGATTGTCTAGCCCTAGCTTATGCTCCGGATTGTCACACATTTTTCCTTCACATGACATAAACATTTCAGGCACTTGGATTTCTCTAAATTTACTGTTGCACAGATCATGGTACTCGTCTATCTGCGAGTCACTTTTATTTCGCCATAAAACTTTATTCACTGGTTTATTTGTATGGGCTATTTTAGATGGAATTATGTTCAAATTGCAATGTAACACCAGTGGCAGATGATCTGACCAATAAATACCATAATCTATGCTCACATCAACCACCGTCTGCCAAGCTGCGCAAGTTACTATGCCGTGATCTAGCCACCTTCTACTGCCATTTATATCGCTAATGTACGTAAAAACATCGGATTTTATGTCTAATTTCTCAGTGTCCGCACATAACCAGTTTTGATCGGCACTAAAATTACATAACTCCTTCCAAAAGGGTTGATCGGGGTGAGCATTAAAATCACCAAGCATGTAAATGGCTTCCACTTCATTGCTGGCTGCAATAGCTGCCATCTCACTTAAGCAGCTGGTAAACTCAGTAAGATTCTCCGCAGAGTCAGTGGGCATATAAACACTGAAAACTATAATGGAACGGTCACGAATGGTGCCTTTTATTGCAACCAAACGTACACTATGGCATGTTATAATTGAAACATTTTTAAAAATACCCTTTCTCCATAGAAGCGCTACACCACCGTAGGGGCGTCCCTTAAGAATTCCAGAAGTAAGGTCTACCGCCGATTTTCCTGTGTATTCAAAATATTTATGTATTGTACCTAAAATGGGTATGTCATGTGGAAGAAGCCAGGTTTCTTGGAGTGCCACAATGTCTGCGTTATCACATATATCCTGTACATTAACAAAAGATCGTTTTATAGATTTACAATTAAATGTCACAATTTTAAATAAATTACTTTTTAAGTTATTATCCATAAAAATAAAATTGAAATAAAATTACAAAATACATTAATTACAATCAAAAATAATAGTAACAATTGGTAACAAAATAATATTATCAATGCGCGTGCACAGTACCGTGCCTCGCCTTATTATTAAACACTACATAACGTCTAAAACTAACACCTTCCGGCCATAATTCACTATTTAAAAATACTTTCAGTTTATGTTTGGGAACAAAAACTTTAAAAGAATTAAAATCTCTGTCATTCTTAGAATTAATTTTTTCCAATCTTACAACTTCTTGCGTTTTCTTCCTAATGTAGTTAATAATGTCTTCGTCTTTTGTATCTTTACTAACATTTGAGATATAAAGGGGTGTTTTCTCCACTGCCGCCGCCCGAAACACACTGCATTCATTATTTGCACTTCCTCTGGAGCTAATAAATTTATCCTTCTTTTTCTTCCCAACTACTACCCATGGCTCCTCTACTCTCGGTTCTCGATTTTCCTCCTTACTTCGCATACTCGCTGAGGTGTTGGTTGGTATCGAAACTCGATTGTCATTCACTTTTAATAGATCTTGCGTGAGACACTCGCTTGTGGTAGGGTCAGGCACGGCGTGATCGCGTACGCACTCAACCGGTTTGCCCACACAACTCGTCGTCGGTAGCGCTTGCTGGCTCCGGTTGGATTCTCTATGCGGGACAGAGATAGCAGCTATCGACGCTCCCTCCAAAACCGAGACCGCATTACTGGCCTCCACGCTCGCTGTTATTGTCTTGACTCCTTGTTGATAAGGATGAGTCATCGAAACATTTTTCTGCAAACCGCCCGATGTTTGTTTTGGGGAAAGAGATATTAAATCTTCGTTTTCACTGGTATTGCTGTTATTTTTACTAGGCAATGACCCACACGAAACATATGAAAGGCCTTTCGGACCACTCCTACAATAATCCTCGCAATTAAAAATGTCAGAATGCACATACGCACCTCGTTTACGATTTATTGGATCGAAAAACTTTGGTGTACTTACATGCTCCAAACGTTCATTCAGTTGAGACTGCGTGACTAGATCTTGCTTCATCACTTTAATTTCTTGTTGTAGCACAACAATATCCTTCAATAAACGGGTTACATCAACGTGATCGAAGGTTACCGGTGGCAATCTATGGAGCTCCTTAGCTACAAATATTGGCAGTAACTCCGGATTTGTGGCTTCGGTTTTTCTTAATAACTCTATGATGTCTTCTAAATCTTTCCGACACTTGTCACTCTTTTTTCTCACAACCATCTTTGTTGTCTTCACAGCTTCAAACAATAATTTCTTAGCCACAGAAATTTCCTCTGAGGAGAAACCCGTGATACATATTCTTATCAAGCTATTATCGTCCATCACTGACATTCTATTGTACATATATGCCAGTACTTCATCAATAACAATGTTACACGAACAACACTTTACAGTATTAGAGGCCATTGCCCTCTCAACGCAGGTACAACACAGATCGCACAAAAAAGAGGCGCGCGCATCAGCTGACGATCTGCGCAAGACTGATATATGGATGAGGTCAATGTTTGTGGGGTGTCGAAAAGGAGAAATGGTGGAAAGAAGAAGAATGTGTGGATGGATAAAAGTGTACAGGCAGCTGTTTGTGAGAAGAAGAAAGCATGGTTAGATTGGTTAGCTGTAAAAGCTAATCAAAGAATGCAGAAGGCCACAAGTGATGATGTAAGTGTAGCACGAAAGGAATATAAAAGAGTGAAAGGTATTGTAAAGGATGTTGTTGAGAGGAAGAAAGAGGAGTGTAAGGATGAGTTTGACACAAGGCTTTCTGAGGATTTCCAGTCAAACCAAAAGTTTTTCTGGAAATCCATACGGACAGCCCGAGGAAAGTTTGGAACATCGGAGCTGAGTAAAATCAGAAGCCAGGATGGAAGTATTATAAAAGGTGAAGAATGTGTGCTGAAGAGATGGAAGGAATATTTTGAAAGTCTGTTTGAGAGAGAAGAAGCAGAGGCCAGCGTACCGAGGTCTTCTGTGAAAATGCACGAGAATGAATATGAGAGTGATGCAAGTGAGATAAGTATGGATGAGATCATGAAAGCAATGAAAAGTATGAAATCAGGTAAAGCAGGTGGGTATGATAGAGTGTCGGTCAAAATGTTGAAGGCTGGGCGAGGCATTGTGGCTAGTCAGCTGTACCGCCTTTTCAACCTGTGTTGGACAAACGTCCAAGTACCAGGTGACTGGTGCAAGGCTGTGATTGTGCCGCTGTACAAGGGAAAAGGGTCACAACAGGACTGCAAAAATTACCGCGGGATAAGTCTTCTCAGTGTCGTCGGCAAACTGTATGCAAAAGTTTTGATTGAAAGAGTGATGAAAGATACTGACGAAAAAATATGGGATGTACAAGCGGGATTTAGAAAGGGAATGGGATGTACAGATCAGGTCTTTTCCTTGCGGTGCATAGCTGAAAAGTTTTTGGCCAAAAACCAAAAAGTCTACTGCGCGTTCTTGGATTTGGAAAAGGCCTATGACCGAGTGGTGAGGAATGAATTGTGGTCGGCATTGTCTATGTATGGGGTGAACGGTCATCTGATTCAAGCACTGAAATCTCTCTATGAGGATTCCAGTGCTTGCGTCAGAATAAACGGGGCGTACACTGAATGGTTTAGCATCGAAAAAGGTGTTAGGCAAGGATGTGTAGCGTCACCTTGGCTGTTTAACCTATTCATGGATAATTGTTTGACTGATATGAAAGAGAGTATGTGTGGACTGAGAATGAATGAGTTACTCATCAAATGTCTTCTCTTCGCTGATGACCAAGTTATACTTGCGTCATCTGCTTACGAGTTACAGGAGATGGTAACAATGATGAATGTGGCTTTTGATAGGAAAGGAATGAAAGTTAATGTAAGCAAGACGAAAGTAATGGTACTTGAAAGAGAAGAGTGTATGACAGAGTGTACTATATTAATAGGTGGTGAACAAGTCGAACAAGTGAAGGAGTTTGTGTATCTGGGTTCTAAGTTTACGAGAGATGGAAAGTGTGAAAGTGACATCGAAAGAAGAGTGAATGCTGGAAACATGGTGAATGGTGCTCTGCATGCTTTTATGAAGAGTCAGAACGTGTCTCACAAGGCTCGTCTGGCTGTTCATAGAGGCGTTTTGGTACCAACACTGATGTACGGCAGTGAAAGCTGGGTATGGCAGAAAAAGCATGAAAGTAGAATTAATGCAGTAGAAATGAGAGCGTTGAGGAGTATGATTGGTGTGAAATTGAGTGACAGGATTAGAAATAGTGTGATAAGAGAACGTTGTGGCGTAAAAGAAGACGTAGTGACTAAAATTGAGAAAGGGATGCTGAGATGGTTTGGTCATGTAGAGAGGATGAATGAAGGAAGATTGACGAAAGAGATCTACAAGGCAAGAGTGAATGGAAACGTTGGAAGGGGAAGGCCTCGGCGATCGTACCAGGACCAAATTCAGGACGTTCTGAATAAAGGCCAGATTAAAAGTACCCTAAACCGACGAGCATGTATGAAAGGATTGATGAAAGTTGAGGAAGCAAGGGAAGTATGTCAAGATCGTAGCAGGTGGAGAACTGTGGTCTCTGCCTACCCCGACGGGAACAAGGCGTGATGTTATGTATGTATGTATGTATGTATCAACATTGTGCATTTTTGAATATTTTGGAATGGTTAGGGAATAATTTCACTTGAATTGTTTTATTTATCAGTATAAAAGTACATACAATATTCATTTATTGCCAAAGATGTTTATATAATTGTAATATCATTGTTTATTGCGCTATCGTAGAAAAACATGACAATTTATATTACATATAGACAATTCGTACGATCTGACGCGCCGCTAAAGAAGTTTTCACTTCAAAACATAAACATCTGACGTGAGATCTGACGCGACATCTGACGTGAGTTTAACATTTTTACCCAACTAAAAAAGTACCAAGTGCCGCTAAAGAAGTTTTCACTTCAAAAACAAGCCTTAAAATATTGCCTGTGGAGCAAGCAACAAGCAAGCAAGCAAGCTAGCATGCAAGCAAGCAAATAAGCTAGCAAGCAATCAATCTTTTTCAAGCAGTATAAATTTTCAGTACAAGTACCTATGCTATTTCCGTACCTTACTTAAACTCTACGTGTATTAAAAATGACGTTACTGACCTACCAAAAACTAATAAATTCATCTAATGCTAACTTAATTAAATATAATTATTAATAAAATACGTCAATAGCTTTATAGGCAGATTAACAGTCTACGAGCAATTTTTTTTTTGTATTTTCTGTTAAGCGTTGTATAAACCAGTGCTTTAGAAAAATGCGTCACATCCAGTCTTTTTCAGCAATCTTTGTAGCTTTTGTCCATTATATTTGTGAATAAATTCAGCGGTCTGCTCCCACGAAGCTCAACATTCAATTTATTATAAATTCATATGCCGTCGGTACCCCAGAACGAGTACCCTTTATCCCTTTTAGTGGTTGACTGGCCCAAACAGTTTTCTATATTACAAAGTCTTAATGTCATGGGCAAATTGTATAATTCGCCGTTTCATTAATAAAGAAATAAACACTATTTAGCCGGTAAGTAACTTGTTTTATTATAAAGAAATAATTACACGTACTCATTGACAGAGCAATATCGAGCAAAGACATTAGCGCCACGTAGTGGCAGTTTTAAGTACCAATTTTATTTTTTTAATAGGAAATGACACTTGTATGTCTACATTCTTCCAACATCCTCCCTTAGACATAACCCCATTTTGGTTGAACAAAACTCTAGTTTTGGTTGTGAGGTGGCTTTGGTTAGGACGTCTGCCACCATAAGATCAGTTTGAATGTAGCGCACAGCAATGACTCCTCCATTTATTTTGTCACGTACAAAATGGTGTCTCACATCAATGTGTTTGGTCCTGGAATGATAACCATCAGTACCTGAAAGTTTTATAGAACTTTGGTTATCGCTATAAATTAGCATTGCTTTTTCTCTTAGATGGGGCCAAATATCTTCCTGAAATTGCTTTAGCCACAGAGCTTCTTGTACACATGATGATAGAGACATGTACTCTGCCTCAGTAGTAGACAGGGCCACTGTGGGTTGGCGTCTTGAGTTCCAACTAATTGCTCCTCCCTGGAACAGGAATATGTAACCAGTACACGATCGTCTGTCGTCTTCTGCGCTGGCCCAGTCAGCATCGCAATAGCCATGTGTCATTTCTTCATCTACACATTGCTTAAAAGTAAGCCTATAGTTCTCAGTGCCTTTTAAATATCTCATGACTCGTTTGAGTGCAGTCTAATGCTGCAATTCTGGTTTATTATTGTACTTGCTTAAAAAGTTTACAACAAAACTTATGTCTGGTCTTGTAACCTGAGAGATGTACAACAGGCAGCCAATTATCTCTTGATAAGGAATGTCATGCAAAATGTTATTTTCTTCTGTACTTCCTTGTAATTTTGTATTCATATCCAATGGTGTTTTTACAGCCTTGCAGTCATACATTCCATACTTCTGTAATACTTCTTGTATGTACCTTTTTTGATCTAAATAAATAATTCCTTTCTTTCTGTCTCTTTCTACATGTACTCCAATGCAGTAACTTATCTCTCCTAGATCCTTCATTTTGAATGTCTTGTTCAGTTCCTTTTTTATATATTTTGCAGAACTTTGACTGTTCGTAAATATGATCAAGTCGTCCACATAGATTGCCACAAACAAAATGTTTTTTTCATCCATTATTTTATAGTAAATACAAGGATCTAAGCTTGACTGCAGAAGGCCCATTTCTTTTAGCGTAGAATCAATTTTTTTATTCCATTGCCGGCTTGCCTGTTTTAAACCGTACAATGATTTTTTCAAACGACACACATTTTCTCCATTCTCATAATGTGGAGGTTGGATCATATATATTTCCTCTTCTATATCGCCTTGAAGAAAAGCTGATATCGCATCCATCTGAAAAATGTCTAAATCATATTTTGCTGCGAGTGCAAATAAATATCGTAAAGAGGAAAATCTCACAACAGGTGAAAAAACTTCTTTGTAGTCTATTCCCTTTTTTTGCAAACATCCTTTTATCACCAACCGTGCTTTATATTTTACCACGTCACCATTTTCATCTGTTTTTTTCTTATAAACCCATTTTGAAGGTATTGCACGTTTGTCAGATGGTAAAGAAGATAACTCCCATGTGTTATTGTCCATTAGTGACTTATATTCCTCATCCATTGCATCTTTCCATTGCTGAGCCTCTGGACTGGTCAAGGCTTCTTCAACGGTCAAGGGATCTGTAAACTGTGCGATGCTTAATAAATTAACAGCATCACTATTTGATCTTTTTTTTTGATGGGGTCTCAATGTTATTCTACTTTGTAAACTTTCACAACTATCATATTCATCACTGGAATTTGGACGATAAGTCTCATCGTTGTCATCAATCACACTACTCTCTAAAGTACTTCCCGAATTATCAAAACTTTCTTCAATTTTAGCATTTACTGTGTTCTCAGGAGACGGAATATCCTTTTGAGCCTCAATTTCTGGATGTTCTAATTTCTCTGTCTCCTCATCAGGTTTACTTATCTGTATTTTATCAGAACTGAGCGGAATTGTTGTGTGCTGTGGCAATCGTACAGATTCCGACATTTCATTTTTTGGGTTTTCAATGAATATGACATCTCTACTTATCACGGTCTTTTTAGTTTTAAGGTTGTATAGCCTGTAACCTTTTGTGTTATCACAATATCCAAGAAAAATCATCTCTTGAGATTTTCTGTCCCATTTTAACCGAGTCTGCTTCGGTATGTGTACCATGGCCATTGAACCAAAAATCTTTAAATGTGAAATATTAGGTTTCTTACCAGTCCATTTTTCAAAAGGGGTTACCTCATCTAAGACACGTGACGGTGACCGATTTACCACATAAGCTGCAGTTGCCACTGCTTCTGCCCAATATCCTTTCTTCAGATTTGCATCAAAAAGCATTGTTCTGGCACGTTCCACTAATGTTCGGTTCATACGCTCGGCCAATCCGTTTTGTTCGGGTGTATACGGACTGCTTGTTTGATGCTTGATGCCAGAATCTGCTAGAAATTTTAAGAAAATATTATTACAATATTCCTTCCCGTTATCAGTTCTTAATATCTTTATTTTGTTTCCCGTTTCGTTTTCTACTTCCTTTTTGAATCTCTCAAACACAGACTTTATATCCAACTTGTTCCTTAAGAAGTATACATAGACTTTTCTCGAGTAATCATCCACGAAAGTTATGAAGTACTTCGCACCACCCATAGAGGGAGTCTCCATTGGGCCACAAAGATCTGAATGAACAATTTCCAACAATGTTGTGGCTCTAGAACCTGAGTGTGGAAACGGAAGTCTGGTCTGTTTTCCTTCGCAACATGGAATACATATTGATTTCTCATTACTTTTAATTATATTTATTCCCTCTGCACAAGTTTCTAATTTCTTAACATCTGACATGTTCAAGTGTCCCATCCGCCTGTGCCAGGTATCAATATCAGCCTTGCTTTCACATGAAATAGTAGCAAATGCGTTGCCAGTAACAGTGTTTAGTCTGTACATGTTGTTTGTTAGTCTTGCCGTTGCTACAAGGTCATTTTTAGAATTGTATATATTGCAGCCTGTATCTGTGAACTCAACTTTACAGCCATTTTTGGTAAGCTGACTCACTGACAACAGATTGGCTCCTAGCTCAGGTATAAATAACACATTTCTCACCTGAATTTTGTATTCATCATTGCTTAATAAAGTTTGAATGTTTACTTTACCCATCTGCTGTACTGAGACTGTTTCTTTATTCGCCACCATTATCTTTTGGATCGGAGATGGTTGTACATCATACATCCAGTCTGAGCGTCTTGTCATATGCATTGTTGCACCAGAATCTATATACCATTCATCTTGATTCACAGTGCTGTAGGCTGAAAAAATTGCTGAAAAAACATTGCTGTTAGAACTTGTTTTCTTCTGAGTGCACTGATTTTTGAAATGACCATATTTGTTACAGTTGTAGCAACGGGGTCCTTTTCCCTTAGGCTTGGTATTGTTCTTATGCTTTGAATAAAAAGCTGTAGACTCGGAAACTTGCACTTCTTGCAAAAGTTTTGTCGTCACAAAATCTGATGAAATTGTTATTCCGGAACTTTCTATTCCCATGATCATTGGTTTATAACTATCCGGTAAACCTGCTAGCATGAGGGCTCCTAACCACTCATCATCTATTTTGAATTTAATGTTCCTCAGTTTATGCGCTGCAGTCATGATTTTGTTGACATAGTCTTCGACGGACAAACTATTTTCAAGGTTGGTGTTTATAAGTTCCCTCAATAAACCAACTCGCCGTGACAGCCCGGAGTCTTCAAACACATTTTGCAGGTTTTGCCACACTTCTTGAGCCGTTTTGGCAGCTTCTATGTGAACATAGTTAATTGGGTCCACCAACAAAATGATTTTCGACTTAGCTTTTATGTCTTTTTTCGGGTCGACTGCTGTTTTCGGATCTGGTTTTATGCAATCCCAGAGTTCTTCATGCTCCAAATAAGATTTCACGGAAAATTTCCAAGTGTTATAGTTTTCCCGACCGGTTAACTTCTCAATTTGGAGGTTATTTGAAGCCATTCTCCACGCGGTCTTTTCGATGTCGTAATTTCGATCTTTCGGTAATAATTCACTGTTATTTTGCTAAACAGGTATGGGACGGCCCATAACCTAAAGAAATAAACACTATTTAGCCGGTAAATAACTTGTTTTATTATAAAGAAATAATTACACGTAGGTACTCATTGACAGAGCAATATCGAGCAAAGACATTAGCGCCACGTAGTGGCAGTTTTAAGTACCAATTTTATTTTTTTAATAGGAAGTGACACTTGTATGTCTACATTCTTCCAACAATTAATTTATTGCGCAATACGCTCGCTTTGCTCACGCGGCTCGTGTGATGTGGTCGCAACATACCTTTTTTTTTGTTGATGCTGGAAAAAATTGCATTATGCATGTCCCTCCCATCGGGGACTGAGAGAGGTATGTGAGACTCCCACCCACTAAAACAACCCAGCGGCACTCCCGCATCGCCCGAGTGGCGGGGGACTGGGAAACCGGCAGAGCCTTTACTTCCAGTCTCACACCGGCAACCGCCCGCCTACACGGCAGGCCCTTCACGCCCCTCACACCAGGAGGGGCCGGAAATGACCGTGAATGCCCGGCCATTTACTCCCGCGGGGAACCCATCCAGATGGGCGCCGGACATCCCCGTGCCCCTTGCGACGGGTCAGGTCAGTGGCCCCGCCACCTGCCACTTCGGCTGCAGAGGATAGGAAGAGCGGCACACCGTATCACCGGCACTTCTCTTACCCTGCAGCCCCACCGCGTCCGCCATCAAGCGGTGGTGACCCCGCCGTGGCCGCGGAAGGTAGGGAGAGCGGCACAAAGAAACACCGACACTCCTCAACTGCGGTGCCTCCCATACGACACCGCAGCCCGCCTCAGTTGCGATAGCGCCCATACACCACCGCAACCTACCACCCAAGCCACTCCATCGCGGGCTTGGAGACCAAAGCCCGGAGGAGCAGTCCCGCCTGGGACCGCCCGGCCGAACACCGGCACGGCCCCATGGGTGCCTCTTCGCTTCGCCGTGGGAGACCAAGCCACGGGTACTGAGCCCCCCCGCCACGACAAGGCGGGAACCCACCGGGGGGGGGGGGGTCTCAACATAACCTAACCTAACCGTTCCCTACTCGGGATTGCCGTGGCCATGGAGTAATATAATACTGGGCGTCCTTGGCTAACGAACCTAAAATGCACCAGTGATCTAAACCCATTTACAATCTGCCGACGCCATTTTACAATTTTCCGAACTTTTACAACTTCCATGCAGTTAGTAAAAGGTGAATCGATGATATCTTTTAAAAGCTGAAATTGAGAGTAAAGTAAATAAATGAAGTGTGAGCGTAAAATGTCTTTAGGCTCCAGCAATGTCGACAGAATATCAGTCTTTCCGCTTCCACATTGCGCCAGAAACAAAAAAATAAAACTTTTGATATAATATGCTAAGTTGGTTGCTTCGTTTTGTTCTGTGTCCATGGAATGTTCTATATAGGTATTTATATGCATCCTATAGAAATACTTTCAGTCTGTAGTCTGTATTCTATGAAGTAATATTTCCATGGACAGCTATTATTGGCCTATAAGGTAATAAGATCATGTAAACAATTTATTTAATAAGTACTGTAATGTTGTTGTCCCAAATACACAAAATAAATAATGATATTTATAGCTTTCAAATCATTTACTGTGTACTGTGAAGTGAAAATCATATTTTTATTATTTAAAATCACTTTGCGAAAAATATATTCGAATAACCAAACTTCCTTGTATATTAAACAGACCCAATGACCACATAAAATTTGCTTAAAATTTGACAAGGCTTTTGCGAAAACAATGTCTGTAAATAACGCGTGTAGACCCTAACTTAAAGGTCTGCTTAAACATAAGAGGTAAATCCGTGGGACCATTGCCATATAAAAAGATATATACTACTACTACTACTTTTGACAAACAAACTAAGGGCCAGCAGGCTTTTTTGAAATATCTTTAATTGTAATTTTTCAATTAAAGTTCGATAAAAATTTCCACTGAGCAATATTTGATACATTTATTAGTTCAAAATGTAAACAATAGAATAAGGTAAAAAAATCGTACATAAAAATATACACTACTTTTATAATTTTTATGATATATTAAAAAAACCTGCCGGCCCTTATTTTGTTTTGAGTAGTAAAATTATCATAATACACCCATATTTTTTGATCACCCCGGATATTTTAGAAGGTGGTGATGTCCATGAAACTGAACAACTTTTTCTAAGAAACTAAGATCGAACGTTGTAAAAGAAAATCGACTTCTCATACAAACTGCATTAGCTAACCGGTTAGGATTCGGGATCGGTTAAGATGGGTTTACTTAAGCTAACGAACTAAAAATGCACCCGTTTATATTATTGATACGGCGTGTAACTATATGTCAGAATCAAAATACGCGCCGTATTGTAAAATGCCACCAACGATATGTACAACAGCGAATTTTACGATATGGCTGCGATTTAAACTATACATCCCATTCACGCAATATAATGTAGTCTTTCTTTACTCAACAGATTTGTTTTAACTTAGAATTTAACTTTACAGAATTTATCCTATTATAGATAATATGACTTGTCTAGTCGTGAGGCACTGTTATGGGCTAATTTATTTTATAATTTACCATAAATTTGGTTTGTTTCGGTTAAAGAAAGGTCAACTATCGACCTTACTTTGGGAAGCAAACCTTTATTCTCTTTTTGTATGGGTGATGCTTTTAAATTTTCTCTTAAGTGAATACCCATATAAATTGTTTAAACCAAGGCTTTGCAGTATTAATCAAATAGGGACCAATTTGCATAGTTTTAAAGTTTCTGCCTTAAGACTAGTAAATTGTGAGAGTCGGGGTGTTAAGTAGTCTTAAAGACTTTATGTTAACCTTTAGGTGATAAATATTTGTAAAGTTGGTAATCTTAGTTTAATTTGTATAATGTTTTGAATAAATCATTAAATTATACAGTGTCAAAAATACGTTGATCCTGTTGAGGGGTAATTCTGCAGCACAACACAACTTCGCAAAAAAATAACATAAAAAGTATTTAAAAAAAAAGGAGTTTCGGCTAGAGAAGAAACTAAATGCGTAGAGACTTAAATCGCGCAATTTACTAGTAAGGTAGCAAGCAAGAAAGCAAGAACTATTTCAAAGACAATGTTACTTTAATGATCCCACAATTTAAAAAAAAAAAGATATATAAACAAAAGACTTATAAATGTCGTACCCGTACCTAGTTATTGTCGCATAATCTTCCAGAACAAGATCAATAATTTTTGTAAGAATATCTGGTTTATTCGCCACAAATTAGCTTGAAAATAATATCCAGTAAAATACTTTATGAACTTTATTAATTTTAAGGCCTTCACATTTATAAAACATAATTAACTAGGCCCTAAGTAAGTTATCTTTAATATAGATGAGAATATGATTGAAATTTTATTCAACTTTTCATTAAGTCTCAAATTAAATTTAAATAAAAGCAGATAACATTTTATTACGAGCTTACAAGATACTCATAACAGGTAAACTTCTTAATTTAAGTAGTTTTTAAACAAATAGTGTTGAATATACAGGCTGGCCTATTGATAGGCGTCCAAAAGAAAAATTTTGATTCCTCATGCTAAGTGGTATCCAAATCACCCCCATACGTATATGTTTTGCGAATATTTGTAGTTTTCAAGTTATAAATTATTTTATTATTTTTAAAATTTGATCATCAATATAGATATACAAAAAGGATGTTCCATAGATTGTAACTAGTTTTAAAACTTTGCAGGTCTCAAAGATACCCATAACATTAAAAAAAATGTGCTTAATAGGGTATTTTTGCTGAAATCGGCGTTCAAAAATTGAGAGGGAAAAAATGCTGAATCTAAGTTAGGCTCCATATAATTAATTTAGGTTTTTGTGTGATTCCTTTTGCAAATTTTGCTTGTGGTAGGGCTTCTGTACAAAGCCCGTCTTGAAAAGTATCGCCCCTTGTCTATTTCCGTCGTAAAGCAGTAGTGTTTGCACTACTGTGTTTCGGTAGAAGTTTTAAGAGAGCTAGTGAAATTTCTACTCATGAGCCATTCTATCTTATTTCTTTGGGTGGACCTTCAGAAAATTATTGTTTTTGCCGTAAGAATGATTGCTTAATAGGACATTTTCAGAGTATTTTAATACATAAAATGCTATTTTTCGCTGTAATTGGCGTTCAAAAGATGCTAGAGAAAAATGATTAGAATCTTAATTCAGGTTACAATAATAATTATTCCAAAGTAAGTAATTATTTTTGGCAAATTTTGAAAGTGATTCTTCATAATTTACCACGAGAATAACGAAAATTGAAAAATAATTTAAGATTCAGGTTTTTCCCTAGCATCATCAATTACTTGATCCTCCCGTAAGTAACTGAAATTAGATAACAAAGTAGCATGAGTGATTTTTTAGATAAATGCCTCCTATTCTAGACCATTATTCTTTACAGAATAATTATTGAATGTCACGCAGAATACAATACAAATAGAGCGAGTCTACACCGTTTCGGATCGTGCAATGGCAGCGTTAAAGAAACGCCAAGAAACCACTGCAGCACGGCCTACTTTAAGAGTCGGCTTTTTACAATGTGTTTCTTGTGTTTCGCTGGTATACCAGAGCACCATACCTCTATGTCATTAATATAGTCATTTAATCTATAGTAACTTTTCTTACATAACGTTTGCTTTACACATTCTTTAAACTTTCTCTCAGGTAATTGCACCACATTGTCAGGTATTTCGTTATAGTATTATTTTATCTTCTTTGGGAAGCTAACAGCTAAATCAGTCTAGTTTAAAAAATATTATTATAAGTGCCAATTATAAGCTTCCACAAGTAAAAAAAGAATACAATTTAAAAAAAACTTATGTCTATAACAAAACACAGTACTACACTAAAGTACTCTGTACTCAGTACGAGTATTGTATAAAAAGACCAACGAGAGATGTATTAACTTTACTTATTTCATGTATAAAATTCTGCCTGTCCCATTTTTTAGGTTTTCTAGCGTACATAATGGCCTCTGACTCTAGTCTCAACTTTATACTTTCGTAGACGGTCAGCCATCCGCTTCCAATTCTGAACTAATGTTGCCTAACTTTCGGATTGGAAAGAAAGATCAACGTCGCTATACTACGAGAACTTTCAAGAAATATCTCACCTGTAAGCTCTGTAACTAAATTATTCAAATCACTACCCTCATCGACCTCCTTCACATCTTTTAACCATTAAATTTAAAACCCCCATTCAAATAAATCGCTCCACCAATCCGGACTTGTAAAGACCATTAAAATACTAATCCTTTAGTGATTCGGGATCCAAACGACACTTAGTCAGGGCTGTGTCCACGGGCCCACGATAATTGAAGTTTGTGTTTGGGCAGCCCTGGTGATTTGCTCTAATGTGGTTCAAGTAGTAATTTTAGTACCCCATTAATTATTAAAGCTTCGATGACCGATCGCTTTTGAAATTTGGGACGAGTATTGTCTGAGGACATTGAACTATTACTAACGTACTAAACTAGAATATTGTTCGTGTTTGCAGGCTCAGAATAGTACCACTCCAATTCCTGCAGGCTGCCCACATACTACCCACCCACTTTGCATTTTACCTAAAAAATCACTCTGATAGTTTCGGGCCAAATATACCCTATTGATATTTGAAAGGTACAACTGGCCTGAACATAATTTTGCTTTGGGGCGACTCTGGCCCTAGCTATTTTTCAAAAGGTACATCTCGCCCACGGTCTAGTTTTTTAGGGGGCGAGATGTACCCTTAGCCCGTGACCGAACTTCGCTCTGTAATAACCACCTCAACATAATCGGGTGAGCAAGTTATGCTATCCGCCAACAGATGGCACTGAAGGTTTTTGTCTAAAACGCGAAATTTAAAAATTGCCTAAAAATACGGGGAAACGTATTTTCCCAGCCATGAGACCCAGCTAGATCGACTTTTTCGCCCCCGATAACCCCCGTATGGTAAATTTCATCTAAATCGTTAGAGCGGTTTTTGAGAAACTGATTAGAAATTAGATATAGTAAAATTGCTCGTTTAAGGGCTTTCCTTCAGTCAACTAGAGCTCCCATCAGTTCTAGCACTTTTTATTTCGTGTTGATCATACAATTCAAAATTATCGTAATGTCCTTCTTACAACTCAATGGCTAAGGGCCGATAGATTTGTTTCAAGTGAGACATTAAGGAAGGGTTTGTTATTTTCTCATTGTTGAGATAATACTCGCTAAATACAAAACTTATCGAAAATACGTCTTACCAGATTGAAGTAAAGGTACTCTAATTTATTTTGAACCTATCAATTCTTTAAAATATAGTTGACTGTAGTTACAGATACAAAAAGTGAGAAAAACCGCCACTTTTAGCAGTTTTTGTATCTGTAACTACAGTGAACGATATTTTTCTGGATTGATAGGTTCTAAATAAACTAAGGTACCTTTACTTCAAGCTGGTAAGACAGATTTAAGATAAGATTTGAATTTAGCGAATAATATTTTTTTAACTGATGGGGCGCTAGTTGACTGCAGGAAAGCCCTTAAAGGCTAACTAATTGATAGGTTCTAAATAAATTAGGGTACCTTTACTTCAATTTTGTAAGACAGATTGTCGATATGTTTTGTATTTAGCAAGTAATTTTTTTTTAAAAGTATTGTATTCGTGAAAAAAAAGTTTTTTAATTTTCTCAAAAATGTGTTCTATATCACTTATACATCATAAAAAACAAGTCTCCCAAAAATGTCCGTCCGTCGGTCGGTCGGTCGGTCGGTCCGTCGGTCGGCCTGTCCGTCACGCTTTGGCCTAGCGGCTAAACGAATGGTCCGATTGACACCATATTTTGAATTTAGGAGTTTTATGCAAATCCATCGAAGGGTTCTAAGTGGTTTCTTGCTGGCTCTCATTTTGAGGGTAGCTGTCATACAACGGAAATGAAAAATTGAAATTTTCTCAAAAACGGCTCATAGAATCTTGATGAAACTTTGCATGACCAAGCATCTCCATGTAGGATATCTTGCGCTAGTATCAATTGATCTGTGTAATTTCATATAAGGGGTGTTCCTTTACCACCAAATCGTAAATATGTGATTCACCCAAAATTGTTTCCATTGAGTTGTCTATAATATTAATGCTGGATTGGTTGTCTACCTGAATGGATATTCTTTATGATTTTGTGTACCAAAAACTGAAATGGCTTGCTCAGTAGACTAAACTGAACAATTATCCATAAGGAACATGTGTTGGGAAATTAACAAAATCTCCATGCAAGTATCCTACGGTAGTATCCATTGATCTGTGAAAATTAATAAAAAGGGTGTTCCAGTACTACCAAAAGTTAAACATGTGATTTACTCGAAATCGTTTGAGGTTTGTTTGTTTTAATGTTTGACAATTTGAATTCTGAATTGATCTGTATATTTCAATGGAACATTTTTCTGGAAAAATGTAAATAAAAGTTTGTATTTCCATACTATGTGTATGGCAATACAAATTTAAGTTTGCGGTTTAAGGTTTTTACTTGAGTATTGCGAGAAAGTAAGTGCAGTGCTGCTGTACCATTTATTTTACTGATGGGGGCGCTAGTTAGCTGGGGGTAATCTCTTAATAGCATAGGATACCGCCACAGCCAACGTTAACTTAACTCGCACTTTTTATTTCGTGTTGATCATACAATTCAAAATATTATCGTAATGTCCTTCTTACAACTCAATGGCTAAGGGCCGATAGATTTGTTTCAAGTGAGGTTTTGTTATTTACTCGTTGTTGAAATTGTACACACGGCCGCACATCAGTAGATACACTTTTAGAGTTACGGATATAGAGTTGAAAAAGTTTCTACCGGTAAGCGGTTGACCGTACTAAGAAAATGTTCTTACAAAATGGTAGAGCAAAATTTAATAAAAAAGCAGTATCCGTAAAATCAAACACTGCCGTTTTCGAAGTGTGATATATATTAATAAGTAAATGTTATCTATATGAAATGTCGGCAAAGAATAGTATGAACCCATCTATACTGTGGTAACCGTGGATGTCGTAAGAGGCGACTAAGGGCTAATGAACTGCAGGATGGGCGGCAGCGTCCTCATATATTTCTTACCATCTCATATACTGTACCAACAAGAGCGGTCAATGGTGCTAGCTACAACGCTAACGAACGTGGTGACTATATTACTCTCCGTCTACATTTTTCTCAGCAATTCTGGAGGGAGGTGTCTATCCTGCAGTTTACGTTTCAGAAGATGCTATGATGATAATGATGAACAAATAAATGTATCTTTTATTTTTTCAAGTTTTATTCTAGTAAATTACTTTTTATTTATTGCTAAAAGGTTGGGTACATTTTATAACGAAATACACCCAACCGGCTTTCAGTGTTAACACTTGGATGTAAATATCAAGACCTGTGTTATAGCTGGCTCAGCACGAGGCTAGGGCCTAGATAAAATTATTTCGGGAATGATGTCATCTTAATCTATCACCACATATAGCAATCAAACCCGAAGAAATTTTTATTATTCCGACAATTACGTTATATTATTTTCGATAGAGATTTATTCATTCGTTTCAGTTGGAATAATGTAGCTTGATTAGAATGACAGCAGTGTGAGAGCGAGACGGAGCGATGCGCAACAAATTTGTGCGACAGTTTTTTCCTACTGTCATTCTAATCATGCTATTTATCCTATACTATTAAACGAGCAATATTTGTATATATATATATTTGTAATCGGTTTCTCGAAAACGGCTCTAACGATTTCGATGAAATTTAGTATACAGGGGTTTTTGGGGGCAAAAAATCGATCTAGCTAGGTCTCATGTCTGGGAAAATTTGTTTTCTTCGTCTGTTTTAATATTTCTTAGCGCGTTTTAGTGCGTTCAAGAAACTTACAGCGCCATCTGTTGTTGAGTAGCATAGCTTGCTCATTCGATGATATTTTTATCATACTGAGCATAGCTCGGTCGCCCAGGTACTATATTGTAATACATGTAGCAGTCTGGATGGATGCTTAAAATAAATAATTTGGCAACACTCTTTCTGTTACATAGGGCAAAATTCATTTTACTGACATGCGTTGATTATACGATAGAGGTAGATAGCTTTATGATAGACATTAAAAAAACATCAAAAATCCACTTATAGATCCAATCCACTTACGAGTTGGTAGATTACGCTCTGGCACACAAGAACAATAATTCTAATAATCTTATTTCCATTAACTTTTCATCGATAAAATATAATTTCTTATGGTTTGTAGATAACAGTGATAAAATATTTCTGGCGGGCTTCTTTACAAGTTTTCATACAAGGCTTTTAAAAAATCGTGTAAAACCACAGAATGAATATTAGTAAACTAAGTAAAACCTTTCAAGGAATCATTCTGGGAGCAATCATTTTAATTTTGTAGATAACAGTGATATAATATTTCTGGCGGGCTTCTTTACATGTTTTCATATAGATGTGAGCAAACTACTTGAAACTTACAAACTACTACAAACTACCTTGGCTGCGCAGAGTCGATTTTACATACAAATTGACGGGCGCAAAGCTTTCCCCACCACGCGATTATTGTTCAAGTTGTTTGCCCCGCACTATACAAGGCTTTTAAAAAATCGTGTTAAATCTTTCAAGGGATCATTTTGGGAGCATTAACTTCAAAAATTCATAAAAAAGCCTCTAGAATAAGCCTTAATATTTGAACAGATATTTTTAAATCTTTTAATTTTTTTCAAAGAAAATTCACTTTTATGGGTGCTGGAGAAGAAAAAACGATAAAGCCACCAGACCTAGATATTGTTAGCTAAACTCAAGAACCTTTTATATTCTGGAGTGTCCCCTGGGACCCAAAAAATCAGACTGAAATTGGATTTATAATAACGTTAAACCTAAGTAAACATTATTTTAGGTAAAGTTTTGACTTGGGAATTAAAATCTAAAATGAAGAAAAGAAAAACTAAAGAATATGTATTCGGAAGAACCGCTATATGTACCTCTTGGGTGGTAGTTCTACCTACAGAGGTTCTACCCATGTAACTTTGTTCTATAACTTTTGCGAATTAAAATAAAAAAAATTGGTTCTCCATACAAACTGACCGTAGCAGAATTTCGTATGATAATTATTTTTCTTTTATTTTATTTAATTTTCTAACAGTCTCATGGTACCCGATAGGTTATGCGTATTTAGAATTATACGTGGTACGGTCAACCGCTTGTCGGTAGAAACTTTTTTAACTCTATTACCACGCCATAAGGTCCAAAAGTGTTTCTACTGATGTGTGGCCGTGTGTACGTATTGATTTGCACACCAGCTGCCGTACTCCGAAGTGAAACTACGATTATATCGCGCCCAAATCGTGCCGATAATAAAATAAGTCTATGGTTCGGCCTTTGACAAAGAAATTTCCATACAAAGTAAATTTCCGAACGTAATTGTTGTTGTCAATCTGATAATATCAGAGCTCTGATAAAACTTCGAAGTACGCACCCAGATGGTCGGCATTAACTCACGAGATTTTTGTTGTGAAAAATGCCTGGGGCCTTATCATCTTAATGCTTCTTTGTAAATGATTGTACCTAAAACATAAATAAATACTCCAAAGACTCTTGAAAGACTCCAAAACGTATGCATCAGGTTCATTTATGGGTTGCGCAAGTTCGACCATGTGTCCGAGTACAGGAATAGATTAAAATGGCTTCCGATCAGGCTACGGCGTGATGAGCACGTTTTGACGCTCGTTTACAAAGTGATGTATGACCCGCGCTCCCCTCCCTACCTTAAGGAACGTTTCCATTTCCTCGGTGCAGGTCGCAGCCGTGACCTTAGGTCTAAGAATGATAACTTATTAGACATTCCTTATACTCGCTCTGGGTATTACAAGGAATCATTCACTGTCAAGGCTACCACGATGTGGAATGACCTACCGTTGGAGGTGCGTCATTCTAAGTCTCTGGGCATATTTAAAACCAAAATTCGTCAGTATTTCCTCGCTAAGTTGTTATGAGTTCGCAACTATATTATGTCGATATATATTGTATGTTTATGTATTTTATTTTATGTATAACTTACAGTGTGTAGTATATATATATATGTCTATATTTGTAATGAATATATGTATATATGCTGTATTTAAGCATATGTATGTAGGTATATATTTTTTACATATTTATTTCAAAATATTTATATATGTAACTGTATATTGGTGCACTACACTACAGTCTTTCGTCGCTGCTGATTTCCTCAAAAGTTTGTCTGGAAGAAATCACTTTTAGTGATATGGCCGCCTTTTGCCCACTTATTGTAAAACCGTAATTTTTAATTTTTATTCCTAGATGTGTGCAATAAAGAGTTATTCATTCATTCATTCAAATAACAACAGTGTCACTCCGCATGTTTGTATAGCAAGGGATCATAGTTCTATTATTTTAAGAATATTATTAATGGTTTTGTAATTTTAAACAGTTTTTAATTGGCGAATTTTAGCGTCAAGGTATTGAATGTTTTGTGATGTTTTTTGTTATTAATTATAAAATTATTTTGTGGAGAATCATTCAAAAAGACTGGGCGTATGCTAAGACGCAGGTGAGACGCTGAAGGCGCAGCGCAACGTAAAGCAGTATTTGTATCCTTCTGACTCTTTCGTAAAAAAGTGAAAGGGAAGACGTGTTCTGCCCCATGCAGCGCAAGCATACGCCTACCTTTATATAAATAAAAAGAAAAAAAATCACATAACAAACTACCCGACGCTGTAGAAAAATATAAACTGAAAATAGAAGAAAAAGATATAACTATAACATTATACAGGGTGTTAATTTAATTGCGTGCCATAGCTTAGGGGGTGTTTCAGTAACGATAAAGGAACACAAAAAAAATATAAAAAAAATCCTACTTAATTTTTTTTTATCATCAATGATATTTTTTTTATAATTTATTAGGTATTATATTTTGACGGTCCTAAGCCCGTTAAAGTATGAAGGGAAAATTGGAGTCACACACAAAAAAAGAAAGAATTACTTGATACTCGCGCGCTGGCTCGGTGATAGCGCGGTGGCCCTCCGCGTTAGTTTAGTTTCAATGGAGTTACATTTTTTTTAAGTAGGATTTTTTTTCATATTTTTTTTGTGTTCCTTTATCGTTACTGAAACACCCCCTAAGCTATGGCACGCAATTAAATTAACACCCTGTATAACTTGAATAACAAGAGGTCTTGCAGGCGGGGGGGGGACTAACCGGGGCGGACAAAAATTATCCGTCTTACTTGACTTATTTTCTTATGACTTGACTTCTGCGCATCAACTGACATAGCCAGTTATTTTGTGCGCATTTTTTAAATCAAGTGTTCAAGAGATGTCTAACTTTTTTGTAGCAAGACGGGTGTTAAGAGGTGTTTCAAACATATTTAAATTTGTAGTTTTTGCTTGACCCCGCCTGCAAAACCTTATGAAATTCAAGTTATATTTATATCTTTTTATAAATTGAACTTGGTTTTTCTCTTTTCAGTTCATATTTTCTACACAGTCGATTAGTTTTTTTTTTTTTTAGTTCATTTTAGTTTTACTAATGAAAGATTCGTTCAGTTAAGAATTTAATGTATAGGTAAGTTAGTAACTAAGCTCTATGATTGAGTAAATTTTCATGATTTTTTTTTATTTTTATTTTTTTTATACGCTATGACACTCGCACAATGAATACAAATCTAACGCCACCTCACATGTTGAAATCTATCAAGCCGTTTAGGCTGCAGAGCGCGACAAAGATATCGAAATACATACACTCGAAAACCTAACCCTCCTGTTTTGGGGCAGTCGGGTAAATATAGAGTTTTGAGCAAATCACGCTAAGGAGGCACACTGCCTAACAGAATGGCGAGACTAATCATTTGTGCCAAGACGCTACCCGCTCTGCTGCGTTCACCAGACGCATTTACAAGACTATCCGACTAAACTTTTAGAAAAAAATATACTGACATCTTTGTGTAAATAAAATCTATAATCCCAACACCTTTCGTAGTACTTACCCTACGCTAACGGAACTTATCCGTTTATCATTTTGCATACCGACCGACATTCAAAACTTTAAGTCTAAAGTACCAGCGGGCCGGTAAGTTCTAGATTCAATTTCCGCCTGGGCCATATTCTGGGAACATTAAGTGTCTAACTTTCAGTATTGGTGCAGGTCTGAAGCGGTTTCTCTATACAAACTTATGTAATCGGAAATACTAGGAAATATGCATTAGAATACACGGTGCATCAAAAAATACATGAAAATGCAACTTTAGTTACTTTTGGATGTAATGCCCATACCGTATCATTCTTAAAAAACCGGCCAAGTGCGTGTCGGGCCACGCGCAGTATAGGCTTTTTCTTTTTTTTTTTATCGCAAAGCAGGTTTTGATTAAGTATTTCATAACGTTTATAACTATAAACTTTTTACCTCCTAATGCTCAGCGAGGTCCTAGCGCCTGATTGCTATTGCTATTTTATTATACTTATCCACTTTTTTTGTTATAGCTTATTAACCTGTAAAGCCTACTTAGCTGTGATAGTTTTTCTTTTAATTTCATCATATACAGGGTGTTAATTTAATTGCGTGCCATAGCTTAGGGGGTGTTCCAGTAACGATAAAGGAACACAAAAAAAATATTTAAAAAAATCCTACTTATTTTTTCTTTAACTCCCTTGAAACTAAACTAACGCGGAGGGCCACCGCGCTATCACCGAGCCAGCGCGAGAGTATCAAGAAATCCTTTCTTTTTTTTGTGTGTGACTCCGATTTTCCATTCATTATTTAACGGGCTTAGGACCGTCAAAATATAATACCTGATAAATTATAAAAAAAAATCATTGATAAAAAAAATTTAATTACGATTTTTTTTATATTTTTTTTGTGTTCCTTCATCGTTACTGAAACACCCCCTAAGCTATGGCACGCAATTAAATTAACACCCTGTAGAACGTATTAACGGAATAAGCGAAACTGAGAAAATAGTTTGTTGAGAATCGAGAGTAGAATCAATTTCACGGGTTTTTGATAGGGGTATTTATTTTATTTTTATTATTAAAATTTTTGCCGCTTCTATGGCTTCGGCGGCGGGGAAAGTGGGCGTGGCGTGCGCGGTGTGCGCGGACTAGAACAGCGATGAAACTAGAACAATGATGAAACTTTAAAATAACAATATCTAGACAAAAAAAATTACGGGAATGGATTTATTTTTAAAAACTCAGTTGGGGTTTATGAGGGTTTCGCTTATTTCATAAACACATTGTATACTACTATTGTGAAGTATTTCACATTTCTAACAACAACCGTTTAGCTTGCAGGGTAGCAGGGGGGGGGGGGGGGGGGGCACGAGTCCAACGAAAAAATGCACTTTCAAGCTTAATATTTCGCGAACGGATTCCTAAATCGAGACATGGTCTTTGCAGGCTCACATTATTTTTAAAGAACTACCCAACAAAATCACCCCCATTTTACAGGTACTCTAAAAAAATTTTTTTCACATTTTATTTAACTACTTTGTCCCACCCCCTTCGCTTGATGGAGATTCAATAAAATTGCATGCGCCACACAATAATTTATGTCCCTTGCGTAATAAATAACTATTACTTTCACTGTTACGAGTACATTCACTCACCACTTGAGAGCTATTGCTCTTTTAGTTATCACTAAAAGTCACATTTAAAGAACTTATTTATAATTACTTATTATTTTGTTTTTAGTTTAAATCTAAAATTAATAAAAAAAATATATAATTAGATTTTATTTCATTCTAATAACCCAGAAAAAAAGGGACGGGTTGCACTCCGGGAGTGCCGGCAGAAGTGAAAACTTGCATTTTTGAATATTATGCTTTTTTTCATTGCTCGCGTACTTCTTTGATGTCACTGAATAAAAACCCGTATTGTAATAACCAAAGATTTCGGACCTCCTTGCTTCGCTCGGAATAGATACCTTGCTAATTTATTTTACTATGGGATGACATCTGCCAACATGTCCCAATATTTTATGTCAAACTATCAGTGATCACTAGGAAATATTCAAAATAACCCGTCAAATCCATAGAACGACGCCTTCACTACCTTGTGACGAATTATTTCTTTAATCCTCCTTCTAAGTACCCTTATTTTTCTGTGGTAATAACAATACGGTTGACAGTTGACGTTTTTTCGATCAGGCTACGGCAAGGAGGTTTTACTACGCTTCGCCGTAGCGTGGGTTAAAACCTCCTTGGGCTACGGATCTGACGCGACATCTGACGCGACATCTAACGGCACATCTGATGCGAATTTAATATGTTTTACCCATCTAAAAAAGTGCCATGCGCCGGTAATAAAGAAGTTTTCACTTCAAAAACTAGCTTAATTAATTTAATAATATTGTCAACCTCAGCCAGTAAACAAATCCCTCTAACAAAATTCAGCGAACTTCCCAGCGCAACTAACCGCAGTAGGCTGTGGTTTGGCCGAGGGTCGAAATTAAAACTGAATATTTAATACGAGCCCATAGAGCGAATCACTTTATTTTTACTGTACTTTCATTGCGCTTTCCGGCGCGACGCTTACTCTGCATCCAATAAATATTAAGTATCTGGGCGACCGAGCTTCGCTCTATAATAGCCGCCTCAAAATTAAAATATTAACAGATGGCGCTGTATGTTTTTGTCTAAAACGCAAATGCTTAAAAGCACGGAGAAAACGAATCTTTCCAGACATGAGACCTAGGTAGATCGATATTTCGCCCCGAGAAACCGATTACAAATATTGCTCGTTTAATAGTTTAGGATAGAATAGACAAAGTGCAATAGATTACTGAAAAAGTTTTCTTTTTGAACTTGTTCGGAACTTGTGTCATAATTTGAATATAAACAGAATTTTATCGTGTTTACTCTAGTTTTACTTTGCTTATTTTTGCTCGCTTTTAAAAACCTTAACACTAAAAAAATTACATTTCTAATAGAAAATATTTATGAAATTGTAAGTGGTCGAAACGAGTCTTTGTGCAATAGTAGTTTAAGATACAAGTTCCGTAAATAGGGTTATTACAAACGAGTTGACGTTTTTAGCCCGAGACGAAGTCGAGATCGAAACGAAGTCGAAATCGGCACGAGTTTGTCATAACCCTTACGGACGTGTATCTTACGACGTTTTTCAATACATTTGTGAGAAAACAGGTATAAGTAGTAATACACTTGGTAAAGAAACCAAGCATGGGTACTGTCAGCCTCTTGTTGATTTATGTTCTCATGGTACTGTCCATTTTATTTTAAACTAGCGGTTCGCCCCGGCTTCGCACGGGTAGATATAGGTTCTTGTTGCATCGGGGGTTACTAAAGAAACCAGCCAAGCGCAAGTTGGACTCCCACCGAGGGTTCCGTACCACTAAGGTAAAAATACTAATCATAATCATAAAACTTTATTACTGTCCTAGTTATGGGCAGTCATACCATCTTAGTCACGCAGAAGTGCATTAAATTCGCTCGAGCCGACAAGCACTTCATCAAAACCATCATAACATCCCATAATACGTCCACTACAGGACAGGGAGCTCCCTCCAGAATTCGAGCCCTTGCTAGAAGAATGTGGAGGGGAAGTATCTTAGTCACCACGCTTGTTAGCATTAAGGCTGGCACCATGGACCGCGGTTGTTGGTGACCGCAGTATGTAAGATGGTGCGATACACGGAAAGATGTCGCTGCCCATCTACCGGTTTGTAAACCCTTAGTCGCCTCTTACGACACCTACAGGTTGAGATGGGTTGGCACTATTCTTTGCCGCTACCACACGGAACGACACGCACTTGACCAGTCAAATTTTTCGTGTCTATTCTCTGTTGTAGATAAAACCATTACAGTCACTTAGGGCGCTGTTTCTTTAATTTCAATTTTGATAACGATTACACTCATGATAACTTTTGAATGGTATGTCCGATTTGAATAATTCAAAAAGTTATTTACAGGTACTGATATAGCCTTGAATACAAAATCATTTATTTGGATAAGGATTAATAGGTACGACTAATGTGGCCTATACAGTTTGTACCGGCGTTACTATTACATATTTTAACATGAAAAAGTAGTTATTGTGACATAACTGTAATAGTAAGACATATGGTATCGCGGACTTTTTTGTAGATATTGATGGCTTCTATAATTCTGTAGTACATTACTTTGCTCTACTGTTAATAGTTTCGGCAGCGTACTCGATATAAGGATGCTATTTAGTATTTTTTTCACACCTTGGGTTACATTATCGAAGTTTTCATACGGAACCCTAACTTTTTTTTAAATATTTTGTAGCCTATGTTCATCCCGGATAATGCAGGTTTCTAATGGTGAAAGAATTTTTCAAATCGGTCTAGTAGTTTCGGAGCCTATTCATTACAAACATACAAACATACAAAAATAGGTACAAATCTTTCCTCTTTATGATATTAGTGTAGATAGTGTAGATGTAGATGTAGATATAGGTAGGCAGTCGTCACCGAAGTAAAAAGTCACCACTGTAGTATTTTTACAAAATAATTTTATGATTAGAGTGTAAAAACTCTTTGGTATTATACTTTTTTTACTACTTACGAGCAATGTTTACGTTCTTGTAAGTACGTTTTTCGAGCAAATGTATTGAAAAAGTGATTTTTGGCCGCAAGCGTGGAAAAGGTTTTTGAAATTAGAACAACGTGATGATGATGTATGTATCAGGTACTAAGTTTTAAGTTCGTTATGATCATAAAATATTTAGTAAACAGGCCATCAGTTTCGGGTGCAAACAGGCCATCAGTTTCGTGACGGTGTGGAGCTGGGGCGGCGTTTGCGAAGAAAAGGTGCCGATCCCCGTGCCGAATCCTACCTGGTGCAGCACATCTCACTGGCCATCCAACGCGGTAACGCAGCCAGTGTCATGGGCACATTCCCACCGGGTACGATTCGGGGCGGGCTCTGACTAAAGATTTTAGTTTAGATTGTGACATTTTGACTACTACAGTTGTTGTATTGTATTGTATTTTATTATAATTTGACTTTTGTGAATTGATATGAATGACCAATAAATTTTATTTAGTAACATTTAATTTTAAAACGTTTGTTTCAGGTCAAGCTCTTGCAATAGTGTAAATGAATCAAATGATAGGCAAATAGAACACATTCCGCCAACAAAAAATGCATTACACCAACATTTCCTCCAAGCAGTTTTTCAGGGCGTCCATGTTTGGGGTCAGGTTGAACCACTGCAAAATTTGCCTACTCCTGAAAACTGGGGCTGGTCAAAGGTGAATCAAAGCTGGCAACTTACATGGACCGACCTGCCAGTGGCCGCTAAAGCATGTCAGAAAATAATAAGGTGCCGCTGTAAAAAAGTTTGTGGCGGCAGGTGTAAATGTGTGCAAAGTTCACTTTAGTGTACAGATTTATGTTTCTGCGGTGGCTGTGGGCGCTGTGATTTAACTTTAAATTCTTGTCATTATTCTGTTTTATTTCAAGCATTGTCAACTACATTAATAGCCCACAAATTGTATTTTTTAGATAATATTGCCTCATGGCAATCAAATCATTATTTTAAATCTGGTGTAAATAAGTTTTATTGAAATATTTTCAGATTTTTTAAATATATATTTTACTTATTAAATAAATTAGTTAGATTTTTGACCTTCCATAGAAACTGCATCAGCTGATAGCGCATTTTGTATGGGAGATTTGGTTTTTCGTATTTCGACCTATGTTCCTTGGGGAAAGTTGTTCAGTTTCATGGTCCAAGTTACAAGCTAAAATTATGTTCACTATTTCATTAAGAACCTATACAAGGTTATTTTTTGGACCTGATTTTCTTTTGCCCACTTATAAGTGAGGTCTAAAGCAACAACTTTTGTTCTACAACTTTGCTAACAACGCACGAAAAATTTTCAACTTTTCCATACTAAATGGGTCGGTCACGTGACCACTTTAGTATAGATGAAGATACTCCCTTCTGATAAATGAAACAAAAAAAACTAACTTTTACTTTTTCCAAAGAACACAAGTCATTTCTATACAAAATACGCTATTATATACAATTTTATATCAATAGGAGGAAGTCAAAGTCTGAATTCACAGTAAAATGTTTGTAAGATGTCTTTAAGATACCAGCAATCTTTTTCTTAGAACTTCTGGACTGAACCTTTCGCTGATAAAATTACAAAAAGCGAACTGTGTCAACAAAATATGAAGAAAAATGTTTTGCCATATAATTTCCTTTTTAATTTCCGTGACAAACATCACAGAGATTTTTTTAATGTATATATTTTTTTACTTTATCAATATTCTTACGATAGAGCGGCAGCATCGTATGAGAATAGATAACATCTTTCGTACAATGCCAATGCGAGATGCCAGCGGATACAGCAGCACATGAATCAATGATTCCGAGGGGTTGAATGAAGCGGGTGTTGGCGGTGGTTGCGTTCCTTGTGGGCCGGCAAAGAATTTTCCGTGTGGTGCCGGCAAAGAATATTACCAACCCACACATGCCCGTGGGCGTCGTAAGAGGCGACTAAGGGTTATAAACTGGAGGATGGGCAGCAGCATCCTCCTTTGTATCTTACATCTTACTTACTGTGGTCACCTACAACCGCGGACCGTAGTGCCAGCCGTAACGCTTACAAGCGAGGTGACTATGGTACTTCCCCTCTACATTTTTCTAGGAAAAGCTAGAATTCTGGAGGGAGCTCCCGGTCCTGTTGTGGACGTTTCTTGGGATGTTATGTTAAATGAAGCGGGAAGACAGTGGTAGTGTTGAAAAATCTGTATTATGTTTTTGATTTGCTCGCTCCGCGGCCCGGGTCCGATACGTCCGCTGGGCCCTATGAGTTAAACGTACCCAGGAGTGCAACTGTGCACTCGTAGACCCGAGCGGGAGCGTAACAAAATGGGCTGCGATACACAGCGCTAAACTTATAACTAAATATCTTAACTAAATACACACACAATATTGGCAATAAAAATACACCTTAAAATCGGGTCCGGACCCGTGATCTAGAACCCCCAATACATACTATCTACGGATGACTCGCGCTTGACCGACCCTACCGAAATCACTTACCGGTGAGATTCCCGTGGTCGCGACGAGTCGAAATGTACATTTGGAAGTATACCTACTCTCAGTGTGCAAGAATATGTGATGTCCAATAAATACACTTAAATATAATAAATTATAATGTGTACTGTGTTGATCCGATGATCCTGCGCCGATCTTAGTGCTGGCCACTACCGCAGCAGGCATCCAGGTCAAACCCCAGCCTCATGCTCCAAGCACGCCGCGTTCCCCGAATGCGCAGGTCGACACACTCGACACCCGTTATAGCAGATATTCCGGAAATCTGCCTTCCAATCACAAGTCCATAGCAAATCCGCGGCGATTGCTATCAATCGTCCCACACACCACGCGGATTGCCAAGATATAGTCAAATTATCACCGGCCACGCCCCGTCTAGCGTGGTACTTATTAAAATGAGTTACTTATATACAATTGTCCATCAACCGCAGTTCCTGTCCTCCCTGCGATCCAGGAAACTGTCCCGAACGGTATATTCACTACACACTTATTCCCGTAGCATAATAATTATGAGTCCATACGCGCCGCTTGCGCTATCCCAAAATGGCGTCTCGTTTACACTGACACGAGTCCCTTTACGCCTCCGAATTGATAGTTCACCACTAAATTACTTGATTGCCCCGCGCAACCTCAATATGATATTCCGCCGAATCTCGATTCGGGAAATAAACAACCCCAAGCGCGACCACCGCTGTGGCTTATCCGATACGCGCACCCAAGCGACCGTTCGCCAGATCTCCCGTATTGCGACTGCTAACTGCTAACAACTATATCGCCGGCCCGCTTTCCTTATCGCACCGACGCGCCAAAACCTCGGGTGACGCGCGAGTCGCGTTGTACATTTTTATTTGAATACCCACGTCTGCGCTAATATTTCTTATACAGAAAATAAACACCGACTTTATTTTCTACCTACATGAATAGACCCAAATTGGTTCTAAACAGTTTTATTACTTTTTAAATGTAATATTCTATAGCCATTATGTCAGTCGCTACAACTTTCCAAAAATATTTTCCAGCTTTTTACCCGACTACGGCAAAAAGGAGGGTTATGATTTTGACTGATACGTATGTATGTTCATCTGTTCCTTCATAAACTGCTAATCGTAATTTGACGAATGAGGTATTGTTAGGAGCGTCTTGATCATCCAAAATTGAATATGACGCCCTCTAGAGGAGATTAAGTCATGAACGAAAAAAGAAATTGTAATGATACCGTGGTGGACATCAAATGAAAGGGCTAAATGAGCGCATTTCAAAAATATGTATATAATATTGTTAGCTTTTTTTTTGTAACCCCAAAATAATTTAAATAAAAAATTAGTTCATAAACTAGAACCCGACTACTGACAAATCTTGCTCGAAAAAAATACCAAATAAGAAAATATGGTCATCTGAAATTGTTATGTAAAAACTATGGTATGTAATAAATATTCAAAGTGATGTGGGTCGTAACATGGTACCCTAAAAAAAGCTATTCTAAGCATTCGGGCAAAGTGGGATAATAATATGACCATAGCTAATATCTGAACATCACTTTAAATATTTATTAAATAATATAGTTCGTACATAACAATTTCAGATGACAATATGTTCGTGTTTCATACTTTTTAGAGCAAGATTTGTCAGAAGCCGGGTTCTAATAAAAAAAAATAAGATGAATTTTCCAGGCCTATGTAAGAAATGTACATTGTTTTCATTTATTCTGAAAGACCTGGAATGTAGGATTAATTTATATCTACCCAACGATTCCGTCCATATGGTACCGGTGAAGACTAGTACCAACCCATATTTGCCCGTGAGTGTCGTAAGAGGCGACCAATGGCTTATGAACCGGAGGATGGGCAGCAGCATCTTTCTGTGTATCATACCATCTTCTACACTCCGGTTATCAACAACAGCGGCCGCCAGCCGCAACGCTTACGAGTACAAGCATGTTGACTATGAAAAATCCCCTCAAAGTACCATGCATTCTTGCTGGAGTTCAGATTTAGATAATTTTATTCAATGTAGATTCTTTACAGAATACTTATTGAATGTTATGCAGAATACAATGCAAATAGATTGAGTCTACACCGTTTCGGATCGTGCTATGGCAGCACCATACCTCCTTGTCATTGATTTAGTCATCTAATCCATAGTAAGCTTTTTTACATAATGTTTGCTTTACACATTCTTTAAACTTTCTCTCAGGTAATTGCACTATATTTTCAGGTATTTTGTTCTAGTATCGTTCTGGAGGAAACTCCCTGTCCTGCAGTGGACATTTCATAGGCTGTTATGACTATGACCCAACGATTTCTTAATAACTCATCCGATGATTCAATATATAAAAGGATCGGTGACGTCAACTATCAAGAAGATCCAATGAAATAATGACCCAAAAAGTTCTA
Organism: Athrips mouffetella; assembly: GCA_947532105.1. Lineage (NCBI taxonomy): Eukaryota > Metazoa > Arthropoda > Insecta > Lepidoptera > Gelechiidae > Athrips > Athrips mouffetella. The sequence continues at coordinate 3,143,571 of OX383958.1, forward strand.
ACTTAGGCAAACACATAAATTGTTTTCAAAGCACCATTCTTTAACTGAAACAAGCTGATAACTTCTCCACTCCTATTACAACGGAGTAAGGTAGAATATTGTTCAGCAGAAAGAAAATCTTCAGTCCCAGCCAAATCTTTGTCTCAGTTTTACAAAGTTTTTGTTTCATACTAGCTTCTTGTAACATACGACCTTTTTTAAATGACCCAACGAAATAGCTACAATATTCTTATTACAGTTTCAATGGTCGTTCTTTTAGCGCAATAAGGCGTACTTTAATAAAACAAATAGTTCTAGTAAAGTGTGTTTCTATGTTACCATCTCGCAAGACAAGATAATTTATTATGGGTCGGTAACCACTTTTTTCGCACCCTTTGAATGTTTGTTTGGAAAGTATTTCGTTAGTTCGTTTTTTGTGGATCTCCGAAGATCTACGAGATAATAGATTAACCTTTTTATTTCGTTTACTTAGTTATTTGTTTATGGAATTTCTTGTCATGATAAATAATGTGTTTTTCTGATATTTGAGTTTATTCATCGAATGTTTCCCGTCTGGAAACTTTGCATAAAGTGTCGACAATCTTAATTTAGATATACAGGGTGTAAAAAAAATGCGATGATCATGAAAAATAACTAAAGTATCAAAAAAAAAACGGAACCCTTATAGGATCACTTTGTTGTCCGTCTGTCTGTGTGTCAAGACCCCTTTTCTCACGAACGAGAAGAGGTATCAGGTTGAAATTGATGACAAATATTAAGGTCCATAAACCACATAAGATCTGAAAATTTTAATTTTTTACAACTACGCAATCAGAAGATATGGCTTTGTATGTCCTCATCTCCATACATTTATGTAAAAAAGCAAAACCTACAGGGTACTTCCCGTTGACCTAAAATTATGAAATTTGGCAAGAAGCTAGGTCTCACAGTACAAATAAAGGGAAAAGTCTAAAATCATTAAATATTGAAATCGCAAGGGAAACTTATATGAAAGGTACCTTGAAACTTGGCTCATAAACAGGAATAGGATCATTAAAGATAAATAAAAAATATCAAATTTTTTCGGCCATAAATGACGAGGTTTTAAAAAAAAATCGTTTTCGTCCAACATCGATAGGTATGGCAGAATGTGATGAGTAGTCATTGCCTATCATAAAAAAAACTAACAGCTGTATAAACCGACCATAGACTACGTAGAACAGTTGTCAGTTGTTTTTTTTTTTAAGACTGGCCATGGCTACGTTTCATTCTGCCATACGACCTATCGATATTTGACAAAAACAAAACTATTTTTTAACTTCATTATTTGCAACCGAAAAAAATTCGTATTTTTTATTTTTACTTATTGACCTTAACCCTGTCTATGAGCCAAGTTTCGAGGTACCTTACACATACGTTTCCTATGCGAATTAAGGTGAGTTCCCGTTTCAACAACTTTTCTATAAAAGAGGGGTCAAGTTGAATGTTCGCGGAGTTTTTAAAATCAAAGAGCAAAAGCTTTTAGTATATCATATGGTAGATAGAAACGGAACCCTTAGGGTGCGTGTCCGACTCGCACTTGGCCGGTTTTTCTTTGCAGGACGTAGTTTTGCATATGTTTGACAGCTGTCAGAAAAGACCTATTACGATGGCCTAATTTTAGTAGGGTCACGTTTACGTCGCAATTTTAAGTGTAATTTTGAATATTATGTCTACCTACACATTTGGATTCTATAAACAGTGTGAATTTGTATTGGTTTTGCTCCCGAAGCCTTTTAATTCTACTCATCAAAACAAGCAACTTTCCCGAAGAAAAAACATTTTTCGCCTTCCCACACAAAATGAGTCGATCACGTGACCTCTTTACTATGGAGAGTTTTTAGAAGTAAAAAATTTTTTTCTTCGGGAAAGTTGCTCGTTATCAGAAAATTCAATAGGCTTCGGGAGCAAAACCAATGAAAATTCACGCTGTATAATCACGATAACGTAATTAATTGAATCTTTTTCTAATTAATTGAATATTTTTCTAATTAATTGAATATTTTTCTAATTAATTGAATATTTTTCTAATTAATTGAATCTCTTTCTTAGAGCTGCTTCCCACTATGTTGGATGTCGGATTCCGATTTTAATCGGGTGTCGGCGCCTCTGTTCCCACTTGTCGGATATCGGATTCCGATTTTAATCGGGTGTTTGCGCATCTGCATCGGCCCGCACGATATCTGGCAAATGTGAACAGCGAGCGTTGATCCGACACGACTTTTTTCCGGACGGTCGACTGACAAAACACACGAAATTTCTTGTCGAATCCGACACGGAATCGTTGTCGGACAAGTGTGAATAGCTTCATATAAAACGTTCTGCCACACGAGAAGTGGGAACCGGCCCTTAATCGTAAACCGTATGATTAATTTGCCGACAACTGGCATTAACCATAAGCGCTGCTTTCTCATGTTTACAACTGGACAATTGATTATTGTTGTAAGATCGCTTGTTTAGATCTATGATCAACAAAACATTTCCTTCCTTCAACGTCGTCACTACAGTCCTCGTCTAAAAGATCTTTGCATCGATCGGTTCTATGCTTTACGCATCCAGTGGCTTCCAGTCCACCGAGCTAAAGGAGTGATCACACCTAGCTGAATTCAGAGACTAATTCGGCATACATTGCTCGTTGAAGTAAGGATATTTCAATTAACATAACCAAGCATCCCAGCAATGTATGCCAGATTTAGAGTCAGATAATTTTATTCAATGTAGATTCTTTGATGAATACTTATTGGATGTCATGCAGAATACAATTCAAATAGACCGAGTCTACGCCGTTTCGGATCGTGCTATGGCAGCGTAAAAGAAACGGCAAGAAACCACTGCAGCACGGCCTACTTTAAGAGTCAGCTTTTTACAATGTGTTTCTTGTGTTTCGCCGGGATATCAGAGCACCATACCTCTTTGTCATTCATATAGTCATCTAATCTATAGTAAGCTTTTGTTCATAACGTTTGCTTTACACATTCTTTAAACTTTCTCTCAGGTAATTGCACTATATTGTCAGGTATTTTGTTGTAGTATCGTATACATAGACCAACGAAAGATGTATTGACTTTAGTTAATCTAGTATATGGTTGATCAATTTTGTTTTTATTTCTAGTATTAAAATTATGCCTGTCACAAATTTTAGGTAATTGATGAATGTTCTTTCTACCATACATAATATTTTCATAGATATACTGGCATGGCACTGTCATAATGTTGATTTCCTTGAACAGTTCTCTCAGGGAATCATGAGTCTTCAGGCAATAAATTGCTCTTATAACCCTCGTTTGTAAAACGAATATTGAATGTATATCAGCTTCCCGGCCCCAAAGCAGTATGCCATAACACATAATGCTATGGAAGTAACTAAAGTTAACCAGCCTTGCAGTAGCTACATCAGTAAGTTGTTTGATTTTTCTGACAGCATATATAGCCGAGCTCAATCGAACAGAAAGAGCCGTTATATCCCGAATTAGTCTTTGAATTCAGCTAGGTGTGATCACTCCTTAAGATAGAGGTACACTTGTCCGTAACACCCTATTCTTTAATATGATTTTTTTTACCTGTATTGTTATTGCATTGACTCGTGAAAGGGATTATTATTATCAAAGATATTTTGAAACTCGACCAGAGGTCGGTTGTTTTCAACCAGGTACGGGCTTATGCCAAGTACACTGATTGGGGTGTGTTGTGTGTGTGTGTGTGTGATGTAGGTATGTCCCTGTGCATTGTGTTGTGTGTCTGTATTAACTGTTATTATTTTTATTATTTATAGTTTTTTGCACAAACGAAAACACAATGGACAATACATATTAAAAGACGAAACAACGGGTACTATTTATTTCAATAAAGAAATGTCTTCCAGATCCTCAGAGATGTCTTCTTGATTGTATGTTTATCTATTCTGTGACTATTGTGGGTCCTACCCAGTTTGGCACGATATGTTCTTCGTAGTAAATAGATTCTCAGTATATTTCACAGTATATTTTTTTTGCCTCCCAACTAAATAACTACCAATAGAAGAAGAAACAATTCCCCTATTACAACCACAAAGACAAAGCATTGTTCGACTAAGTTGAAAAACTATTTGTCGAGTTTCGTCTTTGTTTCTTAATTCGGTATTCAACGGCAGTCTACAAGTGCTAGGGCTAATTCCAACAGAGTTGGCTCTCAGCCAACTAATTCTTGAATCCGGCTATGACTGGGAAAGTCAATTTTGGAATTAAAGGTGGAACCGGAAATTCTAGATAATTCCAATTGGTTAGGCCAAATGAAACAGTTTTACAAAGAACTCTGAAAGGTTGTTTTTAGGTTCTATCGCGACAAAATCCACTTGAACACCGTAAATCAATCTTTTTCAAAAAAGTTAAGTCCTTTGTAACTTTTTTCTGTTGAATATCCTCACTTTTCTTGACAATAATATGTTATATAAAAAAATGTATACTAATTCCTTCATGCCTTTTACGAGACTTTCATATGTAAGCACATCGTTTGTTAATGTTTGGATAACAAAGCTGACTCATTTTTTGTTGTATGACTCATGAATGAAAACACGTACACAGTATTTTTCTCTAAAATTATAAAGCTGAAAGTATATTCGTAAACGCAGACGTAAAGTTTTAATATAATTCGTTTTATTTATTTTTTTGTTTAAAAGTATTTATGAGAAAATACTAATGAGATTTAAAGAAATAGAACAATGAGAAGTAAAACGCTACAAGGTTTTAAAAAATGACGATGATCCTTCTAAAATGTTATTCTAAATTTTGTATATCTGTGTGCATTTAAGAGTAATGTACTCGTATTGTACCTACTAATAGATTGTATGAAAATAATAATGAAAAACAAAAATTATGAGAAGTGAAGTGGCTGGAGGGTTAAATGACCTTTATGGCAGATTTACAAGGGGCAAAATTTAGGACCAAATTCAGGACGTTCTGAATAAAGGCCAGGTTAAAAGTACCCTAAACCGACGAGCATGTATGAAAGGATTGTACAGGAAGCAAGGGAAGTATGTCAAGATCGTAGCAGGTAGAGGACTGTGGTCTCTGCCTATCCCGACGGGAAAGAGGCGTGATGTTACGTTATGTTATGTAAAATTTAGGCGCTTCTGAGGGATGAAGCTATATATGAAAGAAAGAAATAGTGGCACACCTTTGTCTATCTTTCGTATAGCTGCATCCTTCAGATGAGCCAAAATTTTGCCTTCGTATAAATCTGGTATTATTATCTTCTTATTTGGTATTATTAAGATGCAGACAAAGATGTTTTTTGGTTTTAATATCCAGTCACTAGCAAGTACTTATCCATTTCAATAAATTCATCATCATCATCACAACATCCCATAAACGTCCACTGCAGGACAGGGAGAAAAACCAGTCAAGTGCGAGTCGGACTCGCGCGCTGTAGGCTCCGATATTCCTTTAGTGTAACTTAGCATTAAAGTCCATTTTTAGAACCGCAAAACTAAATTTGTTTGTAAAGGTATTTTGCAGATTTTAAAAAAACTGTGCAACTTAAAAAGATTGTTTTTTTTGCTGTAATATTAAGGTAATCTGTGACGGCCAGCTTAGCCCCGAACGCAACTAGATGGAGCCACTGCTGCAAATATAAGGTTTTATTTTTTAATGCAATAAGTACCAACTATATATGTGCAAAAAGTTGATTCGCTTAAATTTCATCGTGCAACTTCAACGCCTAACAACAATTTCGATAAGAAAAATATCTTCATATGTCTACTAAAGTCAATTACTCTCGTCAGTCCGTGTTTACATGAGTACGATCACTCACACATGCACACAAAGCACAACCGTACAGTTTTGACCGCACGCCCACAATAGTAATATTGAACCAAAACTTGCTAACAAAAATAGTACTTTCAGTACATTAACTATATTTTTGTATTAATTAGCGAAAATTTTAACTAAAAATAGCAGTATGCGTTCGTTTTTCAACAGAATTTTATGTCCCACGTAAGAATGCAAGTCATTTGAATTTTTGTATCGAAAACGGATCACCTTAACATAAATTTCTATCAACTGTAATTAATTCAGATTTTTCCTTTCACAAACTTCGGAGATAAGGGAATGGTATTTTTTTAATAATTTTTCATCATAACTTGAAAACTAAGAGTCGTAAAAAAATACAAAAATATATTTTAGAATGTACAAGTAAAGCCCTTTCATATGATACCCCTCGACCTAGTAGCGACAATTTAAAATTTGGGTCCCCTTATTTGGGCCCTCTTTACATTAATATTCATAATTTTTTTTCTTTCTTTCATGTGCAATTAAGTTGTATAATATTCTAATATTCCAAATTCCAAGACGATAGCGTGAGTGGTTGCCGAGATATACACGTGTGACAGACAGACAGATAGGACAGACAGACAAAGTCGCACCATAAGGGTTCCTTTTATTTACCATTTTGGTATCGGAACATGATCGGAACCCTAACAATCGGCCTATCGATACAAAACTGCAAACTTGAATGCATAGTTTGTATGGCAAGGCCGATTTTTTTTTTCACTTCCTGAAAGTTTAGTTACGTTGACTGATCATGCCCTTTCAGTATTTGCCAACCTGTTCCTTACACGTATATGTCATCGAAAAACAACGACTAACTCCGTCAGTTAACAAACTGTCGAAAATTGTAAAATATACCGAATTCGCTTCTGGCGTTTGTTTGAAGGAAACCTATCATTATCTTACCGATCCCATAAGTCTTACCTAACGCACCTATGGATCTACGATTTTTTTCCGAGTTTAAAATGTCATGACAATTTATCAACTACATCTTAAATTGATCAACTTAGCTTATTACGTGGAGCTGCGTTACTGAAGTAATCTCAGACCTCTTCGATCCTGTGGGATCTTTTGTGCTTACTGCACTGTGATCTTCCGCTGTCTTCGAATAAAAGATTCCGATTCTTGGTATTTTCCAGTGACATATACAATTTATCTCCAAAACAAGAAAAACATGATACAAAGCCGACCGTGCTGCAATGGTTTCTTGCAGTTTCTTTAACGCTGTCATAGCACGATCCAAAACGGTAGGTCAATTAGCATTGTATTCTGCATGTTATAAATGACGATCAATAAGTATTCTGTAAAGAATTTACATTGAATAAAATAATCTGAATCTGAACAAAATTGGATCGGATCCACAATGACATTCCAACAAAAACAGCCTATACGCCTATTACGTGCTGAAAATCTAAACAATACAAATTTGATGAAATTATGCAAAACTCAGTACAAACACACACTAAACAGATTGCAGTGATGACGCAGTAATGAAACAAAGAGAATTTGGATTTCGCTAGGTAATTTTATTTCGTTTCCTGTACACGTCCTGTACGAATTTGTGTCTCGTTACCGTCTAAAAGTTTTTTTTGTGTAGGATTGTAATTATGGGACAAAAAATTGTTATATTCAAAGAGATTTGAATCTCGCTGCGCTCATTTGTTATTATTCGATTTTATTATAACCTTGGAAAAAGGAAAGAAATGAATAAATCTTTAAAACGGTAAAAGGGATTTTTACAGTAAAATAGTCACAGATCTTATCGTAAGTTAAAACTTGGGTCAAAATACTTGAAAAATATTTTTTTTTAGATCATTCAGTTCTTTGAAAAATGTTAGAAAAATGTTTTGAAGACTTAGAATCTCACATAGGTGAATGATTCAATGGGTCTATTAAGACAGATACGGGCAGTCTATAAAGGATTTAGTGCCTGAGTATACAAATCTAGGAGGAAATGGACCAAGAGCAGACCAAAGAATGGCAGGGAAGATTCGGCCTGACATAGTACAGTCAAGACCACATCAAGCTTGACACATTGAACTTTGTACACTTCTTATTTCAATAGCAGTACGGGCTAGAGTCGCACTGCGAGTATCAAGCTTGACCCGTCGTTGACTGTACCTATAACAAATCGAGCCAGTCCTAGAGTCCCTTTCCAACAGAGTTGTGCGAACAAACCTTTTAAGCTGTGAGCTGGAGTATATCAATCAATAGGATTCTTCCTATTCTAAGCTTAGCGCATGCGCAGCTCTAAGCTGGGAAAATCGAGCAATCCTATTGGTTGGAATTTTTCCAGCTCTCGGCGACTTAGCTACCTCCAAAAGGTTTTGTAAGATTACTCTTGAAAACTCTTCATCATCATGATCATCATAACATCCCATGTAACTTCCACTACAGGACAGGGAGCTCCCTCGAAAACTCCAGCTTTTGCTGATACAATGTGGAGGGGAAGTACTTAACTATAGTTACCACGCTTGTTAGCGTTACGGCTGGCACCATGGACAGCGGTTGTTGGTGACTGCACATTGTAAGATGATACGATACAAAGAAGGATGCTGCTGCCCATCCTTTGGTTCATTAACCCTTAGTCGCTTCTAACGACAACCACGGGTAGAGATGGGTTGGTACTATTCTTTGCAAGCACCAATCGGGTACGGTGGTTATTAGGCACGGTTGAACACCTTTACTGTTGAATAATTAGATCTTATCCGGTTCAATCTTAGTCAAAACACTGGTTCTATTGGTTCACTTATTCTGTCAGCCCTGACCACTCCTGGCCACAAAATGTATGTGCGGATATATTATAGCCCTATGTGTGTCAATAGATGCTAAAACATCGAATTTCCCAACTCTGTAGTTGATCAAAAATGCAAACCTTCATGAAAATGTATGCAATTTTGTGTGTAGCGGTTTCGTCGCCTTCACGGAGAATTTTTGAAATTTTCCGCCGTTTGTGATGCAGATGGCGACGGCAGCCGTTCGTACCCGGAGGTAGTTTTTTTAAGTTGTCAAAATAAACCAAACACCGCCTGGATGGTTTGATAGTCCGCTCCCTTGTTTCATTTGGGATTGAGCTATCACTTTTAACCAGGTTATCTTTGCCAATCACTTTTGAGAGTATTTTCAACTACGGTTTCGAAAGCTCTATTTACACGACATGGAATTATCGTAATATTTATTTTTTCTGAATATTGTGACACATCACCAAAAACTGAAAGGCCAATAAAACCGAAAACAACGTTTACGAGAAAACATATACCAGACACAACAGCCTCTCTATAAGTGTCCAATAAAATTTGAAATTTTGTATGGAGGGGATGTTTTTTTTTTAATATGTTTATTGAAGAAGGTTTTCCAGTGTCATCGACTCATCATGCCATTTCAGTATTTAACAGTCTGTCCTTGCACTATGTATTTTGGAGGAGAAATACAGTCACCACAATTGTTACCGTTGCGGCTGGCACCATGGACCGCGGTCGTTGGTGACCGCAGACAAACGCTACTGATTTCTGAAAATATAGTATCACGGAAACACATTAGGACACGCCTTACCCCTTTGTGACGCTACGGTAAAACAACTAATAGGTTGGTATTGAAATGAAATGCTATAAAAATTCCTACAATTTATAAAAAAGGCGACAGAAGTGTTATCCTTAGCTTTGCTTTTGAAACCCTAATGCAAATAAATATTCAAAAACTTATTGAAATGCGTACCAGCGAACACTCGCAAAAATTGTGATTTCAAAAAACTCGTTCGCTCTCCTTTACGTTTTCGTAATCAAAAATGCAAATCTCCAGTAGAAATTATGCTGATTCCTGCATCGTCCACTTTTTCCTAGTTTCAACTGACTTTTTAAAAATTTGTAACGTAAAATTTGCATGAAAGCTTGCATAGTTAACGGAAAGCAGGTTTTTTTGCGGACTGCCTCGTAACTGAAAGAATAATACTGTCGGTGTCACGAATGTGTTAAGCGAATATCAAATATTTTTTTTACCTAGTTAGTAATTTACATCACGCAGGCGCTGACAAACGTCAAAGTTACCTCGCTTTCGAATAAAAGGCAAAATGCGCGTATTAGAATAGAGCGGCTCAATTTTTTTTTTTTCAAAATCTGTATCCACATTATTCATTAATAAACAGCCATATAATGCATAACATGTTGAATAATGTGTAAAAAATTTTGCATCATACATTAATGGATCACAGCATCCCATGAAACGTCTGCTGCAGGACAGAATTCCGTAAAACGCATGGTACTTTATAGAGGATTTACCATAGTCACCACGCTTTTCATTGTAAGCGTTGCTGCAGTTGTTGGAGACAGAATAGTCATTTCTGCAGCAGAGTAGTAATCTTTTCAGCAGCATAAGAAACTGATCAGCAAATCGCAAGTTAGGTTTAATTCGCTTCTGGCACTCGCTGACACGCTCGCTCCGTATGTTGTTGTGGTCGCAGGTGTACTTTATTTTTTTGCAATATGTATGTTTTACGTTGAATATCCATAATAATAAATTAAGAAATATATCAGTTCCTTCTTTATAAAACAAACATTCTACAAATGTTATACATTAGAAGAAATTTTGCGAACGTGACATTTTGAGAAAGTGACATTTTGCGAACGTGACATTATGCGCCGGGAGGATATCTGAACGTTTATGTTAATTATAGATGCCATTCGTATGCTATTCTAACAGTATCCATCGACCGCTCGCAAATGCAAATATATTTGGGTGATGATGACGTACACCCAACGGCACGTTAGTAGAAACACTGGATTTTATGATGTGGTAAAAGATTTGCAAATGTTTCCACTGACGTGCGGTTGTATTATTCAAGTCTATTCGCATAAAATGTCAGACCGCCCTCTGCCAAATACCGAGCATCAAATATTTGATACTTGAGTACCTACGAATATATTATTTATTTGAAGTTGAGTACCTACTCCTATTTTTTTTTCATTTCGAAACAGTTTTAAAAGCGCAACAAAAATCAGAGATTTTTTCAAAGATTTACGTTTCTTCGAACCATACACTTTACAAACTTGATAAAATCGGCTAATTGCGGTTCGGACCTGCGCTCCGAGGGTTCCATACCACTACGAGAAATACCTAGCTATAGTACTACCAAACGTATATTTGTATTGTGTGGTGGCTCTAAACCCCTTGCAAGTCCAACTCGCACTTCGCCAGTTTTTAATATTTGATGTCACACTAGAATTATACACTTTGGACTTGTAACTAATGTTATTAATATATTTTTCATTTTCATTTGATTTTCTAAAACTTACCAGTTACGTCACTTTTTAAGGTGAAGCAAAAACAAATAAAAACCACGATGGAGGGGAAGTATTACCATATTCACCACGCTTGTTAGCGTTGCGGCTGGCACCATGGACCGCGTTTGCTGGTGACCGCAGTATATAAGATGGTTCGATACACAGAAGAACGCTGCTGCCTATCCTACAGTACAAAATCCCTTAGTCGCCTCTTATGACAACTACGGGTAGAGATCGGTTGGTACTATTGTTTGCCGGCTCCATGATGGACCGGATTACTGAGGCTTAGTTATATTATACCTTAATTGGGCAGACGTTTATGCAAACTTATTGTGCGGAATGGACAGAAGGAACATATTTCCCACATAAAAGGCGATGTGGGGGCCCATACCTACGAATAAATAATAAGTCAGCAATTGTAACTGCACTCAAAAATTACCCAACGAAAGTCTTGTATTTCAGAAGTCGTTCCACCGCGTCATTGGCTCAACTACTACTAGCTGACATTGCAGCACGCGCGCGAACCAATCGCTGCTCTCGTTCTGAATTTGAACCAATTGATTAGTATTTTGAATATACGTCCTTTTGGTTTCACGTAGGCCCACTTTTGAATTGGTTCTGAATTAGAGTTCCTGACTTATTACTTAATCGTAGGCCCATGCCAAATAAAAAAATTGGGGACATGTTATATTTTTCACAGAGGACATTTATAGTTATATTTTTCAAATGCTGGGTGGGAAATACATTCCTTTTACTCAATTAAGGGCGTTATAAGATCCCGTGACAACATTTGATAACGGAACCCTAAAAAGAAAATATATGCGCGAACTTATTCAATCGCTCTTGTAACGTTGTAGGTGCGTGAAGTTTTTCTCGGAGGGGCGTCGAGACGATAAATTTCGAAGCGTTTAGCGCACAAATGTGGAGCAAATAAAAACTGCGCTAAAGAGTATGAACTTTGTTTTGTTTCCCGTAAATCACGCCGAGTTTTGGAATCGTAAAACGCACGCGATTGTTTCGAACTTACGTGTGGGGCGTCGCGGAATCGAAATATGTAGACGATACGTTCTTTGTTTCGTACGTTCTAGGAACTTCGTTTGGAACTATCAAAGAATTCGGACTCCTTTCTCCGCTTGGAATAGAAGGGATACTAATTTATTTTGCTATGGGATGACATCTGCCTTTGTGTCCCCGGTTGAAATGTCAAATCATCAAACGTGATTTAACATTCTCATACAAAATTTACAGAACAACGCCTACGCTGTGTTTAAAGAGAATGACTGAATTAATGTCAGAATAGTTTAGTTTAGTTTATTTATTTCTTAAGATAAGGTAAAAATTATTTTTATTTTAACACTTCCTGTGTTCGGATAAATCTACAAAGTAGAAAATCGCAAAATTTCACAACATCGGGCAGGACCACAGTAGCCTAGTTGGTAAAGCGTCTGCGGTACTTACGCAGAAGACGCAGGTTCGAATCCTGCCTGTGGTTGTGAAATTTTGCGATTTTCTACTTTGTAGATTTATCCGAACACAGGAAGTGTTAAAATAAAAATAATTTTCAATTATACGTAGTGTTACCAATTTTCAACTCGAAATCTGTCTGCAATGATGGACTAGTTGAGCTAGTACAGCAAAAAACGCTTACTAGGTGGCAGCACAAACGCAACGTTGAAATGCGTAAAGAGGTCGCTAAATTTCACAACATCGGGCAGGACCACAGTAGCCTAGTTGGTAAAGCGTCTGCGGTACTTACGCAGAAGACGCAGGTTCGAATCCTGCCTGTGGTTGTGAAATTTTGCGATTTTCTACTTTGTAAGATAAGGTAACATCAGATTTTACACAATGTAAAAAAGGGCTACCTGACATAAGGTCGTCAACATAATCTAAAAGGTACAATTCAAAATAAACAAATGAACTATTAAAACATACATGTCAAAAAGGTAAATTGTAACATGTCAAAAATTTATAAAAATATTCTTAATTATTGTAAAATACGTATAAATTCATTTATAGAATAAAGTTCTTTATCCAACAAAAAGTTTTTTAGTCGATGTCTAAACGTTTCGTCATTGTTTTCATTTCTAAGTTCAGCGGGTAGGTGCTCGTAATAAGTGGGACCGATAATGCGTGGATTTTTTGTCGCGAGCGTGGTGCGACGTGGGACTGCACGCAGCCTGCCGGTGTTCCGCAGCGCTCGGCCATACACATCGCCACAACGTTCGTAGGTGGCTATGTTCTGCCTTACATACATTATTATTTCATACACGTAGAAGGAGTACAAAGTAAGTATCCCGTGGGTTTTAAAAAGCGATCTACAAGAATGTCTTGGTTTTAAACCTAACATTGTTTTTAAGGCTCGTTTCTGGGCAATAAAGACGTGGTGCGATTCTGTTGAATTTCCCCAAAGTATCACACCGTATGCCATGATGGAGTGAAAGTATGCAAAATACGTTTGACGCAAAACTTTTAATGATACGATTGGACGTAGCTTCCTAAGTGCATAGGTTGCGCTACCCAGTTTTTCGCACATATTCTGGACGTGATCTTTCCAATTCAGATTTTGGTCTATGTTCAAGCCAAGGTACTTACATTTTTGGCAAAGTGGGACAGGACTGTGCACGGAAATCGGTCTATCAATATTTTTTGCCGTAAATAATATTACATTAGACTTTGCTGCATTTAGAATGAGGCCGTTAGAGGTGAACCACTGTTGTAGCTGTGAGTATATGTGGTTAATTTTGATGTTCAACTGTTCATAAGTAGGCGCACTTACAACAACCGTAGTGTCATCTGCAAACAGCACAATCTGACCATCGGTAACGTATGAAGAAAGATCATTTATGAAAATTAAAAATAGCGTATTCCCAAGAGAAGACCCCTGAGGGATACCGATAGTAATGTGACCTGGTTTCGATTTTACTTTTTTACCGCTTACAGAGACTTCTACGGTTTGCTTCCTATTTTGTAGAAATGATGCTAGCAGGTCATGCGAGACACCACGGATGCCGTAGTGATATAGCTTACCTATAGAATACCTTGTGACACATTACCTTATAGAATACCTTGTGACACATATTTTCAATAAACTTTCTTCTATATTACCCTTATAATTCTATGGGAACTATAATAGTCTGGCAGATACTCTGACAGAATTGGTGCGCAACCTTCTTAAGGTGACAGTCATTGGCTGGGGTGATGAATGTAGTCATACACATAAGTCACAGCGGAGGCGGACATAGTAGCGAAGATAGGAGTCAAGTGCATTGCATCTGACTTCATGCTGCCTTACTTCATAGTCAAATAAGATATCGAAAGGTAGTAGCGCTTTTTGCAGAGTCCGTCTATGTGGGATCTCCCCGCGCTTAGCTGTCTTATTAGTGTCAATAAGACAGCGGGAGTTATGGACGGTGGTGACCTGCTCTGTGGTGGTGACCACTTACCATCAGGTGGCCCACCCGCTTGTTTGCTCACTTGTTACATAACAAAAATCTTCCATTTATGAAATCGGTTTTTAATGCAGAAATCTGAACTAGAAAATGCGTGCACTATGAGGGCTCGTTAGTAAGGTGTTCCATGTAATGTAACATCGGTCCACTGCATCGTTTGCTATTACACCGAACCGTAACCACGACCAATACATCTTGAGTAACTATACCTAACGAACAAATACTTGCTGAGATAAAACTGCCTACGATTTCAGCTTAGATTAACACAATCAAGATTTTAAATGCTTGAGGTAATTTATCAACAGCTATCTTTGCTTAAGTTTATCCTTTAAATCCATGCTGAGATTTCTGTTACCATATTTCAAAAGTAAAAGTTCTTTTGCACAAAGTCTCTCTGGGGTAGTACACATGTTGTCGATGGAAACACTTTGACCTTGAGCGGGTCTTTGGTTTCGGGCGTTTGTAGTGTAGCGCTGTTTCAACTTATACTGGTTTTGTTCCTATGTGATTACTGCCGCAGGATGCGTTTAAGTAGGTTCGAAGTGTAAGCCTAAAAGAAAACTAAGTGAAGGAATCTCAGGATGGGCAACATACTTTTAGAAGCGAACATAAATCATCAAAGGATTTAAAGTAGGTATAATTTTAAAAGAACTTTCTAGAACTGGCGGTAAGTAACAATATTGAGTTTTTATGCGATGTACAAAATAAATCTGGCTGTGACTATTAATGCGAAAAAGTCGCGGGGGTGAGAGCGGCAGGTGGGGGAAGGCATGCAAAACGTTAATTGGCTCTCCACCTTTTCTTATCCTTTAACTTATCCTTTGTACGCTATACGGTGTAACAAACGGCTCAAGTGCGCTCGAGATTATTTGATTACGTATGCATTAAGTGCATTTCCATTTCCTGTCGAGTGATACCTGAGATCTCTTTTAAATCCAGCTAAGGTGTTATTCGGGGTGATCGTGATAATTTTAACGATATTATTACACCGAATTAGTCAAGAATTAAAATAACTCTTGAGGCAAACGTTTCTGTTTTGGTATTATCGTTGAAAATAACACAATAATTCCCCTTTGGAACTATACTATCATCATCATAACATCCCATGAACGTCCACTACAGGACAGGGAGCTCCCTCCAGAATTCTGGCTTTTGCTGAAAAAATGTGGAGGGGAAGTACCATAGTCACCTCGCTTCTTAGCGTTACGGCTGGCACTATGGACCGCGGTTGTAGGTGACCGCAGTAAGTAAGATGTTAGATACAAAGGAGGATGCTGCTGCCCAGAACTATACTATACCACGGATTAAATAATAGTAAACTAACGTTTAACTATACTATCTAAACCTGTGATGTTTATGAAGTGTGCGTGAACTTACTTTAACTTGGCAGTAGGGTTTTAATAAATTCTTGCAAATCTTTTACAGTTATTGTGAAGGCTCAATGAAACAATAGTTTGATGAACGACTCTTTGAAATTCGCATATTTCTTTAAAATCGTTATCATATTATTTCGACAAGCCCATTGGTGAGCCCGCCTCTCACGCCGTGGGCTGCGGCTTCGATCCCCGCCCAGGGCAAACATTTGTGTGATGAACACAAGTGTTTGTTCTATGTCTGAGTGTTATTTATCTATTTATGTATGTATATCAGTCTCTGCTACCCATAGTACATTCTTCGCCTAGTTTGGGATCAGATGACCTTGTGTGAAATGTCCCCCAATATTTATTTAATTTTATTTATTATGTCATAAAACTTCCACTCCAGGACAGGGAGCTCCCTCTTGAACTCCAGCAAAAACGCGTGGTACTTTGGAGGGGATCTACCATAGTCACCACGCTTGTAAGGTTGCGGCTGGCGACCGCTGTTTTTGGTGACCGCAGTATGTAAGTTGGTAGGTACGACACACAGAAAAACGCTGCTGCCCATTTTGCAATTCATAAACCCTTAGTCGCCTCTTACGACACCCACGGGTAGAAATTTATTGGTGCTATTCTTTGCCGGCACTACACGGACATTTAATTTAATAACTTAGTTTTATTCAATTTCATAAGATTTAGTGTCAAAATTTCATTTACCTAACATATATTAAGGATCCGAAATGATTTAGGATATTTTAAGGAATATTTTAAAAAAAATTACCCTTTTTATTTTTCCATGTGTAAAGGAACGTTAATCATTTTACAACCCCATAGATCTTCCTACACGACAAGCAATTTAAAATAGGTATTTAACCGGATATTATTTTAATAAATAGCTTCCGGTTGTACTGTTGCGAACTTGCGAAGACAGTGGCGCCCCCGGCCTGTGTTTATGAACAATTGGCATGCAATGGTCTCATTTCCTGAAGGGGTTTATTCTCATGCCACTCAAAAGTTTACATTTAGGATATTCCATAGGATATTTCTGAAAAATTTACCCTTTTTATTTTTGCATGTCTAAAGGGACGTTAATCATTTTACAACCCCATAGATCTTCCTACCCGCCAAGCAATTTAAAATAGGTATTTAACCGGATATTATTTTAATAAATAACTTCCGGTTGTACTGTTGCGAAGACAGTGGCGCCCACAGCCTGTGTTTATGAACACTCGGCATGCAACGGTCTCATTTCCTGAGGGGGTGTATTCTTATGCCACTCGAAAGTTTACATTTCTAAACACTCGCATTTGTGATTTGAGATATGCTTTTATGAGCATTGTTCGTTGAATGAAGGACAAAATAGTCATAATCTGTGTATATTTATTTAACTGCAAATCAAAAAATCTGAATCCGAGCAAATCAAAGCAAATCCCAATCCTAATCAAAAACACCGATTGCACGGCAAAATAGTTACCGCAAAATATTGTTATTTCAGCAACAATTTGAGTTTGTGACGCATCGCTATTAATATGTCACAGACATATCGTTTAACACGCCTTATTACAATCGGCCGTTATACAAAATGTCGAGCCATTTCTATTTCGTCGTTTTACAAAAAGGCGCGTAATTCGTTTTT